>CM031236.1:385621970-388021970 GCA_018340775.1 Taxus wallichiana var. yunnanensis
TACTTGGTTCTAATTTTAGTTTCTCCTTAAGATAGGTGTCTTTTGTTCATGGTCATTCTAGAAGATTCATGGTGTCACATCCATTCCACATACATCTCCTTGGAAATAAGAACATTCTAAACATTTTTCCCAAATAAGTAAGTCAAGTACAAATCAACAGAAAATTTTATTTTACACATTTCTTTGCCCTACCAACCTTCGATGTTGAGCCTATGTCTCTTACTAGTGACGTATGGTTGGGAAAGGAAGGAAATTCCCTTACTCACCTATGTTTTCTCCATGGTGATGAGCCCATACTTTCTACTGGTAGCATGGGGTAAGGTATAGGGGGTCTCTTTGACAAACCTGAAAGTCATAAACAATTAGACCAATTATTGGCAAATCTTAGGTCAAAGAAAAGTGGATTAAATGTTCAAAATTCCAAAAAGAATTAAAAACCTTAAAATCATATTTTTCAACCAAGTGGCCATCTATGGATCTAAGTCTAGATAAACTATAGAGAAATTCACAATCTAAACTATGAGGTGGAATGAGCAGGTAAGGTTGTAGGGTCCTAATTTGGCTCTGTCAAACCTTTGTGTTCATCTCATCACTACCATTCAACAAATTTCATGGCTTGTGCCCTTCCTAGATCTCATTGTTGAGCCCTCGTATCTTACTAGTTGTGTGGGGTTAGGAGTGGGGAAAGCATATCTATTCATCATATCATTGTGTCATCACGTTTTGTTAAGACAAATACAAAGTACCAAAAATTGCAAAACAAACTAAGTTTTAAGATCACATTGTGTTTGCATCATCATATATCAGCATCATGAAATACAAAAAGAAATAATTATATTATCATTTCACATCCATTGCATACATTCAGAAAAGCATAGGAAAGTGGAAATTCTAAACACTTAGATTACATATGAGAGATAAGCCAAAGAGAGTCAAATTGGATGCAATGGAATGCCAAACCAAAAATAGAGTCTATATATCATAATGGATCAAGTTTGTATACAATGTCATAATGCACCAGGAATGGTCAAAAACACTTGCAACAAGCCCGAAACACACAAAAAATTTGTATAATGTCAAGAAACAATATCAAAGCAATAAAGGCTCAGATGCTTGTCAATCCCCGTGGGATCCCTTAGATGGTGCACAACCATGCCTAGGGCTCTGGATGTGACTATGATGGCACTTAGAATGGACTGAATGGTGTGAGTGCTCATGGTGGCACCACCTGCCCATAATCTCACTATGAGAATGTCTTCGTCTCATCGGGCACTCAACGGTCTTGTACCTAGCTAATGTGGCACAAAGGAGGTCACCATCTTCGTGATCTTCTAGATAGGAGAAAATACATTGGAATGTTGGTGAGTGGCTAAGGGCTTCCCCGAATCACCAACCAACTTAGCCCAAGTCTTCCCCGAGGGGTTAAAAAGGGTTTCCACACTTACCCACCGAATGAGCTCTTGCACTTGTGTATGGATGCTACAAAAGGAAAAAGAAGAGATAGTGAGCAAAGAGAAAATCATAGAACACAAGTTAGTAGATTATAATAAACTAAGCCTACAAAAATAAATAATCAAAAATAGAGAGAAGTATTGAACATACTCGGGTCTCCAGGCATCCATGTGGGATCGGCGGCCGCAACAAGTGTCTTGTTGGTGGTTATAGAGCCTCCCGAGTCCAAAGGCATGGTGTTGTCCCATCATGGAATCATCATCTCCTCTAAGGGTCTCCTCTAAGACTAGATTCTCTCTCTCCACACTCGCCTCCTCATGCATTGCTCATGAGGATCTCCTGGGTGTCATGCCACTCAAGGTCACTGTCATCTCCCTCCGAAGGTCCTACCCCCTCATCCTCCTCTCCACCTAACTCCCCTCGGGTCATCTCCCACCTACTCCTCAAAATCGAGTCCAAGTCAATCGACTCATTCTCCTCCCCACTATGAGCGGGAGATGCCCCGATCTGAAGTAAAGGTGCTTAAAGAGTACCAACCGCTCGTCAATCCGAACTACATGCCTAACTATAATAGGAACACTAGGAGTAATAACTCTCTAGCTAAGATCCATTCTAGGACCTCTTTGTGCCTCCTAAATATTCCTACAAACAGTGTCACCTAAGGAAGCATGACGGGGTATGGAAGACCGAGCTGGCGAGGCACCGATCAAAGGGATGAATCTCTAGTCACCTGACCCTATCAACTAGCTTGCTCATGGAATAGCAAGCTACCATCATCATTGTCTCCTCACCCCATGTCCCTTTCATATCCCGATAGGGTGTGGGGGTCATATCTGCCATAGTCAAAGAGATCACCAACCGATGTGGAGTCGGAGTACTGACATGCCTATCCATCTAGCTACCTAGATAGACCCTAGATCTCGAAACCTCCACCCCATATCATATGGGATGAACGCTTGTAAACCCAACTCATAACCCAGTGGGGTGGCTCAACGAATACCCTTGCAATCTCACGACTCTGTATAAATCATGGTATGTGGTCCTCAAGATATATGCTCCCAAGCATACCTATGGCCATGAGCCTTAATCATGCAATAATGGGGCCCTAACATTACAAAAGTGTATCTCCCACTTTTCCTTGATTAGTCTCAAGGAAATGATACCCATGATGGCTTTCCAGAGGGTAGGAATGGGAGTAGTAGAAATAGACAAAACCTTTATTCCCTTCTTCAAGCCAAAGGAGACAATAACACCTCCCATGTATGTATTCTATTGTCTCATTATGGATTTGTACCTGCTATCTCTAAAAGTTAGTTTCTTACTAATTGTTGTATATATCTTTCCCCCAGGTAGATATAGACAAGCAGGAGAATGGAGAAATCAAAGAAGCTCAAATCCCTGACATGCCCAAGGCACACAGAAGTGGTGCATGAAAATGGATGTCGACAGGGCAAACGGTGTGCCCAAGGCACACAGAAGTGGCACACGACAATGGATGTCGACAGGGCAAACGGTGCACCCAAGGCACACAGAAGTGGCACACGACAATGGATGTCAACAAGGAAAATGGTGTTCCCAAGGTGCACAAAAGTGGCACACGAAAATGCATGTCGACAAGGAAAATGGTGCACCCAAGGTGCATAGAAGTGGCGCATGACAATGGATGTCGACAGGGCAAACGGTGCGCCCAAGGCACACAGAAGTGGCGCACGACAATGGATGTCGATAGGGAAAACGGTGCACCCAAGGCACACAGAAGTGGCGCACAAAAATGGATGTTGATAGGGAAAATGGTGTGCCCAAGGCACATAGAAGTGGTGCACGACAATGGATGTCGATAGGGAAAACGGTGCGCCCAAGGCGCACAGAAGTGGCGCACGACAATGGATGTCGACAGGGCAAACGGTGCGCCCAAGGTGCACAGAAGTGGCGCACGACAATGGATGTCGATAGGGAAAATGGTGTGCCCAAGGTGCATAGAAGTGGTGAATGACAGTGGATGTTGACACACACATGGATGCGCCAAGGTGCACCTTCAGGAGGCGCAACATTTTGAGCGCTAACAGGAAGCAGACCCTGGCGCAGATATTCAGATGGCCATAAATTTTGACTGGGAGCTTGGATTCATGCAAGGTTGGACTTTTTAGAAAGCTTACGAGGTCCTCTGTCCAACTAATTAGGTGAGAAAAATTCTTTAAAATGCAAAATATAGTTCGTCACTTTTGGGTTCATTGGGTTCTCACCTACCACCATAATGAGATAATTAAGTGCATTCTGGAGGTGGTTGGGGTAGATTTTGATTTCCTCTCTTCTCCCTCTCTTTTTCCTCCTATAAATTGTAAGGAGGGGCTTCTTTCTAAAGGTTGGACATTCTTGTTTTGCCCCTCCCTTCTTCTCTTTGGCAGTGAACTTGTGGAGTTAAAACCTCCCATTTGAAACTGTAATGTAACCTTGTTTATTTGGCATTTTGCAGTGTGTTGTATCAATCTTTGGAGAAAATTAATGCATTTCTGTGGATGATTCTCAACCCTCTCTGTATTCATTTGCATCCCCTTGATCTTTCACTATGGATCTAGCTATCTGTGCATGATCTTTCATTGCATTTTAATGGTATGTGTTTATTTGGCAAGACAGTGTTCTTCATTCCTCGATGCATTACCTTTGTAGTTTAGGTTTTATTTTATGCATTTTCTTACCCTGTCTCCTTGGAAATTTAGATTAGGTTTTTAGTAAACCCTCTGAATTTTCTATGTGTGCATCTAAACAGAGGAATAGGAACCGGCCTTCATCCGGAGAGCTTTTCCATTTTTGCAAGGTCCCACACTTGGGAAAAGCTCCATGTTATGCAATCGTACTGAGAGTCTCAACCCATCATGTTGCAGACATTCAGGGGTGCTGTGATTCGACATCAATAGTTTTGGCATGCCTGGTGGGACCAAGAGGTCATTCTACAAGATTTGAAGGGATTTTCAAGAAATTCGGACTTAAAAATTGCAGGTTTTACAGTTTCAGTTTTTTCACCTTCCAGGATGAACTTTGAAATCAATTTTCAAGGACTTAACTTACTCGAAACAAGTCAAAATTTCACCAGTTGATAGATCGGGGGGTACTCTTCAAAAGGGTATTTTTAGATTTTTGATATTTTTACTTTCAAAATTTCATGGTTTTTTTATTTTCGGATTTCGAGTTTTCGGAAGTCTGGCATTTTTGGATTTTCGGGACTGTCATTCCAAATCAAATTCCAAACTCTAAAATATCAAAAATACAGGTCTCTCAAATTCTATTTTTTAAATATTGTCAGGTTTGGTGTGTAACTTGGCAGAAGTCTTCCTTTTGAGGCTCATTTTTTCTAACACATCTGGCGACTCCGAAGGGGTAGAATTCAGCGGTGTAGCAGCAAAAGTTGCCCAGGCATATGAGAAGAATTCGAACCAGGTCAAATACTTGAGAAGAGGGGCTATTTTTCCACTTGTAACTATCACCAAGAGGAGGAAGGAGAGGAAGAAGACCACAAAGATCACCATCTCCACCTAACAGGACTTTGTCTACGCCTCCACCTGGTAGGCCTTTTCTCGCATCGACCAAGGTTCTTAGGCCAATCATAATGGCACATTTACCAAAAATCCCTTTGTCAATTTCACGGGTAGTAGTCCACTTGCCCTAAATGCTCATAATCAAATTCCAGTTGCAGCACTAAAGAATATACCCTATTTTACAGGAGAAAATCATACTACTCCTATTGATCACATCCAAGATATTGCTAATGCATGTGCAATCCACGAAATAAATGAAATGGATGTTGTATTCAAGTTGTTGGATTCATCCTTCAAAGGAAAGGCCTTATAATGGTTTAGGAGCCTTACAGCGGGGTCTATTACGAATTGGAACAAACTTTGTTCAGCTCTTTGCAACCAGTTCGGGGAGAGGGCAGATAATTTGTCCTTATTGGAACAATTGACAACAATCAAAAGAGCTCCTAACGAACAAATGACAGATTTCAACTTCAGATTCCAACGGACATGGGACAGGATTCCAATAGCTGTTACCAACCACCGAAGGAGCATTCCTTTATTTCTTAAAGGCTATAAATTTAGACATAGCCATGATGATCCAATCAATGGGAGGAACAACACTGCCAGGGGCCTACGACACAGCTATCAGAGCAGAGAAATATTTGATCCAACCTAGCAAGATTGCACCAAGGCCACCAATGCCTCTCTATCCAGATATGGGAAATCCTACAACCAGCCAAGCACCAGAGTTGAATCCCATTCCAACTCCTAGAAATCAAAGCAATAATGAGGCGTCGACTTCTTCAAATACTTCAAAGGAATTACAGGAGGTCATGAAACAACTGCAGAACCTTGGAAATGAACTAGTGACTATCAAAAGACAACAAGCTCAAAGTGCTAGACCATATCAGCCTCAAGCACAGTACCAAGCTAGGCCCCCATACCAACAAAATAGACCACCACCTCAGGCTGCAAATCAAAACCAAAACCAAGGACAACCTCAAGCTGCCAGGCCATTTCGACCATATGATCCAAATGCAACGACGTCCTCAAGAGCTTTGGTCCCGACACAAAATAACATGGCACAGGAGTACGACTGGTGTTACCCTTGCAATCTACCTCACAATCAGTCAGCATGTTTCAATGGTGCACTAAATTAGGCCTTGATGGTGTAAACCATTGGTGTTCCTCAAGAACCAAGCCAAGAGGAGAATCAACAGCAAGAAATGCAACAAGAAGGACCTCCAATAGAAACCACATTGGCAAATTGGCAAACGGAAGACTTCTGTGGAGTTAACCAATAGCCTTTTCAAGGCGTGGCTACCAACACATGGTCAAAGAAGAGAAATATAGGAGAGGGACAACCATGTAATCCAGTTGTTTCTCAACCCACTCTTACACAACAAGGGTTCAAAAGAGACCAAACATAACTCCAAATGTGCAAAATCAGCCTAACGCACTGTTGTAGCAACACACGCACATGCTCAAGCTCAGAAAATTTTACACCAAACAAGGGACAGTAAAAGGACAATTCATCCCCCTTCAACATCATCGATAAAATGAAGAAGACACATGTGAACATTTCCATGTGGGAATATTTATCCATCCCAGGACAAAGAGATCTTCTACAAGTTGCCATGAAGAATTGGTCAACTTCGAACCAGCAGACCCGTATGCAAGAGAAGGTCCTCACGAATGTTGCTCAGCCTGAAGGGAATCATGGAGGACAACAAGGTAAAGTTTTGAAACCCCCTCCATTCTATGTTTCATTAATCATCGGGGATAAATTAGTACACAACTGCATGATTGATTCTAGGGCAAGTAGTTCAGTGATGCCGAAGCAAATAGCAGATCAACTGGGTTTGAAATATGAGCCAGTGTTGAAAGGAGTAGTACAGCTAGATGGAACGGCAGTAGGAACTGTTGGAGTCATCAAGGGGTTAAGCCTAACACTACATCCCTATCCTAATGTTACAGTTCTGTAAGATGTGTCTGTGATTGACCTTCCGCCACTCTTTGCGTTGTGTCTATCAAGAGACTTCACTACAAAAATCGGTGGATATTTATCTACAGATTGGTCACACATGATTTTAGGACAAGGTATGGAGCCAAAGAAACAATCAGGTCAGAACCAATTGCCAATTTCCATATTGAGCCTCATGTATCAAGTCCTATCAATGTAAATTGCTCGACTTTTGATCAGGAGGAGTGTTCAAATGATCCAGAAATAGGTACTAAGGTCGAGGGAATTCTGATTTAACTTTGATGAATGGGCAAACAAGAGTCATGAATTGACCCATACAAGGAAATTGAAGAATCTGAATTGGGCGTGTATTGTATACATGAAGAAAATTCACCCATTCCCGACATCATTCAGCCTGAACAAAAGGATGAAAAAAAAATTTGGAAATTATTTTTCGATGGTTCGAGAAGTAGACAAGGTCTTGGAGGTGGTGCAATGTTGATTTCACCACAAAACATCAAATATTTTTAGCTTTTCATTTCCATTTTCCCTGTTCAAAGAACACGGCTGAATACGAAGCTTTGATTCATGGAATTCATTGGGCGGGAAAAGGGGCATAAAGAACTTGCGGTGTGTTTGGAGATAGTGAGGTAATTGTCAACCAAGTTAGGGGACAATATGCTACAAAGAACGACTTAGTTGAAGAGCTACAAGAATAGGGTATGGGACCTCATTGAGGATTTCAAAGCTTTCAACATTGTGTCCATACCCAGGAAGAAAAATGAAGTCACAGATAGGCTCGTAGCAATTGGAGCAACGTTTGATGTGGTTGACAACATCGAAGAAAAAAACACAGCCACATATCCATGTGATTATGAGGCCAACAGTTCCAGATAATAACACAAGCTGGTAGGTGTTTGAGAACGATCAATAGATCGTCAATTTCTTACAAGAAGAGGCTGAATTCTCAGCTAGGAATTAGGACAGATCAGAGCAGCAGTATGGGGATCAAGTAGTGCGGTGCATGACAAACAAGCTTCCTAAGGGTTTAGTAACATTGGAGTCTATCTTTAACCCTAACGACCAATTCCGTAAGGAAAAGTCTAACATACAGGTTAAGAGAGAAGATTCAGAGCTAATTCCGGTTGGGGAAGGCAAAACACTTCAAATTGGTAAAGTGGCCACTTTGAGCGGGAGAAATCAGATTTCATATAGCTTTGCAAGAATTTCCAGATGTATTGGCTTGGAGCTATGAAGACTTAATAGGATTCGATCCAAATTTGGTACAACATACCATAGAATTGGATCCGAGATCTTTGAGCCCATTAGGCAAAAGCAGAGACTAGTCAATCCTCACATTGAACCTCTAATGAAGAAAGAGCTAAATAAGCTAATAGAGGCAAGCATCGTATTCCTGATCAAGCACTCAAGCTGGGTTGCAAACTTGGTTCCGGTCAGGAAAAAGAGTGGAGAAATCAGGTTGTGTGTGGATTTCCGAGACCTAAATAAGGCATCTCTCAAAGACCATTACCCACTTCCTTCAATGGAACAAATATTGCAAGTAGTATCCGTTTCAGAGAGATTCTCTCTCCTAGATGGCTACTCAGGGTACAATCAGGTGATGGTGAAAGAAGATGACCAATTCAAGATGACTTTCACCACCAAATGGGGGACCTATGCCTACAAGAAAATGCCATTTGGGCTATCAAATGTTGGAGCCACCTTCCAAAGGGCAATGGATATGGCATTCAAGGGGTTGATCAATAAAATAGTTTTGATATATCTTGACGACATCATTGTATTCTCAAAAAATGCAGCGGATCACCTCTGTCATTTGAGGCAAGTATTTCAGAGATGTAGAAGATTTGGGGTATCATTGAATCCTAAAAATGCATATTCTTGGCTCATGAGGGAAAACTTCTAGGCCATATTGTTTCAAAGGAGGGGTTGACGATTGACCCAGAAAGAGTTGAAGCAATTCGAGCATTGCCATTGCCAAGTCACAAGAAGGCTCTTCAAAGCTTCTTGGGAAGGATCAATTTTGTCCGCAGATTTGTTCCAAATTTTGCTGCTCTTGTGAAGCCAATAACGCTGATGTTAAAGAAGAGTATGGCATTTAAGTGGACATCTGAAGGTAAGGCAAGTTTTGAGGCAATAAAAGAGGCTATATCTCAAGCTCCGACTCTCGTCAATCCAGACTTCTCCAAGGACTTCATGCTATATGCCTTTGGTGGTGGGGACACAATTTCTACAATCCTGGTACAACAAAACAAAGGAGGATTAGAACAACCAGTTTCTTTCTTCAGTCAAGGCTTGGAGGAATACGAAACTAGGTACTCTTTCATTGAAAAGCATGTCCTTGCAGTAATCAGGAGCTTAAAGAAATTCAAGCACCTAGTCTCAAACAACAAGATCCAATTATTGGTCTCTCATGCGGGAGTCAGGGACTTCCTTCTAAACAAGGATCTAAATGAGAAACATGCAGGATGGATAACTCATGTCATGGAATATGACATCGAGATCAAGGTCACCAAACTAGTACGTGGGAAGGGACTATGTGAGTAGCTAGCCTTGAGTCAACAAGTTGAAGCAGGTGATGAAAAAGAGGCGCCTGGTACTATAGGATGATCAAGAACAAGAAAATGATGATGTGCCTACTCCTTGTTAGACTCAGAATATGATACACTTCCTACGCATGACCTATGCCCCCGAAATGAGTAAAGCAAAGAGGAGATACTTCAGATTACAAGCCATTCCATATGTGCTTGTCGATGGTGTTTTGTTTAAGAAAGACATCAATAGAGTTTTATTGAGGTGCATTGGGACAGTCAAATCGAAAGGGTGTTACGAGATTTTCACGATAGAGATTTTGGAGGACATTTCATCCCACGAGTAATAGCTCTCAAGATAATGAAGGCGGGGGTATTATTGGTGACAATTTTAGTGACTACTATACATGGATAAGAAAGTGTAAGAAATGTGCACTCTTCACAGGAAAAGAAATACTAGCAACACTTCCATTGCACCCAATTTTGGTTGACCAACCATTTATGCAATGGGGATTGGACTTCGTCGGGGTCATCAATCCAAACTCAAGCCAAGGCCACAAATGGATTCTCACAAAGAACGGACTATTTCACCAAGTGGACCAAGCGGCGGAAAGACTCAAAGAAGCAAATGAGTCTAACATACTAGACTTTTATGAAGGAATAGTGACCAGGTTCGGTGTGCCGGCCACTATCATATCAGACAATGCATTGGCATTTATAGGTTCCAAGATTATAGAATGGGCTGTCAAGAATGGAATCTATTTGAGCACCTCTTCAAATTATTACCCGCAGGGTAATGGACAGGCAGAGTCCATGAACAAAAATTTGCTAAGAATCATCAGGAGGACTCTAGATGAAAATCAAAGAACATGGCATACCAAGCTAAAATCAGCATTATGGGCTGACAGAATAACACCAAAGAGGTCTACAGGTAATTCCCCTTACAAGTTGGTCTATGGAAAAGAGGCAGTATTGCCTATATCATTAGAACTACCTACATTGGAGTTCATGAAGCAGTTGGAGTTGGCTGAGTTCGAACCAATGGAGGCTAGGTATGCAGAGTTGATGGAATTGGAAGAAATTAGAGAACATGTAGTTCAAACAATTGAGAAAGATCAGGCCTTAGTAAAAAGATGGTTTGATAAGAAAGCAAGAGCAAGGACCTTCCAGGACGGGGATTTAGTTCTGAAATGGGATGCAGATCGGGAAAAACTAGGAAGGCATTCCAAGTTTGATGCCATTTGGAGTGGCCCCTACATGGTCACGGGATGTAAAAGTAGTAATGCCTTCTAATTGTCTACTTTGGATGGAGGAGAACTCCCGATTCCGATTAACGAAATCTATCTTAAACATTGCTACTAAAAGGGAAAGGTTTACCTTGTAAATATTAGCCTAGTTTTCAATTCCTCTAAGTGCGTATGCACATTGTCTTGTTGTAGTTAGGTTTCTGTTTCCCTAAGTGCTCCGGCACAGGTTTTGTTGCTCCTAGGTTGTTCTCTACAGTTCAGCGTGCTCTCGAAGAGGGGTTGCGATATCAGGATCGAGATCAGATATCAGGTTGGTTTTAGGTTATTGCTTATGACTCCATGCCCAATGGATTGCTAAAAGGCCACTGATCTTCTACCTAGCAGGCAGGTGATCCCGTTGAGTCACCAAATTGTTGTATATATCTTTCCCCCAGGTAGATATAGACAAGCAAGAGAATGGAGAAATCAAAGAAGCTCAAATCCCTGACATGCCCAAGGTGCACAGAAGTGGCGCACGACAATGGATGTCGACAGGGAAAATGGTGCGCCCAAGGCACACAGAAGTGGCGCATGACAATGGATGTCGATAGGGAAAATGGTGCACCCAAGGCACGAAGTGGCACGACAATGGATGTCGGCGGGGAAAAGCGGTGCGCCCAAGGTGCATAGAAGTGGCGCACGACAATGGATGTCGGGAGAAACAGCATGCGCCCAAGGCGCGCATAGAAGTGGCGCACGACAATGGATGTCGACAAGGAAAATGGTGTGCCCAAGGTACACAGAAGTGGGAGACGACAATGGATGTCGACAGGGAAAATGGTGCGCCCAAGGTGCACAGAAGTGGCACACGACAATGGATGTCGACAGGGCAAATGGTGCGCCCAAGGCGCACAGAAGTGGCGCACGACAATAGATGTCGATCGAAGGCAACAGTGCGCCCAAGGCATACGAAGTAGCGCGCATGACAATGGATGTCGATAGGGAAAATGGTGCACCCAAGGTGGACGAAGTGGCACCACGACAATGGATGTCGGCAGGGGAAAACGATGTGCCCAAGGCACGCGAAGTGGCGCATGACAATGGATGTCGGCAGGGCAAATGGTGTGCCCAAGGTGCACAAAAGTGACGCACGACAATGGATGTCGGCGGCAGGAAAGCGGTTCACCCAAAGCACACAGAAGTGGTGCACAACAATGGATGTTGACACACACATGGATGCGCTAAGGCGCACCTTCAGGAGGCACAACATTTTGAGCATCGATGTGAAGCAGACCACTCGCGCAGATATTCAGATTGCCATAAATTTTGGTGGGAGCTCGGATTCATGCAACGTTGGACTTTTTGGAAAGCTTACGAGGTCCTCTATCCAACTAATTAGGTGAAAAAATTTTAAAAATGCAAAATACAGTTTTTCACTTTTGGGTTCATTGGGGTTCTCACCTACCACCATAATGACATAATTAAGTGCATTCTGGAGGTGGTTGGGGCAGATTTTTCATTTTCTCTCTTCTCCCTATCTTTTTCCTCCTATAAATTTTAAGGAGGGGCTTCTTTTTAAAGGTTGGACATTTCTATTTTTCCCCTCCCTTCTTCTCTTTGGCAGGTGAACTTGTGGAGTTAAAACCTCCCATTTGAAACTGTAATGCAACCTTGTTTATTTGGCATTTTGCAGTGTGTTGTATCAATCTTTGGAGCAAATTAATGCATGTCTGTGGATGATTCTCAACCCTCTCTATATTCATTTGCATCCCCTTGATCTTTCACTGTGGATTTGGCTATCTGTGCATGATCTTGCATTACATTTTAATGGTCTGTGTTTATTTGGTAAGACAGGTGTTCTTCATTCCTCGGTGCATCACCTTCGTAGTTTAGGTTTTATTTTATGCATTTTCTTACCCTGTCTCCTTGGCAAGTTAGATTAGGTTTTTAGTAAACCCTCTGCATTTTCTATGTGTGCATCTGAACAAAGGAATAGGAACCGGCCTTCATCCAGAGAGCTTTTCTGTTTTCACAAGGTCCCACACTTGGGAAAAGCTCCATGTTATGCAATCGTACTGAGAGTCTCAACCCATCGTGTTGCAGACATTCAGGGGTGCTGCAATTCTGCATCAACACCAATTAATGGGAGTCTAAGAATGTGATAGACATCCTCCAAAGTGATGCTCCACTCTCCCCCAACACCTACGAACCAGAAAGTATTCTGGTCTGCATCCCAATAAGAAAATAAGTCACACAGAATATGACTAGCAAAAGAGCAACATGGGGCACCTATGCTATCTCTGAGATACCTGCTTATTGTAGAAGATCTATCTTAGCAGGTTAGTTGATCTAAAATGCCGGGAGCCAATCACACACTCTCTCTCTACTCCAACGTATGTACTCCACCTTTTTCTACATCCACCAAAACATGAGAAAAGAGCAATTTAGTAAAGCATGCCACACAATAAGCTTATAAAAACATAGTAAACTCTCATAAATCCAAAAGAGGTCAAGTTTTGAGCATGATTTGATGTTATATCAAGAACCCTTGCCCAATGCGGGGTGGTGATTCCCAGACCATCACCATGAGTTGGGTGACGGTCTTGTGACCACAACCCTGCTTTGGGCAGCGGTCCTAAAACAAATTTCAAAACACACCGTGAATCATAAGGAAGAACAAAAAATGATAAAATTGACCATTTTGCTAGAATAAAAGCATTACCAATAGGAGCCCCCTAAAGACTTATTCAATAATTTTTTTGAAAATCTCCCCAGGTGAATTTTTCAACATTTAAAATTTTAGGGCACAAAAAGAAAAAGAAGGAAATAACTAACTTGGGATCACGTTTGTCGATCTCCCACATGTGGAGGCATGATCATGATCTCGACATGAACGTATTGACTATATTCTCATCAAAAATGGTCACAGTAAATCTAGACCTCCAAATCAATCAAACAATCCAAATCAATAATGCACATATGAATTAGAAAATGAATTTGTTTTGATATATATATGGTCTTTCTAACCTCATCTTGAGTATATGTGTTCACAGGGTTGGAGCATTGACATAGGTATATTTCTACATCATTTCAAAAATGGTAAGTCCCCTTGTCATTTTAATTTAGTGTTTATTTTTGATATTTTATCTATCTACACTTGAGTGTTCTTTTTCTCTTACAGGTAGTGGGAGCTTGGGTGGTGAGATTTTGACACATGGGTGTATCACATATAGCCTCTAACTCCCCATTTTGGGAATTCCATACTCATAATTTATGTTTTATGCCTCTTTCATGGCTAAGATGCTTCTCGATGATTCAAAATCCAAAGCTCCTCATACTTATAACTCATACTTGAAAGGATTTTGAATCATCATTGGGGACCTTTATAACTCATACTTCAAGATTTATCAAAGCTCTTGCTCTTCCAGAGTTAGAGTTGTGTATTTTTTTGCTTTGTTTTGTCAAATTAAATATTAAATAGAGTAGAGAAACAATTCATTTCAATTAATCGAGATAGTTACAAGTAGATCAAGTCAATAGGAAGTTTTCTCTTCAATATTTCTAGGAAATAGTGGGTGAATGATAGCTCTGTTAGAGTCATGATTTATTCTTCACTTTTGAGGTAGAGTTGGAGAGATTTTATTTGAATTAGAGTAGATCTTAGATTTAGATTCACACATCTGCATAGATAGCTAGCTACATCCGGCCAGCTATTTGTTTTCTTTAAATTGTTGGTTAGATTAGATGCATTGTCTGAAAAGTTAGAAAAGCACAAAAATATTTATTTCCATAGATTAGCTTGTTTTATTGTTTTCTCTTATACATTGAGAAAACACAAAAATATAGTTTAGATTTCATTTGATAGATATTTTATTCACCGAAAACAAATCCAATTCATCTTGTATGACCTTCAATGGTCTGCCAGTAATAGGAAAATACCTATGGTTGTGATCCTTTGGTCCCATAACCCAATGACCCGAGTTAGTAATTGATATTGACACAAGTTTATGCTTAACAATATTACGCACACCGCCACATAAAATAGAGAAAATAATATAGTTAGAGACTTTAAACATAGCTGATAACAAGGCCTACGACTTTTGACTACTCTAGGAATAGAATTTATTTGCAAGTATGACCATTCCGGGGCCTCGGCCTCAACAAGTCTTTGGTTGTGACCCACAAATCACTGCAACTCAAATGAGACCTACTAGTCGGTTAGATATCGACACTAGCCTATGCGTGCGGTATTCATATCGTCATAGCTTCTATCATATATTATCACACAACTTTCATTATTAAACATAATAGCTGATTAGGCTAAGACTTTCTAGATGAGACTAGAGAATCACTCTCAGTCCCTATAGCTCCACTACGTCTCTTGTCTCAATTTCCATGACCTTGTTTGGAAACCCATATGAGACACATGCATGCTACTTTCCACGTATTCTACAACCTAACAATAGAATCTTGGTTGAGCTAGACATCAATTGGAGTCTTTGAGTAGCTATCATATTAGACCCTGCCATTATACTGCTTCAGGTTAGGAGAGCATTCTTTACCTTAGATTTGTAGATTCCATTATTACGTGTTAAAGAGAGGAGGTTGCCCAATTAGCTTAGTCTAGGGATAATTTTAGTGGTGAATATTTCAATTTTGAAAATTTTGAAAAGGTGAATTTTCTAGCGCGGGTCAGTGACCTGTTCGCTTAAAAATTACATTTTAATTTTTTTAGGGGTTGGCTTCACCTACCCTTGAAACTATCCCCTATATAATCCTATATTATTTTCTAGGTAGAACACTACTAGCTCACTCATACCACCTAGGGGCATATGTATTATCAAGTATAATAAATGCATGATAGGAGGCCAGAGGCTATAGATGCACGACAAAGAGTTTGTTAATGCATGACAGGGAGATTTTGTTGACGTTTGACAGGGAGAGTTTATTGACACGTGATAGGAGTACGGAGGAAGTAGATGTGTGACAGATAGTTTTTTGATGTGTGACACATAGATTTTTTTTGTTGCGTGACTAGATGGTGGAGGCTGTAGATGCATGACAGAGATTTTCTATCACACATCAACAAGATGGTTGATGCACTTCAACCACCTTGTTGATGTGTGACAACAAATATCTATAGTGTGTCTGTAGCCTTCTATCCCACCACTTAAAAATTAGGAGAAAATTTTACTATTAGACCCCCAAAAAATTTTCCTTCCGTGAAACTAGTTCCAAGGATATTCACCATGTATTTTCCACCTCCAATTTCTAAGAGGTCTCTTAAAATGAACCCTCTCCTAGTGATCACCATCATTTTCAATCCCATTTCAAATTCCAAACCGATCGTCTTGGTACGACCTCGAGAGGTGCAGTACGTAGAAGGTCACGTGTTGATTTTCTATCCTACGGTCACCTCAAATTTCACTATAGAAAATAAGCTTGAGAAGAAGAGAAGGTGCAAGATAAAGCCTAAGGAGGATGGAGAGGAGGATGATTATGGAGAAAATGTGCAGTACTTCAATGCATCCCGAGGGTGCAAAGGATCCCTGTGATGAAGAAATGAAGGATGATGCGTAAGGAATAAAGTGCACAAAAATAGAAGAATAAAAGGGCGAAGGCCCACCTGCAGATTCAGCAAGCCCCAGGTTCCTAAGGGAAAAATAACAAGGGAGGAGAAATAAGGTGAAGACTATGTGACTCCCATAGTTGTATATGTGGATGATACCTATAAGATCATACACACGTGTTTCCATAGTACTGTGGAAACTAAGGACTTGTATGGTTAGGAGTTGATGGATGCGGAGATGGAAAATGTGTACACATGGAAGAATTTTTCATGGTCAATACAAACTCATATGGATGAACCTAATTTTGAAGTGTGCGAAGAATCATGCATCTTACATAGAATTAAGAAAGAACCTAAATATGGCACGTAAATTTTAAGCCAACTATTATGTTATAAGAACAAGTGAGAAATGCCTTAGTTAAGGTATTTACGAGTTTGTGTGTAAGAACATAGACACAATGACAACCATTAGGGAATTAATGGATGATAACAAAGATAAGGATACAAAAATAAAGCACCTCACTACAAAAATGAAAAGGCTGAGGAAAAGACATAAGCATTGATTGGTATGGCCGAGGAGATTGGTGATTATATTCTTAAGGTAAGGCCACATTTGGAATCTCAAGTTCCACTATATACATACATTTGTAATGCACTATATACATACATTTGTAATATTGGTCATAGAATAAGGGATTTTGTAATGCACTATATACATACATTTGTAATATTGGTCATAGAATAAGGGCTCGTGCATATACCCATGATAAAATACCTTGAAGAGGAAGCAACAAGGGTAAAATCTTCCATTTCTAGAAAATTTTCAAGTTATGATTTGTTGCTACAAGCCTTGAGAGATGAATTGAAGAAGGAATATCAGGCCTTGAACATGTGCATGAAACCACATGCGATTTTTAGAGCAAGGGGACAATTACAAAAGATAATGAAGTCCTCAAAGCCATGATGGATGAGACACTTGGGTGTGTGGAGAGACTTTATTTAGTGGAAGATAATTTACAAGTGCTTACAAGTGCTCGACAACCATATAAAAACATGATGAAGGAGATAAGAAAATAGATTTCTAGGAAGATGGACTATATGGAAGGCATGATTTCTAGTGTGGAAAATAATTGTAGAATCTTTCCGAATGAAAAATAGAACAAGACTCAAGATGATCTAAATATCATAGTCACAGATGTCTCGAGACAAAACATGTGGGAAATTAAGAGTTTGGAACACATTGGAGGTAGAAGTTAAGAACAAGTATCTAGAATTAATATTTCCTATTGAGGAGAAAAGCGCTGAATGATATCCCATTCTTTTGTTTGAAGAAATATTCATTCTTTCATTCATTGATCTATTTTGGAGAGATAAGTTAATATTACCCATTTCTAGGGAAGAAATGCATTTAGTGTGGGGTAATGTTGACTAGATGAAATATATCTCAAGGATAAAATCGCGAAGGTTTGGGTGCGCAAGAATAAGGCACGTGGGAAGGAGTGAAATCATAGCAATACATGAGTGTGCCCAGAAATAGTTAGAATTAATACTTAGCCATTTTTGTATGAGGCTATTTTTGGATGTGGAGTGTGAAGTATGCAAAGATATAAAGAATTGCAATTCACGTAACGCTATTTTGGGATGTGTGGTAGTTTGAGCGTTATGCAGAGTTTTGGTTTAATAATAGGATTTCTTCTTAGAGTTAACTATAAGAAATATATTATTAGAGCACTTTCATGATTTTATATTCTCTTGTAAAGGTGCGTGGCTATTCTTACCATGTAGCCTATTTTTTGAAGGTCTATGGGTGGTGAAGGTAAATTCCCACCCTTATATATATATATATATATATATATATATATATATATATATATATATATATGTATGTATGTATGTATGTATGTATGTATGTATGTATGTATGTATGTATGTATGTATGTATGTATGTATGTATGTATGTATGTATGTATGTATGTATGTATGTATGTATGTATTGATTTGTGCATTTTGGAGAGATTGATTATTGTAGAGTTATGCTACATATTTGTTAGCACACATGACCATGAAAACTAGATCTTGATGTATGAAGATTTTGTGTTTTATATTATTTAATATAATGGATCATATTTGATGGATTGGTGTTATATGTGACTGAATATGGTTCTTTCATGTTAAATCTCATTATAATCATTTTTAGTCAATCTTTCATACGGTTTAGATCTAGATCTGGTTTATGCATTTTGGATTAGTTACTATCTTTTATGGATCTATATATATACATGCCCAATCATCCTAACATTTTGGAAAGGGAAGCGTAAAGATGGACTGGTACCCTTGGACACTTTTGGTGAGTTCTCGGTTCATGTTGAGTCATGTGCTAGGGAGGCTTAGGTTATTTGCAGTGAATTCTAGCCTACATAAATACATAAGGTGTTTGCATAGTATGCTGACTATGTGGTAGGTAAGAATTAAATAATCATAATGTCTCTTTAAACATGTTTTCCCACACTAGAACAAATTCTTTGTTTGAACTATGTGCAAGAAGGGGTTGCTTAGGAAACTATTTGAAGAGTAAGATGTGTATTATGACCCTTCCATCTATCATTTTTCTAATTTTTCCCATACTTTTGATTTGGATATTGATTTCTATAAGAATGGTGGATTTTCTGAATCCTTGATTAGAGTTACTTCTAAAGGATTGTGTTTTCTATTTTTATAAAGATATAACTTTATTAGATAAATTTCTAATTAAAGATTTCATTTTTCATCTTACTTTCTAGTTTAGGGAGAGTATTATGTGGAGGCAATAGGTTGGGGGATCTATTTAGGAATGGAAGCAATAGAAAGCTAAAGTGTTTGAGGATTTCGGGGGAAACAAAGGCATAAGAAATCTAGGGTTATCTTTCTATCTTGTATTACACAATTTCCATCCCTAATGGCTATTAGATAAACATTACGTATTTGTATAACACCCATAGATTGTATCTTGAAAGTAATATCAGAATTCAATCGTAAAGAAGTAAATAAAGACACCTTATGTTTCACTAAATAGTATGTGTACATAAGAGCAAAATAGATAAGGTAAAGGTGAGGAGGAATACCTGTGAGTGGAGGTGGAAGATAAAGTGTTCGCATTTTTATTCCCGACCCAATGATGATTACAAGAACTCCCTTTTTGTAGAAGGAACTACCCGTGAATACAAACAAGACCATAAAAGGAATATTAAACAATATATATCGGTGGACTTCCTAGTATATGCTAGATCCGGAAAGTGTAGTACTTTGTAGATGGTTGTTAATCCCTTTGTTTAAAACAACTTAACACAAGAAATGATGTAAAGCAAGTAATTTCTTACTATAGTTGATATGATTTAGGTATCTCATTCAAGTATAATAAACAAATCTAATCTAACAGGCTAGGTTATGATCAGATCTAGAAGTCAGATAGGTAAATAAAGTGGTTGGGATAGGTTAGGGTCAAGCTTTAGGTGATTTGGGTTGTTTGGATGAAAGGTATGAGGTTGTTATTACAAGAAACATTTTATAGACAAAAATACCGATGTTTGGTTTGGTATGGTGATGTCGGTTTAGAGGAGACCGACGATGGTTCAGTTAATCATCGTCGGTAGGGTCGAAAGCTAGTAGAAACTTACTGAAGTTGGGATTTGATGATTCTTTGGGATTTCCAAGAGAATGGATGGATAATGGTGAGGTAGATGATATTGGTGGGTGTAGTCAGAGGTGTCTTGAGTCAGGTATGGGAGGATGGGAGGTTTTAGGTGGTTGGGTAAAGGGATTGAAAAGAAGGTGAGAGGTGATGGGGTGTAAAGGATATTAGGACTCTTAAACAGAGATAAAGAAGTTGATCTCACTATGTATGGAAAGATACAAATTTAAATGTACTTATTGGTGTTTGCAGGCCTCATGGTTAGATGGATGTGATGATTGATCCGTGGAACTAGTGGCTAGTGTTGTGGTTGTGCTTCCTAGAAATTCTACCATTAATGCTTGTCTTTTAGATCAATGCTTGGTTGTTGGTTCAAGATGTTTAGATGTGTAATATGGCTCTAAACGTGCTTGCATACATATCTCTCTTATCCAAAACTTGAATAATTCTTCCAACCTATCAAATAAGCTTACCAAAATGAATATATGATAACCAACAATGTTTTAGGGTGACCGACATCAGTCGAGTTTGGGGTTTACCATCGTCGATTAAAGCGGGAAATCCTATGTTCACTAAAATGATAGATCTAGGCATTCTTTTTGGCAAATCTATCCATTCTCACAAATAGAAATGGAATTTTACACTTAGATGAGTGGGAATATGGTTAGAAGAAGAATAGGCATGTGATTTTAGGGTTGAAATAAGTCTTAATTAATTAAGGGTAGGTAATACTAAGTCTTAGTTAGTTATGGTGAGTGGATATTAAGTCACGGTAAAGGAAACATCTTTGAGAATGGTTTTATGATGAGGTGTCTAGGTGAGGTGGAAATTAGTTTAATTAAGGTAATTAAATAATGACTATTCTGAGCATGGACATTAATTTAATTGTGGGTAATTAAATTAATATGCATGTGAGTTAAAGGGGGAGTGTGACCTAAATTTGGTGTCTACAACTTATGTAGTTAGCCTTAAGAGGAGTGGAATTCTATCCCATGTCTTCTAAAATATGAATTTGAAGTCAGCCATAATCTCACTAGGAGCTAGCTTGCTTTTTGTGAGTTTTTCTAACAAGGATATGTTGTCTTCTTTCTCCTCAAACTGATTACAAAGTAGAGTGCCAATATTATCCTATTTTTTAATGGAGGAAGGTATTAGGTTTTTGTACCATTGAAGAGATTTTCCTTTGAGTGAAGAATATAACATCCTTTCAACTAATTCATCTTTTATAACAAGATTAACTAAGAAGACATTTGCAATATCTTAAATATGAATAATAGGGGTAGCTATATTCTCAAAGCGATGAAAAATGGAATGCTTTTGATCGCAACCAATGGTATATCATGTTGTGTTCTAAGGTTCAAAGGACTACCACCATTAAAGCTGATAAAGGGAATATTTCTACGATGAACCATAATTTGAATTGGTCTCAAGAATACGGAAGCACACACGAAAGGTATGTGATGTGAAGGATTTGAAAGAGTAGTACGCATAGGAGATGGAAATTTGTGTGTTAATCTTCTTCTCCTTCTTCTTCTTCTTCTTCTTCTTCTTAGAAACAACATTAGGTATTCAATTTCTTAACCAAGTGGTGCACATCAGTTGGTCTAAATCCTTCTCATGAAAGAGGGTGCACTAACTATGTGAATCAATATATTTAGATATTGGGAGTCACCAAATGAGTTGAAACAAACATCCAAAGGCTGGAAATCACTATGTCACACATAGAAATCAGTGATGATGAAATTTTTTTCTTTCAATACTTGTCTAATGGGCATTCCAAAATTGTTGGAGATCAAATTAAACTGCACCTAAATCGGGATGACCCAGGATTTGAGGCAACATGGGACTATCTCCAAGTTGTGGGACATGTGCTTAAGATAGAACTCCAGAGAATGCCAACTTCCTCTACTTATTTCTATTGCTAATATTATTCTGAGAAGGAAACACAACTATCTAATTCTACTCTTTGATTATAAGGGACCAAGGTGAGAAGGAGATGCATAAAATGAAATCACCATACATACGGGGATGAACACTCTCAGATGAGTGAACATGAGGTAAAATGGAGAAAGGAATGGAATACATGCATTCCACAGTCTAGAACAACACTCAAACTCTCATTTCCATGGAGCACACTAAAAAAGAAACCATACAAGAGATGTAAAACATGAACATCATACCAATATTACAAACGAAAGTAAATAATATGCATTAAAACATGATCTAGGGTAGAATATAGCTACAAAACACAATGTCTATTGCTTTAAATGAATGAATAGTTGATTATAAAGGTGGAAGGAGGCAAGAATCTAGCTGCGAGTTAGAAAGATCGAGTCCTGCAACTCAAAGTGCAAAGGAATACTACTTGGAAAAATGCTATTACAATCCAAGAGTGTCTATCCTTTAAAAATGAGAATTATTTAAAAATATACAAAAGAATAGGAGAAAAGAGGATTGAAAAGAGACGGAGAACTCATAATTGCAATCATTACCACTAAAAAACATGTAATAAATACCTAAAAATACACTCTTAGCTCTATCAAATCCACATCTCCACATCAATTTACTTGAGGAATAAGAAAAGAAGGAAAATCCCACGAAATATGGTAGTTAAGTTGACTATAAGTTTGCATTAATGATCTAAGTCATGTTTTCCCATTTTTACCTACAAAATCTCATGAAAAATATGATTTTGAAGATCCTAGAGTGTATCCCACATAAATATCTTTCCAATGAGATGAAGGGAACATGATTTCAAGCTCTTTGGAAGGATTTAAAGTGATTTAAAGTTTTATAGTGCAAGAGGAACATGTCATACTTGTGGCGTGACCTGATTGGTCATAGTAGTGAGTCGGTTGTATTTGAGAGTTTATGTCTTTCACATGTTATGCATTCATTCACTAAAATTATTCATCGCATAGATGGTAATTTTATATTTGTCTTGTGAGGTTCAATTTATCTAAAAATATTCTTGATTTGGACACATCACACAATATGTTTGGCATGAAGGTTATAGTCTTTTACACATGCACATGAGAAAGAGGTAGAATAAATTTTCCATTATGCTTAAGAGGTTACATGATGACTATGAAGAAAGGTGCATACTTAATAAGGAATGCAACTATGAAAGGAGGTGTTGAGGATTGGGAGAGGATGGCATGCGGAAAGCATGCCAAGATGAAAATAGAAGCATGCAAAGTAAGTGTACACAAAGGAAACTTTGTAATGTAAATGCATGAGGGGAGAGAAAAAATGGAACCAAACACTAATGTAGTGATGCATGGGACTCAATAAGAAATCATGCACATAAGATTCAAGGTGGGGAATTTGTAAATTTTAAGTAAAGTTTACAGTGCATATGAAAAGGATTCCAAAATGGCCATAATATAAGAATGAATACACGTAAAGGGAAGAGGGGAAATACTTAAAGCTATAAAATTGAATAATTACGGCATGCAAAGCATGAAAGAAAAATTAATGGAAAAGAAATAACAAGGAATATTGCGAGAAGGGCACGTGGGAGTGAGTGCAATGAAATGCAACCATTCACTTACACCAAGGAAGAATATTAGGGGCTCGTGTAACGTAAACGCATGATGTTAGAGCCAAAAATGGTATTGTAAGTTTCTTAAAAAACCAAGGGGATATTTTCAGTAATAGGTACCTACATAGCCATGATGGGTGGAAACTAGGTGGATTAGGCATGATGGAGTCAGTCGGTTTAGGCATGATGAAGTTAGGTCGGTTTACACATGATAGAGTCAGGGTAGTTTAGGCATGATGAAGTTAGGTCGATTTAGTCATGGTTGAGTTAAGTCAATTAGGCTTGGTTGAGTCTTGCTTTTAATTTTGATTTAACTTCCAAGTTATTGGTAACATAGGAAATAAATGATGAGTTATATGCATGTTATGGTGTAAATTTTTGAAATCTTTGATATCATGGAAATGTGAAATGATTGAGTGGATGTTTTTATGATATGATAACATGGTAGATATGTATGTGTGGTAAATTTCTAAGTGTTATGATAAATGAAAACT
This sequence comes from Taxus wallichiana var. yunnanensis, assembly GCA_018340775.1. Classification (NCBI taxonomy): domain Eukaryota; kingdom Viridiplantae; phylum Streptophyta; class Pinopsida; order Cupressales; family Taxaceae; genus Taxus; species Taxus wallichiana. The sequence continues at coordinate 385,645,947 of CM031236.1, forward strand.
AATTATGGTACAATGTTAATAGAAAATATATGGGGAAAATGGTTAGGGTAAAGAGTGGCTAAGCTAACCTCCAAGGGCCCCATGCCCTAGGAGTGCTACCTACATAGCCCTAGTGAAAAGGTGCCTTAGGATATTGTAGTTATCCCATAAGCTAGGGAAGAATATGATGATTTAAGCTAGGGAAGAATATGATGATTTAGAGAAATGAGTTGGTAGGTTTTAGGCATGATTGAGTTTAGGTCATAGGCATGGTTGAGTCTTAGGTAATAGTGAAAATATTTTAAAATGTAGGTGTCGATGGTCTAATCCTATATAGGGTAATCAATAAGTAATGAAGAAGGTAAATGGTAAGAGGTGGTAAAAGAGACACTTGATTGATAAGAAAACTAATGGGTCCACAATACCAAAGATGGGATAATGAACATAAGACCCTAAGGCATTACATAATGGACTATTCTAAGGGAGAAGAAAGTCACATGATCATGAAATGTCGCGTTTCTGAGAAAGTCCCTTAAGTAGATAAGAAATTAGGGTGAAAAGGAAATGAGGTGAAAATGGGTGGTTTAGCATAACTTATTATGCAACATGTTTACCTAGCAAGAAACCCATGATAAAAATAGGAAAGTCCATGACAAAAAGTTATCATTTTCTTCATTTGTTTTTGTTTTTGATAGATTGATCGATGTGGGAAGTCTATATGGGATGATTATATTATCTCCTTGAGGTCTTTATGAAGCTGATCAATGCGGGAAGCTTATGAATATTTTATTTGTATTTTTGTAATGACTTTATATAGATTTCCTTCGAGGAAGAAGTCTAATTATAGTAGTAAGATAGAGAGAAGAGATGTCCTTTTAAGGAAGTCATATGTTTGTTGGAAGTTTGACTCAAGTATTTGAATCCCATTTTGATTTTAGATGTTTAAGCCATGGAAAAGACTTTAGAGGAAGATTAGGTTCTTGTTTAAAAGACAAAACCATAACACACAGAGGTTAACTATGAAAGAGATGGTTTCAAGTGATGAACGACCATGGGATTCCATCTTTGAAAAAGATGAAAATTATCCATGATAATCATGCCATGAGTAGAGTCATTGTACTCATATTGAAGACAAGGATGAATGGTGATAGGTAATCACATGATTCTTATTTATTCGTTGATCCTAAAAATAGGTATCATGGAAGGTGAATGACGCACAAGGTATGAGCGATCAATAGACAAAAGGTGATATAGGACTTGATTTCAAAAGTAAAATGGTCTAAGGTGTAAGGCATTGAGGGGCTTAGGTTTTTTTTTACCTTTAAGTGAAGAAAAAATATAAGCACCTGATCCATATGCATGAGTAATGATATAGGGTCGAAGCAAATTAGGAGAAAATTTTCCTCATTTACTTTTCTCTTCTTTGGTTACATGTTGATTTTCCTTTAGGATGAGGTCACCGACTTGGAAGGTTTGTTTGTGGAGACGTTTTTCATAAGCACGTTTGATACATTTTTGGTAGATTTGAATATGATCAAGAGCATTGAGATGATGTTCATCTAACAACTCAAGTTGTGTCAAACAGTCCTAGCGAAAGTCATCGTCATTGAGCATGTCTTGTAGTGATATGTGGAGAGATGGAATCTAGACTTTGAGAGGCAAGAAAGCCTCACTACCATAGACCAGAGAGAAAGGTATGACAACATTCAAAGTGTGAATACTAGTGTGGTAGGCCCATAAGGTGAAAGGAATGTGCGTATGCCAATCCTTCCCAATATCATTGACTACATTCATAAGAATTTTGTTCAAGGTTTTATTGGTTGATTCTATTTGGACATTTGTTTGTGGATAATAAGGTGATGAGAAACTGACTTGAATGCAAAAATCATCGCAAATATTTCAAAGGGTTTTTTATTTATTTCCTTTCATTATCGGTGATGAGGCGGTGAGGGACACAAAGTGAAAAATGATGTGATGGTTGATGAATTCACATATTTTCTCAGATTTTTAGAAATGAGGGAATATCTTCTACCCATTTAGTGTAGTATTCATTAGAAGTTATAATCCATTGATGGCATTGTGAAGAATGAGGATTGATCTCTCCAATAAGATCCAATCCCCATTGAGAGAAATGCCAAAGGTCTTGTGTGACCTGTAATGCATGAATAGGTGTGTGATGAAGGTTAACATGTTGCTGACATTTCACACAATGTTTGACATAGTCACAACAATCATGGTTGAAGGTCAACCAATAATATCCCGAGAAAAGGATGCACTTAGCAACAAGCCGAGACACTAAAGTGACCTCCACAATTTTTTTCATGAGCTTCCTTGATGGTATAAGGAATTTCATAACTAGTAAGGCATCGTCAGAGAATAGTGTCAAAGTCACGCTTATAAAGGAGACCACCCATGATGACATACCGAGAGACACCTTTAAGAAAGGCATGTTGTCCATTATGAGTGAGATCGGGAGGAAAAATGGAAAGGGAAAGGTAGTCTACAAATTGTTTATACCAAAGGTCATGTGGGTCAGGTAAAACAGTTCCGACGGAGTTGACCTTATGAGATAAATAAGAGAGTAATTGCAACCTTTGTATTGTGATTTTAGAGTTAGTAGGTGAAGTTGGTATACGAGAAGCCCGACAGGCCATGGTATCCAAAAATTTATTGGTAAAATGTGGGTGGCTTGAATTTCATAATGGTCAAAGGTAGTCAAAAGTATGTCGATGTGACATTTTTACCTTTGTAGTATTTTGTTACAACACGGTATATACCATTGACTTAGTTCTACAAGGTTGAGTTGGGAATATACAAAAATATTAATTAATTTAACATCTAGGAGATGGCGGTGTGAAGGCCTAATCGAGTGCTTCATATTCGGAAATGTTGTTAGTATAATCAAAATCTAGTTTGAAGGATAAAGGCATAGGTTCACCATCAAAACGAATGAGAATAACACCTACACCACTTCCACATTGACACTTGGAATCATCAAAGAATAAGGTCATTTGGTTAGTGGTACCATCCAAAGAGAGGGTAGTAATGGATTCATTTGGGAAATCAAAGTTAGAGGGTTGATCTCCAGAAAGATGTACATTTTCTAGTTTGCCGGTGATGGCTTGCCCTTTAACAGACTTTTGGTTGATGAATTTGAGGTCAAGTTCTGCTAGAAGCATGAGCCAACATGCAACACATTGATGTTGGTAGGGTTTGGCATACATGTAATGTAGGGGATCAATGTTAGTGACGAAAAAGGTTTTATGGTTGATTAGGAAATGAAGAAGTTTAGTGGAGACACAAACTAAGGCTAAGAAAAGTTTTTCAGCATGGGTGTACCTAGTTTCATAGTCCAAAAGGGTATGGCTTATGTAATAAACCACTTTTTCTCTATGTTGCTCATCGCGATGAGCAAGCATGGAACCTAAGGAATGGTTAGTAGTAGAAATATATTATTTTTCATCCTTAGGAGGAATGAACACCGGTGGTTGAAGAATGTGTTGTTTTAAGGCATCAAAGGATTCATGGCATTCATCATCCCATTTGAATGAGACATCCTTTTTGAAGAGATGATGAAATGTTTGGCAGTGGTCAGAAAGTTGTGAAATAAACTGATGGATGTATTGTAACTTACCTTGCAAACTTCAAAGTTAGCAAAGATTAGTAGGTGGAGGTATTTCGAGAATATCCTTTTCCTTAGTAAGAACAACTTCTATGCCATAAAAAGAAATGATAAAACCAAGGAGTTTTCTGAAAGTACCACAAAGACACACTTCTTGGGTTGAAGGAAAACACAATACTTGATGAGGTGGTCAAAGATGACTTTAATGAATCTCAGGTGTTTGGCGTGATGTTTATATTTGGAAAGAAGGTCGTCTATGTAATTTTCCAATATGTGATGCATGATGTCATGGAAGATATAATTCATGTCTCGATGGTATGTCACACAAACGTTTTTAAGGCCAAAAGGAATGACTTGAAAGTAGAATGTCCCCAAGGAGTGATGAAGGTAGTTTTGTGCTGATCTTTTGGAGCAAGTGATATTTTATTATAACTCGAGAAACTTTCCGTGAGGATAACATTGACATGTGATTTTCTTAGGAACGTGTATTCTTTTGACTATTTGAAATCATGTTTACAATGGATAAATTATTACTGTGCAAGGATTCAATTTGTTGAGATTATGTTTACTTGAAATTGAAGTCATTCTTCTCTGTGTTCTAAAAGGTTGTGAACCTATATTGTTGTTTTCATACTTATCTTATGTTAACAGAAAAACCTTGGATCAATTCCATTGATCCAAGGTATGCTTCAGTTCTTCTTTGTTAAACATCTTGATGAACTAGCTTTATGAAATAGAATTTAATGTGGGTCCTTCTTTTGGTACCCTTGCTTTACAACTTGCTATAAATAATGAGCTTGGACCTTCTTGTTATTAAATATTTTTATAAGATGCTGAAAAAAGTGTAAGTGGATTAAAGGCCTATTATGGGACTATTAAGGTGAATACCTTAACCTTAGTTACAATGTTCTATCCTACATGGATTCTAATCTAAGGTAATTTAGGTCTACCTAATACCTATTATTGAACTACTAAGGTTTATGTCTTAACCTATGTTGACATGTTTTAATTATGGAAAAGTTTTGGAATAACCTAAGGTAAATATTATTTACCTAGACTAAGGTTGAATCCTAATCTAATGTCAATCTAACCTAAGCTAATACAAAGCTAAAGGGGAACCTATGGGGTTGCATGGAAAATGGTGAGTCGGTGGTGTGGTTTCTAAGGCATTAATATGATTTGATTTTGAATTTATTGAAATCTAAGTTGTTATTTTTAGCAGAGGCATGGGAAGTTAAAGGGATGCTTAGTTGGCATCATCTCTAAATTTAAAAGGCATGCAAATTTTGAAATTGAGCTCACTAGATTTGGATGGTGGTGGCGTAGAGAAAGAGGAGGGAAAGTTAGTTGTCCTTACATTTAATGACCTCGTCCATGGTGAGGAAACCACCTAGGAAAATATGTGAAGTGGATTTTGTGAGAAGTTGTTTGATCATTTTATCCTTGTGATTTTTTCTCTGCATGGAGGTTTTGGTTCTTCAAACTAATAGTTCTATTTTTATCATATGTTATTTTTGGAATTGTTGAGATATTCTTGGATTTGGTGGAAGAATAAGAAGAAGTTTGGGTTGTTGATGTCATTTTGGGAAAAGGAGAAATTGTGAAGGCATGGCTTGAAACCTTCTATAAATTGAATAGGAACTCTATCAGGCATGATAGGCTCTATCCATTAAGTTGTTCTACTTTTTACTAAATGTCTTCATTAAAACAAACTTTGCTCTTGGAAACAAATGGGTTTTTATTTGTGATGTTTATTTGCATTTATGCTTGAACTACTCATTGTATCCTTCTGATGAGATTCATTGTTTGATAAAATATTTAATCTGGGTTGTTTCTTTGTTAGATAAATGAATGAATTTGGCTTAACCTTGTGTGATCTTGATGTTTCGACTCTTGTATTTTTTCTTTGTGAAAATGGTTTAAGGGAATGCACTATTTGATAAAAGGAAATAAGAGATGGGTTTTTTTTCCTTATTAGGTGAAGTTATGAAATGTAGTTTCTTTCTATTAAGCTTGAGATGATTTCAAACCCTTTTCTTCATCTGCTTGAGCTATGCTTAAGTAGATAGTCTGATTCTAGTTTGGAAGTTGTTCTTGTTGGAGGTTAAGGAAATCATGTTCAATCTTAGCTGAACTGAGGCATGTTGATTCTTTAACTCAGTTGGATGGTTATGGAAGAAGTGTATTTCAGTTTGTTCATCCTTGCTTGAGATTTGATAAAACATGTTTTAACTCCTGCTTGAACTTATAAGACTTTGTTTTCTTTAGTTTTCTCAATTGTATGTTATGAGATGATTATAAATGACTTACATGGTATTGGGATCTGAACGAATCCCCTTGATACATCTACTTGATGACAGAGTTGGAAGTTATTCTACTATCATGTTTTAAAAGGTTTCTCAAATTTGGTTTATACTTTTTTTTGTTGTATGGAGATTTCAAGCTTTTGGAGTTATCTTTCGGTCATCTTGTTGGATTACTAGTTCTTCTCATTTGAGTATAATGTTCAAGAGATGCTATAGGAATGAGGTAGCTATGTTTAAATTTGGGTTAGCTTGTCTTGTCTACCTAAGTAAATAGCTGGAACGGTTTGATTGCTACTCTTTCTTGAGCTCGACTTGAGCACATGACTTGGGAATAAGTCATTTTTTTTGTTCTTCTCTATGTTTGAATCTTGGTAGGGTTCTTTTCATCCCTACCCTATAGATTGTTATTTTATTCTTACATAGTTGGGGATATGGGATGGCTCGACTGTAAATCTTGTTTACGTTTTTTACATTTACCATCAAAGGATGGTTAAGATTTGTATGATGACATTTGAAAGGAAATTGTGGTCACATAAGGTTTCATTATTTGATGATACTTTCTCTCTCTTTGTTTGGGAAAATAAGAAAAACTTCTTGTCGGATGATGTTAAAATTGGGAAGGAATTCAATATACTATGTTGTTGTTTTCCTTCTGTTGCTTTGGACATTGCTTTATCATGGAAAGGCATTTGACTAACTACTTGTAACCTGTAGCTATTACACTACTGTAGCAATGTTGTTTGTAGGTTGAGGGAACTATATCTTTGGTTTTTGACCTTCATGATTTCATTCGTATATCTCTTTTCTGTATCGAGTGGTTATTGTGTGTTTTTCAATGATTACTAGAGTTAAATGAACTCATGAGCTGATCTGCATCGGTTCTTTTATTACAGAATATTATTCATCTTCTAAGATGGAATAATGATATTTTATCTCACCTTTGTCATTGACATCCTTCTCTCTATTATGAGTTAAGGTATTCCATTCTGTTTCTCTGAACTCAGAAGGAAGTTGTTAGTTGTTCTCTCTTTGTTCTTAATTGAGGAATGCAATATTATTTTCTTTGATGTCTAAAAGAATTTGTTAGTTAGTTTTTCTCTCTTCTTTCATTCACTCTTTCATCATGTTATTCTTATGTAAGAGTAGTATAGTTTGGCTGTATTGGTCTAAATGAAATGGCAGAGTGGATAGTGGGAGGATACATCTTTATTTTCTTCTCCTTCCCAAATGCTTGATAAGGATATAATGATTTTGATGTGTGACTACTTTTAGGTGTAAGTAAATGGAAATTTTACATTACTAAACATGATGAAGTTAAACATATAACTTAGGCTAGAGTTGGCTTTGAATTTGGATGTTGTATCTTAAATAGGAAACTCCTATTTTAGGATGTTGATGGTTCTTCCTAAAATTTTCATAGAGTTTGAATGTACTCGGCCTTAGTTATTCTCTGATAAAGTATGTTAATGATGAGTATTTTGGATCATTGCTTCTTTAAAAATAACTCTATTTTTGTAACTTATTAGAGTTAGCATCTTCATTGATATAGATTGAATGAACCATGAATTGAACTATAAATATATTTAGTAGGAATGTGATAAGTAATTTGGATGGATTATTACTTATTTGATTTAATTCCTTATGAAATCATTGAATGAATATTATTTTTACACCATGATCCTTACTAAATGTTAATGTGATCTTATCACTTGTTCTTCCTTTCATGAATGTTATTTCATTGAATGTATCTTTCTGTAATGTTTTAACTGTTTCATAAAAGCAAAGTTATTTTTATGAAATAGTTATTTGAAAGCACATCATTTTAATGCTTAGTTCTTATCATGATCATTTCAATGAACTAACCATGCTAGAAATTTTTGCAGATGGACTTTGTAAGTGATAAAGGAAGACAATATATTTTATGATGTTATTTTTACCTAAAGACTAGATATTTTATGAGGAATTATGATTCACTATTGAAATGTATTTGTAAGAGGAAAAGTTGTATTTCTTATTGGGCTTATTAATGTTGTTTGATATGAAAGATGTCTGAAATGATTGGACTTGTAAAAGTGTATTTCACTTTGATGAATGGAAAAAGATTGTGAGATACTTGTACTTGATGAGTCATTCTCCTTGTGCATTCTGTGAAGGAATTTGTAATCTTATCTTTAATTTCTCTATTCTTGTCTGTATGGAATCCTTTTAGTTTGACTCAAATAAGTTAGATGGAAGGGAATTAGATACTCTATCCCTATATTGAAATGCAACTTATTGAGTTGGCATGCATAGATGTTCTTTAACTAAGACACTATGGTTTATTAAAAGATGTTAATGAAAGTGCAAATTTATTATGATGTCTTGTATAATGTAAAAGGGTACAAGAACCCTAATTCATAACAAGAAAGAGGAAGGTGAACTTCCTCTCGACCAATACTTTCATAAGTATAAAACAAATGAAAGGTAAATATGAACATTTATTAATTAGACTTCATCTCAATGAAGTCTAATATAATGGAACCTATTTTGGAACTTAAATAAACTAAGAATATTAGGGTATAATATGTGAATCTTATTATAGTTTTTTTTCTTTTTTTAATTAACTGAACCCTAAAGTAAGAAGTTGATGATTAAAAATAAATCATGTTGTTTCTATAAACCTTAACAACTCAACTGCAGATGTCAACCTTTATGGTTAAAGAATTTAGGTTTAGCAGGGTTGTTATAATTAAATATTAATTAAGAAATATAATTGAGTAATTCACTTTTTCTTGGGTATGTGCATCCAGATGGGTGATTTAGTTGGATGTTGGCACATGCCAACTACAAAATTGTACCTTCAAGAAGACTAGGATCTTCATGAGGATATAATGTTGTAGTTGACATGTTGCAACACCCATCAGAATTAGACCAACTAGATCTACATAAATTTGGACTTGATCTTAGTTATACTCTAGGTCAAGATAGGAGCATGATTTAGTATAGGGAATAACTCATGATGACTTAGGATAACTAGACACACGCAATCAACTTAGGTCGATTGAGTATGTCTAAGTACCCTTAGTCACCGTGAGTGGTTCTCTATACAAAACTATGTTGCTAACCTGGGATAGGGCTAAAAAGAACAAGTGGAATGACAGAGTTAGTGAAGACCATTCTAGATAATAGATGAAGTGGGGTGAAGGATGTATTTCCATTAGAAAAGTATGCCATCTAGGAATATAAACATAGACAAGTATGTGGAAATATTTGGCCAAAGTATCGCAAGCTACTAGTTGCATTGTCTGTGACACCTAGTTTAAGAAATAGGATTTCAGATGAATATTGGTAACAAATATTTAGATAGGTCTCTTAAATAAAATAACATTTCAATACCTAGAATAGGGTAAGAGAACCAAGTATACTTAGTATATAATACCTTGAGTTAACATGAGAGATTGGTTAGAAATCGAGTCATGAAATGATAGTTTGGTAGTTCACCGAGTCATTACATACTACATATGGTTATCTGTTATGAGATTGATTGGCATGGAATGTGTGTTATAAATTATGATTATTTAGAATAGAGATATTATATATATATATATATATAAAAAATTCCCCTTGTTTCTAAAGTCTTAAAATGGGAATGTTACATCTTGGTATCAAAGCTGAAGGTTGTAGCTCTTGGACCTATTGTGTCCATAATATGATAAAACTTAAATTTTCTTGTTAATAGAAAATGGTTAGAACAAGAGGAAATGTTGCAAACAACCCACCACCTGGTGGAGAAGCAGCTACTTCCCAAAAAATCGATGAGATCCTTGCTTCCCTATTGGACACAAGAGATCGTTTGGTTGTACTTGAACAACAAGTAATGGGAAATGAGGAGGAGGAAGAAGATGTTGGTAATAACAATCAGCCACCTCTTGTGGACAATGCTAATGTTGGAAATTTGGGCATTGATAACAATAATATAGCTAATGCACCTGATCATCCTTGAAAATAAAAAGGCAGGTGCTGAACTCACTAATGATATAAAAAGGATAAGTCCACCTAAGTTTGATGGCACTACATTAGGAGATGGAGCTGAGAAATTGGATCAATGAAATGGAGAAGTACTTTGCAATAAGGAACTTCTCAGAGAAACTAAGGCAATATGGGGAGCATATCAGCTTTCCCATGAAGCATCTTCATGGTGGGACACCGTAAGGATGAGTTAAACATTGATGAAACAAATATTACTTGGGATCAATTTAAAATTTATTTTAGGAAAAATGGCTGCCACAACTTTATTATGATCAGAAAATGACTAAATTTCAGAACTTATCTCAAGGAAAATTAACTATAATAAGAGTACTGGGAGAAGTTTACTAAAACTCCTTAAGTATGTACCTCAGTATCAAACTGATGAGAAGTTCAGGATACAAAAATTTATCATGGGGTTAAATCCCATTATAGGGGGTGAGGTGGATGTTCATAGCCCAACCACTATGGAAGGGGTTGTTGAAAAATCCATAAGGTAGGAATAGAAATTAAAATAATCTCTACCCATAAGGAGGAAATTAGAAAGAAAATTCCAAACTCTTCATCATCTCTTGCACCTAAGAAGGGACCATGGAAGAAGTTTGGTATGAAAAATAAGTTTGTAATGGATAACAACAAGAAAAAAAAAATGAATAAACCTACTGCTAATGTGTGAAATAACTTTTTCAAGAACAATAATAATAAAAAAGTCCTATGGAGGTCAGAATGATAACTTTAAGGCTAGAAATAAATTTGAGCCTAAAAAGGGACTTGTAGGAGGCTATTACAATTATGGCAAGGATCATTATGCAAATCAATGTCCTTTGAAAAAGGATGACCGTAATCAACAACACAAGATACATGTTGTGCAGTAGCTGACAAATAGGATGAAAAGCAAGTCACACCCATAGAGGTTCTAGGTAAGTTATTTGGCATACCTATAACTATTATTTTTGATACTAGAGCTACTGAATGTTTTATTTCTACTAAGTTAGCTTCTAAATTAAAAATAAAATCTGGAAAAATGGATAAATCATGGGTTGTACATTATGGAAATAATGTTGTTCATATAATTAGTATGTGTCTTTTTGGAGCAGTCCTTGACTTGCCTAGTTTTTCCACTGAGGTTGACCTTTATGTTGCTCCTTTAGGGTCTTATGATGTAATCATAGGTGTTAATTGGCTAGCTAAGCATAAGGAAAAGGTTGAATGTTTTGAAAAACATATTAGTTGTTTAGATGATCTATAGAAAACAACAGACATTCAAGGTGTAAAACGTGAGATTTCGGTTAGGAAATTGTCAGCTATGCAACTTAAAAAGGCCAAAAAAAAGGTTGCACCTTATATGTAGTAAAAATTTATGAAACAACTGAAGAAAGTAGTGACTTCATGGAAAGATATCCATTGTTATGAAACTTTAGTGATGTGTTTGGAAGAGTTACCAGGTCTTCCACCCAAAAGGGAGTTTGAATTCACTATTGAGATCAAACGGGAACCGAGCCTATTTCCAAGGCACCTTATAGAATGACTACTATTGAGTTGATAGAGCTTAAGGCACAATTACAAGAAATTTTGTCTAAAGGTTTGATTAGACCAAGTGTCTCACCTTGGGGAGCACTAGTAATCTTTGTGAAAAAGAAAGATGGAACACTTAGATTGTGTATCGATTATAGGATGTTAAACAAGGAAATGATTAAGAACAGATATCCACTTCCTAGAATTGATGATCTATTTGATCAGATGCATGGTGCATCATTGTATTCTAAAATAGATCTTGATCTGGATATCATCAGTTGTGAATAAAAGATGAAGACATTCATAAAACAAATTTTAGAACTAGGTATGGGCATTATGAATTCACATTCTTACCATTTGGATTAACAAATGCACCTACAAATTTTATGAATTTGATGAATAATATTTTTCAAGAATACTTGGACAAGTTTGTGCTTGTATTCTTGGATGATATTCTCATATACTCTAAAATAATTAAAGAACACCAAGAGCATTTGAAGATAGTTTTAGAAATCTTGAGGAAGAGATGGTTGTATGGTAAGTTGTCTAAATGTTCTTTCTATGACATAAAAGTGCACTATTTGGGTCATGTTATAAGAAAGAATGGAATAGTTGTAGATCCCTCCAAGATTGTAGCTATAACTGAGTGGCCTGCACCTAAGAATGTACATGAAGTTAGAAGCTTCATGGGTCTTGTCTAGTTACTATAGGAAGTTTGTTAAAGACTTCTCCAAAGTTTTACACCAATAACTTCATTGCAAAAGAAAGATAAGAAATTTTTATGGAATGAAAAATGTGAATTTGCATTTAAGACTCTAAAGGATCAATTAACTTCAACACCTATTTTGGTTGTACCTGATCCTAATGGAGACTTTATTGTTGTAATGGATGCATCTGGAGAAGGTCTCGAGAGGTATCCTGTTGTAAAATGATCATGTCATAGCTTATGAAAGTAGAAAACTCAAGTTACATGAACTAAATTATGCTCTACATGACCTAGAGCTTGCTGCCATTGTTCATGCACTCCAAGTATGGAGGCATTATCTCCTTGGTAGACCTTTTGAACTAAAAATTGATCATCTTGGGTTGAAGTATATTTTTACTCAGCCAAATTTGAATGCAAGACAATGAAGATGGTTAGAATTTCTATCTCAATATGATTTTGACATAAGTTATATTAAAGGAAAAGAAAATAGAGTAAAAGATGCTCTAAGTCGTAGGAAGCACATTTATGCTCTTATAACATTGAGAACTAGTTTAAAGATGAGGTAAAAAGTGTTATGGAATCGATTCTTATTTTCAAAAGTAAAGACAACACTTGCTGCAGATCCAAATGATGTGAGATATAAAGGTTTTCACTTTGAAAATGAAGGAATCTTACGGTTTGAAAACAAGGTATACATACCTTTGTTAAATGATTTAAGAAAGAAATTATTAGCTAAATTTCACAATTCACCTTTTTGGGACACCCTAGCATTACAAAAATGCTTTGCTGATATAAAACAACAATATTTCTAGAAAGGGATGAAAAAGGATGTGATTGAGTTTGTGACACATTATTTAGAATGTCAACATGTTAAAGTTGAGCATATGCATCTAGCTAGTTTATTGTATCCTCACAACATACCGTAGTATAAATGGCAAGTGATAAGCATGGATTTTGTTCAAGGGTTTCCTATGTCAAGAAATAAACATGATGTTATTCTTGTGGTTGTTGATAAACTAACAAAGGTAGCTCATTTTATTGTTGGTAATCTTAAGGATGATTCACCTATTTTAGCAAAAAGATTCATGCATGAAATTTTTAGATTACATGGAGTACCTGAGTTGATCATATCGATAGAGACCCAAGAATGACATCAAGATTTTGGAAAACACTTAATGCAGCCCTAGGGACTAAGTTGAATTTTAGTTCTGCATATCATCCGGAAACGGATGGACAGACTGAAAGAGTTAATCAAGTTTTAGAGGATATGTTAAGAATGTATTGCATGGATCAAAGTATAAATGGGAAGAGTACCTTCCATTAGTTGAGTTTGTGTATAATAACACATATCACGCCTCTCTGAAAATGGCACCTTTGAAGCATTATACGGAAGGAAATGTAGAACCCCTTGTTAGTTGGGACAACATTGAGGATAGAGAGGTAATTGGACCTGAAATCCTTACAGAAATGGAACAACAAGTTAAAATGATTTGTGAACACTTGAAAGAAGCTATGTAGATAGGAAAAAGAGTTATGTAGACTTAAAAGGGTTGATAAGAAATTTGAACTTGGTGAGAAAGTCTTTTTGTGGGTAAAACCGAAAAAAGAGTTCTATAACTTTTGGCAAAGGCTACCAAGTTATCACCTCGTTATGTGGGACCCTTTGAAATTGTTGAAGTAATCAACCATGTAGCTTATCATTTAGCTTTACCTCCTGCTTTATCATGAATGCATGATGTTTTCCATATTTCTCTTGCTTAAGAAATATGTTTCAGATTTATCACATGTGTTAAATTAGAATTCCTTGCAGGTCCAAGACCAAGAATAATCATGGTTAAACCCATTGAGTGCTGGAAACTCACCATTTACACTTAAGAAATCATGAAATAAGCCAATGTAAGGTCTAGTGGGATCAGTTTAACAAAGAGAGTGCAACCTGGGAAAATATTGAAGATATGAAAACTACTTTTCCATATTTGTTTGAACAAAATTGATTTTATTGACTGATAAAATTTTAATATTTTATTCTTGATATGTCAATAAATCTACCAGTCTTGGGTAGACATTACATTATTTAAAAATGGACAAGCTACTTTAATGCTGATTATGGAATTTCAAAATCCATTTTGTTTTGAACATATGAATGGAAGTATAATAATTTGATTTGTCCTTGATGCAAATTGTTTGACTAAGTTAATCATCGGGATGATGATTATTTTTAGGAGGGAAGTATGTAACATCTTTGAAAACTATTACTTTGATTCCATTTCCTCTTGACATTGCAAATGTTGACATGTGATTTGTCTTAGGAAGGTGTATTCTTTTGACTATTGGAAATCATGTTTGTAATGGATAAATTATTACTGTGTAAGGATTCAATTTGCTGAGATTTTGTTTACTTGAAATTGAAGTCATTCTTCTCTGTGTTCTGAAAGGTTGTGAACTGTTTTGTTGTTTTCATACTTATCTTATGTTAACAACAAAACCTTGGATCAATTCCATTGATCTAAGGTATGCTTCAATTCTTCTTTGTTAAACATCTTGATGAACTAGATTTATGAAATAAAATTTAATGTGGGTCCTTCTTTTGGTACCCTTGCTTTGCAACTTGTTGTAAACAATGAGCTTAGACCTTCTTGTTAAATATTTTTATAAGACACTAAAAATGTAAGTGGATTAAAGGCCTATTATGGGACTATTAAGGTGAATACCTTAACCTTAGTTACAATGTTCTATCCTACGTGGATTCTAATCTAAGGTAATTTAGGTTTACCTAATACCTATTACTGAACTACTAAGGTTTATGTCTTAACCTATGTTGACATGTTTTAATTATGGAAATTTTTGGAATAACCTAAGGTAAATATTATTTACCTAGACTAAGGTTGAATCCTAATCTAATGTCAATCTAACCTAAACTAATATGAAGCTAAAGGGGAACCTATGGGGTTGCATGGAAAATGGTGAGTCGGTGGTGGATTCGGTTTCTAAGGCATTAATGTGATTTGATTTTGAATTTATTGAACTCTGAGTTTCTAGTTTTGGTGGAGGCATGGGAAGTTAAAGGGATGCTTAGTTGGCATCATCTCTAAATTTAAAAGGCATGCAAAGTTTGAAATTGATTCACCAGATTTGGATGGCGGTGGCATAGAGAAAGAGGAGGGAAAGTTAGTTGTCCTTGCATTTAATGACCTCGGTCACGGTGAGGAAACCACCTAGGAAAATATGTGAAGTGGATTTTGTGAGAAGTTGTTTGATCATTTGCTCCTTGTGATTTTTTCTCTACATGGAGGTTTTGGTTCTTCAAACCAGCAGTTCTATTTTTGATCATATGTTATTTTTGGCATTGTTGAGCTATTCTTGGATCTGGTGGAAGAATAAGAAGAAGGTTTGGGTTGTTGACATCATTTTGGGAAAAGGAGAAACTATGAAGGCATGGCTGGAAACCTTCTGCAAATCGATAGAACTCTATCAAGCATGATAGGCTCTATCCATTAAGTTGTTCGATTTTTACTAAATGTCTTCATTAAAACAACTTTTCTCTTGGAAACAAATGGGTTTTTATTTGTGATGTTTATTTTGCATTTATGCTTGAAGCTGCTCATTATATCCTTAAATGAGATTCATTTTGATAAAATATTTAAAGTTGTTTTTTGTTGGATAAATGAATGAATCTGGCTTAACCTTGTGTGAACTGGTTGTTATCAACTCTTGCATTTTTTTGTTAGTGCAAAATGGTTTAAGGAATGCAATTTGATAAAATGAAATAAGAGATGGTTTTGATAGGTTAATTATGAAATGTAGTTTTTTCTGTTAAGCTTGAGATGATTTCAACCCTTTTCTTCATCTGCTCAAGCTATGCTTAAGTAGATAGTCTGATTCTAGTTTGGAAGTCATTCTTGTTGGAGGTTAAGGAAATCATGTTCAATCTTAGCTGAACTGAGGCATGTTGATTCTTTAACTCAGTTGGATGGTTATGGAAGAAGTGTACTTCAGTTTGTTCATCCTTGCTTGAGATTTGATAAAACATGTTTTAACTCCTGCTTGAACTTATAAGACTTCGTTTTCTTTAGTTTTCTCAACTATATGTTATGAGATGATTATAAACGACTTACATGGTATTGGGATCTGAATGAATCCCCTTGATACATATTCTTGATGGACAGAGTTGGAAGTTATTCTATTGTATCATGTTTTAAAAGGTTTCTCAAATTTGGTTTATACCTTTTTTTTGTTGTATGGAGATTTTGAGATTCTGGAGTTATCTTTCGGTCATCTTGTTGGATTACTAGTTCTTCTCATTTGAGTATAATGTTTAGGAGATGCTATAGGAATGAGGTAGCTATGTTTAAAACTTTGGGTTAGCTCAGTCTTTTTCTTCCTAAGTAAATAGCTGGAACCAATTTTGATTGCTATATTTCTTGAGCTTGACTTGAGCACACACGACTTGGGAATAAGTCATTTTTTTGTTCTTCTCTATGTTCGAATCTTGGTAGGGTTCTTTCCATCCCTACCCTATAGACTATTATTTTATTCTTATATAGTTGGGGATATGGGATGGCTCGACTATAAATCTTGTTTATGTTTTTACATTTACCATCAAAGGATGGTTAAGCTTTGTATGTGATGACATTTGAAAGGAAATTGTGGTCGCATAAGGTTTCATTATTTGATGATACTTTCTCTCTCTTTGTTTGGGGAAAATAAGAAAAAATTCTTGTCGGATGATGTTAAAATTGGAAGGAATTCAATATGCTATGTTGTTGTTTTCCTTTGTTGCTTTGGACATTGTTGTCACGAAAGGCATTTGACTAACTACTTGTAACCTGTAGCTATTGCACTATTGTAGCAATGTTGTTTGTAGGTTGAGGGAACTATATCTTTGGTTTTCTGACCTTCATGATTTTAGTTGTATATCTCTTTTTTGTATCAAGTGTTGTTGTGTGTTTTTCAATGATTACTAGAGTTGAATGAACTCATGAGCTGATCTGCATTGGTTATTTTATTATAGAATATTATTCATCTTCTAAGATGGAATAATGAGATTTTATCTCACCTTTTCATTGACATCCTTCTCTCTTTTATGAGTTAAGGTATTCCATTATGTTTCTCCAAACTCAGAAGGAAGTTGTTAGTTGTTTCTCTTCTCTTTGTTCTTAATTGAGGAATGCAATACTATTTTCTTCAATGTCTAAAAGAAGTTGTTAGTTGTTCTCTCTTCTTTCATTCATCCTTTCATCATGTTATTCCTATGTAAGAGTAGTATAGTTAGTTGTATATCCATTCTAAATGAAATGGTAGAGTGGATAGTGGGAGGATACATCTTTATTTTCTTCTCCTTCCCAAATGCTTGATAAGGATATAATGATTTTGATGTGTGACTACTTTCAGGTGTAAGTAAATGGAAATTTTACATTACTAAACATGATGAAGCTAAACATATAACTTAGGCTAGAGTTGGCTTTGAATTTGGATGTTGTATCTTAAATAGGAAACTCCTATTTTAGGATGTTGATGGTTCTTCCTAAACTTGTCATAGAGTTTTGAATGTACTCGGCCTTAGTTATTCTCTAATAAAGTATGTTAATGATGAGTATTTTGGATCATTGCTTCTTTAAAAATAACTCTATTTTTGTAACTGATTAGAGTTAGCATCTTCATTGATATAGATTGAATGAACCATGAATTGAACTATAAATATCTTTAGTAGGAATGTGATAAGTAATTTGGATGGATTATTACTTATTTGATTTAATTCCTTATGAAATCATTGACTGAAGATTTTTTTACACCATGATCCTTACTAAATGTTAATGTGATCTTATCACTTGTTCTTCCTTTCATGAATGTTATTTCATTGAATGTATCTTTCTATAATGTTTTAACTATTTCATAAAATCAAAGTTCTTTTTATGAAACAGTTAGTTGAAAGCACATCATTTTAATGCTTAGTGCTTATCATGCTTAGTTCAATGAAATGACCCATGCTAGAAATTTTTGTAGATGGAATTCGTAAGTGATAAAAGAAGACAATAAATTTTATGATGTTATTTGTTACTTAAAGACTGGATCTTTTATGAAGAAATATGATTCATTATTGAAATGTATTAAAAGAGGAAAAGTTGTATTTATTAATTGAGCTTATTGATGTTGTTTGACATGAAAGATGTCTGAAATGATTGGACTTGTAAAAAGTGTATTTCACTTTGATGAATGGAAAAATATTGTGAGATACTTGTACTTGATGAGTCATTCTCCTTGTGCATTTTTATGTGAAGGAATTTGTAATCTTATCTTTAATTTCTCATATTTTATTCGTATGGAATCCTTTTAGTTTGACTCAAATAAGTTATATGGAAGGGAATTAGATACTCTATCCCTATATTGAAATGCAACTTATTGAGTTGGCATGCATAGATGTTCTTTAACTAAGACACTATGGTTTGTTAAAAGATGTTAATGAAAGTGCAAATTTATTATGATGTCTTGTATAATGTAAAAGGGTACAAGAACCCTAATTCATAATAAGAAAGAGGAAGGTGAACTTCCTCTCGACCAATACTTTCATAAGTATAAAACAAATGAAAGGTAAATATGAACATTTATTAATTAGACTTCATCTCAATGAAGTCTAATATAATGGAACCTATTTTGGAACTTAAACAGGCTAAGAATGATTAGGGTATAATATGTGAATCTTATTATAGTTTTTTTGTTTCTATTTTAATTAACTAAACCCTAAAGTAAGAAGTTGATGATTAAAAAGCAATCATGTTTTTTGCTAAACCTTAACAACTCAATCGGATGTCAACCTTTATGGTTAAAGAATTTAGGGTTCACAAGGTTGTTGTAATTAAATATTAATTAAGAAATATAATTGAGTAATTCACTTCTTGCTTGGGTATGTGCATCTAGATGGGGTGATTCAGTTGGATGTTGGCACACACCAACTGTAGAACTATACCTTCATGAAGACTAGGATCTTCATGAGGATACAATGTTGTAGTTGACATGTTGCAACACCCATCAAAATTAGACCAACTAGATCTACATAAATTTGGACTTGATCTTAGTTATACTCTAGGTCAGGATAGGAGCATGATTTAGTATAGGGAATAACTCATGACAATGACTTAGGATAACTAGACACATGTAATCGACTTAGGTTGATTGAGTATGTCTAAGTACCCTTAGTCACCGTGAGTGGTTCTCTATACCAAACTATGTTGCTAACTTGGGGATAGGCTAAACCTTGAACAAGTGGACTGACAGGAGTCAGTGAAGACCATTCTAGATAACAGATGAAGTGGGGTGAAGGATGTATTCCATTAGATGAGTATGTCATCTAGGAATATAAACATAGATAGTATGTGGAAATCTTTGGCCAAAGTATCACAAGTTGTTGGTTGCATTGTCCTGTGACACCTAGTTTAAGAAATGGGATTTTAGATGAATATTGGTAACAAATATTCAGATAGGTCTCTTAAACAGAACACTTCAATACCTAGAATAGGGTAAGAGAACCAAGTATACTTAGTATACAATACCTTGAGTTAACATGAGAGATTGGTTAGAAATCGAGTCATGAAATGAGAGATCGGTAGTTCACCGAGTCATTTACAACTACATATCATTGGGGATAGTCAACGGGTAGGATGAAATAAACTAAGATAAGGCATTGAATTTCTTCTTTGACTAGAATAACAATGTGAGGATTCATTTTCTCGCATTTTTTTATGGGTTTGGCATCGGGAATGGTTACAATATTGTGGACCACAATTTTTGTGTCAATATCGGCATATCAGCATAGGACCAAGCAAAAGCATTTCTATGGTCCCAGAGCAAAGAAGTAAAATATTCTTGTTCAATAGTATCGAAATATTCACCTATCTTTAGAATGTGTGGGTTGTCTTGATTGAGACTCATTTTCTAGACATTGAATGCATTTAATAGAAGGTGTATCGTCATCCATCATGTTAGGATAGAGGAAGGGAAGAGAAGATGGAACCTCGTCATCACGTTGATAAGTCGAGGTCCCAGGGAAATTGTTTTTACGATTTTTTTACGAGGAATATATTTGGGATCTATGGACTTCGTGGATGAAGTTGGTGATGTTGGTGAATGGGGTGAAGGTTTTTCTTCTTAAATTAGGTCAATGTGGGCCTTCTTTAAAGATGGTGTGGTGAATCCAATGCTGTGATCATTATGTTTATGGGTGGTACATGAAATGACGGTATGATGATCTTGTTCATAAAAACTTAAACCAAAGTATTTCCATACGCAGTGATGAAGGAAAGTGTGGGAAAAGTGTCATTTAGTAAGAGATTGGAGGTTAGATTACAATGGTCATGTTTGGGATGGAGGTTCGGGTGAATAAGTTGCAGTATCTAGTACCCTATATGTTAGGTTAGTGGAAAGGTGGGGAGGACCATAAGGAAAAACCTTGCCTACGCATTACTCATAATGAGGGTGTTGGCACAGGTTTCCATACTTTTGTGGAGTGAGGAATGTGTTGATATTGTATAGGTGGTACTCCCCCAGAGTGAGGCATTGAAAAACACCTTCTAAGGGATCAGTAGTTGATATGTGGGTAGCGGGGATAGACAACTCACTAGATGATTGGGAAAGAGGGGTAGTGGTTGGTTGGGAAGTAGATGGGTTAGCTACAAAGGTTACGGCAATAGTAGGAATAAAAGAGTTAGGTGTGGGAGAGGTGGCGACAACATTGGTGGATGGGATCATGGGTGAAGGAGAAGTGGGGGTAGTGGTAGATGTCTTGACTAGTACAAGTACATTGTTAGGTCGGTACAACATGTTACAAGTTTTGAATGGTGATGGGTTGGTGGGGATGGTATAGTTATGTCCTTCATGTTCAAATTTTACATAGTGGTGTAAAGTTGAAGGAACACAACCCATGACGTGAATCCAAGGTCTTTCGAGAAATAGGTTATACTAGAACTCTCCCTCTAAGACGTAGAATAATTCCGAGATAGTGTGAGGGCCTATGCAAACATGAAGAATAATGGTGCCAAGGGTGGAGGTGATGGCATTGTTGAAGGAGCGCAACATAACTAGGTTATTATGCATATAATTAGAAGGGATGCACATTTTATTGTATGCATGGGAGGAGATGATGTTAATGCTAGCACCACCATCGATCATGATGCATTATACACATATGTTATCGATATAGATAGAAATGAAAAGGGTGGGATTAGGGTCATCTGACTAGAGAGGTACAATATCCTCATTAGAGAAGCTGAGGGTGGTGACTTGAGGAGTGGGCATGGGGGTAGAAGAAGGAGATGATTTGGTAAGTGAGGCCACATGGTGAGGGGTGATAATGGAGGCCACTAGTGTGGGGTCATTAAGTAAAACTTTAATGGATTGTAAAACCTCAATAAGGGTTTATCTATGAGATTCAGAAGTTTGGACAAGATCGTACAAAGACATCTTTAAAGGAGATTGTTGTAATTGTTTTATCATTACACGATGGGTGACCTCGTCATAGATAGGTTATGTAGGTCCTTGAATGGTGATTTTGAACATGGGGTTAGTTGATGGGCTAGTTTTTCTTTTCTTTTCCTTTGTCCTTTTACGCACGAGTAACAATGCTAACCATTCTGATATGGGGTGAAAGAGCGGTGAGGTATGACAAGTGTAGTGACATGACGGGAAATAGAATGAAGGACAATATTTTTGTGAAATAAGTTGGTCACACTAACATTTAGGTGGGGGTTTGGCTAACCCTCTTATACGGACCAAGTCAATCTCAAATTTTTGAGGTGGATTAAAAGGTGGAGGTGGAGATATTAGTCGCTGAATATGTAATAGAAGAGAATGTGGGGATATTGGTGAAGGTGAAATATGGTCCTCATCTAGAAGATAATCAGTTTCAAAAAAAAAAATTCTAGAGGAAAACATTGGAGAAGAATGGTTTTAGGGCCTTACAATTCTCTACATCATGTCATGGCACATGATGATAGGCATAAATATTGATTTCATAAAACCCTTTTAGTTTGGGTTTGAGAGGATTATCATGTTGAAGCGGTGGTAATGTGATGATGTAAGTCTCTAAGAGATTGGTTAAAATTTTGGCATAGGACCCCGCTAATAGATCACAATGGGAAGTGAGTGTGGGTTTCGGTAAAGGTGTGGATGATTATGAGTGAAGAGTATTTATAGGAGGGGGAATGGGTTGGTCCACTGGTTTGATAAGTGGTATTGTCTTAGGTTTTGATGGCATCCGTTTAGGTAAAGGTATGGTAGAAGAGCTAACACTGGAAGGTTTTGTTGGTTTGACTACCTTATTGGAGGGTAGTGTGTTCTTATCTTTGGGTTGCACCTTCCGGGTGGAGGTGGCATGGGAGTAAGGGATAAAGAAAGGAAAGCAGATGGTGAAAGAGGATAAGTTACCCATGGGGACAACCAATTTTGGTGGAAGTGGTTAGTAGAGGTTGGGTGGATGGTATGGGTTGAAGTTATATAGGAAAAGTTGGGGTTATAGAATCTTGGTGGAGATATAGGTGGTAAGAAGTGAACGAGTAAGGGAGAGGATGTGTTGCTTTTGGGTGAATGAGGTGTAATGAAGGCTCGTGATGTAGCATTAGGTTTTTAAATTTGGATTGGTCTTGGGTAGGAAACTATTTGGTTAGGGTTGATGGATGGGGCCCTAGGATGGATGGAAGGGGTGAAGGTGACAAAGGTGTGGTAGGTGAGACCAGTGTATGCAGCCTAGAAGGTTGGGTCTTCCTTTTAGGTAGAGGAATAATGTTGGTGTGGGTTCAAGAAGATGCGGCTAAGTCTAATTTGATAGGTGGGTGAGTAAGGATTGATGTCACATGACACCTAATGTAGTGATGGGTCTAGATACAGGTGAAGATATTGGTGTGGGTAGGTTTTTAGGCTTTGGAATGGTTTTAGTTGTGGGTAGAGGTTTGGATGTAGGTAGGGATGATGAAGAAGAATTCATTTCAATAGGCATGGTCAGTGTTGATCTGGTTGTTGGAAATACCTTTGGGTAGATCGTGGAAGTATCCACAGGAAACATTTTTATTTGATTTGAAAAGGGGAGACAAAGACATCCCTAAAGCATGGAATTATCAACTTAATCCAAGTGATTGGCCAATCATGAAAATAGGACTACTGTAGAAGAATATGGAGTTGGTTTGGTGGCAATACCTATAAAATATGTCTGTGAGACAGGGAATCGGCTAGCCTCGGACTCTATAGGTAACAGAGCTGAGATCATATCAATGGGGTCCTGGGATGTTGGGGGAGAATTTCCCCAATAGGTAATGGCATGTCTGAAGAATATCCTATGGGTAGGAGAGATGGTAAATGGGGTGAGGTAGAATTCTCCCTTAGTGGAGGAGAAGGTGATGATGATTCTTTTGTGGATGGGAGAATTAAAAGAATTGATTGTTCAGTAGGTTGTGAGGTAGATGGTGTAATGGCATCGGTAGAAAGTGTGGGTTCCTCTGTGAGAGTAGGGGGAAATGAGGGGGACTCCTCTTTGTGTGAAATATTAGAAGAGATATGCTCCTCATTGGGTAGATGATCTCATGCGATAATTTCCTCAATAGAAAAAATAGGTGGGATTTGAGGAATGATGGGTACGATATCAAAAACTATGTGGACTTCACGGACATTGTTTTCACTAGATGAAGGTTCACTATTGTGATTAGAGAATAGTTTATGGTTAGGGAATGATTTTGTAAAGATGTGTAAATTTTGATTTTCTTGCACATTCAGGTTTTTGTGACGAGGTCTCCATTATTTATCATCTCTTCGACGATGTGTTCTTAAAAGTGATGTAGTTACCATCACTATGGCCTTTAACACAATGGTAATTACAGTAGTCATGTTCCTTATACCATGTAGGCATATGATGAGTGGGATCGAAACTAGTATGAGGTTTAATGGGAGGAAGTGTAATGGCTCTAGCTTTAAGAAGATTTTTCAAGACTGAAGAATAGGGCTCTCCAATTAAAGTGTACTTCCACTACCCCCACTGGAATTGAAAGGATTGGACAAGGGAAAGATTGGAAGAAGGTTGGGCTTGATTAGAGGGATGAGATGGACTCTCCTTGAGCACTACTATATTGGTATATCCTTTGGTTTTGGATAATTATTTTGAGCTTTTGAAGATTAAGAAGAATAATTTGGTTTGAACGGGGAGTTCTTGTTTCATACTTCTTGATTCTACATGTTAGTAGCTGAAAATCCTACTTTACCCATTCGGGAAGAAGAAGATGAAGAACTTAATGAAAATATTGGTGGGTTGGACAATAGAGGTAGAAGACAACCTACAAATAGAGAAAGGAAAGAGCCCGAGATGACGCTTTCTAGGCATTCAAGGATAATAAGCTTGAGGTTGGGAAAATGGTAGTTCTGTATGATTCAAAGTTATTGTGCCACCCTAGAAAGCTTAAGGTGCATTGGCCGGGAACATATGTTATCACTTATATACTTGATTTTGAAAATTTCCACTTAGAGGTGTTGGATGGAACATGTTTTCTTGATTACTTCAATGGGAGTAGGCTGAATCCCTACTATAAATAAGCCTTCTTGGTGTTTGTAATAAGGAAGTATTGCCACTTAGATTAGGTTTCCCTTAATGCATTTCCTTTATATGTGTTTCCTTCATCATTTCTATTCTCTGTAAATTTATTTTGGTATTGTTTGTAATAAGTGCAGTTGCATGCCAAAAGATCATTACAATTTAAGTGTTTTCATGCACAAAGGACCACACATACCCTTAGTGTGGGGTGGTTTACATATAGGGTTCATTACCAAGTTGAATATAGTTGATTATCATCTAAAGATGGGTATGCATAAGGAAAATTTTCTGTAGGTTCTTTTTGGAAGGGTACAGATAGAAAAAAATTACTCCTAAATGAATACCATAGATGGAAAAATGGATGCACAATATAACGCGAGGTAGGCTGTAGAAGTGGAAACTACTTGGAAGAAGGAATACTTTGGAAAATTACTATGGTGCATATGGGAGTGTGGAAGGAGGTGTGGCCAAGAAGTAGAATGCACGCTTGATGAGATTATGACTGTGCCACAAAAATGAGTAGTGTAGAAACATTGAAAAATAATGCACTAATGTTGGAATCAGTGGTAGGTGAAGAAGCAATAAATGTGATAACTTTTAAAAATATATATAAGGAAGAGTTGTGAGGCCATTTTTACTTTTTTGATTATGAATTTTTGAGTGAGTTGGTTACAACGAGCTAGCTAAGACAATTGTGAAGAGTTGTGAACTAGTTCGGTTGGTCAGATCTACGCACGAGGAACTATTACGCTCCATTTGTTGAATTTTTTGAGCAAGGTGAAGGTGTGTGGGAAAGGAGAGTAATGGCTAGGGTTTTAGTTAGAGATATGGCACATAAAACCAAGTTGTAGAGCTCAAGGGAGGTAAGAGAAGACATATTTTTTATTGAAATGGCACCAAAAGAGCACCAAGGGTAGGTACAATGGAAAAAAACAAAAGGAAGTTGAGATTGAGATCAAGAATGCCCCCAAAAGTAGTTTTTTTAAAAATCAATACCCAGAGGAAGTGATTATGGGCCGTGATTGGGATTCCCATGTCCGTTGAAGAAAATTCAATGATTACAACCATAGGAAAACCGATAACAAGGAGGAGTTGGATGCATTGTTGAATAAAAAGACAAACTAATGAAAATTTAATGACATGCATGTATATGAAGATGCTAGGGAGAATCTCCTAAGAAAGGTAGGGGTTTTACAATTGTATGAACTTCCTTATTTTGGTAAGCCAAAGAAGTTATACCAGTGGCTAATGAGTAGAGTCCATGAGAAATTTTTCTATTTTGTTGGGTGATGAATGAGGATCACTGCGCCCTTGATTGACACTTTGACGGGTTTGAAAAGAATAGGCATAGAGGTAAGTAGTGACCTGAATGATAAATCAATAATTATAGCAACCAACAATGAGTTGAGTTATACAAAAGGTGGGCATGGCATGGATATTTACAAGCTCAAGAAGTATCCGGTCATACAGGCAACCTCACACTTATTGAAAAAGATTAACAACCGAGAGAGATAGTCAAAGGAAAAACTTTTGGATGCATGTTGTAAAGAAAATGTCACGAGGGAGACCTAGAAATTTGCACATTACTGCAAAGAAAATGTTGAGGGTTGGGCTAGTAGAGACTTAGTGAAGTTGGGATTTGATGATTCTTTGGGATTGCCCAGAGAATGGATAGATAATGGTGAGGTAGATGACAATGTTGGGAGTAGTCAGAGAGGTTTCTTAAGTCAAGTATGGGAGGTTGGGAGGTTGTAGGTGGTTGGGTAAAGGGATTGACAGGAAGGTGAGAGGTGATGGGATGCAAAGGAGATTAGGAATCTTAAATAGAGATAAAGAAGTTGATCTCACTAAGTATTGAAAGATAAAAATTTAAATATACTTACTGGTGTTTGTAGGCTTGGTGGTTGGATGGAGGAGATGGTTGATCCATGGAACTAGTGGCCGATATCATGGATGTGCTTCCGAGAATTCTACCATGAGTGCTTTCCTTTTAGATCAGTGTTTGGTTGTTGTTTCAGGATGTCTGGATGTACAAGAGTGCTCTGGTGCATGCTTATGTAAAGATATCTCTTCTCCAAAACTTGAATAATTATTCCAAACTCTTAAACAAGGTTACACAAATAAATATATAGTAAGCGACAATGGTTTAGGGAGACTAGCATTGGTTTAGGGTTGACCGACATTGGTTAAGGTGAGAAATCCTAGGTTTACTAAAATGACAGATCTTGGCAATATTTTTGGCCAGCTCTGTCCATTCTCATGGATCAAAACAGAATGTTGCACTTAGATAAGTGGGAATGTGGTTAGAGGAAGAATACGCATGTGATTTTAGGGTTGAACTAATTCTTAGCAAATTAAGATAGGTAGGACTAAGTCTTAATTAGTTATGGTGAATGGAAATTGAGTCCTAGTAAAAGGAAACATGCTAAGAATATGTTTATGATGAGGTTTCTAGATGAGGTAGTGGGGTGAAGTGTTTAGGTGAGGTGGAAATTAGTTTAATTAAGGTAATTAAATAATTACTATTGTGAGCATGGACATTAATTTAATTTTGGTTAATTAAATTAATATACATGTGAGTTAAAGGGAGTAGTGTGACCTAAATTTGGTGTCTACACCTTATGTAGTTGGCCTTAAGAGGTGTGGAATTCTATCCCATGTCTTCTAAAATATGAATTTGAAGTTATCCATAAGATCAATAGGAGCTAGCTTACTTCTTTTGATTTTTTATAACAAGGATATGTTGTCTTCTTTCTTCTCAAACTGATTACAAAGTAGAGTGCCAATATAATTCTAGTTTTGAATGGAGGAAGGTCTTAGGTTTTTGTACCATTGAAGAGATTTACCTTTGAGGGAATAATATAACATACTCTTAGCTACTTCATCTTTTATAACTAGATTATTTGAGATGAAATTTTTAATATCTTGAATATGATTAGTAGGGGTAGTTGTATTCTCACAAGTGAAAAATGGAATGCTTTTGAGTGCAACCATTGGTATATCATGTTGTGTGCCAAGGTTCAAAGGACTACCACCATTAAAGATGATAAAGGAAGATTAATCTGATGCATCTCAAGAATTTGAAAGCATGCACAAAAGGTATGTGATGTGGAGGAGTTGAAAAGAGTAGTGCGCACGGGAGATGAAAAATTGTGTGTGACTCTCCTTCTTCTTCTTAAAAAAATTGTAGGTATAAAATTTCTTAACCAAGTTGTGTACATCATTTGGTCTAAATTATTCTCATGAAAGAGGGTATAATAACTACTTAAATCAATAGATTTAAATATTGGGATTCACCAAATGAGTTGAAACAAGCATCCAAAGGCTGGAAATTGTTATGTCACACATAGAAATTGATGATGATGAAATTTTTCTTTCAATACTTGTCCAAATGGGCATGCCAAAATTGTTGCAGATCAAATTAAACCCGCACTGAATCGGGATGACCGAGGGATTTAAGGAATTATGGTACTATCTCCAAGTTATGGGACATGTGGTTGAGACATAACTCCAGAGAAGGACAACTTCCTCTACTTATTTCTACTTCTAATACTACTCCTGAGAAGGGAAACACAATTATATAACTCTAATCTATGATTATAAGGGACCAAGGTGAGAAGGAGATGTATAAAATGAAATTATAAGCTGAGGGGAAGTGATATCACCATAAATAAGGGGATGAACACTCTCAGATGAGTGATAATGAGGTAAAATGGAGAAAGGAATGGCATATATACATACCATAGTCCAAAACAACACTCACACTCTCATTTCCATGGAGCAAAATAAATAAGAAACCCTACAAGAGATGTATAACATACGCATCATACCAATATTGCAAATGAAAGTAAAAAGATGCAATAAAACTTGAGTTAGGGTAGAATATAGCTACAAAACACAATGTCAATTTCTTCAAATGAATGAATAGTTGATTATAAAGGTTGAAGGAGGTGAGAATCCACTTGCGTTTAGCCAAATCTGATTCCTATAACTCAAAATGCAAAGGCATACTACTTTGAATAATGCTATTACAATCCAAGAGGGTCTAACCTTTATAAATGAATATTATTTAAAAATATATATATATTAATAGGAGAAAAGATGAGGGAAAAGAGAGGGAAAACTCATATTTCCAATCACAACCACCAAAAACATACAATAAATGCCTACAAATACACTTGTTTCTTTGTAAAATCCACATCTCCACATCAGTTTACTTGAGGAAGAATAAAAGAAGGAAAATCCCACAAACTATGGGTAGTTAATTTGATTAGAAGTGTGTATTAATGATCTCGAGTCATATTTTACCATTTTTACCTATGAAATGTCACCAAAAATATGATTGTGAAGAGCCTAGAGTGTATCCCACATTAGTATCTTTCCAATTAAAATTTATCTTTCCAATTAGACTAGGGGAACATGATTTCAAGTTTTGTGGAAAGAGTTATGGTGATTTAAAGTTTTATAGTGCAAGACATGTGGTGTGACCTGATTGGTCACAAGAGTTGGTTGATTGACTACAAGTTTATGTATGCCACATGTTATACATTCATTCACTAAAATTATTCATCACATAGATGGAAATTTTGTATTTATCTTGTGAGGTTCACTTTATTTGACAAGATTCCATATTTGGACACATGGCATAATGTTAGCATACAAAATATGTAAAAAATTAATGGAAAGGAAATAAATAGGAATATTATAGAATGACATGTGGGAGTGAGCACAAAGAAATTCAACCATGTACTTGCACCAAGGAAGAACATTAGTGGCTCACGTAACCTAAAAACATGATGTTAGAGCCAAAATGGTATTGCAAGTTTCCTAAAAAACCAATGGGATATTTTCAGTAACAAGTACCTAGATATCCTGCAAGTGGAAATATTAAATCCTATGACCCTAATGTAGGTGAAGGTGGGGAATTAGATGAAGGCACTCTCATACTTATCAATCAATGCAAAAAATTGGGATGAGATACTCCATTCTATATTTCCTTTGAGTAATATTATGATTCACATGGTGGATACATCAT
This sequence comes from Taxus wallichiana var. yunnanensis, assembly GCA_018340775.1. Classification (NCBI taxonomy): domain Eukaryota; kingdom Viridiplantae; phylum Streptophyta; class Pinopsida; order Cupressales; family Taxaceae; genus Taxus; species Taxus wallichiana. The sequence goes on from CM031236.1 coordinate 385,675,677, forward strand.
TCACCCTATAATAGTGAGAATTTATCTCCCTCTAAGTGAGTTGCGGATACTTCTCATAAGAAAATGAATTTTAAGGAACATTAGGAGAAGTGGAATAGATTCTGAAGGGTCTTGTGAAAGCAAGGGTGTACACCGGGAAAAAAAAATTGTGTACTTTTTAGTGGAGGACAAGCGTAATAACTACCGATGGATGTGGCGGTGATGATTTAATCCCAATCCACCATTTGGTTTCCTTTTGTGGCCACCAGGATGAATTGAGCCATCTAATCTCTAGAAATATTTTGTTGTCTCCTCTCCCATTATTCTTCTTAGAAGGATAATGACATTTGAATATAAGTCATCATTTAATATAAATGGAATTATATCTTTATTTCAGAGTAATTATTGTCACTATTAATGTAAAAATTATATAATACAATAAATGAACAAGTATTAAGCATGCAATAATATGAACCCTAAGTAAGAGAGAGAAACGGTGAATTAGCTATTTTTTTAGTGATCTAGAAGTTATTTGGGAAGTTGAATAGCTGAAAACAAATAGAAGCATCATAATTGAGGATCAATGGAGGTTCTAAGACCTAATATTGTGTAGGATACAAGAAACCATGGGAGGAAAAGAGTGCTCAGGAACTAGTGTGAATCTAGGTCCTAGTTTCCACCAAGATGCTCGAGGTTTTGATGTTTTCTATGTAGGAGGAGATTTTTGTTGATATTTTTTTATCTCTCTAGATTTTTTCCAATATCATTGTTCACGCATGTAACCTATAAAGAGAGTTACCTATCTATACATGCCCACATACCACATCGAATCTAAAAATAAAGATATAGAATGTGGATTGAGAATGACTCGGGGTCACTCAAAGAGTGAAATTAGTACCAACCACTACAATAAATTTAATAATCCATGTAGTTTTGTTTAAATTTGTGTTTAATGATGCCCTAGGATACCATTTTCCAAGTTGCACAATGATAGTCGGATAGATCTAGAATTTACCAATGTATAGAATGTGTGTGATGGAATAAAATGAACTTGTCCCTCTTATATTGTGTATGGAGAGTGATGTATCTCTTTTCCCTTATATGAGTGTGCTAGATGGATTCTTTGAAATGATCTTATGCCTTTAAATGAAATCTTTAGTGATAATAGGTAATGTTTAGTTCTTGGCCCCTTATTTCGTAGAGCTATAACTATGTATATTTATGATTCCCTTGTTTGAATTTCATAATTGAAAATCGAATGCCGACCCAAAATTGTAAAATATTACTAAGAAGTAAAAGAGACCAAAAAGAGTGAAAAATACTAGAGAGGGTTAAGAGTGCCCCAAAATGACATGAGTTCTTGGGATATTTTGTCCTAAATGGGCACTAGTGTTTGAGGCCATAAAATATAAATAATTCAAATACCAATAGGGTTGTAGGGTGTGTAAGGTCAATAAAAGTATAAGAGACAGAAAAAGTCCTAAAAACAAATTATTAATTACTAGTTTTCTTGCTTATGAATCATGTATATATTAATATGCTCTAGGACCTAGAAATTTACTCAAATGCATAGATTGTGTATCTATATTTCCCCCACTTTCTGTTATTATGTGAATACTCGATAGCATAAAGTATATAGAATATATGTACCTTATGATCCTATAAAGAAGAGTGTATCGATAGTGTGTCGAGTGGACAAGTGAATCATGAAGTGATCACAATGTGAAGCGTGGAGACTAGGAAAGAGAAGTAAACCCTAGGGGTGAAGTGTATGCATATTAGCATGCTATTGGAGCTTGTGGTTTTATGATGTGAGATTATTATTGATGCATATTAAGGACAAACCTACAAAATAAGAGTGATAAATTAGTAAAAGTTATGTATATTAAAAATCAAAGTAATATATGTATAATTAAGTAAAAAGTGTAAAAGTATGTTAAAGGAAACTATACACCGATACGTAAGAGATTATGAGATATATAATTGCCTTGTTTTCTTGGAGTTATTATATTTGAATGCTGATGGTAAGGTTTTGGGTGATCTCATGCTTTGAGAGTGAGTTTTTGGGGATCCCATGCCAAGAGGGAGTTTTTGGGTGATCTCATACCAAAGGTTTTTTTTTGGGTGATCTCTCGCTAAAGGAGATTTTTTTGGCCATCTCATACTAGAGAAGAGTGTGGGGATAGAGGTATAGATTTTCTATCCTTTTATGATGCATCTCGATAATCACCACTTTGTATATGGTACTTCTCTTATTTCTTCCTGTCATTCCGATTGTAAATAAATGTGGTGATAGAATGAATTCTATAACTGGAGGGAACTTCTTGCTACTAGAGAACTGATCTCAAAAACTATCATAAACTATGCTAAATTGATAAAATGCCTATTTTTCCTACTTTTCTCCCAAGAAACAAGTTCTTAGGGGGACACAAGCACCCATTATTCTTGTCCAAGACCAGGCACTAATTTCTACTCTATGTTTTGGGATTAAGTATGATTATGAGATGATTTATAACCGTGTTCCTATGTCATTTATATATTATACTTTGATGTACTAGACCTTTGAGTTGTTGTAGGGGTTTTTGATCATCCAAAAGATGTACCCCTCATTTGGGGTGCATGAGATGAATGTAGGAGAATGTGGTCCAAAGGAGAGGACATGATACTTGATATACATATATGAAATGGATACCTACAGGGGGTAGAAGATGTGCATGGTATAAACCAAGGCACATGCAAACAAATTAGGCTAGTAACAAGAGTTAGGAAGAATGGGCTAACATACAATAGAATATAATGTAAAAATAAACTAGGAAGACAAGAAGGACCACGAAAAGTAGGTTTCATACATGGTACATCACTTACAATGTCACAATAAAATTAGGGCCGAAATGGCCAAAAGCATACAATGATCAAGAAAGACATAAGGCATAACCCAAAAATAATAGGAAACAAGAAGTGATAGATATCCATGATTGTATTGATCGTGTAAAACATATACTACATATAAATCACATGTTAGTGTGTTAGAAAGATAGATAATATGTCAAAGCGTGTATAAATCAATGACAAGTATAGTGATAGTGACTAGAAAGAGTAAGTACTAAAGTGATAGAACCTATGATGTGTAAAGTATGATAGTAGTAAAAGTAGATGCCCTAAGAGCCTCAATGAGACTGGTAAATATTTTTGTTGAGCATCATACATCATGTATGAATCAATGAAAAATTCATGCATTCACGTCAAGATATCAAGTGAATGCACATGTGTATATAAAATAGATAATGACATAATAATAATCCAGATAATAGAGTAAGAAAAGTGCCACATGTAAGTAGTATAGGCTAACAAGAGTAAGTACAACCAGGATATGAAAATGTTGGGTGAGTGTGATAATGTCATATATAAGGTGTGAAGATGATAGGAGTAGTTTTTACCCCTAGTAAATGTGTATGAGATGAGGTTCATTTATAAATGATCCCGCAACAGTCAATAATGAACCATATAACAAGAGTGCGTCATCAGGTAATGAATGTGTTGTGTGCAAGTTTATTATAGAAAACATGTATCGTTAAGTGTAGAGCATAAAGTGTGTATGATGTGATCTTAATTTAAATATTAGACCCTCAACAATCAAGTATCAACCATGGAAGTAGAGTCTTTCATCGAGAAATGACAGTATGATGTGTGTATCAAATATTTTAGGAGTGTTTAGAAAGATTAGACATGAAGTTTGAAGCGTGAAGTATAGTAGTGGACACTAGAGACAACTAATAGTGATGTAAGGGGGAGGAGAAAGTCTGATGCCCCCAAGTATGCTAGTGATGGAGATCTAGTTGATTATGTAAGAGAGATAATGCGATGGTGAAGGAGTTTGGAATGTGTCGTAGGTATTAACTAGATTGTAAGAAGGAAGTTGGTGCGGGATCCGAGCGTTTGGTAAGGGAATTGGTTGTGTTTTATTTGATGGTGGTTGCCTAAGTGGAATTGGGAACACTGCAATGGACTTGGTAGGAGGAGGTAATGGGGTAAATAATAATAAACGTGGTATGGAATTAAGTTTTATAGGTGGTTGTTTATGTGGAATTGGTAACATCGTAGATGACTTGATAGGAGGAGGTAATGGGGTAAGTATTTTTAAAGGTGGTTGCTTATTTGTAATTGGTAATGTTGTATAGGACCTAATAGGAGGAAATGGGGTAATTATTTTTAAAGGTGGTATGACACTAGGTTGGATAGGTGACTCTTGACTTACCGAAAAGGAACATTAGTAATTATGGCATGATGCTCATTATATATAGAGGGATCAGATTTGGGAGCCCAATGGTATTTAACAATTGGAGATGAGCATGTAACAACATGTTTTGTACAAAATTAAATAGAACCCTAATGCTTAAGGTAATTTATTTTTCATTTTAAAGCATTGCAATCATTGTCCATATGTCCATTAATTTTGTGATAATTGCATTTGGAAATCTGCTAAGGAGAGTAGGAACGAGTAAATGGAAAATTGATCAAGTGGTGATTAAGGATCTCGGGAAGGATATCATATTGTTTAACATTTAGATTAGACTCTGGTAGTGGAAGACTTGGACCACACTTATATGAGCACATGTAGTATACATGGGATCATGATGAAATGTAGAATCAAAACAACCATGGGTATGAGAAGTATCCTTAAGATGTTCTATTTCAGCTGTGAGAGATGTAATTGTGGTTTACATATCTTGAAATTCATTTTGAAATAAGTGGTTTAAAGATTGAATTTATTCAAATATAATATGTTTGGTTATGGTATCATGAAGGCTAGGGTCATCGGAGAGATGATAAAAATAGGACTTACTTGTGTAGGTGGTGTATTGCAAGGAGGTACACAATATCTAGGATTTTTGGAGAACATATTTGCATTGTGGGTGTATTTGAAGAAAGTCATGCAAGTATATTTGAGGAATTTTAGGATCCATGAAAGAAGATTTGATAGAATAGGAAATATAAGGATCAACGTGTTTGAATTAATATAAATGGAATTAAATATTATTTTTAGAGTAAATAATGTATAGATGATATAAAATAGTAATGGACAAAAAAAAGCATGGAATAATATAAAACCTTAAGTAAACGAGAGATGAGGGTGACTTAGCTGATTTTCGAGTGATATGAGAAGGTGAATAGCTGAAACATAATGGAAGTAGTTTCATCAAGGATCCTTTGGAGGTTCTAAGACCCATAAATGTATAGGACACAAGTTCTCACGGGAGGACAAGAGCACTCGGGTGCTAGATACGAATCTTGCCAATAGTGTCCACCCAAAATCTTAGGTTATGATATTTTCTATACATGAAGAGATTAAATGTTAATTTATTTTTTTAGCTCTATATTTTTCCAATATCATTTTTGACAAATGTAACCTACAAAGAGAGATACCTAGCTAGAAATTCCTGTAAACCACATCAAATATAAAAATAAAGTTGAATATTGTGGAGTATTACTAACCCCCGGTGGTCTCCCAAAGAGTGAACTTAGTCTCGAACACTACACTACATTTCAGAATCTATGTAGGTTTGTGTGAATGTGTGTAATTATGCCCTTTTGTAATTTGAATAGTGATAATGGGATTTATCTATAATTTAGTAATGTACAAAATGTGTGTGATGGAAAAACATGAACTTCCCCCTCCTATGTTAAGTATGCAGAGTGATGTATCCCTTGTCCCTTGTATGAGCATGCTATATAGATTCTTTGAGGTTCTCTTCTATTTTTGAATGAAATATTAGGTTATAATAGGTAATTCTTAATGTTTGGAATCTTATTTGAAAGTGATAACTATGTATATATATGATTACCTTGTTTGAATTTTGTAATTGACAACTAGAAGGTTGGCCCAAAAGTGTACAAGATACCCGGGAAGTAAAAGATACCAAAAGAGTGAGAAAAGGCTAGAGAGGGCTATGAACGCCTAGAAGGGATAGGAGAACCTAAGAGTTTTTTTCCTAAATGGGTGTTATTGTACAAGGCCACAACAGATAAATAAGGTAAATACCAACAGGGATATGGGGTGTATAAGTTCAATAAAAGTAGAAGACAAAACAAAAGGCCTAAAAATACATTGTCGGTTATTGGTTTTCTTGATTAGGAATCATGTATATATTAGTATACTCTATGACCTATAAATGAACCAAATTCATAGATTTTATGTCTACACCTCATGAAATTCACTCCATGACATATTATTTAACATATGAGAGGGATTTATACCTTTTTGAGCCGTGAACCAAGTGTTAGGCCTTGTAAATATGAGTCGAGACCTTACCCACTTCTATGATGAAAACTCCTAGTTATGATGAACATGTTTCTACTGATAGGAATTTTCAAGAACTAAGAAATTCCCTTTGGTGTGAGGAAAGAGTTATCAACTACCGTGACTTTCCTCATCTTAGGATAGTAATGTTGTGCACATGCTAGGACAAGTTCGATTATTTGTATAGATAATAGGTGGCCTCCTTCCTTGAATAATATACTTGAGAGTATCTTTTCTTCTACACCCCCTTATGGTTTATTCAACACTCTAGCTTTCATGTTTTCCAATTCCATGTGGGTGACATCATTGTCCCCCCCACATTGGGGTATTGAATGATCAATATAGACATTACCTCCGGACACGAATACTTGATCTTCATGTTTGAAAACATTAATGAGATATGTAAAATGTGAGTTAATACAAGTGACTGAGATTGATTGTAATACTTTCTATTTTTAATAGGTCCTGACTAGGATGGTTATTTTTAATAAGTTTTCACAATTTTCAATTTTTGATGATTTTTAGTTGTTAGGAGTAACATGGACATTGAAGATGTATTTTTTTGGAGAATTACTCTATTTAGAAATATGATACCTATAAAAAATTACTATTTTTATATGGATGTCTTCTAAGTGTTGTATTGGAATGAAACTAGTCTCAAAATATTACGTTTTCTCTTGGGACTGTTGCTCCGGTTTTCAAGATTTTTATTCATTAGAACTCCGTAGATATGAAAATGAAACTCCATGGGATGAAAAATTATAATATCTAATGTAATTTAAATAGATCATAAATTGAAGTGATCTTATAGTTAAACTGGAGGCATTTGTGGGAGGAGTGCATTGACAAAGTTTTGTGGAAATTGGGTGCACAAATTGTGAGATATGTGCAAATTTTAGTTATTTGGCGGAAAACTAAAATCTCTTGTAATGTTTAAAATGACTAAGTGTTTTGAGTTAGGTATTATTTACATCCAATTTGTAAATTTTAACTCAAATATGATCCAAAATTATAAACCATAGCTGGAGGAGGGTTGGTATGTGGTTACACCTAAAAAAATAGGGGATAAGAGGTGAAAGGGGAATAATGGGAAATAAAGTGCACTTTTCACCTAATCATGCCAAGTGGTAGGCTATGGTGAAATTTTAGGGAGATGAAAGGGGATAAAAATGACTTATGGGGGATACAAGATGGTTATTCATGTATCTTGGATTGAGTAGAAGGACTTTGCAAGTTTGGGGCTCCCTAGGTGTAAAAGTCATGTTGGGAAACTTACAGAGAGAAGGGATTAATGGGGGAGTGAAGTTTTGTGTCCTCTATGCACCTTTAAAACTTGGGGATAATTTAAGGATACATCACATGATTCCAAATGTTCCATTGGGTCTACTCATCATGGGAAGGGGACTTAAACACCTTATATGCTCCGCCTAACACCCCAAGTTGTATTTCAAGTGACAAAAATATGAATGGATGAGGGAGTTAAATTTGGTTTCCAACATTTCCCACTTTCACCTTTGGTATAATAAAAGGATTAAAAACATGATCCAAAGTGCACTCGGATGTTTTTCATATGATGATGTCATTTGACAACTCCATTTTGGGACTCCCAAAGTGCTTTTTCTACCCAAGGAAAATGAAATGGTGTTTTAGAGTAAAAACTTATATGATTTTGACTCAAAATAACTTGTTGATATCATCAAAATATATTTTAATATAAAATTCTACCTAAAAATTAATTCTCATGTCCTTTTCCACTTTTGGCTTCAAGGGTAGTTGCGAGTCTTAGATTAACACGAAATATTTTGAATTCTTGGAAAAATATTGACATGTTCATCATATGGAGGATTCTAATATATTTAAATTTAATATTTTTAATCTCCCAAATCCTCTCGAAACTCCCATAATCATCCGAGAAGGTTCTCTTTCTTTGTTAGAGTATGATATTCCATGCACTTGTAATGACCCTATTTTACTACTTTGATTCCCTGCATCAATTGGCTTCACATAATATTACCAAACTACCTTGAATTCATTAAAATATCCCCTTAAAAAATTTAAAATTAGTTTTTCCCTTCAAAGCACGTTTCATAGGGTATTAATAGTTGTAAAATGGCCATAAAGGGTCCTTTCAAGGCCTCTGGGGGTATTTGTTCTTCCTTAGATCTCAGTAACTTTTTTAATCACATTAAACATACATTCTTGCACATGAAATACATTTGACAATATTTCTATAATGTTCCTCTAATATAGAATGAGAATGATATTGTAGAGAGGCTAGCTAGCGGAAGGGTTTACAATAATGCAAGAGGTAGTTTTCTAGTGTGGACTTAGTTTTCATTGCCAAAAATTTAAATTTTTGATGCTAGACATTTAGAATGAAAAGTTTTGGAGATTATTGAATAAAAAAAAGATTTCATAAATATTTCAACTATTTTGGGATTATAAAGATGTGCTTCCCACTAAATTTAACAAAATAAAAGGAGTGGATCCGATAGGAATTAATCCATAATGCATGAAAGATCTGAAGCTCAAATGTGCAGAGTGCAAAAATTGGTCAATCTCAACAACATGATTTATTAATAGGAAACATTACAATATATAAAAATTATTTAATACCCATTTATTCTAAAATAGTTAGATGTTTAAACAACTGACTATTAAAAACTAATATACTCCTACAATTTCTCTTCTCAATATTTCTACGTGATTTGTATTAAAAATCACTATTATTAATAAACCTAAATAATATAATCATGTTAGGACTAATTCATAACATTCCCCCTTAGTTCTAACATGGGGTGAGAAAATAAAATGTTGTTTTCAACCGATAATGCATTCGATTACAAACATGTGATTTTGTTTTACATTGAAAACTTGTTTTATTGATAGCTTCCTTTCGAGGCTTATTTCATGACTTGAATTTTTTTATAAAAGGACTTAACCCACAAACCACTCTAGACTTAAATTATAAAAAAATATTGAATTGGGCTCGACGCAAAATACTCAAGATGACTCAAGACTATAAACAACACTAATTCTAAAGACAAAATTCTTGTGTGAGTAATAAATGACTTCAAAAACTACTACACAAGATTTATGACTCACTATAAAAACTGATGACTATACACCACACATACTTAAAAAATAAAATAAATATAATTAAAAATAATAAACTTACAAAATTTATACCACAAATTATAAAAACTACAACTTTAATAAATAAACCAAACAATATATAAAAATACACAAAAACCATAACTTAAATAAATAAAATACTAAAAATAACTATAACATAAACTTAAAAAAAAATTAAAACCTGAAATGAAAAACATTAACATAAATATAAATTCATTTATATAATTCAAAACCATGATTCCAAACTTAATACCACTAAAAATTTAAAGTAAAATACCACGAGACTTTTAAAACAAAAAATACTAAAACATTAAGAGTTGCCAAAGGATATTTGAACACTAAGTGTTGCCAAAGGATATTTGAACACTAAGAGTCAACTTGTATTGGATTCCATGTAGATTAGTGGATGACAGGTTACTTGGAGAACATGTGAAGAATGCAGCGTCGTGTCTCAAATTTTCAACTATAGGTGAAATCACTAAGCCTTTCATACTTTTGTGTTTTAGAAAATCCTTCGCAAGGTTAGGAGAAATTATGATCCAAAAACTTTCAAGCTAAGAGGGAATATCAACTCAATATATAGATATTTTGCAGAGTTCTTTAGATGAAGATAATAGGACGTCACACCATTAAAAAAACACTTAAATGCCTCTTTTCCACTACAAACAACTCTTTGGATATGCAGAATTTCAACAAACAATTTTTGTATTTTTTCCCCCTTATATTCAGATTTCCAAAACACTTTGAAATTATGATTTTTCATTTAGATTTGAGAAATAGTGATTTTATTGAACCGCAAAATAAGAAATGCCTTCACAATTTTGTTTTATTTTAATTTTTTTCTTTTAGTGTATGCAAATAGTGGACAAAATCAAGTGAAAACTATGGATAGAGATGAAAAAGTGGAAAGTAGAGAGGAAAAATATAGGTGAGTGGAAAATTAAAATGAATTTTCATGTGGTCTTATTGACCTAAAACCTTGATAAGAATGTGAGGTATAGGAATATTTGACCTTAGTTAAGGATGTACATGGGAAATACACCACATCTAGTCTATAAAAGATTTGACTTCAATTTCCAATCTTTATTTATTCATCAATAATGTGTACATCATACATCCTTCTCAATCTATCTCAAGTATCCTATCTCTCATACAAAATATCTCAAAATGGCAGTCACTCATATGTTCCTCATGATGCTCCATTATCCAAAATGTTAATTACAATAAATATACAAAATTCAATACATTCCAAAATTCACTTCTTTTGACTTGTGTGATCTCATGATGATCGGCTTGATTTGTATTCATTATGTGACATCATGTCGGCTTTCACGACTCTTTCTAGTGCTACGTGGCTTTCTCGTAATGTTTTGTGGATTTTCTTTATATGTCGTAGATTTACTTATTCTTTCGTGGATTTCTCCTTATATCGTGGATTCCTTAGTTTGTCATGGCTTCTTTCCATTTCTCATGATTTTTCCTTTTATGCATGGGATCATCCTTTCTTTGAGGGTATATCAAGGATTTTATGGATTTATATCTATCTTTGTGCTTTATTTAAAATTGATGAAGACCCTTGTCAACATTATCCCCCATCATAAACTTTGTATTGTCCTCAAGATAAAAACTAATGAAGACCCTTATACTTCTTTGAAACATTTCTTCAAAAATAAGCTGTCATATATGGGCATCAACCACCATGACATAGATGTTTTTCATAGGGAAGGTTTCCCTCACTTGGTTAACCTAGCTGGATTTATGGGATGCCAATTTTATAAAGGCATCAACCTCCCCAGAAAATTATACATCTAGCGTAAGGAATAATTCCTTCACTCGACTTACCCGACTAGGTTTGTGGGACGCCTTTGTCTCTATGCCTTATGGTGCTACTTGAGGAATATATTTAGTAATTTGTGGAGTTACATTTTTCTTAAAATTGTACCATAAATCAAGATGAATGTTGATTTGATTTACCCATTCTTTTATCTAAGCATTATCTTGAATTAAGCGAGGTATACCTAAAGGTAGTGGTTTTTATTGAATTGGATGCCATCTTTGGTGTGTATTTGTAACCTCTTTCTGCATTCGATTATTGCTCTATCCATCATATGGCTACATTCTTGCATTTCAGTGATCTTTACAGTCTTTGTCTTCTATTTTTTTATATGACTCTATGAGTTCAGCAAGCTTTGTTCTTTGAGCTCCATCCTTATCCATGTTAATGTCATATGTAGAAGATTGTGTGTTTATTTTTTTCCAGTTGATCAAGCTTGGATTTATCTTATTGGGTTTCACTTGGCCACCCTATTGTATAAGTGTAGTAGGCCATGGAATTTTGTAGCTCTTACTCTAGCTTAGTGACTGTAGTTTGGATATCTTTCCTTTGTTGCTGATTTTCCACTTGATGTGGCTTCAAAATTTTTTTCTTATATTCTTCCACTACATCCATGTGTATCTTCTAATTTTACATATTGGGTTGAATATTCTCTTCTTGGAGTATTTTTTCAATTGTTTTCTCTGTCTACACTTCTATTTGTAGATTGGATGGAATGTTAATATGGGGCTTTACAATTTGGATGGATAAAATCATCTTTTGCATTACTTCTTCTATCTCCATGCATCTTTGCATCCAATCATGTCTAACACTCTGTTCCAAGACTTGGCTACATGTAGTATTTTGTAGGGGAGTGAGTTTATCTAAATTTACCTTATATCCTTCTGTAGTGGTTTCAACTACCCCTTGTTGTAATTGAATGGATTGTTCCTTCTTCCTTTGTAGCAATTCTTGTTTGAATAGATTGTTCTTTCAACATATCTACAATTCTTTCAAAATTCTTATTAAAACTGCCTAGCACACCCATACTACGAATGACTTGGGGTTACAGTTTCTTTACCTTATTCTTAATTGGACCCCATAAGGTTTCAATTACTTCAATGTCTTCTCAAATTCGTCTAGGATCTTGTCATACTTCACCCGATTGCCTTTGTGCTTTCCCTAAAATTATTCTAGATCCACCTCATGTGTAGAAAATTATATGTTTGCTACCCTATCTCTATTGGAACAATTTTCATATACATCTTCTACCATCTTTGTGGTGGTATATTATTGCAGAAAGGAGCTCGAGTACCAAGTCTCTATCTCCTAAATATCTCGTATTTTGTCCTCCTTCTGTCATGTCATCACCTCCTCTGCTGATTCTAATTCGAGTGGTAACCTTTCCATGGTGAGGATGTGGGTTAATTTTTCCAAGAATTTCATGGTTGAATTGTAAATGTGTACGGTGTGGGGCTAGGTCTAGGTGCTTCAAGATAATGACATATGAAATCACCTCTATTTTCTTATGGAGTTCATGTAAATTTTCCTTTTCATTCTTCATCTTGCACCTTAACTACGCACTAATCAATTCCTTATATTTTATCTCCATGTCTCAATCAATGATCTCCTCATCATTTTTCTCAAGATCTTCCTCCAAGACCCTTATTCTATCATTTCTTCCTAAGAATCTTGCCTCCACCTCCACCGATGCTTCCTTGAGAGAGTTATAAAATTTATCATCAAACGGTTGTTGGGAATTTACCAAAGGGTTTACTCCTTGGCATATGGTATCTTCACCAATGCATCTCGATTTACCTCAAACTTAAGTTAATCAACATGGGACTCAAAATTCCAAGATAGCATTTTCCTTGTGTATGGTACGCACCTTCATCAAAAGAAGACCAAATGAGGAGTTGGTTTTTGGTCATGATACTTTGGAAGTGTGTGCATAGTACCTTTTTTAGATCATTGATGTTAGTAATTTCTTGTTCTGTTCCACTACTATTCCATTTCCACATGTGTGCACTACCTTAGAGAAGCTTACCGCCAAGTTGGGGTCTCCACTCATGTTTCCATACTCCTTTCCCATACTTGCACTTTCCTAAGTTTCCTTTAGTACTTCTTTGACACTTTCCTTGACTTCATGCTCCACTAACCGTTGGATATATCCTTACACTTCCCTCTCTATTGTGTTATCCATCTACTCCTTGGTCACAAGTGGGGCCCTTCGATCCTTCATGTTTACTTCCTCGCTCCCCCCTTTATCATGAGTGCCTTCCTCATTCTCATCCTTCTCTTCATTTCCTTCTTCATCTGACTCATGTACATTATATAAAGGATGATTCTAAGCCTCTTCACCCTCTTCATCATCTTCATCACCCTTTTTAGCCTCCATGCTTTCTATTTCTCCCGACTCGACCCTTTTTCACCCTTTGCTTCTTCACTATTGGTTACTTCAATTTAGGGTACTTCTCTTTTTCTTCTTTCTTAGGTGACTCTCCCCTTCTTGAAAAATCTTCCTTTTGCGAGAGAATCTTCCTTTTGTTGTGATTACTCCTGTTGCAGTGACTCTTTTCTCATGGGAGACCTCTTCCAGTGGACATAAGTACTTGTGACCGTGCTTGACTCTTGTGCCCATACTATCATCTTGTGATGCGTGCTCGACACCTTTTTCTCAAGAGCCTCTCCTCTTTCTCTTTTACTTATCACAATATTTTTCCATGTAGTGGAGTCATCAGAATGGAGACATCATTTTAAACATAAGCACCCTTTTCATACTTAGGAGTAAAGCACAAATACACCCTCATTGTTGTCCTCCCCTGCAACGAGATAATGTTACTGTTTTAACATGTGCACATCATGGGAGACATACTTCTCCACATAGGAACACTTCTTAGGGTATATTAAATTCTTGTGTAGCTCACAACAGTCTTGATCGACTACACTTAGATTAAATCTAAGTTTCTTTTCCTCTTTTAATCGATTAACCATGGCCTAGAAGTACTTGCCTTTGTGAAGGAGAAATTCAATTTACACAAAGGAATCTTTGTTTCATCTACTAAATTAAATATGTCAAAACAAAAATGTTGGTATACGATGAACTCAATCTCTCCTTATAATAATGAAGGTAACTACTCGAGTATTCTCCATTCAGCTCTAAACGTTTGAGCATCTCGCTTATATAAATTTTCGAGGCATTCCTTATGAGCAGCCATCATGGTGTCACATTTATACTATCAAAACCTCTTTGCGGGGGAGGTGTTATTATATAGGTATTCCCAAACAAAATTATCTAGCCCATCAAGAACTCCAATATTTAAATAGAAAATAGTGAGGAGGACATTACCAAAGATGATATTCTCTTCGTCATGCACGACATTTATAATCTCCTCTACAATAAAAGCTGAGAGGTTATATATGGTTCTATCTGAGATCTTATGGCACATATTCAACTAGGCCTTGTTGATCTATGTCCATATCTCTTTCCCATTGAACTTTCTAACCAAGCATGTGGCCATCCTCATCACTGGGTCAGTAATTGTAGAAATGTAAAAGTAGCATGAACCCTTCTTATAGTCATAAGCCTCAACAATATTTTTAATGGCTTCCTTGTCTTCCAAATCATCATCCAATAAATCTCCTTCATAGATAAGGTTGATGAACTAATAACTTAGTTGGGGGTTATGCGCATCCTTTAACATGAAAAATAGAATTCATCTTCATGCACGTGTGACATAAACCATTGGTATAGTTGCTCAAGCTTGCTGAAATAGGGAAACTCGTAGAGCTGCAATAACCCAACCTTCTCCATTTTCACCTTTACATCATCCTCATAGATGAGAATTCCAATTAGTGTCCTCTTCTTTGTAGGGTGAGTAGTTATATTGTCATTTCATTTTCTGTGGTGCTCATTCGATGGTTGTAATCACTAATGGCCGTATTCTATACATGAGACGACCATTCTTTACTAAGCAATACATCATCCAGTATTTGCATTTACGTGTATCATTTTTCATTGAAACTTGTAAAAATGGCTTGTTTTCCCTTTCCCTTTCCCTTCTTTGGTGAAACATTTGATATGTTCTTTGGTGTTATTCCTTGTTCAGGTCCTTAAATATTCTTCCTCTCTCCTAGTCTAGGATCTTTTCAATTTTGTAGCTCCACTCCTTTGTGAAAATTCCTTCAAACCCCGTGCCCTAGCTATGTAACCCTAACTTGAAAAACCCATTTTTCCACAAGATGGCGTAACACTCACGGGATTCTTTCACACAACCTTTTCCACTTGTGTCCATGTACTTATTTCCACTCTAGTTAGGTGATCAAACTAGATATGCATCCAAATCTTCATAACTCTTCTAAAAATTTCTTCACAAGGATGCCCTAGTTCACAAGATATCTTTGATAACTTAAAACACAAGGTACAAAATAATGTACCCCCGATCTTCTATTTATAAATATTTCTCTTCTCCATGATAAATTCCATGGTACCAACCAATATACTTTTATAATAAAGGTGGATTTTTCCAATGACAAACTTCAACGCTTTTCCTTTGCACTCAATCCTACACAAACACTTCCACAACCTTCTAGTGCAAAACTTCCTTGACCATATAATTCATCACACTTTCTCCCATGCCAAAGTCACTTCTTCCTCTATGTATTCGACCAAGTTCTTTTTCGCCTAACTCATGTTTCTCCTACACTTTTTACCCTTTTACATGGTTTCTCAAATCCTTTTGACACAATCCTTCCCTTATGTTCACCTTTTCCACACGCAATCTTCCAATCCACATGTTTTTATTTTTTAACTTGGGCCATCCACAACCATAGCTTCTAGAACTTGTCACATCACTCCACCCCACACAAAAATGGATGCATGGTTCTCTGTGCATAGAAAACTTTTGAAAATAATAAGTGGCTACCAGCGCAAAAATGTGCACAAAACAAAGCAACAAGAAAGGGAAAAACAAAGAAAGGAAACTGCATCAAAGTAAAACCTAGGCTAACTAACAATACTACCTTATTTACAAACACAAAGAAGACTTATTTATAGTAGGGCTTCAACCTAATCCCATTGAAAAGGTCTAGAAATAGTGTACCATCCATTTCTTATAACTGAAAATCCTAAATTAAGTATATAAGATACAATGTACGTTCCCATCTAATGGACTTTGAATTTCCCAGAATGGCACAGAAACTTGGAATCATACAATAGAACCATTTTCCCAACCTAAAATTTCTTATTGTTAATGTGTCTATCATGTCATGCCTTCTATGTGTATTTTTCTATTTTCTCGACTCCAATGAACAATAGCCCACCTTGCATCCAACTACATAAATTTATCAATCCTCTCCTTAAGAACTTGTTCATCATCTAACCCTCGTGCACGTGGTATATGTATCATGGTAATATGAATTCAATAAGTAACACAACTTCCAAACCAAATACCAATTGAAAAGGTGTGTCCTTATTCAGTCTCTTATAAGTAGTCTGATATGACCATAACATAGAAGAAAATTTATCATCTCAATCCTTTCTTCCCACATCACAAATCTTGGTTAACGTGTGACTCAAAATTTTGTTAAATGCCTCAGAAGTTCCCATTAGCTTGTGATTCATAAGGGGTAGTCTTTTGATGGGATAACATGAATTTTTTCAATAAGATTCTAACTATCTAATTTAATAAATGAGTACCCCTATCACTTGATGAGCTCAATGGGCATCCATAACTTATGATTAGATTTTCCCACAAGAACCTTGTTGTTGTTGTAATTTTGCAATCCTTTGTAGGTTTTTCTTCTTCCCACCTTGTAAGGTAATTTGTGCATGTAATGATATAGTGCAAAATTTTCCTTAGCATGGCTAGGGAAATAGGGCTTGTAAACATAATTGCCCACTTCTCGAATGGTTCTACATTGGAAATCAGTCTTAATGGCATTTCATCCATTTTCCTTAGTTTACCAAGGCATCTTGGCGGTGGTCATAGGCCTTGTAATACTCAATATAATATATATAAACCATTTATTTCCCACTAAAATCCTACTAGAAGGATATTGCATGCGGTTGCATTCCCTGCATAGTGTCCTCTTGCAATTCCACCATGTGCTTCCTCCATGAGTTTAGCATGCTCATGCTCTAACACGCACCAGAAAAAAACATTGTCATGACCTACCTTGTATAAATTTCCATCAATTCTCATGTAGGGCACAAAGCGTATGGCTAACTTCTTCCTTTCCAAAGTATTCATTCCTTTTAGTTCCACACCCGTTTTGAGAAACACAACAATATCTTCCAAGTCAGAGAGTGTGCACTGTAATATGAACAATTGTTCATCTAGAATTGTGTCCTCAATTCTTTATCAGTCCTCTCCTGATTCAATCCTTGATAGATGGTTAGGCCCCAAATTACTCTTACCCAATTTTACAACAACCATACACTTAAACTCTTGAAATAGTAGGATCCACCAACATATACGCCCTTGTAGAATGGGTTGTTTATCAATTACTTCAATGCCATGTGGTCCATTTAGAATATAAAGGGTGTTTCCAATAGATACTACCTAAATTTGTGTAAGGCATAGATGATTGACAATGCCTCGCACTCGTAGTATTATAGTTCTATTCTGTTGGGGTTAGATTCCTACTAGAAAAGCATAAGGGCTGGTCAGCAATTCCCTCTCTAGGTTGTGCCAATATTTCTCCAATTTTCATCCCTGAAGTATAAAAATGTACATGGAATGGCTTATCCCAAGAGAAAAAGTGTAATATTGGTGTGGTGATAAGCATGTTCTTTAATGTGTAAAATTCCATTTGTTGTTCCTCTCCCCAATGAAACGTACTTTTTTTCTTCAACGACTTTTCCAATGACACGATGATCTTGGAATACCCCTTAATAAATTTACTAGTAATACCCCATATGCCCAAGGAATATACGCATCATGCTCTCGACCGGTAGACTCCCTCAATCCCACAATATGAAAAATTTGGTAGGATCCACCAATAATCCTTCTTTACATATGATATGTCCCAACAGGGTGCCAAATGGAGTAGCAAAAACACATTTCTTAATTTTTATCGATAAACTCAACTACCGACATCTCTAAAACATCAACATCATATTGTCACAATGGTCCCTCACTAATCCATATATTGTCTAGTCATCTAGGTAGACTTGTAGAAACTTGTGGATGAAGTCCTAAAACACCTGAACCATAATGCACAAAAAAATAGTAGGCATGTTCTTCAGTCCAAAAGACATGACCGTGTAGGAAAAAAATTCCCCATTTAGTTATAAAAGTAATCTTTTCTTGGTCCTCCTTTGTAATTCTAACATGATGATATCCTGAGAATCCATCTGTGAAAGAATAGATCTCACACCCAACTACTCCTTCCAGGATATCCTCGGTGAAGGGTGTTGGAAAAGGGTCAATGACACATACCACATTCAAATCTCGGTAATCAATGAAAATCCTTATCCTTCCATCCTTTTTAATGTTGATGATCATTATACTTATCCATTTTGATTCTTCAACAACCTCAATGATGTTTGATATGATCATCTTGTCAATCTCCTTCTTGACCTTGACTCACAGATTCAGATTCATTTGATAAGGTATCTTCCAAATTAGGTATGTACCTTAATTTAAATTGATCTTCATTTCTCCAAAGGATTGGTGAAATCCTTTAAGCTCATAGTACCCAGCAGAAACAAATCCTAAAATTCACACAACAGATCAATGATCTTCAAAACCTCCTTTTCTATCCAGGTAATCTCCAATAATGGCCTCATTAGGTTCTCGCCTCCAAAACAATGTTAACTTTCTTCATTTTCAGGGGTTCATGGTAGGCACATGCTTTCTCATCAGCATTATCCATAACCTCACGTGTACCAATAGTATGGTTAACATCTAAGTTTTCCACTTCTTCACTATCTATTACATAGACCAATTTTCCTTTCTCTTTTTCCATGCATGTGTGCTCAAGTTATACCTCCTATGATTCTTCCTCATCAAAGGACACTTCTAAGCCAGAATATCCCAATAATTCTAGTATTCTATCCTTTTCCATGACACTATCTCCCATATTTAGGAACTTAAAAACCTATAACACCTCATTCACCAACATTTTAGTACTTTAGTACTCGAAATCTTGAAGGAGATAAACCATTAAATCCTTCCAGTTTCCTATCAGGTGGCACATCTCTGAGTGAATGTACTATGCATGTGAAACCTTGTGAGGTGGAGTAAATATTATGTATCCATAAAGATGGAGGAAATTCTTCCACACCTTCCATATATACCTTCTCACATGACTGGATGTGAAACGAGGAGGGTTCCTTCCCACGAAGATATTGTATAACAAGAGGTGCATTGCTTAAGAGAAAATGTGATTCTCACCTCACGACACTCTAAAAGGTTATCACAATGAGTAATCTACCAATGTGTTGTTGTCCCAAGAAAATTATAGCTAAGCATCCTTCTCCTTTTGATCTCACATCTCCATTGGGTCTCCATTTCTCATAGGAAAATATTAGGGTCGGCTCCCTAGTATAACTTGGAAACTTCTTTCCTCCTAGGCACTTGAATGAGCACGCATTTGTTACTCTCATCACAGATATTTTTAACTACCTTTTGACTAACTCATATGTCTCATGTGCCTAATTGTCACATGCCACACTAGTTGTATCACTTATAGATTGAGCATCTTCCCATTGAATAATGCCTTCTTTTTTTGGTTACACAACCTCAGGGTCCTTGATAGTGCACACATAGATTTTGTCTAGGTCTTCTTCTCCCAAGGGCATTGAATTCCCATCTATCAAAGGAATGATAACATGTTCCTCCTTGTTCTCAAAAATTATATACCCCTTATTGAAATGTAAGTCATCATTATTTTTATAGCACCAAGGGCACCCAAGTAATGCCAGAAAGTTTTCTACCTCAACAAGCACTAAGACTTTGAATTCTCTAGTGAATTTCATCCCTTGGATGGTGATAGCAATATACAAAAAAATTGAGGATGGTTGTAATGGGGACCTTCCAATTTGATTCCATGCATATAGGGTAAGAACATTAACTTTTGTGCCCATGTTAATCAAAATATTGCTTAGGATCCATCCATCAACAACTCCATTCAAGATAATTTCCTTATCGTAGTCAAGGATTTGAGGAGGAAGGTTAGCATGCAAAAAATTCCTTTTGCACTCTCCTCCAACTCTTGGTATTTTACCTCTCAACCATTCTCCTAATAGAAAAATGATATTCTCTTAGCACAACATCTTACACACCTCTTTGACATCATCTATATCTATCCGAGGGACCTCAGTGATATTTTTCTACTCTAACTTCTTAGAATTCTCTTTTAGACATTGGATTTCCACTTGAAGACTTCTTATTACATCCATGGTCTCTTCATAGACTTACTTATGATGCATCAGGTCTAGATACTTCCCATGTACCACCTCTTATATTGTAATCAGTAGCCTTTGCTTTGGTATCTCCCTAGAGTGTGTAGAATTAGCTCACGTCATTACCAAGTATAGGTTCTAACTCGACTCAAGCTCTATTCTAGGAATCCATTGTTGATCGTAATATTTACAATCACCATCCCAACACCGTTATTATTCCACTACTTCTATCTCATGTGTTCAAATAATTCCAAGAACTCCTCATACTTGTGCTTATTTCCACACCAAGAGCACTGTAGAAGATCGAGGCATTCACACTTATATTATTTTGTACACCCATAGTTGTAACAAGTTCCATGTAAGAACTCACTTCTTCCATCTTCGTGGTTCTAAGGCCTCTTAATCCTCTACGAAATCCTTTTCCATGAATCCCTCCACCTATACTCCCTTCATAATGACAATCCTCATCCTTGGAATTGTTTACAATACTAGTCTAGCGCACACCAATATAAATGGCGTCATGTATTTTGTCAATCAATCTATAGTCCTTAGTGTCATGAGTAGTAGAGGTGTAAATTTTAGGATAGCAAGACATATTCTTACGGATCACAGGATATAGTAGTGGAAACCTACTTGCATCATGATTTACATGGAAAATATCATATTTTACCATCATCACATGTACTAATTTCTAATAAAAACTACCCTTCATATGCCCTTCTACCTCACTGAACTGTACACCATAACCCGCTATAAGTCTCATGAGATGAGTATGCAAAAATTTCTCTAGCTACTTTTTCATTGCAGCAAGTCCTGTATCAATGCTTCCTACTACCTCTATGTGCAACGCATCCTCCAAGGCCTTGCGTTGATCTATGAAAGTCTTGTGTGAAAGCAATCTAATAAATGGTGTGATAAATCCTCCGATGAACCACCGAGCATCTTTGGAAGAATGAATGTCATAAGATAACTTGGATAGGAGATTATTGAAATGCATGTCATACTCACACACACTCTCCACCATTCCTTGTTGAATATTCTTTGACATGCTAATGCTTTTCTACTCAAACACGGGTATGTGGAAATCTTCCAAAAATACATTACACAGTGCAATGTAATACACCACTATCTAGTGTAGGTAATACTTCTTATACTAGCTATGCACGCATCCTTGCAATATGGTTGCAAACTAACTTAATTTATGCTCTAAGACAGTGATCCCCTCAATGTGCCATAGTAAGTCATACTTGTGTACATGTTCTGTGGCATCCTCAATGGCCTTATAATCAGATAAGTGGAGTGACATCTCATAAAACACATCTTGATGGTGTTGTGCAAGACCTTTATCCCCTTCGATGTTACCTCCACCACCAGACCCACTAAATCTACTAGTACCAACACCTCTAGATCCACCATATCCACCTCCTATCATAGGAAAGGGGCCTAAGGTAGTTGTGCCACTGTGAACCCATCATCATGATAAACTATGTCTTTGAGAGTCTATGATACGGAACCACTCCCATATGAGTTTCCCTTACCGCTTGTAGACACGATACTCAAACCTTGTGATCCCACACCTTGACAATATTTGTTCCAAAAAAAATACCCCTAAAAAAAAAATTATGTGCAACCATAGATGTCCCAAATGAAAAACTATACCTCCTATGTATCTCTCAACTACAAATCGATACCAAGTGAATTATTAACCCTTATCTCGGGAACTAGAAATCTAAGTGCTAGGTTCTAGTTACCATGTGGGTTGAGATGCATGCTTACGAATAATTCCCTTTCTTCATATGAAAATCTCTCTCCAAAATCTGAGGGGGTTTCTCTTCCATGCTTTCCAAGATGGGGTAGCTTAGATTTCTTAGATTCTACATCCTTCGTGCGAACCTCAAATACTTCCCGCAATGTCTACCTCTATGAATCCATCACTCCTGTTGCTTTGCATTGTCTTGCCAACTCCCTATCCCTAGCTTCATTATACTTGAGCCATCTCTCCTCTCTATCCATTTCTTCCATAATGTCTTCCATCCTCTACCACAGTGACTTTCGTGTGCTTTACCTAGCAGGAATTTAGCTAGCCATGGGAAAGGATTCAAAACTCAAAGTAATTACCATAATCTTGATAGTAAATGGAATAACACAAAAGAGTGATCCTCTACGATCCTTCAAGAACTCAAACTCAGTAATCTACAGGAAATAATACGTATAAATGGTGTATTCCAAGGTATAACTAGTTAGTACTCTACTCCACCAGTGATCAACAACATGGGTGCATGTCGGATCGGCATCATACAATCACCGATATTCCTCCTGGGTCCAAACATGAGGTCTATAGTACTAACTCATCCTTGATGTATATGCTAATATCCATTCATACAACTCTATTGGGAAACAACGAAGAATGTCTCATAGAGTTCGTGATAGTGTTCTCCTCCACCCATTTTCGTGTATCAAAATCAGACCCAATACTTAACATTTGAGAAAAATCATCCTCCGTGAGTTTAATCCATGTCTCAAATCTGTCTAAGTTCAAGCACTTTTTCATTACACATTTTTCTCACAACAACTTCAAAAGAGGTCCCGAAAATGAAACCAAGATGTATTCATTATTTTACCCATAATAATTCTTTCTAACCCCAAGTGTTTTGGCCTATCATCTATCATACATTGGGTGCTCACTCGAGGCACACGCGGGTGTCAAGCCCCTCCTTTATGTGATCTTTTCAAGAGATTTTTTCCATTAATGAAGGATTATTTCTAGAAATAGAAGTGCATTCATCTACTTTAAAAGGAAAAAAATATAACTAAAATATGTACACATTAATACATCACAAAAGCTAAATAACATTGTATGAAGTACAAGAAACCAAATATGAGTCATGATAAGCCATATAATATGAGGTTTTATACTCATAAGATATTTTGATAGGATAGATCCATGTATATTGATTTAACGAGTTCAGTAGCTATATTACATTCAAAAGGGTCATCTCAGACCATATTTATCAAATGAAAGAGACTCAACTCTTACAAACCTATATGATCAGGGATCCTAACTATAATTTTTCCCATTATATCCCTTGTTACAGATCCTAGTACCCATGCATATGCTTAATGGTATCCCTTACAACCCTTTAGCACTAAGTACTCTAAACCCTAGCACTATGAACTCCAAAGCCTTAGGATTTCCTAATATTTTTGTATCACTTCGTTACTCTCCTTCTCTTTCTCTTCTCTCATTTGTACTCTGCACCAGTATATCTCTTTATATCTTTTCTTTGCACCAAGCACTCCTTTAAATAGGACCATCGTCCATCGCCATGAATTATCTCTTGAGAAGATCATGTGCCAAGTGTCGATGCAGATCCTCCATTGGTGAATTTTTATCCTATTTGTAAACCTTTCACTAATTGTAATGATGCCTCTGGGAATATTCCCTATGTGGAATATCCTTTTCTTGACCTCCAAGGTTCCAAGTCTAGCACCTTATCCACTTATCATGCCAAGTTTGTTCCTCACATTTTTCCTCAAGTGACTTCATGATGCCAAATATGGCTAAGTCCTTTAAACCCTTGGTTTACCTCTCGGAGTGCACCCTAGTTTAACTTAAACCCTTCTTAAACACCTTTTTCCTATGCACTTTTCCCTAAGCACCCTTCTATCTATTGATCCTGTGCATGTGTGACTTTTGGTACATAGCCAATATTTTAGGGTCCAACATATCTTATTTTTTTCTTTTCTAACTCTTCTTCCCTCTATTCTCGGTTATTCCTTATTCACCTTTTGTTTCTTCTTTTCCTTATTCTATTTTTTTCTCTCATTTATTTGTTTAATTAATAGTCCAATCAATTCTTCTAGTTCTTCTATTTTGTGTAAGTCACTTTTAGTGTGGAGTTTCTTATTCCTTAAAGTACTTACTTTTGATTGAAGTGTGATGAAGCGAGTGTGTGTGTTCTACATCTATCTTCTCATGAACTTCTTATAGTAGATATGGTTTTATCAAATGATCTATATCGTCAATCAAAAATCATATTTGTCCAAGTTATACACTATAACTTATGTGATGGCCATTGTTTCCCCTCCTATGCTCGCAGTGTATTCTTTTGAAACTTGTGAAATTTGGTCGGTAGTTAAAAACTTTTGATAATAGCCATATGCTTAGTTAGTGAGGCCTATCTCCTCTACTTTGGTTCTACTTCTTATAGATTTCTAGGTTTTGGTAATTCTTGTGTGTGTATTGGTGAAGGAGTTTCTTCTTCTTCTTCCAATTCAGAGATCTCTTCTACATCCTCATATTCTATCTCTTCTTTTTCCTTACTAGCTGTGACTTCTTTCAACTTTACTTTTTCAGTTAAGGCCTTCTCTCTTTTTATTATAGGTTTTATAGTGATAGGACCTTTCTTCCTTTTATATGTTTTTGGGAGTTCTTTACTAGATTCTACCTTATCGGATAGTGTTGATAATTTCTATGTTCTTAAAATGTTTGTTTGATTACTTCATCAAAATTTGGTAGTTTAGATTTTGTATGATCGACAAGAATATTTCTAATTGCTTCCATAGATGTAACTACCAATTCATCTGAAGCTTCATAAGGAAATGGAGGTATGTATTGTGTTTGTGGAATTGTGGGCCAAATAAAGGTGTAATCAATGTCAGCAATAAAGTATACCTCCTTCTCATATTTTGTAACAATATGTTCTGACACCCTTGATTTATTGCCAATGATTTGTCTAATCCTTTTGACCCATCCTAGTAATGATGTAATTTGTGTTACTGCATCTATATTGTTCATGTTTTCCCAAATTTGTTCCAAGATTGGTTTTTCAGCCTTTCATTTTATTTCTTCTGTTGTATGGGGTAGGGTTTTTGTAAAGTACATTGCCAAACAAATAAAAATTGACCCATAACAGAATGTATGTTTTCCTTCCTTTATCTTTCTTGTGTTTTCATGGAATTTGGGAGTTAAAATTTCAGCGAGGTTGTACTCGAATGTAACTAGACCATATCTAGGGAAATTTTCATGCTAAGCCCATGGGTACCATCCTCTCTATTGCTATGATAAATTTTTAGACATATGGATTTAGCGGCATACCTTAATGTGTGATTGGTAATGTATGTTATACATACTCCCGCTTCAATTTTGTTGCTCCCATTTCTCAAGTTGTTTCTTTTAGTGCCATATTATTTTTAAATATTGTTGAGCACCCTTTATCCCATAAATTAGAAACCCTAGCCATTATCTCCTCGTTGATTTGATATGGTTGAACCCAATATAGCATTTGATTATGGAGTAGACTTAACAACATTCGAACTACAAAATATGCCCCAGAAAATAGGGTATTCAACTCTGTGCATTGATTTTTGATTCCCTAATGAACTTAGAATTATTTTTGTACATGATCTCCTTTGTATTTGAATCTTCCTCTAAAATCAAAACTCTCTCCACTTTGAGTGCATATGATCATACTCAAAAAGTTGGGAATGCATATAATTTCTGATCTCTTGCATGCATAAATTTGAATGGGATGTGTGAGAGTTCACCTTCTAGATCGTGCTTGTATGAATTTATCAAATTCTTTATAAAATTTGGCTTTGGTAGTTCTATGTGTGTGATCTTAACTAGGGTATCCATTTTTCCTTTGTAGTTTTCCCTAGCTTTTCCCGATTTGATTTTTGCACTCCTTCAATATTTACCTCTAGATCTTTGTGCCTTTACTTATGTTTGTTCAATTCCTTTTATAATCTCCTCTTTTCACCTACCGCATTTATGACCTTTTTAGTGGAAAAAAATCTTCTCCTTCTTCTAGTTTCCACCATGTGTATTTTCCACATTAAATATTTTCCTTCATTCTACGATTTTTTTTTTTTCCATGGCTAATTCCTCATTGCTTCATTACACGGCTTTCCTCCGCCTTCCTTTTGAGATAATTTTGTGCTTCATTATGTGGTTTCTTATAATTTATTTATGTCACGGATTTATTCTTCCTCTCTTTGTTGTGCGGATTTTTCAATTTCTTTTATGTCACGGTTTTACCTTTGTTTCCTCTTTTCACGGTTTCCATTTCTTTCTTTTACTTGTGGTTTTATTTCTTCTTCTCACGAATTTTATTTCTTTTTCCTTCACTTTTAATTTTTCTTTATTTCATGGGTATGCTCCCTCCACGACCCTTATTTTATCTTGTTTTCTTTTTTTTCTTATCTTTACTAGAGTAAGGACACCTTTTCAAGTTTTCATCCTACCCCTCGTCCTATCCACCAAATTGCCGCTTTTTGAATAGGTTGGTATATGTATGTGTGTGTGTGTGTGTGTGTGTGTGTGTGTGTGCGCACGTGTGTGTGTGTGTGTGTGTGTGTGTGTGGGTGTGTGTGTGTGTGTGTGTATTGATTCCTTACTAAGTCACATATATCTTGAGCCTTGCTCCATTCACATTTCTAGTCATTTCTTTAAATTGTAATGTCTCAAGTTTTACTACTCCGAAGATTTCCTTAATAATATATGGCCCTACCCTTCTTACCTTTAATTTTACTAGATGTTTGTATTTTATATCATATAAGAGTAATTGATCTCCAATATAAAATTATTTCTTCTTTATATGGAGGTTGTGTCATGCCTTATGTCTTCTTTTCTCCTGGGTCTAGTTTTATGCAACTATAAATATTTTTTCATCTAGTTTCTCCAGTTCTATCAGCCTTTCATGGAGTGAATCATCTTCGGTCATCCTAAATTCCACTGCAATCCTTAGACTTGGAAGAAAAAATCAATGGGATCCATGGCTTCTAAACCATAGACCAACCTGAATGGGGAATACTATGTAAGACTTTTGTATGTTGTGTGGTATGCCCATAGAGCAACGGGTATCTTCAAATCCCAATCAATAGTTTGTAATGAGAAAAATATTGTTAAGATTTTCTCCAGTACCTTGTTAAATTCCTTTCTTTTCATTCCATTTCCCGAGGGTGGTATGAAGTGTTTCTATGATGATTTATCAAGAATCTACTCAATATCTCTTGAATAGTTGAGTTCACAAAATGTTTTCCTTGGTCACTGGTGATACTCAAAGGACATCCAAACCTTGTAATAATATTCTCATATATGAATTTGGCAGTTGTCTTTACAAGACAATATTTTGTGGGAACCACTTCTTCCCATCTTGTAATAATATTCTATCCCGATTGTAATGAACCTTGCTTGATAATGTTTTCTAGCTGGCTTAATAGGTCCTATAAAATCAATAGCCCATTTTTCAAATGGTGTTAATGCCAAAACAGGTCTCAATGGCATTTCATCCCTTGCATTGGGTTTCCCAACTCTTTGACATATATCACAGGTCCTGACATGTTTGTGAGCATCTTTAAAGAGTGTAGGCCACCATAGGCCCACCATCATGAATTTTCTTGTTGTTTTCTCTCCTCCATTATGGTTTCTGTTATGCCTTCATGTGCTTCAATCAATATATTCTTCCTCTCATGCTCAGGATACTCTTCTAAGGACATCATCTTGTCCCTTTTTATACAACTGCCCTTGAATCAATGTAAATGGAAATTATTTTCTTAGAAATTTTTTCTTCTCTTTGCTAGGTATAATCACTTGTGAATTCAATTGTATGTAGTAGTAAAATTTCATCAAATTCTTTAGGTATGGATTTAATGTAGAATAAATGAGCCCTAGGAAAATCATCATCTATAGGCCCCTCATCTTCTCCATTTATAATTCTTTATAAATAGTCCAGGATATTATTTATTTTACTAGGCTTTACTACTACTATGAAATCAAATTATTAGAATAGCATGATCCATCTACATATTCTTCCATACAATACTGTTATCTTTAATAGATACTTTAAAGGTTCATGATCAATATAAAATGTAAAGGAAGTGGCTAGCAAGTATTTTTTTATTTCACTAAGGTTTAAACCATGCTCAATGCTTCCATTTCCGTTGTATAATTCTTCTCTACCTTCACCAACTTCCTACTATAAAATGTTATAGAATGATCCATTTTATCTTGTTGTTGAGTTAAGAGAACTCCAATTTTTATCCTTCATGCATTGACATGAACATGGAATGGTACCTTCTAATCAGGAAAAATCAAAATGGGTGCATGTAAAATTTTATCTTTTAGGATCTCAAATGCATCAACATATTATTTGAACCAAGAGATCTATTTGTTTGTTCTCTTATTGAGAAATTATTATAATGGGGCACTTATCTCCATGTAGTTTTAGTTGAATTTATGATGATATCATATCTATCCAATGATTTTCCTCACCTCTTTTTGTGTTTTTTGGTGGTGATAAATTAACAATCATAGAAGTCTTCAATGGATCAATCAATAGGCCTTATTTACAAATTATGTTCCCTAACAATGTGCCAAAAGGATTCAAAAAGATGCATTTATTCAAATTCAAAGATATTTGTAAATCTCTACACCATTTAAACATCAATCTTAATACATGTATATGGTTCTTTAATAGGCCATAAACAGTCCAATCATCAAGATAAACCTCTAGAAAATCATAAATGAAATCTTTGAAGGCATTTATCATGATTCTACTAAACACTGCTTTGGTGCATTCTTCAGTCCAAAGTCATTACTATATACATGAAGGATCCCCATTCTATGGAAAAGTTTGTTTTAGAGTGGTCCTCTAGGGAAATTTTAACTTGATGATAACCAAAGAAACCATTTGTAAAGGAATACACTTCTCTACTAATAACATTCTCTAGTAAATCTTCCATAAAAGGGTTGGGAATGGATCATGTACACATGCGTTATTCAATTTTCTACAATCTATGCATACACAAATCTCACTAGTATTCTTGTTATCAATCACCATTGGAATGATCCCTTTTGATTCATCAACAAGTTTAATAATTCCTGAATTCAACATTTTATAAATTTTTGTCTTCACCCTCACCTTCAAATTAGGATTCAATCTATATGGTCTCTTCCTTATTGGTTTATAACCATCTTTAATCTAGATTTTCATGGTACTTGCCTCTTCTTTTATTCCTTTCAATTATTTGAAATCTTTGGGAAAGATGTCTTGAAATTCTTGAAGCAACTCCACTAATTTGGAAACTTCCTCCTCTGACCAATAGTCTCAAATTTTGGGAAAAATTTCATCCCCATTAACCCCAATGTTCCCATTTCTATTTTTAGCTGCTAGTAATAATACTTTTCTCCCTCATCTTTATCCTCTACTACTTTTCCGTCATATTTTATAACATTTTATTTGAGGTTATCTAGTTTTTCCTCCCTTTCTTACTTTTCCACATTAAAACATTGTGCTAACACCTTTAAAATTTCTTGTGGTTTGAGAAACTCCCATTGTTTCTTCTCCTTTTCTCAGATTATTTCTCTGTTAGCCCTTCTCATGTTAGAAATAAGAACATTCTGATATTTTTTAACACCCTCAAAATATTCAAATTTGCATCGCATATGTTAAAAGTATGGGAAAAGTCCTTAAAAATCTGGTCCCAATCTTTGGTCTCTCACCTAATCTCTGGGTGTGTATACCAGACCGTGGTATGGGCCCTAGGGTCCATACAAAAAACTGAATCTATAATACATGAGAAGTATCCAAACATAATTGCTAGTTTTGTTCACAAACTTGAATGTGTTTTTTCGGATTAGTTTTTTCGAGTATTCAGGAATTATGGCATAATATCCATCACTCTCCATGAATCTATCTTTGACCATTGTTGTGGTGAGCTCCAATGAGTTACAATATTCTTAAGAGTTTCCCACCAAATTGTTGAATTTATAGTCAAGGTATCATCTAATTCCTACATCCTAGCCTTCTCATTAGGAAATATTCTTTCCATGATTTTGATATACCCTTCTAGGCTTCCAAATATTGAGTAGTAATGTTTTATGAGATGCTTCGTGGTTTAGCCTTTGTAAACTCTTTTAATTGGAATTTATTTCATCTTTTCTTATTTCATAAAAGACTATCTTATCTTTGGCATAATAACATCATCTTCTTCTTCCTCTTGTGTGGAATAATATTCCTCCTCTTCTTCAAATGTATCTTTAGTGGGTGAGAAAACATCACCTGCGGTGTTATAATTTTCTCCTAGTGTGATGATATTTAGTGGTATTCTTCTTACAAAGTGTAGTTTCTGAGTACTTGACTCTGGAAACCCATGTATCTAGGCTTCTACCACATTATCTGATCCTTCAATGGTATCTTCTGATTTAACTGAAATATCACCATCCGAGTTTGGTTCAAATTCTTTGTCAATACTAGAAAATTTATTTAATGTGTATACTCCTTGTATTTCATCAAAATCGTCCTCTTTTGTGTCATGCCATACTTCTTTTTCCCACGCAGAAATCATCCCTACATGTAGGGGTACATGAATACATATCCCATCTAAATTCAATGTTACCTCTTCTTCTTCAGAACTTAATGTTCCATTGTAGTCTACAAACCATTCCAAAGATAAAATAACATTGTATGAAGGATTCTCAACAACATTCTCTACCAATTCAAAATTCACCATTACATTTGTTAGCACTCCAAGAAGTTTTCTAGAGGATTCATCTGCCAATCCAATAAAGTACCTTGCGGGTTCCATAGTAGTTCTTCCAAGAATCTCCCATGTAATTTTAGACCTCATATTGATGTCTACACCAAGATTCAATAGTACTTTAGTAATGGTGGTATCAAATATGTCCACGTCTAAGTAGATGGAGGACTTGTGCCATGTTCTCTAAGTGTGAAATATGTTTCTTTTCTTCTTATTGTACCCCCTTCAATTCTATGGACATGACGAGTCCTCTCTTCTTTATTCCAATACTTAGTGAATTGTTTTAGTTTATCTACCAACCCATGATTGATAGTTAGTTTTGCTAGCTCCTTTAATGCAATTACTTCCTCTTCAACAAAAACATTCTTCTCTTTGTCTTGAATAACTTTTGATTCTTGTAACAATTATCTACTCTTTTATACTTTGTTTAAATAAAACCTAGGCCTAATATCTTTATAATTCCATTCCTTTTCATCAAAAGAATGTTGTTATTTTGGTAGCCTTATGATTTTCTTCTTTTAAGGGACCACCTCATTCTTAGAGGAACTTCGGTTGTAACCACCCCTGTACCTAGATTCTTCAATACTTTTTCTATATTTGTTTTATTTTCTTCTCATGCAACTTTATTTTGCCTCATTTTTTCTATCTTCTTCTCGCAGGTCTACTTCTGAAGTAGTGGCCCTTCAAGCCTTATTGTTTTCTATGGTTATTTCATCCCAAGGGATTCTCATGATGTGTTACACCATTTTTTGAGCATATGCCCCCAATGTTTCTGATTTTATTTTGCCACTTTTATAAAATTGGGCAGCCTGAGGATAAATAAATGCATCGTGGCCTATGTCATGAAAAAAATCTACTGAGGATCATTTTTGTACAATTTCGTGCATTATTACCCCTGTTGTCCACATTTATAACAAGTCATGGGTCTTTTGTCTTGATATCCGCCTCCTTGGTTATCCCTATAACCCATGAGGTAAAAACCTTCATTATACCCTTGATATCCCCTACTACCATGTTAGTTATCATATCAACCTCTATATCCACCTCGATATCCACCTCTGAAATTTCCCTTATATCTGTCTCGGTATCCTCTCGTTAGTGTAACCTTGTTGGTTTGGGTTATAGGTACTTCCTTGATATCCGCCTCCAAATTGAGGTTAGTCTCATTGTGGATTTTTATACTACGGTATAATTATAATTTGTTGTAAATGTGGCGTATTCGTTAGTAGTATCTATGGTTGAGTAGGGGGAGAATTAGATATTGTTTTATGTCAAGTGGTCATTACTCTCTCTGGTAGCATAATTTGAGGTTGTACAATGCATCAACCAAGGGGAAAGTATGATGATAATGATTATACGACCCACACATAGTACATCACATCAATTAATTTGTAAGCGGTGCTACTTTGAGTAAAGGAAAAGCATCCTGAGTGTGCTAGTCCTAATGTTTGCAAATACCACACCATGTCCTGTCTGATGGAACTATATTGCTAGATGATGTTTTTGTGAAGAATGTACCCTCACCATGGCTACTCTTTTTGCATTTTCAAATTATGGTACTTTAATTTTACTATGGAATTTTTATAATAGACTATACACCATATATTTTGTCTCAAATTACTCTTGGGAAGTGAACTAATCCTTAATCCTTCAGTCCTCTGGATCTCCTACTATAATTTTTGTTTTGTAAGTTCTAAATGTACCCTCTCTAGTTTATTTTTTCCCCCTCTATTCTTCATGGTTGGGATTCTAGTTTGATTTCCTTTTCAATTTTTTCTGATAATTATTTAAATTGTTGAGAATCTAACGATGCTCCAAGATAAGGAAGTATCTTTGAGGTGAACCACTCAATTCTCGATTAGTTGTCGGGGGCTCTTCCAATTTTCTGGTAGCAATGTTAAAGATTTAAATAAATTCCTTCACTGATTATCCCTCTCTTTGTATAATATGTCTCATTTTTCTTACTCCTTCTGATGTGGCTTCCGAGAAATGGAAGTCCATTTTAAATTCTTTTTCAATATCATCCCATGGTTTTGTTCCTTGAGAATTTAGCTTCATGTACCAACGTAGTGCATCATCCCTTAATGAACATGTAAAATATTGTATTTTATCAGCCTCATCTATGGTGTTATTGATCTTATACTAATGTCCTAATAGGAACAATTTTTCCAATACATCATAAGAGTCCTTGTCAAAAATGGCATTTTGATCTTCGAGCCATTGCTTAATCGAGTATTTTTCTAGACTAAACAACGAGTTAATTGTTAACTTGTTTTATTTTATTTTGCTAATTATGGATCAGTTTTGAACTATTCCTCCTTCCCTTATCTCTACTTAATTCAATATCAAAGTAAATTTCACCCAATATTTCTTGGAATTCTCTCACTATTTCTTGTCTTCTCTGACTCTCTTCTCGCAATATTTGATATCTTTCCTCTAAACTCTTTTCTTTTTCTAGATTCTCAAACGGTGTATCAAGCAACACATGGAATGGCATCCACTCTTTGGGGGTCATCTCCTTTGGGCTCGTGTGTTGGTTGGGGGTGCATCTTTATTTGGTGACTTTTCATAACTAATATTTTCCATAACTACCTTTCTATCTTTATTGTTTCTTAATCTATATCTTTCTTCTAATCCCTCATCACTTCCTCTCTTTTAGTTTGTCTTTATTTTCTCTCCTTTGACTCTCCTCTCTATCTCTTTCCTCAATTGCTCTTCTATTATTTCTAATTTCTCTTCCTCCACTTTCTTTATCCGTTATTATTCTTATTTACCTATATTTCTTCCTTTTTCTCATTTATTTTTTCTTCTTCTCTATTTTCCCGTGTCCTATTCTTATCTTCTCTCTGAATTCCTCAATTAATTATTTTATTCAAGTGACTTATTATTCTTCTACTTCTTCATCTCTTTCCTTAATCATTAATGGGGTTCTCAATTCCTCTTTGTTTAACCCTTCTTCGCCAATACTCTCTAAAACATTGGTGCTAACTCTCTCACTAAATGTTGTAGATCCCTCATTAATATTTCTTGTCTTGTTAGAGCCTGTTGAACTAGACTTTCTATGGTGTATTGAACTACATGATTCCATGGGCTAACAAACCCTTGTTGTTATCTAAAAGACACATGTATTATAGTTAGACTTGATGTGTCCACCTTCATTTCGGGTGAGCCAATTGTTGGCCTCCACTTGATGTGGGTGAATATTTTTCCTTTCTCTTCTTCTCTTATTTATTTTCTTTATTCAATCTTTCTTTTCTTTCATTCATTTTATTATCTTTCTCTTGATGTATTATCATTTATTTTTCTAACTTTTTGTCTACTTCCTTCTTCTCAGTTGCTATCCTTTCTCTTTCTTCCATTCTCTTCATTTTCACTTCTCTTCTTATATTCAATTATCCTCTTCTCAAATCACTAATTCTCCTTAACTCTCTTAATCTCTTCTTGCTAACTATCTTTTTTTTTTTTTTTTTTTCCCCTTGTCATCCTATTTTGCCACCACAAACAACACCCCATTAATCCTAATAAGTCATGAATCTTGGATCACCCCCCTTCGCGTATGTCATCCTCGGTACTTGTCCCCTAAAGGGAATTGGAATATTCTCTAACTAATCATTTTTGATCATTAACAAGTTTATTAAGAATGGAACTGATTGAAAAAATTGACCACAGGCTCTTCTTAAGACTTCTTGCTTCTTGTTGTCAAAACTAGTCCAACCTTGAATTGCCCACGTGATTATATAGGAATCTAAAGTAGTTTCATACCAGTAATCAATAGCTCTGGTCCATGGTTCATTAATATATTTTACTATGGTTAATTTTTTTGTGTCCCACTCAAAAGGTTGTCTCTAATACATACCCAACCATTTTGTTCACTTTGCATGTGATAGTAATCGGGGCCATAACTTATGCACATAAACTCTACCTAAAATTCCTCTTTGTATTCTCCAAATTAGTCATCTTCTACTACTATATAAGTTATGTTATGTCTTTTTAATTCTCCTTTAATAAATATTTCAATTTGCTTCTCCCACAACTTTTCAATTTCCACTTACACGGGTTTCCAATACCTGTTGGTGAAATATTTCTTGACATCCTCTTAACATAAGGAACCTAGGCTCAGACACTAAATGTTGACCTAAAACCCCAACAGACTTGTGAGGCTTAGGAATATTCGAATTTAGTTAAGGATATATTCGGGAAATACACCACATCTATTCTATGAACAGAAATGTAAATGAAAGAAAATAAAAATTTGACTCCAAATTCTAATATTTATTTATTCATCAATAATAATTTTATCATATATCCTTCTCATTTTATCTCAAGTATCCTATCTCTCGTACAAAATCTCTCAAAATGACACTCACTCATATGTTCCTCATTATGCTCCCTTATATAAAATGTTAATTACAATAAATATACAAAATTCAATACATTCCAAAAGTCACTTCTTCGACTCATGCCTCTCGCAACACATCACGATTTGGCTTGATTTGTCTTCATTATATGACATCATGTTCTCTTCAACAACTCTTTTTCTGTTGTGTGGCTTCCTATAATGTTTGGCATCTTTTCTTTGTATTTCATGGCTTTACTTAGTCTTCCACAACTTTCTCCTTGTATTGTGGCTTCCGTAGTTTTTCACGGATTCTTTCCATTTCTCATGGATTTGTTCTTTTATGCATGGGATATTACTTTCTTTACAGATATCTATAGGATTTTTGGATTTACATCTATCTTTTTCACTTATGTAAAATTGATGAAGACCCTGTTAATAGGTTTGAACTAAAAATTTATTTTCAATGTGTAAGAAAGGGTGAATGGACAAGAAAGATTTGTTGGATGTGGTCCACACTACAACAACAATCAATAATTCATGTTCATGTAAAATAAAAAAAATGTTAAGTATGTATATGTCAATGATAACTGATCGATACCAATGATAGGAATTAATCCATAATGCATGAAAGAGCCAAATCTCAAATGTGCAAAGCACACAAAGTGGTCAATCTAAACAACATGATTTATTAATCAGAAACATTACAATATATAAAAATGGTTGAATAACCATTTAGTCTAAAATAGTTAGTTGTTCAAACAACTAACTATTAACAAATAATATACTCCTACAATTTCTCCTCTCAATATTGCTACGCGATTTGCATAAAAATTTCACTATTATTAATAAAATTAAATAATATTATCATGTTAGGAATAATTCCTAATAGATCCATCACCCAAAGAAATGTGAATTAAATTAAAAGAAAGAGAAAAGCCTATCGGTAAAAGGCCATATAGACTAAATCCAAACATGAAAATATAAGTTAAGGTATAACTAGATTGTATGGTAGAAGTAGGCCTGATATACCCAATAGAAAAATCAAATTGGGTGAGTTTGATAGTCACCTAACTGAAGAAAATGTGAGAAACTAAAATATGTGGTGATTATAGAACCCTAAATGATGCATGTGTCAATGATTCATTTATTATGCCATTCATAAATGAAATATTATATTTAGTAACAAGAAAAGGGGTATATTATTTTAGATATGGATTCAATGGATACCACCAAATTTTGATTGTGGAAGAAGATACGGGAAAAATATCTTTCACAATTGAATAAGGTAGTTTTGCATATATGGTAATATTGTTCAAGTTAAAAAAATACACCCGTGATATTCTCGAGAGTCATTGCCACTACATTTAAAGAATTCATTCATGATTTCCTATAATTATATTTGGATTATTGGGTAGTACTCTCCCTATTTAACAAGCATATATCTAAGGTATAATTTAGAACGATGTAGATCATTACACATTGCCTTACATTTGAAGAAATGTTTATTATTTACATATTTTGGAGTATTAATTGGTCACCTTGTATGAAAAGAAGGAATTTTTATGGATCAAACAAAAATTACAACTTTAATTATCCTCAAAATCCCTACAACTCCCTCAAAAGATCATGCATTTCTAGGAAACACTAGGTACTACAAGAAATTTATCAGGGGATATACTAGAATTGTGTAATCAATGGAGAAACTATTTTTAAAATGTACAAATTTTGAATAGACAATGGAAGGCTAAGATGCATTCATGAAATTAAATTAGAAGTTGGTTAGTGTGCGAATACAAGTTTTTGTAGACGTTTCCAATATTTTTCATGTGCATTATGATGTGTCGGAAACATAATTAGAGAAATCCTAATCTGAACTAGGAGAAAGAGGAATCGATTAGCCCATTCCTTTTGCAAGTAGGAAATTGTCAGAAAAATGGAAAACTACATAGCCACTTTGAAAGAGAGGATCTAGCCATGGTTTTTGCACTTCAAAATTTTATACAATACTTGTTCACAACTGCATTTGAGTTCTTTATGGATCATCAATCATTATGATACCTTTTTAATATTACATTATTAGGAGGATGAATATTAAGATGGTTGATGTTATTCCAAGAGTATAATTTTAGATAAATGTAAAGATCAAAAAATAATATGTGGGACTAAATCACTTGATCCATAAAAATATAGGGTAAGAATGAAAGGAATTCGATGAGGATGCTCTAGACCTGAATTTATTTTGGGTCATCATAATTCTTTAGCTGGAAGAGATTGCACACTTTCTTCAACACAACATCCTACCATATCATTACACAAAGACATAGAATAGAACTTTGTTACTAAATATTTCCCTTATACCATTTTAAAAATATTCTTGTATAAACTAGGGAAGGATGAGGTATTGAGAATTATCACATTGGATCATAAAAGAGAGATAATAATGCGAGAAACACATAAAGGAATAGCAAGAGGACATTTTGTAGGAGAATTCACTATGAAGAAAATTCTACAAAGTGGAATCTAGTAGCCAAATCTATTTCAAGATGCACATCACATTACAAAACATTGTGATATCTATAAAAGAGTGGGAAAACCCAATCAAAGGGATAAAATTCCTATTCACCTAGTTCTAGCCACACAAACATTTGAGAAACAAGGGATATATTTTATTGGTCCAATTCATCCACCATAAAAATGTATAGAGATAGATGTATCGTTACATAAATGAACTATTTCACAAAATAGGTTGAAGACACATCTACAATGTATTGTATAGCAAGGGATGCAACTAAATTTCTATTTAAAAATATCATAACTAGATATAGGTTCGTCAAATTTACTCGGTGACACAAGAAGAATTTATGATTATGCACCACAAAATTAAAACATACAATCCACATGTGAATAGAAAAGTAAATGCCAAAAACAAGGTTTTGGATAAAATATTAATAGAAAATTATAATGTGCAAAGAGATGACTATGGAGATAGAATACCCATAGTACTCTAGACATACATAAAAAACTATAAGAGAAGTACCTAGAAAACATGATTCCACCTAGCCTATGGAATTGAATTTATCATATCAATGGAATATATTGTACTAAGTATTCACATCACACAATATTTACATGATGAAGAGATAAGGAATCCATAGAAAAATTTGTTGTCCATTGGATGGAAAATGGAGAAATACAGAAAACCTCCCGATAAAACCGGAGGCCCATAAGTAGAGCTAGAAATCATAAAATGATCACAATCTATGAACCAAATACTTTCAAACAGAGAAAACAATTTTATTGTATGAAATCAAGTTTAAAGTGCACCTATGTAAATTACACATAATATAGAAAGGCTTGTATATTATTCATCACATCACCAAATAGGGAACCATTGTATTTTGATACTTTCAAAGAAATGTGTTACAGTACGATCAATGGGTGTAGGATGAAATACTATAAAAATGAATACGTAATTCGTGAAAGTAAAAATAAGTTCATTTTACACATCAATTAGAGTAAGAATTTGTAAACTTGTTACAATGTGGTAGTTAGAAGTTCTGTGTATTTAATCGGTTTTTGTTCGAGTGTGTAGAGAATAGAGAAAGTTTGAATGATAAAATAGAATTATTCAGAAAATTAAAACATGGGAATTAAAATAAAATAATTCTAGGAATCCAACATAGGAAAGAATAAAGGAAATCATAAAAAAATAAAATTGAAAATTTGAAATAAAAAATGGCTAGCAAGATACTACGACTTAGTTCCTATAATCGAGGAAACATATGAGGTTATGGGTTTATGATGGCTTCACATGGATATACCTGTAACCTCTCCATGTTTTTTAATAAAGGAAACTAAAGTTTAATTTACCCCTTCTATTACAGGGCTGTTGTGAAGCATTTCTAGTACCATTAGAGAACTATTTATGGTATGTTAATGGACATCTTTCTTTCTACCATGAGAGGTGATCTATGCAGAATGGAACCAATTTGTGACTTGGCATGAAAAAAAAAGATCTCTAGAAGGTGTTGAGTGTCAATGGATTCACAATCTTCGTATGGCGTATCTAAGACCTTGAAAAACATATCTTTGTTTCCTTTACGAAAACTTGGAAAGAAAAGGTTGTTAGTTATTAAGGTAAAGAGTATACAATCACCAAGAACCTCATTTATTTTTGTACTAGTCTTGGCATGGAAGGTATTAAGTTTTATAGAAAAAAAATTGATAAAGGGGACAAGGAATCAAAATTTATTGAAGGAACCTAAACCCTACATTTTATTAAATCGGACAAGTGTGCTCTTCAATCCCTGCCCCTTATGATGATGTTTCATGCATGGTGGTGCGATATGTGACTCTTGAGGACAACTTTACAACCCTTCCCTTGCATCATCTTGTCATGTTAAACCATTTTCATAGGATCCCTAAAATGAAATTACCTTACTATATTATTATGTCCCTTGAAAAATCCATTCGTATGTGTACTCCCACTTGCATGGCCTCCTTCTTCATCAAAGATTTATTCTTCTTCTTCACTAATATTGCTACACAATTTTGGATAACATCCCTTCCCACCTCATTCCTCCTAATGAATCCCCTTTACAATGTAAGGTGATCGGTAAGAATCGAGACCCCCATCTCCCCCTTTTTCCAAGTGTGTCCTCCATAGTAAAAAATTAGGAAAGGAACTTATTGTTAGGGAAAAATTTAGTGGTGAATTTTTGTAAACTCGTGTATATTAGGGATTTTTGAAATTGGAAATAGAAAATTTTTAGAATTCAGTTTCCACCTACTTCACCTAAAATTTCCATTAACAAGTCATTTGTAAGGGTCAATTCACATACTTTTTATATGTAAAAATTAACTTATGCATGTATTCTTCGAGGTATAGTACATAACCCGGGGCTTGCGCAGGAGGTACACATTTAATACAGACATCCAAAAAAGAATGGTTATCCATCCAACTTAAGATGGATGGATAACTATTGTTTATCATCAAACCTAGGTTGGATGATAGATGATGGATGGCATCCAACTTGGGATGGAAAGTCGTCCTTTGTCTATCTTGTAACCTAGGTTAGATAGCAGAAAATGGATGGCTATCCAACCCAGGTTGGATGGCTTAGTTGGATGGAAGATAATGGATGGTCATACCACCAAGTTTGGATAGTTGTGTTGGATGATAAACAATGGATGGTCATCTAACCTAGGTTGGAAGGCCTTCCATCATCTACCGTAAAAACTAGGTTGGATGATGTCTAACCTAGGTTGTATGAAGGATGATGGATGATAGACAATGGATGTCCATCCAACTCAGATAACCCTCAAACCAAGGTTGGATGGCTAGGTTGGATGGAAGACAATGGATAACCATCCAACCCTTGTTGGATGGTGGTCCATCTTCGTCGTATAACCTAGGTTGAATGACATCCAACCTACATTGTATGATAGACAATGGATGACAGTACAACTTGGGTTAGATGACCATCCATTGTCTTCCATACAAATTGGGTTTGATGTCATCCAACCTAGGGTATATGGAAGACGATGGATGGTCGTCCAATCCAG
Source organism: Taxus wallichiana var. yunnanensis (assembly GCA_018340775.1). Lineage (NCBI taxonomy): Eukaryota > Viridiplantae > Streptophyta > Pinopsida > Cupressales > Taxaceae > Taxus > Taxus wallichiana. Next base: position 385,716,757 of record CM031236.1, read on the forward strand.
TCAGCCTTTCCATGAAATGATTTTTTATAAATTTTTGATCAATGCGAAAGTTGATTTTGGAGATTTTTTGCCCATTCTAAAGAATTTTTTTGGAGGGGGATCTTAAAATGAACCCTTATTATTATTTCCAAGAGTCTAATTTCCTTTAGTCAAGCCTCTCATGACATGTTATGAAGTACAAAGAAAGGATCAAGAACCTGAGAAAAAATATAACTCAACTCAAAGAATACCTTAAGGGAAAATCTCTTGACAATAACCCTAGGAATGCTTGAGTAGAAAATTGAAGAAATTTCTAAGAAATAGGGTGCTTTGTAGGAGTCTCTTTGACATATTTTCAATCAAAAAAATGATCATTTATCTATGTACAAGGCCTTTATGGATTTCATTGAAATTTAGGTTAAAACATGTTTATAATATCAACAAAATTCCTCTTGGACTATGGAAGTGTGGTGTTGGTACCCATATTTAATATCCTTCACAACTTGAACATCGTCATGGATTTTGCAAGACACTCAGAGGTAGATAGATGATTTATATGTCATTTTGTAGCTGGGGGAGAAATCTATCTAACTTGTTGGCACTCAGGATTTGAAGGAGTGGGTAGCACCTTGAAAGGATTTTGATCTAATCCACACTATTTTAGGTTTTGCCTTTCAACCAAGGTAAGAGAACCTATATTCTAGCCTCTGTTTTATGAAGGAGGTGGAGATATCCTTATACTATGCATATTCTGTGAAGATGGCCTTGGGAAAACATGATCAATCTTCCATTATTAAAACTCAACAAAGGTCTTTGTCACTACTAAGTGATGGAAATGCTTTCAAGACAAGGCTGAGGCTGCTAAAGACATGGTATGATCCTGATTTGCTTTGTGCATTTTTGTAAATGGATTGTATTCTTTTGTTGACACACAATGCAAATGCAGGGGTAGTATGGGTAGGATGGGTTGTTTAGAATCATTTTTTGGTGGGGTATTGATGAGGAAAACTCGAATATATCAAATCTTTGACAACCTCTACAATACTTGAAAGAACTATCAGATAAAATGCTTCAAATAATCAGGACATTCTTTCAACCAGAAGAGGTATAAATGGAAACCTAGGCAACACTCTTCACACAATATTTGAGAACTCACCATAAAATCTTGAAGTAAAGAACTCAATTAAACACAAAAATCCTTGATCAAACCATGCCTAAGGTGCCCCCAAAGGCTTACAAGCAATCTCTGCAATCAAGGAAGGTAAAGTGATTTTAAATTTGTTTATCTCCTTATCAGATGAAGGCTCTTCTGAATATGAGATTGCAAATTCCACTAAACTATCAACTAGAAATGGAGATCTGTGTGATTTCTAAATACTTTCAATGCAATATTTCAACAAGAACAATGAAAACTATTTGCAGGCATTTAAAAATGATAACAAACACCATATTGCCCAGAAAAACATAGATTAACTCAAAATCTTGTTAGATTCATCAGCAGGGGAGAGTTTCATGAACAATCTCAGAGCTGTGTGATGGTTATACACTTGTAACCAACTCACATACATGAAGATCCAACACAAAAGAAATTATCCTGGTTCTTTGGTGGGTTTCTCAGAAGATGAGCTTTTTCTCATAATTTTCTCGTGATTTTCAATTTTTCCCGACCTCCTGCATGTCTCAAAACATGCATTATATATCTCTTGCCATCTTGGAGCCTTCTTTCCCAAGAAAATAATATGCCAAGGGATCAATTTTGTTACAACCATTTCTCATGATTCACTGAAAATGACATTTAAAAAATTTATAACGAGAGTTGCCAGGTGTTTCTAAAATGGTGAATCATTACAAATATTCAAATCATTATCCTTCTTGGAGGCACATTTTTCATCATCAAGGCATGCAGATGCCTTTCCTCTCATCATTTCACCTTCTCACCTTTTAAAACTACCTCTGCAACTTTCAATTTGACATTCCACATGTTTGCTTGGGCTGAGTAAAAATTTATTACAAAAACACCTCAAATCTACAAATTGAGTCATGAAACGATTCCAATGATCCTAGAAGGCCAAAACGACATGGAATCACCAAAAAATTGATGAAATTTGATGCAAAATTTGTGATTCCAAGCTTCCTGGAGGAAAAATGGCAGCCAAAAATTAAAACGCACAGCTACCCTTGATTTGTTGTTTCTCCTTCAATCTGGGCCCTCCACGTGTCAAACTATGATTAGGAACAAATTTGGGCTCATTTTTCGAATTTTCAACCTTTTGGAAAAATGGAAAATTTTATTTTTTCCGCCACCCCTCTACCTTTGAATTTTGGAGCTGACACGTGGCATATGGTGGTCCCATTGGGATCACGCTTCAATTTTATGCATTTTGACCTTTTTGAAAATCGAGAAATTTTCACGTTTTGTCCATGGTCCCGCACATCCAATTTATCCCTCACCACATGTCTCCTCATGATTCATCATGGGCCAATGCTCCAAATTTTGATTCTGAGTATTTTTGTAAAATGGAAAAAATTCCCTCCTACCTCCACTGGCCCGCCGACCCGCTCTATCCTCTGCCACGTGTCCATCTCTCTTTTGCTAAGGACCCACAGGCTTAATCTTCATTTTTACTCCGTTTAAGCCAAGGGAAAATTCTCAACTTTTTCTCCACAGACCCACCGACTGCCTTGTCCCTCGCCACGCCACGATTCGCTCATTGATTTGCTTGCGGGCCCGCGGCTTAGAATTTTACCTTAACTCCTTTTGCGAAAGGGAAAATTCCCCATTTCCTTTGCATCTTGCACTTTCCTCGACCCTTCATGGACATGTGTCCACCTATGATTTGTTCACGGGGGCACGCTAAAAATTTTCATTTTGAACTCTTTTGTGAAAAAGGGAAAAATCCCCTTTTCCCTCCGCGGCCCACACTTCTTTCTACATCCGCCACATGTCAAACTGTGGCTCCTTTATGGACCCACGGGCCTTCCCTCACCTTTTTTCCCCTTTTCCAAAAGGCAAAAAATGCCTAAGTTCCCGCCAGCCCACTCCTCTGCCTTCGCATAAGAACATGACACATGTCCCCTCGGGGTTGCGGGGGAATTTTGAAATTTTTCCCAAAGCCAAAAATGGCTAAGTTTTTCAAAGAAATCCACCGATCCATGTCCAACCAGAAGTGGCCATGTAGGAGACATTGTTTGAGCTTAATTTTGATGGTCAAATGACAACCGTACGACCGTCAAAAACACAAAATTTACCAGAGATGCCCGAATTCAATTTTTTCTTCATGGGCGATGGATTTTTTGCTCAAAAAACAAGGGGAAGTTGATTTTATGCAAGTTTTAGACCATGGGGAGGGATTTTTGAAGGCATATTGGTATAAAATGACCAATTTTGATTTTTTCATGATCGGGAAAAAGGGGGAACATGACATAGCCCACAAATTTGGAAGAATTAGGGCATAAACAAGGCATGCATGGGTGCTTCTTCATGAATGAGGCATGGAAAATGATTTTCAAATGGATTAAGGCATGGAAACAAGAGGCAACAGCTTCATTTCACCCATTAAAACTGTAGAAAATGTTTCAGGAGATGCAGAGTGAAAGGAAAATTAGGGAAAAATAATAGAGGATCAAAATGGACACCAACATCAGCTCCAGCTTGGGGATGGGCACTCCTAGTGAGTGCCACAAGAACAACATAGACCAAGTGCCAAAATAATCCATTGGGAAAAGGAGTCATGAGCCAAAATCACCAAAAAACAAGTGAGAACCTAACAAAAATGGCTGCCACATAGCAAGGCAAACCACAAACCGACAAAACACCAAAAACAGAGTGAAAAACCAAACACTATACATTGTACAAGCTATGCATACCTCAAATTTGGGGATTAATCCAAGAAATGCTTCATATGCCTACCATTAATAGTAAATTCAAGTAATTTTCCATCTAAATATTTGAGAAAAAAGGTATGCTGACCAATTCTAATATCAATGGAGTAAAGGCCCATCCATAATGCATCAAATTTTCCATGTTTTCCCTTATCCTCATTTCTGTTGTCCCATAACAAAACCAGATCTCCAATATTGAAGGCCTTAGGAGTGACCTTCTTGTCAAACAATATTTTCAACTTCTCTCTAAACCTAACATGCCTCTGGTGAGATGCTCTTCTCTCTTCATCTAGCTCCACAATCTGATTGATCCTTGCTTCATATGGACTGACTTCTTGATCCTCAAGTTGTTGAACAAACTAAAATGAAGATAACTGTAGATGTAAGGGCAGCAGAGCTTGAGTTCCATATACCAACTCAAAGGGGCTCTTTCCAGTAACTCTTTTGGTAGTGATTCTATCAGCCCAAACTACAAATTTTAGTTGTTCACCCCACTTTCTCTTGTTCAACTCCAAGGTTCTCCTAATGATCTTCAACAAGTTCTTATTGCTAGACTCAACTTGTCCATTTCCTTGGGGATTATAGTTTGAAGAATAAGTCAGATTGGTTCCATATTCTTTGCACATTGCCATCAAAGGCTTAGCTCTAAAACACATGGCATTATCAGCCACAATCTTGACTGGCACACCAAATCTGCATATGATATTATTCAACAAGAAGTCCATAACAACTTGGTGTGTTGCTTTCTTGGTGGGGATTGCCTCTACCCACTTTGTAAAATAATCAGTGGCTACAAGAATCCACTTATGGCCAGCACTAGAAGGGTCTAAAATATCACCAATGAAGTCCATCCCCCACTATTTGAAAGGAGCTTCAATTGATACAGGATGCAAAGGAAGGGAGCCTGAAGCTTTCATTCTTCCAGAGAAATGTTGGCAACTCTCACATTTTCTAACCAGCATGGTTACATCTTTGAAGAGAGTAGGCCACCAATAACTAGCTCTCAAAACTTTGTGTGTTGTAACCCTTCCAGCAAAGTGTCCTCCACAAACTCCCCCATGGAAATCAACAATTATTTTGGGAGCTTCCTCTTCAGTTATACATTTCAAGAGGATACCTTCAGGGTTCTTCCAAGCCAACCCAAAGTCAGTGATGATGTATTTTTGAGAAGCCAGCTTGAGGGCTCTTTTCTAATTTTTATTTAAATGATCAAGACAACATAAGTGTTTGAGGTAAAATATTATATCCTTGTACCACTCAGATCTTACCAATTTTTAAGAACATCTGCCCTTTCTTCCTCTACTTCATTTACTTCCACAGTTTACAAGTTGCTCTTGTTATAGTAGGTATTTACCTTAGCTCATGTTCACGTAGGTACTTTATTTACCTTTATTGTATTTATCCTCACCCACTTATGTGTGTGAATATTTCTTTATCTTATTTAGATATTAGGAGATATTATCTAGTTGTTAGGTATATTTCTTTCCTTGATCTATGGTATTGACTAGTTCTTTCCTAGATCTATGGTATTGAATAGATACTTGATGTCTAGTTCTCTCCTAAATCTATGGTCTTGACTAGTTCTTTGATGACTAGTTATTTCCTTAATTTATGGCGTGATCTACGACCTTGACTAGTTTGTAGATTGTTATTCCTTGCCTATTTAAGAAAGGCCCATTCTCAATGTATTGCATTGAGTTCTATAATAATATATGATATTGCTACTCATTTATTTGCAAAGGTTTATGTAAAGTTATTCTAGCAAATTACTTTCATCTTATTGATCATGATGTTTGATTAGCATATGTGTTCTTGGCTTGGTATGATCTGGTTATCGTTCCTTTCATGGTATTAGAGTAGGAGATTGCTATTGACATCTGTTTGTAAGTTTTATTTTGCAGATAAAATTTTGTATATTCATATATTTGGGATTTGCTTGTATTTTGTTGCTGCATGTGTTTTTATGCAAAAAAGAGGCTTTCATTGGATCCGGAAGTCATGAAAACCCTAATATCGATTTGTAAAATTGGCCATTTCGGAGGTAGATGATTTTTGTGTTTGTTGTGGTTGCAGTGAAATATACAGTCCACCTCGGGATTTGTGCCACACGGTTACGAATCGACAAAAATTTTCTTGGATTTTTTGGATTTTGTGAGATCCACATTGTGTTTTTTTAAGTACGACAGATCATTATTATATTACATGAATTTTGATCGGTAACTCGGTTTTGAGTGTCGTTTTTTGCAAAAGTTCTTGTTTTTTCATGCTCTTTCCATTAGAGTTATTTATTTATAGACTTGAACTATAATTATAAAGTGCCAAATATGGAGGAGTGTTGTAATCAATTGTGGATGCAATTTCAGTTGAGCCCGATGTCCTAAATTTTTAGGAGTTGTAGTTTGTACCTATCATGGATTCTAAGAATGATATGCTTTTCTCTTTAGTATGTGGATTTCAAGAGGATATTGTAAAATTTTTGGAAGAAAATGGATAGCTCAAGAAGCAGAATTCTCTTCTAAAATCACTCATTCACAATAAGGATACAATAATACACTCCCGTAAGACAAACTTGCTAGCCTACAACATCACCATCATATTATGGACAACCACAAACATGCTCCTAGTCCACTTGCAGCTATTGCTCCTGAACCCACTGACATTGATCTGTCAATATTTGAGTCTGTTCCTGCTCTTGATGCTCATACACCTATGAAGCTTGTTACTACATGCTCTTCCACATCTGTGCCTATTACAATACCACATGTTGTGTATCCTATTTCTGCTCAGCTGCATGGATTTTTTGAGAAGCATACTACTGCATTTAGTTCTCACATGCTCCATTCTATGGGTCTCACTAGCGGAGTCATTGATAAACATTCACAAGGTATTGTTTCCTCTATTCCACATGTTAAGTGGAATTCTCATCATGACATTCATTTTTGAGAAAATACTTCATTGGGATCACACATTGACAGAGCTCCTTTTTGTTCACTCGACTCTTTCTGAGGATCATGAGCAACACATGAGTTCTGCACCTTCACTCAGGCTTGATAAACCGAGATTTCAGCTGTCAGACATGATCAACCCGACACACATTCTGATGTTCTTTTACATGCACCCATTGTGCATTTTGCACCAAGTCATATGTAGGCATCTTCTTCATCCATCCATGTTGATTTGGGGTGGATATCTGATCACTTGTGGAGGTGACATAAGCATTCATTGAGAGGAATGTACAGGTGTGGCTCCTCCACCATTTAGCCTCTTGCTCTACTTTCTATACCTTCTACATTGTGATGCTTCTTGTTTTGAGCATTTTTCTTTAGTATGTGTAGTGTATCTCTCTTGTTTGTTGAGATATTTTGTATCTGTATTTTTGACACTTTTGGCATGTTGACAATCTCTCTTATGGGGGAGCTATTCTAGTAGAGCCCAGTGTTAGTTTGTCAGTGTTTGAGTAGTTGTTTTGATAAATCATATATATTTGTAGCTCCACTCCACCCATTCAACAGTATGGGAGGGTGTGGTGTTGATCTTGCTTCTTCAGGTTTTGTGTCCTTGCCTTGTTACCTTGGTTTTTCTTAGATTGTGACACTGGATTTTGTGTTCTTTCCTTGTTGCTTTGGTTATTTTTCTTAGATCATGGTACACCTATTAATAGTACTTGATCGAATTATGTTTGGTGTTTTTTTGTACTTTTGACATCACTCGTTGATAGTCTCCTTATATGGAGGTTTTCTGGTGGAGCCTAGTGTCAGTTGTTTTTGAGTTTTGTGATTGAGCAGTGGATTTAGACCATAGTGCACACCAAAATTCTTTAGCATTATATGATTTTTTTAGCCAAGCTTCTTGGGATGCCTTGGAGCGGGTCTTTACTCTCTTTACTTTGTTGTTATTGGTTTTGGGTACCTTATGGTGTCCTTTTTCCCGATTATTGTACATGAGTACCTCATCGAGGCCTAGTTCTTTGGGACTCATACTGTGGACATGTCACATCTATTTTGGCCCCTAGCTCCTCTTGAGGGGGTGTTAGAGTAGGTATTTACCTTATCTCATGTTCACCTAGGTACTTTATTTACCTTTATTGTATTTATCCTCACCCACTTATGTGTGTGGATATTTCTTTTATCTTATTTAGATATTAGGAGATATTATCTAATTTGTTAGGTATAGTTCTTTCCTTGATCTATGGTATTGACTAGTTCTTTCCTAGATCTATGGTATTGACTACATACTTGATGTCTAGTTCTCTCCTAAATCTATGGTCTTGACTAGTTCTTTAATGACTAGTTATTTCCTTGATTTATGGCTTGATCTATGACCTTGATTGGTTCTTAGATTGTTATTCCTTGCCTATTTAAGAAAGGCCCATTCTCAATGTATTGCATTGAGTTCCATAATAAAATAGGATATTGCTGCTCATTTGTTTGCAAAGGTTTATGTAAAGTTATTATATCAAATTACATTCATCTTATTGATCATGATGTTTTATTAGCATTTGTGTTCTTAGCTTGGTACAATCTGGTTATCATTCCTTTTAGCTCTCAACCATGAGCTTGGCAAGACCCAAACCTCTTACTAACTTTTTGGTTTGGATGTCCATATCATACTCCTGTAGTTTATTAACCCACCTACATCTCTTGCTTGAAATCTCCATCTCTGATAGGACATCTTTTACCATTGTGTGGGGAACATAAGCAACAACTTTTGAACTTAAGATATAAGGCCTGAAAACTTTTGTTGCTTTCACCAAGGCAAATGCTTGTTTTTCCATGATTGTATATTTCAACTCAGTAGCTTGTAAAGCCTTGCTAAAGAAAGCAATAGGCCTCTCAGCCCCATCTTCATCCTTTTGGAGCAAAACAAATGCAATAGTATTTTCAGAAGCAAAGGAGAAAATTTGGAAAGGCTTTTTGTAATTCGGAGCTGCCAAGATAGGTGCATGTTTAAGTGCTTCTTTGATTCCTTCAAAATCCTAAACAACAGCCTCCTCCCATTTGATAACTTGATATTTCTTTAACATGCATGTGATAGGAAGATTTAACTCAACAAAATTGGACACAAACCTTCTAATGAAATTTATTTTCCCAAAGAAAGATTGGATGCCCTTCTTTGTTTTTGGAATTGGCACCTTGCTGATTGCTTCTATTCTCTCAGGGTCAATCATGACACTAGCCTTTGAAACAATATGACCAAGCAGCTTGGCCTTTTGCACCCCAAAGTGACACTTCTTTGGATTGAGAGAGATTCCAAACTCTCTACATCTGATCAACATCCTTTCCAAATGTTGCAAGTGGTCCTTTCTGCTCCTTGAAAACACAGTCACATCATCCTGATAAACTACAATGAAGTCATTTATATAACCAACAAAAGAAACATCCATTGCTCTTTGAAAAGTATCTCTAGCATTCATGAGACCAAAAGGCATTCTCACATAAACATATGTTCCCCAAGGAGTGGTAAAGGTAGTTTTAAATCTTTCGACTCCTTGACAATAACCTGATTATAACCAGAGAAACCATCCAAGGTGGACAGCAATTTAGATGTAGTCACTAACTACAGTATGTTCTCCATGTTTAGCAAAGAATAATTATCCTTCAGTGAAACTCTATTCACATTTCTAAACTCTACACAAAGTCTGATATCTCCATTCTTCTTTCTGACTAGCACAAGGTTTGCAACCCAAGATGAATACCTTATGGGCTGAATGATCCCTCCCTCCTTCAGTTTCTTCAATTCATCTTGCATTTTCATGGAGAGGAGTGTTTTAATTGGCCTTTTATTTTTTCTGAATGGTTTGGCATTTGTTTCAAGAGGGATATCATGCTGAAATAAGTCTTCTCTATATGCTTTCAGCTCTGAATATGACCATGCAAGATAGTCATGATATTTCTTTAACAACTGAACATAAGACTGTTTCTCCTCTTTGTTTAGATTGCTGCCCAACCAAACTTTTCTTGGTTTATCCTTTTTTCCCAAGTCATGATCTTCCACATCCCTTGAGGAAGACATGTTTCTATTGATGATGCAATCAATAGTGCTAAAATTTGACTCAAGAGCAACAAGACCTCTAGGAATGGTGTTAGTTTTCAATTGGATAATATCTTTTCCAAAAATGTCTCTCTTTCTTCATTTGCACACACCATTGGTTCCTAATCAATATGCTGATCTACAAACTCACCTTGATTTTGCAAGAACCTTTGCACTTGAGCATCATCATCAAACACTTGCCAATGTTTGATATTATCAAGGATAGCTGGTCTAGTTAACACTTCCACATTATACTCACAATAAGGTGAAATGGTGCAATCTCCAAATCTTGACCCCAACACTGCCAACTTGTTAGTAGCAGCATTCATACTTCTGTCATGATGCACAATATTGAAAGAATCAAACATTTCAATTAGATCCCAAAATGCATGCTTATACTACTTCATCCACTGATTTTTTGTAGCATACAGTTTTATTATTTGTTTAACAACTAACTCTGAATCTCCCTTTGTAATGATGTGCTTGAAACCATAATTTCATACAATTCTCAGACCCAACAACAAGGCTTCATACTTAGCAATGTTGTTAGTACATTCAAAATTAAGCTTGAAAGAAAAAACAAATTCTTCCAATCTAGGAGAAATCAGAATTACACCAGCACCATTTCCAAATTTGGAGCAAGCTCCATCAAATAGCAAGGTCCAAGGAGAACATACCTACTCAAGACACTTTGACTGATCCATTTTGTGTTATTTTCTATAAGAAAACCCATTAAAATTGTTAGCATCAAGCTCAACAAACAACACCTCATAGGAAGCATTATTTGGATCCTCAATTAGATGTAACATTTTCTTTTCTCCATAGAGCTTGACAAGGCTGCCCTCAATGGGAATAGTAGAAAAATACATGTCCATTTGGACACTCCCTCCAACACTTGCAGCCCACTTTCTTGACAATAACATACCCCACTTGGCAGGGCAATCAACAATCACAACATCAAGTTTTAAATTCCTCCCGGGATAAGATGCGAGCTGCACTACCAAACCTTTCACACAACCAACTACCAAAAATTTTCTTGAGTACATGGCAATACACTTTCCATAGGCTATTGTTACTTTGATATCCAAATCATTCATGACTTCTAGAGGCATGACATTACATGATGCACCAAAATCAAACATACAATTGTGAAGTAGCCTATCATTTATAATCAAATTTGTGAAAAATGGATTAACAAATCAACCAAAGATGTCCCCAAATATACCTTAGGTGTCTCTCCAAAATCCTCTATTTCTAGTGGTGTTCCAAGGTCTGCAATGATCTGAGGAGGATTTTTAACAACATTTACATTTCTACCTAGAATATTCTTCTCTTCTTTCAACCCCAAGTACTCAAATGCTCTCTTCTTATGCTCATGAATTCAAAGCAACTCAATTATTGAAACACTTCATTTTATTTATCTCAATACTTGGGCTATGTCATAGGGAACATTCCTTGGTAAAACAACATTTGAAGGGAGACACGAAGATTCATTTGATGGTAAAGGATTCTTAGCTACTTGGGCATGAGGAGGACTGCAATTTTTGTTTGGGGCAGCAGAGCTTTTTGCAAGTGTTTCTTTCCTAGGAGCTTATTTGGGAATGCTTGTGAGCAGGGTGTTTTAGGTTTGGCTTGAGGCCCAACTCCGCTAAAAACCTTGCTTCTAGTGTTATAATCTTTCTCTTGAGCTATAACAACATTCGTCAACAATTGTCTATCTTCCTCTAAAGGGATACCACCATCATACTTCTTAATCATCGAAGCTCTTAAGTATTCAAATTCATTGTTAGGAATTTCAAAAGATTGCACTACATAAACTTCAAGAGCATAAGGGGGAGAAAGACTTGTACCCATTTGATGCAATCCCAAAAGGTAGCAATAGTCCTAGCACTTATTACTTCAGTAGATGTTACTCCTCCTTATGAGCTTGAAGAACAACCCACCATGAAAATATCATCATCAGTACCATTATCATTATTAGCTTCACCTTCTTACTGGTCCACTTCACATGGAGGATGGGGAAGAAAACACCTATTACACACGGTCAATATCATCACGGTAACCTATTCAACAACAGTAACCCTAGCAGTTAAGAGATCAGGTAACACTCTTCCTTCACGTGCTTGAGGATGTCTATTTGCAAACCCCATAGGTCCTTTCCCTCTATCATCTGCTCTTTGATCACCCCTAAGATGATTGGCAAATATATCATGGTTTTGTGCTCTTGGCTGACCTTGTGAAGTCTATCCAATTCCTTTCTTAGCTCTTGCCAACTTATATGAGATTTCTTTGATAGCCCCTGCCAAAGTTTTCACAACCTCCTCCAAATCAGCTCCCTTGCTAACTTGAGGTTTGTCAGGGTCTATCAATTTTACACCATCTCTCTTGAGAGGTTTCCCAATGGCCTTAATGTTATTTTCAATTTGAAGTGCCATGGTGAAAGCTTACCTTAAATTGGTAGGGTTCTTGTCTCTTAGGTAATAGGCTACTTTCTTATCAAATGCATCTACATATTTGATTAAACAAGATTCATCACAAGGCCTCAGATTAACTGGAAGCCTTCTCAAAGTTTTGTTAAACCTTGTGTTGAAGTCATGAACTAACTCATTGGGGTTCTTCTTGATGTTCTCAAACTCAGACAAGAGAAACCTAGGATCAGTCCTATCACCATATTGCAACCTAAATGCATTCTTCATTTCAGTCCAAGAGTCAATAGAATTATCAGGTAGAGCCTTGTACCAATCCCTAGCATCCTCTTCTAGTGTATGAATAAACAATTTGACATACACATCCTCAAACTCTATCTCAAAATCTTCCATCATATTATCAAAAAGTTTGAGATGCTGATCACTAGTAATAGCATTGTTACCCTGGAATTTTGGCAACCTATTTTTGACATCTTGTGGGATAGCATTTGGGTAACCATCCATTCCTCTAAAATTTATAGGACCAAAGGTGTTAACAACAAATGGAGGTCTAGGCTGAGCCATATTGTTTGGTGGAGGTGATCTTGGAGGTGAAACAAGCTGATGAGGAGTGCAAGGTCTTTGGGACTCAAGAATGTGATTCACAAGACTAGTATTCTCTAAGTGCTGACTTTCTTTGAAAATTTTATTTGTATTAAAACACAGAGGTGCAGATTAGAGAAGGAACTCACCTGCGGAAAAAAGACCTTCACTAGCTAAGGAAAACAAGTTTATGAGAGGATTGCTTGAATCAGAATCATTGGAAGAAGAGTGATAATCCTCTACTAAAGGTTGATCTCTCTCACCGATGGATATATCTTTACCTGATGTCTGACCTTTAACAACTTTCTCCCTTCCAACTCTGAATTCCTTGAATATGTAAATAACTTCTTAGCAGAGTCTCTAAGGAAGAGAGATATTCTTCCTTCCAGTTTTGCAGGGATTAGTAACACAAAAGTAAATGACAGAAAGGTAAGACACTAGTATTTATCAATATTAGAACAACATGGAGTTGCCACTAAGGATTTTCACCCTAGTTGTGCAAATGCACTAAAATACTCTGTCAAATACTTATCAACACTGAAAATATTGCTAGACTTTATAGATCAGACCTTCCTTTCTTGAATCAATCAACCAAAAATGCAAATAAGGTGCAACCACTGCTGGAAACTGATAAAATTGTAGGTAGAACTTGTAACCTTCATTTAATCCTTACAAATATGATTATAAAATGATGCTTCAACAACATATTTGCATGTAGAATTTGCAAAGGACATTACCAGGGTTTGATATGCATTCAGATATCTCAAATATTCTTAATAAGTTTCCTAGTAGATTTTCCATAAAGTTGTTTGATAGCCTAAAGCACCGAAAAACTATTACTAGGGACTCAAGCACTTTGAAATATAAAATAATATTCCCCAGTAGCGGTGCCATTTAGTGTGTTGGTACCTAGATTTAATCTCCTTCACAACTTGAGCAACATCATGGATTTTGCAAGACACTCAGAGGCAGATAGATGATTTATATGTCATTTTGTAGCCAGGGGGAGCAATCTATCTGACTTGTTGGCACTCAGGCTCTAAAGGAGTGGGTAGCACCTTGAAAGGATTTTGATCTAACCCTCACTATTTTAGGTTGTGCCTTTCAACCAAGGTAAGAGAACCTATATTGCAGCCTCTGTTTTATGAAGGAGGTGGAGATATCCTTATACTGTGCATATTGTATGGAGATGGCCTTGGGAAAACATGATCAATCTTCCATTATTCAAACTCAACAGAGTTGTCACTACTAAATGATGGAAATGCTTTCAAGACAAGGTTGAGGCTGCTAGAGACATGGTATGATCCTGATTTGCTTTGTGCATTTTTGTAAATGGATTGTATTCTTTTGTTGACACACAATGCAGATGTAGGGGTAGTATGGGTAGGATGGGTTGTTTAGAATTATTTTTGGTGGGTTATTAATGAGGAAAACTGAGATATATCAAATATTTTACAACCTCTACAATACGTGAAACAACTCTAAGATAAAATGCTTCAAATAATCAGGACATTCTTTCAACAAGAAGAGGCATAAATGGAAGCCCATGTAGCACTCTTCACACAATATTTGAGAACTCACCACAAAATCTTGAAGTAAAGAACTCATTTAAAAAAACCTTAATCAAACCATGCCTAAGGTTCCCCAAAGGCTTACAAGTAATTTCTACGATTAATGAAGCTAAAGTGATTTTAAATTTTTTTATCTCCTTATCGATGAAGGCTCTTTGAATATGAGATTGCAAATGCCACTAAACTATCAACCAGAAATGGAGATCTGTGTGATTTCTAAATACTTTCAATGCAATATTTCAAAAAGAACAATGAACACTATTTACAGGCATTTAAAAATGATAATGAGACACCATATTGCCCGAGAAAAACAAATATTAACTCAAAATCTTGTTAGATTCATCGGCAGGAGGGTTTCATGAAAAATCTTATAGTTGTGTGATGGATATACACTTATAACAAATTCACATACTTGAAGATCCAACATAGAATAAATTATCATGCTTCTTTGGTGGGTTTCTCAGAAGATGAGCTTTTTCTCATAAGTTGCTCGTGATTTTATATTTTTTTCCCAACCTCCTTGCATGTCTCAAAACATGCATTATATATCTCTTGCCATCTTGGAGCCTTCTTTCCCAAGAAAATAATATGCCAAGGGATCAATTCTATTACAACCATTTCTCATGATTCATTGAAAATGACATTTAACAAATTTGCAACGAGAGTTGCCAGGTGTTTCTAAAATGGCGAATCATTACAAATATTCAGATCATTATCCTTCTTGGAGGCACATTTTTCATCATCAAGGCATGCAGATGCCTTTCCTCTCATCATTTCACCTTCTCACCTTTTAAAACTACCTCTGCAACTTTCAATTTGACATTCCACGTGTTTGCTCGGGCTGAGTAAAAATTTATTACAAAAACACCTCAAATCTGTAAATTGAGTCATGAAACCAATTCCAATGATCCTAGAAGGCCAAAACGACATGGAATCACCAAAAATTTGATGAAATTTGATGCAAAATTCATGATTCCAAGCTTCCTAGAGGAAAAATGGTGGCAAAAATGAAAATGCATAGCTGCCCTTGATCTGCTCTTTCTCCTTCAATCTGGGCCCTCCACGTGTCAAACTATGATTGGGAACAAATTCGGGCTCATTTTTTGACTTTTCAACCTTTTGGAAAAATGGAAAAATTTGAATTTTTCCCCGCCCCTCTGCCTTTGAATTTTGGAGCTAACACATGGCACATGGTGGGTCCCATTGGGATCACGCTTCAATTCTACGCATTTTGACCTTTTTTGGAAAATTGGAAAATTTTCACTTTTTTCCCCATGGACCCACACCTATGATTTCTCCTTGTCGTGTCTCTCCTTTTGATTCATCACAGGCCAGTTCTCCAAATTTTGATTCTGAGTCTTTTTTGTCAAAGGGAAAAAATTCACTCCTGCCTCTACTAGCCCGCTAACCCACTCTATCCTCTGCCATGTGTCCATCTCTCTTTTGCCAAGGACCCACGGGATTAATATTCATTTTTACTCCCTTTAAGCCAAGGGAAAATTCTCAACTTTGTCTCCATGGACCCACCAACCTGTCTTGTCCTCTACCATGCCACGTGTCTCTCATTGATTTGCTTGTGGGCCCGTGGCTTAGATTTTTTCCTTAACTCCTTTTGTCAAAAAGGGAAAAATTCCCCATTTCCTCTCGTGGCCCACACTTCCCTCTGACCCTTCATGGACACGTGTCCACCTATGATTCATTCACGGGGAATGCTAAATTTTTTTCATTCTGAATGCTTTTGTGAAAAAAGTGAAAAAATCCCCTTTTCCCTCTGTAGCCTGCACTTCTTTCTACATCCGCCACGTGTCAAACTGTAGCTCCTTTGCAGACATATAGGCCTTCCCTCACCTTTTTCCCTTTTTCCAAAAGGAAAAAAATTCCTAAGTTCCCCGCTGGCCCACTCCTCTGCCTTCGCATAAGAACATGACACGTGTCCCCTCGCAGGGTCATGGGGGAATTTTGAAATTTTTCCCAAAGCCAAAAATGCCTAAGTTTTTCAAAGACATCTCGCCAATCTGTGTCCATCTAGAAGTGGCCATGTAGGAAACATTGTTTGAGCTTAATTTTGACGGTCAAATGACAACCGTATGACCGTCAAAAATGTAGAATTTACTAAAGATGCCCGAATTCAATTTTTTCTTCGTGGGCGATGGATTTTTTGCTCAAAAAACAAGGGGAAGTTGATTTTATGCAATTTTTCGACCATGGGGAGGGATTTTTGAAGGCATATTGGTATAAAATGACCAATTTTGATTTTTTCATGATCGGGCAAAAGGGAGAACATGGCATAGCCCACAAATTTGGAAGAATTAGGGCACAAACAAGGCATGCATGGGTGCTTCTTCACGAATGAGGCATGGAAAATGATTTTCAAATGGATTAAGGCATGGAAACAGAGGTAGAACTTCATTTCACCCATTAAAACTATAGAAAATGTTTTAGGAGATGTAAAGTGAAAGGAAAATTAGGGCAAAATAATAGAGGATCAAAATGGACACTAACAGGTGGAAAGGAGAAGAAACTTGCTACCTCAATAGTAGATATGGAATACCCCTCTCAACTCACTACCTTTAATCTTTTCAATTCTATGAAGGAGCTTAAAAATTATTTCAACAAAGTGCTCAAGTAAAGGCTTTTCTTGTTTTTACTCAGTTCTCTATTTTACTAGTTTCTTGTGGTTGTGATGTTGATTTTTTTCTTCATTCTAGAAGGATATTCCTTGCCTTTATTTTTATCTTCCTATTCTAGCTTCTAGGATTTTTTCTCTGGGATGTGGTCTCCACTTGTCAAAAACTATTTTTGTTACTTTTTATATCTATTTTTTGAACCTTCTCTTGTATTTTGGTGTATGGTCCCTTCCAAAACAATTTACCACTAATAATGTTTTTTGAAATAATGAAATAATTACCACTTCATATATCATTATGGACGATGAATTAAAATATTTAATTATGCAACAAGTGAATTAAAAGGAAATTCGAGAACCACATCAAACAAAATCTTAAATGGATAAAATAAATTAAATGAGTATATAAAGAGGTAAAGGGATGAAAAGAAGACACTTTGCATTCAAAAATAAATATAAATAGTATATCATGTCTATAATAAGGCTAAAAAGGTGAAAAGACAAAAAATAAGAATAGGAAAAGTAGAGAAATAAATAAATAAAAAGTGTGATAAATTTAAAAGCTGGAGTGAAAGATTATTGAAAACATCATAGGATAATAATGGTAGATGTATTCAACCTGTTGGTATCCAAATTGATTCTTCCTTTGAAACCGAGCAACATCACAAGTTGATCAAGATGCTTAGAGACAAAAAAATCATAATATGATTCATTTTGTAGTCGGGGATGGATTTTAAATGACTCTTTATTACTCTGGCTTGGAAAGGATTAGATAGCACCGTGCTAAGGGTTTGACCTACCCTCACTACTTTAGGTTTTTCCTTCAACTAGGGTGAGAGGACCCATTTTGTAACCTATGTTGGTGAAGAATATCAACGGATTAACAATATTTGACTCTCCCTTTGCAATATTTGAAGGATACCTTGAGAAAACATGGTCAATGTAACATAATCTAACTCTCATGAGTTGTCACCCTAGAGAATGAATATGTTTTCTAGACAAGGTCCATGTTACTAAATACAATGATAAAAATTGATTACATCTGCATATTTTGGTAAAGGATAGGAAAACTCAATGAATTTCTTCAGCATTTGTGGACATATAGTTCAATCAGGGATGTTTCATGTAGGATTCATTACTTAATGTATAATTTTTGTCGGGAAGTTAAGCAGGATAAATTTGATTATACCAAATTCTTGAGAAATTTTAACAAATGTTGGAAAATCTACAAAGTAAAATGATAAATAGGCTTCAAATAGTCATAATGAACCTTTAACTAGAGGATGTGCATCTATGAAATCCCAAAGACACACAGTTTCACACATTCTTCAAGGATTCAACACAAAATCTCATGTTAAAGACTTAATTAAACATTAGAAGTCCCTAATTTATCACACCTAAGATACGCTCAAAGACTAACAAACAATCTATGTCATCATAATGAAAGTACAGTGAATTTAGATTGTTTATTGCATCATGAAATGAAAGATCTCTTTATGATGTAATTGTAAATTCCACAATACTATCACAAGGAAAAGATCTTGTGTGCTTCAGAGGAATTTCTAACATAAGATTGCAATAGGAACACAGATAACTACTTGAAGATATCTCAAAATGGAAGTAAACACAACTAGGTTCATGATTAACACGATTTACTCAAGGTTCTTCAAATTGATCAACAAGGGAAAGATTATTTACAATCTCAAAGCTTGTCAATGGCTGAAAACTTGCAACCATATTGACGTGATCAAACTTAAAGATACATGGGAAATAACATGTTTCTCAGATAAGTTCCTTGGAAATATGGCTTCTCTCAACTTTCTCTACTTCTATTTTCTTTAAATAATTCTTAGAAAAATTAACCCACCCTTTGGCATGATTATCCTTTTCCTTTTTATATCACCTCTTTCACTTGTTAACCTTTAAAGTTTTCCCCCAAAAGCACAAATATTCCAAGGAATATTTCCTTTTACAAAATTTGTTCTAGAACATGACATTTCAAAATTTTCCTTTAAATTACAGATGTACAAAATGCAATTATTTTCAATCAGCTCCACTTATGCTCGACTGGGATATATGGTCATCATTTACGGAAAATTACTTTAATTATTCTTTCCTGGTATTGATTAGATAATTTGTTATCCAAATATATCTCCTAGTGATTTGGGTTACTTGCATACACATTCTAGCTCTAAGTTATTCATTGAAATGTTACACACTCTCAAGGTCACTTTTTACATTCCCTTGGTTACATTTTCCCTACACACCCTTTTTATTTCTTACCTTTCACTTTCCCCTTACACCTACCTTATGCGCATTCACTTTCTTCCTAAGCATCTTCTACACCCTGCACACGTTTTAGATTTTTTTCAAACCTGCTAATTCCTTGGCCCTCTCGTGTGCCGTATCTATTGATTTGTGATAGTTGAGCCTCGACCATACGTTATTTACTTACCATTTTCCCCCTTTCCCGTGTGCATCACACGCAGCCCCCTCTACACCTTCCTCTATTTTCTCCATGCACTCTTCCCTTGTACCCTTTTGTGCTAGGTCACCTTTTGACATGCTTGAGTTTACCATTTGCAACTAGTAAAAGTATACCAACATGGTTTTGAATCCTTGCAACAAATCAGCAAGTGACATGTGGTAGACACGACAAGTATTCACACTTTGTTGGTCATCATTTCAGCCAATCTGCAAGTGCCACATGTTTTGCATGCACCGATTTAATCTAACATCTTCTGAAAGCCGTATCTTTTACTAGAGATCTCAGATCGGAACTCACCTGGACTTTTCAAAAATATTTTGACATCAACTACGTTCTAAAAATTCAAAATTTATGTGGATCTAGTAGGTGAGAAATGGGAAAACATATTTTTGAGAAATAATGAGAAAATATTATTTCTCCAACCACCCGATTTGATATGATCCAACCTCCTTTCTTCTTCAACATTCCAAATAGGCACGGGAAGCATATTTCACAAATCTCTAGGAGGATTTGAGGCATTGAATGCTTCTTCTTGGTGGTTTTGTTTCAAATTTAGATTTTCCCTCCTTCTTCCCTTATTCCTCCATGGATTCATCTATAAATGTAAGAGCAAGGCCCATATGTTATGTTGGACACTCACGGATCCTTACGTATTTTGCTAAAGACTCCATACTTTCTATATTTTGAGTTGCAAACCTATATATCTAGCTCTTGCATTGGATATCAGCCTCTTTCATTATTGTAACAGACTTTATGCATTTCTAGAAGTAATAGAAGCATCATTTTGTGATTATTCTCTATCCTAACGTGTTTGCATTCCTTGTTCTTTCCTTTTGTTTTTCATTTTTACCAAGTGTGATATTTTAGGTCCTTTGTAGTTCCATTATTAGTTGTGTTCCATGAGAACGATCTGGTGAATACATGTTTCACTATTCTACTTATGCTTATCCTCTTTTCATGCATTTCCTTTCATTCTCTCCCATAATAGATAGTGTTCATCCCTCTTTTCTAGTGTTATGACCTTTTAGTGTAGTTTCCTTTCATGTCATCCTTCTATCCTTAGTCCCTTGGCATTATTAGCATTAGTTTCCCTTTTCAACACTATCGTGCAATGCAATAGTAGTAGAAATAGATAGAGGAATCAGTTCTCTCCCGAGATCCATCCTAAGCACGTAAGGTCCCACAACTTGGGGATGGTTCCATTTTTTTCTCAAACACCTTGGCCCTTTCGAGATGCAGTTGAACATTTGAGAAATCAACAATTTACAGCACACCCAAAGTGGGACCAACATTGAAAGATAAAATTTCATATCTCTACGTTCTGCTGTGTGGATTTAATGTTTCAGCCTTTAGAGGCTCATTTCAACACATCGGTGACTCACAACATTTTAAGATATCTATTTCGGTAGACCTAAGTGCCTTTCATGAGAAGAGTGCATACAAGAAGTGCAGCAATGACTAAATGTTTTGTTGAGTACCTCTAGCTATTCCGAGAAGAGTTCATTCTAGAAATCAAATGTGCACATCTCTATCTCCAACACACCATGCCCACTCAACTCCTCCTTAAACCGACAAACACACCCCGTAATGGCGCATTAGCCATCTCCTTCACTTAGGAAATTTTTCAAAATTTTCTAGAGGGAGTCCATTACCGTTGGTTGTACAACATGATATTCTAAATGGCGCGCTCAACAATATTCCATACTTTATTAGTGATAATCATTTCACCCCTTAGGAACAAATCCAAGATATAACAAACGTGTGTTCACTCTATCTTATCACAAATGACGATGTAGAGTAAGTCTGCTTAAGCCTCTTTTAAAGGTAAATCACTTCAATGGTAATCGATGCTTGAGAATTGGATCTATCACTACCTAGGATGAGTGTGAATAGCTATTTGTAATTATTTTGAAGATAAGCCGGATCACTTATCTCTAGTGAAGCAACTAAAAAAACAAGGAGGGTGCCCAATGAGTAGATGATTGATTTCAACATCATATTTCAGAAGACTTGAGATAGAATCCCTCTTATGGTAAGACCTATAACCCAACATGCTTTCTTGTATTATCTAAAGGCACTCAATAGTGACATTTTAGTTATGATCCAATCCATGGGAGGTAGGACTTTACCAGATGCTTATAGTATTGCAATAAGTGTAGAAAATAGTCTTATTTAGGCCAGAAAGATGGATCCTAGACCACCTATGTCATTGTTCCAAGAAATGTCACAAGCACCCTAGCCTTTTATGGCCCCTATTCTCATTCCCGATCAAAGCACTTAACCGGTTGCCTCAACATCCTACTCTCGAGTGCAAAAAAAGGAGGATTAAAAATTGAAGGCCTTGATTAGAAATTTATCAAACAAGGTCATATCATTAGAAAAGTAATAGGTGCAAGCCTATAGAGGAAATTATAATCAGGCACATGGCCAAAGCAATCAGCCTTGGTGGAATCAATATGGAAATCAAATACGCACGCAACCAGCAGAATGATAGATGGTAGCCTAATGCACATCTCCCCTTGTAA
Organism: Taxus wallichiana var. yunnanensis; assembly: GCA_018340775.1. Taxonomy (NCBI): domain Eukaryota; kingdom Viridiplantae; phylum Streptophyta; class Pinopsida; order Cupressales; family Taxaceae; genus Taxus; species Taxus wallichiana. The sequence continues at coordinate 385,738,866 of CM031236.1, forward strand.
TTTGTTCCTCCCACGCCTTCTCTTCTAGCACCTAGTGTGATTTAGGCGCTTGTTCCAGTTCAAAACAATTTGGCACAAGAGTCATAATGGTGCTTCCCTTGAAACATGCCTCATAGTCAATATAATTGTGCCAAATATGTGCATGTCAAAGCCTTCATGATCCAAAGTGCTTGAGTGTGTGAGCCTTCAACAGTGCCCCAAGCAGATAACCAAGAAAGACCAAAACTTCCTCTAGAAACAAATTTGATGTTATTTGGCATGGAGGACTTCTATGTAAACAACCAAGCTATAGAAGAGACAGATAGACCGAATGCCCAAGTTGCGGACAACACAAGATATAAGAAGATAATGTTAGAATCAAGCATGCAAGTCATAATCCCGTAAACATAGGTAGATCCTCGAGAAGAATAAATATGAAGACAAGGCATCTTATAATTAAATTGATAAAATCCCTATGTAGGATGCCCCAGATAAAGATCCTTCTAAAGCAGCATGCTCCCCTCTTTAGGTAGGTCAAGCGTCTGCTCTAGCTAAATTTCATGCTTCCGCACCTAAATAGTCAAAAAGGGATGTTGTTCCCCAAATACATAATACAAGGGGCTTCCATTTAGCCTTGTGGAAAAGATGAAGAGAACAAACATAAATGTCACACTATGGGATGCCCTCACCATTCCATCTTAGTAGGATTTATTGCATGAAGCTCTGGCACAACTCCTACGTGTTGATCCAGATATGCATAATCCACATGCTTCTATCAACATCTGCCAAGAAGAGGAGAAAAAGTAAGTAAAGTTGTTAAAACCCCACCCTTATATATGTCCTTGATTATAGGTAAACACCTAGTGCATAATTACATGATTAACTCAGGCACTAGTACTTCTGTTATGCCTAAGAAAATTATTGATGTCTTAGGTTTGAAATATAGCCCTTTTCCCAAAGGATTCCTATAACTTGATGGCTTAATTGTTACCACCTTAGGAGTCATCAAGGATCTCGAGTTAACCCTCCATGTATTTCCAAGCCTAAAAATTACTCAAGATGTGTCAATCTTTGACCTGCCTCCTTTGTTTTCCCTATGTCTATCAAGAGAATTTATTGCTAAAGTGGGTGGTTACTTGTCTTTTTATTGGTCTCATATGTTACTCAAGACAAGGTATGGTACCTAGTTTACCATACAAGTTGATCCTATATTTTCCTATCATGTAGAGTCATATGTCCCATCCCCTCTCCAAGCCAACTATTTAATCCAAGAAGAACAAGCTTCAGTTCTTGAAGAGCAGTCTCTTCCACCCTCTGTTCTTGACCTAGTGCTTGATGAATGGGTAGAAAGACACCATAAATTTGATCCCTATATTGAAAAACTAGAAGCTTATGAAACTAGGCTTGGTACTTATTGCATTATAGAAAGAAAAAGTTCAATATGGTCTATGAAAGTTATACTTTGATGGATCCAGAAGTAGAAATGGTGCGGGAGTAGGAGTGGTTCTCATTTCCCCGAAGGATGAGAAATTATTCTTCCCGCCTGATGGCTATAATTTGCATGCTCTAACAATGTGGCAGAGTATGAAACGCTGGTGCATGGCTTGTTCATTGCTGAAAAGAAGAAAATTAAGGCACTGCAGATCTTTTCGGACACGAATTGATCATCCACTGTGTTACCAACAAGTGCAAACATAGAATAAGCTTCTTAAAGCTTATAAATATAGAGTTTGGGACCTCCTTGAGAGCTTTGATGCTCTTAATATGCATATGGTGTCATGCATAATGAACAAAGAAGCTAACCAGATGGCCAAACTAGTTTCACGAGTTCTCTCTGTTGAGGGCTTTATTAAAGGAAACACTCAGCACATCAAGATGGTGATCGAGTGCCATGCATTCCGGATAACAACACTAGTTAGAAGGTGTTTGATAGTGATGTGTAGATCATCTAGTTTATCCAAAATGAAACTGAGTTCTCATCAAGCATGCAAGTTGACGTACATGATATCTATGGTGACCAAGTAATATAGCTAAAGAAAAACATGAACTTGATTAGAATCATGAAGCAAACAATGAACATTAGCCAAAGATAGTGGCATACAAAGGTCTTACGCATGCTCTGGGTAGATATAATCATAGTCAAAAAGGAAATAAGAAATTTTCCTTACAAACTTGTCTATGATAAGGAAGTTACCCTTCCTTTGACACTAGAGTTGAATTCGTTAGCACTTTCCCAAAAACTAGAATTTGAAGGTGCAGACTAAAGGGAAATCAGAATGATAGAGCTGGTCAATCTTGAAGAATCAATGAAATATATCATGATCAAGTTAGAACAACATTAGCAAGCAATAAAGAAATGGTTTGATAGAAAGGCTAGGCCTCAAGCTTTCAAATTTGGGTACTTGGTTTTAAAATGGGATGCTAATGAGCTAAATCAAGGTTCTATTCAAAGTTTTATGCACTTTGGAGTGGCCCATACATCATCAATTCCTACAAGGAGGCTAACTCTTTCGAGTTAACTCATCTTAATGGAGGCATGCTACAAATCCCAGTAAATGGGATCTATCTCAAACCCTTCCATTAAGTTTTCTACATCATGTTATATATATTAGATTAGTTTTAATTCCTCCAAGTGTGTTGTGCACACATTGTTTGTTTGTACATAGTTATTTCTTCTCGCATGCTTCTTGTGCATGCTCTTTTGTTGCTTCAAGAACATAGAGCCTCTCTCAGCAGTTGCAAGATTCAGAATAGAGTCAAGAAATGATCTTCAAGTGACTATAAGGGAAATTTAATGATTTGAAGAGGACTTCATGCTCAATGGATGCTTCAGGCTATTGATCTTCTTCATCTAGTAGGTAGATGGCCCCGAAAGTCACCAAAAATATTATCCAAATATTTGTCCTAGTGATTTGGATAACTCGCATAAACATTCTAACTCTAAGTTATTCATTACAATATGGTGTGCGGCCAGTCACTTGGTACATTCCCTTGGTTACGTTTTCCCCTGTGCACCCTTTTTATTTCTCCCCTTTCACTTTCCCCTTGCACCTACCTTCGATGCATTCACTTTCTTCCTAAGAAGCTTCTGCACCCTACGTGCATCTCAGATTTGTTTCAAATCAGCTAATTCCTTGGCCCTATTGGCCACAACGTCCATTACTTCATAATAGTTGCACCTCAACCATACATTCTCTCGCTTACCAATTTTCCCCTTTCCTCATACGCCCCCTCTCGTGTCTTCCTCTATTTTCTCCATGTGCCCTTCCCTCATGCCCTTTTGTGTTAGGTCATCTTTTGACATGCTTGAGTGTGCCACATGCAACTAGTCAAAGTGCACCAACAGGTCTATTGAATCCTTGCAAAAAATCAACAAGTGACATGTGTAAGGACATGACAAGTATTCACACAATTTTTCTGTCATTTCAGCCAATCCACATGCAACACATGTTTTGTGTGTGCCGATGACTCTAACATATTATGACAGCCATATAATTTTCTATAGAGATCAGATTGGTGCATACCTAGACTTGTTAGAAATTTGTTGACATCGATAATGTTAGAAATTAAAATTCAAAATTTTGGTTGATCTGTTAGGTGATAAATGGGAAAGTGTCTTTCTAAGCATTAATGACCATATCATATTTCTCCAACCACCTAATTTGATATGATCTTCCCTCCTTTCTTCTTCAACACATGAAACAGGTGTGGGAAAGTGTATTTCATAAATATCCAAGAGGATTTGTAGGCATTGAATGCTTCTTGTTGGTGATTATGTTCAAATTTAGATTTTCCTCCTTCCCTTCTTCCTCCATGGATTCATCTATAAATGTAAGAGCAATTCTCATTTGTTATTTTGGAAACTCTGGATCCTTACACATTTTGCTAATGAATCCATATTTTCTATATTTTGAGTTGTAGACCTCTAAATTTGGCTCTTGCATGTGGATATCAGCCTCCATCATCAGAATAACTTTATCCATTTAAGAAGTAATAGAAACATCATTTATTGACTATTCTTTTTCCTAACATTTTTTCATTCCTTCTTCTTGCTTTTTCTTTTGTATTGTGTCTTTGGTTGTGCTATTTCAGTCCATTCAGTTCCATAATTACTTATGTTCCATGAGAACAAACGGTGAATATGTGTTTTACTATAGCTACTCATGCCTAGCCTCTTTTCATGCATTTCCTTTCATTCTCACTCAAAAAGATAGTGTTCATCCCTCTTTTTGGTGCTATCTCATTTTAGTGTAGTTTCCTTTCCTGTCATCCTTCTATCCCTGGTCCATTAGCATTATTAGCATTAGTTTCCCCTTTCAACACTAGGATTAGTAGTAGCAATTGAAAGAGATAGAGGAACTAGCTTTCTCCGGATATCCATTCCAAGAGCACAAGCTCCCACAACTTGGGCATGGTTACATTGTGGTCTCAAAACCTCGTCCCTTCTGAGATTTGATACACTAGCACACATTTGATAAATCAACATAATCATTTAAAATAATCTCTGAACACTTCCATATGACTTTGATATGACATATATCCACAATCACTTTTCAAAAATTCACCTTGGGCTCCATGCACTCTATTTTATGTATTATTGGCTTAATTTCCACACATAGTTCCTGTCAAATCACAATGATTTACTAGCTTTGTGCATTCCTAACCTCTTCTAAATCTTAAATTCCTTTATGTATGAACTGAACAAAATATCCCTCATCTCATGGGAAATATTTTACTAAATCAAAAACATATGTCCCCTTTTTATTATAAAACCTAGCTCAACTTCATTATCATTATGTATTTCCCTTCTTGTTCTGAATATAAGGAATTTCATCAGAAAAATGGCAAAGGTACTTGTAGCACACAATCTGAAGGATATTTCCTTAGAGGACTTAAATCAAATTTTTATTTGAGTGGTCCTGATGAAGCCTTTGTTAGGGCCCTGTTTGATGTAGAGTGTGTAGGTGACACCAGAGGACCCTTGACATATTAGAAAGTCGATTAGCACTTCTTACAAGGATAATCAGGATTAATCCTGTATTTGTAGCCTTCCAGTTATGTATTTTCATCTTTTCAAATGGGAACACTTGAAATCTCTTGAAGATTTAAAGAGATATTGGGTCGAGAGAAGACCTCAGGTATCTAGGAAAACTGATTTTCAATGTCCCTTTTTATGTGATGAGGGATTTAAATCAAAATATATTTCCACAAAATAGATGACTTAGAGTGGAGAATCAACTCCCTAGAGAAAAAACAAGTAGATACTATGTCTTTGCAACCATTTTTAGCACCATGGTCATCTTCAGGTAAGAGGAAGGGTGAACCACAACCTCAACATCCAATCATTATCTCATATGGAGAAAAGGACCAATGACTATCTTCTCACAATTCAAGGGAAGCAATCTACTCCGCACGATACAACATGGGAAGATTTGCAATTCGGTCATCCACCCACTTAATGCATCATGGTCTTGATCGAGAATGATTTTTTGGGGCCTCAACCCATTCCTTCTTTGAAATATAATCCACCTCTCGAAGGGAATGGGAAGCACGGTCAAGCTCAAGACCTCGTAATATGCCTAGTCAACAATATGTAGTATTTTCCATTCAAATCACCCTAGGTGTCCCCTCTCAAACCTCTCCTAAGCACGTCGACCCTTCACAAGGGGAAAGGAAAGATGAAGTTATTCATAGGTGGTTTGTATCTTTTGGAATGGGTGTCATCACAACAAAATAAAATCAATCTTAAGAAAGTCATGAGTCTTCCTAGAATTATTGCAGGAAGCATTGATGGACATGGGAATGTCTCGGGACTTGGTAGGGTCAGTAATTTTTGTTTAAAAAGCACAAGGTTCAAGTGAGTTCATGATGAGGAAAAATAAGCTTGTAAATAAGCTTTCCCTACTGGGAGGAAACTATGAAAGAAGACTGAATTTTTTTTAAATGTTGCTTTCCTTTCATTGTCTCTACTTTTGGCATGTGTATATATTTCTTTTTCATGGGCAGGTGCCCCTATAGAACCCCATTTTGTTCCTTATTCAAAATTCAAGAAGCACAACAATATCAATCATTTACACACTTATCCAAATGTATGTAAAACTTTATCAAAGTAAATATGGTAGTACTGCATTGTTCCACTTTACAATTGAAATAAGGGAATAATAAAATTCAAAAAAAAAAATTACATACCATGTAATAGAAGTATTTATTTTAAAGTATCAGTTTAAAGAAGGAATATAAAAAGAGAATACATCTTAAGGAATAACACCTAAGCATGTTCATCATCTTTTATATCGCATTCTTTTCTTCCTCACTTCCATTTTTATATCTTGTTCTTTCGAAACCTTGCTACATATGCATCATACCTTTTGAACAACTCATTAACATCATACTAATTTGGTCTTGTATGATCTTTGGAAGATTAGTGCTTTCTAGATATTGCATAAATGCAATGGCCGCTTTTCTGTTTGTATTCCAATGGTCTGGTTTATAAATATGTAATTCTATTCTCAATCCTTCTCATTGTTTTAATGATTTCATAGGAGAAATCATTCTTCTGAATATTATTTTCGAAAAGAAGTCAATATTCAGATCCCCGTAGCTCTTTTTGAATTTATCAGCTACCATATCCTCTAAATTTAAGTCAATGGAATCAAGAGTATCATCAACCCAATTTCTCTTGATTTCAAGGTTTTCCTTGATCCCATTCAAGGTTTCCACTCTGATATTTGATAACTCTTCAATGGCATGCTGGATTCCTTTGACTTCTACTAACACAATGTTTTCCTTATCAACTAATTCCTCTCTAAGCTAGGTAATGCGGTCTAGCTTGGGAATAATTCCCTCAAAATAGAAAATTTCATTGTCACATTGTTCAATTATCTCATCAATTTCATTGAGTCTATTCTTGATACCTTCATACTTTGATCCGCCTTTGTAATTTATTCCTTTACCCTTTTCATTAATTTTTCAATCTATGTGTCCATCACCTAGATATTCTTAACAACTTTATTATTTTATCCATTCCCTCGGTGGTATCTATGGAGGCACTTGTCTCGAGTTTGACTAGGTTGACCAATCAACTACTACAAACTAGAGCTCAGGGCTCTAACTTGTTCTTTTAGCTGCCTCTTTGTCCTTCTATCTTCATCCACCTTTTGTAAAAATTATTTCACTACTTTAGATACCCCTTGTTTTAGTTGGTCCCTTAAGGGATTTCCTAACGGAATGATCTAAACATTATAATTATATCTTCTCTAGTATTTCCTTCAAAAGGGATTTCAGCTTCCAAATTCTTGACTCTGATGAATCAGTGTGGGTTTTAGTGATAGTTATAGCCTTTTTTTAGGCTCTTAATGTATTTGGAAAAGACAGAGCAGTATGGTCAACATCTTTAATAGGGAGGACCTCCTTTTCCTCACTTGAAATTAATTCACCAATCCACCCTTTTTCCAAAAAAATTTCCAGTCTTTTCCTCTTGTGATTCTGTTGGAGTTCCTTAGAGACAACCATCAATTATTTGAATACCCCTTAGTAATCTGAACTACTTATTTTTCCTGTTATTCATTATTTATTTTGATAACCACCTTGTTATTATCACCCCATGCTAATAATTCTTTCAATTGTTCTTTTCCTTAGTCTAGAACCTAAGGTTGATAATTATTTTCTTGGTTTGTATCAACAGTCAAGGGAGATTCCTTCCTTATTTATGAAATTTATTCCATACTCGACCCAACTTCTCCTCCAACATTTTCTTGTACCAATAACTAGCTTGTGAGCTCTTCCTTTCTCAAACTCTACTGAGTTGGCATCCAACCCTCCTCATGCTCTGATGATGCACCTGGTATTGACATGGTAGGTTGTTCATCTAAATCCAACCTCACGTTTCCATCTAGAAGTTATATGTCTTTATCATCAATGTTTTTCTCACCAGTGGTTGTGGCTTGTGCCACTTCTACTTTCTCTTCAAAAATAGATTTTCCCTCTTGAGAAAGTTCATTAGCTTTAGTAACTTTAACAGAAATAGAAACAATCTCTTCTACTAACATCTCTGCATTAACATATTCTCCGCCAAGCAATTTTGGTTTATCTGATTCTAAAACCACTTGTCTTATAGAAGGAACTTTTGTTGCTTGGAATTTTTATTTACTAATTAATGGATGAGTATTTCTCTCTATTTCCTTACTTTTTGGAGGTCATCTACCTGTGTCATAAATGGATCAATCATAGATAATTTAAGTGCATCTAACATAGAAAATCCCTCACCAGTATCAACATCAATCACATCAGCTTGGGTCTTTGCAAATTAATACAATGTTCCAAATAAAGGCATACTTATATCCATAGTAAGCAGGGTCTCAAATGTTTTTATACCTGGAGTCAAAAATTGGTCGCTTCTTTGAACTATCTGCAATATTTTCCTGGGTTACTTGATCTTGAGTACCTTTCATTGGTGTTTCCTCTACAAATAGAGGTGGGAATATAATCTCTATTGTTCCACTTATGGAAGTGATGGAGCATGTTGTGCCTGATAAACATCACTCCTTTAAAACTCAGGAGGATCGATTACCACATCTCTATGATTATTCTTTTTGGGTGTGTGGGCACCTACTCTCACCAAAACTGGTACATGAGAAACCTTGTGTTTCTTGTTTTCCCTTTCAAACCTTTTTAGATCAGGTGCTTCTCTTTTCCCTTCTTGATGTGGCTTATATTGAGTAATACCACTTACTATAGCTCCACTCATTATTTGTTCAAGTACTACAAGGCTTTCGTGAAACACCTGAGAAAACCACATGGGATGCTAAACCCTTCCCCTTTTCTTGGATTGGAATTGCAAAAGTAATAGGGGCATTTTCCATATATTTTAAGAGCATGTCTTTAGTCTTTTGCCTATAGAACTGATATAGAGGTACTAGTCTCACTAGTGGCTAAATTCCACTCATCTATGAGGTCAAGAGTGGGCATTTTTGAGGGAAAATGAGGGGCATTTCGTCCTAAAGGATCCATTCTATCTTCTCCTTTCCTTAGGGGTGGAATGTCATCAGAAAAGTTTCCCAAATTCCCTAATTGTTTAATATTTTGGCATTCTAAATTGACAATTCAATGTTCTTTTCGGTTAACCAATTCACAGTCCTCATTACATTAGTTATCCTTATATAAGAATCATCAGATTATGTCTCATTCCAATCTGGAGGGATTATAGGTTGTGCTTCCACCTTTTGATAAGCATAATATTTGCTTATTGTATATGGATCATCCGAATTCCTTCTAAGATAACTACAATTTTGAAGTCTATTATTTGTGAAAAGGTCATTCTAGGGAAATCCCTTAATTTGACATCTTCTTCATCCATATAATTCATCCAATAATATTTAAAATGAGGCTCATGCTCAAAATTATTTGCAATGTTGTTGAATACCCATATGATGTCATAATTGGCCCTTGCCTCAATTTTTTTCATGTAAAAATTTTGCTTTGCATCTTCAATCAACTTGGATTTTATGATGGAAGGGTATGGATACCTTCTAATTCGATGGGGAATTTGATATTTGTCTTATGTATTACAGAAATCAATTTGTGCACAAGTGTTAGTTGTCTTTCCAATTCACATAAAGCCAATTTATCATCTAAATACCTAGGAAATTTACAAGGTTTTCCCTCAAAACTACTAACCCTTATGTATGAGAACTTTTTATATTAAATGAAGTAATATCCATATTCCAAAATCACTTGTATGGCCTCGTTTCGAAATTCTATCTTGTCCCAACTCTGGTTTGAAAATAAAAATGATTGGGTTAAATAAAACATATTAACAACCCTCTCTATCCCACTCCAATTGACCAGTTGCAGTTAAGGGAATGTCTCATGCATTTGGCACTACTTGAAATTTACACGTGGTAACAAACCTGGGAAATGTCTATTCCTGCAACATTGTAAATTAAGTAGGTCATCATATAGAATTCCAGCTCTGAAGTGTCACCCATCTCAATTTTCATTGCTAAGGTGACCATGTGGCCATGGAGTGCTTCTGCAATGAAATTATCCCAGAAAATGCTCCCCTTTCTCTCCAAAATGATCCACATGTAAGTAACCATCCACTCCTTGAATTCATTTGTGGTTTCCAACCCCACCATTTGACTTAATAACATAATGATATCTTAACCTCCTCAACAAACTGTGCCCTAACTAGCCTTTTAGGGATTATATTTGTTGTCTTTTTGTGAGGATCCACTTTGTATTTATGATCTTGGCATAATCCTTTTTCTTTGCTTCATAATATCGTAAGCCTAATTTAATACCAATGGTGATTGGGTTGGTGATTATAGGAAATTTTAACATGATTCTAATGGTTATAGGTGTTAATATCACACCTACATCCCCACTCCAATCTGATACTTCCCTCTTTTCGGGATCATAATTCATAACACAATGTCACACCAATTTTGGGAAATTAACTAATGGTGGGATAACACTAGCTAGAGAAATGTGGCTATCTTGAATTGCCTTTAGGGACTCACTCTTATGGGGGCTATTCAGTCTCTGAAGAAAATCATTTAGATCAGCACTCATCAGGTTCGTGTCTATAATTTTTTCTAAATCACTCATGACCCCTGACACAACCAAGAATGAAGATGGCATGCTCTTCATCTTCAAAAGCCCTAGATTTACTTAAAACCAACTTGCCAATTAAAGAGAAACATAGCATTTTTGAATTTCTTACCAATCAACCCACAAGTTCCTGAGTAATTTAAATCCAAATCGATAACCTTTTTAGTCCTCTGGTTCCCAATTCAAGCTCCACAGTTAAAATCACGATAATTCTCAATGAAAATTAAAAAAATAGCAACAAAAATCCAACAAATTGATAATAAAAGATGAAATAATTTACAGACTTTAAAACATCCTTGATTTGCATAGTAGCATTAATGGTGGCATAAATAAATGCATTGTATCATAACCATTCATTTCTCCATTCTCAATTTTGAAAGTGAGTCATCCACGTGGAAAGGAATTTCACTAACGTGGGCTCAGGGGAACTTTTTGTATTTTGCAATGTTTTAGAACTTACACACTTTTGGCTATCTTGACCCACCCATCCGCTATTGGCTATCTTGACCCACCCATCCGATTTTGGCTTTCAACATGGGCTTGACATGTGTTCACATTTGGGTGATAGCGAGTTGTGGGCTCTTTTTGCAAGATTATTTCTTTTCCAATTTAAAATAAAAAGTGTTAGAGTGCTCCAACGACCCACATCCCCACCTTTTGCATGAAAGGACACACGTGTCCTTTTCGGATCTCGGGAACATTTTTACACTTTTACAATTTTCTCCTTAGTGTGCAAAAATATGAATATGCACTACTTCCCCGCATCCATTCAAATTGTGAAAAATGTACACCCTTGGATGTGAATTGAGAAATTTCTTGTGCCGCTTTATGATTGTGAATATTTGAAGGATTTTAATCAGGTTATGGGGATGATTTTGCATTTTTTAATGCTATAGAAAGTTACAAGTTTGCAAATTAGACCCGCCATACTGTAATCAATTGGGAACTGCCACGTACCAATGGGCGATGGGAGAAAAAAATAAATAAAAACATGACCAAGGAACATTTTACAATGGGTGATCCCTCCAATTTCAAATATTAAAACACAACTGGTTCCCCACAAGAAATTTCAAAATAATGCACAACTAGACATAATCCTTGACCAAAAAGAGGAAAAACAAATCCATATATAGAAGAACCAAAAGGTGAACTCATACTCCCATAGGAAAACAAAACTTATAACATAAAATGAAGGAAAAGCTTAACCAAATAGGGCGAGATTAATTCAAGCACCAACACCGAATTTGACTCGGGGATGGGCATTCCTATTGAGTTCCTTAAGAAAAACCATGATGAGAATAAAAGCGGACCACATGCCAAAATCCATTGGGATATGCAGTCAAAAACTAGCGTACAACAATAAGTGATAACAACCCACTCCCCGTAAAAACACACCGAGAAACCCAAGACAACCGGTCAACAAATACCGGGACAAAAAAGACAAAAACTAAAAAACAAACAAAAACAAACAGAAAAAACCATACATTGTACAATAATGTGTACCTCAATTTTGAGAGATTAATTAAAAAGTGTTTCAAGTGATTGCCATTAACAAGAAACTCAAGTAGTTCTCTATCTAGATCCTTTACCAAGAAATTATGCTCACCAATTATGATGTCCATGGAGTAAGGAACCATCCATAATGCATCAAACTTTCCATGTTTTCCCTTGTCCTCATGCCTACTATCCTATAGTAACACAAGATATCCTACACCTTTGAAAAATTGAGGAGTCACCTTTTTATGAAATAATTTTTCAGATTTTCCTTGAATTTTAAATTTCTCTAGTGGTACTCTCTTCTTTCTTCATCCAATTCAACAATTTGATTTATCATTGCATCATATGGACTAACTTCTCGATCCTCAAGTTGTTGAATAAATTGGTGTGAATATAGTTGCATGTGTAGGGGAAGGAGGGCTTGAGTTCCATATACTAATTCAAAATGGATTTTTCTAGTAGTGATTCTATCAACCCAAACAACAAAATTCAATTGTTCACCCCATCTTTGTTTATTTATCTCCTAAATCCTTCGATTATTTCAAAAATTCTTATTACTTGAATCGGCTTGTTTTTACCTTGGGGATTGTAATTAGATGTATATGTGAGATTTATTCCATACTCTCGACACATGGACACCAAGGGTTTATCTCAAAACTCATAGCATTGTCGTAATTATTTTATGAGCACTCCAAACCTACAAATTATGTGATTTAAGATAAAATCCATAACAATCTGGTGGGTTGCTTTCTTAGTAGGGATTGTCTCAACCCATTTTGTGAAGTAATTAGTAGCCACCTATATCCATTTACGGCTTTCACTTGAATGATTAGAAATTTCCCCAACAAATTTCATACCCCACTACTTAAAAGGAGCTTCAATTGATACCAGTTGTAAAAGGAGAGCTCCTGAAGCTTTCAATATTCTTTAGAAACATTTGTAACTCTCACATTTTCTTACTAACAAATTTGTATCTTTAAAAAGTGTGGGCCACCAATAACCAGCCCTTAAAATTTTGTGAGTATTTACCCTTCTAGCAAAATGCCCCCCACAAAATCCTCCATGAAAATATGTAATTAGTTTAGGGGCTTCATCTTCAATAATGCATCTTAAGAGAATCCCTTCAGGATTCTTCCATGCCAATCCATAATCAGTGATAATATATTTCTAGGAAGCTAGCCTAAGCACCCTCTTTTGATTTTTACTCAAATTTCCAAGACATTCCAAATGTTTAAGATAAAACATGATGTCCTTGTACCATGCCAAATTGATCAATATTTCATGGACATTCATATCTCCTTCCTCAACTTCATTTATCTCCATTACTTGTAGGTTTCTCTCTGCCATTAGCTTCGCCAACCCTAAACCCCTAACTAACTTGGTGGTTTGAATATCCATGTCATACTCTTGTAATTTTTTTACCCATCGACACCTTTTACTTGAGATTTCCATTTTTGACAAAATGTCCTTGACCATAGTATGAGGAACATAAGCTGTGATCTTAGAACTCAAGATATATGGTCTAAAAAAATTTGTTGCTCTTACCAAAGAGAAGGCCTAATTTTCCATGATAGTATATTTCAATTCTTCTCCTTGAAGTGCTTTACTAAAGAAATAAATTGGCCTTTCATTTCCTTCTTCATCCTTTTGCAATAGTACAGATGTAATAGTGTTTTCAGAAGCAAAAGAAAACATTTGAAAATATTTCTTGTAATCAAGAGCTTCCAAAACATGGGCATTCTTCAATGCTTCCTTAATTCTAGTAAAACCTTGGACAACTTCTTCCTCCCATTTGATAATTTGATCCTTTTCTAGCATACTCGTGATGGGGATAGTCATTTTAGAAAAGTTAGAAATAAATATCCTAATGAAATTTATTTGTACAAAAAGATTGAATTCTTTTTTTGGTTTTGGGTATAGGAACTTTACCGATAGCTTCCACTCTTTCAGGATCAATCATGACCCCTTCTTTAGATATAATGTTTCCCAAAAACTTTTCCTTTTGAACCCCAAAGTGACATTTTTAGGATTCAGTGAAATGCCATATTCTCTGCACCTTAACAACATTTTCTCTAGATGTTTCAAGTGATCACTCCTTTTTTGTTGACAACAATGTCACATCATCCTGGTATACATCAATGAAATCATTTATGTATCCTGAGAATGCTACATCCATATCTCTTTGAAATTTTTCTCCAACATTCATCAAGCCTAGAGTAATTTTTACACCCACCAAAGAATAATGGAATCCAGGGCACGCCGACCTATCACCCAAGTGGGCATTGGGCACTCACCCGAGGCACACATGGGTGCCTAGTATCTCCTTTATGTGAGTTTAGTGGAAAACATAATCTATGATAGGAACTTAAGGAGAGTGAGTAGAAATGAGACATACAATCATCATAGAGTTCGAGAATGGATTCTATACCAATGCAATCATTCTAGACAAAAAGATACTTAATGGATTATAGAACTAAACCAAAACAGAAAGGAAAATACATAAGGATTCATACTCATTTCATAAACATACATGAAATAGAACTATGAAGATATATGTATGGACTAGAATCATTAATGATCATATTCAAATAAGTTGGTAACCTCATTACATCCATTAGATCCATTACAGAACATCACAAGTATGGCAGACCGAAGTCATACATCATAACTAGATTTACATCCCTTAGCTCTCAAAAAGAAAATTTACAATCCCAAGCCCCTTGATGCATCCTTCTCCTATATTTTATCTACCCAACCCAATACAAATCCTCGCAGCATTTCTACAGAGCTCCACTCTCTATTGATCTACCCCCTTTTTCTTCTATGGGCACTTGTATTTATAGGCCTCTTAAACTGCCAACTCACCTTTTTGAGGCTTCAAATCTGTTGTCAAGTGTCCCAATGTGGTCCTCCATGGGAGCATGCTCCTCCAGGCCTAATATTTCCACTCCTTCCCATGATGGTCTTCTATAGTCTTCCATCGAAGGTTATATTCCTTCCTACGCCAATGTTTCATCGGGATGACACCTTATCCATTCATCATGTGCAATTAGGTAATGATTTTCACATGTCCTTCCTAATATACCAAATATGGCTAAGCCCCAAAACCTTGTTCTATCGGTGTGTATCATGGGTCCTTCTAAAACCCTCCTAGATTACTACCTTGTGTGTCTTATCCTTGCATTCCCACTCCTCAACTTAGGCCTTGTGCGCTCATGTGGCTTTTTATACTTAGTCAATATTTTAGAGGCCCAACATCACCCCACACTTTACCTATTCTCCACCCTTGAGAACACTTCTTCAAAGAAAAGAAGAAAAAAAAGAAAAAGAATTAAAATATGCTTAACATCTTGGGAAAATAATAATGGAATGAAGAATTGAGAAAGATGAAAGAATGGGGAAGTGTTGGCATTACTACAACAAAATAGGAAAATCTCTTTGCAATTTAGCCTCCATCTTGTTCTAGGCATCGACTTCATTTTGCACTCTCTGGAAGAGGTCACCGACTAGGGAAATTACCTACTCAAAACCCAGTCCATCTACTCAAGTGTTCATTGTTTCATAATTTCCTTCCAATTCCTTTCCCACGTCCTCAAGCACATCCATCCTTCTTATAATCTGTGGGTACAACTCTTTCAGCCAATTTTTAATTGAACCTTGTAATTTTTCAATAGCTTCCGACTTCTTCTCAACCTCAGCTAGGATCCTCTACCACTCTACTCTATTTCCTTTGTTCTTCTCTTGGAATTTCTTGAGCTCTACCTCATGAGTGGCAACTAGAATACTCACCACACTATCTCTATCTGCATAATTTTCATACATCAGCAAGAACTTTGTTGTACTCGGTAATGATTGCTATAACCTTTAATTCGTCCTCATTTTCTAGGCACATTGCGCTTCTTCCAAGGATTTTAAAGCTATAGGTTACCTCTCTATGGTAAGGATGTGTATTGCGTCCTTTAGGCACTCTAGGGTAGATCCATACTCTGCGCGGGTGGTGTTAGATCCGGATGTTTCAGCATAATGTCATATGTGATTGATTTTACCTTCTTATACACCTCATGTACCTTTGCCTTCTCATCCCTTAACTCACGCTTTAGTTGGGTGTTGACCAACTCTTCTTGCTTCAGATATTTTTTTCTCGTAGCTATCTTCTTCTTTCTTTTCTAGTTAATCCTTTAGAAATTTAACTTCGTCATTTCTCCCAAAAATTCTATCTTCTACCTCAATAAAAACTTTATTGAGCACGTTACAGACTTTTTCATACAAAAACTATTGAGTGCTCACCAAGGGGTTGTCTCCTTTTGACTCAGGCACCTTCATTATTTATCCTTTGCTTACTTTTAATTTTGGCTCATTGATGTGGAACTAAATTTCCAAAGAGATCATCTTCGTCATCCGAGGGTGTGCACCTTATTCATTAAACGATTTCATTTCCAAGAGTTGATCTATTGGTATTGTGCTTTGGAAACATGCATGCAACACCTTGTTTGGATCATCAATATAGTCCATTCTTGGTCTCTGGATCTCCATGCACTTTCCTCCCTGTGCGTGTGCCCTTATGAATATTCTTGTTAGATCGGGGCCTCTGCGCTAGCTTGATATTTTCCTACACTTCCTTCTTTTTCTTCATTCATTATCAACTCAACGTTGTGCTCCAACTCTTCCACCACTAAGGTCTCAATGATCTTCTCCACTTCTTTCTCTGTTGCTTTGTTTTCTTCATCCTTAGTGAGGCTTGGAGTCCTCTGATTCTTCATGCTAACCTCTTCACTTCCTCCCATGTCTTGGGCACCCTCCTCCTCTTGGCTTCCCTTCCTTCACACAAAGTGATAGTCATTATTCTCCTCTTCACCTTCTTCTCTCGAATCGTGCACATTGAAAACAAGTGGTTCTTGGTCTCCTTCAAGTTCATCTTCTTCATCATCATCCCTCTCACCCCTATAGTTCTCCAAGCTCTCTGTATCCTCTGAATTTGCCTCCTCTATTACAATTTTTTTCTTCCTAACCTGGGGATTCCAGTATACTAGATTCTACTTTCTCTTCATCACTCTGATGATTCCTCCTTAGTTATGGGGTTTTCTAGTTCGGTGTTTCTTCTTGACTAGAGACTTTTTCTTATGCGAGTAGATACTTGTTTTAGTGCTTGTTCTAGAGTGTCCACCATTTTGTGTACCTTGGACACTTGGTGCCTTTTTCTTTATCTCTTCTGTCTCCTTTTTCTTAGGTATGGTATTCTTTGTATCTGTTGGGTCTTCAGGTATAGATATCTCATTTTCAAGATAAGTTCCCTTCTCAAACTTGGGCCTTATGCGAAGGTATACACACACTTTGTGGACCTCCCTGTAATAGGCAAAGTCAAAGGTTTCATCATCTTAACTTCATGTGATACATAATTTTCCACGTATGCACACTTGTTGGGGTAGACCAACACCTGTGCATCTCCCTGTGGTCCCGATCCATATTTCTAAGGTTAAACTTCAGCTTCTTGGATTTCTTGAATCTGTTTACTCCTACCTAGAAGTACTGAGTGGTGAAGTAGAATGGAATTTTACACCATGGGCTCATATTTTCATCAACCAACTTAAATCTTCCAATGTAGAAGTGTTGGTATACTATGAATTCAGCTTCTCCCTCTAGGGAGCTCTGGTAGTTGTTCTGGGATCCTCCATTTTTCCCCGAACACATTCCTTAAGTGCATATAACACTTCTCAAGATGCACCTTGTGAATGACCGTCATGCTATCGAAAGTGTATTTTTTGAATCTCTTTGCGGGAAAGGGGTCTTCTTATGGGTACTCCCAAATGAACTTATCTGCCACATCTATCACTCTGATCTCTGAAAACACAATAGTTAGGTGGAAATTTCTGAAAATTATCTTATCACCTTCTTGCGCACTACTGATGATCTCATCTATGATGTATTCAAAAAGTTGTAGATGGTGCCTTCTAAGATACTTCTACAAACATTGTGCCATGCCTTGATCACTTGCATCCACCTCTCTTGGTCATTAAGATTGGTTACCACACATGCGACCATTCTCATCACCGGGTCTTGGATATCCACAATATCAAAGTACCTTGACCCCTTCTTGTATGCAT
This sequence comes from Taxus wallichiana var. yunnanensis, assembly GCA_018340775.1. NCBI lineage: Eukaryota > Viridiplantae > Streptophyta > Pinopsida > Cupressales > Taxaceae > Taxus > Taxus wallichiana. The sequence continues at coordinate 385,757,054 of CM031236.1, forward strand.
ATGCGGTGATGGTTTCTTTGATGGCTTCTTTGTCGCATAGGTCATCCTCTATACTTTCTCCTTCATAGATGAGACCTGTGAATTTTGAAATCAGATGAGGAGTTATGCACATCTTGCACCCCACAAAGTGAAAGTGGTCTTCATGTATGTGTGACATCAGCCACTGATAGAGGTGCTCAGGCTTCCCAAAGTAGGGCAACTCATAGAGTTGCAACAATCCCACCTTCTCCAACTTCACTTTTACTTCGTCACTATAAATGGGTAACCCTTCTGGTGTCCTCTTGTTTGTTGGGTGTACTAACTCCAGCATTTTTTATTTTTTGGTCACATTTTTGCAATGGTTATAATCACTTACTGTCATGTTTCTTAAATGGGACTCCCACTCCTTTCCAAGCAAAACCCCATCTGGGTACTACATTTTTACATACCATTCTTCATTGGTACTTGTGGTAGTTTCTTGTTGTTTACCCTTGCCCCTAACTTTGCCTTTTCACTTCTTAGGTGTTATCTTTGCACTTCAACTTCTCTTTCTCTTCTTCTCTACCCTTTCCAAGCTTATATCTAAAACTTGTGAAAAAATCCTTTTCAACCCATTCCCTAGTTGTCAAACCCTCACTAGAATACCCCTTTCACAAGATGGATCTTCTCCTCAACTCTCTCTACACCCATGAACTACTTCCCTCCTGGTTTGCAGATCCAAACTAGTCACTCACGGTTAAATTTTTCCAATTTTTCTTCACACGGATCAACTTTGGAAACCCTAGTTCACAAAAAGATCTTCCTTATTTGTATTTGCAATGTAAATAATGAAATGTACAACCTTCTATCTATAGCTTTTCCTAGTTTTTAACATTAAATGTTACCTCACTTACCATTGTACTTCAACACTTAATGCGGCTATTGTAATGAAACTGACTTTAATTCCCATTGATGTGAAATCACAAGACTTCGGGACTCGCAACGCGATGGGTTGAGACTCTCAGTATGATTGCATAACATGGAGCTTTTCCCAAGTGTGGGACCTTGCGAAAATGGAAAAGCTCTCCGGATGAAGGCCGGCTCCTATTCCTCTGTCCAGATGCACCAATAAAATGCAGAGGTTTACCAAAAAACCTAAATCTAACTACCAAGGAGACAGGGAGAGAAAAATGCATAAAAATAAACCTAAGCTAAGGAGGTGATGCACCGAGGAATGAAGAACACCTGTCTTGCCAATAAACACAGACCATTAAAATGCAATGCAAGATCATACACAGATAGCCAGATTCACAGTGAAAAGATCAAGGGGATGCAAATGAATACAGAGAGGGTTGAGAATCATCCACAGACATGCATTAATTTTCTCCAAAGATTGATACAACACACTGCAAAATGCCAAGAGGCAAGGTTGCATTACAGTTTTAGATAGGAGGTTTGAACTCCACAGATTCACCTGTCAAAGAGAAGAAGGGAGGGGCAAAACAAGAATGTATAACCTTTAGAAAGAAGCCCCTCCTTACAATTTATAGGAAGAATGAGAGAGAAAAGAGAGAGGAATTTGAAATCTGCCCCAACCACCTCCAGAATGCACTTAACTCATCTCATTATGATGGTAGGTGAGAACCCTAGCGAACCCCAGCGAACCCAAAAGTGGCGAACTGTATTTTTCATTTTTAAGAATTTTTTCTCACCCAATTAAAGATATCCAGTCGTAGTTGGATAGAGGACCTCGTAAGATTTCCAAAAAGTCCAACCTTGCATGAATCCGAGCTCCCAGTCAAAAGTTATGGCCATTTGAATATCTGCGCCAGGGTCTGCTTCCTGTCAGCGCTCAAAATGTTGCGCCTCCTGAAGGTGCGCCATAGGCGCATCCATGTGTGTGTCGACATCCTCTTCTATGTGCCAAGGGCGCATCCTTTACCCTGTCAACACTCCATGTTGTGTGCCACTTCTGTGCACCTTGGGCGCACCATTTCCTCTATCGACACTCATTGTCGTGCGCCACTTCTGTGCGCTTGGGGCGCACCATTTCCTCTGTCGACACTCATTGTCGTGTGCCACTTCTGTGCACCTTGGGCACACCATTTCCTCTGTCGACACTCATTGTCGTGTGCCACTTCTGTGCACCTTGGGCGCACCATTTCCTCTGTCGACACTCATTGTCGTGCGCCACTTCTGTGCACCTTGGGCGCACCATTTCCTCTGTCGACACTCATTGTCGTGCGCCACTTCTGTGCACCTTGGGCGCACCATTTCCTCTGTCGACACTCATTGTCGTGTGCCACTTCTGTGCCTTGGGCGCATGTCAGGGATTTGAGCTTCTTTGATTTCTCCATTCTTCTGCTTGTCTATATCTACCAGGGAAAAGATATATACAACAATTTGGCGACTCAATGGGATCACCTGCCTGCTAGGTAGCAGATCAGTGGCCTTTTAGCAATCCATTGGGCATGGAGTCATAAGCAATAACCTGAAACCAACCTGATATCTGATCCCGAACCTGATACCGCAACTTCTTCTCTGACAGCATTCTGAATTGTAGAAATCAACCTGAGAGCAACAAAACCTGTGCCGAAGCACTTAGGGAAACAAAAACCTAACTACCACAAGACAATGTGCATACGCACTTAGAGGAATTTAAATCTAGGCTAATATTTACAAGGGTGAACCTTTTCCTTTTAGTAGCAATGTTTAAGATAGATTCCGTTAACCGGAATCGGGATTTCTCCTCCATCCAAAGTAGACAATCGGAAGGCATTGCTATTCTTACATCCTGTGACCATGTAGGGGCCACTCCAAATGGCATCAAACTTGGAATGCCTTCCGGGCTTTGCCCGATCTGCATCCCATTTCAGAACTAGGTCTCCTTCCTGGAAGGTCCTTGCTCTTGCTTTCTTATCAAACCATCTTTTCACCAAGGCCTGATCTTTCTCAATTGTTTGAACTGCATGTTCTCTAATTTCTTCCAATTCCATCAACTCTGCATACCTAGCCTCCATTGGTTCAAACTCAGCCAACTCCAACTGCTTCATGAACTCCAATGTAGGCAGTTCTAATGATATAGGCAATACTGCCTCTTTTCCATAGACCAACTTGTAAGGGGAATTACCTGTAGACCTCTTTGGTGTTATTCTGTCAGCCCATAATGCTGATTTTAGCTTGGTATGCCATGTCCTTTGGTTTTCATCTAGAGTCCTTCTGATGATTCTTAACAAATTCTTGTTCGTGGACTCTGCCTGTCCATTACCCTGCGGGTAATAATTTGAAGAGGTGCTCAAATAGATTCCATTCTTGATAGCCCATTCTGTAATCTTGGAACCTATGAATGCCAATGCATTATCTGATATGATAGTGGCGGCACACCGAACCTGGTCACTATTCCTTCATAAAAGTCTAGTATGTTAGACTCATTTGCTTCCTTGAGCACTACTGCTTCAGTCCACTTGGTGAAATAGTCCGTTGCCGTGAGAATCCACTTGTGGCCTTGGCTTGAGTTTGGATTGATGACCCCGACGAAGTCCAATCCCCATTGCATAAATGGTTGGTCAACCGAGTGGGTGCAATGGAAGCGCCTGCTAGTCTTTCTTTACTCGTGAAGAGTGCACATTTCTTGCACTTTCTTATCCATGTATAGCGATCCTCATCAAGACTGCCGCCAATAATACCCTCGCCTTCATTATCTTGAGAGTACATTACTCGTGGAGTGAAATGTCCTCCAGAATCTCCATCGTGAAAATCTCGTAACACCCTCTCAATTTGACCTGTCCCAATGCACCTCAATAGAACTCCATTGATGTCTTTCTTAAACAAAACACCACCAACAAGCACATATGGAATGGCTTGTAATCTGAAGTATCTCCTCTTTGCTTTTCTCATTTCTGGAGGGCATAGGCCTGTCTGTAGGAAGTGTATCACATTCTGAGTCCAACAGGGAGTGGGCACATCATCATTTTCTTGTTCTTGGTTATCCTGTAGTACCAAGACAGCCTCTTTTTCATCACCTGCTTCAACTTGTTGACTCAAGGCTAGTTGCTCACATAGTCCCTTCCCACGTACTAGTTTGGTGACCTTGATCTCGATGTCATATTCCATGACATGAGTTATCCATCCTGCACGTTTCTCATTCAGATCCTTGTTTAGAAGGAAGTCCCTGACTCCCGCATGAGAGACCAATAATTGGATCTTGTTGTTTGAGACTAGGTGCTTGAATTTCTTTAAGCTCCTGATTACTGCAAGGACATGCTTTTCAATGAAAGAGTACCTAGTTTTGTATTCCTCTAAGCCTTGACTGAAGAAAGCAACTGGTTGTTCTAATCCTTCTTTGTTTTGTTGTACCAGGATTACAGAAATCATATCCCCACCACCAAAGGCATATAGCACGAAGTCCTTAGAGAAGTCTGGATTGACGAGAGTTGGGGCTTGAGATATAGCCTCTTTTATTGCCTCAAAACTTGCCTTGCCTTCAGATGTCCACTTAAATGCCATGCTCTTCTTTAACATCAGCGTTATTGGTTTTACGAGAGCTGCAAAATTTGGAACAAACCTGCGGATGAAATTGATCCTTCCTAAGAAGCTTTGAAGAGCCTTCTTGTGATTTGGCAATGGCAATGCTTGAATTGCTTCAACTCTTTCTGGGTCAATTGTCAACCCCTCCTTTGAAACAATATGGCCTAGAAGTTTTCCCTCGTGAGCCAAGAATATGCATTTTTTGGGATTCAATGATACCCCAAATCTTCTACACCTCTGAAATACTTGCCTCAAATGATAGAGGTGATCCGCTGCATTTTTTGAGAATACAGTGATGTCGTCAAGATATATCAAAACTATTTTATTGATCAACCCCTTGAATGCCATATCCATTGCCCTTTGGAAAGTGGCCCCAGCATTTGATAGCCCAAATGGCATCTTCTTGTAGGCATAGGTCCCCCATTTGGTGGTGAAAGTCGTCTTGAATTGGTCACCTTCTTTCACCATCACCTGATTGTATCCTGAGTAGCCATCTAGGAGAGAGAATCTCTCTGAACCGGATACTACTTGCAGTATTTGTTCCATTGAAGGAAGTGGGTAATGATCTTTGAGAGATGCCCTGTTTAGGTCTCGGAAATCCACGCACAACCTGATTTCTCCACTCTTCTTCCTGACCGGAACCAAGTTTGCAACCCAGCTTGAGTGCTTGATCGGGAATATAATGCTTGCCTCTATTAGCTTATTTAGTTCTTTCTTCATTAGAGGCTCAATGTGAGGGTTGACCGGTCTTTGTTTCTGCCTGACGGGATAAGCATCTGGATCCAATTCTATGGTATGTTGTGCCAACTTCGGATTGAATCCTCTCAAGTCTTCATAGCTCCAAGCGAAGACATCTGGAAATTCTTGGAAAAGCTGTATGAAATCTGATTTCTTACGCTCAGTGGCCACTTTACCAATTTGAAGTGTTTTGCCTTCCCAACCGGAATTGGCTCGAATCTTCTCTCTTGACTGTATGTTAGCCTTTTCCTCACGGAATCGGGTCGTTAGGGTTGAAGATAGACTCAATGTTACTAAACCCTTAGGAAGCTTATTTGTCGCTTGTTGCACTACCCGATCCCCATATTGCTGCTCTAATGTCGATTCCTAGCTGAGAATTCAACCTCTTCTTGTAAGAAATTGACCATCCTGTTGATCGTTCTCAAACACCGCCACTTGTGTTATTATCGGAACTCGGCCTCACAATCACATGGATATGTGGCTGTTTTTCCCCTTCGATGTTGTCAACAACATCAAACGTTGCTCAATTGCTTTGCGAGCCTATCTCTGCGGCTTCATTTTTCTTCCTAGGTATGGACACAATGCTGAAAGCTTTGAAATCCTCAATGAGGTCCCATACCCTATTTTTGTAGCTCTTTAGCGGGTCATTCTTTGTGGCATGTTGTCCCCTAACTTGGTTGATGATTAGCTCGCTATCTCCAAACACCGCAAGTTCTTTATGCCCCTTTTCCCGCCCAATGAATTCCATGAATCAATGCTTCGTATTCAGCCGTGTTGTTGAACAGAAAACTAGAAACGAAAAGCTGAAAAATATTTGATGTCTTGTGGTGAAATCAACATTGCACCACCTCCAAAGACTTATGTCGCTTCTCGAACCATCGAAAAATAATTTCCAAACTTTGTTTTCATCCTTTTGTTAATTTGAATGATATCGGGAATGGGTGAATTTTCTTCGTGTATACAATACACGCCTAATTCAGATTCTTCAATTTCCTTGTATGGGTCAAATTCATGACTCTTGTTTGCCCATTCATCCAAAGTTAAATCAGGAATTCCCTCGACCTTAGTACCTGTTTCTAGATCACTTGAACACTCCTCCTGATCAAAAGCTGAGCAATTTGCATTGATAGGATTTGGTACATGAGGCTCAATATGGAAATTGGCAATTGGTTCTGACCTGATTGTTGCTTTGGCTCCATACCTTGTCCTAAAAATCATGTCTAACCAATCTGTAGATAAATATCCACCGATTTTTGCAGTGAAGTCTCTTGATAGACACAACGCAAAGAGTGGCGGAAGGTCAATCACAGACACATCTTGCAGAACTGTAACATTAGGACAGGAATGTAGTGTTAGGCTTAACCTCTTGATGACCCCAACTATTCCTACTACCGTTCCATCTAATTGTACTACTCCTTTCAGCACTGGCTCATATTTCAAACCCAGCTGATCCACTATTTGCTTCGGCATCACTGAACTACTTGCCCCAGAATCAATCATGCAATTGTGTACTAATTTATCCCCGATGATTAATGAAATATAGAATGGAGGGGGTTTCAAAACTTTACCTTGTTGTCCTCCATGATTCCCTTCAGGCTGAGCAGCATTCGTGAGGACCTTCTCTTGCATATGGGCCTGTTGGTTCGAAGTTGACCAATTCTTCATGGCAGCTTGTAGAAGATCTCTTTGTCCTGGGATGGATAAAGATTCCCACATTGATATATTCACGTTCGTCTTCTTCATTTGATCAATGATGCTGAAAGGGGATGAATTGTCCTTTTGCTGTCCCTTACTTGGTGCAAACTTTTCTGGAGCTTGAGCATGTGCGTGTGTTGCTACAACAGGTACCTTGGGTTGATTTTGCACATTTGGAGCTGCGTTTGGTCTACTGACCCCTTGTTGTGTAAGAGTGGGTTGAGAAACAACTGGATTACACGGTTGTCCCTCTCCTATATTTCTCTTCTTTGACCATGTGTTGGCAGCCACGCCTTGAAAAGGCTATTGGTTAACTCCACAGAAGTCTTCCGTTTGCCAATTTGCCAATGTGGTTTCTGTTGGAGGTCCTTCTTGCTGCGTTTGTTGCTGTTGATTCTCCTCCTGGCTTGGTTCTTGAGCAACACCAATGGTTTGCACCATCAAGGCCTGATTTAGTGCACCATTGAAACATGCTGACTGATTGTGAGGTAGATTGCAAGGGTAACACCAGTCGTACTCCTGTGCCATGTTATTTTGTGTCGGGACCAAAGCTCTTGAGGACGTCATTGCATTTGGATCATACGGTCGAAACGGCCTGGCAGCTTGAGGTTGTCCTTGGTTTTGGTTTTGATTTGCAGCCTGAGGTGGTGGTCTATTTTGTTGGTATGGGGGCCTAGCTTGGTACTGTGCTTGAGGCTGATATGGTCTAGCACTTTGAGCTTGTTGTCTTTTGATAGTCACAAGCTCATTTCCAAGGTTCTGTAATTGTTTCATGACCTCCTGTAATTCCTTTGAAGTATTTGAAGAAGTCGACACCTCATTATTGCTTTGATTTCTAGGAGTTGGAATGGGATTCAACTCTGGTGCTTGGCTGGTTATAGGATTTCCCATATCCGGATAGAGAGGCATTGGTGGCCTTGGTGCAAGCTTGCCAGCTTGGATCAAACAGTTCTCTACTCTGATAGCTGTGTCGTAGGCCCCTGGCAGCGTTGTCCCTCCCATTGATTGGATCATCATGGCTATGTCTGAATTTATAGCCTTTAAGAAATAAAGGAATGCTCCTTCGGCGGTTGGTCTAATGGCTATTGGAATCCTGTCCCATGTCCGTTGGAATCTAAAGTTGAAATCTGCCATTTGTTTGTTAGGAGCCCTTTTGATTGTTGTCAGTTGTTCCAATAAAGATAAATTGTCCGCCTCTCCCCGAATTGGCTGCAAAGAGCAGAACAAAGTTGGTTCCAATTCGTAATAGACCCTGCTGTAAGGCTCCTAAACCATTGTAAGGCCTTGCCTTTGAAAGATGAAGCCAACAGCTTGACCGCAACATCCATTTCATTTATTTTGTGAATTACACATACATTAGCAATATCCTGGATGTGATCAATAGGAGTAGTATGATTTTCTCCTGTAAAATAGGGTATATTCTTTAGTGCTGCAACTGGAATTTGATTCTGAGCATTTAGGGCAAGTGGAATACTACCCGTGAAATTGACAAAGGGATTCGGTGGTAGATGTGCCATTATGATTGGCCTAAGAACCCTGGTCGATGCGAGAAAAGGCCTACCAGGTGGAGGTGTAGACAAAGTCCTGTTAGGTGGAGATGGTGATCTTTGTGGTCTTCTTCCTCTCCTTCCTCTACCTGGTGAAAGTTACAAGTGGAAAAATAGCCCCTCTTCTCGAGTATTGGACCTAGTTTGAATTCTTCTCATATGCCTGGGTAACCTTTTTAACGCGCTGAATTCTGAATTATTCTACCCCTTCTGAGTCACTAGATGTGTTAGAAAGTGAGCCTCAAAGGCTAGAGCTCGCCAAGTTACACACCAAACCTGACAATATTTAAAAATGGAAAATTGAAAGACCTGTATTTTTGATATTTTAGAGTTTGGAACTTGATTCTGGAATGACAGTCCTGAAAACCCAAAAATGCCAGACTTCCGAAAACCTGAAATCTGAAAATAAAAAAACCATGAAATTTTGAAAGTCAAAATCTCAAAATCTAAGAATACCCTTTTGAAGATTATCCCCGATCTATCAACTGGTGAAATTTTTACTTGTTTCGAGCGAGTTAAGTCCTTAAAAATTGATTTTAAAGTTCAGCCTGGAAGGTGGAAAAAACTGAACTGTAAAACCTGCAATTTTTTAAGTCCGAATTTCTTGAAAGTTCCTTCAAACTGTGGAATGACCTCTTGGTCCCACCAGGTGTGCCAAAACTGTTGATGCAAAATCACAGCACCCCTGGGACTCTGCAACGCGATGGGTTGAGACTCTCAGTATGATTGCATAACATGGAGCTTTTCCTAAGTGTGGGACCTTGCGAAAATGGAAAAGCTCTCCGGATGAAGGCCGGCTCCTATTCCTCTATCCAGATGCACCAATAAAATGTAGAGGTTTACCCAAAAACCTAAATCTAACTACCAAGGAGACAGGGAGAGAAAAATTCATAAAAATAAACCTAAGCTAAGGAGGTGATGCACTAAGGAATGAAGAACACCTGTCTTGCCAATAAACACAGACCATTAAAATGCAATGCAAGATCATACACAGATAGCCAGATTCACAGTGAAAAGATCAAGGGGATGCAAATGAATATAGAGAGGGTTGAGAATCATCCACAGACATGCATTAATTTTCTCCAAAGATTGATACAACACACTGCAAAATGCCAAGAGGCAAGGTTGCATTACAGTTTTAGATAGGAGGTTTGAACTCCACAGATTCACCTACCAAAGAGAAGAAGGGAGGGGCAAACAAGAATGTCCAACCTTTAGAAAGAAGCCCCTCCTTACAATTTATAGGAAGAATGAGAGAGAAAAGAGAGAGGAATTCGAAATCTGCCCCAACCACCTCCAGAATGCACTTAACTCATCTCATTATGATGGTAGGTGAGAACCCCAGCGAACCCAAAAGTGGCGAACTGTATTTTGAATTTTTAAGAATTTTTTCTCACCCAATTAAAGATATCCAGTCATAGTTGGATAGAGGACCTCGTAAGCTTTCCAAAAAGTCCAACCTTGCATGAATCTGAGCTCCCAGTCAAAAGTTATGGCCATTTGAATATCTGCGCCAGGGTCTGCTTCCTGTCAGCGCTCAAAATGTTGTGCCTCCTGAAGGTGCGCCATAGGCACATCCATGTGTGTGTCGACATCCTCTTCTATGCACCAAGGGTGCATCCTTTACCCTATCAACACTCTGTGTCGTGTGCCACTTCTGTGCACCTTGGGCGCACCATTTCCTCTGTCGACAGTCATTGTCGTGCGCCACTTCGTGCGCTGGGCGCTCATTTCCTCTGTCGAAACTCATTGTCGTGCGCCACTTCTATGCACCTTGGGTGCACCATTTCCTCTATCGACACTCATTGTCGTGCACCACTTCTGTGCGTATTGGGCACACCATTTCCTCTATTGACACTCATTGTCGTGCGCCACTTTCGTGCGCGCTTGGCGCACCATTTCCTCTGCCGACACTCATTGTCGTGCACCACTTATGTGCACCTTGGGCGTACCATTTCCTCTGTCGACACTCATTGTTGTGCGCCACTTCTGTGTGCCTTGGGCGCATGTTAGGGATTTGAGCTTCTTTGATTTCTCCATTCTTCTGCTTGTCTATATCTACCCGGGGAAAAGATATATACAACAATTCCTTAACTCACACATCCAACCTTATGCGGAAAATCCCCAAACCTTCTTGCATGCAACCAATCCATCTTGACAGAGACTCTTGCACACACATCACTAGTGCTTTGAAGGTACTTCGGTCATGTTTTTTTCTCTCGCCTACCTCGTGTTACTTTTGTGCTTCTTCCTATCTTATACATGGATCCACAATGTAGCCTTACCCTGACACCAACCATCCTTTTTCACCTTTCCTTCCATGCACTTCCTTTCCCAGGGCCATCCAACTTGGCTTTCTAAAGCAATCCTTCCTCATGCTTCACACTTTGTGATTTCTTCCACCTTACCGCACCCCACAATTAAACGATGTGCGGTCCTCTCTGTGCATTCACAACCTTCGAAAAGTAATGAGGTTACCTGACACTCAAGGTGCAACACAAAAAAACAAATGAGAAAGGGAAACACAATAAAAGAAGATGCATTAAAGGAAATCCTAATCTAAGCGGCAATAGTGCCTTATTACAAACACCAAGAATAATTATTTATAGTAAGGCTTTAACCTACTCCCATTGAAGTGTCCTATAAATCTCATCCCATTCAAGTACTTCTAACTAGCACACACCTGAATCAAGGATGTATGCAATGATCTAGGGACCCAACCAATGGAATTATAACTTCTCGGGATGGTGGAGAAACTTGGAATCATATAGTAAGACCATCTACCCAACCTCAAACTTCTTGTTCTTAATGTGAAAATTGTGCCATGCCTTTTGTTTTGCTTTTTAGTTGTCTAGATCACACCTGGCTAATGATCCTCTCTCATCAAATTTTATTAATTTATCTATTCTTTCCTCAAAGCACTTGTTAATCATCTAATCCTCCCGCTTGTACTATACGCAGAGAAGGTAACATGAATTCAACTGGTAGGACAGCCTCCGCACCAAACACTAATTGAAATGGTGTGGCCTTATTCAACCTCTTATAGGTTGTCCTATATTCCCAAAGAATGGATGATACTTTGTCATCCCAATCTTGTCTACCAACATCACAAATTTTAGTCAATGTGTGACTAATTATTTTGTTAAACACCTCAACAGTTCCATTTTCTTGAGGGTGATAGGGAGTAGTTTTGTGATGGGCCACCATGAATTCTAATAACAAAATCCTAACTATTTCATTGAGAAAGTACATACCTCTATCACTTGTCAAAATAAATAGGGCATCCATACCTACTAATTAAGTTTTCCCATAAATATAGTAGTTATAGCCACTGTACAATCCTTTGTAGGTGTTTCCTTTGCCCACCTTGTCAAATAATCCATGCAAGTGAGGATATACTGCGAACCAATCCTTCGCACCACTGGCAAGATTGGTCTGAAAAATTTGATATCCCATTTCTCAAATGGGTCCATGCTGGCTATTGGTCATAAAGGCCTTTCATTCCTTTTTCCAGGTTTTCCAAGGTGCTGGCAATGGTCACAGACCTTGCAAAACTCAATGCGATCTTTATAAATGGTCTCCCACCAAATCCCTATGAGTAGAATATTCCATGTGGTTACATTTCCTACATAGTTTCCTCCTATAATCCCACTATACACCTCTTCCATAATTGTAATGCGCTCATGTTCTAGTACTTGATCGGAGTAGAACCTCATCACTACCCATTTTTACATCTCCACTAATTAGCTTGTTGGGCATGACAAGTATGGCTAACTTATTCTTTTTGAAGGCCTTCATTTCATTTGGTGCCACACCTATTTTAAGAAATAACACAATGTCCTCCAAATCCAGGGTGCGCACCGTAACCTAAACAGTTACGTGTCTGGCATAGTCTCTTCAATGCTTTATGCATCCTCTCCTAAATCAATCCTAGACAAATGATCAGGTCTAGAATTAATTTTACCTAGTTTGACAACTACCATGAACTCAAATTCTTAGAACAATAGTACCCACCAACATATGTGCCCTTGTAGAATGGGCTTTTTCACCAAGTATTTCAATGCCATATGGTCAGTGTAAAATATAAATGGAGTTGCCAGTAGATACTTTCTGAACTTGTGAAGTGTAGATCATTGACAATACCTCATGCTTAGTCATAATATAATTCTTCTCTGTTGGTGTCAACTTCTTGCTTGCAAATCACAAAGGATGATCAAGAATCCCTTCACCAGGATGTGCAATTACTACTCCAATGGTGGCTCCTAAGGAATCCACATGAACATGGAAATTCATATCCCAAGAAGGGAAACATAGGATGGGAGCGATGACAAGCCTATCCTTCAAAGTGTTGAATGTCGTGCTGTTGTGCCTCTTCCCAATTAAATACACTTTTATGTTTAAACAACTCTTCTAAAGGCATGAAAATCTTGGCATATCCCTTGATGAACTTCCTGTAGTACCCCATATGCCCAAGAAATTTGTGCACTGCTCTTTGATTAGTAGACTCCCTCAATCCCACAATTACTACAACTTTTGTGGGATCGACTAAGAGCCCTCCGTACATATGATGTGCCCCAATAATGTTCCAAACAGGTAGCAAAGAAAAATTTCTTAATGTTGAAGGATATCCTCAATGCCGACACCTTTCAAACATCATCCTTAAGTTGTCACAATGGTCCTTCACTAAACCATATATTCTCCAATCATCCAGGTAGAATTGAAGAAATTTATGGATGAAGTCCTGGAAAGCTTGTACCATAATGCACAAGAACACAGCAAGTGCATTCTTCAACCTAAAAGGCATGACTTTATTGGAAAAAATTCCCACTCGGTGGAAAAAGTCATCTTCCTCTGGTCCTTCTTTGCGATCCTTACTGGTGATATCCTCGAGAATCCATTTGTGAAAGAGTAGACCTCATGCCCTACCATTCCCTCTAAGATTTCTTCAGTAAATAGGGTTGGGAAAGGATCAATGATACACACTACATTCATGTCCTTGTAATCAACACAGATCCTTATCCTTCCATCCTTATTGATGTTAATTACCATTATACTTATCCACTCTGACTCTTTAACAACTTCAATAATGCCCGATGCTATCATCTTATCTATTTCTTCCTTGACCTTCACACACATGTTAGTATTCTTTTAGTATGATCTCTTCTAGACCGAGCATGCACCTTCCTTCAACTTAATTCTCATTTCCCCAAGAAATGGTGAATGCCTTTGAGTTCATGATACCTATGTAGGAATAAATCCTCAAACTCACGTAAAAGATCAATGATCTTGGAGACTTCCTTCTCTCGACCAATAGTCTCCAATGATAGCCTCTTTAGGCTCTTCTTTTAAGCTGATGTTAACCTTCTTTGTCTTTAAAGGTTCATGATAGGTATGCTCCCATTCATTAGAACTATCTAACACCTTACACGTCCTTACAGAATGGTCAACATCCAAGTTTTCCACTTCTTCCCCATCAATTATATAAACCATCTTTCCTTTTTCTTTTTCCACACATGCATGCTCAAGTTGGACCTCTTATAGTTGTCTCCTCAAAGTGTGCCTCTAAGCCAGGTTCACCTAGTAAGTCCACTAGCCTGTCTTCTACCATGAAACTATCCCCAATGGTAAGGCACTTGATAACCTACAATTCCTTATCCACCAAGGGTTTTGTACTCCGATACTTGAATGTTTGAATGAGATCAACCACTAACTCTTGCCAATTCCCTATCTGACAGTGTGTCTTAGCATGAATGTACCATCCATGCGCACAACCTTATAATGTATACTATAGTTTGTGTACCCATATGGATGGTGGTAAAGCCTCTGCGCCTTCTCTCTAGACCCTCTCAAAATCCTAGATATGGAAAGAGGTGGGTTCCTTACCATGATAATATTTTATGGTGGTGGGTGCATTGCTTCTAGAGAACCAGACAGAGAGGGAAATTCTCACCTCGCACCATTCAAAGTGTAACACCCTGAACTGTTGTTACTTTCTCCAGAGCATTCAAGTATTGATAAATGATTTCTTCTATATAAGGACATGTTCCTTTGGTTTTGGGAAGTCATGCTTGATATGGATTGTATCCTCTCTGCTCTTGAAGATCTTTGATTGAACCAGAATATGATTGGACGCTTTCGTTTCTTTCATTCTTGCACTTGAGTTCAACCTGATTTCTAGATGAATTGTGGATTTATCCACCTTTATGACTCAGCCTTGGATCAGTTGCATTGATCCAAGGAATGTTTTAAGTTTATTCAGGATGAACAAATTTTATTGACTTTACGAAAGTTACAAAGTATGACTGAGCTTTGAATGATCAAACCCGGAGGTTAACTCAGGCTGATCATGGTAAATGGAATTTGGTTCCAGATATCGTAACATCAGGAGAGACCTGGACCTTAGGCCAGGTAAGATGTTTATGTTTTATATCTAAAGCTTAATTTATTGATGCCAAATGGAATCCTTTACAGGAATGTTTTATCCTGTATGGACTCTAACACTGATTGGTCCTATTTTGGGGACCTAGACTAGATTCGTTAAGGTTAATAGTCTTAACCTAAACTATAACCTTATGGTTAAAAGAATTGCTAATCTAACCTAGCCCTAAACTATGAGCTTAATACTCAAGGGTTAACTACACCTAGCGCTATGGAAATGAGACTAATGTCATACCCTATGATCTAACCTAAGTCTCTAACCTACCTTAACTAATTCTAGGAAGGGGGACCTAAGGAGGGTCGCGAGTCATGGGCGGTGGTTTCCATGGCATTTAAGAGGGAGATAAGGTTGAAGGACATGGAATGCAGTCAGGTTTGGTGGAGGATAAAAACTACCAATATAGTCTTACGTGGCAGTATCTCTAAGGATGGGAATGTTTGTTTATTGTGTTGTGGCTATCACCAACTTTGGCAGTCGGTGGCAATGGAAAATAGGTGGGAGAATGGAAGTAAATGCAATTAATGAGCCTTGGTCCTCGAGCGCGGATTGCTTGGGAAGGCATGCAAGTGGAATTTTGTTTAGTTGTTTTGTTTTCCATGCATTCTGTTTTTCACTCTGTATGAGCACTGGTTCTTCGAACCAGCCGTCTACTCTGTGTTGCATGGCAACTTTGAGAGTTTCTAGCTTACTTCTTTGGGGAAATATATAAGGCATGGAGGTAACAATATTTTGTTGTTTAATCTTTCATGGAAGAAGAAGAGAAGGTGCGAGCACATTCAGAGGTCTTCTTCGAATTTTAGCGACACTATCAGGCATGATAGGCCCTAACTTTTAAAAATCTTGCTTTCTTTTAAATGCTTTCATTAGAACAACTCTGTTTAGATGATTTTTGTACAGTTGGCCTGGCTGGTAGCAATGTATTGGTTTTCTTCTTTTCTTGTTGATTTGGGAATCCCTGGTTATACGTAGACCCTGATGAAATCTACTTCTTTTATCTTCTCTCCTTGTTGTGAATACAATATGGGTTCGACTTCTGTAGAAGTGTTTTATGTCTCTTTGTCTGACTGAGGTATTGAATTTCTCCGAACTGGCACCATGACGACGTCGTACTTGATGATTTCGTGTTTGAAGATACCATAGAATGAACTGTTGTGTCAAATTTGGTTGGTTTATTTGATTGTTGCTTAGTTGTATGAGCTCTACTATTACTTGACAGCTTCAGGAAAATATATAGTTGGATTTGTGGTGAAACTGTTAGTTCCTTCTATAAGCTCGACTGGTTCAGTCACATGAGTAGGAAATATGTTTGAATACTAAGCCTGTACCTTTATTAGATAAGGGTCTGAAGGTAAAGCTCGATTGGTTTAGTCGCATGAGTTGGAAATATGTTTGAATACTAAGCCTGTACCTTTATTAGATAAGGGTCTGAAGGTAAAGCTCGACTGGTTTAGTCACATGAGTTGGAAATATGTTTGAATTCTAAGTCTGTTTCTTTATTTCAAAGAAGTATGAATTTTCCTAAGTATACAGAGTTTTGTGAGTATAAAAGTGTTTGATTAAACTATTGTTTTTGTAAATTTTACATGAACAAAAGAAGAAATGTAGACTATTGCTTTTGAACAGAATGGTGGTCTGAGATTAGATCATTTTTTTACATTTTATGTAAAGGAGACATTGTTGGCATTCGTTAAATGTATAGTTGTAGATCGCAATGATCTATTGGAAAATCTGAAGGTGATTCTATTTGATCTGAGCCTGAGTCTAAACGTACGTATTGCTTTACTTTCCTCCTTTCTCCTGATAGGATTAGAGTATATGTATATTACTTCATGGAAGTTGTACAGACCTGATTTCGGGTAGGATAACGATCAGAATTTCTCTGCTCCTTAGTCTAGGTAAAGGAAGATAGTATTTATAAGTTTTGAAGTACAAAGGTACTCTCTTTTTCTCTCTCTCTCTCTTTCTAGAAGTTATGAGTGTTCCCTTCTTTAGAATTTTCTATAAGAACTCTTCAGCATGGGCATGAGATGAATAGACTGTTAAAGTCGGTGGAGAGAGTGGTAAGTGCTGAATCTTAACAGAAGTCTCCTTTCCTTATCTTTAGCTATATTATTACCCTGTTTGAGTAATTTAGTTATCTACTTGTAAAAAAGTAGTATTGTAGTAAAATTTTGTATACTTATCAATGTTTATGAAATGATACAAAAAGTATAGAGGAAATCCATCAGTTGAACTTGCTTGAGGCTATAATCTGTCTTTGCTTGAATTGTTTATATGCAAATCTGTTGGTTACATGCCTTGATAAGATTTCATTCCTTGAATGGAGTAATTATATTAGGATTGATACTGCTCTTGGTTTTCGGATGGCTAGGTATTTAAGATTCATTTTGTTTCTTCTTATTCTCTAATATAAGATGAATCATCTGAAAATATTTAAGTTGAAATGGTAGCTATAATATGAGTTATGTTATAAAGTCATATTAGAATGGTAGAAAGATAATTAGCGTGATTCATGTTTATGGATTTGATGAAATGATTTCATTTAAACAGGTTGTTTAATGGAAACAATTGGTGGAATGCAATTGTTTTAAGAATTAGTGCTTATCATGCTCAGTTCACTGAACTGACCGTGCTAGCAATTTTTGCAGATGGTCATCATAAGTGGTAAAGGCATGCAGATCTGATATGATGCTCAGATTGTTTAATCTGATTTTTATGATGAATTACGACAGGATCTCTCTAATTGTACTATAAGAAGAAAGTTACTCTTTTGTTGATGTTTATTGTATTAAAATATGCCGTAGTGCATAAGTTGTAATTGTATAGGTTGAGATTAAATGAAATGGAGAAATGTTACCTACATGGCTGTGTTCTTATTTGTTGAATTGATCTTCTCACGTCTGAATGAATGAGAGTGCATTCTTATTATTATATGCCATGGGATCTAGATGGATTCCCTAAGTAAGCCTTGTAAAATTATGTGACTGAATACTTCATGTTTGACTAGTAATTCTTATATATTATGAATAAGGCTAAATTGGAAATTAGACCACTACATTTTTAGGGAAGTTGAGGTTAAACTATGCCCTGATATGTAGCTAAAATAGGAAGAGTATTCTATTACTCCCTAACAATGATCTAAGTCAAAGAAATGTAATTGATGGCTTTAAATAATCATGTCTTATAGCAATAAGTCTGATATATTTCAGTCTTCGGGGTTGATATGAACCCTTACGGGTTTAGTTATCTTCCTTATGGGAGAACTTAGGGCTATTGCCCTATTATGAGGAAATAAGGTTATTAGGAACCGATTGGCACCTTGACGAGATCTCAATCTTATTAAAAACCTTTCTCCGTGAAACTGAACCTAATTGCTTAAGTAACTCTAAAGTGTGGGACCTGGGTTGGGGAAAGGCTACCCAGTTAGGAGGGCCTGTAATCCAAGTTTAACTCAACTTAATTGAATTCTTGGGGGTAAGTACATCTTTTCGAGGCTGTATCATAGGATGTTGACACATGTCAACTGCAGGGTTGTACCTTCGAGAAGATTAGGATCTTCTCAAGGATACAACAATGCAGGTGACATTTGGCAACACCCTTTGCATTGATCATTAAGATTTACACCGAAACTTGATCAAGATTTTCCTTTGGGACTGGTTAGGACCATAGACATGTTATGAGGCAGCCCTTTGGGACTCAGGGTACCTTGACACATGGGGTTAACAGTGGTTGATCCTGTATGTCAGCTTACCCTAGTCTCCAAGGGCATCCTTATAACATGTGTATGATATTAACCCATTCCGGAGTGAAAACTAGGGACAAGGGGACTGACAGAAGTCAGTATAAGACGATCTATATAACATCGGAGTGGGGTGAAGGACGTATTCTGGATTGATGAGTATGTCATCAAGGAATATAAGACATGATTAGTATGTTTCAAATATTTGGCCAAAGTATCGCAAGTGGCTGATTGCGTTGTCCTATGTCACCTAGTCTAAGGGACGTGATGCCGATGAATAATGGTAACAATTATTCAGATAGGTTCCTTGGATAGAGCATTCTGAAATCTGGATTAGGGAAGAGAACCACAAGAGTGAAGTGTTCAGATGAAAATGCCAACTCTATGATACACATGAATAGATCGGTAGTTCACCGAGTCATGGAATGAATAGATCGGTGGTACACCGAGTCATTACAGCTGCATATGGTTATCTGTTATAAGAATGATTGTTATGATCTATGAGTTCTAAATTATGTATTTAGAACTAGAAAACACTAATAAAAAAAAAAATTCTTGTTCTAATGTACTAAAATGAGGATGTTACACAAAGAGGTTCTCCTAATGTGTAGCCCACTACCATGCCACTGTGACAATCAGGAAATAACTTAACATCCCTTTTCATTCATTCTCCTTCTTCCACTGAGCTTCCATCTCCTACAAAAATATATCAGGGAAGGCTCACCCTGAATACTTACGTAGCTTCTTTCCTCCTAGGCGCTAGATTGTACACACCTTTGTCACCTTTGTCACCGATCCTCTCAAATGTCATCTCATCAAATCATAGGTCCCATGTACCCAATTATCACACACTAGACTAGTGGTGTCACTTAGGGACTAAACATCCTCAAAGCGAGATAACTCCTTACGTGGGATGAGTTACCTCTGGATCCCTAATTAAGAGCACATATATTCTATCTAGGAACTCTTCTCACAAGGGTTCAAAGTATAGGGTGTTGATTTTCCATCAACCAGGGTTATGATGACCTCCTCTTTTCAAAGCTTATGTATCCCTTGTTGAACTGAAGATCTGCATTGTTCTTATAGTAGCATGGGCACCCAAGTAATGTTGGGAAATTTTCTGCCTCAGTGAGTGCCAGGAATTTAAAGTCCCCAGTAAACTTAACCCCCTGAATGGTTATAGTTGCATCCTTTAAGACACCGATGGGCATTGCCTTCATTTTTTTACCATATACAACACATTTGAAGATGGATGTAATGCAGGTCTTCCCATCTGATGTCATGCATCCAAGGTGAGAAAATTGACCTCCACACATATGTCAATGAAGATATTACAAAGGAGCCATCCATCCATGACTGTATTTAATGTGATCTCCTTATCATATTTAATGTTGTGAGGGGGAAGGTTTACATGCAATACCTACCTCTTGTGCTCTTCTCCGGTGCGTGGTACCTTCTCTCTCAACCATGCTCCTAGAAAGGGAATAATATTATCCTACCTTATCATTTTACATACTTCCTTGACCTCATCTAGGTCATCCTTTGGTGCCTCGACCTTCCTTCTTTTTCCTCCCTCATGGACTTCTCCTTTAGACACTATATTTCTCCTTGTAAACTCCAAATGATGTCCATGGTTTCTTGATATACCTCCTTTTGATGCGTAGGGTCTAGGTACTTCCCATGTACCACTTCTTCCCTTGAAACTAGGTTCTTCTACCTTGGCATTTCCTTTACGCACGTGGCCTCTACTCTTGTTGTTACCATAACAGGTTCCAAGCCTACATCACATGTCACTTGTGGCATCCATTGTGTGTCAGCCTTCTTAATTCTTACCATTGCAATGCCCTTGTCTTTCTGGTGCTATTGACTCATGTGCTCAAACAACTCAAGGCACTCCTCATACTTGTGCTTCTTCCCACACCATGAGCACTATAATAAGTCTGGACACTCATGCTTATAGTGGTCTGTAGATCCACAATTAAAATAGGTTCCATGTGGGAACTCACTTCTTCCTCTGTGGTTACCATGACCATGAAATCCTCCACAAAATCCCCTTCCGTGCATGCCTCCATCTACATTCTCCTCGTAATGGCAATCAACACCCTTAGAACCACTTATAAGGCTAGTTTGGCGCACACCAAGATCAATGGTGTCATGAATCTGGTTAACCATCCTACACTCTTTGGTGTCATGTGATGTGGATGTACAGATCTTACAATAACAAGATACATTTTTATGGATTGTGCATTTTAGTAGAGGGAACCTACTTGCATCATGGTCCCCATGATAAATCTCACAATCTACCACTACAGCATGTACAGTCTTCCAGGGGAAACTATCCATGACATGCCCTTCTACTTCATAATTTGTACACCATATACGACTTCAAGTCTCATAGGCTGAGTTCACAAACAACTTCTTGAGCTGCTTAGATATAGAATTGATTTGAGCTTCTAGAAATGGGCTAACACCAATATCAACACTTCCAAATGCTTTGGCATGTAGAGTAGCTTCTAACACCTTACACAAGTCTATGAAAGTATTATGAGATAAATATATTCTAAATGGTGTTATCAACCCTCCAAAAAACCATTGATCATGTTGTGAAGGGTGAATGTCATATGAAAATTTTGATAGGATATTTTTAAACTATGCATCATACTCCTACACACTCTCTGTCATTCCTTGTTGAATCTTCTTCAGGGCACTTATGCTCTTCTATTCAAACTCAGGCATGTGTAATTTTTCTAGGAAGGCATTTTTTAGTGCGGTGTAATCTACCACCATTTGATGGGGGTCATACTTCCTATACCAGCTATGTGTGCGCCCTTATAATGTCATTATAAACTGACTAGCCTTCCATTTTGAGGTTGTGATCCTCTTTGCATGCCATAGGAGCTCACACTTATGAACATGCTCTATGGCATCTTCAATACCTTTTTAATCTAGAAAATGTGAAGACATCTCAAAGAAGACTTGAGGAGGTGGCTGGAGCCCTTGTCCTCCTGATCTAGTTCCTTGACTTCCTCTGGTGTTTCCTACCCTTCGGATCCACTAGATCCACCAGGTCCTGTGCCCCAAGTCCCACCGGTTCCACCTCTAGATCCTCCTACTGATCGGTAATGGAGTGCAAGTGGTTATACCTCATGCCACTCCCAAATGTGAGACCGAAGGCTTTTGTCTTCACACTTTTCCCAATAACTCCCCAAATGCTGGAATGGTATGTACAACCATAGAATTCCCAAATGAGAAATTGTATCTCCGGGCACGAGATCTTTCACTTCCACCGATACCAATGGGGTTAACGATACTTCTCCCTTGATCTTGAAAACCAAGTGTCGGAGTTTGGTCACATGGTTGGTTCATATGCATGCCAATGACTCTTCTCTCTCTACATGAGGAACTCTCATCGAAGGCCGAAGGGGTCTCTCTTACGTGCTCACCAAGATGAGGTAGCACAAACTACTCAGTTCCACATCCTTTACTTAAACCACAAATCCTTCCCGCAATGTCTACCTCCATATATCCATCACACTTGTGACCTCATGTTGTCTAGCAATCTCCCTTTCATGCACTTCACTATACTTGAGTCATCTCTCCTCCCTTTCTTTCTCAGTCACAATATCTACCATCTTCCTCCACCCTAGCTTCCTCACCCAATGCTCAGGAAGGTTTAGCCAGTCATCAGAAATGCCTCTAAACTCAAGGTAACAATCAAGATATTCATTGCTAGAGGAATAAAACGTAGAAATTACCCTTTGGGCTCCCTCATAAATTCAAACTCAGTGAATTCCGAACAAGAATATGTAGAAATAGCATACTACAAGTATATGGCCAAGTACTCCTTTCCACTAATGATCCACAACATGATTTCACATCAAGTTTACATCTTGTAGCCTCTAGTACTCTTCTAAGGTCCATGTACGTGATCTATAATACTTGCTTGATCTAGATGCATATGTCGAGAGCCATTCATACAAATCATCTGTACTGGGAAGCAACAAAAAAAATCATACAACTAATAGTAGAGGTTCTCTTCTACCCATCTATGTGCATCAAACTTAGGTCCAATGTTGAATCTCTGAGAAAATTCATCCTCCGTGCTCTTAAACCATGTTTCAACACCTTCCTAGGTTAAACTCTCTATCATCACTCATTACATATATAATGATGTATGCCATTTACTTAAACCACAAACTACTCAGGTTCCACATCCTTTACTTAAACCATAAATCCTTCCCGCAATGTCTACCTCCATATATCCATCACACTTACTGCAACCTCATGTTGTCAAAGAATCTCCCTTTCATGCACTTCACTATACTTGAGTCATCTCTCCTCCCTTTCTTTCTCAGTCACAATGTCTGCCATCTTCCTCCACCCTAGCTTCCTCACCCAATGCTCGGGAAGGTTTAGCCGGTTATCGAAATGCTTCTAAACTCAAGGTAACAATCAAGATATTCATTCTTAGAGGAATAAAACGTAGAAATTACCCTCGGCTCCCTCATAAATTCAAACTCAATGAATTTTGGACAAGAATATGTAGAAATAGCATACTACGAGTATAGCCACTAGTACTCCTTTCCACTAATGATCCACAACATGAGTTCACATCAAGTTTGCATCTTGTAGCCTCTAAAGTACGCTTCTAAGGTCCATGCACGTGATCTATAATACTGCTTGATCTAGATGCATATGTCGAGAGCCATTCATACATCTATCTTGGGAAGCAACAAAAAAAATCATACAACTAATAGTAGAGGTTCTCTTCTACCCATCTATGTGCATCAAACTTAGGTCCAATGTTAAATCTCTAAGAAAATTCATCCTCCATGCTCTTAAACCATGTTTCAACACCTTCCCAGGTTAAACTCTCTATCATCACTCATTACATATATAATGATGTATGTCATTTCCCATTACAACTTCGAAAAGAGTCATGGAAACAGAACTAAGATCTTAGTCATTTTTATACCCACCAAAGAACAAGGGAGTCCCATGCATGCCGACCTATCACCCGGTGGGTGTTGGGAACTCTCTTGAGGCACACGTGGGAACTAAGTCTCTCCTTTATGTTATTTTGGTGGGAAACATCATCTATGATAGTAAATTTAGGAGAGTGAGTGGAAAAAAGACATGCATTCATCATAGAGCTCGAAACGGCTTTTATACCAATGAGTCATTCCGCAGAAAGGTACTTAATGGATTATAGGACTAAACCAAAACAAAAGGAAAATGCATAAGGATTCATACTCATTTCATAAACATACATGAAACAGAACTATGAAGATATGTGTATGGACTAGAATCATTAATGATCATATTCAAATAAGTTGGTAACCTCATTACATCCATTAGATCCATTACAGAACATCACAATATGGTAGACTGAAGTCATACATCATAACTAGATTTACATCCCTTAGCTCTCAAAAATAAAATTTACAATCCCAAGCCCCTTGATGCATCCTTCTCCTATATTTCATCTACCTAACCTAGTATAACTCCTCGCAACGTTTCTATAGAGCTCCACTCTCTATTGATCTACCTCCCTTTTTCTTCTATGGGCACTTGTATTTATAGGCCTCTTGAACTACCAACTCACCTTTCTGAGGCTTTAGATCCATTTCCAAGTGTCCCAATGTGGTCCTCTATGGGAGCATGCTCCTTTAGGCCTGAGCTCTCCACTCCTTGCCATGATTGTCTTCTAGAAGCTTCCATCACAAGGTATATTCCTTCCTAGGCCAACCTATCACTAGGCTGGTACCTTATCCATTCATCATGCACAATCAGGTCATGATTTTCACGTGTCCTTCCTAATATGCCAAATATGGCTAAGTCCCAAAACCTTTTTCTAATGGTATGTATTATTGGTCCCTCTAAAACCCTCCTAGAACCCTGCCTTTCACACCTTCTCCTTGTGTGCCCACCCCTAAACTTAGGCCTTATGTGCTCATGTTCCTTTTTGTACTTGGTCAATATTCCAGGGTCCCAAAAAATCCAAATGGCATTCTCACATACATATAAGTACCCCATGGAGTGGTGAAAGTGGTTTTGATTCTTTCTCGATTGTTTCACTACTACTTGGTTATATCTCGAGAATCCATACGAGTAGACAATAACTTAGAGCCAAGTAACTAATCGCAACATGTTATCCATATTAGGAATGGGATAATTATATTTGATTGATTCCTTATTCAAATTCCTAAAATCCACACACAACCTTATATATCAATTCTTCTTTCGAACTGGTACTAGATTTTCCACCCATGAAGAATACCTTGTGGGTTGTATGATGCCTCCATCCCTTAAATTTTTAATTCTTCTCACATTTTGAGAGAAAGAAGTGGATTGATTGGTCTTTTATTTTTCCTAAATGGTTTGGCATTAGTTTTCAATGGTATCTCATGTTGGAAAAGGTCTTCCCTATATGCCTTTAATTCTGAATATGACCACGCCAAGTAGTCTGGTACTTTTCAATAGTTGGACATATGATTACTTTTCTTCTTTACTCAGGTTACTACCTAGCCATATTTTTCTAGGTTTACTATTTGTCCCCAGGTTGTGTTCCTCCACATCTCTCGAAGTTGACATATTCCTACTAACAATGTGATCAAAATTATCAAAGTTTTACTCTAATACTACCAAACCTCTTGGAATAGTATTTGTCTTCAACTGAATAATATCCTTACCAAATAGGGTCTCTTTACCCTCATTAACAAAAACCATTGGCTCCCAATCCACATTCTAATTTTTGAATTCTCCTTTGTTTTGTAAAAACCTCTGAATTTGGGCATCATCTTCAAAAACTTGCCAATGTTTGACATTATCAAGGACAAATGGTCTTGTTAATATTTCAATGTCATACTCATAATAAGGAGACATTGTACAATTTTCAAACCTAGATCCCAATATTGCCAATCTGTCTTTTACGGTATACTTATTTCTTTCATGCTATACTATGTTGAAGGAATCAAACATTTTAATGAAATATAAAACTACATGCTTATATTGTTTCATTCTTTAACTCTTTATTGCATACATATTTCAAACTTCCTTGACTACTAGTTCCAAATACCCTTTAACAATAATTTACCTAATACCATACCTCTAAGCAATCCTTAAACCCAAAATTAGTGCCTCATATTCTAATTGTGCATTTGAACTTGAGTTTAAAATAAAAATTTAATTCTTCCTTATTTGGAGACATCAAGACAACACCAGAACATTCCAAAATTTATAAAAAGCTCCATCAAACATCAAAGTCCAAGGGGAACCAGGTTTCTCAGGATATTTGCATTTGTCAATTTCTTGCTCCTTAAAATCTACATAACCAAAAAAATTATCAACATATACATCCATATATAATACTTCATACGAAGCATTGTTAGGATCTTCAATCAGATATAACATCATTTGTTCACCATACAATTTTACAAGGTTTCCTTCCACTAGTATGGTTGCACATGACATATCCATTTGTACAATTCCCCCAACACTAGCATCCCATTTACTTGATAATAACATTCCCCATTTGGTTGCACAATCCACAATAACCACATTCATATTTAAGTATTTTTCCGTGTAAGTCGCATCAAATGCACGATTAATCCTTTAACATATCTAATCACCAAAACTTCCCTTGAATCCATAGTTGTGCACTTTCTAAAGGTTTTTGTTACTCTGATATTTGATTCATTCATCACCTCAAGAGGCATCACATTACATGAAGCTCCTGAATAGAACATACACTTGTGCACGAACCTATCCTTGATTATTAAAGTAGTATAAAAATGATCAACGTTAACATGAGACTCCACAAGTGAAGTACCCAAGTATACTTCTAGTGATTCTCCCAATTCTTCTAGGGGTTTTGGTATTTATAAGTCTGGAATGATATGAGGAACATCCACACCATTCACATTATTACCTTGGGTTGTTATCTCTTCTTTAAATCCCAAATACTTAAATGCCCATTTTCTATGCTCAGGGATTCTGAGAAATTCAACAATAGGCATAGTGAATTTGATTTGACTCAAAATCGGGCTATATCACATGGAACATATTTGGGTAAGGTAGTGTTGGGTGGGAGATTTATGGTTCCTTCTAGTGGTATAAGAGTCTTTGCAATTTGGGCATGAGCTGGGGTACAAGTTTTATTTGGAACAATAGGGCCTTTGTTAAGTGTATCCTTCTTAAGGGGTTCCTTTGGGATATTAGTGAGAAGTGGAGTTTTTGGTTTAGCTTGAGGACCTCCCCCTTTGACAACTCTACTTCTGGTATTATATTCCTTTTCCTGAGCAACTACTACATTCATCAAAATTTTCCTATCTTCCTCAGAAGGGATTCCCCGTCATATTTCTTAATCATTAAAGATCTTAAATATTCAAAATTATGATTAAGTAAATCATATTCTTACACAATATGAATCTCAACACCATCATCATGAGGGAGAGGTAGTACACTGGTGAATACAATCCCAAATACCTTGAATAGTCTTGGTGCTTATTAACTCGGTTGAAGTAGCCCTCTATTGTGAATTTTTAGGGCATTCCATCATCCACGCATCACCATAAGCTTCATCATCATTTGATTCTTCAACCTCCTTACATAAATCAAATGGGTAGTGTCGTAGGAAATACTTATCACACCAATCAATAACATGGGCCTCTTCTACTATAGTAGCCACGGTAGTCAAAGGATACATTGCCAATCTATTCTCTCTAAGTTGTGGTTTCTTATTACCTATTCCCATGGGCCCATTTCCTTTTTCATCTAATATGTGATCACTACTAGGATGATTTTCAAATCTATCCTGGATTTGTGGTTTATGATGACCACGAGAACTCGTCCTATTCATTTTTCTATTCTAGCTAACTTGTAAGATAATTCTTTAATCTGTCATGTCCAAAGTCTTCACAACCTCCTCCAGATTGATTGCTTTGTTCGAATGAGGTCTATCAGGATTAATCAATTTTACAACCTCTCTCTTAGGGGGTTTTCCAACTTCCTTGATATTATTTTCGATTTGCAAGGCCATGGTGAAATCATTCCTTAATCTTCCAGGGTTCTTATCTCTTAAGTAGTAGGTGACCTTTTTTGTCAAAAGCATTAGGATATTTGATTAAGAAAGAATCATCACTTGGCCTCAGACTTATGGGTAATCTATTCAAATTCTTATTGAATCTGGTATTAAAATCTTGGACAGAATCATTAGGATTATTTTTTATATTCTCAAACTCAGACAAAAGGAACCTTGGGTCAGTCTTATCCCCATATTGTAATATGAAAGAATTCTTCATCTCGGTCCATGAATCTATTGAATTACCGGTAGATATTTATACTAGTCACATGAATCCTCTTCGAGAGTATGAATGAATAATTTTATATACACACCCTCATATTCAATTTAAAAATCTTCCATCATATTAACGAAGAGTCTTAGATTCTTATCCCTAGTGATGGCATTATTTCCCTAAAATTTAGGTGACTCATTTCTCACATCTTAGGGTGAAACATTAGGATACCCAACCATTCCTCTAAAATTTATTGGTCCAAATGTATTGACAACAAAAGGAGGTCTAGGTGGAGGATGAGCCATGCTATTTTTGGAAGGTGATCTTATAGGGGAATTAAAATGGTGTGGGAAAAGGGATCTTTGGGACATAGGTGTATGATCTTCAAAGTAAGTATCCTCCAGTGACTTGGTTTCACAAGCCACCCTATCAGATTTTAAATGACAAAGAAAATAAATGAGGAACACTTATCCCATATACAAATGATGGCCCCTCACTAGCTAGAGTAATTAAATTTATAAGGGATACTCGAATCTGAATTATTTGAAGATATTGGACAATCCTCAACTATAGGTTCGTCACCTTCCATAACTGGTACTTCTATCTCACTTGACTCTTGATCCTTCAATGCTTTCCAGACTTTTCTTCCCTTTAGATTTGTTCTACCAATCTCTGGAAACAATATTCTAGTAGGATCTTTATTAAACAAAGACCTTCTTCCTTCCAGCTTTGTGAATATTAATGACAAAACTTACTTGACAAAGATTAAGACACTCGTGATTCCCAAGAATTTTAAACTAGCACAGAATCGCCACCAAGAAGTTTCACTTTAGATATTCTAAAGCACTGTAAGTAATTTGTCAATTGTCTATCAACACTCAATTTATACAAATATCAATAGATCTGATCATCCTTTCTTGATATTTATCTAGTATCCATATGATCTAGTGTAATATTTACTAAAACCAGAAAATATTTCACAACAAACTTCTTATCTCATACAATTCTAACAAATATTAATAAAGGATGACATTTAAACAAAGTATTTGCATCCAAATCATATGAGAATCATTACTAGATGTTGATGTGTGTATATATTCACACAAATATTCCCCGACAATGAGCGGATCGGTGTTGGTATCCAAATTGATTCTTCCTTTGAAACCAAGCAACATCAGAAGTTGATCAAGATTATTAGAGACAAACCAATCCTAATATGAGTAATTTTTTAGCCGGGATGGATTTTAAATGACTCTTTATTACTCTGGCTTGGAAAAGATTGGATAGCACCATGCTAAGGGTTTGACCTACCCTCACTACTTTAGGTTGTGCCTTCAACTAGGGTTAGAGGACCCATTTTATAACTGTGTTGGTGAAGAATATCAATAGATTAACAATATTTGACTCTCCCTTTGCAATATTTTAAGGATACCTTGAGAAAACATGGTCAATGCAACATAATCTAACTCTCACGAGCTATCACCCTAGAGAATGAAGATGTTTTCTAGACAAGGTCCATGTTACTAAAGACAATGATAAAAATTGATTGTATCTACATATTTTGGTAAAGGATAGGAAAACTCAATGAATTTCTTCAGCATTTGTGGATATACAGTGCAAAGGGGTGGTTCATGTAGGATTCATTACTTAATGTATAATTTGTTGTTGGGAAGTTAAGCAGGATAAATTTGATTATACCAAATTCTTGAGAACTTTTAACAAATGTTGGAAAATCTACAAAGCAAAATGACAAAAGGCTTCAAATAGTCAGAATGAACCTTTAACTAGAGGATGTGCATATATGAAATCCCAAAGAGACACAGTTTCACACATTCTTCAAGGATTCAACAAAAATCTCATGTTAAAGACTTAATTAAAAATTATAATTCCTTGATTTATCACGCCTAAGATACACTCATAGACTAACAAATAATATGTATCATCATAATGAAATTAGAGTGATATTAAATTGTTTATTGCATCATGAAATGAAATCTCTCTTCATGATGTAATTGCAAATGCCACAATACTATCACAAGGAAAAGATATTGTGTGATTAAGAGGAAATTATAACATAATATTGTAATAGGAAAATGGATAACTACTTGAAGATATCTCAAAATGAAAGTAGACATGACTAGGTTCATGATTAACATGATTTACTCAAGGTTCTTCAAATTGATTAGCAAGGGAAAATTTATTTACAATCTCAAAGCTTGTCAATGGCTGGACACTTGCAACCATTTTGACTTAATAAAATTTAAAGATATAGAGGAAATAACAAGTTTCTTAGATAAGTTCCTTGGAAAAATGGCTTCTCTCAGCTTTCTCTCCTTCCATTTTCCTTGAATAATTCTTAGAAAATATAATCCCCCTCTAGCATGATTATCCTTTTTCTTTTATGTCACCCCTTCACTTTTTAACATTCAAAAATTTTCCCCCCAAAAGAACGAATATTCCAAGGAATATTTCCTTTTACAAAACTTGTTCTAGAACATGACATTTAAATTTTTTCCTTTAAACTATCCAGAGGTACAAAATGCAAGTCTTTTCAATCAGCTCCACTTGTGCTCATCGAGATATCAAGTCATCATTTCTAGAAAATTAATTTAATCATTCTTTCCTAATATTGATTAGATAATAATTTCAAATAATCTCTAAACACTTCCAGATGAATTTGATATGACATATATCCATATTCACTTTTCAAGAATCCACCTTGGGCACCACACACTCTATTTTATGTCTCATTGGCTTAATTTCCACACATAATTTCTATCGAATCACATTTATTTACCATCTTTTCTCATTCCTAACCTCTTCCAACTCTTAAATTTTTTTTTGTGCAAATTGAACAAAATCTCCCTCATCTCATGGGAAATATTTTACTAAATCAAAAACATATGTGCCCTTTTTTATTATAAAACCTAGCTCAACTTCATTATCATTATGTATTTCCCTTCTTGTTCTGAATATAAGGAATTTCATCAAAAAAATGGTGAAGGTAATTGTAGCACATAGTCTAAAGGATATTTCCTCAGAAGATTTAAATCAAATTTTCGATTTGAGTGGTCCTGATGAAGCCTTTTTTAGGGCCATGTTTGATGTAGAGTGTGTAGGTTACACCAGAGGACCCTTGACATATCAGCAAGTCCGATTAGCACTTCTTACAAGGATGATCATGATTAATCTTGTATTTGTAGCCTTCCAGGTTATGTATTTTCATATTTTCAAATGGGAACACTTGAAATCTCTCAAAGATTTAAAGAGATACTGGGTCAAAAGAAGACCTCAGGTATTTTGGCAAACAAATTTTCAATGTCCCTTTTGATGCAATGAGGTATTTTTATCATAAGATATTCCAAAGTAATCATATGTGTTGTATGATAAATCCTCCATCAACATTATGGCTTATTGCCCACATAATAGATGTGTTGGAGAGGAGAATCAACTCCCTAGAGAAAAGACAAGTAGAGATTGTGTCTTCGCAACTAATTTTAGTAGCGGGGTAATCTTCAGGTAAGAGGAAGGGTGAACCACAACCTCAACCTCAAATCATTTTCTCATATTGAGAAGAGGACCGATCATTATCTACTTGTTGTTCAAGTGTAAAATCTCCTCCACTTGAGATAACAAGGGAATATTTGAAATTTGGTCATCCACCCACTCAATACATGATGCTCCTCAATCAAAGCATGATTTTGTGGGGCCTCAACCCATTCCTTCTTTGAAAGAGAATCCACCTCTCACAAGGAAATGGGACGTTTGGTCAAACTCAAGACCTCCCTCTCTACCTAGTGAACAACATGTAGTGCCTTCTCTTCCAATCACCCCGGGTGTCCCCTATCAAACTTTGCTCATGACACATCAATCCTTAACAAAGGGAAAGGAAATATAGTGTTCTTCACATGTGGTTTGGATATTTTTGATTAGGTGTCATCACAAAAAGAATATTGACTTGAGAAAATCATGAAGCATCCTAGAATGACTCTAGAAGCATTGATGGACATGGGAATGTCCCGGGACCTATGCACGGTCAGTCATTTTTATTTAGATAGCACAAGGTTTAAGGAGTTCATCTTTGAGGAAAAATAATATTTTCAATAAGACTCCCATCTTGGGAGGAAACTATGAAACAAGACTGAAAAATTTTTAAATGTTGTTTTCCTTTCATTGTCTCTACTACGGAATGTGTATATCTTTCTTTTTCACGGGTAGGGACCCCTACACAACTCCATTTTGTTCCTTATTCAAAATTCAAGAAGCACAACAATATCAATCATTTACACGCTTATCCAAATGTATGTAAAACTTTATCAAAGTAAATATGACATGCACTACATTGTTCCACTTTATCATTGAAATAAGGGAACAATAAAATTCATAAAAACAATTACATACCATGTAATAGAAGTATTTATTTTAAAGTATCAGTTTAAAGAAGAAATATAAAAAGAGAACACATCTTAAGGAACAAAGCCTAAGCATGTTCATCATCTTTTGTATCTACATTCTTTTCTTCCCCTGCTTCCATTTTTGTATTTTGTTCTTTTGGAAACCTTGATACATATGCATCATACCTTTTGAACAACTCATTAACCTTTCCCTCATCTGGTCCTATATGATGTTGGAAGATTAGTACTTGCCTAGATATTACATCAATGCAATGGCCCATTTTTTGTTTGTATTCCATTGGTTTGGATTTTAACTCTGTAATTTTATTCTCAATCCTTCTCATCATTTTAATGATTTCATAGGAGAAATCATTCTTATAAATATTCTTTTCAAAGGAATTAAGCAAGAAATCAATCTTCAGATCCCTGTAGCTCTTTTTGAATTTATCATCTACCATATCCTCTAACTTCAAGTCAATGGCATCAAGAGTGTCATCAACCCAATTTCTCTTGATTTTAAGCTTTTCCTTGATCCCATTCAAGGTTTCCACTCGATATTTGATAACTCTTCAATGGCATGATGGCTTCCTTTGATTTCTATTATCACAATGTGTTCCTGATCAACTAATTCATCACTGAGCTAGGTAATGCGGTCCAACTTGGGAAGAATTCCCTCAAAATAGAAAATATTATTGTCACATTGTTTAATTATCTCATCAATTTCATTGATTTTGTTCTTTAGATCTTCATACTTTGATCTGGCCTCTGTAATTGATTCCTTTCCCCTCTTGGTTAATTTTTCAATCCATGTGTCCATCGTTTGGACCTTATTGACACCTTTATTTATTTTATCCATTCCCTCAGGGGTTTCTATGGAGGCACTTGTCGATTTTGACTAGGTTACCTAATCAACTACTGCAAACTAGAGCTCGAGGCTCTAGCTTGTTCTTTTAACTACCTCTTTGTCATTCTATCTTTGTCCACCTTTTGTAAAGGTCATTCATCGCTTGTGATACCCCTTGTTTAGGTTGGTCCTTTTGAGGTCTTTACTAAGGGAATGATATGAAAATTATAATCATTGGTTTTTATATCTTCTCTAGTATTTCCTTCAAAGGGGATTACTACTTCCAAAGTATTTACTCTTGATGAATTAGTGTAGGTTTTAGTGATGGTTTTAGCACTTTTTTAGGCTCTTACTATCTTTTGAAAAGAAAAGGAAGTACGGTCAACAACTTGAATAACGAGGACCTCCTTTTCCTCATTTGAAATTAACTCACCAATCCACCCTTTTGCCAATTTTTTTCCATCATTTTCCTCTTGTGATTCCTATTAGGGTTCCTCAAGGACAACCATCAATTGGTTGAATACCACGTGTTCATCTTAAACTAGTGATTATGTTTTTTCTTCATTATTTATTTTGATAACCACCTTGTTATTCTAACCTTGTGCTAATAATTCTTTCAAATGTTTTTTTCCTTGGTCTGGAACCTAAGGTTGATCATTCTTTTCTTGGTGTGTATCAAAAGTCAGGGGAGATTCCTTCCTTATTTCTCTAATTGATTCCATACTAGACCAAACTTCTCCTCTAACATTTTCTTGTACCACTAACTAGAATGCGAGCTCTTGCTTTCTCAAACTCTATCAATTTTTCATCCTAACCTCCTCATGCTCTGATGATGCACTTGGTAATAACAAGGTAGGTTGTTCATATGAATCCAAATTAAAGTTTCCATCTTGAGAAATTTCATCGTCTTTAGTAACTTTAAAAAAAAAAAAAAACAATCTCTTCTCCTAACATCTCTGCATTAACATCTCCTCCACTAAGAAATCTAGGTTTATCTCGATTCGAAACCACATGTCTTATAGAAGGAAAATTTATTGCTTGGAATTTTTCTTTAATAATTAAGGGATGAGTATTTCTCTCTATTTCCTTACTTGTTTGGAGGTCATCTATCGGTGTCATCAATGGTTCATTCATAGATAATGTAAGTGCATCTAACATAGAAAATCCCTCACCAAAGATAACATCAATTACATTAGCTTGGGTCTTTGCAGATTCATATAATGTTCCAAAAAAAAGGAATACCTATATCCTTAGTAAGAAGTTCTCAAATGATTTCATACATGGAGTTAAAAATTGGATGCATCTTGAACTATCTCGAAATATTTTCTGGGTTACTTGATCTTGAGTGCCTTTCATTGTTGTTTCCTCCACAAATAGAGGTGGGAATAGAATCTCTGATTGTTCCACTTGTGGAAGTGATGGAGCATGTTGTGCTTGATAAACATCACTCCTTTCAAACTCAGGAGGATCGATTACCACATCTCTATGCTTATGATTTTTGGGTGTGTGGGCACCTACTCTCACCAAAATTGGTACATGAGTAACCTTGTGTTTCTTATGTTCCCTTTCAAACCTTTTTAGATCAGGTGCTACTCTTTTCCCTTCCTTATGTGACTTAGATTAAGTAAGACTACTTGCTATATCTTAAATTATTAGTTTTCTAGTACTATGAGGCTTTGGTTAAACACCTAAACAAACCACATGGGATTATAAACCCTTCCCCTTTATTGGGATTGGAATTACAAAAGTAATAGCGGAATTTTCCATAGATTTTAAGAGCACATCTCCAGTCTTTTGCCTGAGAACCGACATAGAGTAAGTAACAGTCCCACTAGTGGATGAATTCCACTCATCTATGAGTTCAATAGTGGGAATTTTTAGGGAAACTGAGGGGCCTTTCCTCCCAAAGGATCCATTCTATTTTCTCCTTCCCTTAGGGGTGGATTATCATCACTCAATTTTCCCGAACTCTAGAAATTGTTTAAGATTATGGTATTCGAGTTGACAAGTTAATGTTATTTTGAGTTAACCAATTCACAATACTCATTACATCAGTTATCCTTACATAAGGATTATCAATTTCTATCTCATTCCAAACTGGAGGGATTATAGGTTTTACTTACACCTTCTCATCAACATAATATATGCTTAATGTATGTGGATCATCCCTAATTCATTTTGGGATAACTACAATTTTGAAGTCTATTATTTATGAAAGGGTCATTCTAGGAAATCCCTTAATTGGACCTCTTCTTCATCCCTAAATTTCATCCAATAATCTTAAAAATGAGGCTCATGCTCAAAAATATTAGGAATTTTATTTAATACCCATCTGATGTCATAATTGGCCCTTGCCTCAAACTTTTCCATGTCAAACTTCTACATTTCATCTTTAATCAACCTGGATTTATGATGGAAGGGCATGAATACCTTCCAATTATAATGGGGAATTTGATATTTGTCTTATGTCTTCGGAAATCAATTTATGCACATGTGTTAGTTGTCTTGCCAATTCACATAAATCCAATTTATCATCTAAATACCTAGGCAATTTACAAGGTTTTCCCTCAAAACCACTAACCCTTATGTATGTGAACTTTTTATATTGAATGAAGTAACATCCATACTCCAAAATCACTTGTCTGGCCTGTTCAGAAATTCTATAATGTCCCCACTCTAGTTTGAAAAGACAAATGATTGGGGAAAATAAATCATCATTAACCAACCTCACATTCCCACTCTAATTGACCAGTTGTAGTTGAGGAAATATCTCATGCATTTGGCACTACTTGAAATCCGCATGTGGTAACAAACTGGGAAACATCTATGCCCTGCAACATTGTAAATTACGTAGGTCATCATATAGAATTCCTACTACTCAAGTGTCACCCATCCAAATTTTTTTGTTAAGGTGACCATGTGGGCATGGAGTGCTTCTACAATGAAAGATTCCATCAAATATTCCCTTTCTCTCCAAAATATTCCATATGTAAGTAACCATCCAATCCTTGAATTCATTTGTGGTTTCCAACCTATCATTCATCTTAATAACACAAGGATATCTTCAACCTCCTAAAAAAATTGTGCCCTAACTAGCCTTTTAGGAATTTTATTTGTTGTCTTTTTCGTGAGGATCAACTTTGTATTTATGATCTTGGCATAATCCTTTTTCATTGCTTCATAAGCTTGTAAGGCTGATTTTATACCAATGGTGATTGGGTTGGTGATTACAGGTAATTTTAACATTATTCTAATGGTTGCAGGTGTCAATGTCAAAACTATATCCCCACTCCCATCTAATACTTCCCTATTTTCAGGATCATAATTCATAGCACAATGCCACACCACCTCGGGAAATGAACAGATGGTGGGATAGCACTAGATAGAGCAATGTGACTTTTCTTGAATTGGCTTTTGGAATTCAATCTTATGGGGGCTATTCAGTCTCTGAAGAAAATAATTTATATTAACACTCATCGGGTCCATGTCTCTAATTTTTTCTAAATTACTCGTGACCTCTGAGGAAACTGAGAGCAAAGATGGCATGGTCTTCATCTTAAAAACCCTAACTTTACTTAAAACCAACTTGACAATGAAAGAGAAACACATGAGTTTCTAATTTCTTACCAATCATCCCGTGAGTGTTTAGGAAATTTAAATTCAAATCAACATCCTTTTCAGTCCTCTGGTTCCCAATTCAAGCTCCATAGTTAAAATCATGATAATTCTCAACAAAAATCACAAAAAGTAGCAACAAAAATCCAACAAATTGATAATAGAAGATGAAATCATTTACAGACTTTAAAACATCCTTGATTTACATAGCAACATTAAAGATAGAAAAAATAAATTCATTTTATCGTAATTGTTCATTCTATCATTCTCAATTTTGAAAGTGAGCCATCCACGTGGAAAGGACTTTTTCTAATGCACTCGAGGGAACTTTTTTTATTTTGCAATGTTTTTGAACTTACACACTTTTGTCTATCGTGACCCACCCCTTCACTTTTGGCTTTCAACACGGGCTTGACACATGGTTGCATTTGGGTGATAGCGGAGCTGCGGGCCCTTTTTACAATTTTATTTCTTTTCCAATTCAAAACCAAAAGTGTCAGAGTGCTCTGACGACCCACATCCTTGAATTTTTCATGAAAGGAGCCACATGTCCTTTACGGATCTCAAGAACCTTTTTACACTTTTATGAATATGCACTACTTCCCCGCATCCATTCAAATTGTGAAAATGTACACCCTTGGATGCGAATTGAGAAATTGCTTGCGCCACTTTATGATTGCAAATATTCAAAGAATATTCATTGGGTCACAGGGCGATTTTACATTTTGTGAATGTGATAGAAAGTTACAAGTTTACAAATTAGACCCGCCATACCGTAATCAATTGGGAGCTTCCATGTTAAAGTGGGAAATGGGATAAAAACACAAATAAAAACATGACCAAGAACATTTTACAATGGGCGATCCCTGCAATTTCAAATCTTACAACACAACTGGTTCCCGCAAGAAATTTCTAAATAATACATAACCAGACATAATCCTTGACCAAAAAGAGGAAAAACAAATCCATATATAGAAGAACCAAAAGGCCAACTCACACCCCCACACAAAAACATACTAGCATAATAGACAATGAAGGAAAATATTAACCAAATAGGGGCAAGATTAATTCGAGCACCAACACAACCGACCCATCGACCTATATTTTAAGGCATGATGGAGAAATAAGGAATCACATTCCTCTTTTTGAGTGACTCAAAGAAAAAGGCCATAAGTATTTCTATGATGCTCAAAAAAATAAATTTTAGTGATCCACCATACCATGAGTTGGAAATATTATTTTTTAAAAAATTGGGGTTTGTAGAGGCCACCTATTCATCCTACGGAAGTGCAAAGATAGATAATGACAAAATACATAAGGCAAGGGATAGTACTACACTAGGTTGTGATATTTTCCTACATGGGAGACCATCTTGAACTCATGCAAACTATCTTGAGTAGGTACAATAATGATGTAATATGGTTTTTTCCATAAGATGGCATCCCCATCAACACAGTAACTACCACTTGATCCATGACACTACCAAATCAAGGTTTGTCAATACTCGATATAAAAGCATGAGACCACTTTTCAAATCAGCAACTATAGCTATTTATGGTACCATGTGTAAAGGAAGAGAAAATACATTAGGGGCCATCAAAAACCAAATGATACAAATCCTAATAAAAATTATAGGTGAGTGGAACTAAAAATCCACCTAAGGTAGTAAAAAATGTATTTGGGTGTAGTAGATATAGTCATACAGAAGGTGGAGGGTGGTGTTGAGTTTAACTGGGTTGAGTTTCTCACAAACTAAGTCAGTAATAATGTACAAAAAGTAATGCAAATAGGAGGAAAGATATTTATGTACCAATGGTTCACAATACTTATATGTTTCACATATTGGCATGTCACCGAGGAATCATCAAATTTCCAGATGCCTACTATCCACACAAATAATTTATGCAATACCTTTCAAAACATCCATTCAATACATATGCATACAATAAATAATTAGATAATTGGTTACTCGAATAATACATACACTTCATTCAAATCCCGAGATACCAAGGGAAGTGCGAACATGCAAGACTCCATATGTCAAATTCATCTTGTTACATGAGGGGGTCATATTGTGATAATAAGTTACAAACACAAAGCAATTGGAGCTAGTATCATTTTTCATCACAAGAGATATAGAAAAGGAAAGTTGAGTAGACAATATGGAATGATTATAACACATATTGAACAATTATACACACAAAGTATAGACTCAACCAATTTTCATAGGATCATGGCCTAAAGTAACTACATAATTCGAAGCTATAATGCAACACCCATCGTAAGAAGTATCACAATAAAGCATAAAATAAAAATGTAAACAACATGCCATTGTGCAATTATGCATATCCTCACCAAGGGTTTATCTCTATCCTGTATTTCCTAGCTAATTCATCAACTTGGATTTTGAGTAGATGAAGGTTAATAAAAAAAAATTGCGCAATGACAATTTCATAGATGGGCACTAATACGTACCTCCAAGATGAAAATGAATGATACACTTGGAAGAAAATAATGATGAAACAAACTGAAAATTGAAATATTAAAGCATATGATAAAGTTCAACTCCCACCCATGCCTAAATAGGTCATGGTCAATTAATGGTATGATAATTTTATACAAGAGAAACTAATCCAAAACATAAATCAATGGCTTCAGCAATAAGATTGGATGTATCAACATTAGAAGAAAAATTCCATTTGTGCCACATAAGAAAAGGAAGAAGTAAGTCCATTCATATTAGTATGGCTGCCTATATATTACCTTCCATAATTGATAATGAAATGGAGAGTATCCAAAAAGGATTTGTTTGGAGTGGCTCTAAACAAAAATACATAATTCCACTCCTTGCTTAGGAGAAATTTTTTAAGCCTAAGAGACTTGGGGGTATTGGTATTAGAGATTGGGAAAAAATGAATAAAGCTATGCTATCAAAAATGATTTGGAGATTGGTTAAGGAAGACAATGTATGGACTTCTATCATAAGGCACAAGTACTAGATAAATCTTCAAGCTAATGAATGGTGCTTTAACAATGCTGAATTTAATGGATCAACCTTCGAAATCTATAAATTGGGCTAAACACATTGTTTCTGATGGAAAAAATGGATGATAGGGAATGGGAGCTTGGTTAATTTCTGGGAGGACAAATGGTTAGGTGAAAAACCTCTTAAAGAAAGCTATCCTAATCTCTATAAGGATGTTGTGGATAAATATGGTACTAAGGTAAGAGATTACTTCAATCTTTAGGATTCCTTGTGTCAATGGAAAATAATAGATTTGGTTGGACATAACAACAATGAGATCAATTCTATTAACAAATTAAGTGGAGTTATTATTAATAAAAAGAGTTTAGAGGATGATAGTTTATACTGGTCTAGGGAGGAAAGTGGAATCTTCTCGGTTAAAAGTGCCTATAATGATTTTTTCTTAGAGGAAGAAGATCCTGAAAGATTTAAATGGGAAAGTGTGTGGGTCAAAGAAGTTACTCCCAAGGTCAACATGTTTTGGTGGTTGGTCCTCC
This sequence comes from Taxus wallichiana var. yunnanensis, assembly GCA_018340775.1. Lineage (NCBI taxonomy): Eukaryota > Viridiplantae > Streptophyta > Pinopsida > Cupressales > Taxaceae > Taxus > Taxus wallichiana. Next base: position 385,797,368 of record CM031236.1, read on the forward strand.
ATGATAAAATCCTTACTATGGGTAATCTAAATAAGAGGAATAGGTGTGTTCTTTGTGAAAAATATACTGAAGACTCTTTACACCTATTCCTTCAATGCCCCTTTTTGGAAATGGTCAGAAACACCCTTCTTAATATATTTGAGATAAAGTGGATTTTCCCATGCTCCATTAAGTAACTATGGTCCCAATGGTTCATTCCTTTCAAGAGTTAATAATAAATAATCTTTGAACCCTAACCATTATGCACCTAACATGGGAAATTTGGAAAGAGATAAATAGGAATATTTTTAAAGGGAATAAGGAATTGGAAAAGAGAGTTGGGGCTCGTTGTTTTAATGCTATCAATGCAAACTTTTCTACTATTTCCCCACATAAGAAAACAATACTCTAGATTGAGAGTAATTTATCTAAGAATTGGGGTTTAAGTCCCAATCAAATGAACCTTCCAATACAAAATCCTAGGCTTCAAGGTTGGGTGAAACCTAACAAAGATTGGATAAAGTTAAATTTTGATGGTGTATCCAAAGGAAACCCTAGAAAAGCTAGTTGTGGAGGGGTCTTCCATGATTATCAAGGAAAATTAATTCTCAGGTATCATTGTAACCTTGGAATTCAATCGAATCATGTCGTTGAAGTGGATGCTACCTATTGGGGTGTCTCTATAGCTTGTCAACACAAATTTGTTAGATTGGAAGTGGAAGGTGATTCTCTCAACATTATTAACAACATTACTGGCAAAGGTACAACTTCTACCTCTATTCAAAACTCTATAACTAGCATAAAAGGAATGTCAAATATGTTTGAAGAAATCACTTTTAAACATGTCTATAGAGAGGCAAATTGTATTGCAGATTATTTCACCAATAAGGGGGTTACATGTCATGGTATGACATTAATCACCAATGAGGAAGCTATAGATACTAAGGTGTGAGAACACCTCTAAAGGAACAACATGGACATGTCACCACTAGATAATTATTACAGGTCATGGAGTCTCCCACCATATAACAAGGCTTTGATGAATAAGAGTTGTAAGACATGTGTGATTATAAGTTGGGGTTATGCAAAGCTTTGGGACTGGGTTCACTCATGCTACTTCATTATCATTATTTCCTCCTATGCTTGTAAATTTGACATTACTGGGATTGTTAATAACAATCTGGTTAACCTAAATATGGGAATTTCTATGAATTAGTGCTTGAATAATCAGATGACAGGTGATCTTGTGTTAAGGATTTAAGATTCGGGCAATAGAAGTGTTTGAGAGAATGGGTTTTTCTCCTTTTCTCAAAAATTTTGAGGGTCATTACGAAAATTTGAGTAAGGATTTTCCAGAGCCTAGAAATTGACCAAAAAAGGTGGAGTTATGGACCTAAAAGGAGTGCACATTGAGATTACCATTGAGATCAGAATCGATGTTATGGGCTTATTGGCTAAAGGGAGGGAGGTGTACAAGCCAAAAAGGAGGCTACTAATGAACTGAATTTTTTCCTACAAGGTAATGAAAAACTTACCACCCATTTTGTTGGTTTCTTACGCTCATCCTTACCCCATCCTTTTGATGAAGTGGCCTTAACCCTCATTTAGTTTCTTACCCTTGAAGGTTGTCACAAATGCATTTATGCTTACCATTTTCCTATGCTTAATTATCTTAGACATGGCCATAGTTTTAGCTTTCCATATTTTCTATTCCACTCTCTGTGTGCATCGATTTCCTAGTTTAAAAATAGCAGAGTTGATGTCCCACTTCACCAAGGTTTTATTCTAGCCCTGGTCAAAAGAGAAGCTCTTGACGATTATGTTGAGGACTTAGACTTGGACTCGAAGGAGGAGGAATCTAGTGAAGAATCAAAGTCTCAGGAAGGTGATGCTTCTGGGGATGAAAAGGATGTGGTGGAAATTGATGCGGCTCAAAATCTTAGTGAGCTTAAGTCAAATAATGTTCAAATTTTATATGTTAATACCAAAGGGGAGTCGAGCATGCAAGGGAATCAGGTTCCTGTGAATGCCCAATGGAGCATGATAGATTGAAGTGTTGGGTAAAATGGGACCCAAGAAGGGAGATAATCATCTTTCCAAAATGGCGATGGACATTGAAGAACTAAAAGGAGACATGAGGATAACAAAGATATATATTCGTTTCTATTTAATGACTGGAATTCTATGAAAATGTAGGTTAAATATGTGGCCAAAATAACTAGTGGGGGAAGTCTTGAAATTATGAAAGCTAACTGCAGCAACCTCTCCAATGAGGTGGATCATATTAGAGCCATATTACATATCTATATGGAATGTATTATTGTTACTGTGAGATCTACTCTGTAACATATTCAAACCCTCGGTGAGCTAGCTAATGTGTACAAGTAAGTGGACGAGCATGGAAATCTAAAGAAAAGGAAAGGGGAAGTTGTTGAATGTGACCTGACTTTGTTGGGTGCCAACATTGAGTCTCTGTCAAAGGAATGGGCTAAAGTTTTAGACGGTCTGGAAAAATCTAAAAAGTAATGTTTGTCTGGGTGGCTATTTGTTTACTATGTTGTTATTTTACTTTGTTGTTAGTAAGACTTTGGTGCTATTATTACTCTTTTTGTTGTGTTTTGTACTGGATTATATGCTCATAGAGGAGCTTGGCTATTATATACCTTTTATATGTATATTTTTTATGCTTTGTAATGTTTTTATCTAATCACTTTGGAGCTATGTCATGTAAGGGGTAGGGTCCCTCAACACTATTTTACCTTTTATAAAAAAAAATTAGTATGGCTACCAACAAAATAAAAGGTGTACTCCCAAGTTGGGGAGTTAATACACGTAGAAAGGATTCAATAATTCTAGAAACATAACCTATAGAACACAAATAAGTGGAGAAAGTTATAAATGGGGGAGGGGAGAGAGAGAGAGAGAGAGAGAGAGAGAGAGAGAGAGAGAGAGGAGAGGGAGAGGGAGAGAGAGAGAGAGAGAGAGAGAAAAGAGTGCAAAAGAGAAAAATCATAAAGCAATGCCAAAAATTAAACTTAAAATAAGTACACATTCCCCTTCTCCACCCCTAAAATACATGATTACTCCTTTATAAATAGGCACAAGGTATGAAATGACTATGTAACCAATACAAGTAAATGCAGATATAATAACCGGTGTGGATCTAGTTTAGGAATAAATTGGAGTAAATGTAAAAATAAAAGACGTAGAACAACTATAACAACATTAATAAGCACACGAAATAAGGAACATGACATAATCACATCTAAAGTAGAAATAATTACACAGTAAGAAGAAATAAAGGCACAATTTTGTAGAGAAAAATTTGTAAAATAACATGAGGAGAAGTGTGAGAGGAAGAACAAGGAAAAGGAAGTGGAGCAAAAAAATGGAAATGGAGTAGGATAAGGAACAATATGACATCAAAGCAATAAAGATACAACAAGAAGAGAAGAAGAGGTAACAAGAAGATAAATAAAAAGTAGAAGCCATAGTAAAGGATAAGAAGGAATTAGAGGAGAAGGAAAAATGGGAAGAAGAGAGAAAAACTAGAAAACAAGAGAAAAGAAAGAAAGAAGAGGAATACAATAGGAAAGAAAAATAAGATAAGAGGAAAGAAGAAGACTACAAGAGGAAAGAAGAAAAGAATAAAATAAAATAATATAAATATAAATAAACCAAACAAGAGTAAGCCCAAAATTCCTATGAGACATAACAAACCGCAAAGGCCTATGCAAAAGTAGAATCAAAATCTCAAAAATTGATGGAGAAGAGAAAAGAAACCATGTAAACCACCACAAATCATGTGGCACAAATAGTTACTTATCAGAATGTATGAAAATAATACAAATGATTGTCGAAGTGGGAACATCCACCACCGAGAAGCTACTAGGAGAAGAAGATGAAGAATGGGATACAAAAACGTTTTGGTGGGAAAAAAATCAATTTTGCCAACATGCAGATGTAATTTGACCCTACCTTCATCCCATATTCATACACTAGTTCCCAAATTACCCAAAGAAGTGCATATGATAAAAAGAAAATGTAGAGCATAATTGCCATATTTGAGGTTGATTTGGATTACTTACTGCTACAAAACATAGATTAAAAGAATGCACTCATTGTAAGAAAATATTAGGGTAGACATACTACAAATAGATCAGAAAAAATTAAATTTAGAACAACCGCTACACAATCTAAAAGTTCAAATATATAATAGTTTTCCACAACTTATTACCGGTATCATAGGTGAATAACTAATAAGTGAGTAAATGTAGTTAACTATGCCGGTAGGTAGGAAAACTAATGGATAATTCCAATGATAATGGGATGAAAAATAATATAATTATGTAAATAGCCAATGTGAAAAAGGAATTCAAATATGTAGTGTGGATTCTACAAGAATATGTTACCATGTTACAAAATTATGAAGGTCAAACTAAAACATTAACATTAGAGCTCCTGGATTAGAACACGTATTTTCAAGATACCATGCTAGATAATATAAATTATTTAGGCACGGGTAGTACAATACAAGCTCAAATTATAACAAGGAAAAATTAGCAATAGATAGATAATTCACTACATACATTCTTGCAAGCTTGAGATAATGTTAACAAGAGACTTTGAGAGTGGGAACACAATGCACTACCCAAATCATTTGTAGGGTTTTAGGTATAATTCATGTGAGATAGGTTAGAAACATTGATTCAGGAAATCCAAAGCGTCATTCCTATTTATGATCAAGCTACAAAAATGCTAAGTACATTGAATTTTATGAAGTCCCGTAAGAATTTATACAATTAAAATATACTTCGTGAGAATAAATGAATCATTTATAGATTGGATTATATATAAGGGAGACCTATAATTATTCATACTAAATGTGAAGGAAATGAAGAACACATCAAGGTTTATTCTCCTACACATACTTAAATGCATTATAGATAATTCCACCTCTACTATTCATACCTCATAGTCATCTAGAACATATAGAGCAACCCAAACATCCTAAGAAGTAATAATGAGGAGAAGAAACATCAAAATTTTGTGGTGGATAATATAAATTTTGGTCCCATAAAATGCATAATTATCATTGATATTTGTAATCAGGCCTATATATATTGAAAACCTTAAATGGTGGTCTATGGGGTAGTTTCCATAGATTGAAAACCCACAAATGGTGGTCTGTTGGAAATTATACTTGATTAAAAACCTAAAAGGGTGGTTAATTAGTGCACAAAGGATGAAAAATGGTAAACGATGTACTCTATGTTGACTATGAATAAATATCATATAGTGAAACATAATCCACATTTGACATTTTCAAAAGACATGACAAAGGAAAATTTCCAAATGATCGAAGTGAATTTGGTCTTAGGGTGAGAGAACTATGGAAGTTTAAGAAAATGTTGGAGTGTAAAATGAATTAGAAATCTGATATGGATATAATTTGTATGTTTGTGCAATCATCTTATATAAGAATATTTCATATAATAGAAATTGTAGAATGTATAATTCCCTCTAAGGATAGGTAGATAATAGTATAAACCTCTTGATGTATGAAAATAAGTTGAAAGGACTAGTAACTCAATAGTCATGTTGTTTTGTATAAAAATATGTAAGCACATTGCATAGAAGGTTGATCTTGGATCCCAATATCAAGTTATTTTAGGTTCCTCCCATTTAATGTGTTCAAATTTTACTTTTAAGTAGTTATATTTGTCATATGCTTTCTCATTATTTATCTCTTCTATCCAACTTATGCATATTTTAGCTATTGTTCACATTGAAAAAATTAGCATGATTTTGAGACAAATATGGATTATCCTAGACTACAACATATTGCATGTCCTCAATATGTGATCCATGGATCTTTGCTAACAACATGAATCATATAACATTTTTTTTTTTAATTTGGATCATGTTTGGATGTATGTTTATACACTATTTTAAACCCTTTTAAAGAACTTGTTTTGAGACCACAACATAGGAAATATATAAATAATGAAAGTGTGTTAGCATTACAAATCTATTTGAAATCATACTATACCTAGTATTAAACATGAAATATGCATCAATCTAAAAATATTGATAACAACCATGTAAAAATTCTCTCTTGAATCCAAAGGATTGGGATATGTAGCTTAGGTTTGACCTATTGATAAATTTGTAGGGCATGATTGGAATCAAATATTTTGAATATATTTTTAAAATAATTTTTTTCATCATACGTTGTTTATCTTATAATTTTTTTGTGTTTTCCTTGGTGGGCACCTTGTGTCGTTGACATATTTTCTCGTTATGTGTCATTCTTATACAATTTATATTGTTGTATAAGAATTGGAATGTGTAGTCAATTGTATGGTAATTATCCTCTGGCATGTCAATTAAAATCCTTATGAGTGTGATTTTATTTCCTTTGGATCATACTTGTGGTCATTTAAATTTTATTATACCAAATGTGTTTCTACCTTGGAGAAAAATGAGATCTTACTTCCTAGACTCTTCATACCTTGTGTTTCTAATCTTGTAAAATACAAGAAGGAATCATCATATGTTATTACATTTTACAAATAATAAGTCAGTTATTAATTAAATCATGTTAGTTGTATAAAATAAAGATATTGTGATCATCATGGAGGAGATTGTGTTGTGAGTATTTATTATTTTGGAATTTGGGATAAACATAGGCATAAGACCTCTTTAGGAAGATATAATGGGTGAAAATTTTGTAAGGTTTTAATAATATAACTTTTTTAACTAATACACTTGTGAGTGTAAATCTAGGTCTTGTGACAATCCATCCTTAAATGAATTGGATAACTTGTAAAAAAATTAGAAAATGTTTTTTTTAGTACCTCCTAGAGGGGAGAACTTATGTTTTGGAGAAGAAATCTCCCTCATAATGTTGTCTTGATTATCCTATTACTCTTTAAATGTTTTGGAATAAAAAATTGAATTATACTAAGTGTGTAAGATGAACTATAATATATGTGAATTTTGGGTGAAGTCCTTCTTCCTTACTCTCTCTCTCTCTCTCTTAAATGGATTTGTCGGTGTAAATGTTGTGTTTTAATTTCTCCTTTCAATATGTATTGAATTTAAATGAATGTTTTAAAACTTACATTTGAATCCTTTATGAGGCATGAACAATTGAATGCATGTGTGGGATTGAGAATATATCATTATTTAGTGGAGGAAAAGGGATTGTTACTTGAAGAAAGGGATGAGGATTTATGTGTTACATTGGAGAAACCAAGGGAATATCTAGTTAGTGTAGTGCAAAGGGGTGGTTAAGTGGAGGGGAAAAGGTATGTTATTTGTGTGTTTTGATCTTAGAGGAACTAAAGGCTATCCACGATTCCTTTTTGGATGGAAAAGGGGTAGTACATTTGATGGTATATCCCCTTTACAAACCTTATTGAAATAGTTAGTAGTATGTGTTGTTTTCATGTTTTGAGTGATTTATTTTTCTTATCTCTTGTTCCAAGTAAAATTTAAATCATTGTATGAGTGTTTTTATGAGTGTCAAAACATATCCATTATTGTTGTTTGGTATGAAGTGTAATGGATGTAATTATTAAAAAAAGTTACCCTAGTTTTGGATTTGGTTTTGATTTATAAATTTTGGGGTAGTACATATGGTATTAGAGCTGAGGTTCAAACTCTAAAATGTCTGGGACAAAACTCATGACTTGATAGTTATGTATAAGATGGAACAATTGTGTTGTTTGGATAACAAATATATACTTTTAATGTTACATATGTACCTATAGTATTGTATTGGTACCTAGTGTAGTGTTTTATGCTATCAATATGCTATATAAAAATCATTTTACTTATAAAATTTGGATGTATCATATACGTGTTATCAAACCATTGTTTGAAAAATGTGTTTCCTAGTTAATCATGAATGTATAGTGATGTTATATTTCTCCTTTTATATTATTCCTATGATATCATTATGTTATGTTTTAAATGTGATCACTTGTGAATTGTGGATGCATTATAATGTTATGATTTCATGTTATATTATACTTGTCCTATCAATACGTTATGTTGTGAACATACTACCTTATACGTCATGAATATATTGTGATGTTGTATCATTATGTTATATATTACCTATGTGTATAATTATCTTGTTATGATGTTTTGTAGTAAACCTTTGTTTTAGTGATGTAGTGTTGTGTTATAGTATCAACATAAATTTTGGTAGTCTATGGGCCATAAAGCCGCCACAAAAGAAAAATAGTGTTGGATTATGAAGAATATTACATGATGGAATTTATCCAATAAAAATCTACTAAACCAAACTTTGTCATTAGTATTTTTTTAATTATGCTCAGTCAAACCATGTCAAACATCAGCTTGGAATAAAAACTTGGTGCCCAATTCATAGTTCAACATTTGTAACCAGTGATTCATCTTGAGTTCCTAAGATAAATAAACCCAAAAATATTCTCCTAGTTATGGATCTACACTCTTAAGTGGAACCTCACAACACTCCCAAAAATTTTAACCTAAGAAATCATGTTATATAAGATACTTTTCCATTTAATATCGTGGAATTTGAAGATCTCCAAATGATAACTAGATCAAATTTAATCCTAAAATTTCAATAGTAAACAAAGAGCTCATAAACCATACAAAAAGTAAGAGTATTTTTGCTTTTTAAAAATATCTATTATTTTCTAAACGGTGAATAGAAAATTTTCTCATATATAAATATTGATTAATTTGATAGAAAAATCAATGGGAAATGTTTACGTAGTAATTAAGGCTAAGAATCCAATTAGGGTATGAATCACCTCGCTAAGCTTATATATTTTCTTAAAATTTATTCAGATAAAGAATTTTTTTTAGACACATTATTTATGGAGAATTTTCTAAAGAGGTGACATTATTGTAAAAGAGGTGATCTTTTTAAATTGGTATATCGTATGGTTTTTTTATTGTAAAGAGTGTTTTTGTTTCCATTCTAATGGACATGGACATTTTAAATCACATCCGGGATCAACAACATGCCTAGGTTACTACCCCAAGAACATATAAGGAGCACTTCCTATGAATTTGTTTTGGGTTGTCATCCCTAAACCCTTTCTTCTTGGTCCATTGTTTAGTACTCATAAGGTTTCCCCTCTATTTGGTGGGTATTATTCTTGAGTCTTAATATATGAAGAATAATTCCTATTCTAATAAGTGGTCATACCCTCTTGCAGAAAATAATATTCCTTCCTAATAGATCATTTATCACATGACATTGTTTTAGATGCATTTTCAACTGATCTCCACATCCTTCCCGAGTCTTTTAACCCTTGAGACGTTCATCGTGAATGCATTTTTATAGATCTCAAAGTCCTACATTTTTGGTGTTGTGTTATTTTTTGAGTTTGTTGTTGCATCTATCATGTGTTCTTGCACAAATTTTTATATTATTAAATTGGAGAATAATATGTTATTTTTTTATATCTTTGAGCATTACAATCGGACATCACTCATTGAGATCATTTTCCCCCTATCTAGATATTGATATATTTATGATGGTTCTCTTATTTGATGCGTGCTAGATGATGCATGCTAAATTGATAGGGCCCCTGGATAGTTCATTCCACCACCCCTAGACCCTATATATAACTTTCATTTGATCAATATCCCTAGCCTCAGATAGAATATATGGCATGATCTTAGCTACTGGTTGTAGAAGATAACATGTAGCTTAAAGCACAAAATGATCTTTTGTGCACCCTCATTTTGGAAATGATATAATCATACATTCATTACAACATAAAATTATATATATGAAACATCAAATTTATTTATTGGTCCAAAAATCATTTGCACTTGGTCCACCTTTATACATAACTCTTATACCTATTGACTTTAATTTGTCAATTTATTAGCATCTTACTAATGATTTTTATGTTGTATATTGTTCTTCTACATATGATGTTTATATTTCTACATTTTGTGAGCATGATGATCTTGTTATTGTATCCTATGCATTTTTGCTCATATTCCCGAACATGTTGCTTGTCCCATTTTTGATCCATCTCCTTAGCTTCCTAGATATTTTGAGAGACATAATACTAGATTTGGCTCTCGCATGATTCGCTCCATGGGATATTATATTGGAGTTCTTGGTAGATATTCAAATGTTATTATTTCTCCCATTCACCTTATTTGTTGGGATCATCACCAAGGAATTGGTTATTTTATAGATGATGTATATTCCTCTTGAGGATAATTTGATGACATAGCTCCCTTTTTTTGTGTTCTACTATGTATGGGGACATTGAGAAGAATATGAGCTCTATTGTTTCTTTATTCATAACTTATCAACCTGTCACATGTTTTTTCAGTTGGTTCATTTTTTAACTTCACACCTACTCATTTGTAAACAACTTTATCCATCATTCATATTCAAATAGGTTGGATATCATATCACTCTTGAAATAATCAATAGAGTTTTTTGAGAGGAATCTATAGGTCAGGTTCCTCCACTATTCAAATTCATCACCACACATTTATCCTCCTACCTTTTGAAAAAAAATTTAGCTGAGATATATTGTTGGCATTTCTTTTTATGGATTACTATTAACTAACGAATTTCTTTAACAAATTTATTATCCCCTTTTCGACATGAGATATTATTATGCATACAATATCATTTTTTTCATATTTTTCATGGATTTTTCATGAGATCAAATTTACCTTTTTTCCATGGTATTTTTAGTTCAACCTTTTCCCATCATGTGTGGGTGACTAGTGTTTTTCATCCTTTCAATATCAAATTTTTAACTCTCCCATCACCATTTTTTCACAAATTAGATGTTCCATGGACACATGTTGTTTAGATTTGAATACACACTATAATTAATGAGTACCTAACTGAAGTTATAGTCAAGTTTTTAAATTTTGATTCTACTAAATATTCTTTTCTATTTGGATTAAGAGGGAATTGTGTTAGACACCTTACTTTCTTGGTCATGAAGTTAGCTATGGAAAAGGTCATGGTGTCAATTCCTCATAGTATAGAGTAGTCAAGTAGGAACTAAAGGGATGTAATACTAGAAGAGGAAATATAAAGGGAAGGGGCCAAAATTAGAAAGAATTATTGAATGGTACAAAAATATCATAGAGAAGAAAAGAAAAGGATTAAAAGACTATAGAAAGAGAAAAGGAAATACAATAAATGGGGAAGTTCTATTAATTATAAAGGGAAGAAGAAACCAATTGTGAGTAGGAGTTATGTAGTGGAGGTTTTCAGGCAAGGAGGGAAGGAGCCTCTTAGAGAAGGCAATGATATTTCCAAGAAAGAACACCGAAGTGACCAAGAGGGTGTGTAATGAGGTTTGGAACCTGATTGAAAAGAGGGGAAGGAAATTGAGAAATCCAATGAGGAAGTAAAGGATATAAGACTAGAATTAGTTATAAGTTGTTTCATAAAGAAACATGTATTAAACCCATAAAAAATATCATGGATACCACAAGATTTTACGCGCTTTTATAAAACACAATCCAAAATAAATAAATCAGACTAAATGAACAAAGGCCCATAGAAGATGATAATATGCCTCTTATAGCATATATCCCTAGAGTTGTTAGGAATTACGAGCACTCACATAGTTTAGTGTTAGGTGAGTCCATTTATTGTTATGTATGTGTGAGGTTGTTTGTAGTAGAATAGATAGGTGAGTTATGTTGTTATCATATTAATAGGGTTAATTCGTTATTTATAGGAATTATATTCCTATATAAATGCATTTATCCCGTATGTTTGATATACACACAAATATAATATTTTTTTGTATCTGTTAAATTCTAAACCAAATTCAAGATTTTGTATCGGATCGATATTGATTCCCTTCCGTAATCTTTTCAAACATTTATGGAAGGACTAAAGTGATCTGGTTTGATTCATTCCAACATATAAAAAAATTCCTTGGAATGCAAATAATGGCTTCGGAGACGAGAGGAATCAATCGAGTTTCATGGTTATTATTTGACAAGAGTCATATATAATGTTTAATGATGCACTATCAATATCAATAAATGCTTCATTGCTAATTTTCTACCGTATGCGCATGGGTCTTTGAAAGTCATATTGATGTTGTATTAAATATTGACATAGTTTATTTTGGCCATGTGATTTAAGCGTCAACTATTCAAAATTTCTCCTAAATTATTTGCATCAATCAATTTAATCATCCTATTATCATCTATGTTATGTATATCTTCCAACACAACACACCACATCTGTCTACTCACACCATGTTGTTTTTATTTCTACCCATAATTTCAACTTGTTCATCTAATGATTTTTTACCAGATTGTGGGCCATCCATGGTAGTGTATTCTGCGTTCATTATTTTTTTTTAGTTTGTTGTCATTATTTGTAATAGTTTTGGTTTTCTAGGTTCACTCGTGTCAAATTCAAAATCTAATTTCATTTTTTGTTGTATGTTGAGTATCAAATTTAGTAGTCTTGTATATTCACTCTCAATATAATATGTGTGTGTGTCAATTTCAATTGTTATTTTTTTGTTAAAGGTAATGAAATATTCCTTTTTTTTGTCATCATCCACTTTTATATCTCGATTTTATAACGGTAAATTTTTGAGTCTTCATGTCGTATATGTATTCAATCAGAAAATTGGTTCCTTTGTGATTTGATTTATGCATTATAAGATATTTGATTCCACTTAAGATAATGTCATTTTCATCTTGTTGTTATGTGTTTCATCTTAACGGTTTTTAGGTGAATGATAGGTTTTATCATTTGTATATATTTGTTACAATGGAAGTCCCATTAGAAAAATTCAACGGGCTCAATTTTCACACTTGGAAAGTGAAGATCTAGATTCAGTTAATGAACAAAAATATTTGAATCATAGTAGATGGAAAAGAATCAACACCTACAGATCCAACCAAATTGTCCGAATGGGAAATGAGGGATGATGTACTCAAAGCCATTATTGGCCTTTCTCTCTTAGATACTGAACTACATTATGTTGATCTTGAGAAATAATCTCATGAAATGTGGAAAAACCTAAACAAAATCTTTGGAGCTAAAGAAGTGAATGCCAAATTTTCTCTTAAATTACAGTTGTTCAAGTTAAAAATGGGTGAAGGAGCTACAATGTTGAGTCATATTAATCATTTATGGTCTTTCCTTCCATAGCTGGTAGAAGTCAAATATCCAATAGAAGATGAGGATGCAAAAGCTATTATGTTGAATAGTTTTCCTCCAAAATATAGTAATGTTGTTTTCACACTCGGTCAAATGCCTTCCAACTCATTAGAAGATATGATATCAGCTCTTCTAGCTGAAGAAAATAGAACCAAAGAAGACATAGATGAAGTAAAAGCTCTATATATCGAAATAAGCATAATAAATTTTCAAAAAATGAACGAGAAGTTTAATGATTCTACTGCAAGAAAAAGGGCCATATCTCTACATACTGCAAAGTTTTTTCTCAAGATATACTAAGTGGAAAAATTGGAGATGAGGCCAATATAACAATAGATGAAGAATCATCGGGAGAAGAGGATCCTGAACAAGAGGAATTTGGATATGCATCTGAAGACTTTTTGTACTAAGAATTCTTTTACTGGAGGATGGAGGCACAATAGGATGGAGGACAATAAACATCCTCTCGTCATTCGCCAATGATGGGGCCATTCGCTATTATGACATGTGTGAGTGTGTGTTTATTTTAGTGTGATTTTTTCGAGAATAATGTGTTATAAAACTTCACATTGTGGGGGTGGAATGACACAATGTTTTTGTAACAACCCAAAAACCACACACACTAAAAAAATAGAGTAAAGTACAAGATAATTTTTTTTTGACTTGCTTGATACACCACATGACACAACATGTCATCACCAAGGTTACAACTAACTCTGTGAACAACTTGATACAAGGATGACCATAAGGGAAACATGGAAACGTTCACACCCATCAAGGAAAATTCACTCTTTTCTTTGACAAGATGCCACAAAAGACCAACCACAATACATCGTTACAGTTTAGGACATCCCACGATGAAAATATTCTTAAGATTATTGATTTACTAGAGACGTCTTACAATTCTTAACTTATGTTCTAGAAGGTTCATGTTATGATTCTTACAGCTCTTCTTATAGGGTTAGGTTTCTTTTCTTTTGTACAATTAAGGTCTATCCTAGGATCATCTCTAATATGAAAATTACTTTCTTAATTCATTTACAAAACCAGGAGGTAATCAATTTCACAAGGCTATCTATTTGAACCCGCACCACTAAAACTTGATTCATACCTCCATTTGTACAAGGAGATGAGTGTAAGCTCCTATCAAGGGAGATATTGTTTTAGGTTCGGATCCACAACCTCCTTGTGCAAGGGTCAACACTTATCCCTACTTAAGAGAAGGTTACAATGTACTGAGAAAAAGGCTAGAGTGAGACGGTAAATTTAATTCATCATCAAGATCTTTTTTTTTTGTTACTAATCAGTCTTTTAAAGAGACTTAAGAGTTTAAAAGGATTCGGGTAAGAACTTCATTTAGCATTTTCTGGATTAGGTTCGACAAAGGAAACAAAAGACTTAATGTGGTACCATACTGAGAATAAAGTTTAATCTGTAGCTTAAGGTTAGCAATGGTAGGTTCTTTTATACTAGTAGAAAACTCCTTTCTTCTCAATTTGAAAATTCTTAAAATTATTCAATAAGAAACACAACTCCATAATTGTTTTATTTATTTAATCAACTTATGAATTCATTTTATACTCTTTTATCTTTGATTAACCTTTTGAAAGAGGATTGCCACCTACTAACATGTACATAGAACTACACTGATGTCAAGACCATGGAGAGTCATTAAAGCATGAAAGTATTATGACTCAAAAGCAAAGATGCCATTGCAAATCGAGAGAGAAGAACACGGTTAAAACCTTTCTTTTCAACATGGCATACAACCTAAAGGTGATCTCAAGATACAATAGAACTTGGCTGAGAATACGAAGGTGCCAAACATGATCAAGCCATGCAACCACAATAGTTCATGACTGATAAATAATATTATCGAAAGAATGCTCATAACCAGGTGAAGATTGAATAATTATTTCTCACACAGATAATTACAGTCCTACTACCACAGGACAAAACAACTTTATAACACAATAATCCAAGGCAAGAGACCTTCCAAACTCCATTACAAGCACCATTAAGATTACAACACATTTGACATTTGTAACAAGAAACTTCATAAATCCATCAAATGAAACCTTTGCAACTCTTTCTTTTTATCTACTCACATAACCCATCTACATAAGTATTAACTTGAGTCAATTCGCGAGAACTAAGCATGTTAAGGATACACATTGTAACAAAAAGCTAACATTTAACAATATCATAAAAGGAATGTTATAATTCAAGAATGGATTAAAGCACAACCCACAAATCCAAAAATTATTTACACAAGAAAGAGATCTAAACTAGCCAAGCAAGGAGAAAGCCAAAATACCAGTAAGAACAAAATCTCATAAATTAAGGCAAGACCTTATGGGTTAGGAACAAGAAGGTCAAGAGTATTGATATTTCAATCATGTAATCCTATGGATTATGTGATTGAAATCAATACTCAATCCATCCATCAAAAGGGGTCCAAGAGAAGACAAAGCATACTAGTTACGATCATAGGCGTGAAACAAAACAAAGTTATCCAATCCTTCTAGGAGGGAGGCTTCATAATAATATGGGTTCGACACCCTTAAAAGAAAACAACTATAGTTTCAGTTTTAACCAAGGAGTTTACCACTACCTCCTTATAGGATTTCTTAATGTAGTACTTGTTAACAAATCAAATCCACTCTTCAAAAGCATACAAATGAGACACAAAAAGGGCCATTATTCTACCAACAAACCTCATCCTAATCATCAACTTCTCTACATAATATGAGGGAAGGCTAACCCAAAAATTCATTAATAATTTTTATATATTTTTGACAATATCAATAAGTATTTGACAAATTGATTTCCTTAACAAAGCCACAAAACGAGACTTTTAGTAACCAAGTTTGAAGTATATGATATTCAATTTTGAAAACAAAAGGATATGATACATGATAGGTAATACACCATGAATGCTCCAGACTCAAAATACCTTACCATGAGTTCAAGCACAAAAAAAAAAAAGAACCAACAATCATATCCATTAGGAAGGTTACGCGGTGCGATCAAGCCTAGAAGCTCTATAAGCTCCTTTCCAATGGTATAGAAAATGGAAATTTACCAAATCCATGTGGGCTTATGAAGGAAATTTCTAGCAAATATCAAACAGATGAATATAGTAGCCACCTATTATATTATGGCTGTAATCCGCTATCATCTAACAGGAAATGAGTTCATGAATCCAATACCATGGATTCACCTACAACTTTTATTTCAGTCCAACTATTAACTGCTTGTTTGCGACCCTTAATAAAAATTGTAGAGATTTCATTTAATAAAACTTACAATGTTTCCCCCTCACTTTAATCAAACCATATTTTGAACCAGGAAATAGGTATAGTAATTCTCTCAACACTTAGAAGCCAAAATAGGTGTCAGGTTATTCATCCTCTAGAACTTGGTAGAAAATTCAACCATGTATAGTTCTAAAAAAACTAATACCATTTTCTAAATAAACAAAATGTAAGGAATACCCACACGCTTAAACAAGTTTTAGAACACAATGTCAATATTAATGTTCCTTTTAGCAAAATAGGAGAGCCCTAAACATGAAATATGTATTTATTCAACCAAATAGATATATTTAGGCTTAACCTTCCATATAGTAAGCCTTCAATTATAAATACCATCACAATTTTCTTTTAATAGAGAGTCATATAAGCAAACGAAACTCTATAATGTTTCCTTCCCTGGGAACTAGATTGCATCACTCAATATTGTAGTAGCCCATTTAGAAAAATATGAAATGGAGTAAGCTATAAGAGGTAAAAAGAGAATTCCATGCAAAACAAGTGAATTTGGAAGAGGATTTAAAGGAACACCCAAGCACATTCGAGCACCGATTTAAACAACCATGAAAACATTTTCTAGGTGCCATTTAAGGAAAGAAGAATATTCATTTCAAGATACTAAAAGAAGGTAGCAGATTATTGCAAGGTGTAGATTTAACATGCCTAAATGGGGCTTCTAAAAAAGTAGCGACATCCACCAGTTATAACATCTTCTGCATCAAGACCAACGTTGGATGGAAATTTGACCTTTGTAGAAGCTGTCCCATGCCAAGAGACAAGTTTACCCTTGATCACCCAAACAAAAACATTGAGAACTAGGTACTTAGTTGTGTCGACAACATCCACTGCAACAACCAAATTGCTGTCAAATTTACAGACCTCCAATTCAGGCCGCAATCCAAGACATAGTGCTTTGGAACCCCAAGTTTGGCAATTTGGGAAAGCCTGTAAACTGCTCCATAATAAGGGGACGCCTTCGTCAAATCTGAAGCTTCAAACTCACAAGGTATATAGCCCCAAAGAACTAGGGAGATAGCAGTCCTAGTTGCAATCACGATCACCCAATGTAAGGTCTGCAAGGATTACCGCCATGTTTCAAAACTGGAAAAAAAACAAGGTAGCAAACGGGGTTCGAAACTGATGGAGGTCCTCAAAAAATAACTAAGTAAAAGGATGGGTGAGCTTGGAGGAAGTATAGAAAACAAAGAGGAACAATAGGGCATCCAACAAACATTTCCCATTTTAAGGAATTTTCAACAACACCCAATGTAAATCCTTCATAAGAAAATATCAAGCGGCCAGAGTAGAATATTGTAGGCAGTCAACAAGAAACATAGAAGATTTGCAAATCAGAATTAATAAATGAAGGAAGTGCGGCCACCAACAAGGAAGAGTCCAACACGTCTAGTAAAAGGAGTTAATGAAGTGGCAGGTGGCCATCAAAGCCACCCACCTCCAACCAAACAAGGAACTAAAAAAAATCAAATAAGATTTACATTCCCTCCCTCACACCAAGCATGGTACATATTGATATGAAAAGGAGAAGCAAGGTCGGTGGGGGCACATAAAATCCACATTTAAATTTAGTAATTTAAAACAATCCCAAGATTGAAGGATCGGTCGATACTGGGAGGAAAATGGGGGTTGAAGACTTAATTAAAAATATTAAATGTGAACACCACTCCCAAACCGTGGCACCACCAACATAACAAACTCTTCCTCATTTATGCAAATGAGGCTCGGTTAGAGTGAAGCGACCAACAAAACAATAGGATAGTTTAGTGATAACAAAGGATAATATCGATAACAATCTATATTAAAAATAATAATAAAATATAATCATTGATCGACAATAAAAACAATAATGTCATTATTATTATTATTATTTTTATTATTATTACACAAAACTTACAAAATAATTATCAATTATAGTCATAATGGTCAGTAGTCAAGATCGACAATTTTATTTTATTTTAAAAAAATTATTATTATGGATATTCCTTTTAACAGGACACGCCCTAACAACACCCAAATGCCAATCCAGCTGCCTACTAGGCTGTGAGAACACAATCTACCTTAACAGGTGATCGGAAAGTGGCAAAACCAACAAAGATCAGCAGAAGCACAACATCGTTAAATGCTAAGGAACATGGTCATCGAAGAAGAAAATAAAATAAAATAATGATAAATGAGGCATTACATTCTCCTTCCCTTAAGGAAGCGTCATCCTCTATGCAACATAGCACAGAGGAAAAGAAATGGTACGCAACAAACAATAAAGATGGGTGAAGGTACGCTCTAAGGTTAAGATTTCTGAGGCAAAAGCATGGCCACGGGGTGGCCTTAGGAACATGTGGTAGAAATTTTAACTTTAAAGGTTCTGTGAAGATTGGTAGTTCCCTCTTATTCATTATTTCATTAGTCTCTTTCCATTAACATTATTCTTAGTTTAATTTCTTTAAAATTTCATTGTTGAAGAGTTTTAGTTTATTCCTTATTGTGGGTGCCCAACATGAACTGCTAACACAACACCCTACCGGGGTCAGACAAGACACTACAGATTAACAAACACACAAGTATATACTTCATGACTGTATTACACCACAAAATATTACTCAAATACGGAAGGGAATAGGCATGGTCCACATAACATAGTACTTGTCACACAACCATGACTGACAAATATAATACTTGAACAAGGTGTACTACGACATCTAGACATTTCCTCAATTCCATAGATGAAAAATTCACATAACTCTAAACAAAAGCTACAGGCACATAGTGTACACCAGGGAGCCACAACCATAACCAACCCTCATGAGCACACATACATCATAACACTACCCCCAAAACGCCACCAACACCATATACCGAGAGTAACACCCATAGCATCAGAAAATAACCTCCTACTCCCAAGTATTACAAAACAACTCCATATAACTCCTGAAGCATCAATTACATACACACATGAATCTCTTATGCCTCCCTCAAGTAGTAAAGTATAGATAAATTTTTCTTTTTGCTCCAAAAGAAAAGAGGTCGGTCACCCTATGGCCCAAGACACATAGAGTCCGGCTACCCCTAACCCAAGTGACATAATAACTCATGGTTTGACAACCCACTAGTTATCTGTAACTCCTTGGGGCATACCCCCATACAACAAAGTGGGTCCATAGGTCCAACCATTCCATGGTGCATCCCATGACCCTATTCCACACATCATGACAATAGAACCAACATAGCAATCCAATCAAAATGCCAAGTGGCAAAGTACAAGCCTTGGGAAAGGCGGTAAAATCTTAAAATTTAAAAGAAGATTCAAAACCAAGCAAAACAAATGACCAAATGGCCATAGTTAGTGCAAAAATCCACGTGTTAGTACCACAAACCAAGGAAATGCCAAAAATGTAAAACATGGCAATCAAGAAAATTGTTGGTCCTTAGAAAAGTAAAGTAAAAGGTTCAATTTACAAATAAAATACACATATAAAAATAGCACATTACGATGACTATGTGGCCTTATCTTTCCACCGAGGGGTACTCAACAAGTTGCTGGCACTCGGAACCTTGATCCTTGGTTTGTAAAATAACATATCAATAGTACAACTATCATCATCTCAATCTGAATCATCTCACCACCACTTCAACAAGGCTCAACATAGTCAAAATCACATAGGTTGAATCCATATGATAACCATATCGAGAGAGAAAAGAGTACAAGTCACCATCTACTAAGCCTAAGGTGTCCGCATGAAACACAATATGCATGACACCCGTTGAGCAAGTGCCACACATACCAAACAAACAAAAGTGGGTTTTCAGCCTATGTAAGGCTCCACTTCCTATCTTGTACTCGGCTCGAGTGACTGGTCAACAGTACACATTTTCTCACTCCAAACATACACAGTTTACCGATTTCCCTCAGGGTCGGTTAGCATAAGGTTCACAACATAACATGTAACTACATCACTAATACAATGGTGGTTCACACACATTAATAATAACACCTTCGCAAGGTACATATACAGGGTAGGTCACAATCATACATTCACTGGGTGCAATACATCACTCTACCACATTCTACATCCAAAGTGCAATCACTATACAATAGGGTTCATATATTAACCATATGTGGAAATACACTTTTTTCTATATAAATGATAATGACATCATTAAGAAATTCAGTTCATCACAACCAACCTGGTTATACCACATACCAACATACACCCACATCACAAGTACAAATAGGAGTCAACAATCACAATTTTTCCACACACAACAAAACACTGTTTCACACTCAAACACACATAGAATTTGCTGAAAGGAGAGAAAATAAATGCTCTCATCCTTAAAACATCCACATGTAGGAAATTACAAAGTAAGTGACATACACATCATGTGTGTTCACAATATCACAATTGTGACATAGTTCACATCACACTTATATCACATTACCCTTCGAATATCATCCACCATCAAGTAACACCATCACCATCATGAAACACCATCACCATCATGTGACACCATAAAAACTCCAAATTGGCCCAGAGGTTTGAGAGCATGAACCTCCACTCTAATACCAAGTGTAACAACCCAAAAATACACACACACTAAAACAAAAGAGTAAGTACAAGATAATTTTGTTTTGACTTGCTTGACACATCACATGACACAACATGTCATCACCAAGGTTACAACAAACTATGTGAGCAACTTGATACAAGGATGACCACAAGGGCAGCACAGAAATGTTCACATCCATCAAGGACAATTCACTCTTTTCTTTGACAAGATGCAAAAAAACACCAACCACAATACATTGTTATAGTTAGGACATCCCACGTTGAAAATCTTCTTAAGATTACTAATTTACTAGAGACATCTTACAATTCTTAACTTACATTCTACAAGGTTCATGTTATGATTCTTACAGCTCTTCTTATAGGGTTGGGTTTATTTTCTTTTGTACAATTAAGGTCTATCCTAGGATCATCTCTAATATGAAAATTACTTTCTTAATTTGTTTACAAAACCAGGAGGTAATTGATTTCACAAGGCTATCTATCGGAACCCTCACCATTAAAACTTGATTCATACCTCCATTTGTAGAAGGAGACAAGTGTAAGCTCCTATCAAGGGAGATATTGTTTTAGGTACCAATCCACAACCTCCTTGTGCAAGGGTCAACACTTATCCCTACTTAAGATAAGGTTACGATGTATTGAGAAAAAGGCTAGAGTGAGATAGTAAAATTAATTCATCATCAAGATCTTTTTTTTTGTTAATAATATATCTTTTAAAGAGACTTAATAGTTTAAAAGGATTCAGTAAGAGCTTCATTCAACATTTTCTAGATTAAGTTTGACAAAGGAAACAAAAGACTTAATGTGGTACCTTGTACTCATAATAAATTTTAAATTTTATCTTAAGGTTAGCAATGGTAGATTCTTTTATACTAGTAGAAAACTCCTTTCTTCTCAATTGAAAACTCTTAAAATTATTCAATAAGAAACACAACTCCATAATTGTTTTATTTATTTATTCAACTTATGAATTCATTTTCTGTTCTTTTATTCTTTGATTAACCTTTTGAAAGAGGATTTCCACCTACTAACATGTACATAGAACTACACTGATGTCAAGACCATGGAGAGTTATTAAAGCATGAAAGTCTTATGACTCAAAAGAAGAAGCTGCCATTGCAAATCGAGAGAGAAGAACACGGTTAAAACCTTTCTTTTCAACATGGCATACAACCTAAAGGTGATCTCAAGATACAATATAACTTGGCTGAGAATATGAAGGTGCCAAACATGATCAGTCCATGCAACCACAATAGTTCATTACTGATAAATAATATTATTGAATCAATGCTCATTACCAGGTGAAGATTGAATAATTATTTCTCACACAGATAATTACAGTCCTACTACCATAGGACAAAACAACTTTATAACACAATAATCCAAGGAAAGAGACCTTCCAAACTCCATTACAAGCACCATTAAGATTACAACACATTAGAAATTTGTAACAACAAACTTCATAAATCCATCAAATGAAACCTTTACAACTCTTTCTTTTTATCTACTCACATAATCCATCTGCACAAGTATTAACTTGAGTCAGTTCGTGAGAACTGAGCATGTTAAGGCTACACATTGCAATAGTAAGCTAACATTTAACAATATCATGAAAGGAATGTTCTAATTCAAGAATGGATTAAAGCACAACCCACAAATCCAAAAATTATTCACATGAGAAAGAGATTTATACTAGCCAACAAGGAGGAAGCCAAAATACCAAGTAAGAACAAAATCTCATTAATCAAGGCAAGACCTTATGGGTTAGGAACAAGAAGGTCAAGAGTATTGAGATTTCATTCATGTAATCCTATGGATTATGTGATTGAAATCCAATACTCAATCCATCCATCTAAAGGGGTCCAAGAGAAGACAAAACATACTAATTACGATCGTAGGCGTGAAACAAAACAAAGTTATCCAATCCTTCCAGGAGGGAGGCTTCAGTAATATGATTTCAACACTCTTAAAAGAAAACAACTATAGTTTTTGTTTTAACCAATGAGTTTACCACTACCTCCTTAAAGGATTTATTAACGTAGTACAAGTTAAAAATCAAATCCACTCTTCCAAAAGCATACAAATGAGACACAAAAAGGGCCATTATTCTACTAACAAACCTCATCCTAATCGTCAAATTCTCTACATATATATGAGGGAACGCTAACCCCAAAATTCGGTAATAATTTTTATATATTTCGACAATATGAATAAGTATTTGAAAATTCTATTTCCTTAACAAAGCCACAAAACAAGACTTTTAGTAACCAATTTTTAAGTGTAAGATATTTGAGTTCGAAAACAAAAGGGTTCGATACACAGTCGTAATTCACCATCAATTCCTAGACTCAAAAGACCTTACCACGAGTGCAAGAAAAAAAAAAAGATGAACCAACACACATATCCATTAGGAAGGTTATGCAGTGCAGTCAAGCCTAGAAGCTCTATGAGCTCCTTGCCAATGGTATAGAAAATGGAACTTTACCGGATCCATGTGGGCTTATCAAGGAAATGTCTAGCAAATATCAAACAAATGATATATAGTAGCCACCTATTATATTATGGCTGTAATCAACTAACATCTAACAGAAATGAGTTCATGAATACAATACCATGGATTCACCTACAACTTGTGTTTCATTCCAGCTATTAATAGCTTTCTTGCGACCCTTAACAAAAATTGTAGAGATTTCATTCAATAAAACTTATAATGTTTCCTCCTCACTTTAATCAAACAAGAGTTTGAACCAAGAAATAGGTATAGTAATTATCTCAACACTTAGAAGCCAAAATAGGTGTCAAGTTATTCATCCTCTAGAACTAGGTACAAAATTCAACCATGTACAGTTCTAAAAGAAAAAACTAATACCATTTTCTAAATAAACAAAATGTAAGGAATACCCACACGCTTAAACAATTTTTAGAACACAATGTCAATATTAATGTTCCTTTTAGTAAAATAGGAGATCCCTAAATAGGAAATATGTATTTATTCAACCAAATAGAGATATTCAAGCTTACTAGAAGAATATTTCTCGTACTTCCTTCCATATAGTAAGCCTTCAATTATAAATACCATCACAATTTTCTTTTAATAGAGATTCATATAAGAAAACGAAACTCTATAATGTTTCCTTCCCTGCGAACTAGATTGCATCACTCAATATTGCAGTAGCCCATTTAGATAAATATGAAATGGAGTAAGCTATAAGAGGGAAAAAGAGCATTCCATGCAAAACCAATGAATTTGGAAGGAGATTTAAAGGAACAACCAACACACTCAGGTAGTAATTTAAACAACCACGAAAACATTTTGTCTAGGCACCATTTAAGGAAAGAAGAATATTCATTTCAAGATACTAAAAGAAGGTAGTAGATTATTGTAAGGTGTAGATTTAACATGCTTGAATGGGGCTTCCAAAAAGTAGTGACATCCACCAGTTATAACATCTTCTACATCAAGACCAACATTGGATGAAAATTTGACCTTTGTAGAAGTTGTCCCATGCCAAGAGACAGGTTTACCCTTGATCACCCAAACAAAAACATTGAGAACCAGGTACTTAGTTGTGTCGACAACATCCACTACAATAGCCAAATTATGTCAAATTTACTAGACCTCCAATTCAGGCCGCAATCTAAGACATAGCGCTTTGGAACCCCGAGTTTGTAAATTTGGGAAAGCCTTTAAACTACTCCATAATAAGGGGACACCTTCATCAAATATGAAGCTTCAAACTCACAAGGTATACAACCCCACTAACAGGGAGATGGAAGTCCCGGTGACCCAATGTATGTTCCACAAGAATTACCGCCATGTTTCAAAACTAGGAAAAAACAAGGCAACAAATGAGGGTTCGATACTAATGGATGTCCTCGAGAGAATAACGAAGTAAAATGATGGGAAAGCTTGGAGGAAGCGCATGAAACAAAGAGGAACAATAGGGTGTCCAACAAACATTTTCCATTTAAAAGACTTTTCAACAACCCCCAATGTAAATCCTTCACAAGAAAATCTCACGTGGCAGAGAGAGAATATTGTAGGTAGACAACAAGAAACATAGAATATTTACAAATCAAAATTAATAAATGGAGGAGTGCGGCCACCAAAGAAGGAAGAGTCCAACACGTCTAGTAAAAAGAGTTAATGAAGTGCGGTGGCCATCAAATCCACCCACCTCCAACCAAACAAGGAACTAAAAATGTAAAATAATATTTACATTCCCTCCCTCACGCCAAGCATGGTACACAAAGAGATGAAAAGGGAGAAGCAAGGTCGGTGGGGGCACATAAAATCCACATTTAAATTTAGTAATTTAAAACAATCCCAAGATTGAAGGATCGGTCGACCCAAGAGGAAAATGGGGGTTGAAGACTTAATTAAAAAAATATTAAATGTGAACACCACTCCCAAACCATGGCGCCACCAACAAAACAAACTCTTCCTCATTTGCACAAACGAGGCTCGGTGAGCGGAAGTGACCAACAAAACAATAGGATAGTTTAACGATAACAAAGGATGATATCGATAACAATCTATATTAAAAATAATAATAAAATATAATCGTCAATCGATAATAAAAATAATAATTTCATTATTATTATTATTATTATTATTATTTTACGGCTTACAAAATAATTATCAATTATAGTCACAATGGTCAGTAGTCAAGATCGACAAATTTAAAAGAATTTAAATTATTATTATGGATATTCCTTTTAATAGGACACGCCCTAACAACACCCAAACGCCAATCCAGCTACCTACTAGGCTTTGAGAACACAATCTGCCTTAACAGGGTGATCGTAAAATGGCGAAACCAACAAAGATCAGAAGAAGCACAACAATGTTAAATGCCTAGCAACACGCTTTTCAAGAAGAAAATAAAATAAAATAATGATAAACGAGACATTACGGTTTTAGTTTGAGTTGATTGATATGTATGGATTCAAATGTAATCTCTTGAAGATGAAGATATGATGATAGTTGAAGTCGTATTACACATCATCCTATGGTTTGGGGTAAACCATTTTAAAACCTCTTTTGTATTAGTTTTTAGTCAAATGATAGAAAAAAATCTCTATCTCAGTTTATGATAATCTAATAGAAAATAATACAAATCTCAGCTTTTTTCTTATCCGATAGAAAACCATCTTTGTCTTGGTTTATGATAAACCAATGAAAAATCTCGCCATCACAAAATTAGGTGCAAAGTGCAAAATGGATGTTTTCCCCATGTTCACACTAAGGAGGGGAATGTTAGGAATTATTAGCACTCACATGGTTTATTGTTACGTGAGTCTATTTATTGTTATGTTTGTGTGAGGTTGTTTGTAACAAATCACACCGAATAGATATGTGAGTTACGTTGTTATCATATTAATAGGGTGAATTACTTATTTATAGGAATGATATTCCTATATAAATTAATGTATCATGTATGTTTGATACACACACAAATATAATATTGTTTTATATCAATGAAATTATAAACCAAATTCAAGAAGATCCAGATAAATACTTGATTACGTGGGATTGTCTCGAATGAATTTGAGTAGTCTAATTTTTTTCATGAAGCGTGAAGAAGACTAAGAAAACTATCCATAATAAAAATAATATTACAATTAGATAAAAATAGATATGTGTGAAAGAAGTTACTAAGGAAATAGATTTATCATTGTGTACCCCTTAGTTGTGCCAAATTTCATTAAGGGGGAAGTGTAAAAGGAGAACTAAGTGTAGTAGTAATAGTTATGTAACCCAAAATACAAAGTTATCTTCCCAAAATATAAGGAATTAGAAGAATAAAATATGAATTCTAGTCAGCTAGTATGATTTCTAGTATAAGTATCAACTGACCAAGTACACAAGTGAATCTAATTTAAAATTTGAGGTATACTACTATAAAAATGTATCCATAAAGTTTTTTGGGATGGGATGAATGATAAATCATTACCCTAATCCTTATACAATATTTCAACCTTATGATAGGTCTACTTACCTTGAACAAGACTTGATAACTTGTGATATGTGTTAGGGAGCAAAAGGGGTCACAGATGATAACAAGAAGAATTGAAAACTCATAGGGGTATTAGATCAAATCACATTGTATTTTATATAGTCTAGAAATATTAATATTAAATTTCGGGATGAGTGAAAGGCTCTCATACAACAATTAAAGAGAAAGAAATGTGTAGGGAGACTATTCAAGATTTTAAATTAATTAAACAAAGATTGAGGGAGTCTATCATGGAGTATGACATAAGGCTATATGATGTGATGAAAAAATCAATTTTAATTTTGATGAATCAAGTAAAGATTCCTAGTTTTTGGAAGAATTTGAAACAAGATTCAGTTTACAATTGTGTAAAACAAGTTCCAAACTCAATCCAAGGCCATTGAAGTAGCTATGTAGGTGGATAAAATTGAAGACTATGGAGAAATTATTTTATCCAACTAGAAAATTGAATCAAAACTAGATGCCATAATGTGAATATTGGAAAAATTATAAGAAGAAATAAATAATGGCTCAATATATGGTGCATAAAGTGAGGAGATGAATGTCACCACAAGAATGATTGCACTAGGAAAATTCGGGGGATGGGGAGAGTATTGCAACACTATGTTAGACAACCTTAGAATGTGGTGTGTACATTTTACAAGCCAATACACATGAAGCTAAGGATTGTAGGGATTTTATGAATTTGGAGGAATACGTTACCATAAATTTATTTGCATTACAAATGGAATTCGTTGCTAAAGTGAAATTAGATGAGATCTATAAAAAGAGATGGCCACCACCCCTCAACTAAATGTGAAAAAGCTCCTACTTCACCATTGACAAGCCCATAATGGATAGCATAATATCCATAATCCAGTCCATGTTGAGCACAATCATATTCATAATATATTATGGGTGAGGCACCATCTTAGCCACAAAACTTCCTAGATGAGACATACCTCCACATGAAGCACCTTACCTAGGATATCAAGGATAGATCCAAGGATGAATAGTTCATAGAGGCCATATGGTGCATAATAAAGAGGTTATCAATAAAGGATGATGGGACCCTAACCTCATTGGCAAGGTTTGATTTTCTATTTTTGTGGATAATTAAATCAAATTACACAAAATTATCCTTTGAATCCATAGTGAAGAGTGTTTTGTGCATACTATAGGGTGCATGTGAATCATAACATAAAAAGTGTCCCACATTGGAGGAAAAAAGAAAATAAAATCAATTTCTCAATGTAAAAATGAGTGACATAGTGCCTAAAGATACCTTGGTAGTCTCCAGGGTTATTACTAGATCATACAAAAATAACAAGGCTTAGAACATGTAGATATTCCAATGGATCCCCAAATATAACAAGCATATAAGGATACTTCCTTGAACCAAGAAAGGAAAAAGCATTTCTTGATTAAGCTTAAGGTTTTCTCAATTTAATAAAAATAGAGAGATTAGTGCACAAAATATGGGGGAAGAATAAACAAATATTTATGGATAGATGATTCAGATCATAGAGTAGGAATGAGTAGTTACCACATTACAATTTTTTTTTAACATGGTAAATGTTATGTGAAATGATGAAATCTGCTAACAAAAATCCAATCTACATAGGAAAGGTAAAGTCAAGTAAGAATATTATTATGTATGTAAAGTCTAAAAAGCCATGGGATGTGGATAATTGAATAAATATAATCCTTGAAGGGTATGAAATAAAATATGTGGTGTTTGATTTTGGTATCTAAGTCAAATTAATGGAAAGGTAAACTTGGAAGCTATGGGATTCCCCATTTTAGTCTATATTCTAGTTACTCTCATCCTCGTAGATTACAGGAAGGTAAATCCAAATGGTTGGCTTAAGGATGTGAAAATATAGGTGGGATAAATGATTTTAAAAAGGGGAATTTGAGGTGATTGATATGAAAACCATGAAATTTACTACCTGGTGTTAGTTGTGAAGAAATGAACATATGATGGAAATATGAAAATTAGCACAATACTAAATCAGATGCAAGCACACCTCAATTAATATATTATTTTTATTCCAATGAATAGATATGAACAAAAATAAAAACTATTGCTAAATAACTTATGCCTCCATATGCAAATGATGTCAAAAGTTACTTTATGTTAGCATATGGATTTGCACGCATGAAAATGACATCCAAAAGTGTGGGAACGAACTCCCTCCTCAATGAAGGTAAGTGTGCCTTTATTGAAAATCAAAACTGTATTTACATTTGTATATTCAAAATTGTATGTGGGGGGTGTTTTGGAACATCAACGGAAAGAAAAGTGAATGAGTGAGATGGAATGGAATGAAGGAAAGGAGTGGAATGGAATGAATTGAAATAACATGCAATAGTTAGGTAAAAACATATCCTAATATCACACAAAGAGGAAAGATGAATAACTAACACAAATAACATAGAGTTTGAGTGAGCTAAACAAGAATGTGTAAAAGGGAACACACATGAGCAAGTAGATAATTAGATCTTGATCACTGTGAACTAGAACAACAGATTAATAACATTGACAATAAGATCAAAGACAATATTTGCATGCAATATTCAAACACTAACATCTAACAAACATAAGAACATCAAATGCTATAAGAGACAATGAATGGGACCCAAAGTTAATATTTCATTAACCCTAAAAAATTCCTCAAAAGAACACAAAGTTTCTTTCTTTGAAATAAAGCTTGCATACAAAAGTATTTTCTTCTCCTCTGAAATTCACCCTTACAAATGAGCCCCTGACTTTCTTTTATAACCAAAAAGCTGGTTACGGAGTAGTTAAGGTTTACATGAACATTAAATAGGGCACTTAAGTGACTTTGACTTTTTCAACCAACTTTTAAAAAGTGACTAAAAATAGAAACCACTTAAGTTAAAAATTCATAAAAGAAATGGGCACACATAGACCCCAATTAAATGATTTAGATGCACACATAGACATCATAGTCAACAATGCACTACCTAGATCAAAAAACCTATGGTCAGTGCCTTATCCATTGGGCCAAGAGTCCACCTATCCCGGTCGTACGGGAATGAACTCATTGACCATGCTATGCAATCCTCCAGATGACAAGAGAGATGAGCTTGAAACTTGAGAAATTCATCCACCTCTCTGTTTGAGAAACATCCTGGTGTGAGAAATTTTGTCTTCATTTGTATTTGCATTCAAAATTACATACAATTCTCCACATGCTTTGAATACCTTTCCATGGTGAATTCTTCATTTTTCACGAGATCGAAGTCGTTACACCACCTTGGCTTGTCAGAATCTAGCTCTTGATCTTTTGCCATCGAGAAGATCTTCCAAGAGCCAAAATTTCAATTCACTTCCTAGAGTTATGTCTTTTGTCTTTGTCACCATCCTGAAGTGTTTCCATTTTGATCCACTCACGATCATCCAATTCAAGAACACTCCAACTTTAAGACTGACTGATGAAATATTGCACCTACTGCTAACTAAGAGCTGACAGGGACACGCTTGAATGATGTGGCCTTGCTTGATGATCTCGTACACAACAATCAATTGAAAAAAATTGTTTTAGACAAGATTCTTCCATTATCGATCTTTGTCGATAACAATGGATTTTGACTCCGAAGAGACCAATGCCAATAACTACGACTTATACCAAAAAATGAGGAAGTTAGAGGTTGCTTCCACTTTAGATCCATTAGAGCTGAATTTCCATATTGTGAAGGTGTCATGGTTCATCGATGCAAGTGATGACCAATTCGTAACAAGCATTGAGAAAATTGTGACTTGCCTTCGGTTGATATGCGATTGCAGAATCGACCTATGTCGATGTGTCCCAAGTTGGTATCGACAATGTTCTCATACTCTGAATGGAGCGTTGAGGTGAGTAGAATGCCCTGGAACCTATACCACAACATAATTTTTTTTGGAGATGACATGACTGTGACAGAAGCGTGATTTCAGGCTATTACTTCCATCTTACAAAACTACACAAATCACCTGTAAAACTACCCTGGGAAAAATAACAAATCTTGTCCTGAGAAGTTCTCACTACATGAGGAAGTATATTAAGGCACCACAAGTTTTTGTGTCAGAATGTTTTTCCCCAATAAAATTCTTCAGTCAAATATTAAAGGTCAAATTTGACTCTTCTGAAACTGTTCGGAAAATGTAAGTGTAAAACTGTGAAAATTTTGTTTGTTTTTAGCCTGAGAAAAATACCAAACGTCACCCTATGAATCTACAAATTTGAAAGGAAGAATCATGAACATTGGAAGAAATTAATGAAATAATTATTTTCTCTTGATGATCATCTGAGTTCAAAATATCAACTCTCAAAGTGAGTCACCTTGATAGGCTGAAAAACCACGCACACAGCAAAATCATGCAAATTGCATTTTATTTGACTCTGTGAAAATATCAAATGAAGTGTTGTACATTTTAATTTTTAAAATAATTACATGAATGTGAGAAGACTTTAGCGAAGCAAATAATTTCTCTTGACAATCATCTGGGCTCGAGATATGGATTCTGAAAGTAGGCCTTTCCCAAGCTGTAATTGTGCGCGTGACAAAATCGAACAAACTGGGTTTTTCTTAGGTTCATGAAAAATATCAAATGAGGTTTTGTGCATTTGAATTTTTGAAAATTAGTATATGAAGATGAGGAGAATTAAATGAACCAAAGATTTCTTCTTGACAATCATCCGAATTTGAGATATCGAGCTCTAAAGTTGATTACTTCAACAGATACAACCCGCGGCACGTTCTTTCCGCATCTATCGTTTTCTTTATTAAATTAATTTTTTTTTGTTGATATACATCTTGTTTGAAATTTTGTCAAATGTTTCACGCGATCTCTCTTCAGGAACAATCTTCATCTTCTCGCAATTGCGTGGCTTTTGCTCTAACTTCACCCATGCGTGGAATTTCTCTCTTCTTCAGGCAGAAGT
Organism: Taxus wallichiana var. yunnanensis; assembly: GCA_018340775.1. NCBI lineage: Eukaryota > Viridiplantae > Streptophyta > Pinopsida > Cupressales > Taxaceae > Taxus > Taxus wallichiana. The sequence continues at coordinate 385,829,390 of CM031236.1, forward strand.
GAGATATTTCCTCTTTTTTAGCAAATGTGTGATAATGATTTCTCTTTCAAGTGAGCTCATCTCTTTTCTTCAGCTGTCAAGTTCTCAAGCCAAGATAAATTCATGGAAATATTGTCTTTGCTTTGCTAACGTGAACAACTACTCAGAAAAATGTGTTTTGGACTGTCTCCTTTTTTCTGCATGCCATGGAGAGCGTAGTCCTTTTCTTGGGATGTAAATTCTCCTGATGGTTGCATTTAATTTCTAATCTTTTCTGCCTTTTTTAAAAATTATTTTCCACGTGAAGACTACTGCATGCGTGAATTTTAATCTTTGGACTGGTATGTTTTTTTTTGCTTCGTGTGGAAATGCTCTAGTTTTGGCATGAAAACTTCATTTGCTGCCAAAAATGCATGGCAGTCTTGGTTGGCGTGGACTATTTATTGGCTGTGTGGATTCATTTAAGAAAACAAAAAAATAAATTTACTTTCCTTTCTCCCACACATCTTTTGGTGAAAAAGAAAACAATTAAAATCAAAACAAAACAAATTTTAGATGACTGTTTTCTCCTCTCTTTCTCTGTGTGGATTATTTGGCTCTAATTTTTTTTCTATTCCACCTTATGCATAGAAACTAAATGCTTTCTCCCTTCCCGCATGGAAAAAACTTTATTTATCTTTCCTTCTTTTAATTCATCTATTGTTTTCCTTCTACAGTGTGGGAAATGTTTGGTCTATTTTGTGCTAATTTTCCTCTTATCTTACTTTGTATGAAAAGATGCGTGGAAAATGATTTTTCTATTTGGAATGTGTGAATACTTCCTTCTTTCTCATGTGTGGATATACTTTCTATGGATGTGTGGCCTTTGTGGGATTTTTTGTTTATTTTTACTAGAATGTGGAGATTAGCTTTGACTGTTGCGTGGAGTCTCACTTTTGACACGGTTTTTTTTTTTTTATTATTCCTCAACTTTCAGCTATATTTCCCAATGCATGGAGAACATTACTTTGTATTTTATTTTTTAAAAACTTGCGTGGATTTTTGTTTATACCATTCTCCTTTGCATTATGATTGTGTGGCCTTTGCTATAGGAATAAATGGACTAGTTTCTCTAACTGTGTGGCCTTCTCCACTCCATGCATGAGCTATGTCTTCTCCTCTTTGTTTTTTCTTGGCCTCTCACACGTATTTCTCCTTCACAATGGAATTCATAGTAAACTAGTATTTTTGAGGGATGTGATAAAAATATTACTTTGTTCCTTTAGAAGAAATAAGAAGCAATTTGAAAGCTTCGCATGACTCTTTCCAACGAGTTTGATGGAGGAATTTATGAGGATTAATCCAACTTCCCTTCTTCTGGGTAGTGGAATTAATTGCCAGGGGAAATGGGAAATCAACGGCCAATTGCCAATGGAAATGGCAAGGCGGGCTGGAAATCCCCATTTTATTTCCCCATGTGGGAAATCGGGAGATTTTTTGCCCATTTTCCAATTCATTAATTTGGCAATTGGGGAAGAAATCCCACAAGCGGGGATTTAAAACAATTTTTCTAGGAAAGGGGAAATCCGAGCCTAGGGAACCAATATGACATCCTGGCAATGGGAAGCAAAAGCTTATTTTTCCCGTAAATCCAAATAAAACTTGTTGAATGAAATTTTAATTAATATTTATTTAATTAAAAACCCCAAAATTATTAAAAATTAATTTTATCAAACAAAGAGTAATTAATTAATTAATATTTAACACAGTTTGAGACCTAGCAAGAGGAGTTCTCACCCAAAATGGATGAAACAAAGACTAGAATGATCACAAAAATGAGACAGTCATGATGAGAGTGATAAACCATGCAAAGTAACACTTTTGAAAAATTCAAAATTTCTATTTTTTAAATTAATTTTGTGAAGTCAAAATTGGCTGATAATAGCTAGCTCTAATTGGGGACAAGGACTTCATGGATGCAACAATGAACCCAGACCAAAATATTCATGAAGATGATCTCAAAATGATGGGGCACAAAAATGGGGTGATACAAGAGAGGAGACCGAAAGACGGGGAAAAGAAACAAACCAAAATCCTAATTACTTATGTACATATGGGGAACAACCCATTTTCAATTTTGGTATTGCTTGAGATATTACCCACTGTAGGGAAAAGGTAAATGAGTTCCATTAGGATATGCCAAGTAACAGGTTCTATCTCCACAAAAATGTCTGATTTTGAAAGTGCCTAGCCACAACGAATCAAACTTCCCATGCTTTCCTTTCAGTTCACATCTCTTTTCCCAAAGAAGAACCAAGTCATTGATTTAGAATTTCCTCTCTTTGTTTTTCCTATCAAACAACCTCTTTACTTTGGATTGATGTTCCTCGATCCTGTTTTCCCTTCGAATTCTTTGTTCCTCAAGATTTCTTAGGAACATGATCCTTTTATCTAATGCATTTGTGAATCATTCATCATCAACTACTTGAGCTAATTTTAATGTTGGTAACTCCAGTGTGATGGGAATTTGAGCATCGGTTCCATACAAAATTTGAAATAGAGACATCCTGATTGCTCTTTTAGGAGTTATGCAATCAGCCCACAATTCATCATATAACTTTTTGTGCCAATTTCTTTTATTTTCTTTGACTAACTTGCGCATGATAGTAATGATGTTCTTATTACTAGATTATGCCTGACCATTTCCCTAAGGGTAGTAGTCTAATGAATGAGATAAAGATATCCCATACCCATAACAAAAACCTATCATCTCTGCAAAATAAAAATTTGAGGCATTGTCTATCATGATCTTTTGTGGAATTCCATAACAAACCAATATATTTTCTTTGATGAAGTCACAGATTACCACAATAGATGTTTGTTTCACTAGTATAGCTTCTACCCACTTCGTAAAGTATTCAATTATAGTGAGCATGTGAGTATGACCAGCACTAGAATTAGGATTCAAAACCTTGATGAAATCTAAACCCCATTGTTGAAAGGGTTCTTCAATGACAATTGGCTTCAAAGGCAAAGCTGCCAATTTTGGTCTTCCAACAAATTGTTGACAAGCTTCACATTTTGTCACCCATTTCTGAGCATCAGAAAACATAGTGGGCCAGTAATAATGTGCTCATAAAATTTTATGAGCTGTCACTAGGCCAAAGAAATGACCACCGCAAGCATGATTGTGAAAAGCTTCCAACAACCTAGGTTGTTGCTCTTAATCATCACATCGACTAACATGTCATCAACTCCTTTCTTGAACAAAGTGTTGTCCCAAATGATGTACCTGATAGCTCTTAGTTTGATATTTCATTTTTCCTTAGCTATCATATTCTCTAGACACTCACCATATGTGAGAAAGTAGGCTATATCAGAATACCATTCGTTTGTGGTACTGACAAAAACTACCAATGGTAAATTTTCCTCAACTGGTTCTTCTTCAGAGTCATCTCGTGGTTCATTTTTGTGATGAGTTGGCAGAGTCCTCTTCCTCAAACCAACTTGGTAGGCTTGATGTCCAAATCATATTCCTAGATCTTAGAGACCCAATTACCTCTTTTAGATCATGGTTCTTGTTATGTCAAAGCATCGATTTAACTGTGATGTCTGGAACTAAGACTTTGGTACGAATTCAACACATAGTACCTAAAATGTTTCAAGGCTCTCACCACTATGTATGCATGCCTTTCAAGGGGAGTGTAATTGAGTTCATGTTTCTTGAACCTAGAACTCATGAATGTAATAGGAGATTTGATTCCCTCTTGATTGTGTTGAGTCAAAATGGTGGAGATTATGTGTGGTAAAGCATAACAATAGATTATAAAATCCTTTTCAAAATCAAAACACACCAATGTAGGGGCTTTTATAATAGCACCTTTGATTTTTTCAGATGCTTCTACCTTCGTTTGATCGTTTGAAGAATTATTTTCCTTTAATCAAATCAAGTGATTTCTTTAGTCACTTGGAAAAATCTAGCACGAACCTTCTCAAAAAATTCACCTTCCCAAAGAAGGAGTGGAATCTAGGGTTACTTGTAGGCAAGGAAAGATTCTTGATAGCTCAAACACAGTCAAGATCAATCTTAGTTCCTTCCTTAGAAATAATATGACCTATGATTTTCCCTTCCATAACTCCAAACAAATACTTTTTGGATTCAGAGAGATCTTATGAAGTCTACACCTTTGTAATATTTTCTCTAAATATCTTAGGTGATCTTCTCACTTCTTTGAAAACACTCTTGTCAATTCATCTAGGTATATCACGATGATCGTGTCTTTATAATCTGCAAATTCCATATCCATAACCCTTTGAAAATTCATTCCATCATTGATCAAACCAAAAGGCATTCTTCTATACATGAACATACCCCAGGGGGTGGTGAACACAATTTTATGTTGATCTTCTCTATCCACTTCAATCTGATTATAACCAAAGAAACCATCTAGCATGGATAACATTTCTGATCCAGTTATTGCCTGCAGAATATGGTCCATGAATGGTAGTGGATAATTATCTTTTAAGGAAGCTTGATTAAGATTGTAGAAATCCACACAAATCCTAATTTCTCCATTTTTCTTGTGAACCAATACAATATTAGCTATCGAGGTCGAATGTTAAATAGGAAACACTATCCGCACATCTAACATCTTTTAAACCTCATGAAATATTGTCCTGCAATCTTGGGATTATATTGTCTTTTCTTTTTCCTGAAAGGAACTGCACTAGGCTTCAAGGGTATGGCATGCTCCATTTCCCTAGGTTGGAAAGACTTCAAGTCTTCATATGAGTAAGCCAAAATGTCAAAATATTTGGTAAGGAGGCTTATGAATTTCTTGCACTCCTTAGGTGAGAAAAACTTACCAATATTGACCAAGCAAGGTTTATCCTTGGTACCAATATTAACTTGCTCATAGTCAAACAAATTTACAAGTCCCGCTCTGTTCTTTCTCTTTGATAAACCTCTCATGTTTATTAAAAAGTTCTTCAATCGCAACAAATCCTTGCTTTCTCTTTCGGACTTGATGCAAGGCTTATAGATCTACAAGGTGTGTTCTTCTTTAGAGGAGATAACTTGAAACCAAAATTTCTTTGAAATTCAAAAATGGGATCATATCGACCTTTAGCTTTATCTCCTTGCGTGAAACTCTTTTTCGCTAGTTTGAAATCTTTACTATGAAGGGATCACCGACATGTTATGATCAGCTATATCCTTTTCTCTTCACTCTCTTTCTTGAGATATTTGCACTGAATAACTCTAGAAAATCTCATAGCTTTCTCTTCTTCATTATCTAATCTTGATGAAAATGATATTTATTCATGAACTTTTCCCAAATACATTTCCTCAAATCGATGATATGTCTTCTTGAGTATCTGCAAAAACTAGATTTTGTTGCAAGATAGGTGGGTTACCTATAATAGTTATACAAATTATTACCTTGGTGGAAGAGGACCATGTCAATGAACAATGATCAACACGTGTCCAGGAGGTCTTCTGGCCACAAGTGTGGGTGCTCTTATTCTAAGGTATTCAATGTAGATTTCTCTCACAATGGCTCTAACAAAAACAAAAAAATCTGCAAACTTTCACAGTTTTCCTAAGATCTCGTTCTAAGGTTCGCAATAATGTCTCCTTGAAAATATTTTTCGGGAAAAAGGTTTAGTTGAAGAACTAGAGCTTATGTAGAGGGAATAGTAATAAATATTTAACCAAGCACTAGTTAACGATTCTTGAATCCCCAGTAGAGTCGCCAAAAACTGTTAGCATATGGATTTTCACACATGCAAATGACATGCAACAGTGTGGGAACAAAGTCCCTCCTCAATGAAGGTGACACTACCTTTATGGAAAACCAAAACTATATTTACATCTGTACATTCAAAATTGTATGTGGGGGGTGTTTTGTAACATCAATGAAAATAAAAGTGAATGAGGGAGATGGAATGGAATGAAGGAAAGGAGTAGAATGGAATGAGTTTAAAGAACATGTAAGAGTTAGGTAAAAACATAGGCTAATATCGCATGAAGAGGAAAGATGAATAACTAACACAAATAAAATGGAGTTTGAGTTAGCTAAAAAGAATGTGTAAAAAGGAACACACATGAGCAAGTAGATAATGAGAGCTTGATACTAAATAGGTTCCAGAACAAATTCTAAATAACCAAACACAAGATTTCATTTTTATCTTATAACAAGTTTACAAGGTTCCAATTTGGAGGTTACAAGTTTTACTAAGGTTTAAGGAGAAATTTATCGCTAGGCCTGCTCTCTATCAAGCCCTAAACTTCAACTAGATTTTTCACACACTTAGAGTTATCAAAACTTTCCTAAACTAGGCTCATTGGATAGGAAATTTCCTCACCTTTCCAACCATATAAATAAGTCCTCCTAACTCCTTGTAAAACTCAAGTTATGGCCGGGCGGAGTTTTAGGGGAAAATTTTCCCTTGGAGGTCCGTGGGGATAGGGAGAAAATTGGGAAAATTTTCCCAATGCCACGTGTCATCACGTGATTGGTGCGGGTGAGAGGGTCGAGGGGAAAAATTTGAAATTTTTCCCAAAACCAAAGTCTCAATTTTCCAAAGGAAAATTTTCCTCCATGCCTCCGCACTTGCTCAAATGGCCACGTGGCGCTTTGTGATTGGCCACAGGCCGGCGGAGGAAAAAGTGAAATTTTTCCAAAAGGGGCAAAAAGTTAAGTTTTCCATTTTGATCAGTGCACCCCCTACCACATGTTAGCACGTGATTGGTTGGGGGCCATGGAATTTTTTTGGAATTTTTCTAAAGTTCAAAATTTAAATTTTTCTAAGGTCGAATTATTTCATTTTTGGTTTGGGATGGCCATTTTGAAGTAAAACTTCAAATGGCCATAACTTTTGATAGGAAGCTCCATTTTAGGAAAACAAGGACTTTCCGGAAAATCTCGAGTCCTATTTTCATAAATCATCAATTTTGGAATTTGGTGAATTTTAGAGGGTTAATTTTAAGAAATAGATCTGTAGGGTTTATAAAAATTGAAAACTGGTAGTTTTTCAAACTTGCAATTTTTATAAAATTGAATCCCTTCCTCCACTCCGCATGCCAATCAGACATGGGGGATCAACTTAGGGAAGAATTAAAATGTTTTAAGTATGTCAATTTGATCAATTTATTCAAGTTTGCAATTTTCTGATAGTTGATGGGAAAAATGACCATGTAAATTCGAATTGAAATTCTTTGAGTTTTGGAGATTTATTCTTGACTGTTTTAGTGAATTTAGATTCCTCAAGCCTTCCTAAGTGTAAATTTCAAGTTTCGTAATTTATTTTTGAGTATAAAGTTGAACTGCTCATTTTATTTAAAAAGGAAGATGCCAGAATTATGAACTTAAAATAGAGTTCTCTTCTCCACGAATTTACAATTTAATATGCAATTTTCAATTAAGGAAAACATATCCATTTCATTTCTAAGACATCCAATTGATTCAACAAAGACATGTATACAGTATGCAATGTTGATTTCTAACTTTTATCAACTCATTTCAAAGATCCAATTTTTTTTTTTTCTTTCCAAAACAGAATTACGAATTTAACAGTCATGTGATTTCCAAGATAACAATGCAATTGGGAAAGTAATGTATTTCATTCATCTATCTCCAACAACAATATTGCAACAAGGTATATCAAGAGAACTTCGATTCCTTTATTGAATTTAAACAATCTTACAATTGAACTCCTTTCTTTACATTCCAAATTGAAACTTACAAACTGTATCATATTCTTCTTTTTAAAACAGAGGAAGGGAAAGTGACTCTTTCTCTTTTCAAATACAAAACCTAGGATATCATTTACATTTCACAATCAATTACAACTTTCAAATTACATGGTAAACATTTCCCGTCTCAAATCAATTACATGCATCCACTTGAAGTGGAAAGGATTACATTTAAAATTTACAAAAAGGATGACTGTCAAACTGTTGTCTTTCTTCTCCAAACAGTAGCAAGCTGAGTTCTTCATCTTCATTCTTCTCATCACAACAAGGAAGGGGGAAAGGCAACACTCTCCACCCAACCAAGACATCCAATGGGAAAAGAGAAGCCATCTTTCCCCATTGGCCCCCGAGCCCCAACCATATGGAATGGAACATGAACATCAACACATGGCAACAAGGCTTCTTCACATACAAGCATATATTTTCATAATTACAAAGAAACACAAACAATGAGGTGTAGTTCTCAACTACAACAAGCAATTTCAATCAAACTAAGGCTCCTTCTCAAGCAAGCAAGCCAACAAGAGAAAGATCTATGGGGTCTCCTTATGCCTCCCATGTTGGAATTGGGCATCCACCAAAAGCAACCCACCATAAACTCAATCAAATCCCATAAACCTTATATCTCCCAACCCCTCCTTATGCCCCCCAAATTTATCCCTTATGCCCCCAAGAAGTAGGAAATGCAAGCTATTTCCTTTCCTAGGTGGATCCCAAACCAACACTCCCTCCATAAAGAACAAATGCCAATGACAATTTCCTTATGCCCCCCATTTGAAACCCCATAGTCTTCTCTTTTTACACCATGTCCTAGGCATTCTACCCATCCCTCAAAGAATGCAAACACAATACCATTCAATATTTTGCATGCAAGAAGGGGAAAACAACAATTTAAAAGAATTAGAGCCTACCTCTCCATAATGGAGATTTGCTTTCAAACAACAGATTCTTGTTGCTCAAATCAGTCCCAAAACAGCAAATGCAAAGCATGCAAATCAGTCCAAGCTCCTTCCACAAGAACAAGCTCCCAATGCAAGAGAAAATTTGACCCCAAGAAGCAAATGGCAAGGTTTCAACAACCTCCAAATGAGGAAGAAATTCCATTTTAAAGGAGAGGATGGAAGAGGATGATGTGGATTCCAAGTGGGATGCCACATCATTTTTCCTCATCCCAAAATGAAATCACATCAAATGCAAATACATCACAATGAATGTGAATGACAAAATTACTTACATACACAAACTCAACCCATACCCAAAAGGAAAATGCATTTAAAATTTGTAAGGCAAGTGCAATCACTTCTTTCATAAAATCATGCCAAAACATAATAAAATAAGTTGCTTTTGACTCTAAAATTATAATCATGGTTGGTGGAGGTTTTTGAGAGGTGTGGGACAAGTTTAACTTGTCCCACAAGCCTCCAAATTTGTCCTTCAAGGCCAAATTCGAATTTCAAAGAGGAAGGAGTGTTTGACCTTCCAAAATCAGCCTTACAACCTCTTACACAACCCATACTTGGTAACTTACACACTCTTCTAAAATGCATTAACTTCTATGACATTTATTTATGACAACCTTTTGGCATAAGATTTATTTAATTACCATAAGGTTATAAAATATATAAATCAAATTTCATTTTCAACCAAGGCAAAAACATTTAATTTCACATTCCACATCCCATTTAATTTAATTAAATTTTAACTATATGACTCCCACATAATACTATCATATTTAAATAATTACAATAAAAGCACATTACAAAATAAAATACACACAACAATAAATAAAAAAAAAGGGAACACATAATAAACATACACACATATGCCCCATGGTCACAAAAGTGGAAATCCTAACACAACACAACACACAAATCAACACAGTTGCCATGGTGACCTTGTTGATTTCACACTGAATTCCAATATGGTTAGTCTCCACTCCCCCGACATTGTTGTGATTTTTAATGTAAAATGAAAAATACCCCTTCGGCCTCATGGCCATATCAGAACATCCAAATGATATAAGCAACATATAATTATTAAATCTAAATCACAACAATATCGAGAATTTAACATTTATCTTTTAAATTCAATTGCAACTATATCATCATCCAATAGATCTCTATACTAGAGCTATTTAAAATCTCAATGTCACATGTCTAAAATTAAAAGCAATATGATATCCATGTCAACTAGTATATCCTCATCAATAAAATAACAATAGTGTATCAATGATCATCAAGCAAAATATCTACATCCAGATCAATACTAATCCAGGATCTAACATCTAACCATCATACTAATCAAAACATAATAGTGTCCATAATAATCCCTGATACATCATACTACATCAAAACATAATAATATCCAAAATATGATCAATAGTGTCAGGATCAGTTATCTAAATAGTGTCAAAGGAGAGTGGGCACTACATCCCCCTCCCCTTAGACTTGACTTCCTCCCGGAAGTCACTAGAACAAATGTGGAAACTGCACTCGTAAAGTAGTAGCATCCTCCCAGGTGGCTGCAGTCTCATCATATCTATCCCACTGCACTCGTACCTGATCAATCTCTCTACCTCGAAGGCCTAGGGTCCTATGATCGATGATATGGATGGGCTCCACCATCACCTGCCCCTGATCTATACCTACAATGATGTCAATCCAGCATATGAGAAGGATCTGTGATGTATCTCCTAAGAACAGAAACATGAAACACATCATGTACGCGAGACAAGCTGGGTGGCAATGCTAGATGGTAAGCCAATGGGCCGATACGCTCCAAGATCTCAAAAGGTCCAATGAACCGAGGAGCTAACTTAGAACCTTTTCCATAATGGATCGGGCTCTTATGTGGCCTAACACGAAGGAAAACCTTCATGCCCACATCAAAATTACGCTCGGTTCTATGCGTTGATTAGTGTACTTCTTCTGCCTATCCTGTGCCTCCTGTAATCTCTGCCTGATCAACACTACCTGCTGCTCCATGTCCTGCAAAAGAGCTGGTCCAAGAGATACTCTATCCTCCAACCTATCCCAGCTAAGGGGTGTCCTGCACTCCCTACCATACAAGGCCTGAAAAGGAGCCATGCCTATAGAACTCTGGAAACTATTATTGTAGGAAAACTCCACAAGTACAGATACTCCTCCCACTTAGATTGCTGATCCATCACGTACATCCTGAGCATATCCTCCAATATCTGATTCACCCTCTCAGTCTGTCCATCCATCTCAGGGTGATAAGTTGTGCTGAAGTTAATCTTCGTCCCGAGAACATACTGCATGGTAGTCTAGAAATGTGAAGTGTATAAAGGATCACGGTCACAAATGATCTTCCGCGGGATCCCATGTAACCTGACGATCTCATCCAAGTAGACACGTGCCACTGCACTAGCTTTATATGTGGTCTTTACTGGAGAAAAGTGAGCTACTTTTGTCAATTTATCAACCGTGACCATGATGGCGTCGTGGTGATATCTCAACATCGGTAACCCAACAATGAAATCCATGGAAATGGTGTCCCATTTCCACTCTAGTATAGCATGAGGATAGAGAAGGCCAGCTGGATGCTAATGCTCGGCCTTCACTTTCTGGCACTCTAAACAACATGACACAAACTGAGCCACGTCTCTGCAAAGTCCTCTCCAGTGATATAACTGTCTCAAGGTGGCGTGCATCTTCTTCACCCCAGGATGGGCTGAATAAGGTGCACGATGTGCCTCTGTCAAGATGTCCTGCCTCAAGCCTCCGTCTCTAGGAACATAAATCTGACCTCTGTGCCTGAGAAGACCATCTTCCTCTAGTGAGAAACCATCAAATTTCCCCTCAAGGGGTCTCTGGGACTCATCTCTGCTCGGTTGTAATGTAGAAACTGTCAAGAGGAAGCGAAGGATCCTGCTCCGTAAATCTGTGCTCACTGAAGTAGCCATGCTCAAATGCCTCCGTCTGCTGAGAGTGTCTGCAACCACATTCTCCTTCCCTTTCACATGCTCTATCTCCATGTCGTACTCACAAAGCAACTCCATCCAATGTCTCTGACGAGTGTTTAGATTGGGCTGCGTGAAAAGGTGGCGAAGACTCAAATGATCTGTCCTAAGTGTGAATCTCCGACCAAGAAGAAAGTGTCTCCATCGAACTAAAGCATGCACAACTGCCGCAAGCTCAAGATCATGGGTAGGATAATTAAGCTCATGATCCTTGAGTTTGTGAGACTCAAAAGCTACAACTCTTCCCTCCTGCATAAGAACACCTCCAAGGCCTGCCAATGAAGCATCTGTGCATACAAAGAACTTCACCATGTGGATCCGGCACTGCAAGAATGGGTGTTATAGTGAGATATTCCTTCAGTGTCCTAAAGGCCTGCTCACACCTGTCTGACCAAACAAACTTCTTCCCTTTCCGCTGAAGGGAAGTGATGGGGTGTGCTATCCGAGAGAAGTCCTACACAAATCTCCTGTAATAACTTGCTAACCCCATGAAGCTGCGCACCTCTGTCACTGTAGTGGGTACTGGCCAATCCATAATGGCTCTAATCTTGGAAGGATCGACTGTGATTCCTTCACCTGAGATGATATGGCCCAAGTACTGAATCTCTGACTGAAAGAAAGCACACTTCTCCAAGTTCCCGTAAAGCTGCTGCTCATGAAGACACTGAAGAACCTGACGAAGGTGCCCCTCGTGCTCCTCACGCGTACGTGAGTAAATCAAAATGTCATCAAGAAAATGAGCATGAAGTGATCTAAAAATGTCTTGAATACCCCATTCATCAAACTCATGAATACTGCGGGGCATTCGTCAAACCAAAGGGCACCACTGTGAACTCATAGTGCCCATACCTCGTACGAAAAGTAGTCTTATGGATGTCTGCCTCCGTAATCCTCAACTGATGGTACCCAGACTTGAGATCAATCTTAGAGAACACCGTGGCCCCTTTCATTTGATCAAACAAGTCATCAATGTGAGGTAGGGGATAACGATTCTTGATCGTTACCTTATTCAGCTGGCGATAGTCTATGCACAACCGCAAGGATCCATCCTTCTTCTTAACAAATATAACGGTGCACCCCAAGGGGATACACTAGGATGGATAAGGCCTTTCTCTAGAAGGCCCTCCAGCTACAACTTGAGCTCACAGAGCTCTGGGGTGGTCATCCGATAAGGAGCTCGTGAGATAGGCTCTGCTCCTGGAACCAGATCAATATGGAAATCAATCTCACGTGGGGGTGGCATCCCGGTAGCTCCCCTGGGAAAACATCTGCATACTCTCTCAAAATGGGATGGTCATCTAGCGATGGCCCACTAGATCCATCCTCTGTCGGTCACTGACTGTGACTGCATACATCTGACAACCCCATCGCACACACCGCTTGAGCTGCATAGCGGAAATGGTGCGAATAGAAACAGGTCTCCTGACTCCTGTAATCACCGACTCAACTCCAAGATCATCTGCACAAGATATAGTCTTGTGATAGCAATCCATCCTAGCCCTATGTGCAGATAGCCAATCCATGCCTAAAATGACTCCATACGAGCCCAAAGGAAGTATGCGGAGATCTGAAGTGGTGGTGAAAGGTCCCAAGTTAACAACACACTCCTTTACTAAGGAGTCTACAGAGACTTTGGCTCCTGAAGCCATCTCGACATCCCAACTATGACCCTATCTAACAGCCACCAGCTTGCATCGCTCTACCAAGGATGGTGCAATAAATGAATCAGAAGAACCAGAATCAAACAATATAGAAGTAGGAACACCTCCAATGCTACCTGTAGTCTCAATGACTGTGCTCTGGTGCTCGGCCTGGCGGTTCTCAACCACTACGTAGATCCTGTGACTCCGTCCCATGTCTCCGACTATAGGCTCTGAGATGGGTGCCTTACCCTTATTAGGGTTCTGGGGGCAATCTCTCCAAAAGTGTCCCGCTACTCCACACCCGAAGCAACCCCCGAACCTCTCCAAGGAGCGGCACTACCAGAAGGTGCCCTAGAGGTAGGTGTTGTGGATCCTGATGATCCAGCTATAGTCTATTGTGGCCTCTGTGGTCGAGCTCCTACCGACTGAGCTCTAGCTCCACCCTGTGTCCTGGTGGGTCCCCTAGGAGGAGGCCCCATACTGCGACCTCTCTGTGCATCAGCTCTCTGAGGAGGCCTAAACGGTGGGCGGGACTGCTGCTGCTGCTGCTTTGTGGTCTGAAAGATGACTGAAGAATGCTGACCACCACGAGGAAGAGGAGATGAACCCCTCGATCTACTATCCTGCAACTGCTGAATACGGCTCCTGACCGGTCTCTAGCCTGCTGGGTTTTACCCCGAGTCTCCTCTGCAATGTAGGCCTTCTCAATGGCCTCTGCTAATGTCTGTGGGTAGTGGATCCGAACTGCACCTCCAATGTCTATATTAAGGCCCCAGATGAACCTGTGGATCCGCACCTGCTCATCCTGCATGTAATCAACGTACTGAAGTAGGTCCAGGAACCTACTCTCATACTCGGCCACTATAAGGGAAGCCTGTCAAAGGTCGTGGAACTCATCGATCCTCTACTGTATGAATCTCTGTGGCAAGTATCTACTCCTGAATCTCTCCTCAAACAGCTCCCAAGTGACTATCTCTGAATCTATATGGAGCTTCTGCTCCTCTGTCCTCCACCATACTCCAGCTCCATCCTTCAGTAGATGGATCGCAACATGAGCTTTCATGTTGCTAGAACAAGGACAAAGCTTGAAGCAACCGCTCAAGCTAACCAGCCAGGCCTCTACCTGGAATCCTCCTATGTCACCAGAATACTATGTGTGGGCCTAAGCTTTAGGATCTCCCTGATATGATCCGCAGCTGTGGTCTGACGGCCTCTGGGCCTCTCTACCTGCCTATCCCGAGCCTAGGGCTCGAGACCTCTCCTCTCTGTCCTGAAATATGGTCACCATGTCCCCTCAAAGGAGACTCTGCTCTAGTTGACTCTCCATGAAAATTCTCTCCTCCATCTTCCTCACCATGTGGAGGAGGTGCATGTCCCTCAATGGAAGTATCTCTGTCTTATCTGCCCGAGTGCCCTCCTACTGATCCTCCGCGTAAGGCGGCATTAACATCCTGGAGGGTCTGTAAAATCTGTGGTAGGATAGCTATGCTAAACCCTGGTCTAGTGGTGGTGGTGGTGGTGGTGGTGGTGGTGGTGGTGACTCTGAGCCTCTGTGAACATTCCTCCTGCTCCGTCTGAGCTCCCGCATGCACAGACCACAGTGGGAGTTAGTTCATTACCTTGAGTTTTCTTCAGTTTTCTAAGTTTACTAACATGTTCAATTTTCAATTAGTTTTGTTTTCTAGATTATCAATTTGCTAGTTTTAGGTTTCAAGTCTCAATGTTTCTAGTGTGCCCAATGGTCCAAGCTTTTGAACCATTGCTCTGATACCAAGTGTGATGCCTGCTTCAACTACCACTTGAGACCAAGAAACAAACTAGGAAAATTATGGAATAATTTTTTTTTTGTAAGAAGGGTCTACAAACAAGTAGCAAGACACTAGTTTGAAACTAAATAGGTTCCGGAACAAATTCTGATTAACCAAACACAAGATTTCCATTTTTATCTTATAACAAGTTTACAAGGTTCCAATTTGGAGGTTACAAGTTTTACTAAGGTTCAGGGAGAAATTTATCGCAGGCCTGCTCTCTATCAAGCCCTAAACTTCAACTAGATTTTTCACACACTTAGAGTTATCAAAACTTTCCTAAACTAGGCTCATTGGATAGGAAATTTTCTCACCTTTCAACCATATAAAGAAGTCCTCCTAACTCCTTGTAAAACTCAAGTTATGGCCGGGCGGAGTTTTAGGGGAAAATTTTCCCTTGGAGGTCCGGGGATAGGGAGAAAATTGGGAAAATTTTCCCAATGCCACGTGTCATCACGTGATTGGTGCGGGTGAGAGGGTCGAGGGGAAAAATTTGAAATTTTTTCCCAAAACCAAAGTCTCAATTTTCCAAAGGAAAATTTTCCTCCATGCCTCCGCACTTGCTCAAATGGCCACGTGGCGCTTTGTGATTGGCCGCGGGCCGGCGGAGGAAAAAGTGAAATTTTTCCAAAAGGGGCAAAAAGTTAAGTTTTCCATTTTGATTAGTGCACCCCCTAGCCACGTGTCAGCACGTGATTGGTTCAGCCGGAATTTTTTTAGAAATTTTTCTAAAGTTCAAAATTTAAATTTTTCTAAGGTCGAATTATTTCATTTTTGGTTTGGGATGGCCATTTTGAAGTAAAACTTCAAATGGCCATAACTTTTGATAGGAAGCTCCATTTTAGGAAAACGAGGACTTTCGGAAATCTCTCAGAGTCCTATTTGCATAGAAATCATCAATTTTAGAATTTGGTGAATTTTAGAGGGTTAATTTTAAGAAATTGATCTGCAGGGTTTATAAAAATTGAAAACTGGCAGTTTTTCAAACTTGCAATTTTTATAAAATTGAATCCCTTCCTCCACTCCGCATGCCAATCAGACATGGGGGATCAACTTAGGGAAGAATTCAAATGTTTTAAGTATGCCAATTTGATCAATTTATTCAAGTTTGCAATTTTCTGACAGTTGATGGGAAAAACGACCATGTAAATTCGAATTGAAATTCTTTGAGTTTTGGAGATTTATTCTTGACTGTTTTAGTGAATTTAGATTCCTCAAGTCTTCCTAAGTGTAAATTTCAAGTTTCGTAATTTATTTTTGAGTATAAAGTCGAACTGCTCATTTTATTTAAAAAGGAAGATGCCAGAATTATGAACTTAAAACAGAGTTCTCTTCTCCACGAATTTACAATTTAATATGCAATTTTCAATTAAGGAAAACATATCCATTTCATTTCTAAGACATCCAATTGATTCAACAAAGACATGTATACAGTATGCAATGTTGATTTCTAACTTTTATCAACTCATTTCAAAGATCCAATTTTTTTTTTTTTTTCTTTCCAAAACAGAATTGCGAATTTAACAGTCATGTGATTTCCAAGATAACAATGCAATTGGGAAAGTAATGTATTTCATTCATCTATCTCCAACAACAATATTGCAACAAGGTATATTAAGAGAAATTTGATTCCTTTATTGAATTTAAACAATCTTACAATCGAACTCCTTTCTTTACATTCCAAATTGAAACTTACAAACTGTATCATATTCTTCTTTTTAAAACAGAGGAAGGGAAAGTGACTCTTTCTTTTTCAAATACAAAACCTAGGATATCATTTACATTTCACAATCAATTACAACTTTCAAATTACACGGTAAACATTTCCCGTCTCAAATCAATTACATGCATCCACTTGAAGTGGAAAGGATTACATTTAAAATTTACAAAAAGGATGACTGTCAAACTGTTGTCTTTCTTCTCCAAACAGTAGCAAGTTGAGTTCTTCATCTTCATTCTTCTCATCACAACAAGGAAGGGGGAAAGGCAACGCTCTCCACCCAACCAAGACATCCAATGGGAAAAGAGAAGCCATCTTTCCCCATTGGCCCCGAGCCCCAACCATAATGGAATGGAACATGAACATCAACACATGGCAACAAGGCTTCTTCACATACAAGCATATATTTTCATAATTACAAAGAAACACAAACAATGAGGTGTAGTTCTCAACTACAACAAGCAATTTCAATCAAACTAAGGCTCCTTCTCCAAGCAAGCAAGCCAACAAGAGCAAGATCTATGGGGGTCTCCTTATGCCTCCCATGTTGGAATTGGGCATCCACCAAAAGCAACCCACCATAAACTCAATCAAATCCCATAAACCTTATATCTCCCAACCCCTCCTTATGCCCCCAAATTTATCCCTTATGCCCCCCAAGAAGTAGGAAATGCAAGCTATTTCCTTTCCTAGGTGGATCCCAAACCAACACTCCCTCCACAAAGAACAAATGCCAATGACAATTTCCTTATGCCCCCCCATTTGAAACCCCATAGTCTTCTCTTTTTACACCATGTCCTAGGCATTCTACCCATCCCTCAAAGAATGCAAACACAATACCATTCAATATTTTGCATGCAAGAAGGGGAAAACAACAATTTAAAAGAATTAGAGCCTACCTCTCCATAATGGAGATTTTCTTTCAAACAGCAGATTCTTGTTGCTCAAATCAGTCCCAAAACAGCAAATGCAAAGCATGCAAATCAGTCCAAGCTCCTTCCACAAGAACAAGCTCCCAATGCAAGAGAAAATTTTACCCCAAGAAGCAAATGGCAAGGTTTCAACAACCTCCAAATGAGGAAGAAATTCCATTTTAAAGGAGAGGATGGAAGAGGATGATGTGGATTCCAAGTGGGATGCCACATCATTTTTCCTCATCCCAAAATGAAATCACATCAAATGCAAATACATCACAATGAATGTGAATGAAAAAATTACTTACATACACAAACTCAACCCATACCCAAAAGGAAAATGCATTTAAAATTTGTAAGGCAAGTGCAATCACTTCTTTCATAAAATCATGCCAAAACATAAAAAAATAAGTTGCTTTTGACTCTAAAAATTATAATCATGGTTGGTGGAGGTTTTTGAGAGGTGTGGGACAAGTTTAACTTGTCCCACAAGCCTCAAATTTGTCCTTCAAGGCCAAATTAGAATTTCAAAGAGGAAGGAGTGTTTGACCTTCCAAAATCAGTCTTACAACCTCTTACACAACCCATACTTGGTAACTTACACACTCTTCTAAAATGCATTAACTTCTATGACATTTATTTATGACAACCTTTTGGCATAAGATTTATTTAATTACCATAAGGTTATAAAATATATAAATCAAATTTTATTTTCAACCAAGGAAAAAACATTTAATTTCACATTCCACATCCCATTTAATTAAATTAAATTTTAACTATATGAATCCCACATAATACTATCATATTTAAATAATTACAATAAAAGCACATTACAAAATAAAATACACACAACAATAAATAAAAAAAGGGAACACATAATAAACATACACACATATGCCCCATGGTCACAAAAGTGGAAATCCTAACACAACACAACACACAAATCAACACAGTTGCCATGGTGACCTTGTTGATTTCACACTGAATTCCAATATGGTTAGTCTCCAGTCCCCCGACATTGTTGTGATTTTTAACCTGCAAAATGCAAAATACCCCTTCGGCCTCGTGGCCATATCAGAACATCCAAATGATATAAGCAACATATAATTATTAAATCTAAATCACAACAATATCGAGAATTTAACATTTATCTTTTAAATTCAATTGCAACTATATCATCATCCAATAGATCTCTATACTAGAGCTATTTAAAATCTCAATGTCACATGTCTAAAATTAAAAGCAATATGATATCCATGTCAACCAGTATATCCTCATCAATAAAATAACAATAATGTATCAATGATCATCAAGCAAAATATCTAGATCAATACTAATCTAGGATAAATACCTAATCAAAACATAATAGGATCTAACATCTAACCATCATACTAATCAAAACATAATAGTGTCCATAATAATGACCTAACTTAAATACATCATACTACATCAAAACATAATAATATCCAAAATACAGAATGAACTCAACGCAATCCTTCGAATACTTTTCCATGATGAATTCTTCATTTTCACGAGATCGAAGTCATTACGTGACCTTGGCTTGTCAAAATCCATCTCTTGATATTTTGTCATCAAGAATATCTTCCGAGAGTAGAAACTACAATTTACTTCATGGAGTTATGTCTTTTGTCTTTGTCACCATCCTGAAGTGTTGCCATTCTCGATCCGCTCACTTAAAGTCATCCAATTCAAGAACGCTTAAACTTTAAGACTGACCGATGAAATATTGCACCTACTAATAAATGAGAGCTGACAGGACATGCTTGAATGATGTGTCCTGGCTTTTGCTTGATGATCTCACAAAACTAAGTGAAAACAATTGTTGTAGAAAATACTCTCCCATTATCGATCTCGTTGATAACAATGGCTTTTGATTCCGTAGAGACCAATGCCAATAACTACGACTTATACCGCATAATGAGGAAGTTAGAGGTTGCTTCTTATTCGAGCTGTTGAGTTAAATCTCCATATTGTTTAGGTGTCATTGTTCATCGATGCAAGTGATGACCAATTTGAAACAAGCATTGGGAAAATTATGACTCGCGCTTCGGTTGATATGCGATCGCATAATCAACCTATGTCGATGTGTCCCAAATTGGTATCGATGAAGTACTCATACTCTACCCTAGGAATGGAGCATCAAGGTGAGTAGGAATGAATTTTTTTTCCCCCAATAAAATATTAAAGGAACCTATACCAAAACATCATTTTGTTTTGAGATGACATGAATTTGACATAAGCGTGATTTTAGGTTATTACTTCCATCTTAATAAAACTACACAAATAAATGCCCGTAATTCAAAACTACTGTTTCTCTAGACCATCCGAGAAAATAACAAATCTTGTCCTTAGAAGTTTTTCATTGCATGAGGTGTTGTGAAGTGAAGATGAGGAGAATTCAAAAAACCAAATCTTTCTTTTCAATGATAACTTGAGATATCGAGCTCCAAAGGCAATAGATACAACCTGACTGCGGCACGTTCTTGCAGCATATATTATTTTCTTTATTAAAACTTTGTGTTGATATACATCTTGTTTGAAATTTTTTCAAGCGTTTCACATGATCTCTCTTTCGATCTTCAGGCTAAGCGTACATAACCCATGCATGTAATTTCTCTTCTTTAGTAGCACTGAGATATTTCCCTTTTTTAGAAAATGTGTGATAATGATCTCTTTCAAGTGATCTCATCTCTTGTCTTGATTGTTAACTTCTCGGGCCAATATAAATTCTTGAAATATTGTCTTTGCTTTGCTAACATCAACAACTACTCAAAAAATGTGTTTTGACTGTCTCCTTTTTCGCTCTCGACATGGAGAGTGTAGTAATTTTCTTGGGATGTACATTCCTCGATGGTTGCATTGAATTTCAAATCTTTTCTACATTTTTAAAAAAATATTTTTCACGTGAAGACTATTGCATGCATGAATTTTAATCACTGGACTGGTATTTTTTTTTTTTTGCTTGTGCAAATGCTCTAGTTTTGTCATGAAAACTTCATTTGCTGCCAAAAATGCATGGCAGTCTTGGTTGGCATGGACTATTTATTGGTTGTGTGGATTCATTTAAGAAAAATAAATTTACTTTCCTTTCTCCCACACATCTTTTGGTGAAAAAGAAAACAATTAAAATCAAAACAAAACAAATTTTAGAGGATTGTTTTCTCCTCTCTTTCTCTGCGTGGATCCTTTGGCTCTAATATGCTTTCCTATTCCTCCATATGTGTAGAAACTCAATGCTTTCTCCCTACCCTGCGTGGAAACAACTTTATTTATCTTTCTTTTTTTTAATTCATCTATTGTTTTCCTTCTACAGGCGTGGGAATTTTTGGTCTTTTTGTGCTAATTTTCCTCTTATCTTACTTTGCACAAAAAGATGCGTGGAAAATGCTTTTGCTGTTTGGAATGTGTGAAGACTTCCTTCCTACTCCTGCATGGAAAGAATTTCTATGGATGCGTGGCATGTGTGGGATTTTTACTTGTTTTGACTATCTTGAAGAGATTAGCTTTGACCTCATGCGTGGAGTCTCACTTTTGGCACTGTTTTTTATTTTTTGTTATTCCTCAACTTTCGATATATTTCCGAATGCGTGAGAGCATTACTTTGTATTTTATTTCTTTAAAAACTTATGTGGATTTTTGTTTGGAATGTCCTCCTTTTCATTATGATTGTGTGGCCTTTGCTATAGGAATAAATGGACTGGTTTCTCTAATTGCATGGCCTTCTCCACCGCATGTGTGAGTTATGTCTTCTCCCCTTTGTTTGTTCTTGGCCTCTCACACGTATTTCTCCTTCACAATGGCGTTCATAGTAAACTAGTATTGTTTGAGGGATGTGATACAAATATTACTCTATTTCTTTAGAATAAATAAGAAGCAATTTGGAAAGATTCACACGACTCTTTCCAATGAGTTTGACGGAGGAATTTATAAGGATTAATCCAACTTCCCTTCTTCCCTGGGTAGTGGAATTAATTACCAAGGGAAAAATGGGAAATCAACGGCCAATTGCCAATGGAAATTGCAAGGCGGACTTGCAATCCCCATTTTATTTCCCCATGTGGGAAATTGGGAAATTTTTTGCCCATTTTCCAATTCATTAATTTGGAAATCGGGGGAAGAAATCCCACAAGTGGGGATTTAAAACAATTTTTCCAAGAAAGGGGAAATCCGGCCCCGGGGAGCTAGTTTGGCATCCTCGAAATGTGAAGCGAAAGCTTATTTTTCCCCCAGCAATCAAAATAAAACTTGTCCAATGAAATTTTAATTAATATTTATTTAATTAAAAACCCAAATTTATTAAAAATTAATTTTATCAAACAAAGAGTAATTAAAAAATTAAATATTAATTAATTTATATTTAACATGGTTTGAGACACGGTGGGAGGAGTTCTCGCTCGAAATGGACAAAACGAAGACCAAAACAATCAAAAAATGAGACGGTCGTGATGAGAGTGATAAACCACACAAAGTAACACTTTTGAAAAATTTCAAAATTTCCATTTTTTTATATTAATTTTGTGAAATCAAAATTGGCTGATAATAGTCTAAATACATACATTAAGGAAATTCCATAGGTCCACATGACATAAGAGAGATGAATGTAAAGGAGTCCATAAACTTTTAAATTCCTATTATTGTGTAAAATAGGAATAAATTCCAAGATGAATTATTATGGTGCAATATTAGGTTCCCAACTAAGATTGAAATATTGCAATTATATGCATTTACACAACATGATCAAGATTATATTGAGAAAATGGGGAAATCCATATTCAATGGGAGATGAAACCCTTCTATCAATGGGGATTCATTTGTGGGAATGAACCATTATATGCATAGAGAAAAAAATTAAGGCCAATGACGATGGTTTAGGTATAGTAAAAATATACCCTATAGTTATTCAATACATCTAATCTAAACACATTGTTAGTTGAATTTTAGAAACATGTACCTCGTAAAGACATGAGGATCAACATACCCGACTATTCACTTAAAGTGAAAAGAAGACACATGGTGAGAAATATATTGATTAAATATCCTTGGTTGGAATGAAGAAATATGTATGTGGTGTTAAAGGCTTTACCTACTATGAAAAAAATTAAATATTGGCCTAAGTATTTCATAGAATAGTTTCGGAAATTCATATACAGAATGCATTCAAGCTTGGAAAGTATAGGAAATTAAACCTAAATTATGGGTACATATCTTCCAAGAAACACTAATATAATTACTAATGACTTGGTACTATCATTAGAAGATAATAAGATAAACACATAATTGGGGACACATACAACAATAATTCATTCAAAATTTTACTTTCTAAGGTTAAAATTCCATGGTCAATATAACTCTTAAAAGAATAAAAATCCATATGCCATGAAACTATTGACTTAGAAGGGGAGGTGAATTCCCAGACCCTAAATAAATCTATTAAAGAAATTGTACATACAACAATAGTGGAAGTAAAAATTAAAAGGGACATATATAAAAGAGTATATGTCTATTACAAAGTAGAAGGTATTAAGTAAAGAGAAGAACCCGAGGATGAGGAGACATGGAATTGGTTAGAACGTATGGACCTAAACATATACCAATTATGAAATAAGAGTGAAATGAGGAAGAGGAACATCTACATAATATCCATATAGAAGAGAAATTAAAGCTACATAATGTTGAGCACAACAAGAAAAAGGGAAAGGATGACATTTGTGATAAACTAGTACACAAGAGGCTAGAAGGTATCGGTGTTGGCATGTTATTGCATAGGTGTTTTCATTGATGAAAACATCATTAATGAAAAAGTAGATAATGGAGTATTGTTATAGAATGTTGATGATGATGATGATGATAACATGGTGATTCAGATGTGTTCAAGATGATACCAGGTGTTTCAATGAAGATGGTTGTTTCGCAAGCCTAATCAGGTGATTTAGCTAGCCTATGAGACATTGTATTATGGTATGAGATTCTTGGTGACTTGAGAAACATGTTGACATGATGGAGATAATGTATTGGGAGTGCTTGGGCACTCACATGAGCTGCAAGATGCAGATAGAAGTTGGTGACTATGTTTTAGGTAATCATTTAGACCAGGTATGGTTGTTACATTACTTGAGATTAAGTTTTGGAGCCATATGAGACCATGTATGCATGTATGAATTTTATTCATGATGTACTAGGTATGTGAGGATCATTTGGAGGGTTTTATGATGAGTTATGATGTTTTTTTAGTTTACCATAGCCTTTACAGATACAAAACCCTAAGGGATAGCTATACAAGTCTCAATGTATGGAAATATTAAGAGGTATTTTTGATATGATGATGATTTGAGATGTTATCAAGGTGTGTAATTGTTTATGGACAAAATTTCAAGATTTTATGATGATTATTTTGCATGTTATGATAGTTTTGGTGAAACAAGGTCAAGAACAAGGCCATTTCTAGCTCGAATTAGAACTTTTGATGCTCATCCTGAATTTTTTTCTTTTCATGGGACCTTGTGTACTTCATGTATGTTTATAAATCGATTCTAAAAGGTTTCAAAAAAATAATGAGGTCATATCATCATCAGGTTTTTATGAACGAATGTTAAGAAGGTAAATAACTCATTATGTGCTTGAAACCCTAACTTGAAAGTGGTTTGAGAGATTTTATCCCAAAGTGGACATAATTAATTTATAGTTATTAGATTATTATAGTAAAATTTTTAATAATACTCCATATTTCTAGAAATGTATGGTAGAGTTTAGGGTGATGAGTGGACCCCATTCAAATAGGTCGGTTTCAAGAAGTTCAGTTTTGGACAATATTTTCTAAAGGAGTTATGAACTAAATGAAAATTATATGATGTATAGGAGTTTTTATTTATTTAAATTATATTTTTAGGTCATGGTGATGCTGATACATGGTAAAGTATGCTTCATTTATGTTGGTGGTCAAAGGGCGGTTTTGGGGCGCTTATAAATGAGCCTTCAATAAAGTTGACACTACATGAGCTAAAGTATGAGTTAGGATTTGATTAAAATTGGGTTGGAAATATAATTAATATATATTTATATTTATATAAGTTTATTCTCATTATAATGAGTTTTTAATATATTTCTAGCTCTTTTTGTGGATAACAATATTTTTATTTGTACGATAGAACAACTTTTGTTGAAAGATTGAGTTAGTTAGAGGATGAATTGTATTTGGTGATACTTGATATAACCTGGAATGTTAATATGGATTAATTTGGCATCAAATCAATCAATTTTTATGTCTCTAATGTATCAAGAAAGGTGCAAAAAGTTACATTTGTAAAATTTCTTTTTGGGTAGCTTGATTTAGTGAAAAAAAAGTTGATGTGGTTTGAACATATGATTGTTTCATGAGCTATAAATTTATTATAATTGTTATAAATATTATCCTAGATTCATGGAGTGGTAACATGCCATATTTTAGGTGTTATTGGGTGATATTCAAGCCAAAAGGTGAAGACGAGGTTGTTTGAAAGAGATGTTTTGTGAAGGCAATGAACCACTGGGCCCATTAAACAAAATAATTTGATTAGTTCATGATAATTGCAACCATGGTTGATGTTTAATTTTTTTTAAACATGTGTACTGAATTTTAGAGCATTAACAAAAATATTTATTTTGTTAGGAGGTTTTTCTCATTCCAATGATGGGGATTTGAGGATTTTTGGTGCATACATGAAGGGTTTTGGCTAGGCCGACCTACTTGGGTAATCTTGTAAATACTATGATAAATTTTATGGGGTGTTTTTAAGTTTTTATGGTCATAAAAAGGAGAGAAACCAAATTATATTGAATTTTAATGAAGGAAATATTATGAAATCATAATTTTGGGTGCTTTGTGAGCTAGTGGAGTGTGTGCAAGAAATGTAACCTAGGTGTGATTTTTTTATAGGTGTTTGAGAATGAATTGAGAATTGATAAAGTGTGTGATAGGTCGAGGAATTTCAGAAAGCATGTGTGTAAGGTTTTAAATCTTTTAGGAGTGAATAAAGAGCTACTTTGAGAGATATTGAATACCTATGGTTTGAGCAAGGGTTTGAAGGTATTTGGGATGAATCTTATGATCACCATCAGATAATTTGTTGCAGAATATCATCATAAAAATCTTGTGTGATGTGTCATATTCATGAAACTTTCTTATTGTGTGTAATATCAACAAAATTTTTTGTATTTTTTTATCCTTGTGGGGTTGACACCTCACTAAAGAAATCTCTTTTGATGTGTAATATTCACTTGAGTATTTTTGTGTGTAATAATATAGAAATTTTCAATGGGTTTTATTCCCCTTGAGGGTTTCCCAGTTACATCTTGCATTAGGTGTTTCTTCTCTCGCTTTTGGTTAATTTAATTAATGTTAAATGTTGTTTTGCACACACTAATGAATTGATAATTGATTAAATGTTTATGTGAGTGATTTAAAATTGAAATTGAAATTTTATGGACTGATTCACCCCCTCTCATTCCATTGTGATTCCAACAATTGGTATTAGAGAAGGTATTTTTGGAGAAGTTTAACAACTTGAAGGAGATCTTCTAAAGCACAAATGGGAGGTAAGAAGAAGATTTCTTAGAGATGGAAGAACTCTAAATATGACTGTAGTTCTACTTTAGGTGAAGGTATGAATTTCTTAGAAAATTTTCCTAAAGTTAAATCTCCCTTAGGGGTTGTAACTTGTGAATTGGGATAAGGATTGCTTTATTTAGATTTAGATGGTGAAGAGTCAATTTGTGAAGAAGTAAAGAGGTAACATTCTTATGCTAGAGATGAGAACAAAAATTTCAAACAGGTTGATGAAATAATTAAAAACCATGAAAAACAAACTAATCTCCTTGAAGGAATTTTGAAGAATGAAAGTAAATAGCATGATGATATCAAAAGGCCTTTAGAGGAAAATTTAGAAAAAGTAGCAGCTAGCCTAGATTCCAAGGAAGATGCTCATGAACATGGTTAAGATATTTACGTTGTGGAGTCACAAATGGAGGAATTTTCTAAAAACCTAAAGGTCAAAGAGGAAGAGTGTACTCAACTGAAAACATAGGTTGCTCTATTCAATGATAGACTCAAGACTAAGTATGATGAGTGCATCAAGTTTGAAATAGGCAAGAAATCTTTAATTTTAAAATTTAACATATTTTCAAGAAAAATGAATTTTTTTGAGAAATGTTTCAATGATCTAGATTATCTTCTTAGTAAACAAAGATCAATAGGTGATAGAGCTGGTTTGGGATTCAATGAGGATTTTGAAGGAAAGGAATTGAAGAAAAAGGACTTGGTTTCAAGTAAGGAAGAAGGTAACCTAAGAACCAAGGAAGAAAAGAGGGTGACATACACTAAGAATAATAAGAATATTAATTATATTAGCAAACATAATGCATTAATGTATGAACTATATTTCAATGGTTATTATTTTTCTTGTAATATATTGTGTTATAGGGAAAAAGAGTGTAGAAGGTATGTTAGAGAGTCTCATCCATGGAGAGATAGTAGGAGTGAGCAAGATAAGAGTGTGGTATGCTATAATTTCCATGAGAGAGGTCATGTTTCTAGATATTTCTTGTATGATCCATAAAATAAAAATTGCGATAATGAAGATGTTGGAGAGAAAAATTTTCAGGTGGAAAACTTGTGGATTTCTTGCCAATGGTCTAGAATCTAAGTCCCTCTACTTAACCAGTGCAACTACCATATATGCATGCATAAGTAAAGGTGGGTTTTCCTCGTGGCCTTATGGATAGGAATCCAATAGGGGCACTCCATTAACCATGCGGAAAAGCTAGCAATCTCTTTTAGGGAAGAATTTGTCTAAAGAGTGGGAAAGGGGAGTGAGAAAAGAGGTAAGAGAACTAATGTTGCAGGTAGAAAATCAGATTCCTACACACACTAGTTAGAAATTTCATCACATGCACTAAAATTAGGAAGAAACAATACTACAAACAACAACAAGACCAATTAGAATTTAATGAACATAAATTATCAAGTAAATCCCTTAGTAAAAAAAGGATCGAAAAATCCTTCTTCTTGTATTGATGCTCAAGCAGAAATTGTACATAGTATGAGAATGGAAGACATTGAGAATAGGGGAAAAGTGGATAAATATTTTCACTCAAAAGTGAGAAAAATATCTCTCATGAACTTATAAAAATACAACTTGCTATAAGAATTTTAGAATTAGAACCCCTTGGAATGAAGAGTTCATTATAATTTATAGTGCTAAACTTGACTCCTCATCTTCCCGATGTTCTTTCATATTCGAATATTAAGTCCCTTTTATAAAAATAAGGTGACTTAAATTTTACATCATGTCTCTAAAGTCACTTTAAGACATATCAAAAATTGTAAACCCTCAACAAAAATTAGAACATAAAGGAGAGAGAATGTTGGTGGGGGAAGAAGGAGGAGGAAAATAAAGGAGGTCACCCCTGATGAAGTCTATAAATCCTTGTTGATTAAAAAATCAAGTGCAGTGATAATTTGAATCTTTAAACTCCTTGCACCCTGAGAAAATCCTTCAAATTAGCTCATGAATGCTTGCCAAGTTGAATGAACTATTTCATTGATGACCACAACTCCCAGCCTGCGTATGATATACCTGTGACCCAAACTATGTAGTGAGTATAAAAAAATTGTCCTAGTTCCCTAAGATGGACCTCAAATTACCTATGATCAATTCCCATGGATGATCTAGAATGATGGTGTTGACCTGAATGATCATCCCTCTATGTCCCATTATGCCAAACTTTCCTTTGAGAACAACTTGCTATTTTTAGAATATGAGCCCATGCTTTGCTATTCTAGGAAATATCACCTGTCTTACTCCAATTTCACCTTCTGAACCTTCTACCATATTCCAACCTCCTTTGTTCCCGAGATATTGTGATTTTTAGCAGGTTTTTATTTGGGGACCTGCTATTTTGGGAAGAAGTTGTTTTCTATCTTACTTTCCATTTTACCCCTTTTCTAATTGTCCGAGTGATCAAACTTGAAATTCAAAGTGGGGCTCACCATTTATAGCATGTGAGGAAGTATAACATATTCTATTTTTAGTAAATGGTGAAAATGACCTTTGTTTGTGACGTGAACTACTATTTTGGATTCTGGATCTTTGTCACAAACTCATGCTCAAATTTTCATCATGATTCGCTTACCAAAAAGCTCAGAAATGAAAAATGAAAATTTATTCATGGTAAGAGCTTTGGGTATGGAACAACTAGGGTAGAATGCAAATAAAAAATCATTCCTTCATATCTTGATAAAATGAAAACTTCATCATGTAAAAACTAGTTTGAGAGAAACTAGATTTTTGGAGACCCTTCCCTTTAAATTTAGGATGATTTCACCCTCACGGATATTTGGGAATTTGAAAATTTATTCAAACTAGGAATAATGCTGATAAAAAACACAGCCCTCTATATCCCTTAAAAATTGGTACTTCATGGCATTAAAACTAGTTCACGTGAAATTAGTTTTTTCAACGATCATTCCTCTAATTTTTGTGTGATTTCACCCACTTGAACCCTGAGAAGTGGAGAGGTAGCTTGCTAATGTTTTCCACCTTGTTGTGTCACGGTGTCCATTGATGGATCTTAAATTTTTAATGTATAGTTTTTTTCCATTAGCAATGAAATCAACTCCATTGTGATAGGTTTTTTCTTCTTGTCTCACTGGTGAAATTTCTCTTCGATCTGGTTGCCGGTTTGATGGGAAATTGAGCTTTGTTCTTCGTGGAGCCAGAAGTGAAATTTATTCATTGTGAGAATTCCTTGCTGAAAATGGGAGGTTTGGATATGATTTTTGAATGGACTTCAAGAGAGAAGAACTTGGAAACATATGGTTTCTCAATTCATGCACCAATTTGCAAGATATGTTCAAATCTTCGTTTCATGGTAATGGAGGTTTCTGAAGAATTCCTTTGCTCTTCTCTTTGATTATTCATTCCTCTGGATCTTTTGATAGATATATTATTTTTAAAATATTAATATTCATGGATTTAAAGGTTTGTTTTCCATGGCGGAGCTGGTTTGGAAGAAAAATGGTGGACTGAGGTGTTCTCTACAACTTTCTTCTGGCAATGGAGAAGCAATTAGAAGCAGTAAGAAACTTAATCAAGAGTTAGAAAATTTTCAAGTTTTGGAGTTGGAGTTAGGTGAATTTTCATGTCCCTAATGTCCCTCACCTCAAAGGGATGTGAGGGACATCAATTTCCATGGTGATCAAGATGGCGACACATGGTAGAGATCGATGGTAGGGAATTTGAGCTCTCAATGGCATCAAGTGGTGAATTGATGATCTTGAAGGTCACATGAGGTTTTAGAGGTCATATGGGTGCTGGAAAAAAATTCATGGTTTATGTCATTAACCTGAGGGACGCCATGGACACAAAATTTTTCCAAGCTCTTGGAGCTAACACGTGTCCTCCCAAAATTTGGCTAACTCTGAACTTGCTCCAAGAGGACAACTTGAAATGATGATAACTTGAGCTCGATGGACTTTTTTGGTGAAGTTTTATATTATCCTAATTGGAAATGGAATTTTGAATCCAATAATTGGGTTTGCATGTCTTAATTAATCCATTTTATCCCTTAATAATTGTATTTTTATTTAGTACTCCATTTGTGCATGAGAAAAACTACTTGCATACCTAATATGCCAAAGTGTTGTGAAAAAAATGATTTCAAAATATTGTAGGGCTTAGGATTATATTTCTAGTGATTTTTTTCTTCTAAATTCATCTCAAGTTCCTGAAATCACCTTCGGAAGCTCAATAGTTATTTTGGCATGTGCATTGACTAGGCACGTGAACCCTAATTTTGGTGAAACTTCCCCAGCTTCTCTGAACCATTCCATATCTTCTTGAATCACTTACATGATTTCCCAAGGCCTTTGAATCACCTCCACACATATTTTTTATTTTCTTCTTCACTCCATAGGGTTTCTCTAGTCCTAGGAAGGCCAATGATAGCCTTTCCCACAACTACCTAGAGATAGCATTTTTCAAGAACTCCTAAAATCACTTAGGGGGTTGATTTAAATTTCCTAAATCAACTAGGGGAATGAATTAACACCAATTTGGAGGTTACTGGAATAAATGGGCAGACCCGAGGTGCCTTATATTGATAAAACATGAAAAATTTGCTTAGGGGTATCATTGTCATGCTTGGAAATTGTTAATTTCCCTGTTGCACATTTGCATGACAATAGAAGGATAAAAAGGTAGGGGCTCATTTGTATATTTCAGAAGTTGTGATTTTGGACACATAGCCAAATATTTCACTTAAGGGAAATCAAGACAATGTTGGAAGGATAGAACTCCTAAAGGTATGAATACTAACAATTTTTTCAAATGTAACAAGTTTGATCACATTCAAGATACTTTATAACCAAGATGAATACCTATAAGAACAAGGATGAGTTAAAGATTGATAAGGTTTGGAAATTAGAAGACAAAATTATTTCTACTACAATCAAGAAGGATACTGAGATGATAACAAAGTTGTTAACACTAGTCATGATTATTATAGTGCTCATAAATGTATGTTTGCTCTTGTTGAACCTCAATAATTTCCATGATTTTCCCATGAAGTTCCTAAGAAGAGTAAAAGAGAAGAGAAAGTGGATAAAATTTGAAATTTTATGGAATATCTTGGTGTCAGGCCCTATGAGAGCCTGGATATTTTACCTTGTTAAGTGATAATGGTGTAATATGCCTTTTTATGCTTCTTAAAGGTGTATTGGTTCATATGAAGCATTGGAGTGAGGGAGAGATATCTAAGTCAATTTATTTATTCTCTATGATGATAAGGTATGTCCTTCAGTTTCATTAAGTATGTTCTCATGGTTCAATATGGTTGATTATGTTATGAATGTCAAGGTCTTAGTATTTTGGTCATTAGGTATATATTTCTGAGTTCTTGTAGTGAGTGTTTTGCATTCTCATGGTGAAATTTTTGTTTGAGATGTTTCAATGAGTATGAGAGTCAATTTGATGTCTCTTATGAGGTCTATTATTTCATTAAAAAATCATGGGTTGAGTCTTCTTGTTTTCTCGAGTCCATGTTTAGCAATGTTGTCTTATATAGTGGTTTTGGCATCTTAAAATCCCAATTTTGAATTAAAAATGAAGTATTTGAGTTTGTTATGAGTTATATAGTCATTTTCAAGTATGTCTAAGAGTTTATGATGTTTAAGTAGTTGTTTTCTTTCCTCATAAGATTATTAAAGATGATCATGAGACATAAAGGATAGTTTATCCTTGAGAAGTTTATCTTTTATCATCACAAGTTGTCTAAGGTATGTACATTAGAGAATGTATCTTTGGGTCATGCGTCATGTGTATCAAGTGGTTTTGAATTTCAAACATATTTTGAATATGTGTTGATTCATCAAAGATGATGACTTGGTGAGATCATAATCACTATGTGGTCTCTATAAGTGGTCCTGATGGTTGAAAAGTGAAAACCAAGGTGATTCCAGGTATGATATTAGTGTTCTTACTCTTCAAAAATGTCAAAATGTGATCATGAATGTAAATAATGCTATTTCAGTTTTTAGGATCAAGTTTTGACCCTTGAAGTCAAATTTTAAACATTTTTGTAGATTCTCTATCTTAATTGATCTTTTACGGTGCACATTAAGTGGTATGGATGGAATATTTAATTTTAAGGAGAAAATGGTGAATTCTAATGCCAAATGTTTGTATAAAGCATCTATATAATGCATTATTCATGATTCGTGAGGTTTTAGACCTGAAAATGCAAAAACAATTGGGACTCTTGATAGTAGTATACATTCAAAGTGTGAATTTAGAGACCTAATTTAAAAGAGATGGATTGAAAAACTATGTATTGTGTCTTTAAGAGAAATATTCAAGGCTTATGAAAATGGTTTTAGGGCCAAATGGGTATCCATGTATTATCATATTTTATCACAAAAGGTTGTGCATAGAGGATATATTTTATTTTTATCATTTCAAGTGCGAGTAGGATGAATATATGCATTGTAGTAGTGAAAAGGTGGTGTGGTGATATTATAATGATTATCGAGCTTATATGTCATGAATGAAGTGTATGAAACCTCTGAATGGGTTATAGGAGATGGTCAATGAAAAAGTGTGTAATGGTTTTCTCATTATATAGTCTTGGATATTTAAGACAATTCTTGAGCATGTATGTACTAACACAAACCCGTAGGTGACTACTTATATGCTCGAGACTTCCCAATTTTTGTTTATGAGTGTAAATGAGATTGCCATTATGTTCATGATTAGAGAAGCATGGTCTACATGGTTATATTCCTCAAATGTAGGGTTCACAATGAAATTTTGTATGAGATACTCCATAACTATGTTGATGAAGATGTGATAAAATTTAGAGGTATGATTGACAATTTTATCTCATTCTTGATGAAGTTGAAGTATTATTGCATAAGGGTATATAGTGGTGAATATGTAATTAGGTTATTGAGTTAGAAAATATGTTTCCAAGAACATCTACATATTTTTATCTTGACCAACGATAGTTGAATCAGTCGAGAATGAACTCGAAGCCTTCCTTGAGTATCTATAGGTATGCTAGATGAGCTTGGTACATTTTAATTTTATCTGTGTAATGCCTTTGTTGTATTGATACATGTAATTTCTTCTTTGTGAATAGTTGGCAAACTTTGACATGTGATGTTGTTATGAGTTGTGCTCTTTTGAATTGTTTAATCATGTTTGTTGGAATGATATAAAGTACTTATAAGTTCTTGTTTTTCATCATTCTTATGGTAGTATTCGTACTTATGTTGTTGATCATGAAGTACTTACTTAACTGGTTTTTGAAAGGAACTTAGTGATTTCAGCTTGTGGAAAGTGTAAATCAGGTTCTTGGAACAACTAAGCAATCAGGTAATTTGGTAAGCTATTTAAGGTCTTGATATAATTGTTACTTCGAGACTATTGTATCGATATTGGATGTAGGATAACACCTTGGATCAATTGCAATGATCTAAGGTATTCTCCTAAATTGATATGTTATTATGACTATAAGTTGTAAGGCTACTTGACTTCTTGATGATTTATGGAATTGTAATTTTATATGCTCAGATCATGTGGACTATGAATCTAATTTAATTTTTGGGTTGCACTACTAAATTGAAGGCATGCAATTGTTAAAGCAATTTTGGTTCATTCTTGATGAAATTATCAGTGGCCTTAAGAAGGTTAGTATGTAATAATGTCTTGGTTGTGTTAATTGTTATTAGGTAACCTAAGATAACCTATGCTAAGGTGATGTTTAAATTCCTAAGTGACTCTATGTGAATTTGATTAAATGTTGACAACCTAACCTAAGTTTGATATAGGAATGTTGATTTAAATAAATCCTAACCTATCTAAGGGATCCTATGACCTAACCCTAAAGACCTAACTATGGTTAGCATTTATGAAAGGGGTTAGTGGAATGGTTAAAATAGTTGGGCATCATCCCATACTTGTACTTAGTAAAATAAATTAATTTTAATTGATGGTCATCCCCACTCTTTAGTAGAAGACCAAGTCAAACTTGGCCATGCACGCTAAGTTCATGGCTAATGGTATAGTGAAGGATTGGAAAACTATTAGTGTGATTACTAATTTAAAATAGTGATATGGTGGTTGGTGGGATTCATGGAGGTAATTGATAGTCCTACCTTGGCATTAATGACATTGGGCGAACCAAAAACCACCTTGGGAAAACAATGATTGTTTTTGGATAAAATAAAGGAATTAGGTTTCATTGTTCATTTGGTCATTTGAGTTATATTTCTTTGCATGTCGATTTTCTATTTTTTGAAATCATAATTCATTTTTTGAAAAAACATGAATTTATCAATTGCATGGTGGAGGAAATAGTGGAAAAAATAATGCAATGGTTATTAAAATGGAAATCTGGAGAGAAAATGGTTTCTATAGAAGCTATTTCATTTTCTCTGTGGGATTTTTCATGAAATATTGGAGAAGAACTTGTAGAGCTTGGAAATGAATTACAAGAAATCTACCATACATGATAGGCTCTAAATCTTGAGATATTTTTCTATTTAATGGCCTCATGAAAATATCTTTACTCTCATATGAAATCTACTTCTCCAGATTACGTGTTTTGTATATTTGTTTCTAAAATTGATTACATGTGTGTATCATGAAATATTGCTCTTAAATGGGGTTGTATTTCTTTATTATTACTTCTACGTTGTGTGTGTTTGACTACGAAGTAATAGTTCAAATTATGGAAATGTTGGGTTGTGTTTGTATAATCGAATACCTTGATAGTTACATTCGCATGCTATTTGAGGAATTGTATCTTTATTTTATAGATACTTATCCTTCATAGGGTTTAACGCATGTTTTGCATGAGCTATTTTATGGCTAGAGGTGGGTGTTGTCGGGAATATGAACTTATAGGTTTTCTATTTTTGAGTATTCTTTATACTGACTTGTTAAGGTAATGAGTGTTTGTGTTTATCTTTGCAAATAATCTACCTATTGTTCGACCTTGAATAACAAGTTGATTTTCCTAGTATCGAATGTATATTTGGTTGTTATGGTTTAAGTTCAAATGGAACTTCTTGTTGAATCCATACCCTTACTGGGTGCTCGAGTTTCCATTATTTTATTATCACCTTGGAAATCTAACTAGGCTTTTCTTATCTTTTTTATGACCGATTCATTTGAATTTTATAAGTAGATGAGGTTAATGAAAAATATAATCACTTCGTCCTCCATGACTATAAGTCTTTGAACTTGGAAAATTCATTCGTTGATGGGATGGGAAGCGTGTTTTGGTTTATTCATTCATTTGACATAGTTTCAAGTTGTTTTTTTATGATTTGACTAAAATTTTAAACATGTTATCAACATGCGGTTGTCATTAAGTTCATCCAGATGGCCTTGGTTGAACTGGATGCATTCTTCCTCTCTTGAATTTGGTTTTGATAATTGGAATATCATGACCTCGTTGTGTTTTTTCTCAGTGATGAGTTAAGACATAGGCTTCCTCATGTCTTTAGGAGAATCCAATACCTTTATGGTTATCGTATTTGTTAAATGAGTTAGATAAATCTGAATCGATGCATTTTTGCTATTGGTTAAATTTGGAAATGAAGTGGACTAATTATGGTTTGGCTTAAAACTTGTCTTCATGTCTAGGTATGGCAGAACTCATGTCTCTCTTTTAGTTTTGTTGTTTCAATTAAGATATTGATCTTAATCTTGAAATTTCATAAAGTATTTGTTTAACTTTTATAACTGGATAGGATCTCGATTTGAGCCTTAACCTGAGATCGATGTTGATCATCAATAAATGATTATTCATATCTTATTTAATATTAAAATACTGTGAAGCATATTTCTTAGTACATAGGGTCTTTAATTGAAGTAACAAATTGAGGGAACGTCTTTTAAGGTTTAGATAATCCTTTCAAAGTGTGATTTTTACGTATTCACTTAGTCACTTATACTACTTTCATTCGAAATAGAATGGTGGCTTCATAACTTTAGTATTGAGATGATTGTTTGATCATAATATGTTTCTTAGGTTGATGATATAGTTGAGTGTATTTGATTCTAAATAATCTATGGTTTTTTGTTCATATATGTTTGCTATGGAGACTAATGAAGTATAAATTTATACCACAGTTTGATCAAGTTTCAGTTTGAAATGATCCTTACTTGAATGTTGAGTTATATTGTGAGTAACTTATGAAAAATTAACTCATTATGTTGTGTAAGTATGGATTATACTTGACTGCCATGATGAGTTAAGAAGTATATCTTATCATATTTTCATACAAGTTATTATTTAATACATATAACTTATAAGATTAGTTGAATAAGCTATTACTTGTAAGGGTATTACTCAAATGAAGTATAATAAATTGTTGATTAAGTTATGTTATTTAAACTTCATTAAACTGGATATAAAACTACAATTATATAAGTATGGGCTTATATGAATGTAATATTATTATACTAGTACTTGCATTATTTGATTGATTGTGATCAATTGCATTTGTTTGGGTTACTGTGTGTCTTAAATTAATACTGGATTAGAATTACTTGAATGAATTACTTAGTTATCTTATCTTCTTTAAATGGTTTCATTTATGATGTCCTTGTAGCATGATCAAAAGAGTTGTGTATTTTATTTCGAACCTTAGAATAATTTCATTTAAAAGAAACATTCCTTTTATGAAATTATTAGTTAGAGCATACTATTCTGAAGATTTAGTTCTTATCATTCTTAGTTCGTATGAACTGATAGATGCTAACAATCTTGCAGATGGACTTCGTGAAAGATGAAAGAAGGAAGATGTATAAAAAGTTACATTTTTTTCATTGATTGAAGATAGTTGATTTGGATAAATGATTATTTTATTCATTTCTTGATGTACTTCTGATTTGGAAATAAGAAAGGCCTATGGCCCATTTATTGTAATTATTCAAAAATAAGTTGTTGATTTAATCATTGACACATGATTGCAGATATTGAATTTGGAATGAAATAAAGATGGTTTACTTTATTTACATTGTTTAAATGGAGGAAAATGGAGTTTTTGATTACTTTGAAAATAAATGTGTATCTATTCAAGGTATGATTTTGGTCACCAATGTGGAGGAAGTTGACCCTAAGGTGCGAGCACACCTAGAAAAGGAATAGGATGGACACATCATCAAATGATAATAATTGTAGGATATGGAATAACCCACTGTATTATAAGTCTCTAATTAAAAAGATATGTGAGTCATGCATGGTAAGGATTAGGGCTTATGCAAGGCCAAGGAACTTAAGATGCTCATGAAAATATGTTAATCATACTTTAAATGCATATAATGATAACGACAATGTTTGGTTAGATCACCGCAACCTCAAGAATTTTAAATAGAAAGTAGTTAATGGTAAATGTTTGAATTCTATAAAGGTGATCTTGTTAGAATAGAGCCATGGGATATTGAGGATGTCAATCCCGAGGTGATGGAGGCATTTGAATGGATGGTTATTTCTCCCTTTTAAAAATCTTTGAATTTCATTTTGAACACCTTATCAAGGATTTTGTAAAGGCGTGGAAGTTGGCTAAAAAAGGTCTCGGAGGAGAAGTGATTCTAAGGGGCATGAAGATTGATATTTGAATTGAATTGGTGGTGCATGTCGGGTATTTTCAACTACTTAATGTGACTTTTACAAGCCAAAGAAGTAAGCAACAGAAGAGATGAATATCTTCCTTCAAGGTAATGAAAAATTAATTCCCCACTTCGTTGGTTTTTTAAGAACCTCCTTACCTCACCCTTTAGATGAATTCCCCTCAATCCCATTGATTATTGAACCTTAAAGGATGACGTAAATGCATATATGCCTACCACCTACCTATGTTGAACTTTCTAAGATGCAGCCACAATTTCAGCTTTCCTATTTTCTTCTTCATTCACTCTGTCTCACTTTGGCCCGATTAAAAAAGGTAGAATTGATGTCCCTATCCATTAGGTTTGTTTCTTGCCTTGGTGAAAAGATCAAATCTTGACCTAGATAAGAAGGTTGGTAGGAATAGTGATTTAACCAAATCCTTGGAGGAATATGTTGAGGAAGAAAAAATAGACTCAATGGAGATGAATCCAACAAATCATCGGAATCATATGAGGGGGATGATATTGGGGATGATCAGGATGTTGTGGAAGTTACAACGGTTTAGAGTATTAAATATCTCAAACATAAGGAGTAGAGGGATATGTCTGCGTTAAGAAAATGGACAAGGGGAGTCGAGCCTTCAAAGGAGACAATTACCTATGGAAACCAAGATGGAGAAACATTTTTTTGTTTTGGGGAAAATGGGTACTAATCAGGTAGATAATATTTCTAAAATGTGTGTTGACATTGATGTACTAGAGAGAGATATGAGGCTCACCCAAAATATTGTACAATTTATTTAAATCATTTGACATTCTATGAGAATGTAGGTGGAGGATGTAGCTAAAGTCACGAGTGGTGGTAATATAGAAATTATGAAAGAAAATTATAAGAACCTCAACAATGATGTCAAAAAAATCAAGGTCATGCTCCATAGATACATGTATTCCATAATTATAATGGTTAAGTCTACCCCAGTAGCACCTCCAAACACTCGGAAACCGGAAATTGCTTACGTAAACATTGAACAAGGTAATCTAAAGAAAAGGAAAATGGATTTAACTAAATTTGAATTTACTTCACTTATTGACCAACATTTATTCATTGGTGAAGAAGTGGGCTAAAATTTTAGCCAATCTTGAGAAATTCAAGAACTAAGGATATTTACCAATGTTATGCAAAGGTTATTAGTTTTGGGGTTTTTTCTATTAGTTTATATCTTAGTTATTATGGTACTATTAACCGTACTTTTATAGATGTCTTTTTGTTATGTTGTGAACTTGATCATGTGCTCAGTTAGGAGCTATATATGGATGTAATTTTTGTTATGCTGTGAACTTGACCATCTTCTCTTTCAGGAGCCATGTTATGTAAGGGGTAGGGTCCCCTCAACCCTTTTTTACCTATAATAAAAAGCATTTTTAAATGGAAGTGACTAGTTGTAAAGTATTGAACTTAGTTGAGAATTCATTTATATAAGTGAGGAAGATTGTATTTATTTCCATTATTATAATAAACATATGTATCATCTATTGAAGTACTACATGCTTTAAGTGATTGAATATCATTATGAGATAAATGAAAAGTGATTAAATACCTAAGTAACTTAGGTAGTATGACAAGTATATGACTGTTAGACTAAGTCCATTAGATTGAATGGAATTAATATGTACTTATATGATTTGGAACGATCTATGAGGATTGATCCTTAAATATAAATATAACTATTTAAGTTACTTAAAACAACTATGATAAATAGTGATTATAATGAAGTTATGAATAAGGGGATACTTATTAGATATAACTAAATTATAAGTAAAGGGTCAATTAATGGTATAAATATGTTATGCTTATGATTGATGTGTTTTGGGTTGCATTTGATAGGTTATGTTACTTTGTAAAAGTATGAAAACATACCTAAACATAATAGTTACGAATAGTTAAACTATTCCTAAGATATTTTGTGTGAAAATGATAATGTATTAATGTTGTCCTACATTAAATACAACTGAAATAGGAACACAAAACTTATCTGAATTAACGGGAAATGTATGCTTAAATGATCAAGCATAATGCAAACTTAAATATACAATCTTGCACTTAAATGAATAAAATGTTGCAATACTTACAAGAAGTAATATTCATTTTGAATCCTAGTTAATCTTTAGGCATGACACCTAACGATGAGAATAGTAA
Organism: Taxus wallichiana var. yunnanensis; assembly: GCA_018340775.1. Lineage (NCBI taxonomy): Eukaryota > Viridiplantae > Streptophyta > Pinopsida > Cupressales > Taxaceae > Taxus > Taxus wallichiana. The sequence continues at coordinate 385,869,542 of CM031236.1, forward strand.
AGGTGAGATTAACAAGTTTTGAATTAATTAAATTAATGAACTTGTTCAGATACAATGTTTCACTTAGCGGGACTCGACGGACTATCATAGCATAGTCGTTTCTGCACAGTACCCATTTAATGATGTAAGCCATTAATTGAATACTTTGGAGCAGCCACTATGGTGTGATTATCTTCCTAACTCCCTTAAGCGATGCTATCGTAGACTATGGATCCATGTTACTATTTTACACTAATGAGTATATCTGTAAGGCCTAGTGTCGATGTCATCTTATGATTACTATGGGTAACAAAGTGGATTCAAAGCAACACAAGTTTATTCGTATGGGCTTGATTTCCCATAGTTTTCTTCAATAGATTATCAACACTAGTCTATGTGGGCTAGTTGTACTTAGTATATAACATGAACATGGAAGTGTATGAAGTAGGTCAAGATAGTTAAAAATAGATAATAATTTTGAGTGTGGTGAAAGACATATTCCTTTCGATGAGTACTACTAGGAATAAAATCATTGCATTCATGTCTTATAAAATTGGGGCCAAAGTATGGCAAGTTGTTGATTACATTGTCTTGATTTCACATGGACTAAAGATGCATGATATCATATGGGTATCCATAACAGATACCCAGATAGGCTCTTCGATATTTACACTTGATTAACCCTTAATGGAATAAGGGAACCACAAGTATAATTAGTATACACATTGATATAATGGAACATGAGAGATCAGTTTAATACCGAGTCATGACAACTGTATATGGTTTATTGTTGTGTGATGGATTAGCTAAATGAATGTTTGTTCTAAACTATGTGAATTTAGAACATTGAAAATTATGATAAATAAATAAATAAAAATTCCCTTGTTATTAAAGTCTTGAAATGAGGATGTTATAATATGAGCCTCAAATATCATTGATATTTTTATGAGTAAAGGTGTTACGATCTTAAGATTAGTGAATAAAATCACTATCAATTGTGTGAGATTGAAATAAATGGTTAAAGAAAGGAGATATGTTGACCTCGAAGTTAGAAAGGAAGAGTATCCTTTAAGGGTGATAATGAGTCTATTTAGGTGGTAGAGTAAAGGCCATATTGCAAAGAAATAAATTCTTGTAGTTGAGATACATAGTTAGTGGAATGATGGAAGTTATGTAAAACTCAAAGTCATTATGTCATAGTATTGTACATATGAGAAAATAGCTAAAAATAAAAACTCAGGTCATATGATCCATGACAAGGTTTAGTACAAAAATTACAAGATTGATGATGTGACTCGAGTTCATAAAGTTAAAGCATATTCATGAAGGTTATTCATGCTTATCCTGTGGAAATAATATGAAGGTATTATGTGTCAATAGTTTAAGATACCAAGGTTTAGATGATAGAATGTGAATATGTTAGATTATTTATGGTGAAATGGTATTGTAAAGACAATACAAAGCTTGTTATATCCTACCAAGATAGGGGAGTACATGTAGTTACTCCATGAAGGTGTTTTTGGTGAGCTCATGTACTTGAAGAGTAAGATTATTGAAAATTTAAATCTTATTTGAAGGTATGATTGATGTCTTAATGATTTTCATGATTCAAATAGTGTAAAAAAGTGGTATTTATAGGTATATATAGTATGCATGATTCAAATTTGATAGGAGGAACATGTAATTTTTCTTCTAAAAGATGTTATGGAGGTATTCAAGGAATAGAAGTATGTTATAGTTGTCTCTCCTCAACGGTAAGCATGTTAAGATAAAAATTTCTCCATCTTAGTCAAATATGATTGTCAATCATTAAAGAGGAGCTTCGGTGCAAAGTGGGTTAGTCAATTTCTTGACAAGATATCAAGGTAAGTTGCTTGAATTTGTGATTCTCTAATAGATATGGTTGTATTATGTCCAGGAATTATGGCTTGTTGTGTCTTTACATGATTATGGTTTTTTTAATCTCATTAAAGTTGGCATATAAATCACTGGAATGTCGGTTGAGGGACACCAATCTTCGTAATGCCTTGAAGTAAAAAATGGTAAGAAACAAGTCAAACTTGTATCTTGGTAAGTTGAGTTAAGCTAAATATGAAGGTATGATGGAAATTTTTTTCTTGTGCATCATTTTGTCATGTTCTTGAGATGATTGCTTGTATCCGTCATCAAGCATAGTGGTTTCTTGAAGGTGAAAAACATAGTTTTGGTGAGAAATGAAAAATTATACATGCTTAGAAGGTGGATGATGGTATTTTGACTCAATGAAAATGTATGATGATGTCACTTCTTGATTTACTACATGTTCAGATGATGTATGTGTTTTACCTAGGGGAGTACAATCAAAGAATGGTTGAAAATAGATAAAAACTAGTTTTTGTGAGGAAAATCAAGTTTGTGAGCTTGTTTGAGACCTATGGTTGATGTTTATAACCAAGAGGTGACCCTATGAAATTGAGAGAGGTGAATAACATGTAGGTAGAGGTATCATTTTTCATTATTGTTAAAAACATGAGATGTTTAGGTTGTTTTCCATCAATGACAAAGAAGGAGATTATTGGCATGTTGTTTCATAGGAGTTGTCATTGATTAAAACCTCATTAATAACAAATTGGATGATGGAGTAGAGTTATAGAATACTAAGGATGATAATGAAATCTTGATTCATATGTGTTCATGATGATACCAGTGTTTTAATGAGGATGGCATATTCTTGGAAGCTCAATCATGTGATCTCTGCTATCGTATGAGACATTACATGGTGGTATGTGATTCTTGGTGAATTGAATAGCATGTTGAAATGATGGAGAGAATGTTTTGTGAGTACTTGTGCACTCACATTAGTTTCAAGGTGTAGATACAGGTTGGTGACTATGTTTGAGGTACTCATTCAGACCAGTCCTGATCGTATATTGCATGAGATTGAGTTATGGAGATATATGATCTCATGGATTCATGTACGTAGTTTATTCATGATGTAACAGGTATCTTAGGACCATTTAGAGAGTTTATATAATGAGGTATGAGATTGTTTCATTAGACCCTATCCTTTATAGTGCAAAACCTAAAGGGATAACTATGCAAGTCTTAGTGGTTGGAAAGATTGAGAGGTATTTGTGATATGATGATGATTGGAGATGATATTAGGATGTATTTTGGTGTTGTGGTATTTTTTTAGGTTTCTATGATTTTTTTTTCATGTTATGCTAGTTTTGGTGAAACGAGGTCAAGAAAAAGGCCATTTCTAGCTTGAAATGGAACTTCGATGCTTGCCCTAAATTGTGTGCTTTGTATGGGACGTTGTGGATTTGGGGACGTTTCTAAATTGATTCTAAAAGGATTTAAAAAATTAAATATTTCGTATCATCATCAGTTTTTTATGAATGAATATTAAGAAGGTAAACAACTCATTATGTGTTTGAAACCCTAACTTGAAAGTGGATTGAGAGATTTTATCCCTAAGTGGAAAAAATTTATTACTAGTCTTGGATGGTGATTGAAACATGTAGATTACTCCTCCATATTTCTAGAAAGGTATGGTAGAGCTTATGGTGATGAGTGGACCCCACTCAAATAGGTTAGATTCTAAAGAATCTCAGTTTGGGACAAGGTTTTCCGGTAAGAGTTGCAAACTAAATGACCATTATATGATGTATGAGAGTTTTTTTATTTATGTGCATGATATTTTAAGGTCATGGTAGTGCTGATAAATGGTCAAGTATGGTTAATTTTTGTTGACTAGTCAAAGGGTAGTGTTTTACCTAATTTTTTATTTTGGTTTAAATGTAATAGGACATGGGTTAGGAGGAACACCTATGATATGTAGGTCAAAGGTTGAATGTGTGCGTTACTACAATTTTAATCCAAGATGATAGTGAAGATATTCCCTTTAGCTAGGAGGAATGACCTACATAAGAAACAAAACAAGACCACTAAATAACATTAATAATATAGGTTAGTGGACTACCTAGCGAGTGCTAGATCCGGGAAGTGAGGTGCTTCTAGAAGGCTTTTAATCTACTTTTAAATAAAATTTAATGAAAATTTCATGAAGTAAGGAAATCCTACTATAGTTATATGATTTAGGTATATCAGGAAAATTTAAAAAGTGAATCTAATCTAATAGGAAATGTTATATTTAAATATGGAGGTTTTGGTAGGTTATTTTAGGTTTTACGAGGTTTGATAGGGGTCCGTGATTGGTCCAAGAAGGTCCGGGAAATTTTTAGTTGATCGAGAGGCTTGCTGGTCAAAATAAATGAAATGACATAGATACCGATATCATTTAGGTGACCGATGTCGGTATGGAGATGAAACTAACGGCAGTTAGGTAACCGGAAAGCCGGTAGGGGCAATTGACAATAATTTGATAAAAGTGATATTTGGGATTCTTTGTGATTACACAGATAGTAAGAAGGGTGTGGTTAGGTTTGTAATATTATTGAGAAGACTTAGGGATATAGAGGGGGAAGTTATAGAAGGAAAAAAGGCTATAGGTTGTTGGGTTGGTAGATTGGTGAGGAGGTGGAGATAAAGGAATATAGGTAGAAATGCAAGTATAAAAAAGAGGTAAGGAAGACATACTTTAAGAAAGAACAATATGATTGAAATCAGTTATACTTACTTACATTTACAGATTTGGGAGGTGAAGGTGGAGGGTAGTTGATCCATGAAGATATTTTGGAGTCATTGTCATGGAAATACTCTTGTAATGTTCCCTGTAAGTATTCTAATTCTTTAGAAGGAGATCTAGATACTTGCTTGGGCATGTGGTTGAGTATTTTGTGTCATCTGGATGCTGAGAGGCTTTGGATTTGTGCTTGAATGTAATAGTTCTCCCAAAACTGAAAATGACCAACCTGGGTAAAAGGTTGTAAAATTATATATAAAGTAATTGATGGTGGTTAGGTGACCGGTGCCAGTTAAGGAATAACCGGTATCGGTTAAGGAGGATAAGTCTAGGTTTTCCAAAAATGACTTGATCTTTACTATTTTTTATGTGATTGATATTCTTAATCCAGGTCTCGAGTGATAAATTCTTCCAGAGATAAGTATGAGTTCTCTTAAGAGAGGTAGTGGAACTTAATGGTAGGTTTAGGAAAAGTCTTAGTTGGTTAGGATTGGTATAGAATTAGTCTTAATTAATTAATAAGTTGTGAATGGGTCTTTGAGTGAGGTGGATATGTGAGTTAGTTTTATGTGAGGTGGATGGGTGAGGTAATTAATTAATTTTATTATTACAATGAAATTAATTAACATGTGTGTAATAGGGACATGAGTGGGTATAGTATGAATTTATTTAATCGATGAGGGTTAAGGGAATGTGACCAAAATTTGGTGTCTACATTTTCCACTTTTTGTTGTGTAGCTTGTGTTAGTAAGCGATCTTTGACAAAAACAGAAGTTAGTGTCCTAGGTATGAGAAGAGATTAGGTTGCCCCAAGTATGGATGAAATTGATCCCCCTCAAACTAGGAACTGATGAGGTAGGAAATGAAGTCGGTGAATGGTTTGATAAATAGGATGTTAATAAAAACAAGGGTGGATGGGTTGTAGGTAAGGGTAATGGTCGGGTTAGGTAATAGGAAATGGAAATCAAATGCACACACATGTATAAATTGTGATAAGGTACCAGGTTGAAGATCTTACAAACTTTACTTCATGTTGAAGTGGTTTAGGTATCCAAGGTATAGGATATGGTCTTGAATCACAACTAGGAAAGGTGGAGGAATGGGTATTGGGTGTTGTTCTAGGGAACTAAAGGTTTGGTTAGGATAAACATCATGAAATTAGGAAAGGTAAGGTCATTAGGCTGAAAAACATGGGTAGCAACATCACAAGTTATAGCGAGTATATAAATTTGAATGTCACAAAAGGTGATTCAGGTCAGGGTATGTAGGTTAGGGCATAGGTAAGGCCAAGGTATAGGTAAATAACATGTCCCTAAATAAGTTAAGGAAATTTATAGGTAATATAGGCTTTTGGGTGAGTTGTAATAGGTGTGGGTAAGGGTGAAAGGTTGTTTGAGAAACATGGGTTGGAGGTAAAGTGGGCACATTGTGGGTTAAATGGTTATATTGGGTGGTGATGCGGTTATAGCTTAACCGATGTTGGTTAGATAGAGAACGTCATAATTGATATTGGTCATGTAAATTTGAGGATAAAAATGGTAAAATCCATGTTTTCTAGATTCATTTGTGGAAAATGATAGAGAATAAGTGGAAAGTCAAAAATCAATGGTATGAGGTCTCTAGCTAAGTTGGCGAGTGACTAGCAGGTGATTGGAATTTGGTAGGTGGGTCCACAAGATCGATTGGAGCAATTTGATTTAATTTCCAAGTTATTGGTATTATGGGAAATAAATGATGATGTATATGTATGTTGTGGTTTAAATTTCCAAGTATTTGATATCATGGAAAATGTGAAATGAGTTAGGTAGAATATGGATATGGTGGTAAAATGGTAAATGTGATGAAACAATGCATGTTTGTTGTGATATATTAATTTCCAAGTTTTTGTGTGAATAGAAACTAACTAGGGTAGAATGTGCACATAAAGGGGGAGGTAATTGGTTAGGGGTAATACTTTTTGAGCTATCATGTAAGGGCCCCATGCCCTCGAGTGGTGCCTATATAGCCACTGATGAAAAGGTGCATCAGGTCGATGTTGTTCTCTAATAAGCTAGGGAAGAATATGATGAGGTATATGAATGGTTCAATAGGTTTTAGTCAAGATTGATTCGAGGTCATTTAGTCATGGTTGATTTTATGTCGGTTAGGCTCGGTTGACTTTAGGTGGGAGAGGAATTCCTAGAATATAAGTGTCTAAGGTTTGGTCTTGTGAAGGAGGATCAATAAGTAATAAAAGAGGTGAATGGTAAGAGGAGACAAAAATCCACCTACTTGGTAAGAACCATTATGAGTCTATCATATCAAAGATTGGCTTAGGAATGTAAGACCCTAGAGGAATTGTATGATTAACTATTCTAAGGGTGAAAAAGGTCACATGATCATGAAATGTAACATTTTTGGCATGTCCCTTAAGTAGGTAGAATATTAGAGAGGAAAGGTAGTGAGGTGAAGAGGTTATTCTAGCATAACCTAGTGTGAGACAACATGCCTCTTTGGCAAGATACCCAAGATCAAAATAGGTGATTCCATGATGAAAAATTTATATTTATATTTTTATTTAATTTTATGACTGAGTCGATGTGGGAAGTCTATGTGGGATGAATAGAATATATTCTTGAGGTGTTTGTGAAGTTGATCGATGCAGGAAGCTTCATTATATATATATGCAGGAATAGTATTCTTTTTGTGATAGAATATGTACATTATGGATAGCTTTATATCACTTTCCTTTGAGGGATCCATCTATTTATAGAAACAAGATAGAAATATTAGATGCCCTTTTTAAGGTAGTCATATTTTTATAGAAGTTTGAATAAAGGAGTTTAAATTTTAAAATCTTTTATATTAGTTTTAAATTGTTTTATTTATTTATTTTAGACTTTGAAGTCATGCATAAGACTATGAAGAAGTATAAGCTTATTTTATGGAGATAAAAACCATATCACACTAGGGTTAGCTTATGATAGAGAGGTTTTAAGTGAAGAATGACCATGGGATTCCTTCTTGAAAAAGACAAAAAGTATCCATGAGAGTCATGCCATGAGCAGAGTCATGGTAATCATATTGAAGATAAGTGGAAGGTGATTGGTGCTCAATGGACACACATTTAATAGATAAAAGATGATCCAAGACTTAATTCAACAATAGAATGGTCAAAGATGCAAGGAAGTGAGGGGATAAAATTTGGGTTTATCTTCAAGTGAATACAAACTATAAGTACTTGATCCATAAGCATGAGTAATGATATAGGGTCTAAGCCAATTTGGAGACAACCTGCCCTGTTTACTTTTCTCCATGTTTGTTACATGTTGATTTTCCTTCAAGATGAGGTCACCAACCTGGAAGGTTCATTCTTGGACATGTTTATCATAGGAATGTTTGATACATATTTGGTATATTTGGAGGTGATCGAGAGCAATGAGGTGATGTTCGTCTAATAACTCGGGTTGTGCCGAGAAAGTCCTAGTGAAAATCATCATAGTTGAGCATATCTTTGAGTGAGATATGAAGCAATGGAATTTGGACTTCAAGCGACAAGACAAATTTTGTACCATAGACCAAAGAGAAAGGTGTGGCAGCAGTTGAGGTACGAATACTAGTGCGGTAAGCCCATAAGGAGAAAGGAATGTGCATATGTCAATCCTTACCAGTATCGTTAACCACTTTCATAAGAATTTTATTTAGAGTTTTGTTAGTCGATTCAACTTGGAAATTTTTTTGAGGATAATAAGGTGAAGAAAATTGAGTTGAATTTCAAAGGCATCATTGTGTTTTTGTAGGGTTTTTTTTTTAATTTTTTTTCGTTATCAGTGATGAGGTGGTGAGGGAAAACAAAGAGACAAATGATGTGATGATTGATGGATTCACATATTTTCTCATCTTTTGTAGAAATAAGAGGTACAGCTTCCACCAATTTAGTATATTATTCCAGTAGCGGTAATAATCCATGGATGACTTTAGGAAGAATGAGGTTGATCTCTCCGACAAGATCCAAACCCCATTTAGAGCAAGGCCAAAGGTCTTGCACAACTGTAAGGTGTGACTAGGGTATGATTGAGATTAACATGTTGCTGAAACTTCACGCAACACTTGACATAGTCACAAAAATCATTGTTTAGGGTTGGCTAGTAATAGCCCTAGTGAAAAATACACTTAGCAATGGTTAAGCCACTGAAGTGACCCCCAAAAATCCCATCGTGAACTTCCTTGATGGTGTATGGAATTTCAGAACTTGTAAGACATCGTAAGAGGATACCATTAAAGTTGTATTTATAAAGAAGACCACCCATGATTACATATCAAGAGACACTTTTGAGAAAGGCTCATTGTCCATTACGATTAAGATTTGGAGGCATAATTGGAAGGGAAAGTAGTTAGTAAAATACTTATACCAAAGGTCATGTAGGTCAGTTGCAATGTTTCCTACAACTTTGATGTCCCAAATTAAATTAGAATATGATTTTAACCTTTTACTACGATAAAGATTTTTGAGTAAGAGGGCATAGTGGGGATTTGAGAAGAAAGAAAGACCATGGTATCTACAAATTTATTAGTGGAATGTGGGGTGGTTTGAAGTTCATAACGGTCAAAGGTAGTCAAAAGTATGTCAACATGATGCTTATAATTTTTAAGTATCTCGTTACGACACTAGTATATACCATTAACTTGGTTCACAACTAGTTAAGAGTTGCCAAAGATATTAATTGATTTAACATCAAAGGATATGACAGTTTTAATACCTAACATGAGTGCTTCATATTTGGTGATATTTTTAGTACAATCAAAATCTAGTTTGAAAGATAATTGCATACGCTCAATGTAAAGATGATTGAGGATAACTCCGGTACCACCCCAAACCGACATTTGGAACCATCAAAAAATGTCATCTGGTAAACAGTATCATCAAAGGAGAGGGTAGCGATGGATTCATTAGGGAAATCAAAGTTAGAGGATTGGTTTTCAGAGAGAGGTGCGTCTACAAGTTGGTCAACAATTTTTTTCCTTTGACATATTTTTGATGGATGAATTCGAGATCTAGGTCTGCAAGAACCATGAGCCAATGTGCAACACGTTGATGTTGGTAGGGGTTAGCGTACATGTAATGTAAGGTGTCAGTATTGGTGACAACAAAGGTTTTGTGGTTGGGTACGTAATGGAAAAATTTAGTGTAAAAAAATACTAGGGATAATCATAGTTTTTAGGCATGATTATATCTATTTCGTATTCTAAAAGGTACGAATTGTATAATAAAATTCTTTCTTCCTATGTTGCTCATCATGATGAGCGAGCATGGCACCTAGGGAATGACTTGTAGCAAAAATGTAAAGGTAAAATGGTTAGTCATCCTTAGGGAGAATGAGCATAGGCCATTGGAGGAGGTATTATTTCAAGGCATTGAAGGATTTGTGGCATTCCTCATCCCATTTTAAGGCTACATCCTTTTTTAGAAGATGATGAAATGGTTGGCAGTGGTTGGAAAGATGAGAAATAAAGCAACAAATAGATTGCAACTTTCCTTGAAAACTACGAAGTTGAAAAAGGTTAGTAGGTTGAGGAATTTTGAGAATATCCTTGAGTTTAGTTATATCAAATTTAATGCCATGTAAAGAGAATAAAACCAAGGAGATCACAGAGAGAAAACAAAGACATACTTCTTAGGTTGAAGGTGAACATTGTATTTGATGAGATGGTCAAATATAACCTTAAGGAAATCAAGGTTCTCGGCCCAATGTTTAGATTTGGCAAGAATATCATCAATGTAATCTTCCAATAGGTGATGCATAATGTCATGAAAGATATAAGTCTTAACTCGTTGATATGTAGCACTAGTTTTTTTAATGCCAAAGGGCATGAAATGATAACAGAAGGTCCCCTAAGGAGTGATGAAGGCAATTATGTGTTGATCTTTTGGGGTGAGTAATATTTGGTTATAACCTGAGAAACCATCCATAAGTGATAGCATCTCATGGATGTCGATGAGATCAAATAGTTAGTCAATACTAGGTAGAGGAAAATCATCTTTGGGGAAAGCTAAGTTAAGGTCATGGAAATCCATGAAAATGAAGAGTCTCCTTGTTTCTTATTTGACAAGATAATGTTAGAGATCCATTGGGGATAATTAATGGGTAGGATGAAGGAAACCAAAAAGAAGGCACTTTGGAGTTCTTTTTTAACAATAAGGACAATGTGAGGATGAATTTTCATGACTTACGCTTCATGGGTTTGGCATCGGGAATGGTTACGATGTTATGGACTACAATGTTTGGGTTAATAATGGGCATATCCTCATAGAACCAAGCAAAAGAGTTTATATGATCTGGAGGAAAGAAATAAAAACTTCCCATTCAGCAACATCTAAAGATTGGCCTATTTTTAGAATGTGCAAGTCATCCTAAGTGTGAATGTTGATTTTGATGGTCGATTCATTCAACATGGTTTACATCTCTAAAGGTAATGATCGGTGAATAAAAAAATATTCCACACCAAGGTAGGTGAGAATAGACTCATCGTCCTGACATTGAATGACATTAATACAAGGTGTATCATCATCGATCATGTCAAGATATAGGAAGGGAAGAGAAGAGGGAGCCTTGTCATCTCGTTGATAAGTCTTAGGTCCTAGGAAATGGTGTTTACAAAAAAAAATGTTAGGAGGAATCGATTCTAGGTCCATAGACTGTGTAGGTGAAGTTGGTGAAGTTATTAGATGGGTTGAGGAATGTTTATTTTCCTCCATGAGTTTGACTCGTGCCTTCTTGGGAGATGGTTTGGAAAATACAATATAATTGTGGTCTTTATGATTACAAGTTCTGTAAGGAATGATAATATGGAGGCCTTGTTCATAGAAAATGAAGATAAATCCCTTCCAAGAAAATTGATGGAGGAAGGTGTGGGTGAAGCGGTGGTTGGTGAGAGACTAAAGGTCGACGAAAATGGTCAAGTTTAGTGAGGTGGATCGGGTGAGTAGGTACAAGAATTAAGTCCCTCATAAGCTAAGTTGGTACAAAGGTGGGGAGGACCATAGGGGAAAACCTTACCCATGTGGGGATCATAGTGGGGATGTTAGGAAGTTTACTATACTCTTTAGGAGTAAGGAATGTGTCAATATTATAAAGGAGATACTCCCCCAGTGAGGCATTGAAAAACACCTTCTAAGGGACTAGTATTTGATATGTGGGTAGCGGGAATGGATGAATCACTAGTCAGTTGGGAAGAAGAATAATTATTTATTTGAGAATTGGATGGGTTGGCTGATGGGTCAGTTGTAGAAGTTTTCGTAGTAGTGGGAATAAAGGATTTAGTTGTGGAAGAGGTAGTAGCAACATTGGTGGATGAGGTAATGGATGAAGTAGAAGTGGTAGCGGTGGTAGATTCCTTAACATGTATAATGACATCATTTGGTTGATACACCATATTACAGGTCTTGAATGGTGAAGGGTTGGCTAGAATGGTATAGTTTTTCCCTTCATGTTTGAACTTTAAACAAAGTGGTGTAAGGTTGAAGGAACACAACCCATGGCATAAATCCAAGGTCGAAAAGTAGCATATTGTACGAGAATTCCCCCTCTAATACATAGAATAATTAAATAATGACATGGGGGCCTACACAAATGTGAAGAATGATGATGTCAAGGGTGGAATTCATGACATCATTTAATGAACACAACATAAGCGGGTTATTATACATGTAATTGGTAGGGATGCACATTTGGTTGTACACATGGGAGGAAATTATGTTGTTACTAAAACTTCCATCGATCATAATGTGCCAAACACATATATTATAAATTTAGATGGAAATAAAGAGGGTGGGATCAAGATCATCTAATTGGAGAGGTACAATCTTGTCATCGAGATAAAGCGAGAGCAAATACTTGATAAGTGGTAGTGGGTGTAGAGCAATGGAATGAAGTGGTGAGATAGGCCATATGATGAGGAGTGATAATGGATGAAATAGGAGTAGGGTCATAGGTAGAATCTCAATAGATTGAAGAACCTCAATGAGGGCCTCTCGATCGGGAATCGAGAGGTTTGGAAAAGGTCATACAAAGAAATTTTTAGAGGAGACTAGTGTTGATAAGATAAAACACTTAGTAGAACACACACACAAAGTACTGTGTAGAAAAATAGGATGGGATCGAAGGTGTGAAGGAATAGGAAGGCATCGTGAACGAAGGTGCAGAGTCAAACTTTCAGGACTTATCTATTTTCGAGGTGGCATGTGGAACACACAAAGTGATGCCGAGACTTACACACCACACTTTAACTATATTTCGAGGATCATATCGAGCACTCTTACATGGAAGTAATCTAAGAATAGATTCATCACTCTAGTTAACTCGTAAGTGATCTATAGATATCATACTTGCATGTATGGCTGTAATTATAAACAACGCGTGGCTATTATTAGCATGTCACCTATTTTTGGCATAGTTAGTGGTGAAGGGAAAGTTCCCACCCTATATATATTAGATGAATCACCTAGTTGATATACCATGTTAAAGGGTTAGAGATTCATGAGTGCATGAGACTGGATAATTGTAACAGATCCATGCATGCATGACTATTATTGTATCAAGCCTCTGTATTTTTTCATGTTTAATATATGAAGAATATTGGCTGAACCAAAGTGTCTTATATGTGTTATCATTACATGCTATTGATTTCTTGATGATTTATACTTAAATGCATGCCTTTATAGATCTATTTTGGTATAACTGTGTAATGATGGATTAGTTTCTAACTATATGTCCTTATCGCTTCACCATACTACCATACTACTACAATAAACCTAAAGAGGACTGGTACTTTAGCACACTTGGTGAGTGCTTAGCCTTTCTTTGAGTGATGTGCTAGTGTGACTAGGTGTTATCTAAGAATTCTAGGCTGTATCATTGGTTCTGTTATCGGGACCTCTTTTTCAGTTGTTTTCAAGATGGTTCATGATGAAGACATACTGGCTAACTTTGGCGAGTGTTGAAGAGTGGATTCATGATCGGAGGAAGAATATGCATGAACATTTAGCACTGGATCAAGATTTAATGCACGCACATGGGTAGAGCAGAATTTGTATGATAGTTTGTATGAAATCTTGTTTACTATCTTTTCCATAGAATTATACGAGTGGTTGACTATATATGCATCTAAGAGGAATTGGAGGTATCACACACTTGTTTGGACACAAAAGGAATTTCAAACACTATATGATGCTGACTTGATTTGGAATCACATGGTAGATACCTGGTTTCATGGTGTTCTAAATAGCTATATTTTGGAGTATTTGATTTTGAATTATTTCGTGCCAAGAGGTAGCTAAGTTCCAGTTCCTATAGTATCCTAGAAGTACATATTTGCAAGGTATTCCTTTGGTGATCAAGTTAATGATGGTAACGTTGAACTTGGAAGATAAGCCCATGGCATGTTAAAAATCTCCACATGTGGGGTAGGAACAGGATTGGTGAAAGATGGTAGACCTAGCAGCGAGGATGAAAAGGGAAGAGAGGTAGGTGAAGTATGATGAGGCATGTGAGAGGGAATTATAAAATAATCAAGAAGTTGCGAGAATAGATGGAATTGTGGAGAGAGATGGCTTGTGAAGGATTTGAGGCTCATGATGATGAAGAAGAACTAGAGCATTAAGAACTCCCCCATCGAGGAAAGCATGATAGAGAACCCTCTTCATCCTCACATGGAAGTGCACCAACATATATGACCTGGGCCGCAGTGCGCATCTAAGCTGACCTATATTGACCTAGCCTTTGCGCTTGGTTTTCTAGTATCTAGTACAATAGGTAAAAAAAAGTTTTCATTTAGGAAGTGAAAGAGCAGAAACAAGTCATACAACAAGTACATAAATGGTAGCATAGAAAAATTCATTATTATTTGGGGGTACATTTTCAGGCTCATCATCTCGCATGATTATGAGCACGTTAAATGTGGGATTCACCTTTGGAACTGGGACTACTTAAAAACCTATAGGGGTCTAGTATAGTACCATTATTGGGACATATGGGAGTAAAAATATGGGCCTTATTCCAAATTCAAGAGGAGGATTGGGAGGTATGGGTAGTTCTAGTTCTAGTGGTTTGGGTGGTTTTGGAGGTAGAGGAAACCAAGGAGGTTCTGGGTCGAGTGGTCAAGGCCCACAGTAACCCCAGAACATTTATATGGAGATGTATCTTTGTCTCCCAATAGTACAGAGGTATCGAGGATGCTACTAAACATATTCATATGTGTGAAATATTGTGGCATGCAAAAGGTATCATGGCTTTTGAGCATAAGGCAAGTCAATTTTGTACTACGTTACAGATGCACACACAAATGGTATAGGAAGATTGATCTCAATCAAACTTGTATTGATTATGCAACATTGAAAGATGCTTTCTTAAAAGAGTTTTGTATCCCATAGTTTTAGTAGAAGAGTATAAGCACACTTAAGGATATAAAGAAAGGCACTGCTGAAAGTGTACATGAGTATGATGCCCATTTTAAAACACTTATATCCAAACTCTCCTATGATATACACACAAGTCATCATGCATAATGGTTTTTCGGGGGATTGATTACTCCATTTCAAAGAGCACTATCACATAAGACTTATACCGACCCACATGAAGCATTGGAAGTAGCTCTATGCGCTAAGGTAGTTGGGAGTATTGACACTAGAGTTAGTCCATTCTTGGAGGCTTAGATAACAGCTATGGCAAAATAGTTAGAGAAATTATCAGCAAACTCAGCTCATGAGACGTGCTCAGGAATCTAGTGTATAGATTGTGAAGTGGAAGGCCACACCAAGGATAGTTTCCCTCATAGATCTATACGTTCATTGTTGTTAGACTATGAGATTTTCCATTTGAATCATGATGCTAGTCACTACCCCTTACTACAATGCGCGATCAGGAAGAATGTATCCTCTTTTTGTAAAATTTGTAGGTCCATGACCCATGATACTAAAGATTATAGATTGATTGGCTAGATCCATGATGTCATTGATATTGGGGTGTGACAGGTGAGTGTGGATGATAGTTCTAAAGGAAATAATGAGCATCAGGATAGGGATTATAATCAAGCGTGCTATGACAGGAATGATGAGAATATTTGAAGGAGGTCATGGAAGAGGACAAGGATATCAAGGCGGATATGGAGGATGAGGCCGAGGTGGGGGAAGAGGTGAAATCCTTTCGAGGAACTTGCTATATACATGCGACTCACCGACCTTTATAGGTGTGAATCCTACAAAATATTTCTGTTCATTTTGTGGAAAGGGGCATAGTTATGAAGAGTGTCCGGACTTGTATGAGCATCTTAGTAAGAAAGCACAAGCAAGAAAAAAAGGCATAGGGATGGTTAGAATCTAGTGTGTGGTAGAGAATTAGTGGATGCCCAAGTTAACACCAGAACTTGAGGTAGTAACAGTCAAGATAACCACATGAGCTGAGGCGGCACATGTGAAAGAGGTATTGCAACAGAAGCTAAAAATCACTAGGGAGGAGGTTTTGCATGCTAGGTATCTAGATCCAACTCATCGAAATAATTCTATCAGAAAGTATGGAGGTCCTTAGAAACCTTCAAGGTGAAATATAGTGTTTGAAAGAGCTAGTCTCAGAAGTTGGAGCATAAGGATACAGAAAAGGCCCCGTATGATATTGATGACATTAGAGAGGTATGTAGAATGTTGCGCCAGGAGAATATTATTCCTTTATTGGGAAATTGGTTGAAGGGAATACTCTGCATGTAGGAACTAAGAGATCTGGAAGGCAAATAATTCATGTGAATCTCCCCCCTGATAGCATTGACTACGAAAAGGAGATAACTTTGAATGTCATTGTGGATGGTTTGTTATTGAGCAATATTTTGATTGACACAGTGTAGAAGTTAATGTACTTACATTGGATGCATGGATATAAATGGGGAGACCTCCATTGCAGCCATCCTCTAAAGTATTATTCATGGAAAATAGAAAAAAATCTACTCCCATAGGATTTTGAAGGATGCATCTATCACTATGTAAAGGGCCAAGTTCACGGGAGACTTTGAAGTGTTAGCACTTGCGAGAAGTAGATAGCTTCCTAGCTTTGCTTGGGTGCCCTTGGTGTTATGAAAACAATGCTGATTTGAGGTTTAACAAGGGGTACATCACCTTGAGAATAATAAGGAGGAAACTATCATAATACAATTGACATATGGGAAATCCATACCATATGTGGAACCTTTGAGTGAAGAGGACTTGAATAGAATTTATATACGTGCTATTCAAGACCCACAGGTCAATGAGCCATCTAAGGAAGGAATCCTTCATTAGGAATATTCTTAGTCAATCAATGATACTACCAGTGTTGCTTGTGATAATTGGGATCATGGTACTTATGAACTGGTGGGGTGCAAGTTAAGCATAGGGTTCCTTACAAAAAGGGTTTTCACTGCTCGATGTATAGGTCACTCATTACCTTGATATCTGGATCGAAGATCTCGGCTAGATTCTTATAGGCCATGGAGGTAAACTAGGCTAACAGATTAAAAGATGAGATATGTTGTCATATACTTTGCACATAATAGCAAGCGCACTAGTGGGTGGTTCATAGGATAATCTCTTGGAATGGGGAGAGATTGGGACCATCTTATCAACTAGGTTTTCAAAAAGTAATGCACCTAGAAATATTTTCCCTTATCATGGTGATCAACTTGTTAAACATCATATCTAGCAAAGTGTGAGAGGCTCGGGACAGTAGGACAGAAGCATCACCACCCTCACTTTGGGTGAATTAGTTTTATTCTACTCTAAAAGGTTACATGCATGCTTAGTATGTATATGCTGAATTACATCGCGACACTAGAAATTGGTAGAATTTGATTGCAGGATGATCCAAACTTTTACTTATTCTCATCTACACAACCAAAGTGAACAAGGCTTTAAGCTTTATCAAGCGCTTAACCATGGGAGATAGTGGGAAAGTGGAAGAACTTATTCAAGAATTATTTAGTGAGATAGAGACAGGGAAACATTTTGAGGAAGAAGTAGATGATATCATACTACTTGAGTGCACTTCTTTGGAAAAAGACAAGGGAAGTTGGTTTACATAATTGATGATGAGGAAGTTGAGCAATTAGAAGTTGATCATTCATATGGAGCACGTGAGGTATTAGAAAGTGTGGATGTAGATACACACGCATATCATGAACCTATGAAGAAAACAAAGGTAAATATTGGGACATAAGTTGAACCTAAGGAAGTGATAATGGGGATTACTTGGTCGAGTTAGAAGTGGAAAAGATCATCGCATTACTTCAAGACTATGAGGACTTATTCCCAAGAGGAAACCATGAACTTAAAGGTGTGCATAAATCACTTAGATAAATGAAGATAAAACTTAAGGAAGGTGCATGCCCTATTAGGAAGAGACCTTATGAATGAATCCCAATTTGCGTGAGAAAGTAAAGGAGGAAATTGACAAGATGTTGAAATATGGGATCATTCGACCATTGATGAGTCAGAATGGGTCAGTCCTATGGTGATAATTATCAAAAAGGATGGTCGGATTTGAATTTTGTTGATTATAGAGAGTTAAATTCAGCATGTGTTACTGAGATCCTTTTCCTACACCATTCACACGAGAGGAAATATTAGGAGTGGCTAGGCATGAGATTTATTTATTTACAGATGGGTTCTTAATGTATCATCAGGTTAGGATTTCCTGGAAAATCAAGAAAAGACCACCTTCACTACTGAATGGGGAAGCTTTTCCTATACTGTGATGCCCTTTGGATTGAAGAATGCACCTGTTGTATTCTCAAGGATAGTGGTGCAAGCATTCAAGGATTTTATTCACAACTTCTTGTAGGTCTATCTTGATGATTGGACCATTTATGGGATAATTAAGGATCATTGTGACAATCTGCGCTTAATTTTTGAAAGATGTAGATAGTTGAGTATCTCATTGAATATCAAGAAGTGCATCTTTACTACTCCCTTTGGCATACTTTTAGGACACATAATCTACAAGGAAGGGTTGTTGGTCGATCCAACTAAAGTTGCGGTCATTTTAGGCTTGAAAGTGCCCGCCAGTTAGAGTGAGGTGCGTAGATTTTTGGGTCATACAGGGTATTATAGGAATTTTATGAAAGGGTATGCCAAATTTTCCACACCCTTAGAATAATTACTCAAGGGGAAAGGTACATTCTATTGGGGGGACTCGTAATAGCACGTGTTTGAGATATTGAAGAAAAACTTACTACCGTGCCTATCTTGTGCTTTCCTTCATGGGATAAACCTTTTCATGTTCATATGGACGCATCTGGCATGGCCATTTGTGTTGTCTTAGCTCAACCTAGAGAAGGTAAAGTTGATCATCCCATTTGTTTTGCTAGTAGGAAGTTGACCCCTGCAGAACAAAATTATACCACTACAGAGCGTGAGGCTTTGTCCATGATATATGCCTTGCACAAATTTCAACAATATCTATTTGCCACACCTTTTTGTTTTATATAGATAATATGGAATTGAATTATTTGGTGAATAAGCCCATCTTACAGGGGCACATATGTAGATGGATACTCTTATTTCAAGAGTTTGACTTTACAGTTGTGGTAAAACTAGGGAAAAGTAATTCTGGACCGGATCACTTGTCTAGAGTTCAATCAGGTGAAGAAGCACAAACAATAGAAGAGACCATGCCTGATGCATAGTTGTATAGGTTACAACATGCGCCAATGGAATTAGAGGACATTTTTGTCTTCCTAAGGATGGGGATGACACCAGAAGGCATGAGGTCCTTGGAGAAAAAGTAACTTGCTATACGTGTGGCACCATTCATGTTAATCATTGGTGACTTATACAAGTTAGGCAGAGATGAGGTGTTACACCGTTGTGTATTAGAGCATGAACGAAAGGATATAATGGAGGAATCCCATGGTGGTATTACAGGTGGCCACTATGCAGGTGATGTTATAGTGTGAAAGATCCTACTTGTTGGTTTGTGGTGGAAAACATTGTTTAAGGATTGTAAGGAGTATTATAAGGCATGTGACCATTGTCAGCATCTAGATCGACCAAGATAGGGATGAGATGCCTTTATGACCAATTAAAAGTGCAGAACACTTTGAGAAATGGGTGATAGACTTTGTAGGTCCTATTTCACCAAGCTGCGCGTAGGACTAGATCATGCTATATCATTACTTATATAGATTATCTTATGAGATGGGCAGAAGCATCACGTACGAAGGACTATATAATGACTACATCAAGAGGAGGTTATGGGAAAATGTTCTTACCAAGTATGGCTGTCCTTTAAGTTTAAGCAGTGATAGTGGCACCCATTTTTTAAATGAGACAATCCAAATTCTATTAGATGAGTTTAAGGTTGCCCACCATAAGAATACACCCTATCACCCTCAGGAAAATGGAACTGCTAAGGCTTTCAACAAGATTTTGAGCCACACATTAACCAAGATTTGTGATGTGGGATGAAAATATTGGGATGAAAAAGTATATGATATTATTTGGGCCTACCAAACAACATTTAAGAGATTGAACAAAGCCACACCTTTTCAGTTGGTGTTTGGTGTGGAACTTGTTCTTCCTATAGAGTTTATGTTACCTTCTTTGTGCATTGCACGCACTTTGGAGGTCTAGCTGATGAGAAAGATTTAAAAGAACGAATTGAGAACATGGTTCAAGTGGATGAGCACAAGGACATAGCATGATGGAGTCAAAAATAGGAGAAAGCGCGCTAGAAAGCATGGCATGATAGGTATATCGGGGATAAGAAACTCATGCGGTTGGACAAATGGTACTTTTTATGACTCTAAGTTTTTTGTCTCGGGAAGCTCAAGGTGCATTGGTTGTGGAAAAATGTTATAACCCACATACTTGAGTCAAGGTGCTTGCAAGGTAAAAGCCATTGACGGAACACATCTTCCCGTTTACTTTAACTTGGGAGTAGGTTGAAGCACTACGTAAGTAAGTCTTCTTGGTGTTTGTAATAAGGCGGTGTTTCTAGATAGATTAGATTTCCCTTTCGCATTTCCTTAATGTGTTTATTTCATCATCACTATGATTTGTCAATTTAGTTCTTGTTTTTGTGTAATAAGTGCTCTTGCACGTATGACACTAACTACAATATGAATCATGTTGATGCACAAAGGACTACACATAATTTTAGTATGGGGTGGATTGTTGGTGACTCCAGGTATAATGTTGTGAAGATTGGAAGGTATAATGCTATAGATGTTGAGGAAGTAAGATGCTAAAGGTGATTTACAAAGGATTGCTTCTCAAAAGTAACCAAGGATGGAGATGAATGAAGGAAAAGTATAACGTGAGGTAAGCGACAACCATGATAACTACCAGGAGAAGGTGTAGTGATGAGGTACTTGGGTGCTAGAGCACGCACTGAAGAGAAGTTTGTGACTAGAAGGTAGGAAGGTGCGCTAGAAGGTTATAGTTTTGTGGTGCAAATACGTACCATGCGAAATGAAAAAATTGAGTAACAAATGAGAAATATTTGGTAGGTGGAGGAGTAATTAATGCATCAAGAATTGAAAATCTATATAAGGATGGGATGAAAATTCATTTATACCCTTACAACTATGATAATTTGATGAAGAGATAAGTGTGAAGAGTTTAGTAGGTGATTCAAGGTGTGAAGAGGGTGAAACCAGGCGTGAAAGGTAGATCTGTGTATTGAGAAGCTTATATCCCCATAGGAGAAGGGTTTGAATGGATTGACAGAGTAGAGCTAGGGCATGCAATTTTGTGATTACAATTTAGGGCATGATTGAATCGGGTTAGGGTTTGAAGTAAACCATTTAAGATTGTGAGAAGAAGGTGTAGAAACAAAACACAAAGGGAAGAATGGCTCCAAAGAAGGAAGAGATGAATCCTGAAAGAAATTTTTCAGAGATGTAATACCCTGAAGAAGTAATTGTGGGCTAGGAATGGGATTCCCACATATAAAAGAGAAAAATAAGCGAGTACAACCACCAAACCAAGGACAATAAAAAAATTGGATGATTTACTTAACTCCCGAATGAACAGGTGAACTGGTGATGGGATGCCGATATATGATGATGTAGGGGAGAAGTTACTGAAAAGGATTGGTGTTTACCAATTATATGAGCTCCCATACTTCAGGAAATATGTACCATTAGACAGGTGGTGATGATCCAAGTCCATGATGGCTTCTTCTATTTTTCAGTGCATGAAGGGTAAGACTAACACCCATTTTAATTACCACGGTAACAAAGTTTAAAGGCGATGGGTTAGGACATCAAAATGACCTAAGCGACAAGGTTTCGTATTGGAAACACAAAAATCAATGGGATACTAGAAAGGACCGTGGAGAATAGACATAGATAAATTACATGATTTTCCAAGTAGTAAAAGTAGAAAGCACACCTAGTTATGAAATTGAATGACCAAGATTGTTGATCACAAGTAAACTCAATGTGGCATGCATGTGGCAAAGCGCATGTTAGAAGGCGTTATTTACAACATTTATGGCTTTATTACAGAACAAATAGTAGAGGAAGCGTGCACAGGAAGTAATATAATTTTTGGCTTTTTCTTACTTTCGTTATTATTCATGGAGATTGGAGTACAGATGGCCCGAAAGAAAATATATGGGAATACCCCATGAATAACAAGTCTCTAGCTGAAAGATTCAGCAAGTATCTATGTAAGGGGTCTATGATAGATGGGGTAAAGGAGAGAGAGGAGATGTGGTATGATAGGCTCTGTGTGGATTTTTAAGAGAGTGACACATACCAAAGGAGATGCCCTTGATATTGGGGAAGCAGGCTGAGTTTTCTATTTACCAGCACTTTTGTATTACACATTTTTCGATGGTGGATGGATCATGGAGCCCCTAGTGCAAAATACCATAGACTTTTACATCTTGGTATTTTCAAGCTTCCGTTCATCGGTTCACTGATACAAAGAGGTTAGTATTTAATGTAGACAAGGTGGATTGTGAATACCACACCTTGCGAAAGAAGTATGGATATCCAGGGAAGAATGCTTATAATGAGAGTATTATCTCATAGATTTTGAGTATTAAACCAAAAACACTTATTGTTCGGGATATCGAGGCCATGCTCATATATCTCCAACTTAAACCAAAGATTGAAAATAATAATTATGTGAGAACGAGTTCGTGCTCCAAGGACCAACAAAGGGGAAGCATACTATGGAAAACATCCCAAAGCACCTAGCCCTTGAAACCCATTCGGGATGAAGAGGAAGAGGACAAAGAGCATGAGGATAGCGGTGGTTTGGTGTGTAGGAGGAAGAAACCATTTAGTGGACATGAGGAGGAGCGCATGATGGATTCACAAGGAGAAGAAAATACTAAGGTAGCACACAGACAAAAGGTTTAGAAAGTTGTTCAAGTGCATAAGGTCACAAGGAGAAGCCTAACAGACAACAAGGAAGTCACCGCAACTCTCACCAATAAAGGAACCTAAGGAGAAGAAGATATGAAGAAATCTCAAGATAGATGAAGAAGCAGAAGAGTCTGAGGAGAAAGCACTTCCATCTCCAATCCATCATAGGGTAGAAGAGGAGCCTCAGAATAAGGAGGAAAAACTAAACGGAGAGGAAGAAAGGGAGAAATCAGAAGCTACACAAGGCAAATATGAGGATACAACCAATATTCCCAACCTTAATGCCACCATTCCAAAAGGGACAAGGTCCTGTCAGACAAGTGAGGATGTAAGGGTACAAACAATGGGGTATGCAGAGGACCAAGAGATGATTTTTCACGCTTGATTCCAGAGCACTGTCGTGCAAAAAGATTTTTTTGGATGGGCACTTATGGATGAGAACAAGGTGACATTACGAACATGAAATCAACTTTCATGGTCAATGCATATGTATATGGATGAACTGGATTTTGATGTCTGTGAAGAATCATGTGCATCTAGATAGTTGAAGAAGGCACCAGAAGTCTAACACATGACAATTAAACCAACTATTATGACAGATGAGTAGGTAAGCAATGCCTTGGTGAAATTATCTGCTGAGGTAGCTAGAAGAAACATTGACAAATCTGCTACAATTAAAGTGCTGACAGAGGAGGTAAAAGCAAAGGATGTGGAAATAACACATTTAGTGCAAGAGAGGGATCTGAGAAAAATGAAATATGATACTTTTGTTAGTATGGTGGAGGAAATTAGAGATGATATACTAAAGGTACATCCACATTTGGAATCATAGGTACCAAACGAATTTCCTTCTTCGATGCACTACATAAGAACAATGATAAAATTAGTATTGGAGGATGAAAAGGTGCGTATATCAAAGCATCCCAAGTACCGAGTAGAAGAGGTAGAAAAATCATAGGCTACAATATCAAGGAAGATTGCTACATATGAGGGCCTACTATAAGCACTCGAGAGGATTTGAAGAAAGTAAATCCTACCTTAATGATATGTACAACTCCAGATGCGCTAATAAGGGTAAAAACACTAGCAGAAGATAATGAGGTGCAAAAGGCCATGAAGGATGACACACTAGGCCACGCTGAACGACTAACTATGGTAAAGAAGAAGAACGAGGTGTTGGTGAGGCAATGCAATCGCATAAAGAGAGGTTATATGAACTTGGAAAACTCATTTCTTAGAAGATGGATGTGCTGGAAGGGATGCATACATCTATGTCAAGCATAATGCTTGTAATATAGAATGAGCAAGGAAAACTAACTCAGGATGAGCTGGAATCTATCATTGTGGATGTTCCTAGAGAAAGCAGAAAAGGCATTAATGGAGTGGGAGAACTTAGAAGCAAACATAAAGGAGGAGTATCCAGAGATGATACTTCAGAAATAAATGGAGGAGCTTGAAGCCTGAATAATTCTTTGATTCTTTAATTCTTTTCTATTCTTTGTGTAAGATTCATTCAACATTTTATTTTTCAACCATTATTTACTTAGTTGTGAACATCACCATTGTCGGGGTGATAATGAGATTAGTGTGGGGTAATTTTGATCAGATAAAACACTTAGCATAACTCACACACAAAGTTCGCATGACAAAACAAGATGGGATCGAAGGCGCGAAGAAATAGGAAGGCGTCGTGCATGGAGGTACAAAGTCATACTTTTGAGACTTATCCAATTTTTAGATCAAGTCTATTTTCGAGGCTAGCATGCGGAACACACAAATCGATGCCGAGACTTACATGCCATGCTTTGTCTATATTTCTAGGATCATATCGAAGAACTCTTGCATGGAAGTAATCCAAGAATAGATTCATCACTTTAGTTAACTGTAAGTGATCTACGAGATAGCATATTTACATGTATGGCTATAATTTTAAATGACATGTGGCTAGTATTAGCATGTGACCTATTTTTGGCATAGTTAGTGGTGAAGGGAAAGCTCCCCATCCTATATATATTAGATGAATCACTTGGTTGATATACCATGTTAAAGGGTTAGAGATTCATGAGTGCATGAGATTGGATAATTGTAACAGATCCATGCGTGCATGACTATTATTGTATCAAGCCTCTATATTGTTGTCATGTTTTATATATGAAGAATATTGGCCGAACCAATGTTTCTTAGATGTTTTATCATTACATGCTATTGATTTCTTGATGATTTATACTTAAATGCATGCCTTTATAGATCTGGTTCGATATAAAAGTGTAATGATGGATTAGTTTCTAACTATATGTCCTTATCGCTTCACCATGCTACCATCCTACTATGACAACCCTAAAGAGGGACCTGGTACCTTTGTGTGCTTCAGGTGAGCGTTCAGCCTATGTTGAGTGATGTGCCAACATGACTAGGTGTTATTTGAGAATTCTAGGCTACATCAACTAGTACAATTATTTAAGCGTTGTGTAATGAAAAACCCCATCATAAATAGTGTATGTGGGTCCACAGATGGTGATTTTTGGTGTAGGTGTAGAAGGAATATTGGGTAAAAGAGTGGTAAATGAACTGGTTGTTTTCTCCTTTCCTTTCTCCTTCTGGTATCAAATGGAAATTTGAACCATATTAATATTTGGTAAAGGAGAAAGTGAGTTATGATAGATGTAGCGAATGGACATGCAAAAATATGGTCGGGCATATACTAGTTTTGTGAAAACAATGTAGCACATTGGTATTTTGGGGGAGGTTTGGATAGCTATCTTATGTAGACCATATTGATCTCAAATTTTGGAGGATAAAAAAGTCATGGAGGGTGAGATTAAGGTCACTAAATAAGTACAAGATGAGGATGTGTGGTGATAATTCCAAGTGGAATAGGGTCCTCATCTAAAATATCATCATCGTCAAAGTTTTCTTCGGGAGGACATAGTTGGAGAAGAATAGTTTTTGATGGTGAATCACAGCACCCCTCAATGTCTACAAATCTATGGGTTGAGACTCTCAGTACGATTGCATAACATGGAGCTTTTCCTAAGTGTGGGACCTTGTGAATCGAAAAATCTCTCCAGATGAAGGCTGGTTCCTATTCCTCTGTTCAGATGCACACGTAAAAATGTAGAGGGTTTGCTCAAAAAACCTAATCTAAATTCCCAAGGAGACAGGGTAAGAAGATGCATAAAAATAAACCTAAACTAACAAAGGTGATGCACCGAGGAATGAAGAACACCTGTCTTGCCAATAAATACAAACCATTAAAATGTAATGCAAGATCATGCACAGATAACCAAAGTTGTAGTGAAAGATCAGGAGGATTCAAATAAACACAGAGAGGGTTGAGAATCATCCATAGACATGAATTATCTACTCCAAAGATTGACACAATACACTACAAAATTCCAAGAGGAAAAGTTGCATTACGGTTTTAAATGGGAGGTTTGAACTCCACAAACTCACCTACCAAAGAGAAGAAGGGAGGGGAAAACAAGAATGTACAACCTCTAGAAAGAATCCCCTCCTTATAATTTATAGGAAGAATGAGAGATAAAAGAGAGAGGAATTTCAAATCTACCCTAACCACCTCTAGGTTGCATTTAATTCATCTCATTATGGTGGTAGAGTCGAACACTAAGCAAACCCAAAAAGTGGCAAACTATATTTTGAATTTTTAAGAACTTGTTCCCACCTAATTAAAGATATCCAGCCATAGTTGGATGAGAGGACCTCATAATCTTTCCAAAAACTCCAACCTTGCATGAATCTCGAGCTCCCTGTGAAAAGTTATGGCCATTTGAATATCTGCGCCAAGGTTTGCTTCCTGTCAACGCTCAAAATTTTGCGCCTCCCGAAGATGCACCATAGGCGCTGAAAATTACATGTCGACACTCTTTCCCCTATGCCTTGGCACATCATTTTTCATGTTGACATCCTTTGTTGTGCGCCCTTAACCTACGCCTTGGTGCATCCATTTACATGTCAACACTCTTTTTCTTGTTCCTTGGTGCATCCTTTTTCGTGTCGACATCCTTTACTATGCGACCTTAACCGTGCCTTGGCGCATCCATTTACATGTTGAAACTGTTTTTCTGCGCCCTTAATCTACACCTTGGCGCATCCATTTCCATGTTGACACTCTTTTTCCGTGCCTTGGCGCATCCTTTTTTGTGTCGACATCCTTTGTTGTGTGCCCTTAACCTGCACCTTGGCGCATCCATTTTCATCGGGCTTTGAGTTTCTTTGATTTCCATATTCTTCTGCTTGTCTATATCTACCTAGGGGGAAAGATATATACAACAATTTCTTGCCTGCTGCTAGGTAGAAGATCGGTGGCCTTCTAGCAATCCATTGGGCATGGAGTCATAAACAATAACCTAAAACCAACCTGATATTTGATCCCGAGCCTGATACCAAAACTTCTTCTTCGACAACACTCTGAACTATAGAAAACAACCTAAGAGCAGCAAAACCTGTGCCAAAGCACTTAGGGAAATTGAAACCTAATTGTAACAAGACAATGTGCAAATGCACTTAGAGGAATTGAAATCTAGGCTAATATTTACAAGGGAAACCTTTTCCTTTTAGTAGCAATGTTTAAGATAGATTCCGTTAACCAGAATCAGAAGTTACTCTCCATCCAATGTAGACAATTAGAAGGCATTACTACTTTTACATCCCATGACCATGTAGGGACCACTCCAAATGGCATCAAACTTGGAATGCCTTCTTGGTTTTGCCCGATCTCGCATCCCATTTCAGAACTAGGTCCCCTTCTGGAAGGTCTTTGCTCTTGCCTTCTTATCAAACCATCTTGTTACGAAGGCCTGATCCTTCTCAATCATTTGAACTGCATGTTCTCTTATTTATTCTAATTCCATCAACTCTGCATGCCTAGCCTCCATTGGTTCAAACTCAGACAACTCCAACTGCTTCATGAGCTCCACTGGCAATTCTAATGATATAGGTAATATTGCCTCTTTCCCATAGACCAACTTGTAGGGAGAATTACCAGTATACCTCTTTGGTGTTATCCTGTCAGCCCATAATGTTGATTTTATCTTGGTATGCCATGTCCTTTGGTTTTCATCCAGAGTCCTTCTGATGATTCTTAGCAATTTCTTGTTCGTGGACTCTGCCTCTCCGTTACCCTACGGGTAATAATTTGAAGAGGTGCTCAAATAGATTCCATTCTTGACAGCCCATTATGTAATCTTAGAACCTATGAATGCCAATGCATTGTCTAATATGATAGTGGCCGGCACACCGAACCTGGTCACTATTCCTTCATAAAAGTCTAGTATGTTAGACTCATTTTCTTCTTTGAGCACTATTGCTTTGGTCCACTTGGTGAAATAGTCTGTTGCCATGAGAATCCACTTGTGGCCTTGGCTTGAGTTTGGATTGATGACCCCGATGAAGTCCAATCCCCATTTCATAAATGGTTGGTCAACCAAAATTGGGTGCAATGGAAGCACTGCTAGTCTTTCTTTTCCTGTGAAGAGTGCACATTTCTTGCACTTTCTTATCCATGTATAGCAGTCATTGAACACCGTGGGCCAATAATACCCTGCCTTCATTATCTTGAGAGCTGTTACTCATGGGGTGAAATGTCCTCCAGAATCTCCATCATGAAAATCTCGTAACACCCTCTCAATTTGACTGTCCCAATGCACCTCAATAGAACTCCATTGATGTCTTTTTTGAACAAAACACCATCAATAAGCACATATGAAATGGCTTGTAATCTGAAGTATCTCCTTTTTTATTTTCTCATTTCTGGAGGGCATAGGCCTTCTGTAGGAAGTGTATCATATTCTGAGTCCAACAAGGAGTAGCCACATCATCATTTTCTTGTTCTTGACCATCCTGCAGTACCAAGGCAATCTCTTTTTCATCACCTGCTTCAACTTTCGACTCAAAGCTAGTTGTTCACATAGTCCTTTTCCACGTACTAGCTTAGTGACCTTAATTTCAATGTCATATTCCATGACATGAGTGATCCATCCTACACGTTTCTCATTCAGATCCTTGTTTAGAAGGAAGTCCTTGACTCCCGCATGAGAGACCAATAATTGGATCTTATTGTTTGAGACTAGGTGCTTGAATTTATTTAAGCTCCTGATCACTACAAGGACATGCTTTTCAATGAAAGAGTACCTAGTTTCATATTCCTCCAAGCCTTGACTAAAGAAATCAACTAGTTGTTCTAATCCTTCTTTGTTTTGTTGTACTAGGATTGCAGAAATTATGTCTCCACCACCAAAGGCATATAGCACGAAGTCCTTGGAGAAGTCTAGATTGACAAGAGTCGGAGCTTGAGATATAGCCTCTTTTATTGCCTCAAAACTTGCCTTGCCTTTAGATGTCCACTTAAATGTCATGCTCTTCTTTAACATCAGCGTTATTGGCTTTACAAGAGATGCAAAGTTTGGAACAAACCTGTGGAAAAAATTGATCCTTCCCAAGAAGCTTTGAAGATCCTTCTTATGACTTGGAAATGGCAATGCTCGAATTGCTTCAACTCTTTCTGGGTCAATCGTCAATCCCTCCTTTGAAACAATATGGCCTAGAAGTTTTCCTTTGTGAGCCAAGAATATACATTTTTTGGGGTTCAATGATACCCCAAATCTTCTACACCTCTGAAATACCTACCTCAGATGAAAGAGATGATCCACTGCATTTTTGGAGAATAAAGTGATGTCATCAAGATATATCAGAACTATTTTATTGATCAACCCCTTGAATGCCATATACATTGCCCTTTGGAAAGTGGCTCCAGCATTTGATAGCCCAAATGGCATCTTCTTGTAGGCATAGGTGCCCCATTTTGTGGTGAAAGCCATCTTAAACTGGTCATCTTCTTTCACCATTATCTGATTATACCCTGAGTAGCCATCTCGGAGAGAGAATCTCTCGAACCAGATACTACTTGCAATATTTGTTCCGTTGAAGGAAGTGGGTAATGGTCTTTGAGAGATGCCCTATTGAGGTCTTGAAAGTCCACACACAACCTGATTTCTCCACTCTTCTTCCTGACGGAACCAAGTTTGCAACCCAGCTTGAGTGCTTGATAAGAAATATAATGCTTTCCTCTATTAGCTTGCTTAACTCTTTCTTCATTAGAGGCTCAATGTGAGGGTTGACTGGTCTCTACTTTTTCTGATGGGCTTAGCATCTAGATCCAATTCTATGGTATGTTGTGCCAACTTCGGATTGAAACCTCTTAAGTCTTCATAGCTCCAAGCAAAGACATCTGGAAATTCTTGGCAAAGTTGTATGAAATCTGATTTCTCCTGCTCAGTGGCCACTTTGCCAATTTGAAGTGTTTTGCCTTCCCTAACTAGAATTGGCTCTGAATCTTCTCTCTTGACTTGTATGTTAGCCTTTTCCTTATAGAACTGGTTGTTAGGGTTGAAGATAGAATCCAATGTTACTAAACCCTTGGGAAGCTTGTTTTCCATAGCTAAACTACTTGATCCCCATACTACTGCTCTAATCTGTCTTGATTCCTAGCTAAGAATTCAGCCTCTTCTTATAAGAAATTGATGATCTGTTGATCATTCTCAAACACTTACCAGCTTGTGTTATTATCTGGAACTGCTGGCCTCACAATCACATGGATACGTGGTTTCATTTTTTCCCTTTTGATGTTGTCAACCACATCAAACGTTACTCTAACTGCTGCGAGCCTATCCACTGCTTCATTTTTCTTCCTGGGTATGGACACGATATTGAAAGCTTTGAAATCCTCAACGAGGTCCAACACCCTGTTCTTGTAGTTCTTCAGAAGTTCATTCTTTTTAGCATGTTGTCCCTTGACTTGATTGACGATTAGCTCACTATCTCCAAACACCTGCAAGTTCTTTATGCCATTTTTCTTTGCCCAATGAAGTCCATGAATCAAGGCCTCATATTCAGCGGTGTTGTTTGAATAAGAAAAATGGAAATGGAAAGCTAAATAGTATTTGATGCCTTGAGATGAAACAAGCATAGCTCCTCCTCCGCACGCACCTTGCCTACTCCTTGATCCATCAAAAAATAATTGCCATACCTCATTGTCATCCTTATGGTCTAGTTTGGTGATGCTAGGAATAGGTGGTTTTCTTCATGTATATAATAAACTCCTAGCTCAGATTCTTCTATTTCTTGGTAGGGATCAAAATCATTTACCTTGCTTGCCCATTCATCAAGAGTCAAATCTAGGATGCTTCCAACTTTGGTGTCACTTCATACGTGCTTGGATAATCTTCTTGATCAAATCTTTGAGCAGTTGGCATTGATTTGGCTTGGAGTATGAGGATCAATATGAAAGTTTGCAATTGGTTTGGATCTGATTGTCACCTTAGTACCATATCTTGTTCTAAACAACATGTGTGACTAGTCGGTAGATAAGTCGCCTCCATTTCTAGTTGTGAATCCCTATTATCCAAAATTCACCCCCCAATGTAATTTTGATAACATGCATCGATTATTCAGTCCCAGGAAAGTATATTGATTTAAGGCAAAAAATCATGTTTCTGGGGTCCCCTCGGCTTCTTTCTAACTCTCCTTTCCAAGAAGGAATCCCAACAGGTTGATAAAAAGGAAGAAATGTAGAAAATAAGGTTGCAGGACTGTGTTAAGGCATTTTGGGTCTAAAGGGCTTAGGTTGTATCAGATTTGGGTTGAGGTGAGGTTCGTCGTACCAAGCTTGGGGCCGAAAAAACAAGAAAATCAGCTAAGTCCTAGTCAGTGCCGTCTACGACATAGTTGGGATGTCGGGATGTGTGGGACGTGAAAAGCTGAATCGACCGAAAGAGGGAAAAAATTGGCTAAGTCTTTTGTTTCAATCTCTTTAGGAAAGTTGGGACAAAAGTATAAGGACGTGGATCGGCCGGTTTGGCACAAGTCAATCCATTTCGGGCGGTTCGAGATATTTGTCCCAGTGCAGCGATCTGAGACAGTTGGGACAGAATGCGCGGAGGATGTGAACCGGCTGGTTTAGCTAAAACAGAGGACTTTCGTTTGGGACATCCAGGCCAAAAGTACACGTGGGACGCGAAAATCCAAAAGAGCCGAGAGCGAATGGAATCTTGCCACGTGTCTTCACCACAAGCAGGAACAAGGAAGCCCAAATCAGGCGGTTCGAAGAAATTTGTCCCAGACAGTTTGGGACATCCAGGCCAAAAGTATGCGTGGGACGTGAAAAGGTGAAGTGGCCGGAAAGAGACAAGGAGGCCCGCGGATGAATCACAGCGTGACACGTGTCACAAGGGGAAGCGCAATGGAAATTGGCTAAGTGTTTTTTGGCCAAAAAATTTCAAAGGGCAAGGTTTGAAGGGTCGGCCCGAGCTAATAGACATAGGACACGTGTCCTAAGGTGGGGGAGTTCGGAGCTAAGGAAAGACTTAGGAAAATTTGACAAAAGTATTGGGCCAAAAAATTAAAAGATAAAGGTTTTCCGGCGCCCCTGTCGACGAACCAAACGATGCCATGTGTCCCAAGTGGCGGGCGCGGAGGGAAAATGAAGGGAAAATTTTCAAGGAAAACCCCGTGGAAAGGGAAGGAGAGAGAATTACGCATGCAATCAGCACCGACACGTGTCATCCAAGTGGCGAGCACGGGAAAAATTCAAAATCCGTTTTTTGCCTATTTTTTCCCTAAAATCTTCAGGATCGCCATAACTTTCGATCCATAGTTTGGATTTTCATGTTCTTTATATCAATGGAAAGATGGTGAAATTCCTTACACGATTCCGGGGTCAATCTTGCATTTTGGTTTAGTTTGGAGAGAGAAAATTAAGAAACATCTCTGGCACATGGTAATGGCTAGAACTGACGTTTCAACAACCAGTTTTAATGCACATGGGTCACATTATTCTTCAGCATGGCCAAAAGTGATGTTTCAACCACCAATTTTAATGAAGAATGTGTTTTGGTCAATGGTTGGATTGCTTACACATTTTCCTATGTTTCTGTCTCCTGGGCTCAACCCATGCATTGTATAAAGCCAGATTTGGATCATTTCAAAATTGGTGGTTCCTTTTTTCAGTCTCTGCGCTTCCTTCTTTTCTTCTCTAGGGTTGAAAATGGAGTTTGAACCTCCTCCCCTTCTCTGTAATGGTGTTTTTGCCTTTTACCATTAAAATGATGTTCTGTGTAAACTTCTGAAGCAACAAAAATGTGTTTCGTGATGCATCTGTCCATCCTTGCTCATTTTTCACTTGTTTTCTTCTTGCCTCTCTTCATTGCAGGTATTTGTGCACGTTTGAATGTTCATTGCAGGTTTGGAGCTGTGTTCATGGAGTTTTGGGACATTTTCTGTGTGAAATCTATCCTTGGGCCTGTGATGCATCTGTCCATCCTTCCCATTGCTCACCTCTCCTTGTCCCATGGCAGTTTTGATAGATGTTCAACATTTTCCTTCTCTGGTGTATCACCTTTTTAGTGTAGGATCTGTTTTTCCTTTTTCTCTCTCTCTCCATCTCCTTGGCATGGTTAGAATAGGATTAGATTAGCTTTCTGCACTTGTAATAGCTTGTGGTAGGTAGTTTAGGAAGAGGAACCAGCCTTCTCTCGGAGATTCTTTTCTCATTTTCACGAGTCCCACACTCAAAGAAAGGATTCAATGTTATGCAATCACACTGGATGCAAGAGTGATCAAACTAGAAATCTGATCAACATCCAGGGGTGCTATGATTTTGCACTAAAAATCCCTTGATAAGCATAGGGCAAAGAGTGGTGGCAAATCTATCACTGACACATCTTGCAAAATGGTAACATTGGGGCATGCATGCAAGATAAGATTCAAACCTTTAATCACTCCCACCATTGCTACTATTGTCCCATCCAATTGCACTACCCCTTTGATATGACTTCATATTGGAGACCCAGCTGATCAGCTATTTGCTTGGGCATGACAAAACTACTTGCCCTAGAATCAATCATGCAATTGTGTACTAGTTTATCCCCAATGATTAATGAAACATAGAATGGAGGGGGTTTCAAAAATTTACCTTGTTGTCCTCCATGATTCCCTTTAGGCTAAGAAGCATTTGTGAGGACATTCTCTTGCATAGGGACCTGCTGGTTTGAAGTTGACCAATCCTTCATGGCAGCTTGTAGAAGATCTCTTTGGCTTGGGATGGATAAAGATTCCCACATTGATATATTCATGTTTGTCTTCTTCATTTGATTAATGATGCTAAATGGGGATGAAATATCTCTTTGTTGTCCTTTAGGCTGCACATTCCTTTCTTGCGCATGGGCAACAACAACTACCATTTGAGTTGGTTTAGAAGGTGGTTTGGGCTTTCCTTGCATGTTTGGAGCTGTATTTTTCTTAGCGACACCTTGTGGAGTGATGGAAGGTTATAGATCACTTGGAGCCAATGCCTGCCCTTCACAAATATTCCTCTTCTTTGATCTTGTGTTAGCTATTACACTCTGAGAAATTGTTTGATTCATGCCACAAAAATCCTCAGCTTGCTAATTCACAAGTGTGGTATCATTTGGAGTTGTGTTTTGCTGAGATGTCCCTTGTTGCTGATTTGTTTCTTGACTCATTTCACCCTCAATGCCGTAGTTGTCACCATCAAGGCTTGGTTCAAAGCACCATTGAAGCACATAGATTTTTTGTGAGGTTCATTGCATGGGAAACACCAATCATACTCTTGAGCTATGTTGTTTTACACTGGTACTAATGCTATAGAAGCAGATGCAACATTGGGGTTATAGGGCTGAAATGATCTATTAGCGGGAGGCCTTACTTGGCTTTGATTTTCAGCTAGATTGGGTGGCCTATTGGGCTAGTATGGTGGCCTAGCCTGGTACTGCGCTTGAGGCTGATACGGTCTAGCACTTTGAGCTTGTTGTCTTTTGATAGTCAACAACTCATTTCCCAAATTTTGCAATTGTTTCATGACCTCTTGGAGTTCATTTGAAGAACTAGAGGATGAAGTAGAAGTTTCATTTGAACTTTGATTTCTAAGAGTGGGAATAGGAGCCAAAGTGGGTGTTTGACTAGTGCTTGGATTTTCTAAGTTTGGATACAAGGGCATGGGAGGCCTAGGAGCCAGCTTACTAGCTTGAATAAGACAGTTTTTAGCCCTAATGGCAATACTATAAGCAGCAGGTAAGGTTTTTCCTCCCATAGATTGAATTAACATAGAAATATCAGAATTCAAAGCCTTAAGATAGTATAGAAAAGAACCTTCAGTTGTTGGCCTAACAACCCCTGTAATTCTATCCCAAGACCTTTGAAATCTAAAGTTGAAGTTGGTCAGCTACTCATTGGGAGCTCTCTTGATAGTTGTCAATTGTTCTAGTAGAGAGAAGTTGTCTCCCTTTTCCTCAAAATGCTCATGGAGAACTATGCATAACTGATTCCAATTTTGGATAGAACCGACTCCAAGGCTCCTAAACCATTGCAATGCCTTCCCTTTGAATGAAGATGCCAACAATTTGATAGCAACATCCATTTCATTTATCTCATGGATTGCACAAATGTTAGCGATGTCTTTGACATGATCACCAGGAGTGGTATGATTTTCTCCAGTAAAAAATGGAATGTTCTTCAATGCTGCAATTGGAACTAGATTTTGTGCATTGAGGGCAAGTGGACTGCTGCTAGTGAAATTGACAAAGGGATTCGGTGGTAGATGTGCCATTATGATTGGCCTAAGAACTCTGGTTGATGCGAGAAAAGGTCTACCAGGTGGAGGTGTAGAAAAATTCTAGTTAGGTGGAGATGGTGACCTTTGTGGTCTTCTTCCTCTCCTTCCTCTGCTTGGTAATAGCTGCAAGTGGACAAATAACCCCTCTTCTTGAGTATCGACCCTGGTTTGAATTCTTATCATGTGCCTAGGTAACTTTGTTTGCTACACCGCAGAATTCTATCCCTTCGGAGTCGCGAGATGTGTTACAAAATGAGCATGAAAATGTTGGATCTGCCAAGTTACACACAAAACCTAACAAATATTAAAATAGAATTTTAAAATCTTGAAGGTATAGATTCAAAAGATACAGTTCTTCAATTTGGTTATCAAGTCTTGTTGTTCATCTACCAATACTCTAAGGTACAGGTGAAACTCTCGAGGTCATGCAAGGAAACTAACAAAACCTGAAATACACCGTGTTAGAATTTGGGACATGCTCAACATCTAGGAAAACTTGAAATACAAAATACCATAAAATTTTGAAATTCAAAATCTCAAAAATCTAAGAATACCCTTTTGAATATTATCCCCTGATCTATCAACTGGTGAAATTTTGACTTGTTTTGAGCAAGTTAAGTCCTTAAAAATCAATTTCAAAGTTCAGTCTGGAAGGTGAAAAATTTGAAATTGTAAATCCTGCAATTTCTAAGTGCAAATTTCTTAAAAATTCCTTCAAATCTTGTGGAATGACCTCTTGGTCCCATCGAGAGTGCCAAAAATGTTAATGGTGAATCACAACACCCATGAATGTCTATAACTTGATGGGTTGAGACTCTCAGTGCGATTGCATAACATGGAGCTTTTCCCAAGTGTGGGACCTTGTGAATCGGGAAAGCTCTCTGGATGAAGGCCAATTCCTATTCCTCTGTTCAGATGCACACGTAAAAATGCAGAGGGTTTGCTCAAAAAACCTAACCTAACTTTCCAAGGAGATAGGGTAAAAATATGCATAAAAATAAACCTAAACTAACAAAGGTGATGCACCGAGGAATGAAGAACACCTGTCTTGCCAATAAACACAAACCATTAAAATGCAATGCAAGATCATGCACAGATAACCAAAATTGTAGTGAAAGATCAGGAGGATGCAAATAAACACAGAGAGGGTTAAGAATCATCCACAGACATGCATTATCTTCTCCAAAGATTGATACAATACACTACAAAATTCCAAGAGGAAAATTTGCATTACAGTTTTAAATGGGAGGTTTGAACTCCACAAACTCACCTACCAAAGAGAAGAAGGGAGGGGCAAAACAAGAATGTCCAACCTCTAGAAAGAAGCCCCTCCTTACAATTTATAGGAAGAATGAGAGAGAAAAGAGAGAGGAATTCCAAATCTACCCCAACCACCTCTAGGTTGCATTTAATTCATCTCATTATGGTGGTAGGTGAGAACCCTAGCAAACCCAAAAAGTGGCGAATTGTATTTTGCATTTTTAAGAACTTTTTCCCACCCAATTAAAGATATCCAATCGTAGTTGGACAAAGGACCTCGTAAGCTTTCCGAAAGTCCAACCTTGCATGAATCTGAGCTCCCTGTGAAAAGTTATGGCCATTTGAATATCTACGTGAGGGTTTGCATCCTATCAGTGCTCAAAATGTTGTGCCTCCCAAAGATGCGCCATAGGCACTGAAAATTACATGTTGACACTCTTTTGCCTACGCCTTGGCACATCATTTTTCGTGTTGACATCCTTTGTTGTGTGCCCTTAACCTATGCCTTGGCACATCCATTTACATGTCGAGACTCTTTTGCCTGTGCCTTGGCGCATCCTTTTTCATGTCGACATCCTTTGCTGTGCACCCTTAACCTGCGCCTTGGCGCATCCATTTACATGTTGACACTCTTTTTCCTACGCCCTTAACTTGCACCTTCGCGAATCCATTTCGTGTCGACACTCTTTTGCTTATGCCTTGGCTCATCCTTTTTCTTGTCGACATCCTTTTCTTTGTGTGCCCTTAACTCGCGTCTTGGAGCATCCATTTTCGTCGGAGCTTTGAGTTTATTTGATTTCCATATTCTTCTGCTTGTCTATATCTACCCGGGGGGAAAGATATATACAACAATAGTTTTAAGAGCCTTATAATTTTCCACATCATTCCCTAGCACACGATGGTAAGCAAAAAAATTTATCGTCAAACCCTTCGGTTTAGGTTTGAGTGGGTTATAAGGTCTAGCTGGTGACAATGGGATGACAGAGGTTTCAAAAAGGTTAGCTAGGATGTTTGTGTAAGACCCCGCCAATGGATCACAATGTGAACTAAGTGTGGTTTTAGATGGAAGTGTGGGTGAATTTTTTTGGGAGAGGCACCATCGAAGGTTGAATAAGTTTGACCACTTGTTTGGTAGATAGTATATTTTTAGGTTTGGATTGCACGTTCTTGGGTAAAGATGTAGCGAGTGAACTAGTTGTTGAAGGTGGTGTAGGTTTAACTACCTCTTTAAAGGGTAGTTGGTTCTTGGGAGTTGATTGCATCTTCTTATGTAAATGTGAATAAGAAGTGCGTGATGTAAAAGGAAGGGTCGGGTTAGCCAAGGATTTAATGGAGGTGCGGTGAAGGTTGTAGTAAGTGGAAATGTGGAAGGTACTAGTTGAAGAGAAGGGAATGTCATAGGTAATGATGAGGACACTAAAATTTTTATAGGTATAGGAGGAAAAATGATGTAGGTTATGATGAAGGTGTAAGTTGTGTAGGTAATTTGGATGGAATAGAGGATCGTGATGAGGTAGGTTCTTTGTGTTTTTGTCTTACTCTTTGTAGGAGTTTTTTTGGCCAAGGTTGATGGGTGGGGACCTAGGATAGATGGAACCGGTGAAGGTGATAGAGAGGGGTAGTGGGAGAAAGCTGTGGTATGTGGTCTAAGAGGTTTGGTTTTCCTCTTAGGTGAGGGAATATTATTTACTATAGCTTGTGAGGATGTGGCTAAATCTAGTCGACGGGAGGATGTACTAGGCTTGATGTTGGCATGACTCCCAATGTGGCAAAGGTTTTGGATGCGGTGGAAGATATAGGTGTAGGTAAGGTTTTAAGTATTGGAAAAGGTTCATTTTATGGTAAGGGTTTAGGTGTGGGAAAGGGTGATGAAGAAGAGGTCGCTACAACTATCATGGGCATGGTGGGTTTTTATTTGAAACATGTTTGGATAGATCATGGAAGTATCGGCGGACAACATTTTCATCCGAGTTGATAAAGGCAACCAAAGGTATCCCCAAAACATGGAATTGTCAACATAATCCAATTGATTGGATAACCATGAAAATGGCACCGTTGTAGGGGAGGATGATGTTGATTTGGTATTAATCCCTATAAAAATGTTTGTGAGATAGGAATTGGTTGGCTTTACACTCTATGGGTAAAAGAGCTAAGAGAAAATCAATAGGATTCTTGAAATAAAATAAATAATTGTCACCAATAGGAAGGGATGTTATTAATGGATCCCTTATGGGTAGGGGAGATGCAAAGTTGGATGAGGTAGCTTCATATTTTGGCAAAGAAGAAGGTAAACGTGACTCTCTTGTGGGTAGAAGAGTAAGTACCGAGGGTTATTTGTCAGGTTGAGAGGTGAGTGGGGAAAGTACATCGACATATATGGCGAATCCTCTCGTGGGTGAAGGGGGAAATAAGGGAGACTCATTTGTGGGTAAAGGAGTAGATGAAACAAGTCACAATATGGATGAAGGAGGTTATGCAAGAATATCCTTGATAGATGGAGTAGGAGAAAATTGAGGAAGAACTGGTATGATGTTAAAAATAACATGAACCTCGCGAATGTTACTATCATTGGTTGAGGTTTCACCGGTTTGGTTAGATGACGGGGTGTGATTTGGAACAGCTTCTTGAAGATGTGAAATTTATTAATATCCAGGTGCATTAGGATTATCCAAGATGAGATATCCATTATCTAACATTTCTTGGATGATATTTTTGAAAGTTATACAATCGTTGTCGTTGTGACCTTTAACACGATGATAGTTGCAGTAATCATTTTCTTTGTACCATACAAGCATAAGACAAGAGGAGTCAAAACCAATATGTGTTTTGACAGATGAAAGAGTGACTGCTATGGATTTTAGATGTTTTTCTAAAATTGAAGAGTAGGGTTATCTTATGGGAGTATATTTTTTGTTTCTCCGCTTGAACTTAAATGCCTGAATAGGATAAATATTGGAAGAAGAATTTGACTAGTTGGATGGGTGAGATGGGACGAATTTCAAAACTACTACGCTTATAGATCCTTTTACTTTAGAGTAATTATTTTGTGGTTTATAAGAAGAAGAGAAATCATTTCATTTAAATGCAGCATTCTTGTTACACAATTGTATCTTCTTCTCTTCAATGGCACGAATTTAAAGTTTCTGGGCCATGTTGAATGCTTCATCAAACATGCGTAAGGTTTAAACTTGGAGATTTGGAGAGATGTGTTTAGCCAAGGCATAGTGAACAACTCTATTAACTTGGTTTGATGAAGTTGGAATGTGAGATGGTTGACCGGGCTCCGCTAGTGAGCGAAAAAGTCTATGAT
Source organism: Taxus wallichiana var. yunnanensis (assembly GCA_018340775.1). Taxonomy (NCBI): domain Eukaryota; kingdom Viridiplantae; phylum Streptophyta; class Pinopsida; order Cupressales; family Taxaceae; genus Taxus; species Taxus wallichiana. The sequence goes on from CM031236.1 coordinate 385,909,742, forward strand.
ATATTCATCTTCATATTGGTGTGTTGCATACAAGTTAGTCATGGTGACATTCTTGAAAATGTTGATAGAAAAGTGGTCTAGGAAATCTTGAGCTACTTGATTGAATGAGAAAATGGAGTTCCTAGGTAGAGCACTATACTAATCCAAAGCGAGGTGGTATCAAGGAAATTGGGAATTTCTGCAAGAGAAAAGTGTCATCATGAGCAATCAGATAACAACCATGTTTAAAAGACCACAAGTTCTATTTTGGTTCTTCTTTACTATTAAATTGGTTAAATTTAGGCATTTCCCAATGCGGAGGGTATGGATGAATCAAAATAGATGGGTGAATTGGATAATTTCAAATCTCATTGTATGTGGGAGGATTACATGAGCGAGAGAAAGATGCTTCCAATGTCTCGCATCTTGTCCTTAATCATTTTGATAATATCATTGGTAGGTTGTGATGATTGGAAAACCCCTACAATATAATGGGGTAAATGAGGAGGTTATGACATGGGTGGCATCCCAATATGTGGTGGTTCCAAGTATGAAAATTGTGAGGGAGGAATGTAGGCCGGAATGGATGTAGATGACAATTATCCTAAATAAGTCATAGATGAAATAAGGGGGTGTTGGTGATAGGTGTAGGTAGGTGGAGTGGACATAATGACCCTCGTAGCAATTGGAGGAAGATATTGTGGGATGGAGAGGAAAATGTTTTAGAAGGGAGTGTGGGCTTCCGACACCATGGGTGGCTGAGATGTAATAGGTATATGAGAGGTGGAAGGTGCAGCAGAGTGCGAGATAGATGTACACTCAAGGTGGATGATAAAGGAAAAATTTAGATTATAGGAGTGAATGACATCAAAGGTGTGATAGATGCCTAAGGTGAAAAATATATCGATGATTTAGGGTCAAGATGGGACACCACAGGTGGTAAGGTGGAAGAGGTTAAGTCTGAGCTAGTATTAGTTGATGTGGAAGTGGGTACAAGGGTAGGAGGAATGGAAAAAGGCATGTCGTATACAAGATTCCCTGATGAATCACATGTATATGAATGAGAGAGATGGTACTATAGAACAATGATGTCATGATCAAGGAGTCTTGTAAACTCCTCATCACCAGTGGGTATGGAAAGAGATTGATTAGGGTTCATGGGTGATGGGATTGAAAGGAGTGATGGAATAGGTGGGAGCGTCGACAACTAGCATGAAACATGCGAGAATTAACTTGTTTAGGAGTCAAAATTATGTGGACTGATGATAAAATATGTATTCTCGAGATTCACTGATGATGTAGAAACATAGAGGTAATGGGAAAAATTAGTCTAAAATAAGTGATTATATTATTGTTTTCATTGGAAAATCAAAACATAGAAAGCGATGTCGATTAGGGTAACCATTTCAGTATTAGGGTAAGCTACGCTGGTCAGCTCGAGACAAATGTCGGATATTGTGATGAATAAGAGATTCAAATATTTGGCAATGACAGGTGAAAATGGGTCAACTTGGATCCTAAAAATGATATCAGAGACTCAAGAGTGGGATAAAAATGGTAGAACAAACCACAAAAAGAACAAGAAGGTGAAGAATACTATTCCACTAAAATAACCAAAATATATATAAACCGATGTCGGGAAATTTAATGAATCTTTGGTAAGATTATACAATGAATGCCGGTAGTTGGAATGATATTGGTTCTTTGTGAAATCTAGGAAGAGAAGAAAAAATGGATTTTTGGTGATTTAGATCAAATGAAAGGGCCAACATAGAGACTGAGTATGACTATGAGGAGGCCTAATAAACCCATAATGAAACCAGAATACACTAGTTGTGATGTGGGGTATAAAAGGATTAGAATAAATGAAGAAACATAACTCACACCTTAAAACACAAACAAGAAAAAAGATAACAAACACAAAATCCTACGCTATGGATTTTATTTTGTGGCTTATGCCATTTGGGTATGATTTGTAAACTTAATAGAATTTTTGGTTAACAAGGGTGCCCTATAAAAGCTGACAACTATGGCTGGTTTTAGGTAAGTTTTGGCATGGGATATCCTTCTCTAAAATGATGATTGGAAAGAGAAACTAGATGGAGTCCATTGTCAATCCTCTGATCGTGTGATTGTTGGCAACTTCTTCTAGGGAATATGTTGTTTAAGAATTACGTAATTTGGTTTTAGTGATATCGTATATAGAATGTGCAAAATGTGAGCTACAGTTCAATTTTTCAACCATCAGTTGGGCATGACGTCTAGCATATAGGTTGCCCAAAATTTTAGATTAGCTATAATGCAACAAAATAAAAAATGTAAGTGCAAAAGTTTTAAAACCCAAATCAACAAATTATATTCGATGAGAACAACTAATGAAGTGGTTAAGGGTATGAATTTAACTAAATGCAATACAAGAAAATAAAGAAGAATTCTTTTAATCTAGAGTGAAAAGTGTCACTAAGATAATCAAAAGAGAATAATCTTTCAGAGAAGAAGCTTAATGTGAAATCATTTAGAATGAAAATAGACACACAAGATTTCCCTAGGATGAATAATGCAAAGAAACACTAATGGGTCCCAACAAGTGTGCCAAGATGATTCACCTAATTTTTTATTTTGGTTTAAACATAATTGGACATAGGTTAGGAGGAATACCTGTGATATATAGGTCAAAGGTTGAATGCATGCGTTACTTACTTTTTGATCCAATCTGATCATGAAGAGCTTCCCTTTGGCTAGGAGGAATGATCTTTATAAGAAACAAAACAAGACCACCAAATAGTATTAATAATATAGGTTATTGGATTTCCTAGTGAGTGTTAGATCTGGGAAGCGAGGTGCTTCCTAGAAGGTTGTCAATCCACTTTTAAACACAATTTAATGCAAATATCATGAAGTAAGGAAATCCTTGTAGTTATATGATTTAGGTATCTCGTACAAATTTAATAAGAAAATATAATCTAACGGGAAAAGTTATGATTAAATATGGAGGTTTTGGTAGGTTATTCTAGATTTTTGTGTCTAAGGGGGGTTTGGAATTGGTCGAGTAAGGTTTGGGCTAGTTTTAGTTGATTGAGAGGCTTGTTTGTCAAAAGGAATGAAATGGAATAGAGACTAATATCGGTCAGGTGAACAATGTCGGCATGGAGATGAAACCAATGACAGTTAGGTAACCAAAGTTAGTAGGGGAAATTGACAATAATTTGATAAAAGTGATTTTGGACTTCTTTGTGATTTATGCAGAGAGAGTAAGAATGGTGTGGTTAGGTTCATAATATTATTGAGAAGACTCGGTGATACAAAGGAGAAGTTGTGGAATGGAAAAATCTATAGATTCTTGGGTTGGTAGATTGGTGAGGAGGTGGAGATAAAGGAATATAGGTAGAAATAAAGTATAATGAAAGAGGTAAAGAAAAAGCAAGCACAATATGATTGAAATCACATATACTTACTTGTATTTAAAGATCTGGTAGGTGAAGGTGGAGGGTAGTTGATCCATGAAGAGATTATGGAGTTAGCTTCATGGTAGTACTCCCATAATGCTCCTTTAAGTATTCCAATGTTCTAGAAGGATAACTGGATGCTTTCTTAGGCATGTGGTTGAGTATTTTTGTCATTTGGATGTTGAGTGGCTTTGGATTTGTGTTTGAATGCAATAGTTCTCTCAAAACTGAAAATTAGCAACCTCGGTAAAATTTTGTAAAATTATATATAAAGTAACCGATGGTGGTTAGGTGACCAACACTGATTGAGGAATAACCAATGTCGGTTAAGGAAGATAAGTCTAGGTTTTCCAAAAATGGCCTGATCTTTGCTATTTTTGGCGTGATTGATATCCTTAATCTAGGTCTCAAGTGATAGAGTCTACCTAGATAAGTATGATTTCTTTTAGGAGAGGTAGTGGGAGTTAATGCTAGGTTTAGACTAAGTCTTAGTTTGTTAGGATTGGTATAGAATTAGTCTTAATTAATTAATAGGTTGTGAATGGGTCTTTGAGTGAGGTGGATAGGTGAGTTGGTTGTAGGTGAGGTGGATGGGTGAGGTAATTAATTAATTTTATTATTGCAATGAAATTAATTAACATGTGTGCACTAGGGACATGAGTGGGTATAGTATGAATTTATTTAATTGACGGGGTTAAGGGAATGTGACCCAAATTTGGTGTCTGCAAGTAGTTTTACGGTGGTTATAAGTAATTTTTAGTAAATTTGACACTACATAATCTAAAAGTATATTTATGAGGTGATTTAAGTTATGTTGGAAATATATTTAAGACATATTTCTAGTGATATCAGTTTTTCACATGATTATGAGTTTTGATATAGTTTCGAAGGTCGAGTTTTTGGATAAGAATATTTTTGGCTTTGTAGGAAAAAACATATTTTGCTAAAATCTTGAGTTGGTTGGAGCATGAAATGTATTGGGTGATACTTTCTATACCTTGAATGTGAAGAGGATTAATTTGGATACATTAAATCCATTTTATATCTTTAATGTATCGGGAAGAGTGCAAACCGAGTTGCATTTGTAATAAATGTTTTTAGGAAGCTTGATTTGGTGAAGGCATCAATTGTTGTGGTTTTAACATATGATTGTTTCATGAACTATAAATTTATTAGAAGTGTTAAAAAATTCTTCTAGTTCCTTTGAGTGGTCACATACCATAGTTGAGGTGTTCTTAGTTGATCTTGAAGCCAAAAGGTGAAGAGAAGGTTATGAAAATAGGTGTTTTGTGAAGGAAATGAGCCATTAGGCACATTAAATGAAATAATTTGATTGGTTAATTATAATTGGGACCATGGGTTATGTTTAAATGTTATTTTAAACATGTTCGATTAATTTTATAGTATAATTAAAAATAGTTTTGGTGTTAAGATATTTTCTCATTCCACTCATGGGGATTTGAGGAGTTTTGGTGCATGGATGAAGGGTTTTGGCTTGACAGACCTACTTAGGTCACTTGTAACTATTATGATAAATTTAATAGGATGTTTTTAAGCTTTTATGGTCTTGATAAATGAGGGAAACTGACCTATTTTGAATTTGAATAAAGGAAAGCTTATAGAACCATAGTTTTGGGTTCTTTTGTGAGCTAATGGAGTGTGTGCAAGAAGTGTGATCTACATGTGATTTTTTTCAGGTCTTTGAACAAAATTTAGAGTTGATAAATATTGTGACAAGTTGAGGAACGTAATAAATAATGTTTGCAAGGTCTTGAAGCTTTGAGAAGCAAAGAAAGAGCTAGTTTGTGAGAGATTGAATGCCTAGGGTTTGAGAAAGGGATTAAAGGCATTTGGAGTTCAATCTTGTGATCACCATCAGCTGATTTTTTTCATTACATCATCAGTGATATCTTCATAAAAATATTGTTTGGTGTGTCATATTCATTTATATCTCTTCTTGTGTATATTATCAACAAGGGTTTAAGGGTTGGTGTTCTTTGTGGGGTTGATGCCTCACTAAAGAAATTTCTTGTGATGTGTAATATTCACTCGAGTATTTTTGTGTGTAATATAAGTAAATTTTTCACTTTTTTTCTTCCCTTTGAGGATTTCCCACTTACATCTTGTGTTATTGTGTTACTTCTTTTTCTCATGGTTAATTGAATGAATTTGTATGTTGTTGTGCAGACACTAATGAATGGATAATTGATTAAAGGTTTATGTGATTGATCTTAAATTGAAATTTTAATTCTATGGAATAATTCACCCCCTTCTCTAATTCCATTGTTCTTACAACAATTGGCTCTCTATGTATAATAATGGTATCTACTATTGGAGAGTACTAGATAGAAAAAGAGATGTATGAGATTTTACAACTATTTCATGATTATGAAGACCCATTCCTACCAAATTTAGTGAGATAAAGGGAGTGGACCCTTCATTAGGATAAATTTGCATCAAATTAAAATGAGTAAATCCTATCTTGAAAAGGATCTATATATTGAATCCAAACATGAAGGTAAGATTCAAGGCTAAACTGGATCGTATGGTAGACATGAGATTAATATATCTCATAGATAAATTAGATTGGGTGAGCCTAGTAGTCACTCAACCAAAGAAAATAAGATAAATTAGAATATGTGGTGATTATAAAATGCTACATGTGTTAACAATTTGTTTCAACACCATTTATAAATAAATTTTTAAAGAAGTAACAAGATATGAGGTATATTTGTTTATAGATGGATTAAATGGTTACCAAAAAAATATGATTAAATAAGAAGATTAAGAAAAAAACAATTTCACAACTGAAGGGGACATTTTTGCATACTAAATAATGCCTTTAAGATTGAATATGCACCTATAGTAGTTTTCTCGAGTTGTTGTCACTTTGCATTTAGCAATTTCATCTATGATTTGTTTTAATTATATTTGGATGATTAAGATTATTTTATTTATTTAAAGACCATAAATATAATTTAATGTTATAACAATGTAGAACACTACACATTTCCTTTAATTTGAAGAGATGATTTTTATTTATATGTCTGGAGTATTGCTTGGCTTTTTTTATAATGACATGATTCTTATGGAGCAAGAAAAAAATGATTTAATAATTGTGCTCAAACCTACTATAAATCCATCAGAATTCTATGTTTTCCTTGGACATATTTGTTACTACAAAAAAATCATGAGGGGATTTACTAGCATTTTCCAATATGTGGAGAAGCTATTAATGGAAGGTAGAAAATCTAAATGGACCAAAAAATTTCAAAATTCATTAACACATTTAAAATTTAAGTTAGTCAATGTGCCCATCATAGTTTTTCTAGATTAGATAAAAGTTTTCATGTACATGTGGATGCTTTAGGGAGAAAATTATAGAAATTATTGCATAATTATGAGAAGGAGGAATTGACCACCCTATCCATTTTACAAGTAAACAATTGTCACCAGCGGAGAAAAACTACATGACCACATAATGAGAAGCTCTTGATATGGTTTTCACACTTCATAAATTCAGAAAATATCTACCGAAAACCCCTTTAGAATATTTATGGATCATAAAAATTGTTGTATCTAGTGAATAAGCCACTATTAGGAGGAATAATATCAATATGGATCATGTTATTCGAGCAATATCTATTCAAGATAAGCGTTAAGCCTATAAGAGAACATGTAGGACATGTAGGAACCACTTAAGCTATATAAATAAAGGATAAAAATTAGAGGAATTGGATGAAGATAAAATCGATGCATAATTATTTTGGGTTATTACAAAAATAGAGAAATTTGAAGAGATTGTGTGATTATTTCAACATGAAATTTTATCGAGATCATTACATAGAAAAGGAAATGAAGTGACTGATTACTAAAGATTTGTCTTACGTAATCATAAAGATGTTTTTATATAAACTATGGAAGGATGAAGTGTTGTTTATAGTTACATTATAACATGTACGAGAGCTAATATTTTAGGAAATACATGTAGTTATAAGCTGGAGGACATTTTGCATGAGATATGACTATTTTTTTGCAAAGTGGGATTTTGTGTCCAATGTTGTTCCAAGACACACAATACCTTGCAAAACATTCCGTTATCTATTAAAGAGTGGTAAAACCTAATCAAAGAGAAGAAACTCCCATCAACCTGATCTTAGCCATGTAGTCATATAAGAAATGGGGTATAGAATCCATTGGCTGAATTCACTCACCATCAAGAAGATCTATAGATATACACATCATTACAATGATATGATACTTCATAAAATGGGTAGAATCGAGAAAACACTCTGAATTACAAAACAAGAGAAATAACTAAATTTTGTATGAAAACATGATAACTAGATAAGGATGTCTACACAATTTATACGGTGATAGGGTAACACACTTTTTAAACAACACCATTAAAATATTTATAGAAGTATTTATGATTGCACGCCACAAAATATCAACATATCATCCATAAGCTAACATATAAGTAGAAGATATAAATAAATTCTTAGAAAGGATGCTAACAAAAATATGTAGTGTGCAAACATATTTACGGGAATATAAAATATCTACAATACTTTGGGATTTTAGATCGAACTATAAGATAAGTACATAGTAGCCACCATTCTAATTATTTTATGGAATACCTCGATGATCATGCCAATGGAATAAATTGTACAAAGTCTTCACATTGAAAAGATCAAAAAGTTAGGAGATAAATAGTCTATATAGAAAAAGTGATGGAATGGATGAAAATGAAGGAATATAGGGTGAATGCACAATGGAACTAGGAATCACATAAAAAAATTAGAAAGCATGACATGACAATAATGTGTGTAGTATATAATTATAGACAAAAAAATAGTATTGGTTTATTAAAATAGGTTTAAATTAGACTTGGGAAAGTTTTGGATCATATGGAGAGGTCCTTATAATATCACTATATCAAAAAAACAAGCAATAATTATAGTTTGGGATCTATTAGGAAATGCGTTACTGGAAGGATAATTGGGAGTGGGATAAAAAAATACAATGGATAAGTGTGAAACATAAAATTTTTGACAATAAGTTCCTTTGGAACATCAATAGAGTAGTAAGTTTTAAAATCCATGCAAGATTGGTAGATAAAAGTGTGCTTATTTTATCATTTTATGTTGAAGTGTGTGTAGATGAGTTAAAGTTTCAGTTATTACCTTAAAAAAACTAGAAAAAGGAAAGTGGGAATTCAAGAAAACAAAAATAGTGTAGAAAATAATTAATTCCATGAAACCATAAACACAATAATTAAGAAACTGAATGAGATAAAAAAGAAATTTAAAATTTTGAAATCATAAAAATTACCAGCTCACCAAGTTGTATGGTTGATACATCAATAATCTAAGATCTCATGGTAAGTGAAATTAAGAGGTAATTTGACAGCACATCAAGCTAAATCTCAATGGAAAAAATCAATTAAAGAGGTAGATCAAGAAATAATGTCTTAAAATTACCACCTTGTATTCAAAAGAACTATAAAAATAAATTGAGCCCATGAAAATTCTAACAAATTTTCAATGATAACAAGAAATATAGTATAGAATTAAAGTAAAAAGAGATTAAAAGAACAAGAAATTTCAAAACTAGAGAGTGAACTTGTGAACAATAGAATAAAAATACAAGTGACGAACTCATTCATCCAAACCATTATCCCTATAATCCAAGCCATGATGAAAGAACAAGGTATTTAGTTTCTTCCTTTAAGTGATTTAGAGAAAGATGATATGTATATTTACTTGAATGTTGAGGAGAGAAAGTTGAGTGATATAGCCCATCATGAATTTGGTTCAAGAGAAGAATAAAAATGGGTCAAAGAGAGGCTGTAATCCAAATGGAAGATGTAAAAGGGAAAATAGGTGAGAAGGACCTAGCGAGGAACATTTTTGATCATATAGTGAGACTACCATGCATGGGAGACCATCCTAAGATTATGTAAACCATCATGACCTGGTATTAGAATGAAGCAATGTTTTTACTACACAAGATGTAGTCTATATAAATGCATCCATGCTCACTCAAGCCACTAGATTTCCAAATCAAGGAATGTATATTATCCCCTAAAAGAGAACTAGGCCCCTGTTAAATAGTAAACTATGATAGCATATGTCCAATTCCATAAAGGAAGATTAATAACTTTGCAAGACATCATAAATAAGGTGGTATAGGTCTTAGCAGAAATCGTATCTGAAAGATACTGGTAACCTATCTGAGGAAGTAAGAAAGCATCCTTAGTTGTAGTAGATATCATCACATGGATGTGGGAGGATGACACTAAGTTTAACTATCCTAATTTTCTTACACACCAAGTCATCAAAAATGTGAAGAAGATAATATAAATCAGGGGATAGATATTCAAGTATAAATGGTTGATTAAATTTCTCTTCTTTACATACTAGAGGGCCCTTGAGGGAATTGTTGAAGTTAAATATGCATACTAACCTCATGAGTCGTTTACGTAATTAATTCTAACAAAACCTTACATAACTTAAACATATATGTACAAGATGGGAGAGTAGATCTAGCAGATCATATAAACACTCAATGTAAACTCCTATATACCTAAGGAAGTCTCTGCATATTATAGACACCTAAATATGACTATGCATTCTTAATACTAAAATTGCACTAATTATCCTCATTCCCATAATTTTGTTATAAGTATTGATTTCCGCTAATTAGCTAACATTACCTTCCATTTTTTTCAATTAACGACACTTTGTTAATTAACTAGCCTTTCCTTCATCGTGGATGCAAATTAACAATGATTCATTAGTTATAATCAATTAACTAACTATTATTAGTTACTTAATCTTATTTAATCAATAAAAAATTTTATTGGTTACATCCATCTTTCAAACCCTCCAAATTCTATCCATTTCCTTCTAAATCACCTCCAAATGGCATCTTAAGCTTATCTTGGCCTATTAATTAATCTTAGTTGATTGATCAAATCCTCTCCATCTCTCATGAGTTGTTAATCACTAATTAATTACTTCTAATCATGTTTATCCCTTTCTAATTCTAATATATCTTTATCGCACATTCTCTACATTACTATCTTCTCCCAAATTGGAAAGATATATAAAAACCTTATTGCTTCCTTCCAACCTTACACTTGCACATACCAATGTTACTATATGCATATGATAAGTTAAATTTAACCTTGAAAATATTATTGATCTAACATCTCCTTCTCTCCTCTACTTGTAAAGAGTAGTAAGATAAGAACCTTACATGGAAATTAAGCCACATACATGAGATATCTTTCTCTCCATGGAGATAGCCTTCCTTTGATAACTCGTAATCATGATCAACTAAAAAAAAGTAACTACATTTTAAAATCCCATCTAAGACATCACAATATGACTTAGTATTTCATGTTTAATTATATGTATTAGTTAGAATTTCCTTTCCATGGCTTTATCATGATGGTTTATTAGATTAGATTAGTTATTGAGACTACTTGGTATTAGTTTATATTACTTAACTTAGCTTGGTTTAATCATATGCATACATATGGCATGCCCGGTGAGACACTCTGTGTCTCATGCGCATTTCTTAATTTTTTGTAGTTAAGTATAATTTTTACATACTAACCTCTTTTTAGCACATGTTACTATAAATTGTATTTATTAACACATTTTGTTGAGTTTGCATGTGTTGAGTGTTCCTTATAGGTGTGAAGGAGGTAAAGTGCTGCAAAATTTGAAGCTTATCTACAAAATTTTTAGCTTTTTGACATTTTTGGTCATTTTCACGTGTTATTTAAGCAACACATGATCCTTTTGCTATCGTTATTATATTTTTTCTTGTGTTGTTCTTCTTACGCTAGTGTTATTTTATGTGCACTAGTGTTGATTTCACATGTGTCCGAATTAATATTTATGCACTATAATTGTTGTTTTTGTGCTACCATTCGTAGTTTTTGCTAGCGATATATATCTTTTCACTTCTTTCTATGTTTTTACACTATTGTCTCTCTGGATTTTGTTTGCATTTCTATATATACACTAGCGTTGTTGTATATGAGTTTGCATTAGTGTCTTTGCATTATCATTTATGTATGTTCATTTGTGTTTCTTCATGTGCAATAGCATTATTGTATGTACATCTACGTTGATCTATGTGCATCTATTTTGATCTATGTGCATCTTCGTAAACATAATTTTGTTAGCACTTTGTCTATTTTTGTATTGAATTTCAAAAAATCTAGAATCTGATTTTTGTGTTTCCTATTATTTTTACAGGTTTTCTAACTTTTGATTTGCAAGTTTTACTCTGAAAATTATTTTCTAGCATATTTACATGCTTTGATGATATTTGTTTTTCCATTTTTCTCAAGTAAGATCAAAATTTGTGTATGCTCTTCTCTTGCACTTTTTGGTGATCTTGAGAATTAAAAGTAACTTTGATCTTCATTATGTAACATTGTGGTTTATTTGGAAAATTTCATTATTTAAGTTTCTTAAGGGAATTATTCTTTTAGAGAATTTAATGCTCATTAATTTAATTTTTTCCATTTTTATGTAGTTTGATCAAACATTGTGTATGCTCTTCTCTTTCACTTTAGGGAAATATTGAGAATCAAAAACAACCTTGATCCTTTCTCTAAGCATTGAGGTTTATATGGAAAATGCTAATCTTTTGAGTGCAAGACATTTTTATTGTAAAATAATAAAAAAAAAAAATACTAACAAAACTATGTGTAACTTGTTAAAGGTTTTAAAAACCAAATTAATATCAAAAGATAAACAACACACCAAATTAATATTCAAAACATTGTATTTGTATGTTTAGATAAGGGTTACAACCCATCCTCTTTAAATTGTGGTAAGTTCCTTGGCATAATCCATAAAAATCGTTATGAATATTACCTTGAGAACCCCAAAGTAGTCAACACATTAAGGGAGTTGGTTGAGGAAATGGGAAGTGCCCCACTACCTACTTCACTATAAATTCCTATGAGGAGTGCTAAATGTTATCCATATGAGGCCTTGTTCATTAAATTGATTTTGGGGTGATGTTCCTTTATCTAGGATTTATTCTAAAAAATTGTACCTCTCTTAGACAAGTTATTGGTGAGTGTTGAGAACAAAATCCTAGATAGCCATTTGGAATTGGGGCTAACTTGAACTTATCCAATCATGTTTCAAGGAACCTTTACAAAGTAAAAAAATTCTCAGATTCAAAACCTTATTTTTCCAACAAAGGAGAGTCCTTTAAGTTTTGTGTCGCATATATTTCATTGTAAAACATACAACAAGTAAACAATTTCCTAATTTCTACCTTATTATCAAACAAGGTGAAACTCTACCAAAGTTGTGCCACATATTTTTCATCCCCAATCATAAATTCCATTGTTCTTTTTTTGGCATTATTGGTAAAAAATAAAGCAACTTGAAGTGCTTCCAAAATTGTTTCCACCACTTTTGCACCCACTTACATCCATCCTTATTGAAATCTAAGTGATGTAAGTGTTGAAATTTTGTTGGTATGTCTTCATATTTTGGTAGTCTTGTCTTGAAATCCATAATAAGATGCCTCTTTGTAGAAGGTATCTTGCCCGATCTTTGTTTGCACCATTACACTTCTTGTATTATATCAATCGATTTTTGATACTTACATCTTGTTTTCTTAAACTTGATATAAGTTTACAAATTTTATTGTTATGTTGCTCACATTATATCAATCCATATTTGATACTTACATCTTGTTTTGTTAAACTTTATATAAGTGTCCAATTATATTTCTATGTTACTTGCATTATGTCAAATCATTGTAATACTTATACCTTATTTTCCTTCAAACATTGAATAATTTTTTTGAAGGTTTTGGAGTTACACTACTCGCATTACATCAATACATTTTTGATACTTACATCTTATTTTTCTTAAAAATTGATTTAAGTTTCTAAATTGTATTGTTACGTTGCTCGTATTTGTAACCTTTGTTCTCATATTTATGACCTTTTTAATGTTAAATTTGTTTCTATTTTATACCTTGTGTTGTTACATTGTTAAAATCACTTCAACCCCTTTTTAATACTTAAATCTTGTTTGTTCAAAACTTGATTTAAATATTGAAATTGTGTTTTCATCTTATCAAAACAGTCTTTTGAGACAAACTTCAAATATAGTGCACATGTTCCTTTTTTATCACTCATTTGTTGAGAACATGTTATATTTCCCTTAGTGACTTTCGTCATATATTTTGTACCCTTGGAAAATTCATTGTGACACTTATAATTGTTATGCTACTTGATTTTTCCTAGATTATTTGTGACACTTGTGTACATTTTTCAAATCTTAGAAAAAAATTCTTATTATACATCCTATCATGAGATTGAAAAATAGAATAATGGGATAAAATCCTTACCTTCATTATAATTTTTACCCATTACTTGAGGAAGAAATTTTGATTTATCATACTGCATACGAGGTGACATCTCCGGGGATAACTTTGAGTTTGACCCTGCACACATAGATAACTTTATCTTCCATAAAAGAGATCAATTTTTATTATGATTTGTATAGATAGCATCTATAATAATTTTTTTTTGATCCCTGTTCTTACAAACATGGTTCATAGAGGAGAAGCAACATAATCTTCCTTTCAATTTGATGACGAAATATTGAACAAAGTGGACATGTTTCTAATTTTGGCCCAAGAAATAATAAATAATACAAAGAAGATCCTAAAAACACAAATGGTTATTGCATACCACTCATTCGAACCAATCATGAATCTAGAACTGAGGATGAAAATCATAAAAAATCCCCTCCACATGGAACTTGAATAGAACCCCACAATGATGAGGTTAATGTACAACAAAAATTACAAACCCTTAGCCATCAATTAGAAAACTTAGCTTCCCATGTCCACAGAGACATAGGTAGAGTTGCAAGTACTAAAAATCCTAAGGTCACTTATACTAAACATTACAATGATATTGTGGGGGTGAAACATAAAATTCTAACCATGTGTACATACCTACCACACATTCGCATGGAAATTTTTTTGACCAAGAGTGGCAATCCATGAAAAATGACCTTACTATCCTTGAAGAAAATAACATTGGACATAATAAGAAATATCAGTTCAAAGAACTGTGTCCATGTCCTTTTAATCAGGAAAGGTTGTGTATTTCCTTTCCACCTAATTTCAATTTCCCTAAATTTGAAAAATATAAGGGCAAGGGTGATCCTCATGATGACGTTAAATACTTCTTCATTGTTTTCTAGGAAGTTACATATAGTGATAATTATCTTATTCACTTGTTCCCATGAAGTCTTAGAGGCCATACACTTGAATGGTTTATTCATATTCCCAAATGAGTTTTTTTTCATGTTTTCCAAATTAGTTGAGAATTTTGTGTGCCACTTTTCATTTAACATGAAATTGATATCCCTATGATGGGCCTTTATAATGCCAAACAACATAATAATGAAAAATTCAGTGGTTTCTTACAAATATGGAGAGGGTTATCTAGTTATTTCGCTTTCTCTATTCCATAGAAGCATTTAGTTCGTATTTTCATGCCTAACTTGCATTGAAACATCCTTTCACTTGCAAATGCATTGTGTAAGAACTTTTGAAAAAATTATTGAGAAAAAAGCTAGATTGAAAAGGATTTACTTGCTAAAGGGAATTTAAAATCATTTCAAAGAGAAAAACATGAATCAAAACCTATAGAAAAATATAAATTATTCAAAAAACACAACAATATCGTAGGTGATGGAATCACATATTCAAAACATGTCCAAGCGGTCTAGAATACACATACTTTGAAAATTTCCAAAGGACTAATCGAACCTAAAATTAAACATCAATATTTCACTCCACTTACAGATTCTTTGTCATCCATATTGAAACATTTGGATGTGGTTAACATGGCTAGATTCCCCATTACTACACCATTTTTTCACGTTGCACAAAAACCATCATGGTACAATGGCCATGAATATTGTGAATATCATCATGTCAAAGGCCATGCCACATATCAATGTTTAAAGATGAAACACTTTATATAAGACCTTATAGATAGTGGATATGTTGAGATGGATTCATTTGAACCTACTAAAACTTCTAACAAATAGTTGGGAATATATAAAGATAAATTCCCCAAGTATAAACATGTAGAATGAAAGATGGATCAAGGTCAGCATTCTTAGGGTAAAAATACCAATCATTTTGATTCTCTTATTGGTTATGTTTATCCTACTATTGAGCATGTAAATACCATCAATATCAAAACATAGAGTCTATTATGGTAACATGACACACTCACCTTATCATTCTAGAACCTCCTCTTCCTACCCTTTTGAATAGTCATTATGATCTCCTTAAACACCTTAAGAAGAATACTAAAAATATTTCTATTTTGGTATTCTAAAGATATCTATATTTCATAAATATATCCTTTATAAATATCTTGAGGGGTCAATATTTTCCATGATTTTGATGCATCGTGCTTCGAAGCCTTGGTTTCACAACATGCTCCATCCGAACAACTTACTTTTAGCTAACATGACATTCTAATTGATGATCATATGCATAATCTCCCTTTGTATATTGAAGTGATTATTACTCATAAAATATCAAAACGGTGCTTATGGAAAAAAATTATGCCTTAACATATGTACCCTGAAGCTTATCAATCAATCGGGATATACTTGATAGAAAACTGGATCCTAATGTAATAAAAATTAAGGCATATGATAATATAGAGTGAAAATCAGTTGGAACAATAACTTCTCCTATGGAAGTTAGGCCCACTACTCACAATACCTAGTTCCATGTCCTAGACTTGGAACTACCCTATAATATTCTCCTCATTCTCCCATGGATTCATGCCATGTAGGCCATACTCTAAAATTTCCATCAATGTATCAAAATTTATCATGAAGTAAAAACCCTCACCATTTTGGTGACCCTAAACCCTTTGCACATTTCGGAGCGTTATCCGGATATCACCGCATAGGAATGTCCTTCTCTTGAAATATCTATCCAGATCTAATCGAGAGGTTCTTAGGTCCCACATATATCCTAATACACTTCACCCACATGAAGGTGATGACTCTACATACATATCCCCATTTGATACATGGGAGATGAAAGTACTTCCTACCAGCTACGAGGAATATAACATCCAATAGGGCCTCCTCATTTCAAATCATCCCCTATCACTTGAAACATGGGGTAAACCCTATTCTTAGCCTCAATGATCTCGGGAACATTACAGATCAACACCTTCATTCTTGATGGCCTCTTAGAGAATGAGAAAATTCTTAACAATTATATGTCCTAATCTCCGATAAAAATATGGCCTCATGCTATTAATGTCCAAACTATGTTATCCATAATAAGATGATGAATTCAATAGGGTATGAGGATACAAATATTATATAGATGAGAAAGGTGTGTAGGATCCTACTCTAGCACATGCAAGAATGGTTAGATATGGAATTGGTATTCAGCCTTATGGGTCCCATCTTATAGAAGTTAAAACCAATTTCTATGAACATAAGGATAATTCCTCATATTACAATAGTGAAATAGAGTCCCCTTGTAACCTATACGAGGACCAAAAATGACACATAATAATTTATTTCTTTCATAATGATGAATAAATTGATGAATTCACATGTTTGCATGACGAAATTCCTATCAATGGTCATAAGAAAGGATTCTCCATCAACCTTTATGCATACACATTTTTCAAGGAGGAGGATGAGTTTTTTGGTCAACAAAATAAAAAAGAGAAACGAGGTTAAAATATCTTCTAAAAATCCTCATCAAACAAGAAGATGTAATTCTCATAGTGAATTTTTTTGAGGCACTATCAAACAAACATATAGAAAAAAGAAAGGATATTAAAAGTGACCATCCTAATGGTGGAAAACTTGTTGAGAAATCATTAGAGAAAGAACTCAATCTCCCCCGATCCTATGTATATGGATGATGGATCTAAACTTCTTATGGAGGATACTATTGATATCAACATCGGTACAAAAGATGAGCCTAGGATGGTCAAACTTGGGGCTTCTCTTTGCACACATGAGTAGAAAACATTTTCTATTCTTTTGTGAGAATTTTCAGATGTATTTTCTTGGTCCTATGCAGACATGTTAGGCTTGGATCCTTATTTGGTAGTGCATAACCTAGTTGTGCATGAATCAACAAAGCTAACTAAGAAAAAAATTGATAAAATACATCCCCCGTGGCTCTCTTGGTCAAAAAGAGCTCAAAAAGTTATTATCATTAGGATTAATCAGGCCTATAAAATACTCTGAATAGATCTCTAACTTAGTGCCTCTTCAGAAGAATCCTATTGGTATAAGGATTTATATAGATGTCAAGGACATCAACAATTCATGTCCTAAAGATGACTTTCCTCTTTCGAACATTGACATAATTATTGATTTTACTACAGGCCATGAAATGATATCCCTCATGGATAGATTATTAGGATATAATAAAATCAAGATTGTAGAAGAGGACCAACACAAAATTACTTTTACTACCCCTTGGGGTACATTTCGATTATAAGGTCATGCCTTTTGTCCTCAAGAATGTAGGTTCCACTTATCAGAGACCTATGAATATCATATTTCATGACATGTTACATGACATTGTAGAGTATTATGTTGATGATATCCTTGGAAAATAAAATAGTAGAGAAGAATAACCAGAGATCATTCGTTTCATTTTTTAGTAGTTTTCGGATTACAAGGTCCATTTGAATCCTAAGAAGTGTGTTTTTAGAGTTATCTCAGGGAAACTATTAGGCTTCATTATGTCTAGGCATGGAATTGAAGTTGATCCTACTAAATTCATTGTTATTACTAAGATGCCTCCTCCTAAGAACCTCAAATAGTTATGCATCTTACAAGGTAAAATTTAGGCCATTCAAAGATTCATCTCACAACTCACAAACAAGTGCCATTCCTTTACATAGCTATGAAAGAAATATGTTGATTTTCACTGGGGTCCAGATTTCCAACAAGCCTTTTCTTTACTCAAACAATACTTGGAAAATCCACCTATTCTTGTACCACCTACCCCAAGTGAACCTTTTCTGCTATACATATCCACTACTCAATTTTCTATAGGTGTGTTCTTGGCATAGTACGATGCCCAATACAAAGACAGAGATATTTATTATCTTATATGCACCTTCATCACCTATGAGCTTAATTACCCATAGATTAAAAAATATTTCTTAGATGTTGTTTTTATCCTTTCAAAAACTTTTCCATTATCTTTTGAATCATCATACCAAGCTAATATCTCAAGTTAACCCTCTCAAATAACTTTTTCAAAACTTGAACTTAAACGAAGGATGTCCAACTAGATCATTTTTTTGAGAAATTTTGACATAGAATGTGTTAATCAGAAAGTAGCTAAAGGAAAAATGTTTGCAGAGATCAACTATATAAAACACCCCTTCAAGGAAGAGAAACCTTAAGTCTGGATCTACCCGATGCTTCCATTATATATATTAAAGAATCATCAATCTGGAATATATAATTTGATGGGTCATTTACATTCAATGGCCTAGGAGTTGGAGTAATCCTTATTACTCCCATAGGATATCTCATCCCACGAGATTTCAAAATCACCTTACCATGTATAAATATAGAGTTCCATTTATGAATCTCTCATTACGAAATAAAATTTGATATCAAATAGAACATTAAACAAGTTGAGGTTATTAGTGACTCCAAACTGATCATCAAATAGGTAAATGATGAATACAAATTCAAGGATGAGAAAATTTTCCCATACAAATTCATGTTGGAAACCCTAAAAGAGTATTTTGTTTTAATTTTATCCATCAAGTTCCATGTATGAAGAATCAATCAACAAATACTATGGCTACCATCTTAGATCCATAATAATTCTATCTCTAGATTATAGGGACTTGCGGTTCCTTATTTATCATTTGATAGTGTCGGATTCATGACATGCTAGAATCATGTTTGGTATGTGAAGTTGTTGGTCCCTTTTTCCCTTGGTACATTGACATTTATAATTACCTGTAGGATGGTACTTTTCAACTCGACATTTCCCATTTTGAAAAAATGAACCCTTATCCAATGGATAAATTATTACGCCATACTTAGGGTTACTCTCTATCATCGAGGTTATGTCGAGACTCTATTACATTCCCTTAATTTATAAGATTATGTCCAAGTAATAAAAGAAGTGCACAAAGGAATCTGCAAGGTTCATACTAGTGGAATGTTTCTTACGAAGAAACTCCTATGAGTGGGATACTATTTTCCTACTATGGAAATAGATTTTTTTCTAGTATGTGTGAAAATGTGTTGTCGGAAGCATGGTAACTTGATCTAATCATCATCTCAAAGCTTTACAACCTATTGTACATGATAGCCATTTTCCAAATGGGGGCTTGATATTTTAGGAAAACTCACCCCTATCTCATCCAATGACCACAAACACATTATCACTACCACTAAGTACTTTACTAAATGGGTGTAGGCTATTCATCTCTTTTATGTTACAGGTGCATAAATTTCTAAGATTATCATGAACCATGTCATTTTCCATTACAACATCCCTTCTTCCATTATATTTTACAATGGTAAGTCATTTAAAAACAATCAAGTGAAGGATTTATGAAAACGCTTTAAAATTATCCAATATTGGTCTACAACTTATTATCCTCAAGGTAATGGGAAACCACCAATAAAATACTTGTATGGATTATGGAGAAAATGGTTGGTAAAATTGGCTGAAATTCATGCCTCCAAATCCATCCTACCCTCTAGGCCATTAAAAATTCCATCTACATACTATTCCTTAGTATTTGGTACTAAAGCCATAAAACCCCTAGAGATTGATATCCCCTCTTTGAGAAACTCCTTACGCGATTATTTGGATAAAGACAAGGATTACATATTTTCCAGATAACAGATCTTCACTCCTTGATGAGAAGCGCAATCACACCCTAGATCACCTCACAATGTATCAAAATCTAATCTATGTATAGGCTACAATAAATGTATCATCCCTGTGAATTTGAGGTAGGTGATCTTGTTTTGAAATAAAACTTGTTTCATACTACCAAAGAATGTGAAAAGAAAGGAAAATTTGAGCCTAACTGGCAAGGGCCATAAATTGTGGTGGATAAATTTTGTTTGGGGACCTATAATATTATAGATCCTGATGGTGAAGATCTCTCGAGAACCTAGGAATATCATACATCTCAAGAGGTTATATTCCTAAGCTTGGGGGACTTTCAAAAAAAAAAATCAAAAATAAAAAATAGTAAAGAGAAATAACTTCATCCAAGTGTGAAAACCATGCAATTATGGCACTTTGGACAAGTCCTTTTGTGAAAAAGGTTCCTGTGCCATAGTAGGATTAATTTTTCACAAGAATATCATGTCTAGGGGCATGATCACTTCAACCTAAGCTATCCCTTCACTTGTTTATGAAATATTTTTGAGTCTATCCTTTGTGGCCTTGATCTGGTTAATCCTATTCTTGTATATATGTGAGGAGTTTTCCCTTTAACACTCTCACCTATCACCTGGGAATCCTTGCATATTCATTTTATTATATTTATATTCATAAAAATACTCAAATACATTCAAATATGTCTCATATCAAATGTGAAAAACAATATAAAACTTATCTCGCAAAAATACAATTGAAATCTATTTTACAAGTTATATTATATCCTTTCTTACTAATTACTTTAATATTAGTTATTCTTATTTGTTTGTTTATTTGTAAATAATATTGTTTATTATTTGTACCTATACCATGTTGTATTGCATTATATTAGATTAATTGTTGTTTGATTAACTAGATTAGTCATTCCTTTGTGTTGTTTACCATGTATATATATTAGATTTATTAGTTGTTCCTGTACTTGTGTTATTTTCTTGTACCTTATGTGTTATCATTTCATCAATAACATTTTTATCATCACATCTATCTATAACATCATCACATATCATAAATAAAGGCTAAGCTATCAACATGTATGCTAAGCTACATCATAAATTGAAATCACATCACATCACATCATACCATCTAGGGAAATAGGGATCATATTTATCACCCCTCCTCATAATAAAACATAATAAAACATGTACTAACACAATATCTCAAAATCAAATGGGGTATAAATAATTGTCCACCATATACATGTCAAAATTTATCAATGTTTATATGCTAATGTATCTCAATACAAAAATCCTACACATTTCAATATGCCATCATGGGCATTGATAAAATAAATGTGTGCCTTAATTTCGAGGAATATACAAAATAACAAAATTACATACATCATCTCATCATAATAAAGAGTCAACTCGACTCTCTCCTACACCAAGACTTCGACCTATGCCTTGGCAGGTAATATTTTACGGTGCGTTGATCTAGAGGGTCTTTTTGACCTCGTAAATTTGCTACATGTCCTCTAGCTATTAAAATGTTCCCTCTAGACCTTTAGTAATACCAAATGGTATAATGCTCTATAATACCCTGCCTTCTTGGATGCAGCCACAAAATCATAAACAAGTATATCCGGATACATCTACCACTTTTACAATATGTAGATCATCTCACTCTTGTGATATCCATGGCATTTCTACTCGAGTTACATCCTCTTGGCTAATATCGATCCTTCTATATAGTAATCTGATCTCACTTAGTGATCATCTTCTAGAGAAACTATATAAGAGTGACCTACTTATGTGGCTCTCCATTCCTCATATCTATGTAAGGTCTACATTGTAATAAGTTCTATATCTCCCCACAAGATGGCTCTATCTCTCTCTACCTATAGAACTACCAATGATGTCCAACCTAATACTCCTGTTATCACTCTGAATCTAGGTAATTCTATCTATGGTACTCCCAGCGCTACCCCCACTCCATCTCCATGTCCTCCATTTCTCTTTGGTATACCTAGACTACCTACTCTAGGTGGCATTGGAAATGTCATTAATGGTACCTACTATAATACATATTGAAGTAATTGATGAGCAGAAACCTACATGATAACCTATGGCACTTGTTATACTTATACTTGCAGCCCCAACGCAGCCTACACATGTGGTCCATGGCCCTGTGCATCTGCTTTGGAGTCCTGCTAGTCAAGTCTATCCCTATCCCTCAATATCTTTCCCCTAACCCCTCTAGCTTACTACTACGATATTTTAGATTCTAAATCCTCCGTGATATAGTAATCCTACGTGGAAATACTACCACATACCACACACCATAATCTGTGGTAGTCCCCGGATTGACTTCCTATGCTCACACATCCCATGCCTAAGGGATGAATCTATAAAATCTATGTAGTACTATCCTAGCCTTGATCTATGGTCCAAAGTCAAAAGTCTCCTACAAAATGCGTGCATACCATAGCTATACTCCTATTATTCCTTGTATAATGCCAAGTTGGTTTTTACCCTGTCTACTCTATACCACTCTAGCATATGGTTTTGAATATCTATGACGTAATTCTCTACCTCCATTATCATCATCTTGATTGCATTTGTATACCAACGATCTGATAGAGATGGCCTTTAGGTTACCATACATAGCTACACATCGTCAAATGCTCTCGTATAAAAGGTGATATCCTCCATATGTCCTCTATGTCCTACCCTTACCATCTCCCAACCTCGAATTATGGTTCCTCTATCCATCTATCTCGTAGAATTTGCATTGGTCATCCATTTGCAATGAGGTCCCGAGGACCATACCTAGAGTAAGGTAGTAGGGCTCCAGATCCTCATATTCCTATAGGTGATCAAATTTAGATCCTTATATAATTGTATCAATATAAACTGAGCCCATGAAAATACCTCTCCCTCCATTAACCTCAACACCACTCCTATCAATCCTAGATGGAATTGTTTCCCCATCTTATCAGGAAATAGGTAGCCATTTATAAGATCCATCATGTACACAAATAATAGTATTATCTTCCTGCTATCAAAATATTAGTACAAGTGCACCATCATCCACTCTTAGAATATATCCTCTCGAGCAATATATCCCAGATGTGTCCCCATATCTTCTCCATATCCTGTCATATAAAAATAAACTCCCATATATCGAAGCGATAGGATATGATACATGTCCTCCTAGGTAACATTCATCTCCCAGTTGGTAGCCAAAAAGTTTGAATATCATTACGCCATCATTTTCTAGTCTTGCTAGAAGACTAGGATCTAAGATTTGTGATGTAAGTCAATAATTTCACCTCTAGTAGCATGAATAACCCTCTTTTCTCATGTAAAGATAATTTCCTCTCATAGGCTATCAACCATCCATGACACTCCCGTACATCCAAAGTTTATGGTCTCTCCTACAGATCACCCAAAAACATAAAAAATAACAATACTTCTTCATTTCTCATCTTCTAAATTATTATTAAAAATTCCAAAACTTTTAGTAGCACGCTTTTTACTATGATAGCACATTTTCTTCTGATCTAACACATACATTATGAAGCTTATCACATTTCATGCTCACGATCTTACATTAGTGCTATTACATGCACACTAGTGTACTAATTCTCATAGTAATGCTTTTAGTTTAACACTATCACATGAAATATGATAGCACAAAATGATAATTTTTCTCATGCTACTAGTTTGACGTTAGTTATTTTTTTGGGCTACACTAGTGCTTGCGTGAACTAGCGCTTAAATAAAACTTTCCTCTACCTAATAAATGCATTAAATGCACTCAAAAGTAAAATTTAATAAATCACTTACCACATAACCATCATCTGGTATCTACCGTACTCTCGAACAAGATTTTGCATGATGTTTATGGTCTTTTAAATGTGCCATATCTCCTAAATCTTAGAGATCAAATATCTCACAAAGGGAAATAGAGGTATAATAACACAAATGGGTCGTAATGGATTTTACCCTCCTCGTTGATACTTATACCATCCAAACCCTAATTTTTCATTTCTATTTCCTCACGTGATCAATATTATTAATTTTTCTTCTATCATGATAATATTTTCCTCTATTTCCTCCCACCACACACTGACATTTTGTCCTGATGACTTATTTCTTTAAATGGTAATTTTGCACTAACATTTTTCTCGTTGGGGCATATTCTTGTTTCCGATGGCATTTTTGTGTACCACACATTTTTTTTATCGTACTTTCCACCATTTTTAATAGAAATTCAAAATCCAAATAAATAGTAAAATTTCAAAAATCCAAATAATTAAGAAAAATGAAAAAAATATATTTTTTTGTAAAATCATCAAAAATTCTAAAAATTTGTAAACAAAATTCAACCATCTAAATCATTCACATGACACAAAATCCTCAGTCATTGAAAATTATCCTACAAAACATCTTCCTTTAGTGCTTGATTGCTCTCACGAATGACATGTGGATCATTTTGATCTTCCCTCATTAACAAAGTTAGTTTACTTGTTATGTCTGTCTTCCTTGCACATATCATTTCTTGGGGTAGTTTCATAGTGCACGATTTATTTTTCATGGGAATTATATGTCCTCTATTTATTCCCCTTGCATGTATCCTTTCTGGGGTGTCATTTTTAACCCTTTTTGTATAACTCAAACATTTGGGAACTAAAGCTAGATAACAAAAACATTGATACAACTTTCTTGAACATTATTTGTTTGAGTATGTTTATTTGTTGGTATTCTTGTTTAATTTCACATATTACATTACTTTATCCATTTTTCTCTAATTCAATCCTTTAGAAATGAGTAAACATTAGTATTATGGCTCTTCATGACATTTTATACTTTTTTTGTATGATTATATCAAATAAAAAGTTACTCTTGAACCATATCGTTTATCGGCTATAGTGTAATCTTCTCATTACGCATGTATATGATTTCTTTCATTCTCACTAAATTCTTCCCCTACCTTGCTTCTTCCCACTTGCGGCATGGGATGCTCCCTTTTATAGATTCTAACAATGGCAAACCAGTCCCAGTTCAGATCCCTTCCATTTCTATCAAAATTTTATTCCATAATGTTTGGGGAAATAGGGATCATATTTATCCCCACTCCTTCCCTTGGATTCTTCCATCTCTGCAAAACACAAGACCTCTGTTGCAATCAATCAATTTGCACAATGGCCTACTAGAATAGGTTTGAATCTTGATATTTCCTTCTTCTTATCGAGCATCAATTTAACTCTTCTATCAACCCATCAACACTCGAGGGGCATAATCCATCCTACTAAATTTTCTTCTCATCCTTCAAATTTTCTACTATCTTTGAAGTGGTTTCGCTTGCACTACACCATACCAAAGAGGGGAAAATGTAGATACCTAAATCTGAATACGTATTTTTAATACTAAAATTGCACTAATTATCCTCTTTCTGATCATTCCATTATAATTAGTGATTTCCCACTAATCATCTAACATTCCCTTCCATTTTGGTCAAGTAATAACACCTCATTAATTAACTAGCATTTTCTTCATCCTAGATGCCAATTAACAACACTTCGTTAGTTAAAATCCTCTTATAATCAATTACTTAACTATTATTAGTTAATTCAACCTATTTAATCAATATACCTTCTTATTGGTAAAATAACTCTTTCAAAACCCTCCAAATTCTACCAATTTCCCTTTAAATCACCTCCAAATGGCTTCTTAAGATTATTGTGATCTAGATATATGTTTTGGCATCTGCATGCATGGTCCAGTGCATGGATGAAATGAATATTATTGTGATTAGGTTCAACATTATTTAATCAATGAAATTTTATAATGGATAAATGTTTATGGGTTGTAGGGATTATTGTGTTGATTATGGGTACCAGATCTTATTTGTTATCTTTCATGAATGATTTCCTTATTATATGTGTTGTTGAATGGTCGTGATTATGATGTTTCCTTGTGCATGAATGGTTTTCTTGGTTATGAAAATGAAAATAATGCATGCTAACATCTTGATAAAACAAAAAAAAGAAGGGGCCTGGTGTCATACATGCTTCGGTTGAGATTCAAAACCTCTCTAGATGAAGTGCCAGTGCGTATATCTTTGGTTAGGAAATAAAATAATACATTTTGGTTCTACCATTGGGATAAATTTTCAATCTGTCTACTAGGATGTTGCATGCAGATGGCATTTAGACTCTCTTTGGATAATATTGATAACTGGATTTAGGATGGCCTAGATGCTTTTGTATAGATATATAACAGTTTTCTAAACTTTGATATGTGAAAGTGCATGGAGGATAATTAATATGAATTCTTGTATGATACATTCTTCATCTTCTTCCCAATAGAGTTGTACAAGTGGTTGGCAGCTTATATGGAAAATAGAGGAGTTTGGCTAGGAAATAAATCTTTGACACATGAAGACTATCAAACACTTTTTGATCCAGGTGATCCATGGACTAAAGATGTGGATTGTTAGTGGGATTGTGTATTGAATAACTATACTTTGGAGTACTAAATTTTAACATACTCTTGCCCATAAAAATTAGAGTTATATTTCTTGTGTGATCCAACGGTATATTATTTGAGTGTAATACATTTAGCTATCAAGATCTTGATGGTAGAATTGGGAATGGAGATATTACCTATGGTAAGCTAAATATTCACCGTGCATAGGGGCAGGAGTAGGCTTGGGAAGGATGAAAACAACCTTGGTTGAAGAAAGACAAAGAGATGAAAGATGAATCAAGTATAACAAAGTTACACAAAGGGTATTTGATAAGGCGTTGAGGTCAAGAATAATAATAACTAATGAAAGTGATGAGAGCCTCGTAGAAGATGAGGGATCATAATATCATATCCTCTCAACATTGGGAAATTTTAGTAGAGAGACCCCTTCAAATTTAGATGAGAGTGAGTCCAAGGAGAGAATGAGAACCATGGACATGCATTTGACCCAACCTATCTACATATCCCTTGCACAAGGTTTTGTAGATATAGAGGTAATTTTAGAAGAGCATCATAGTGAAGGAAAGAAATCAGAATCTCCAAGTTGGATAAGAGACACAATTAGACAAATTTTAGTTACATCTTAGGAATCACGATAGATCAAGGACATGCACATGGTAGCATAAAAGGTTTGAGTATTGGAGAAAGTAATTTTGGAGGTATTTTTATGGGTGTGTCATCATGGAAGAATGTTAGTGTCCAAATATTTAGAAGAAATCCTATAGGTTATGTTATAACACATATAATTGGTTTCTAGTTCAATACAAAAACATAGACACAAGTAAGTTCATATACTAGAACACAGGTCATGGTAGGAGGCTCGGGTCAGCCACTACACGCAGAATAAATCATGGTTGAGGTTTAGGTTTAGAATCTAGCCCCATCTCGGGATAAGGGCCAAAACCATTGCAACAACCACTACAATAAACAACACCTCGGGTATTCTTCAAGATGTCTCTTCACTTTCTAGAATCTAGAGGCATGGAGTATGTGGTTGTGTATGTATATAAGTATGAATTGATGTGGAGAGCTAATGGGATAAATAATTCTTATAAAAAGGCAACTCAATTTACCAAAACACTTAAAGGACACACACACAACTAGTATATAAAATATGATCCACATCAAAGTGTGGTGGAATATGATGCACTATGTGCTAAATTTTTGGTTGAATTCCACATTACTAAGTTTGAAAAATAGATTATCAAAGCACACTCAAGGACATCAATAAAGGCTTGCGAGAAAGTGGGAGGGATTTTTATATGTGGTTTAAAAATCTATTGTCAATCTATCTTGTGACATTCATTAGATACAACATACATAGTTGTTTGTTGGAGGTTTTTTTACTCTTCTTGAAGGGATTTCTTGTATAATACATTTATTGATTGGCATGAGGCTTTGGAAGAGGCTCTACACACTTGAAGGAGTTGGGAGTGAAGACACTAGAGTGATCCCTTTTCTTTAAGAACAAATACAAGTTATGGTAAAACAATTGGAATTTTTTTTTTCCAATTCGGTGCATGAGACATGTAGTGGGTTATGGTGCACCGATTGCGATGTAGAAGGGAAGAATAAGGATAATTGTCCACGTAGGAATATACATTCACTATTACAGTCTTGTGATATTTTGAAAACACAATAATGATTTCTGGAATTTCCCCCTCTTGTAGTACACAACAATGAAAAATGTCTCCATGTACTACAATATCTATGTTACACATAACCATGATACAATTGACTACATTTTAATTGAACACAATCATTAGGCTTTGGTGATTGGATTGTGAAAGACCACGGTAGAAAGTAGCTCTCGGTGAAGGAAACATAGACTAATGAAGGATACAATAATGGAGATGGTGTATTTCAAGGTGGATATAGGAGAAGAGGTCATGGTGGAAAATTAAGGATCACATCAGGGACATTCTATACTTGTGGGTCCCTCGATCATTGTCACTATAAGTGTCCTAAAAATCAGGTCTTCACGTAGTGTGGAAAAGTGCACAAGTTTAAGATTTCCCAGGACCATAGATATATGTGTAAAAACAAAAATAATGACAAAGGTACATGAATGCTTAAGGTAGAGTGCATGAATAAGGAACAATGGACACCTAAAAAGATGGCCCATCTGAAGAATCAACTTGTTTTAGTCACTACATGGGAAAAATTAGTGCACGCGTGAGATACTCTTACAGAAAAACCTCTCATGAGGAGGGAGGATATTATGCAAGTTAAGTATCCAAGTGCATCTCATTAGAAGGAGGTTTACTAAGAACCATGGGAGTAATAAAATATTCACAAGGATAGATCAAGTTCTTAAAGGCAGAGACACACAAGAGGGAATGTGTGAAGAACATTGAGGTTCCACATGAAGGATATGGATGATTTGAAGGAAGTATGCAGAATATACTGACATGATATATATAATCTCGTTCTTTATGATAATGGTTACACAAGAAGGTACCACATGTTGGGGATGAACAAGAGTGCCTAATTCTTCGTGAAATTTTTTACCACAAGACCATGAGTATGATAAATAAATTACACAAGATGTAGTGATTGATGGCTAGATAGTAAGTAATATTCCAATTGACACATGAATAGAGGTGAATGTTGTAAGCTGTTTCACCTAGAATTTCTAGTTCCAGAATAGAGTTACTTCTATCTGTTCATTCTCTTGAGAAACAAATAAGGGGTTAGGGCTAGGAGGAATACTTTTTGAGTGTTAAGAGGGTGTGTGCATACCGTAGAGAGATCAGACCAGTTGTGAAGAACTCCTTTTTGTCTGGGAAGGACTACCTGTAAATAAGAATGCAAGACCACCAGATTTTAGTTAGACAATAAGTAAGGGAACTGCCTTGGGCCCAGGAAATACTAAACTTCCTTTCGAAGGTGGTCAGTTCCCTTTTAATATAAATTATTGCAAATGATAATAAAGAAGCTATTGTGAAATCACGATTTAGGTACCTCGTTACTAAAAGCAATAGAGACTAAACTACCCATAATAAAACATCATTC
Organism: Taxus wallichiana var. yunnanensis; assembly: GCA_018340775.1. Classification (NCBI taxonomy): domain Eukaryota; kingdom Viridiplantae; phylum Streptophyta; class Pinopsida; order Cupressales; family Taxaceae; genus Taxus; species Taxus wallichiana. Next base: position 385,939,665 of record CM031236.1, read on the forward strand.
TGTTTGTTTGGTCACTTGTTATTGATACGTTCAGATCAAGTTACAGGGATAGACCAGGCTGAATCTGAGGTTGTTAGGGGATAAATAGGTGAAAGGTTGGTTTTGGTATAAGTCACAGTGACCGATGCCGGTCACTGGATAACCGAGCATGTTATAAAACCGCTACCGGTAGGGGATAACCGATATCGGTAGGGGCAGTGATTCAGGGGCTTCTGGGTAGAGGTTGATTATAGGGTTTTAAGGTTGGTAGATGGTTAGGGGGAATAATAAGGCAATGGAGAAGACTCAGAGAGTGAGAAAGCTATCTTCTGGGAAATATAGGGATGGATAAATGAAGGTTAGGTGTAGGGTGCTGCCGGGTGTTAGATCCAGGGGTGAGTTTATAATTACTATCAATCAAAGGTTCACGAAGTGGAGCCTAGAAGCATACAAGATACTACTTACTACTTTCTGATGAGGATATAGGTCCGAGGAATGCGGTGAAAAAGGAAAAGCTCTAGTGGGATGATCCGACAATCGAAAGTGAGTTGATGAAGCTATCTTCTGACTCTCCCAATGCTTAGATGAGTGTGACCGTGATCTCGTTGATTAGTTACTGTCTTGTCCTCTATGCTCCTCTTTGCAAACTCTTTTCTCCTTCTCACTTGTCTCTTTTTGCAAATGAATCGGATCCTTGCATTTTGGTTGGGGTCGGTCATTTACAGGGAACCGATGGTGGTTGCATAACTGATGGCGGTCGAGTAGGGACCAGTGTCGGTCAAGTCAAAGTTGGCTATTTTTACCAAAAATAGCCAACTTTCCCTCCTTTTCTCCCGAGGGGTCAGTTGTGGGCCTGGTCAAGTCATTATTAGGCTCGTTTTGATGTGGGTGAGGGGTGATGAGTCATGGGTGTGGGTCTGGACCAAGTCATAGGTCTTAATTAGGTTAGTTTAGGGTTAGGGCTAGGTCATAAGTGAGGTGGTGAGGTGAGGTGGTAGGGTTGGAGATGTGGATTTATTAATTATAATGTAATTAATAAATAATTCAGTGTGTAAGGTTTTAGGTGGTGAGGTAGGGTTAGGTTGTGGGACAAGATACGGTGAGTACAAGGAGTTGTAAGACCCATATTTGGTGTCTACATTTGTCCCTTGTTGTCGTGTAGCTTGTCTTGTAAAGCTGCACTGACAATAATAAAAAGTGGTTGCCCCAATTAAGGGTATAGGTAATCCCCCTCAAATCTATCACAGATTGAGGTGACATGAAATCAGGGATAGGGTTGATAAAGGGTAAATGATGGTGAGATGCTGGTAAGATGGTGGGGTAAGTTCAAGGAAGCCGACGCACATTAAAATGTAGTAGTGTGACCAGGGTACATGTTTTGAAGAGAAAACAAGTAATTCATAGGAAAAGGTCGATAGTTTATCCAAACAAGGCTGATATAATCCTGGTATCCAAGGCATAGGAAGTAGCTCCAGGGGATATAACGGGGAAGGTACCGGAATGTTTAGGCATGTTCGGTAGTACCAAATGGTTGGTTTGGTTGAGATAAATGTCATGGTCTCGGTCTAAGCAAAGCTGGTTGGCTGATCAATTCAAGTATCCTAGTCATGCTAAAACACAAACATGTGAGATCGATTGAACAAACAACTACATTATGGGTGGATAAAATCGTAATTTGCGGGCCTTGGTTGAGGTACTTAATTGGTGCGGCCATGGGTCGGGCCGATTGGGTGGGTGCGGCCGTGGGTCGGGACGATTGGTTGGTTGCAGCCTTGGGTCAGGCCATTTGGTTGATGGTGGCCTTGGGTTGGGCCGATTGGGTTGTGTGGCCTTGGGTCGGGCCGAGTGGTTGGTTGTGGCCTTGGGTCGGGCTGATTGGTTGATTGCGGCCTCGGGTTGGGCCGATTGGGTTGTTGCGGTCTTAGGTCAGGCTGATTGGTTGGTTGCGGCCATGGGTCGTGCCAGCCAATTCGTTGTTGCAGCCTTGGGTTGGGCCGATTGGTTGGTTGTGGCCTTGGGTCGGGCCAATGAATTCAAAATAAGGCTATTTAGCAAAGGCCGGGTGTAGGCGATGTGGTGAAAAATAGAGTTCGGTGGATAAGGGCAGGATTTAGGAAAACTAGGTAGGTAACCGATATCGGTTAGTTATGACCGGTATCGGTTAGGAGACCAATATCGAGTTTTCTAGGGTGCACCCTAACCGATATCGGTTAGAGGTCAAAACCTATAAAAAGAAAAAATACGGCGTGTCATTTTCACATTGTGAATTTGAGTGCCAACTTGTTTCTTGTCTGAGTTTTGAATTGATTGGGTTGAGTATTTGGGCTGAGTTGGCACTAGTTGAGTGGGGGAGTGAGTTATTGGTAGGCCCCAGAGATCAAGAGGCAGAGTTTTATTGGTTGAGGACCGATTGAGGAGATTTGGAGCTATGGCACAGCCTGGAGGAGCAGGAGGTGCTGGAGGAGTTGGACCACCACCACCTATCCCACCACAATGACGTGTAGTCATACCGGTAGGTTCTAAATCCCTATTTGTGTGAAGTTGATGAATTTAGCTAGGATGTGGGTTTTGGGGTAGGAATCTAAAATTTGATAAAATAATGAATAAATGAAGGTAAATCATAAAATGGAGTGGGTACATATGTTGGGTAAGTCAAAACATAGGGTGGGTAAGTTTTTAGGCAATTGGGCTGGGTAGATGGGTTAAAAATAGAAAAAAGGGGATTTGGGGGCCATTTTTGGTCCGGCCCCGAAATCCCGTAGTGACCGATGTCGGTCACTAGGTGACCAACATCGGTCACAGTGAAAGTTGTATAGAATTTTTGTTATAGAGACCGGCGTCGGTCATGTGTCGACCGACGTCGGTGCATAAAAGTCGGGTATAGACAAGTGGTGGGGGACCGATGGCGGTCGAGGGTGACCAGTACTGGTCACCATGGGTAGGAGGAAAGGGTGTGAAATTTGTTGTGTTGGTTTGTTGTAGGCGGGTAGGATAGATTTGTGGGGTGAAGGGGGTGCGGAGTGGAGATTCTTTAGGAAAGGTTATTGGGGTGGGGGTAATCGGGTGGTTGGAGGTCGGGTTGGGTAGGATAGGTTATGGGTTGTGTATGAATTAGGAGGGGTTAAATTGGTTGAGGTATGGTTAGAGGGCAAGAGTAGAGTGGGTGGAGTATGAGTGGGGTGGTTGGTAGGGTGTGGGATAGGTAAAGGGGATATTGTAGATGTTTGTAGGGTGGGGTTATTGATGTTGAGGGAGATGAGGTGGTTTAGGTTTGATTGGAGTGGGTAGGATATTTAGAGAAGGACCATAAGAGTGAGAGGAATTTATAGATGTATAGGGTAAGGTAGGTGGGTGTAGATGTGTTTATAGAGTCGGGTTGTGATTGGGTGGGTGAGTGAGTATAGAGGGTTAAGGTAGTTGTTTTGTAAAGGGTAGGCCTGATGGAGTGGGTTATTTTTGTAGGCATGCTAGCTTGGTGACGATGCGAGATCGGATGCCACCTCTTGGAGGTGGATGCGGCCACGTGTTTGCGGTGCGGTGGGAAGTGATGCGGGAGGTTGGACTCGGTGGAGTCCAGAGATATAGGGTTGTGGATAGGGACCACAGCCTGATGGTTTCCCTCATCGAGAGATGGGATCCGGCAACCAATGTCTTCCATCTCCCTACTAGAGAGATGACAGTCACGCTAGAGGATGTGTATTACATCCTGAGGCACGGCTGATCATAGGTGAGGTGGTGTTCGGTGGATGCCGAGACAGTGATGGATAGCATCTTGCAGGTATTCGGGATATAGCACGATTTATTACATATCATAGTGTGAGAATTTACTACAACGATATGTATCGCGTGCATCGATAGGAGACACGGCTTGCCATGCTGATGATGATCGGGATCACCTACTTTTCCCTCCCTGACTTAGAGGTAGGCTGCTTCCCATGGGATCTGATGGGAGTGCTACATGAGATGGTGGAGGAGCACACTTGTTATGCATGGGCACCGGTGTATCTGGTGCAGCTATACAGAGAGCTCTGGGGCTATCGCCGTATGAGGCGATTTGGGATATGTTCGACATTCTTGTTACACTGCTGGGCCTATGAGCATATTGTGTGTTTACAACTAGTAGGGTTGCCCCAGTAGCTAGGGCCATAGGCAGTTTATAGGTATGGGTTTTAGAGGTGGTTGGGGGTCGTGGGCCAGCCACGAGCGAGTTATCGCAGGGTGAGATGTCACGTATTACAGGCATATGTTAGAGGGCCTAACCATACTAGATATTATATGGAGGCCATATAGAGGCCATCATCCCCTGTGGAGGAGCCCGAGCACAGCTACGATGGATCCAGTACATCTTCTGGATAGCTGGACGGAGACCCAGGGAGTATGAGTGGATTCCCCTAGAGAGGGTACGATGACAGTTGGGCCTACGACAGGATGAGCCACCTCCCTTCCCACAGTATTAGAGGGAGGATGTAGAGGCACCACTACCTCTACCGCAGCTAGAGGACCCATTGCAGGTAGCGAGAGAGACCAGCCGATGATACGGTGGATGACGCCTTGGGGTGTGAGCTCATTTTTGTTTGGTGGGTAGAGGCTAGAGGGCAGCCATGAGAGCATAGCCCGCACAGCCAGATTTGGTGGCTGTTATAGTAGAGAGGGACCATCTCTTGGGTCAGGTGTAGTTATTACAGGGGCAGCTTGCTGCTACCCAGCACTGAGATTGGGGTGCTACGAGGGGTAGTTGGCCGAGCACGAGGGCAGTGCGAGGGGATAGGAGCGAGGCACGAGGCACGGCCTCGAGTCGAGATCCTGTTCAAGCATAGACACTGAGTCTAGATCTCTATTTAGGCACGAGCACGAGTCCTGTTTAGGCTTTGATGGCAGCTCCACTTTGCCACCACGGGGGACAGAGTTTAGGGTCGGGGTGTGCAGGCGGTCGGGCCCACTTATATTAGGAGGCTGGGATCAGCCCCACCAACCATGGTGGCACGGTCCCGATACATGGAGGTGAGAGCGAAGCCCATTATTATCGGGATGTACTAGATGGTACCAAGGCCAATTATTAGCCATATGTGGCGTACTGAGCCAAGACGTCCCAAAGTCATAGGTCAGGGTGCCACACCATAGCCGGTGGATCGGTTATAGGTAGGAGGCAAGATCGCACTGAGGGGCCACCGAGGATAGGCCGAGGGGGGAGAGAGCTAAGGCATACCGGGATCGAAGATGTTTTTTGGTAGTTGATTTTTTTTATTTTTTATTTATAGAGACACCGGTGTGTGAACCAAGTGTGCATATAGAGGCCTGCGTGCCGACATAGGATTTATATATTCATTTTTTGTATATACTGGCCTACGATCCGAGTACATTTTGTATAGTTGATACCAACATGTGAGCCGAGTATATTTTTGACATGAGAGACCGGCCTGTGAGCCGAGTCGAGATTTTGACAGAGACAGTGGCCTGCATGCCGACTTTGTATTTTTGTATGATAGAGGCCCCATGCAGGGCAATTTGTATATGTTGACATTGATTTGAGGATATATATAGATGATGAGTTGGATCCACATGGTGTGTATAATGTTTGAGTTGATTGCATATATTATAATGTTTTATGTGTTTTGTCGATGGTATTGGAATGTTTGTGATGTATATATAGATGATGTTGATGATGTTTTGATGATATGCATATGTTTTGAAATATTGATGTTTATTATGATGATGGATGTTGATAGTGATGTCATTATGCAGGGAAAAGAGGCGGGCGCCACCAAAATTTTGTAAAAAACAAAGAGAAGGCCTGGATATAATCAAAATAGGTATAGGTTGACCGATATCGGTTAGATAACCGATGTCGGTCACTATTGACGATCTGAGTTAGATAATCGACATTGGTTATGTTAAAACAAGCTTTTCTAAAAATAGAAAATCTTGGGAGGCAATTTTAGATTCTTATTTTTAGAGCCATCTAACATGTTAAATATGAGGATGCGAGGCTGTTGTCGTCCATACAGGGTAGTTGCATGGGAGAATTGAGTGATAAGGAGGAAAGAGACAGGTAAAGTGATCATGGGCTTACATTAAGAAGGCATAAATGCAAGTAATAGTGAAGAGGGTGGTGAACATGGCTGAATAAGGAGAAGCATCCAGTGGGCAAAGAGGAGAGGGAAGATAGGTTCCACCTCAAACTACTGCATCCCATGAGGTATATATAATTTTTTTTTTTGGAATTAAACTTTTTCATGTGTATGAATAGGATGTGGGAAGGTAAGTGGGTAGAGATGAAAAAGAAAGGTGATAGGAAAAGGTTTGGGATGGGGTGAGTGTTATGGGGTAGGTAATCAGGGGTTTCGAATATGTTTTTAGGTATAGAGAGGCGCGAACAAGCGAGTAAGTTATCATAGGTGGTGTTTTTGAGCAGGGCAGATGGAATTGATAGTGACTGATATCGTTTAGGAATAACCGGTATCGGTTATGTATAACCGATATCGGTTACTGTGTAAAGTTATGGATTGTGATAAAAAACACGTGGGAATTTATTTGTTGTTTGTTGGTTTGATGTGTGCAGGCACAGGCAGGGTTGAGGATGAATGATAGGGTACCAGCCTTGTTGTCACGAGTCTGAGCAGATGTAACACCAGCTGAGTGGGCATTAATAAACCATGTGGGGTTAAGCAGAATCCACTATTATTCACGAATCACACGTAATCATGCCATGTTACAGGCGCTGATTGAGAGATGGAATCCTGAAAAGAATACCTTCTATCTACCAACAAGGGAGATGATGGTGACGTTAGAAGATGTGTTTCAAATTTTGAGACTTCCAATTATAGGAAGACCAGTGTATCAGGCAGGGCCTAATGCGGTGCGTGTAGCGATAACGGCAGTATTTGGTCCAGCCACATGAGGTTCGACACTATGTGAGGTTTGACATTCACTTATGGTATAATGTTTACAACACACCCTGAGGCAACAAGGTTGGTCGTGGTATTAATGATAGCAGTGGGGTATTATGAATTATTGAGGGTGGGACGGGGAATATTTCCAAAATCATTTATGTGTATTATTTTGGAAATGATAGAAGGGAGTGTGACTTTCACATGGGCACCCACATATCTGGCAGAGCTATACAGGGGTTTATGGGCATGCAAGTGAAATCATAAGACTACGCTAGATTGTGCATACTTATTACATTGTTGGGCCTATGAGCACATTATGTGTGTGTGACCAATAGGTTGACCCATCCAGGTAGGAGAGACAAGAGTGCAAAGGTTGGGATTCAGGTGATGGGTCTAGGAAGAGCAAGAGGTGAGATCCGAGATTGTGACAGATGACATCAAGTATTATAGGAAGATGTGGGAGATGGTGACGATTGTGGATATCCGTTGGAGGCCTTATGGGAACTATATGGTGACGGTGAACATAGCTAAGGATTTGAGGGGTGTAGAGTGATTGAGGTGGATTGCGAGACACATGCCGGGTGAGTACGAGAGGATTCCTCTAGATCACATGCGGCAAAAATTTGGATTTGTTTAGGATATTTCCCATGGCTCAAGACCATACGGGAGGATTGACGGTGAGGCACCATTCTCACCTCCACGGTGACACTTCCGAGAAGGACCAAAAGAGATAGCAGCCGATTGCGTAGGTAATGGATGTAGGAGTAACAAAGTCTTATAGACTATGGTGGGCAGCAGAGCTACGAGATACACATGAGAGGGCCGATCATCTTGACATAGCTGTGATTACCATGGAGAGAGACTACCTGTAGGGTTTAGTTCACCATCTTCAAACAAAGGTGAATGAGACCACGGGATTGTTATAGGCATCGATTTCGAGTGGAGAGACTAGAGGTAAGAGTCCTCCACGTGAGAGGAGATTCATATGTTACGGGGAGAGATTGGTGTATCAGTGGGAGGAACCAATAGCAATGGTACCTTTGAGTATGGAGAGGCTAGGTGAGCGGTGTCAACGATCACCATCACTTCCTGGTTCAGGACGAGGCGCGGGGGTCTAAGTGAGTTTCATTCATAGGGGTAGAAGAATGAATAAAGATTCCGACCTACGCGTCGATGATAAAGAAGATGTATTTGTTTAACATCTAAATAAAACTGAATATGTATGTTGATTTGAGTTTATGATAATAATAAGAATGTTTGTGTTTTGAATGTTTGGATTGAAAAAGGACAAAGGTGAGTGTTATCAATATAAATATGTGAAAATATTTATATTTTTAAGTAAAACACAACACATGATAGGTGATGGTAGGGGATGGTCGAGCTAACCTTGGGAGACCCCATGTCTCCTAAGTGCTACCTACATAGCCCATTGCACAAAGCAAGGAGGGGCCTCAGACCGATGTAGTTCTCCCTTAGGACCAGGGAGAGGTGAATTCAGGTAATTTTTAGTTGTGGTTAGGCAATTCGTTTGGTTGGTAAAAGTTTGATGTTGGCAGAGTAATGTTGTTGGTGTGGGTGTGGGTATAGGTGAAGTGAGGGTTAACTTACCTAAAGCATAGGAAATCGTGTCCAAATTAAGATCAACACACAATCCTAGATTCGGGTAAAAGAGGCAAAATTGTCCCATAGTTGGAAAGAGCTAAACAAACCACGTATTATCGTAGGATGAGCTTGAATCCCTAGGTACCTTGCATAGGTGAGAAGTTGATAGGTGAAAAGAGTTGTATAATCACAATATATCGGATATACGCATGTCCCTTGAGTTTTTTATTGTGAAGAATGGTGAGGAGAGGTGGATGGGATAGCTGAGGCGTAGAGAACTTGGTAGAAGGTGATTATTCTGATGAAAGAGAACCAAACCAAAATAGACAAGTCCATGACTCAAAAGTACTTTTGAATACTGCTTTGATTTTTCTGGATATAGACTGATCGATGTGGGAAGTCTACATGGGATATGCATTTTGTTGTTCTTGAGGTCTTCACGAAGCTGATCAATGTGAGAAGCTTCTGATAGAGGCTGACTTTGTATAGCTGTCCTTCGAGGGAACAGTCTACTTATAGTAGCAGATGCGGCATTGCACATAGCTATCCTTCGAGGGAGTAGTCTAGTTATAGTAGCAGATGTGGCTTTTGCACATAGTTGTCCTTCGAGGGAGCAGTCTAGTTTATAGTGTGGAGGTCTAGATGTCTATTTGGCATGAAGCATCTAAATTTGCAGGAAGTTTGACTCAAGAATATCCCAGAATTATATAATTGAGAACTTGTTATTTTGATACTTTTAAGTCATGGACCAGACTAAAAAGGATAAGGCCTCTTTACGAGGAGGTGATGATCAAACCACATGGGTTTGATTTTACTTTGAGATGCACGAAAAAAGGTGTATGAGGTGGTAAAAGAGCTCAAGGGATGAGCGCAAGGTGGATAAGGAGTGATGTAACACTAAATTCAACAGAAGAATGGTCGGAGATGCAAGGCATTAAGGGGTTCAGGCTCAGGTTTACCATTAAGCAAAGCTAAATGATAAGTACCTGATCCATAAGTGTGAGTTATAATGTAAGGCCTAATCCAATTAGGTGCAAATTTTCCACGTTTTCTCTTTTCGAGTTTGGTTACATGTTGATTCTCTTTGAGGACAAGATCACCAATTTTAAAGGTATGCTCTTGAATTCACTTATCATAAGCACGCTTGATGCACTTTTGATAAATTTGAAGGTGCTCAAGAGCTGTAAGATGACGCTCATCAAGAAACTCCAATTGGGCTAACCGCTCTTGATAGAAGTCATCATTGGTGATAATATCCTAAAGAGATATCACGAGGGAAGGGATTTGTATTTTGAGAGGCAAGACAGCCTTGGTACCATACACCAGAGAGAATGGTGTGGCATTAGTGGAAGTATGAATGCTGGTACGATAAGCCCAAAGGGCAAAGGGGATGTGATCATGCCAGTTTTTCCCAGAATTGTTAACTACTTTCATGAGAATTTTGGTTAAGGTTTTGTTAGAAGATTCAGCTTGTCCATTTGCTTGTGGATAGTAGGGTGACGAGAAGCTAAGTTTGATACCAAAGTTGTCACAAAGGTCTTGTAACAACTTATTTTTGAAAGATTTTCCATTATCTGTTATCAGGCGATGAGGAACACCAAAATGACAGATAATGTCATGATTGATGAACTCAACAATTTTCTCCTTTTTGGTTGAAATGAGTGGGACGGCCTCCACCCATTTAGTGTAATATTCAGTTTCCGTGATGATCCAATGGTGACGTTGCAAAGAAGGTGGATGAATCTCACCAATAAGGTCCAAACCCCATTGTGAGAAAGGCCAAAGATCTCGTACGATCTGTAGCGGATGGCTGGGAGTATGTTGTAGGTTAGCATGTTGTTGACACATAACACAATGCTTAACATATTCACAGCAGTATTTATTAAAAGTAGGCAAATAATATCCTAGGTGAAGGATCCGCTTGGCCATCGCAAAGCCACTAAAGTTCCCACCACAAATTCTGTCATGGATTTGTTGGATGGTATGAGTGACTTCGGTGTTGGTTAGACATCGAAGGAGGATACCATCGAAGCCATGTTTATAGAGGAGTCCCCCCATGATGACATAATGAGAAACACCTTTAAGAAAAGTGTGTTTGCCATTACTATTAAGGTTAGGTGGGAGAATAGAGTTTGTAAGGTAGTCGTGAAATTGGTGATACCAGGTATCCTGCGAGTCAGCAGATGCATTATTTACCATACAAACATCCAAGACTAAGTAAGATGGGGCAAAGAGTTGTTGGACCAAGACAAATATGTCAGAATCAAATGGTGATGTAGGAATTTGTGAGGCCAAGCAAGCCATAGTATCCACAAATTTATTAGTTGAGTGTGGAATGGTTTGGATAGTATAATGGGTAAATAAGGTCAAAAGTGAATCTACGTAACATTTGTACTTTTGAAGTTCCTCATTTTTACATTGGTAGATGCCAGTGACTTGATTTACTACCAATTGAGAGTCACCGAAAATGTGAATAGACTTCACACCTAAGTGTAATGCAACGTGGAGACCCAAAACAAGGGCCTCATATTTCCATTTGTATTGTTTGTGCGGGGGAAATTGAGCACTGAATGAAAGAGGCATAGGTTCACCTTCAAGAGGAATGAGAATAACTCCCGCCCCTCCACTACGTTGGCATTTAGATCCAATGAAGAAGAGAGTCATCGGATAAGACGTATCATTGAGAGAAAGAGTTGTGATGAGTTCATCAGGGAAAGTAAAATTGGTAAATTGCTCCCTAGGTAAAGGGGCTTCCATGAGTTGGTCTGTGATAGTTTGTCCTTTGACTAATTTCTGGTGTAAAAATTCAAGGTTGAGGTCAGCGAGCAGCATAAGCCATTGGGTGATGTGTTGGTTTAGATGAGGTTTGGCATACATATGATGTATGGGGTCAGTGTTAGCGATGAAATTTTTTTGTGATTCAAGAGGTAATGTCAGAGTTTGGTGGCCACAAATGATAGGGATAGGCACAACCTTTCGACATGTGTATACCTAGTTTTGTAATCCACAAGAGTACGGCTTATGTAATAAACTGATTGTTCTCGATGCTCAGAGTCACGATGTGTGAGCATGGCTCCTACAACATGGTCGGTGGCAGAAAGGTAAAGGTAGAAAGGGTGATCATCCTAAGGTGGGATAAGCACGGGTGGCTGCAAGAGATAAGTTTTAAGAGCCTCAAAGGCTTTGTGGCACTCCTCGCTCCATTGAAAGACAATTTCCTTTTTAAGGAGATGATGGAAAGGTTGACATCGATCCAAGAGTTGTGAGATGAAATGATGGATAGATTGGAGTTTGCCCTGCAAACTACGTAATTATTTTAGGTTAGTGGGTGGGGGCATTTCTAAAATAGCTTTGACTTTAGCGGGGTCAACCTCAATGCCATGCAAAGAGACGATAAAGCCAAGGAGTTTTCCCAAAAGGATGCCAAAGACACATTTCTTTGGCTGAAGATGAACACAGTATTGTAATAGGCGGTCAAAAATAATGGTTAAAACATCAAGATGTTCACTGCGATGTTTGGATTTTCCAAGAAGATCATCGACATAATCCTCAAGGATAGTGTGCATAATGTCATGAAATATGTAAGTCATAGCCCGTTGATAGGTTGTACTAGCATTCTTAAGGCCAAATGGCATGACACGATAGCAGAAGGTGCCCCAGGGGGTAATGAAGGCGGTTTTATGTTGATCGGCCGGGGCTACTAAAATTTGATTATATCCCGAGAAACCATCCATGAGAGAAAACATCTCATGGCTCATGCTTGAGATCAACAAGTTGATCAATGCTAGGTAGGGGGAAGTTATCCTTTGGGCAAGCGAGGTTAAGATCCTAGAAATCCATACATATCCGAAGTCCCCCCATTGCTTTAGTGACAGGGACAACATTAGAAATCCATTGCGGATAGTCAATAGGCAAGATGAAAGAAACAGAAAGGAGTCATTGAAGCTCTTCTTTAACCAAGAGAGCAATGCGTGGATGTATTTTTCTCAACTTCTGTTTAACTGGTTTGGAGTCTAGTTTCAGAGTGATGTTATGGACAGCAATGTCAGGATCGATTCCTGGCATGTCGGCGTAGGACCAAGTGAAATCCTGATTGTGGGCACGGAGAAAGGTAGTGAAGGTGGCTTGTTCTGATGCATCAAGAGATTGTCTGATCTTTACAATGTGAGGATCATCCTCCGTGTGGATGTTGATTTCTATAGTCGACTCATTCAACATGGTTTGGGTGTCAGATGGTAAGGCACGTTGAATATAAGAGTCATCCGCACCAAGGTAGGTGAGGATGGAGTCATCATCCTGGCACTCCACAACATTAATCGAAGGCAGGTCTTCTTTGATCATGTCTGGATGTAAAAGGGGGAGAGAAGATGGGTCCTCACCATCGTGTTGATAAGTGAGAGGACCTAGGAAGATAGCATTCATGAAAAAAAAAAAAAGTTAGGAGGGATAGATTCCGGGTCTATCGACTCCGTGGGTGAAGATGGTAAAATGGGCGATGATTGTTTGGAATGGGTGACTTTTTCATCTTCCTAGATACAATTGACACGAGGTTTCTTCAGTGTAGGGGGTTCAGAAAACCCAAGACCACTACGATCTTTTTGTTTACGTGTTGTTATGGGAATAACCGTATGTCATCCTTGCTCATAAAGACTAAAACCAAAACCTTTCCAAGCACAACACGTCAGGAAGGTGAGGGCGAAACGACGGTTGGTTAGATATTGAAAATCATATTGGAAGGGAACCACACCAAGGGGAGGTTTAGGGGTGACAGAGGATGCTTCGACACCCCCATATGTTAGGTTGGTGTGGTAATTAGGTGGTCCGTAGGAGATCACCTCCCCCACACGACGGTCGTAAGTAGGATGCGCATGTAATTTTCCATACTCTTGTGGGGTATGGAAGGTGCTAATGTTGTATAGGCAGTACTCCCCTAGTGTAAGGCATTGAAAAAAACCTACCAATTGATCCGAGGTTGGGATGTTGTCTGCAGGTAAGGAAGAGATATTCACATCGGTGGTTGCATGGGTCGAAGGTGTGGGTGCGGCTAAGGTGGATGGTCGAGGCATGGTCGAAGTAGATGGTTGGGTTGGATTAATGGGTGTCTTGACTAGCACAAGCACATCATTAGGGTGGTATAACATATTACGAGGTTTTGAAGGGGAAGCATCAGTGTGTGACGGTGTATGACTTCCCCTCATACTCAAATTTTATGCATCTATGTAAGGTGGAGGGAACACATCCCATAGCCCAGATCCAAGGGTGGCCTAACAACATGTTGTATTGGAATTCTCCCTCAAGGACATAGAAGAGTTCGGGTAAGGTACGTGGCCCTACATGAATGTTAAGGATCACGGTGCCTAGGGTAGAAGTAATAGCATCGTTGAATGAATGCAACATGGTGGGGTTGGCACACATGTAGCTAGGAGGGATATTCATCTGTTAGAAGGCTTTGGAAGAGATGATGTTTAGGCTAGCACCCTCGTTGATCATAACATGATGTACCCGGATGTCTTAGGCGTAATCCGAGATGAAAAAGTAGGGTCAGGATCTTCTACACCAAAGACGACAATTTCTTCTTCGGAAAAACTGACAGCAGCGGCTTGTTGTACAGGGACAGAGGTGGTTGTGGAGGTAGGTTGTTTGGTGAGAGAGGCAATGTGGTTGGGTGTGAAGATGGAGGCAATGGGTAAGGTTTCATTAGGTAGGACCTCTATCCCTTGGAGGATCTCAATTAGAGCTTGTCGATGAGATTCAAATGTTTGAATGAGATCATAAAGTGTCATTTTTATAGGAGATTGGTGAAGTTGTTTGATCATGGTATGATGGGAAACTCCATCAGAGAATAGATAGGCAGGTCCATGAATAACCACTTTAGGTGGTTGTGCGATTGGGATAGCGAAAAGAAGAAAAAGAGAGGCGTAGGTGTGCTTTCTTTGAATTTTCCATTATTTTTCTGACCTCGAGTAGCAATGCTAATCATGTTGATGTCATGAATACGAGAGGAGGAAGATGGCAAGGATAAGTCATTGTTCTCGAGAGGTGGGGTTGCAATGATGATAGATTTTGGCAAGGCGGGGACAGGTGGTGTAGGAGAAGGGATCGAAGCTAGGGGATTTTTCTTCCGTAAGTCATCTTTCTGAGATTTTCTATCCGAGATAGGTGACTGGCGAAGGATGGCTTTCAAAGCTTTACATTCTTCTACATTTTGTCTTGGTGTGCGGTGGTAGGCATAGATTTTAGATTCATCATAACATATAGGTCAAGGTTTAGATGGATCATAGGAGTGCGAGTGGGGGTAGGAAATGGTCGCATCCTCTATCGGCATATCAAGGATCTTGGCGTAAGATCATTTAAGCGGTCGAATGAGGCTATTGATTGAGTGGGTGAGATTATTGATTTTTTGGTAATGGTTAGGTATGAGTGGTTCATATGGGTGGTGGTTTAAGCAAGGATTTTGATGATCGGTTTTAACCATGCATGACTTCTTCACGTAGAAGTCATGTTGAGTTGATTAGATGATGAGGCCACGAGATGACATGGTGGCGGGAAACAACCATGGGGAAATAGGAGCAGATAGAAAACAAGTCCTTTGATGATCAAGTTTGCTTAGGGTTGGTAGGTAGGCAAGATACTTGGGGTGACGGTGATGAGATGCCGTAGATTTCTGTATGGGTGCAGAAGGTGCTGGTCATGTTAAAGAAGACGTGGGAGGCATGGTGTATTGAGGCAAGGTTAAGGGTGAGGCCCCAATATAGAAGGTAGGTGTGATGGAGAGGGTTGAAGCCGTGCCTACTTTGTCTTGGTGTGATCGGGGAAAGGGTTTTAGGTGTGGCAGAGGCATAGATTGGACTCGAGGAGATGGGGCTTGTCTCCTAGGTGGATTGATGACTTTATTTTCGGATAAGTCTAATTGTTTAGGTGGGTGCATCAGGCTAGGTATTGGTAAATTCCCAAGTGTAGGGGAAGGTTTGGTTAGGTTGATATAGTTTGATGAGGCATTCGGTAGAGATGAGGGGAGTGGAGGTGAGAATATATGCATTTTGAGCTTTTGTAAAAACTTCGGGTATATGGTAGAGGTGTCTAAATTAGTCATTTGCATTTGAGTAGAGCATGGTGTCCTCCAGCGTGCCCATAAGAGTCATCATCTTCGAGGGATGACAATATTCACATATGGGACGGGCATTTTTATATGGAAGAGAAGTGGGTTATGATTCCAGTCCTTTGGGGTGTGATATCTGAGGGTGAATGAGGCATTGTATCAAATGGTGTTAAGGGGTCAAACGATTGTTGGAAACATTTAGGCAATGAAGAACTGATAGGGAGGAGGGCATGTTCTAAAGGATCTGTCATGATTACGAAATTTGGTGATGTAGGCTCGAGGGGTTTCTCTTCTAAGGATGACAGAAAAAGTGGCGATCCTTCTTCTTTTGCAGCAAGAGTGGTGGAAGGAGATGTTTGGGCAATAGATAAGTTGGATAACATCCGCTCACAGTCTTGCAGGGAGGTGGTGTAAGAAGGCTCTTATGTGAGAAGAGAACTCTGGGTGGTTGGTTTCTTTATGGGTAAAGGAATAGCGGGGCTATCCTCTTGTCCTAATGAAGGAGAAGGGGGCGAGGACTCTTGCGTTGGTGAAGAGGCTCGATTCAGAATTTCTTCGATGGAAGCCCTTGGTTGGGAGTTGAAAACCACGTGGATCTCATGCACACTCTTTTCCTCAGCTAAGGTTTCTTGGTTTGTGTTACTGTTAGAGGAATTATTTGGAAATGGTTTGTTGAAGATTTTTAAGTTTCGATTAGCAGGGGCATTAGGATTATCGAGGGTTATATCCCCTGTATCAACCATTTCCTGCACTATGTTTTTCAACATCTTGCAATTTTCATGGCTATGTCCCTTCACGTGATGGAAGTTACAGAAATCATTCTCTTTATACCAAGAAGGTATAGCGCGGGCGAAATCAAATCTAGAGTGAGGTTTAACAGGAGGCAAGGTGATAGCTCCTGCTTTAAGCAATTTGTCTAAGATCACTTCATAAGTTTCTCCCAAGGGAGTGTACTGGATGGGCTCGGCTTTATACTTATAGGTGGATTTCGGCTGGGTATAAGACGGTGCTTGAGATTTGACCGTTACCACGTGTACAACTCCTTTTGATTTTGAAGCAGCCGATGCGTGAGAGTTGGTGGTGTTGGGTTTGTTCGTGGAGTCTTGGGTTCAAAAATTTGAGTTTTTGTTATGCAACTTCAATTTCTCCTCCTCTAATGCCCAAACCTCTAGTTTCCGAGCCATAGTAAAGGCCTCATCAAAGGTGTGAAAAGTTTGAATTTGGAGGGTGGGAGAAATGTGTTTAGCGCGCAGCCTGCGTAAAGAGTTCGATGAGCTCGGCACGAGGTAAGGCATAAGTAAGTTGGTTGATGAGGCCCCTCCATCATCCAACGAAATCTATGATAGACTCATCTTCAAATTGTTGGATGGCGTAGAGGTCAGCAATAGATACTTTCTTCACAATATTGATGGAGAAGTGATCCAATAAAGATTGGGCCAAGCTGGTTAAAGGAGAAGATTGAGTCTTTGGGCTAAAGTCTTATGTACCACTCAAGGCAGGTCGATAAGGACATGGGGAAGGTACGGAGTAGTAAGGCATCATCATGAGCAATCGAGATAGCGAGGCATGTCTAAATGATCACAACTATTATTGAGGGTCCTCCTTACTATTAAAAGCGAGTAAATTTCAGTAATTCCCATTGAGGGGATATGTATGAAAGGGACGAGAAGGGTGAATAGGCTCCCGAAAAACTTTCTCATATGTCAGGGTGTTACGGTTTCCTGAAATAGAAGCCTCAAGATTTTGCATCTTGTCCATCATCTGTTTAATTAAATCATTGGTTGGGTTAGATGATGGTGCTATCATTATAAATGGAGGATTAGGCCAAGAGCCGCTACTAGACAATGGTGGGATTAAATGTTGATAAGGTATCGATGATGAATGTGTTGGGGTGACTGAATAAGGATGTCCTATATAAGATGTTGAGGCCACCGGATGAGGTTGCGGAAATGAAAAGGTGGGCGGAGCCTGAGAGGGAAAGCTCGTGTGAATAGGTGGTAGAGAACAAGTTATGAAAGAGGCAACCTGCGAGAGAGATGAGGTAGGGGCAGTGGATGGTAGTGATATGTGGGGCCCTAGATTAACTAGAGGAAAGCCAATTGGTGCAGTATGGACCATCGAATCCACTGAGCTGGGAGACGGGGCTAAGGATGAAGACGGTGAGGTGGAGTTATTAGGTGGGGAAGGAGCTAGGTGGGCGGCTATACTAATAGGCATACCCAAGAGGAGTTGACCATCGGGTGTACGGTTAGGGGTATGAGACAAATAATATTGTACGACACCAAGATTAGCATCCAAAAATTTAGCAAAATCTGGATCTCAACAGAGATCTTGGGAAAAGCATTGGTGTCTGTAGGATTCCCCATAGGATGCGAAGGGGGTGACTCAGGCAAAGACACGGAACAAGCATGTGAAACCATGGCTGCGGCTTGTTGTCAGGTGATAACAACCATGGACAAGAGGATATAGTAGAGAATTAGTCAATCAAGAATAGAAAACACAACAAAATTTTGGAATTGGTAGGTTACTGGTTTGTCAGGAACTGTAAAACACAGTAACCGATATCGGTCTAGTAACCGATGTCGGTCAAACTGTAACCGCCGTCGGTCAGGTAACCGATCTAGGTAGAATAGGTCCAGTGCTTGTCACTGTGAAGGGAAAGAGAGAATATAAGAGGCTAAAAGTTTGGGGATAACAAGGCTGAGTATACCCATAAAACTATCTGAAGTGATAATTGAGACAGGGTATAACAAAGAAACAAAACTGAAAGAAAAATAGAAAACAAGCAAGATGCACAAGAAAATCAAGAGACTAAACCTAGGATTAGTTTTAATCACTTTTGGGCTTATGCCTTAGATGCCAGATGATGTCAATCCTAAACAAAAGACCTAAGGGAGATGTCAAGTTTGTTTTGGCTTGTAAGGCTACCTCAATCGGGTGGAGGAATATCGCAAAAAGGGGGATGTTTGAGATGTTGTGTAGATTATGATGTGATTTGGTATGTGTTGTGCAGTGAGAGTAAGATTAATTTCTCATCAATACCGTGGATATCACCCCCACGTGTACGACCTGTTACTTAATCTATGTTCACTAGAATTAAAAACAACAAGCAAGAATGTGATGCACGTGTTTTAAACCCAAATCGAAAATGATATTCGATGAAGCAAAGAAGATGACTTTCACTAATGCAAAGATGCGAAAGAAAGACAACTTATTTTACCAAAATGATAAAATATTGTGTGAATATTTTAGAAGAAAGAAACAACAAGTGTGCTCCCTATATGAAAACAAGCAAGAAAGAAAGAAACCCTAATAGGGTCCCACTGGGCGTGCCAAAATGTTTCGCGCAGAATTTCTAGTTCCAGAATAGAGTTACTTCTATCTGTTCATTCTCTTGAGAAACAAATAAGGGGTTAGGGCTAGGAGGAATACCTGTTGAGTGTTGGGAGGGTGTGCACATACCGTAGAGAGATCAGACCGATTGTGAAGAACTCCTTTTTGTCTGGGAAGGACTACCTGTAAATAAGAATGCAAGACCACCAGATTTTAGTTAGACAATAAGTAAGGGAACTGCCTTGGGCCAGGAAATACTAAACTTCCTTTCGAAGGTGGTCAGTTCCCTTTTAATATAAATTATTGCAAATGATAATAAAGAAGCTATTGTGAAATCACGATTTAGGTACCTCATTACTAAAAGCAATAGAGACTAAACTACCCATAATAAAATGTCATTCTGTTTGTTTGGTCACTTGTTATTGATACGTTCAGATCAAGTTACAGGGATAGACCAGGCTGAATCTGAGGTTGTTAGGGGATAAATAGGTGAAAGGTTGGTTTTGGTATAAGTCATAGTGACCGATGCCGGTCACTGGATAACCGACCGCGGTTATAAAACTGCTACCGGTAGGGGATAACCGATATCGGTAGGGGCAGTGATTCAGGGGCTTCTGGGTAGAGGTTGATTATAGGGTTTTAAGGTTGGTAGATGGTTAGGGGGAATAATAAGGAAATGGAGAAGACTCAGAGAGTGAGAAAGTTGTCTTCTGGGCAATATAGGGATGGATAAATGAAGGTTAGGTGTAGGGTGCTTTGCTGAGTGTTAGATCTAGGGGTGAGTTTATAATTACTATCAATCAAAGGTTCACGAAGTGGAGCCTAGAAGCATACAAGATACTACTTACTACTTTCTGACGAGGATATAGGTCGAGGAATGCGGTGACAAAGGAAAAGCTCTGGTGGGATGATCGACAATCGAAAGTGAGCTGATGAAGCTATCTTCTGACTCTCCCAATGCTTGGATGAGTGTGACCGTGATCTCGTTGATCAGTTACAGTCTTGTCCTCTATGCTCCTCTCTGCAAACTCTTTTCTCCTTCTCACTTGTCTCTTTTCACAAATGAATCCAGATCCTTGCATTTTGGTTGGGGTCGGTCATTTACAGGGAACCGATGGCGGTTGCATAACCGACGGCGGTCGAGTAGGGACCGGCATTGGTCAAGTCAAAGTTGGCTATTTTTACCAAAAATAGCCAACTTTCCCTCCTTTTTCTCTGAGGGGTCAGTTTGGGCACTGGTTAAGTCATTATTAGACTCATTTTGATGCGGGTGAGGGGTGATGAGTCATGGGTGTGGGTCTAGACCAAGTCATAGGGCTTAATTAGGTTAGTTTAGGGTTAGGGCTAGGTCATAAGTGAGGTGGCGAGGTGACGTGGTAGGGTTGGAGATGTGGATTTATTAATTATAAGGTAATTAATAAATAATTCAGTGTGTAAGGTTTTAGGTGGTGAGGTAGGGTTAGGTTGCGGGATGAGATACGGGGTACAAGGAGTCGTAAGACCCAAATTTGGTGTCTACTGTAACTTTGGATTCTTTGAACTAAATGGGGAGACTACATTTACAACCATCTTCTAATGTATTGTATATGAAAAATAAAACTAGAGCCATTCTTATTTGAGTACTCAAGGGTGCTTCAATCACTATCCAAGGAGAAAAACTTATTGTTTATTTTGAGGTATTGAAGCTAGCTATTATAGATAAATTTCCCCATTACTTAGATTTCCTTGGTACTATGAAAGCAATGTTGATTTGTGCTTGAGAAAATATACATAATTTTTAAGAAAAAGGTAGAGTACGTTGTCATACCTCTAGATGATGTGAGGGAAGCACCTTACATTGAGTTTATGAGTGAATACAAGATTAATAGGATTTTTCATGTAAAGTATGTGACCATGAGCATTGACCTAAAGCCCGATAGTATTGTGAATCTTAGGAAATTTGACCTTAGTTAAGGATGTACACGGAAAATACATCACATCTACTCTAATAACAGAAACATAAAAGAAAACATACAAAAATTTCATCTCAAACTCCACCTTTATTTATTTATCAATAATGATTACATCATTCTCAATTACATGTATATTCTTCTCATTCTATCATATCTATCTCAAATCTCAAACAAAATATCTCATAATGGAACTCACACCATGCATTTCTTTTGACACACCTTTATACAAAAGGTTAATTAC
The DNA here is from genome assembly GCA_018340775.1 of Taxus wallichiana var. yunnanensis. Lineage (NCBI taxonomy): Eukaryota > Viridiplantae > Streptophyta > Pinopsida > Cupressales > Taxaceae > Taxus > Taxus wallichiana. Next base: position 385,960,761 of record CM031236.1, read on the forward strand.
AATAAATATACAAAACTTGATACATTTCAAAAGTCACTTATTTTCACTCATGCCTCTGTCAACTTCTTTCTCGTATTGGCTCGATTTGACTTCAATATATGACTTGATGTTGGCTTCGTGGCTCTTTCTTGTGTAACACATCCTTTTCAAGTATCTCACAAATGTGTTTGGTTTATCGCGTCTTTGTTTGGTTTATCCCGGATTCTCCCTTTTCATGCGGATTTATTCTTTATCTCGTGGATTCCCTCTATCCTTCACAATTACTTAGTGTATTTGGAGGATATTTCCTTAACTCCACGGATTATCCAATATTCGATGAAGAATCCTGTCAACATCATCCCCCACTAAAATTTTGTCTCATCGTCGAGACAACAAGCGATGAATAACCCCTCTTTTTTTTCCAAAAGTTCCTTCAAAAAAATATTATTTAGGCATCAACCATTAGAACTTAGAATTCTGGTGTAAGGAAGGATTCCCTTGCTAAACTCACCTCACTAGAATTATGGGATGTAAAGTAATAGAGACATTAACATCCCCAGAAACTTAGACGTCTAGCATAAGGAAGAGTTTCTTCGTTCAACTACTTTATTTGGGTTTTTGGGATGCCTTGTCCTCTAAGACTTTATGGCATACTTTTGGCATGTATTTGGTGATATGAGGAGTAATATTATTTTCATAAATATACCAAGAAGCCAAATGATTGTTCACCTGATCGGTCCATTCTTGGAGTTGTGTATTTTCTTGAATTAAAGGAATTATGTTTGATGGGGTGGGTTGTGCATGTACCTTATTCCATCTAGTCTATGTTATTGTAGTTTCTTGTTGCATTCTTATCAAGGATTTATCCAAGGTACCACTACATTCTTGCATATCATAAATTTTCTCTGTCTATGCCCTCTATTGGTTTTGGTATTTTTTTGTGAGTTCCACCTATACCTATTTTTGAAATTTCCTACTATGTGGAAGGATTTTGTATCTCTTTCTCTAACTTTTCCATTTCCACCTTATCTTTTGCAATCAATCTTGGCCATCCAATGGTGCATGTATAATATATGGTAACATTTTTCAACTCTGTTTCCTAACTTAGTTATCACAGATAACAATTCACCCTTTCTCTTTTGATTCTCCACTTTGTGAGGTTTAACAACTTCTAGTTGGCGTTTGCTCAACCGGGTTCTTATAGATTATTTCTTTTTCCGCTTCCAGATCTATGTGGTGATCCCTTAATATTTCTCTTTGTTCATTCTCTGTGGTCACCTCTATTGATAAATTATAATCAAATTTGATCTGTGGATTATTTGTTTTGATGGTGAAGATAATATTTTGCATTTCTTCTTTGAGCTCAACATACCTTTGCATCCAATCCTATGTAGAACTTTGTTCTATTACTTAGTTGTAAGTAAAATTTTCTAACATAGTCGGTTTGTCTAAGTCGCCCTTTAAGCCCTCCATGGATTGTTCAACAACTCCTTGTTGTAGCTAGATTGTCTTTTCGTGTTTTATTTTTTTAGAAATTGCTTATTTTTTACCAATGAATATCTAGGTGCTTGTGTAGGTACCATGTTTGTACAAGATATTAATGGTCTTGTTTGTAGCTGTTATGTTGCTTTCTTTGATTCTTTATCTTGCTTCTCTTTCTCAGCTTCTTTTTATTATTGTTCTTTCTTCTTGTATTTTTCTTCCTTTTCTTTTCTTTCTTTCTCCTATAATTCCTTATTTTCTTTTTCCTCATCTTACTTTTCTTCCTTCTCCTTATTTTCTATTTCTTCCTTATCCATCTTGATGTGTTCTTCCTTCCGATTTTGTGCTACATATTTTTGGCTTTCTTCTCTTTCTCTATTTTCTCTTCTTCTTCTTTCTTTTTTTGTTCTTCCACCACCCTTTCTTTTTCTTCTTTCTTTTCTTATTCTTTTATTTCTTTTGCTTCATGTGTTATATTTTGTTTTTATACTTCTTCCTCTTTTTCGTGGTTTCTTCTACTTGTTCTTACTTTTATTTTTCTAACTCCTTTTTCTTGTGTTCTTCTTCTTGTTTTTTCTTTTCTTCTTCTATTAATAATTTTTTGTTTTGTTCTCATGCTGCTATCTTTTTTTTCTTTTCGATCTCCTTTTTTGGTCCTTTTATTTTTCAGATGTCTGCGTATGATGGAAAAGTGACATGCGAGCATGGGAATCTACAAGTACCTTTTCCTCGTACCCGACCTCCCGAGGTCATGTCAAGATAGCCAGTGAATGTTGAAGGTGAATGGATATGGATAAGCTAATCGGGTAATCTTAAATCCTCAATACGTAATAATGGAATCTACGAATCTAAGGCGAAGAAGGCCCTCCTAACCTAGATTGGTGTAATGGCTCATTTAGATATAATGGCTGCTCGGAGGCTCCAATTGATGTCGAGCTCTGTCGAGATCCTATTTCTTGGTTGTTGGATATGTGGGAAGTGACCTGTGGGAGCTTCGTATGTATCTCCAGACAAGGTCATAAAATGGTGATGGGTGATTTAGTGGATTTATAGTTAACTATGGGTGGTTTTCTGGTCTAGCCCATAAAATATTAGATTGGTTGGCTTCTATGTTTAATACGGAAATCTATGTTATAATATCTTGTGGGAGAGGTGAAGATCTAAACACCAACGTTCATAATCTAGTGTCAATACTTGAATGATTAGTAGGCCCGTTGGGTTGTAGGACTTGGGGATCACAATCGTGAGTTAATGGTTGTTGTGGACTTGTTATGTTCATGTGAAGAATTAATCCGTTCTCCTAATTATCAAGTAATTGTATGCCTTTTTAGCTTCTATATTTAGAACTAGAAGTTGTATGATTTTCTTGGAATACCTAATAAGTGTTCTAGCAACTTGGATACGTAAGCTAGTGTCTATGTCAATGAGGAGGTCTCCTGCATTAGGCTATGGAACCAAAGGATCACAACCAAATACTTGTTCTCATTCAAATCCTTTTACGGTCATTCAGATGTTTTATCAAGGTAATCTATAATTAGGATGATTTATCTAAAACTTGTAAGCTTTGTCGTCTTCAATGTTTAATCCTCTCAGTTGTTCACTAATTGCTTATAGGTTTAGTGTTGCTTGAAAGACATGTATCCACGAGGTCTGATCTATATCGATTAATGTCATGGGTAAATTTGTTTGAGGTACTATGGGTTCAAATATATACTCTCTAGGCTCTCTAGGTCATGTGATTGTCATACAAAATGATTCAAATTTTAACTAACATTTAATAAACTGATTACAAAAAGAGGTATTTACACTATGCAAGCATCCTGCTATTTTTGTATTTTTCAATGATGTATTTCAATGAAATTGAAGAGTAGCTACTCTATTATATTTATAAAATGGACAACTAATCTACAAACAAAATGAAAAAAAACAAAGTATCTGGTATGGCTATTTTCCTATGCAGTTGTGATTTTATCCTAAATATCTAAGTAACTAAACATATTAATTTGAAAGGCTCTCGATCCTACCTCAGAAGTGAGGAATGAATCACAATTTCTTAGAAACTATCAATCCCCACAGCTTCCCCTGGTGATATCGAGAGAAATTTTTTTAACTGAAATGAAATATTTCACTACTTTATTTGATATGTTTATAATTATAACTTTGATAGCTCAAACCTGGCATTTACAGAATAGTGGTAAATCCAGTTGTGTGTGATTTCATCCCCTCAATGTGATCTCCTCGTTCCTTTGTGTTCTCATGAATCCAAGAAGTGTGTATATAATAGTATCAATAGAATATAGCAATCAAACAATTGCAGCTTTGAGTATTGACCAAATACAATGCGAGTAGGATAGGGATAGTGCAAGTGAACAGAGCTTGACTATGTAATTCCTAGTAGGATTTATTACGGGAATATAACACAAGTGTCTTGAGAGTTTCAGAAACTATCCTTGTGACAAAACAAAACTTGCAACTTTAATGGATTCTAGTCTAGAAATGAAACTATTCTATGCTAAACTAATTTATATGGAGCAACAATGGAATAAGGCTGAAACAAGAAGATTATATGATCTCTAAAACAACAACAATGGAAGCAAAAATGAAATTGGTAGAATTTTAAACAAGAAATTGAAAGACTGAAAAGAGAATTGAAAGGCGAGGGGCCATTTTCCTAAAAACAAGATGGCTATTTATAACCAATGCATTTACAGAGGGTAACTCCCATTTGATCTCTTTTACTATAAACAAATGAAAAACACTATTACTGGGGGACCAAAAACATTAATGCAAGCCAAATTTGTTGAAGAAAGCGTGTAAATTTGAAGATTTAAGTTTGACATGATGGTTCGAGGAATATGGAAAATGTGAAAAAAGGCCACCCTGTGTAGGGTGGCGATGGACTACCACCCTATCTTGGGTGGTAGTCATGGGACCGATGCCCGGTCGGGGTGGTGGTTCCATCACTGAAGAAAAAATGCAAGAAAAAGGGGGAAATTTAAAAATAAGGCATGCGGAGGCTGAGCGGGGCATGCAGGGTACAAGCATATACATGGTGAGCCTTTCTATATTCTAAACACCTTGCAAGGAGACCTGTATCATCATTGGGGTATGCGTAACATCGTTACAGCGGTGCAAGTACCCTACAATTTCAGAGTACGTACATATTTTCCCCTCGAGAGAAGTGTTTTAGCCATGAAGAGGCGTAAAATGGTGGATGAGTATGGTGGTCCCAAAATGGGGGTTAGGAGCTATACCTAACATGCTCGTAAAGGGAAAGTCACCATCAAAGATTCTACTACTGTAAAATGAAAAAGGGGACTCAAGTGTAGATAGATAAAACAAATTGAGAAATAAGGCTTAATTGATAAGAAAAGAGGACTTACCATCTATGTGAGGTTTATAACTTACCTCCGTTGGTGCTCCAACCCCTGTGAAAGACATTCAAAATAAGATTAAGAGCGTTATGTATATAAAACGAAGTCATTTCACTATTCATTTACGTAGATTGATTTGATAGTTTTTGAGCTTTGGGACCCACGGTGACGGTTTTTGATGAGAGTATAGTCAAAACATTCATGGTGAGATAGTGATCATGCCTCCGAGAGTGGAACATCGACCCATGAAGTCTCAGGTTAGTTCTTCTCGATTTATCATTTTTAGACCTAAAATGTGGAAATGATGAAATCTTTTACTCGGGGGGATTATTTTTGAAAATGTTAGTTTTAAATGTGTCTTTAGGGGGTGCCCATAGGGTAGGTTTCTTTTTTCATTAAAAAGGTGTATTTGTTTGTTTTTGGGCCTTTTTAGGGCTTACGACCCGTTTGGTTTTGTGGGACAGGACCACCGCCTTGTGCAGGGCAGTGGTTACGGGACCGCCACCTTAGAAGGCAGAGATAATGGAACCACTGCTCTCCGCACTTGAGGAGGCGGTCCTTGATAGAGGAAAAAAATAATAGAGAGTTTAACTCATTTTTGTATGTATAGAAATTTTACATTTTTACTAGTCTTTTTCAACTAGATTTCATTACTAACTCACTTCTTTTTCTGTTTTTGGGTGTATGTAGAAGGAGGAGTACATTAGATGGAGATGTGAAAGGGAGTGTGATTGGCTCTTAGAAATGTTGGAGGAACTCTCCCAGCGAGTAGGATACTCTCCAGGGCTGATATATGGAGGATTACACAGTCCCTCATATTGCACCTACCAGTCACATACTGTGTGACTTGTTCTCATATTGGGATGTAGATCAAAACACCTTCCAATTTCTAGGAGTTAGGGGTGAGTGGTCCATCACCCTGGAGGATGTTTACCATATACTGGGGGTTCCAATCCTTGGGTGGCAGCTGTCTCTTAAGACAACAATATCTAGATCATAGGTGGTTCAGTGGGCCACCTATATGGGAGATGTGGTTGTATCGATGGGATCGAAGAAGGGCATGAGGATCCGCTCTATTATTGAGTCAGACATTCCCTTGCTTCGTAAGGCCATTATGGGCATCCTTGCATCCAGATTGATTGGGGACAAGGGAGGGGAAACGCTCTTATATTGTTGGGCCCCTATTATTACACAAATTGAGGGCCATGAATGTGTCTACACTTGGGGAGTAGATATCCTCAAGACTACCTACCATGACCGATACTGGGGTAGTCCGTTTGTAGGGGAAGTCACTGAGCCACCCGACTCTTGTCATGAGTTGGGTGTATGAGCACATCATCCCATATGTGAGAGGTGTAGAGGTGGAGGATCCCGGGGCTATTAGGGAAGCGAGGTGGATGGGGATGATATTTCTTAGAGCACCACACCAGCCAATGTCTTCCCTGACTACTACAAACATGGAGGCCACTCCTTATCAGGCCATGGCAGGGGTATGGGGAGAGGAGACCATCACTTTGATTACCTATCAAACCACTAGCCAGTTGATAGACAGGGTGGGGAAGTTGGAGATACACCCCTTTGATAGAGTTCCACAGTAGTTTGGCCTCCCCTATAGTGACATGATCCCTCTAGCAATTCCAGTGTATAGGTCTATCCGCGAGGCGTGGGGAGGTCCTAGAGGCAAGGGTTGGACTATTGTTACTCCTAGTAATCCTATTGCAGCTAGGAGGGTGGTATGTACACAAGGGAGAGCCGGTGCTCCTCAGGCACCCTTACTTCGCCCATTGTTGTCGGTCCCACTCATAGCGGTGATGAGCCCATTGGCGTGGACTCGAGTCCGAGGATTTCATTAGGGGAGAGCGAGGAGGATACAAAGGAGATGGAGATCAATGATATGGGTGATGGGGGATGATAGTGATCCTGAGTGGCATGATACCCAGGAGATCCTATAGGCCAAGAGCGCAGAGCAAAGCATATAGAGGGTGACTCTAGTTTCAGAGGAGTTACTCTCTCGGGACCTAGGTGGAGATGGCGAGTCTATTGTAGGCCATCACATTTCCCTAGACATGGGAGAGGGGCACCAGTTAGTGGCGGCATCAATGGAAGGCACGGATCCTAGAGATCCTTCTTGGAGGCTTGGTGATCCTAGTGAGTTGTCACTCTTTTAATAATATTTGTTTTAGTTAGACTTGTCTTAGTTTGTTATTTATTTTTGTTTTGTTTACTCTTGGTTCTATCGTTGATTATTTTCCAACTTTTTTTCTCTTTTGTTTTCAACGACTGCGATGAGTGGCGAGACTTGATTCACTGAGTATGCATGGATACCTTGCTTCTCCCCTTGGAGAAGACTCATGCTGAGCTTTTCATGGACGTAGGGGAGCCCTCAACGGCCCGGTAGGCACACCGATGTTTTGTCTCTTTCGGCACATGGTGAATATCATGACTTCTTTCCACGCCAAGGTAGCTAGATACGGGATGGTGGAGCGCTTGATGAGGAGGATCCATTCTCATAGCAAGACGGAAGGTACCGGGTGTGACCGCGAGCCCTTAGTGCGTTTTGAGTGCCGAGCGTGGTGAGTCCTAGGTGTGTCCGTGCACCCTCTGAGGGATCCCATAGGGATTGAGAGGCCACTTTTGTAGTATTTTGTCAGATATCTGTATGAGTGCTTTTGTATTTTTGGGCTCATTGAGCATTTTGACCATGCCTAGTGCATGATGGCATTGTATACGAAACTTGATTTATATATATATATATCTATTTTTGGATCCAGACTCTTGGTGCCTAGAATTTTGTGACTCATTTCCACATGTGTACTTAGATGTTTTTAGAATATTTATTTTTCATGTTTTCAGAATGTATGCAATGGATAACAAATGATAGTAAACAGAATGTTTTACTTTGTATGTTTTTGTAATGCTGATATGAGATGATACTAACATATGGTAGTACTGAAATTTTGAACTCTTTGGGTGATGTTTGTAATTTCTTCTTATGTTGGAAAAACATGATGAATGTATAGTGATAAAGAGATGAACTTTCCCCAATCCCAAATCCACGCAACTAGTAAGATGTGAGGGCTTAACAACAAGAATTAGGAAGGGCACAAGTTGTATGAGCTTGATTGAATGGAATGATGAGAGGCAGAAAAACTAGTAACAAGAACCAAATTTGGACCTACACACCCACCCTTCTTAGAACTACTACCAGACTTAGAAAGCCACTTAATTTCGAGTTTATCTAGACTTAGATTCATGAATCGTAACCTAGTTGACCAAATCTAGTTTTGAGGATTTAATCTCTTTGGAATTTGGATATTTGGATATTTGCTTTCTCTTAATAGAGGTGAATTTGTGTTTTTAGCATACGAAGATTTGTTAATTTGTGTGACTGGAACCCCCACACCCTACCTCATGCCACTAGTAAGAAGCACGGGTTCATCACCAAAGGTAGGATATAGGTGAGTAAGGGAACTTCTTTCCTTTCCCAACCTCCCACCACTAGTAAGAAATGTGGGCTTATCACCGAAGGTTGATTTGGCAAAGAAGTGTGAAAAATAAATATTTGGTTTGCTTGGTGCTTTTGATTTCATTTGATTTTGACATTTCTGATCTATGACTTTGGGATATCCTTTCATTTAAAGAGATTTAAGAGGGATAGATGTGACACCAAGAAGCTTCTAGAACAGACCGTAGGCAAGGACAACTTTACCTAGTAGAAAGAAAGAGAAAAGCCAAGTATGCAGGCCTTGGTATGGTTTTTGTCAATACTTTTCTGTCAAACTTGATGAGAAGATTTAAAAATAGTTGATGATGTTCGAAGAGATGTGATGTGAATGCTTTTGCCAATATTTTCAGAAATTTGTAATAGATTGTTTAAGAGTAAGCTCTTGGACTACCATTTGTATGAAATGGACAGAATGAAGCAGCTAAAAGACTAATGCAATGTAGGTAGCTATAATGTACAAGTAATGACTTTGATGTTTTATGCGTAAAACCACTTAAGATGCAAGGAATTAATAGTTTCACCAAATTCCTCACCTTCTAGTGTGCACAAAAGATACGCACCATTTCCGTAGTCCTTCATGACTCGATATGGACCCAACCATTTGGGCCAGAACTTTATTCCTTCACCGGTTTTCTTATCGATCAATTGCCTAGTCTTATAACTAGATCTCCCTCATATATTTGTCACTCATAGACCTTTTTTTTGTATTTCCTACACATCCAGTCAACATAGGCTCTGTGCCACTATTGAGAATTTAACCTGGCCTCATCAAGGCTTTCTAGTTGAGAGAGGCGTGCCTCCTATAAGCTTCTTTATCCGTAATCCCTTATAATGAGATGTGGAGGTGGGTATTTTAACCTCAAATGGTAGAACTACTTCGCCCTAAATACTAGTGAGAAAGGAGTTACTCCTATTGGTATTCTTATTGAGGTTCAATGGGCCCACAAGGTCGGATATAGTTTTAAATGCCAATCTCGTTTGTTCTCCTTGACCATTTTGAGGAGAATAGCTTTTAACATTTTGTTTGTTGCTTCGGCCTACCCATTGGCTTGAGGGTAGTAAAGAGAGGCCGTATGATGGTTTATCTTGAATTTTCTACATAACTCACGGACTTCGTCATTTTTAAAGGACGTACCATTATCTGAGATAATGACTTGTGGGATGCCATACCTATAGATAATTTGGTTCAGAATGAATTTGGCAATTAATAAAACGATACGGTGGTGAGGGGCATGGCCTCTACCCATTTGGTAAAGTATTCCGTGGCTGTAATTATAATATTATGGCCATCGGTTGATGAAGGAGAGAATTTTCCTATCAACTCCAAACCCCATGTGGAGAAGGGCCACAGGGTTGCTATTGGTTGCGAGGATTGTCTTTGGCATGTGAATCTCATGAGAGAGTTCTTGGAATTTGTGGCACTTAAGTACAAATTCCATAGCATCATGTTCGAAAGTGGGCCAAAAATAGCCCATCCAATATATTTTACGAGTGGTGGCATGACCACTAAAGTGGCATCCACATATCCCATGTGGGATTCATGAAGAATCTTCTTGGATTCTTCTATGGTGATGCATCTTAGAAGCATGTCCTTGAAGGCTTTACGATAGAGTACTTGGTCTAAAACAACATACTTAGCGGTAATAATGTGTAACTACCTTCTTTGTTGTGATGTGGCACCTTCCGAGGTATGTATGGTCCATGATAAAATTGATGATATCAGTATACCAGGGGCATGTAGAAATGGGGGGCCTAGTTTCAATGAAGTATACACACTCATCGGGAAAGTCTAGATTTACCAACTCACCTCCATCTAGTGGATTGTCAGCTAACCAATCTACAATGATTTGTCCCTTAACGGATTTCTAGTTCATGAATGTTAACTCAAATTCTCCCATTAAGGTTATGAAATGGCCAACCTTTTTAGATAAAGATCCTTGTGTGAGAAATGTTTGTAAATGGTATGTCTTTACAATGACCCTTGTTTCCTGGTTTAACATGTAATATCTCAAATGTTTTGTTGCAAAAATTATGGCAAGGCATTCTCTCTCTGCCTATGTGTAACATGTTTCATAATCAAGCAACATTCGGCTAATGAAATAGATCGCTCATTCTCATTTATCATTGTCTTCTTGAGCCAGCATACAGGATAGCGAAACATGAGTGGCTCGTGAATATAAGATCAAAGGGTGGTCTAGTTTGGGAGGCATTAGCATGGGTGGAGATAATAAGAAGCATTTAACTACTTCAAAGGCCTTGTTGCATTCTTGATCCAATCAATGCTATAATCTTTTTGATAGATTGTTGATTGAATGAATGAAAAAGCTTAAGTCCTGGGATGAAATTTCAGATTACACTAAGTTTCCTAAGAAATGACCTAATTCCAAACTCATCTGATGGTGGGATCATTTTGAGAACAGCCGTATTTTGGCTGGATCAACATCAATCCCTCATGAAGATATAATGTAGCCAAAAATTTTCCTTCGGTCACACCAAACATGCACTTCTCTGGGTTTAATGTGACACCATATTCGATTAGTCATGAGAGGATGACACGGAGCACTTCGGATGATCACAACATTTCTTGGCTTTGGCCAACAAGTCATCCACATAGGATTCCACAATTTTATGGATAAGATTGTGGAATATATAAGTCATTTCCCGTTGATATGTAGCATCGGTGTTCTTAAGACCAAATGGCATGACAACGTAACAATATGTTCCCTAGGGAGTTATGAATGTGGTTTTGGCTTGATCTTGTTTAGATATTTTAATTTGATTATACCCTGAGAACCCATCCATGAGGGATAGCAGTTCAAATCTAGTTGTTGCATCAATGATAATGTCAATGGATGGTAATGGGAAGTCATCCTTGGGACAATCTTTGTTAATATCCCGAAAATCTATGCAAATGTGTATCTTCCCATTATTTTTTAGAACAGGGACGATATTAGATACCCATTGTGAATAGTCAACGGGCTTGATGAATCCCACTTGGAGAAGTTTTATTACTTCCCATTTACCATGAGAGCCACTCTTGGATTCATTGGTCTTGAATTTTGATTGATTAGCTTCGCATCTGGTTTAGTGAGAAGATTATATACCGTGACTTGTGGTGAAATGCCTATCATTTCTTTATAATTAAATACAAAATCTTTTAGATGTTCTTTGAGGATTTGGGTATATATTTCTATCTCCTCCGAGTTAACGAGGATCCCAACTTCAAAATTCTTGGTTCTTCCTTCGTTCCAATGTTTATGTCAATGGTTTCTTCTATTAAAGAAGCATTACCTTCTTCAAATTCAGGTGGGGCTGGAGGTAATTCCAAGCTCTCTCCATTTTCTACCTCGTAGATATCGAGATCCTTCTGTGGAGGAGACTCTACCCAGGATTTCCAAAATAGGAAGAGGAATGTGGAATTAGGGAAATATCAACTATACAATGAGCAAGATGTAGCTCCGCATAGGTGTTTAGATATTCAAGAGTGAATCTATCATCATCAAAGTGATCCACGATAGAAAAATCATCCTTGGCTTCTCCATGAGTCAAGAGTGAGTTTGTTGGTATTTTACGCACTAATGGCTCAGTATGAAGTGATACCATGAAATTTGTGTCCTCCAACTCGCTGTTTGGGGTGAAACGGGAAGCTGAGGTTGCTATTAAGTCTGTAAGAAGGTTCTTCTCTCGTGGGATTGCTTTAATTGATATGAAGTTAAATCCCTTGCTTAGATCTAACATGGTTGTTTTGTATAGTTGTAAATGTTTAGCCCTAGTTTCATATACCTCAGAGACTTGGTTTGTAACTAGTTGCAAGTCTCCTAGCACTCTAATGTCATTGACACCCATTCTTTTAGCTAGGATGAGGCCAAGGAGGAGATATTTGTACTCATCTCCATTGTTTGTACATTCAAAGTTTAATTTAAAGGCGAAAGGTAGGATCTTTCCCTCAGGTGAAGTAAAGATCACCCCTGCCCCAACTCCAAAGTGACATCTAGCTCCATCGAAGTGGAGAGTCCAATACTCACTTGGAAAAATGGATGTTGGGATATCTCGTAGTTGTTTCTTTTGCTTTGGTTACCTCTACCATAAAAACTTCATCTGATGGAAGAGAAGTGATTCCCAGGGTGTGTCCCATACCCATGGAATCAAATGGTAGGAGAATAGGTAAGTCTTTCTCTAGCAACTCGACAATTTTTATGGTAGTCCCTAGTGATACTGCTTTTATAGCATTGGTCTCACTTTTGAGTACTGGAACGTCCTCAGCTGGATTTGAAATTTCCAACTTAGTGGTGGGTATCAATTTTCTTTTGGTTGTGAATTAGTTGGTTTGACAAGATGGTTTGCTAGAAGTTCAAACTCGGAGTGGATACCTGGTCTTTTCTTCAAATCAGCTAGGTGTATATCGAAGGGTTTTGGGTCACCTTGTGCCACGAATATTTTCCCTAAGTGTAGAAATCTTATTTCTTGGAATAGCGTGGAAGGGATTGCCTTCATGTGGTGTATCCATGGCTGACTAAGGATCATATTATAATTGGTTTCTTGATCTATAATATAAAACTCGGTGAGGATCGTCTTGGGTCCTAAAGTGACTAGTAAAACTATGGTTCCAATTGAAGTGGTTTTGAGGCTATCATAACCTCTTAGTGTATTTCACATCGTGGAACAATTTATCTCTCCATATGCTAACTTTTAAAGGAAATCGAAGGGGACTATGTTAATCGATGCTCCATATTCAACCATTGCACATTTAACATAATTATTGTAGACCCAAACTTGTAAATGTAAAGCTAGGTTGCCTCTTCACGTAATTTTAGTGTCTGTCGGCATTTTGCTTATATCGAATATAAACTCAGTATCCCTATCCGGCTACCCTAGAGGATAAATGTCAAAATCCACATGGTTTACTTGTGTTTCCTGGGGGAGGAGTGATGTTAATTAAATGGCCAAGGCCTAACACTTCTAAGAGGGAAGCTCTGTGGGTGGGAGAGTTCTTTAACAAATCCAAAAAGGAGATGTGAGAGAAGGTTTTAGTCAAATCATTAATTAAGTCATAGGCACCTATGGGTTTTACCAATGTTTGTTGACTATTGTTTGGCTCCAACAGATAACTTGGAGTAGGTTGGGATGAATAATCCCATGTTCTTGTTATGGTTTCTACGGGTAGTTCGGTGTCTAACTCTACTAAACCAACTATCTTAGTTTGGGGTCGAGTTCCTAATTGAGGTGCGACTAGTGGATTTAATGAAGTTGAAGCTTCATGATCATTGTTTCTTGTCATGACACCTTTGTTTGTTCCATTAGGATCTAACCTGTTATTAGAATGGTTTGGGAGTGGATCATTAAATATTTTGAGGGATGCATTTTGAGGGGAAACTACCCCTGCACAAGTGTTTGGCATAGGTACTACAAAATTTTCTACAAAAATATGTATAAAGAGTTGTTTTTGATCTTCTGGAAAATGTTGCATGAATTTATTGTATTCACAACAAGTCCTAGTATCATGGCCTTGAATCTTATAGAAGCCACAATATAGCTTGGGATTATAATTTCAAGGTTGTTGATTTAAAACTTGTTGTGGCCCAAAATTCTGATAAGGTTGCTAGTTGTTAGAGTTAAAATTTTGAGGCCGTTGCCTTTGGTTTTGGTTCTGATATCTAGTTGGGTTTTGATTTGGACATTGTGCTTGATTTTTTCATTGTTGTTCTTGTTGTTACCATGGTGGATGATTAAAATCCACCGCGTTGATTATTGGAGTAAAGTTGTTATTTCACTGATTATTAATAGGTGGAAAAATGTTTACAACATTTTCCCTTTTAACTTGGTTAGTTACTCCATCTGTTGTAACCCCATGGTTCTTGTTAAGGATCTTAGGTCCTTGATTAGTGATTCCAGTATTAGGATAGGCTATGGTGTTTTGATTGGGAGTGGTTAATTTCCCATTTGTCCCATAGTCTTACGACCACTATCTATTGCTGCTTGGTCGATTCAGAGATCACTCTCAAGTACTTCATCGTAATTTCTTAGTGGGAACTTCTGGACTTCTTCCTTTGTCTCTCTATTGAGTGAATTAAGGAATAAATCATATAGCTCCATTTGATCCATATTTGGAGCACTTGCGATGAGTAGAGAGCCTTACACCATCTTTGAATAAAATGAGCAGAGGACTCATGTTTTTGTTTGATATGCAAGAACTCCCTGATTCCCATTCTTAACAATTTGTTCATGTCGAAAGCTTTGATGAATTCTGACACGAGTTATTTAAATGAGTGTATTGAGGCATTAGGTATCCTGTAATACCAATCAAGGGAAATACCATCTAATTTTTAGGGAATATGTTAGTGACAACTCCATCCCAAGGAGTAACTCCCATATGATTGTGGAATAAGCCTTAATGTGTACGTTCAGGTCTCCTTCCCTTTGTATTTGGGAAAATCAAGAAGAGGTCTTAGAAGCATAACGCTTTGTATGGTGAAGTCTAGGGGTTATTTTAAATATTTTGAATAAGTCCCTACTTGTGTAGGCCTCAAACATCAACGGGGCTTCTTTGAGGGGTTGAGGTGGGATGGGTTGTTGATATGGCATAGCATATGCATTTTTAGGAACATAAGGGAATCCCTGTGGTTGAACGAACATCCCGGGAGAAGAGAACATGTCTCCTTGTGGTGATTTTGAATAAATGTTTAAATAAGGAGGAGCATTGTTATGGTACGGGTTATTTGGTGCCAAGTCGGGGGTCATGTTTTCAACTGGAGTGGTGTTTGAAAACATGGTCCTAGTTGGTGTTTGTTGTGGGTAACTATAAGGATTTTGAGGAGGCATGCCTAATGTGCCTGTTCCTATAAGGAGGTCGACCTGACTGGGGTGATGCAGAGGGTTGGGGATTCCTGCTTGCCCAAAATATGAATTTTTGTTTACTTGAGCAAGCTCTAAACCTCTAACCTTCTCAAGTAAGGCTGAAATGACCTCCATTGGCAAAGACACAGTGCTTTGTCTTAGGGGTGTTTGTTGTATACCTTGAGGTTGTAAAGGACTATGATACCCTGCTATGAATTGATCATTACCTTTCCAAGATTCACTGACGGTATTTTCCATAGGTGGAGTTATGGGGGTGTTTTCCTAGAATAGGGCATCAAACTATATTTGTAGGTTCCCTATAGGTGGAAACATATTTTAGAAGAATTGTTCACTTTTAGATAAGTGTGCTAAGTACTCCTCATCCAAAAAGGGGAGTGGGTCGACTGACTACCCTTGATCTATGGTCCTGAAGAATACCGAGGAGATGAAGTGGATTCTCTAGTAAATGTAATATTATTAGAGCACGATGCATCGGCTATTGTGTTTGTGCAACCGATCAAATTCCTTGATTCGAATGAAGAACTAGAGCTATTCCTATGAGGGGGAGTATGAGATGACAAATAATTACTTGAATAGTTATCATCCCATGTAGAAAGTGAGGGTGATGGTTGTTTGTTTGTTTGACCATAGCTTACTTTGAGACCTGAGAGAGATCTGCCATATGCATCGTATCTCAAAATATTTAGGGGTTATATGAATACCCGCAGAATAATGGGAAAGAGTGAAGGTGGATGAAAGAAATGAAAAATAAAAGAGGGATATTTGTTTGTTCACATTGGGTTCACCAATTTTGTACAATGGAAAAGTGGCATGCAAACATGGATATCTACAAGTACATTTTCCTCGTACCCGACCTCCCAAGGTCGTGTTGAGACAACCGGTGAATTTTGAAGGTTAATGGATATGGATAAGCTAATATGGTAATCTTAAATCCTCAATACACAATAATGGAATATGTGAATCTAAGGCGAAGAAGGCCCTTCTAACTTGGATTGGTGTAATGGCTCGTTCGGATATAATGGCTACTTGGAGGCTCCAATCAATGTCGAGCTCTACCGAGATCCTATTTCTTGGTTGTTGGATACATGGGAAGTGACCTATGGGAGCTTTGTATGTATATCCTAGATAAGTTCATAAAATGGTGATGGGTGATTTAGTGGATTTATAGTTAACTATGGGTGGTTTTCTGGTCTAGCCCAGAAAATATTAGATTGATTGGCTTCTATGTTTAATACAGAAAACTGTGATATAATATCTCAAGTAGAGTGGTGAAGATATAAACACTAGTGTTCACAAGTCGGTGTCAATACTTGGTGATTTGTAGGCCCGTTGGGTTATGGGACTTAGGGATCACAACCGTGAGTTCATGGTTGTCGTGGACCTGTTATGGTCATGTGAAGAATCAATCCCTTCTCCTAATTATCCAGTAATCATATGCCTTTTTAGCTTCTATATTTAGAACTAGAAGTTGTATGATTTTCTCATAATACCTAACAGGTGTTATGGAAACTTGGATACATAAGCTAGTGTCTATGTCAACGAGGAGATCTCCTACATTAGGCTATTGAACCAAAGGATCGAAACCAAATGCTTGTTCTCATTCAAATCCTTGTACAGTCATTTAGATATTTTATCAAGGAAATCTATAATTAGGATGATTTGACCAAAAGTTGTAACCTTTGTCATCTTCAATGTTTAATCCTCTCAGTTGTTAACTAATTTCTTATAGGTTTGTTGTTGCTCAAAAGACCTGTATCCTGAGGTCTTGATCTATATCAGCTAATGTCATGTGTAAATTTGGTTGAGGTACTATGGGTTCATATATATACTCTCTAGGCACTCTAGGTCCGTGATTGTCATACAAAATGATTCAACTTTTAACTAACATTTAATAAACTAATTACAAAAAGAGGTATTTACACTATGCAAGCATCCTTCTACTTTTGTATTTTTCAATGACGTATTTCAATGAAATTGAAGAGTAGCTACTCTAGTATATTTATAAAATGGAAAACTAATCTAGAAACAGAATCAAAATAAACAAAGTAGCTTGGTATGGCTATTTACCTATGCAGTTGTGATTTTATCCTAAATATCTAAGCGATTAAACATATTAATTTGAAAGGCTCTCGATTGTACCTTAGAAGTGAGGAATGAATCATAGTTTCTTAGAAACTATCAATCCCCACAGCTTCCCTGGTGATATCGAGAGCAAAACTTTTAACTGAAATGAAATAATTCACTACTCTATTCGATATGTTTATAATTAGAACTTTGATAGCTCAAACTTGGCATTTACAGAACAATGGTAAATCCAGTTGTGTGTGATTTCATCCCCTCAATGTGATCTCCTCATTCCTTCATGTTCTCGTGAATCTAGAAAGTGTGTATATGATAGTATCAATAGAAGATAGCAATCGAACAATGACAACTTTGGATATAGACCGAATACAATGCGAGTAGGAGAGGGATAACGCAAGTGAACAGAGCTTGACTATGTAATTCCTAGTGGGATTTATTATGGGAATACAACACAAGTGTACCGAGAGCTTCAGAAACTATCCTTGTGACAAAACAAAACCTGCAACTTTAATGGATTCTAGTCTAGAAATGAAACTATTCTATGCTAAACTGATTTGTATGGAGTAGCAATGGAATAAGACTGAAACAAGAAGATTATATGAGCTCTAAAACACCAACAATGGAAGAAAAACATGAAATTGGTAGAATTCTAAACAAGAAATTGAAAGACTGAAAAAGAGAATTGAGAAGATGAGGGGCCATTTGCTTGAAAACAAGCTAGCTATTTATAACTAATGCATTTACCAGAGGGTAACTCCCATTTGATCTCTTTTACTATAAACAAAGGAAAAACACTATTACTAGGGGACCAAAAACATTAATGCAAGCCAAATTTGTTGAAGAAAGCATGTAAATTTGAAGATTTATGTTTAACGTGATCATTGGAGGAATCTGGAAAATATGAACAAAACCACCACCCTATGCGCAGGCGGCGGTTACGGGATCGCCGCCCGTCCGGGTGGTGGTCATGGGTTTGCGCCTAGTTAGGGTGGTGATTCTATCACTATAGATAAAAATGTAGGAAAAGGGGGGAAGGGAAAACAAGGCATGTAGAGGCTGAGCGGGAATGCGGGGTACAAGCGTATACATGGTGAGCCTTTCTGGATTCCGAACACCTTGCAAGGAGACCTATATCATCATTGGGGTATGCGTAACATCGTTCGGGTGGTGTAGTACCCTACAATTTTAGGTACGCACAAAGTGTCAATAGATTTTTGTTTTTGTTCATCTATCTATTTTATTTTATTCTCTACCTCATTTGTTTTTGTTTCCTCATCTTTTAGATTTGTAGCTTCTTGTTCTCTTTCCTTTCTAGATTTAATCAAAATCCCAATGAGATCTTCAATCTCCTTCATGTGGTGGAGATCCACAACAATATTTTTCTTTTTAAGTGTAGTTATTTCCTACTATAGATCTGCGCAGGTGGCTTGTCTCCTCTATTTCCACTTGTTCTTGAATTTCTTTTATCAACTCCTTGGGAAGTAAATGACTAATATCTATGACGAATATGGAAATTTTTTCCATATAATAAATTATTTCTTCTACTATCACCATATGTTCTTTTCCTGAGCTCACCTCATACTCCTGGGCTACCTGTGAGATACCACTTGTTAAACATTTCTTGTAGTATTCATAGGATGTGGTAGACAATGTTGTGTCCACCTATGGTTTTGTAATCCCTATGAATTCTGGTGTTATCTTTGTTAGTGAATCCTATGGTGAGACATAAGGATTCCTTTCTTTGTCTGATTCTAAAATTTCCTTAGATGTTGGCTCTTCTTCTTCTGTGTTGAATATTGACTTGTTTTAATTTTGATTTCTGTATGAGTGCCTTCGGCATTTTGTGGTAGGAGCTATGGAACTAGAAGCTTTAACAACTTTTCTTTTATATGTTTTAGTGTCTAGTTTGCATTGTTGTGCCTAGGCATACTAATCATTATATTCTTCAAAATTTTCTTCAATAACTTCATTAAACATGGGAAGAGTAGGTCTCTTAGGATCCACAAAGTATGATTTTATTACTTGTATATATGTCATTATTAAGTCACTTGAATATTCATTTGGAAATGGCACCACTTTCATGGTCCTGGGAATTAATGGCCCGATAAAGGTATAATCAATATCCGTAATAAACATAATCTTCTATTCATATTTTGCCACAACTTGTTTTGATATTCTAGATTTATTTACAACTATCCCCCTAATTCTATCTGTCCATCCAATGAGTGAGGTTATTTGGGTGAATGCATCCATTGTTTTCATATGTTCCTAGATTTTCTCGTTATTGGGGTATCTTTACGCACCCAAAATTACATGTGTTACATTGTCAAAAATGGTTACAAAAATCCCCAATGATGATTCAAGTCCTTTCAAGAAGGTGTTTGAGCTCCAAAACCCATTCGCAGTGTATATTTTTACCTAGACATATTTACTTAGCCTTCCCACACTTTTCCTAGATTTCTTCCTCTATCTACACATGTTTTTTCCTTTAGTGATAGGAACACCACCCTTCCTAGGTGGAGGTTCGAAACCTCCACCCAGCGGGCAGAAATCTGAATAACTTTTCCAGATTTTG
This sequence comes from Taxus wallichiana var. yunnanensis, assembly GCA_018340775.1. Lineage (NCBI taxonomy): Eukaryota > Viridiplantae > Streptophyta > Pinopsida > Cupressales > Taxaceae > Taxus > Taxus wallichiana. Next base: position 385,980,613 of record CM031236.1, read on the forward strand.
TCATGCATGTTTTGACATGGGATAATTCACTTAACTTTACTTTTAGCATACATCTATGGGCCAAATTGTCTAAAAACAATTTTGATTGCTTGGTTCTCCTTCCCTATTCTATTTTTGCATGTGCTTTAGTTAGTTAGAACTTCCTCTTCTTGCCTTATGTATGAAGGCACATGCCAGCCCCAATTCTTATATATTCCGTGTTTGTATTCAAGAAAAATGCCTTAGAATTTTTGTGTATCTTACATTATATTGCTGCCACAATCTTTCTATGAATTTCTTAGCCAAGCTCAGATCTCTTGTGTTATATCTCTTCGACTTGCATTGCATCTAGTCTACCTTCATGTTGTCGTTGCTCAAGTTCCATCCTCATGTTGTTGTTCTTGCATTCCCAATTCCTTAGACTCGAGATGAACACTCGGAGAAAGAAAGGAACAAATTGAGGGGACAAATAAATATACAACTAGATTCACCAAAGCTCTTGCTTATCCAGGTTAGAGTTGTGTGTTTGTTTGCTTGATTTGTTAAATTGTTAATTTTATCACTATATTCAATTGCATATCAAATATAGTAGAAAATTTGTTCATTTCAATTGATTATGAAATTACAAGTAGATCAAGTCATTAGAAATTTTTCTCTTTGATATTACCAAGGAAGTTGTGGGGAACAATATCTCTTTCAGTGGTCATGCTTTTTTCTTCACCTATGAGGTAGGAATTGAAGGGTTTTTATTAGATTAGGTTATTTGTTTTAGGTTAGATTCACATATTCGCACAAGTAACTAGCTACATCTACATTATTACTTGTCTTTATTTTATTTATTAGACTAGAATGCATTGCTTGAAATTTTGAAAAAGATTAAAAATATTTCCTTTGATAGATTAGTTTACTTTTATTGCTTTGATCGATATATTGTGAAAACTCCAAAACAATAGATTAGATTTCCTTTAGTAGAATTAGTTTTCTTATCAAAATCACCTTATTTCATTTTGTATGACCATTAACGGTCCACAAAAAGAAAAGACATACGATTGTGATCCCTGGTCCTATAACCCAACGGGATAGAATTGATAATTGACATTGATACTATTTTATGTTTGACATTCTTACACACACCTATAACTTTTGTTGAGAAAATAGAACTAAATACACTAAACATCACCTTTGCTAATAAATCCTATGATTATTGGAATTCTCTTGGAAACATGGTTTGATTCGCACATGACCATACAAGGGCCACAACCTCCAAAAGTATTTGGTTGTGATCCTCATGTCCCACAACCCAATGGGCTTGCTAACTAGTTAGACATTGACACTAGTTTGTGTACATTATTATTCAGATCTTCACCACTTCTACTAGACATTATTACACAAATTTACTTAGTAAACATAATAGCTGATCAAAGCTAATATTTTCTTGACTAGACAAGAAAATATCCCTTTAATCCATGTGGCTCCACCACATCTCTCATTCTTACTTCCATGACCTTGTCTGGAAATTCATATGAGGCACCCACAGGTAATTTTATATGTGTTCAAAAACCAATAAAAATAATCTCAATAGAGCTCGATATTGATTGGAGTCTCTGAGTAGCTATTATATCTAACCAAGTCATCATACCACATAAATCTTGATATTACATGTAGAAGATATAATATTTCCCAATTAGCTTGATCTACATCACTATACTCACATTCACATTCATTCTACACCGGTTGTCTCGGCACAACCTTGAGAGGTCGGGTGCGAAGAAGGTCACATGTTGATTTTCTGTCGTACAAATTGGTGAACCCGATGTGAAGAGCTAGTCTCTAAATGTTTCTACTTTCTTTGTCCATCCTTTATTCTACGGGTATTCTTATAACCCTGAATATATCGGATACCGAAAGTACGATCTACCCATCCTGGGTTTTACATGTATAAATATAAAGTAAGTATACCACAATAATCACTTCACTTTTAAAGTGGGAAAACAACAAGTCAGCTGCTCAAAACCATCTTCTTCAGGGAACCAATGTTGGTTCCTCTATGTGTATTGAGGAACTTGACCAATTCATGTAGACCTATGCTCATGACAAATCAAGTTCAAACAACATGACTTTCAGTAGGGAAGCAAGTTTATCTCCTTGGGTATTGTATCGATGACCCATTATCATGAAATCAGATCAAATATTGCATCTAGATGAGGAATATTTACCATGATATGATTGGAGTGAAAAACACTTCAGAACATGAACCAAGATTTCAATAGGTTGCAAGGATAAGGGGATGTTCTACTCCAAAAAAATAATGTTACCCTCCACCAACCAAAAATACTACTAATGAGTGGTGGCAACATAGTAAAAAATTCATATCGGGATACCATACTCCTCAACAACCTTCGAGGGTTCAACAAAAATAACCTAAGAAAAGCACCACCCCGTCAATGCGAGATGTCATCTCGGTGTTGGTAAACAAAGTCAAAGAGCTAGAGTTTTCCCAAAATTCTCAAAATTCATAGGCAGGGAAACCACGAACTTCTCCCTACCCACAGAATTATAAACAAATACGTACTCCACATAATCCTCTAGTTTATATGGTTACTCAAAACCCTCAATATCTACTTACGGGGATGGGAACCTTGGGTATACCCCCTTACGCCATGTATATATATCTCGCAAAAGGCACCATCCATAATTGCATTCTCAAACATCATATGAGCCAAAAATGTAGTGTTCCCTAGTTTTTGCCTTCAATTCCATGTCAACGTAATGAACCTTCCTACATACAAATGTATTCTACATATCTACATGGGGATATATACACCTACCTAGGTTCGTATGGACAACCACAGGGGATGCCATACGCCCAAACAAATGTCTATACTATCCCATTTAAGTACCCAATGCAACCTCTACCTACCCAATAAGGATATTTAATAATGGAAGCATACGCAATGAGGACCTATTATGAATATCTTAAGGAGACTCTAGACTTCCCCATTCAGATAGTCGTGCTCCCAAGACCCTTTCCCGATCTTGAGAAATTCAAAGGGGATGGATGGAGATCCTAATGCACACATTAAAGATTATGTAACATCCATTTAAGATTTGCTCCCATGGGATGTGTTTTTGTGAATATTTTCCTAAGACACTAGAAGGTATTTCTCTTGATTGGTACTATATGATATTGGAGGCTTCAATACACTCATTCAAGCAACTCATATCATAATTTATTAAATCTTTTGATATGAACAAACTTTTGAGAATATGAATCAGGTAATTCCTTCATATCAAGCAAGAGCACAATGATTTTGTAGCCCACTTCATTCAAAGGTGGTGAAAAGTTCTCTACTCCTCTGCAAGCACTCCAAATATGGATCAAATGGAGCTTTTTGATTTGTTCCTCCACTCTCTCAATAGGGAGACAAAGGAAGAGGTTCAAAAGTTCCCGCTAAGGAGATATGAATAGGTTATAGAGGGTGCTCTTTAAATTAACCAAACAACCATTGACAGTGTTCATAAGACTTATCAAGATAATTGAAGGTTAGTCACCCCTAATCAAAATAACCCTAGTTACTCCAACAACATGAATAGTAACCAAGGACCAAAAATCCTCAATAATAATTGTGAAGTCACGATGGATGGGGTGATGGACCAACCTAAGAATCCTAACATTGTTAATGTTACCAATACAAGTGCTTTAAACAACAATAACAATGACAATAATCAAAGAAACAATAACTTCTCTCCCTTAGTCAATGTTGTATATTTTAACCATCAACAATAACAACAACAACAACCTCAACAATCAAGGAAAATATAGACCCAAGGCCCTAACCAATACCCAAGTGGGAATCCGAACCAATTTCAAAACCAAGGGAAAGGGTTCCCAAATTTTTGTTATAACAATCAACAAATTGAACAATATCCATAATTTTAGACCGTAACAAGGTGAAAACCAAAGGCTCTGAGATTACGGTCCTGATTTATATTACGGTTTCCATAGGGTTAGCAGGCATGACAAAAGAACATGTCATGATTGTAATAAGTATTTAGTGACATTTTCCGGAGGATCAAAGACAGTTATTTGTTGACATGTTTTTGGCAAACCCGACAATACCCACTCAAAACACCTACATGGGACCAAAGATCTCCATAGAACACACCACTTGGAATCTTTAACAATCCTCTCCCCATGCATCCGAGAGGATGGTAGAATGGATCCCAAAGGTTCAAACAAAGGTATTGTAATAGGGAACCATGATCACGAAGCCTAAACTTCATCAAACCCACTAGTGAAACCTCCTTTGGATGGTTCCAACAAAAAAATTGTGGGGTTCGTCAAGTTGGACATTGAACCTCAAATTATTCTTCGCAGACTATCTTGATCTACCCAAATAGATTATATGACATTCACAATATGCTAAACAATCTAGTAGGAGCTTACAATTTGATCAATGACTTAACTAAGACCTTCTCTCATATTTCCTTCTTAGATATGTTAAAGAATTCCCATGGTCATAGGGCGACTCTACTAGAATCACTGGGTCTTGGTCATTTAAATAATGTCACCCCTCCTCCAGAAGCACAAATAAACCACATGTATTTTGATGTCTATCCCCTAGGGCAGCCTAAAAGAGATGTTGGATTTGTATTCAACATCAGCAAGATACCCATAGACACTGAAATAGCTCATAGAGGTGACCCAATGTTGTTTTTACAAGTTTGGATTTACAACAACTATGTAAAGAGTGTAATGATTGATGATAGGGAAACAATCAATATAGTCCCCTTTTCTTTCCTTCAAAAGCTAGGGTATAGGGAGACAAATTTCTCTTCAACAAGAAATACGTTGAGAGGCTACGACAACCTCAAAGCAATGTCAATCAACTATAGTGTTTCAGTCACCCTTGGACCTAATACAATGCTAACTCGATTTTTATATTATAGATCAAGCAACAAACTATAATATGATCCTTGGTCATGACTCATTTTTGGATTCATTGCATGAAGGAGATTCCCTCCACTTTGTTTTAGGAAGTTAGGTTCATATATTTAAGGAAGGTCTTTATGGCACAGGGTGATCCAAAACCCTTCAACATGCACCTAACTAACTTGAAAACGAGGCCGGGATCCACTCAGAGTTTGAGCTTCCTAAAAATAAGTTAAATAAACCTACAAGGTCAATGCTAGAGTAAAATTTTGTTCCTACAATGGAATTAGAAGTCACAGATTTGATCGAAGGCATTTTAGCAGTCAAAGATGAAACCTTCATCATAGAGATAGTGTTGATGGAAACCATGGAAAATATATTTGAGCTACTAGAGAAATATTTACTCATTCTCCTTCCTTTCGATTCTATGGGCATGGGACATACCCTAGGACTCGGTTCTCTTCTAGAAAATGAGGTTTGTATGGTTGAGGTAACTAAAGTAAAGGAGAAAGATTCAAAATATGATCCAACATCCATTTTTCCAAGTAACTATTGGACTCTCCATTTTGATGGAGCCAAATGTCATTTTGGCACTGGGGAAGGTGTGATTCTTACCTCTCCTGAGGGAAGGATTATACCTTTTCCTTCAAGTTAAACTTCAAGTGCAAAAATAATGGGGCTGAATATGAAGCCCTTCTACTTGGTCTCATCGTAGCCGAAAGAATGGGTGCTCTTAATATTAGAGTGTTGGGTGATTCACAACTTTTTAAAATTAGATATCCAAAGTATATGAGACTAGAGTTGAGCATTTAAAAATATACAAAACCTCAATGCTTAATATAACAAAGAGATTTGACTTCATATCAATCGAAGCAATTCTAGAAGAGAAAAATATACTTACGGACTCGATTACTACCTCCACTTCTCAATTTATTCCAAGAAGTGAGTTGGAATATTCAAACTTCATGGTCTCGGTTCATGTAGAACCTTTGGTTCATAAGACACTGGTAACTCCAATGTTGACATACATAGAGAATGAGATCAATTCTTTCATTACGGATCACATTAACGTTGAAAAATAAACTCTAGGATATATAAACGCTCTTGCAGAATTACATCTTACACATCACGAGGATAATATTTCTCTAATTCTACACTCTTCTTCCTATTTTAGAAATCCCATCATAGAATCTTCCCTAGGAGGGAACTCAAAATTTATGAGGTAGGAGAAGAAGGGGATTTAGAGTTTCCTCTAGCCTTGCACTGAGTTTAAGGAAGGAAAACCTACTTAATCAAGGAAAAAATTGATATAAATAACGAAATTGAGGAAAAACCAAATATTTTTAAGATAGGGTCCTCTTTCACTCCTGAGGAGGTTGAAATACATACCCACTTCCTCAAGGATCATAAAAAATCATTTAGGTTTAGTTACAAAGAAATGACAAGAATTACATCACACATTGTAGTGCACAATCTTGTTACCAAACCAAATGCTAAGATAATTAAGAAAAAGTCAAGGCCCATGAAGCCAAAGGTGGCCCTCGGGTTGAAGGAATAAGTGATGAAACTCCTCCAGGTGGGATTCATCAAGCTAGTTGACTACTCACAACGGGTGTCTGACATAGTCCCTGTTCTCAAGAAAAATTGACAGATCCGCATCTATATAGAATTTCAGGATATAAATAAGGCTTTTCCTAAAGATGATTTCCCATTACCATCGATTGATTTTATCATTGATGTGATGAATTTCTTTGATTTTTGTCTCTAATGGATGGATTCTCTAGGTATAATTAGATAAGGATCTCTAAAGAAGATTAGGCCAAAACTACATATATAACTCCTTGGGAACTTATTGTTATGTTGTCATGCCATTTGGGCTTAAGAATCTTTGGTGATACATACCAATGGGAAATGAATTATATATTCCATGAAATTATACATAAGACTATGGAATCCTATGTGGTGACATTCTGGCTAAGGTGAAAAATTACTACAATCACCTAGAGGTGCTTCGTATCATCATTTCTCGCTTAATCAAATATGGCATCACATTGAATCCAGAAAAATGTGTATTTGGTGTAACAAGAGGAAATATTTTGGGGTACATCATATCTTCATGAGGAATTGATGTGGACCCAACCAAAATATGAGCTGTATTAGAAATGATTCCACCAACGGATGAGTCTGACATCAGATCTTTTCTTGGAAAACTTGGGGCAATCCGAAGATTTATCCTTGACTTGACCTTTTTATTCACCCAATCAACAATTTGTTGAAAAAGGATTATTACATTGATTGGATAGATGAATGTGATGAGGCATTTGATTCATTTAAATGATTCTTATTATCCCCTCCCACACTCATGCCACCTAGATCATATCATCATTTGATGTTGTACATGCGAGCTACAGATGTTTCACTAGCTGGTTGTTGGCTCAAAAATATGATGACAAACGAGAATGTGCAGTCTATTTTATTAGTCAAATGTTGCTTGATTATGAGACACATTACACATAGGCAGAAAAAGAATGCCTTGCCATAGTCTTTGTGACAAAGAATTTGAGACATTATATGTTGAATCAAGAAATAAAGGTTATTGTTAAGTTAGATAACTTGCAGACATTCCTCACACAAGGATCCTTATCTAAGAGTGTCAGGTGCTTTATAAATCTGATGGTAAAATTTGAGCTAACGTTTGTTAATCATAAATTTGTCAAAGGGCAAATCATTATGTACTACTTGGCTGATAATGCGTTAGATGGAGGAAATCTGGTAGATCTAAACTTCCCCAATGAGTGTGTATACTTCATCGAGACTAGGCCCCCCATTTATGTGTGTCCATGGTATACTGACATAATTAATTTTATAGTGGACCACACGTATCTAGAAGGGGAAACATCTTAACAAAGAAGGAGGTTATGTGTCATTGCCACTAAGTACATTATTTTGGAGCAAGTTCTCTATCATAGAGCCTTCAAAAAAATGTTATTAAGATGTGTTGACGTAGAAGAATCTAAAAATATTCTTTATGAGTCACATAGCAGAGTATGTGGAGGTCACTTCAAAGGCCATGAAATTTCTTGAAATATACATCAGATGGGCTATTTTTTGCCCACTCTATAGCAGGATGCAATAGAATTTATGCACATATGACACAAATTTCAAGATTCCTCCCATGAGATCCACATATCGGCACAAGATCTCAGTAACCAATTGCAACCCCATGGCCCTTTTCCATGTGGGGCCTAGATCTAATAGGAAAATTCTTCCCCTCATCAACAGATGGCTAGAACTTCATAATCATGTCCAAAGTGTACTTTACTAATTGGGTAGAAGCCATGCCTCTTACCACTCTACCCAAGTCTGCAATCGCTAAGTTCATCTTAAACTAGATCATTTGTAGGTACATGGTGCCACATGTCATTATCTCGAGATAATGGCACATCTTTTAGAAAAGAAAAGGTACGTGAATCATGTGAAAAATTCAAGATAATTAATCACACATCTTATCTTTATTATCCTCACGCCAATGGATAGGTTGAGGCTATGAATAAAACATTAAATTCCATCCTCCTTAATCTGTTAAGGAGAACAAACAATATTGGCATTTAAAGCTTTTTTCGGCCTTGTGGGCCTATCGGATGTTAGTTAGAACACCAACAGGGGCAACCCCTTTTCTTTGGTATTTAGTGTGGAAGTAATTTTACCACTCGAAGTTGAAATACCAAGTCTCCTATTTCACTACAAGGAATCTTGGGAGAATAAGGCTATCGAGAAGCATGAATCTCAGTTAGAAATTCTTGATGAGGTTAGACTCAACACTGAACAACAACACAATGTTTACGCTGACCAAATGGCTCGGAAATACAACAAGAAGGTTTACGAGTGTGAAATATATGAGGGATATTTGGTCTTAATACTTGACATCTATATAGACAAAAAGGCTGGTGAAGGAAGAAAAATTAGACCCGGTGGTTGGGTTAATATCAAGTAGTATAAGACTACATAAAAGGGCCATTTCTCCTATGTACACTACTGGGGTGAAGAATTTAATGAATCGTGAACTCTCTTCACTTGAAGAGGTATTACACATGATCCATTGGCATTTGCATATGTACATTATTGCATCTGCATTGCACTTTAATTTTCTAGTTCATTCTATAAAATTTGTGATCAAGGGACTTATTCTTATAACACCTCCTAAAAACTTCTTAAAAACATTTGAAAAACATTCAAATTATATCTCTTAAAACTTTCATGGTATCATTAATTGTTTCGAAATCATTTCATCAATTAAAACATGATAAGATAGTTTTGACCATGACCATACCAAGGCCTGCATATTTGGTTCTACTTATAGTCTCTTTCTAGATTAGGTTTCTTTGCCTATATTTTATTCTAGAAGCTTCATGGTGTCACATCTATCCCATAAATATCTCTTTGGAAATAAGAACATGCTAAACATTTTTCCTAGATGAGTAATTCAAATGAAAATCCACAAAAAAATTATTTTACACATTTCTTTGCCCTAACAACCTTCGGTGTTGAGCTTGCATCTCTTACTGATGATGTAGAGTTGGGAAAAGAGATAAATGCCCTTACTCACCTATTCCTTATCCACGGTGATCACCCCATGCTTCCTCTTTTGGTAGCATGGGGCGAGCTGTAGGATGTCTCTTTGGTAAAATTTAAAGTTAGAAGCAATCAATTCAAATATTGCAAAATCATAAGTCAAAGAAAAAGTGAGTTAGATGTCCAAAATTCCAAAAGAGTTTAAAACCTCAAAACCGGATTTTTTCAACTAGGTAGCCTTCATGAATGCTTTATCCTTTTTCATCCCTTTCAAAAAAATAAACCTACTACTAATGTGTGAAATAAATTTGTTAAGAACAATAATAATAGATAGAAGTCCTATGGAACCTTTAAGGCTGGAAATAAATTTGAGCACGAAAAGGGACTCGTAGGAGGTTGTTACAATTGTGGCAAGGATAATAACACAAATAAATTTCCTTTGAAGAAGGATGACTATAATCAGCAGCACAAGATACACGTTATAGTAGTTGACAAATAGAATGAAAAGCAAGTCACACCCATAAAGATTCCAAGTAAGTTATTTGGATTATCTCAGAACTATTATTTTTGATATCGAGCTACTGAATGTTTTATTTCTACTAAATTAGCATTGAAATTAAAAATAAAAGCTGGAAAAATGGATAAATCATGGGCTGTACATTATGGAAATAATGTTGTTCACATAGTTAGTATGTGTATTTTTGGAGCAATCCTTGACTTGCCTAGTTTTTCCACTAAGGTTGACCTTTATGTTACTCCTTTAGGATCTTATGATGTAATCATAGGTGTTAATTGGCTAGCTGAGCATAAGGAAAAGGTTGACTATTTTGAAAAACATATTAGTTGTTTGGATGATCTGTAGAAAACAACATACATTCAGGGTGTAAAACGAGAGATTTTGGTTAGGAAATTGTCAGCTATGCAACTTAAAAAGGCAAAAAAAAAGGTTGCATTTTGTATGCAGTAAAAATTTCTAAAACAATAGAAGAAAGTAGTGACTTCTTGGAAAGGTATCTATTGTTACGAAATTTCAGTGATGTATTTCCATAAGAGTTACCTGGTCTTCCACCCAAATGGGAGTTTGACTTCACAATTGAGATCAAATCGGGAATCCAACCTCTTTCAACGACACCTTATAAAATGACTACTATTGAGTTGATAGATCTTAAGGAATAGTTACAAGAACTTTTTCTAAAAATTTTATTAGATCGAGTGTCTCACCTTGGGAGCGCTAGTAATATTTTGAAAAGAAATATGGAACACTTAGACTATGTGTTGATTATAGATTGTTAAACAAAGAAACAATTAAGAACAGATATCCAATTCCTAGAATTGATGATCTATTTGATCGAGATGCATGGTGCATCAGTGTATTCTAAAATAAATATTTGATCTGGATATCACCATTACAAATAAAAGATGAGGATATTCATAAAATAGCTTTTAGAACAAGGTATGGACATTATGAATTCATAGTTTACCATTTGGATTAACAAATGCACCGCATCTTTATGAATTTAATGAATAATATTTTTCAAGAATACTTGGACAAATTTGTGCTTTTATTCTTAGACGATATTATCATATACTCTAAAATCATCGAAGAACATGATAAGCATTTAAAAATAGTTCGAGAAATATTGAGAAAGAGGAGGTTGTTTGGTAAGTTCAGTAAATGTTATTTCTATGATACGGAAGTGAACTATTTGGGTCATGTCACAAGAAAAGATGGAATAATGGTAGATCCCTCTAAAATTATTGCAATAACCGAGTGGCCTACACTAAAGAATGTCTAAAAGTTAGAATATTCATGGGTCTTGGTTGTTACTACAAGAATTTTGTTAAATACTTCTCCAAATTTATTGCACCAATAACTTCACTACGAAAAAATGATAAGAAATTTGTATGGAATGAAAAATGTGAATCGTGCATTTAAGACTCAAGGATTAGTTAACATCAACACTTATTTTGGCTATACTTGATCCTAATGGAGACTTCACTATTGTAATGATGTATCCAGGGAAAGGTCTCGGAGGTAATCTATTAGAAAAGGATCGTGTCATAGCTAATGAAAGTAGAAACCTAAAGTTACATGAGCTGATTTATGCGCCACATGATTTAGAGTTTGCTACCATTATTCACGCACTCCAAGTATGGAGGCATTATCTTCTTGGTAGACCTTTTGAACTAAAAATTGATCATCTTAGGTTGAAGTATATTTTTACTCAGCCAAATCTGAATGCAAGACAATGAAGATGGTTAGAATTTCTATCTCATTATGATTTCGACATAAGTTATATTAAAGGTAAAGAAAATAGAGTAGAAAATTCTCTAAGTTGTAGGAAGCATATTTTTGCTCTTATAACATTGAGAAATCAGTTTAAAGATGAGGTAAAAAGTGTCATGGAATATTATTCTTATTTTCAGCAAGCAAAGACAACACTTTCTATAGATCTAAATGATGTGAGATATATAGGTTTTCACTTTGACAATAAAGGATTCTCATGGTTTGAAAATAGGAATACATACCTTTGTTAAATGAGTTAAGAAAGAAATTTTTAACTGAATTTCATGATTCACCTTTTCAAGACACCCTAGCATTACAAAAATTTAAAAAACAATATTTCTAGAAAGAGATGAAAAAGGATGTGATTGAGTTTGTGACACACTATTTATAATGTCAACGTGTTAAATATGAGCATATGCATTGAGCTAGTTTACGATATCCTCACAACATACCATAGTATAAATTGCAAGTCATAAACATGTATTTTTTCAAGGGTTACCTATGTCAAGAAATAAACATGATGTTATTCTAGTAGTTGTTGATAAACTAAAAAGGTAGCTCATTTTATTGTTGGTAATATTAAGAATGATTCACCTATTTTATCAAAAAGATTCATGCATGAAATTTTTAGATTACATGGAGTACCGAGTTGATCATATCGATAGAGACCCAAAGATGACATATAGATTTTGGCAAACACTTAATGCAACTCTAGGGTCTAACATGAATTTTAGTTCGCTTACTACCTAGAAATGGATGGGTAGACCGAAAGATTTAATCAAGTTTTAGAAGACATGCTACAAATGTATTGCATGGATCAGAAGTATAAATGGGAAGAGTACCTCTCATTAGTTGAGTTTTCTTATAATAACACATATCACGCCTATCGAAAATGGCACCTTTCAAGCATTATATGGAAGGAAATGAAGAACTCCGGTTAGTTGGGACAAAATTGAGGATAATGAGGTAATTGGACATGAAATCCTTATGTAAATGGAAAAACAAGTGTAAATGATTTGTGAATGCTTAAAAGAAGTTTCAGATAGGAAAAGAGTTATGCAAACTTAAAGCGGGTGGATAAGAAATTTGAACCCTGGTGAGAAGGCATTTCGTAGGTTAAACCAAAAAGAGTTCTATAACTTTTGTCAAAGATACCAAGTTATCACATTTTTATGTGGGACCCTTTGAAATTGTTGAAGTAATCAACCCCGTAGCTTATCATTTATCTTTACCTCCGCTTTATCACGAATGCATCATTTTTTCCATATTTCTCTTCTTAGGAAACACATTTCAGATTTATCACATGTGCTAAATTTGAATTTCTTGCAGGTCAAAGACTTAGGAATAATCGTTGTTAAGCCAATTTGAGTGTTGTAAACTTGTAAGTTGCAATTAAGAAATCATGAAATAAGTCAATGTAAGGTCCAGTGGGATCAATTTAATGAAGAGAGTGCAACTGTGAAAAACTTAAAGGTATGAAAAATTATTTTTGTACTTTTTTCAATAGAATTGATTTTTTGGTCCGATAAATTTTTAATATTTTATTCATGATATGTCAATAAATCTGCCAGTTTTGGGTAGACATTACATTATTTAAAAATGGATAGCTACTTTAATGTTGATTGGGGAATTTGAAAAACCTAGTTTTGTTATGAACATAAGAATGAGAGTATAATAATCTGATTTGTCCTTGATGTAAATTATATGATTAATTTAATCATTGGGACGATGATTATTTTTAGGAGGGAAGTATGTAACATATTTGAAAAAATATTAATTTGATCACTTTCTCTCTTGACATTGCAAACATAGACATGTGATTTGTCTTAGGAAGGTTTATTCTTTTGATTGTTGGAAATCATGTTTGTAATGAATAAATTATTACTGTACAAAGATTCATTTTGCTCGATTCTATTTTATTGAAAATGAAGCCATTATTCTATGTATACTAAAAGGTTGTGAACCTGTATTGTTGTTTTCATACTTAGCATATGTTAACAAAAAAACCTTGGATCAATTCCATTGATCCAAGGTATGCTTCAATTCTTCTTACCTGATCATCTTGATAACCTGGCATTCTGAAATAGAAGGTAATGTGGGACTGAGTCTTGTTTTGGTTATAATTATGAGGACCCTTCTTCTGGTGTCCTTGCTTTGCATCATGTTGTAAATGGTGAGCTTGGATCTTCTTGATAAATATTTTTAAGACATTGAATAGCGTAAGAGGATTAAGGACCTATTATGGGACTATTAAGGTAAATACCTTAACCTAAGTTGTAATGTTCAATCCTATTTAGATTTTAACCTAAGGTAGCTAAGACCTACCTAGGACAGATTACTAAACTACTAAGGTGACACCCTAACATAAGTTGGTATGCTTTATGGTTGTAGAGTTTTGTAATAACCTAAGGAAAATACTAATTACCTAAAGACTAAGGTTGATTTCTAACCAAATATAGTCTAACCTAATCTAATGCTAAGCTAAGGGGCTACTTATTGATTTATTTGGCAAGTGGAAAGGGCGGTGGCATTGGTTTCTAAGGCATTAATGAGATTTGATTTTGAATTTAATAAACTATGAGCTACCAGTTTTGGTGGAGGCATGGGGAGTTAGGGGGATGTCTAGTTGGCATCATCACTAAATTTAAAATGCAAGAAAATTTTGAATTCAATTTTGCCAAATTTAGATGGTGGTGCTATAGAGAAAGAGGAGGGAAAGTTGGCAGTCATTTCATTTAATGATCTCAGTCATGGCAAAGAAACTACCTAGGAAGAGATGTAAGTAGATTTTGGAGAGGTTGTTTGGTCATTTGTTCTTTGCAATTTTTTCTCTGCATGGAGGTTTTGGTTCTTTGAACCAGTAGTTCTACTTTTGATCTAATGATATTCTTGGCAATATTGAGATATTTTTTATCTAGGGAAGTATAAGAGGAAGTATAAAGTTGGAGTTATGGAGGTCATTTTGGAAAAGGAGATATTGTGGAGGCTCGGATGGAAATCTTTTGCAAATCGATAGGAAGTTCTATCAAGCATGATAGGCTCTATCCATTAAGTTGTTCTTCTTTTTACTAAATGTCTTCATAAAAACAACTCTTCTCTTGGTAACAAATTAGTTTTTCTTTGTGATGTTTATTTTGCATTCATGCTTGAATTGTTCACTATATTCTTCTAATGAGATTCACTGTTTGATAAAATAGAATGTGGGTTTGTTCCTTGTTGAATATATGAGTGGATCATATTTTAACCTTGTTGGAGCTGGAATGTTGTCAAATTTGTGTGAACTTTATTGTCTATGCAAAATGGATTAAGGGAATACACTGTTTGATAAAATATTTGATCTGGGTTTGTTTATCCTCTGTTGGGAGAAGGTATGAAAAATGTATCTCCTACTGAATCTTGAGTTGTTTTCAGATCTTGTTTCTCCTATTTGAGTTATGCTAAAATAGATAGTTGAACTCAATTATTTTGGACTTCCTTCTTGTTTGGAAATAATAAGATTCATGTGTTACTTCTGCTAAGCTTATATGCTTTACTTATGAGAACCCCTGTTGGACTATTCTGAAGTAGTTAATGGAGATCACTCCTAAGAGGGATCACATTTTGGTTCTATTATCCTCTGCTTGATATTTTGATCAGACATGTTTAGTTCCTACTTGCACTTATATAGCGTCATTTTTTTTTCTCTCACCATATGTTTGAGAATATTTTTTAATGACCAAACTGGTCTTGGGGTCTGAATGAATTCCCTTGATACAATCTTCCTGAAAGTAAGGTTAATAAGTTCATGTTGTTGTGTTGTGGAAAGAATTATTGATTGTTCTCTTAATCCTTTTTGAGGTGAGGTTTTGTGCTTCAGGAGTTACCCTTATCGGTTCATCTATAGATTTACTGGTTTCTTGCATTCTAGTATGATGTTTATATGACACTATAGAGATGGGATATCTAAGTTGAACTATGAAATAGTTCAGTTTTGATTATCTTAAGGAAATGAGTTGGAATGCTTTTGGTTTTACTCTTCTCCTTTGGAGCTCAATTTTGAGCACTTGTCTTTGGGTTATGTCTCTTTTGTTGTTCTTCATTGTGTTCGAATCTAGGTTAGGTTCCTTTCCTTTCTTACCTGAATATTATTCCTTTGATTCTTGTGAAGTTGGGAATATGGGTTGGCTTGGTTGTAATCTTGTATTCATTTTCTTGGACACATAAGAATACATTATAGGTCTCTCTATCTTGAATGGAAAGATTAGAGGAATGTATTGACTGGAGCTAATAACATTGGATGAATTGGAATGTTCAATTGTTGTTTGATACTTCATGTATTGTTGCTAACTAAATTCATTTGAATATCTCCTTTTAGTCGTAACCAATGCACTACTATAGTTGTTCTTATTTATATGTTGAGAAAACTCCATCTTTGTTATCTGCATTGCATGTTACAAAGTAGTATATTTAATCAAGTACCAATTAGTTCTATGTTTTCAATGTTCAATAAGAGTTAAAATATCTTTGATTGGATATGTATCAGTTATTTTATTCTGATATGTAATTATTTTCTTAGGAAAGGGTAATGAGATCTTCTCTCATATTTTTGTTGACTCCCTTCTCTCTCTTCTCTGAGTTGTGGAATGCAATATTGTTATCTTCAAACTCTAAAGGAAGTTGTAGTTGTTATCTCTCTTTGTTTGTTCATTCTCTCATTAATATTACTCCTATGTAAGAATTCGACCTGTTCGGTTGTATTAGCTGAAGGAAATGACACAGTAGATAGTTGTACGATATATCATTTTATTTTCTTCTTCTTCAAAAATTCCTCGATAAGGATGTAATGAATTTGAAATGTGAATCCTTTTGAGTGTATGTAAATGGAATTTATACATTATAAAACTTGTTGATGATCAAACATAAAACTTAGGCTAGAGTTGGCTTGAATTTGGATGTTATATCTTAAATGGGAAACCCTTATTTGAGGATGTTGATGGTTCATCCTAAATGTTATCATATAAATTGAAATATTATGGCTTTAAATAACCTAGGATGGAATAAGTTAATTCTGTGTAATGTGGATCATTACTTCTATAAAATAATTTTGTTTTTCATGAAGTGTTAAGAATTAGTACCTTTCTTGATTTAGATAGAAGGAATTCAAGAAATGATTTATAAATATCTATGGTAGGGATTTGATAAGTAACTAAGATGTAATATTACTTATCTGACATAATTTGTTATGAAATCATTGGCTGAAGAGTGTTGATTATATCATGATCTTTACTTAAGTTAATATGGTTGATCACCTTGTTCTTCATTTTATGATTGTTATTCCTTTATGATGTATCTATCTGTAGTGATTTACAATTTCATAAAAGAAGATTTCTTTTTATGAAACAATTAGTTGAAAGCACATCATTTAAATGGTTAGTGCTTATCATGCTCAGTTAAATGAACTAACCCATGCTAGCAATTTTTGCAGATGGACTTCATAAGTGATAAAATAAGACAAGTTATTTTATGATGCTTATTATGCTTACCTAAAGATAGGATCTTTTATGAGGAAATATGATGCATTATTGAAATGTATTTGTAAGAGGAAAAGTTTTATTTCTTAATTGAGCTTATTGATGTTGTTTGACATGAAAGATGTTTGAACTGATTGGATTGTAAAGTGTGTAATTCCACATTGATGAATGAAATGGATTGAGAGTTTACTTGTAGTTGATGTGTCATTCTCTTTGTACTTTTGTGAAGGGATTTGTAACCTTATCTTTATTTTCTCATAATCATTTCCGTATGGAAACCTTTTCAGTCTAACTTAAATGAGCTAGGTGGTAAGGGAATTAGATTTACTATCCCTTTATTAAAATGCAACTTATCAAGTTGGCATGCTTAGATGATCAATTAACTAGGTCACTATGGTTTATTCATTAATGTTAATGGAATTACAAATTCACTATGATATATTTTTTAAAGTAAGAGGTTACAATGAACCCTAATTCTTAACAAGAAAGAGGAAGATGAACTACCTCTTGATCAATACCTTCATTGATATAAGATAAGTGAAAAGTAAACATGAACACTTAATAAGTAGAATTCATCTCAATGAAGTCTAACATAAAGGAATCTGATTTGGAACTTAATCAAACTAGGAATGGTTGAGTAAAATGAGTAAACCTTAATGTTTGTTTGTTGTTTCTATTTTAATCAACTGAACCCTAAAGTAAGAAGTTAATGATTAAAAGGAAATCTTGATGTTTCTATAAAACATTAACAACTCATTTATGGTTGGAAACCTTAGGGGTTAATTAAACTAGAATTCAAGAGGTTGTTGTAATTAGAATTTAATTATAGATAAATAATTAAGTAATTAAATTCTTGCTTGGGTGTGTACATCCATATGGGGTGATTCAAGTTGGATGTTGGCACACACCAACTATAGTATTGTACCTTCATTAAGACTTGGGTCTTCATGAGGATACAATGTTGCAGTTGACATGTTGCAACACCCTTTAGAATTGGATCATCTAGATCTACATAAACTCAGACTTGATCTTAGTTAAACTCTAGGTCAGGTTAGAAGTATGATTTAGTATAGGGGTAACTCATGATGACTTAGGATAACTAGACACATGTAATCAACTTAGGTCAATTGAGTATGTCTATGTACCCTTAGTCACTGCGAGTGGTTCTCTATACCAAACTATGTTGCTAACCTAGGTTAGGGTTAAACCTTGAACAAGTGGACTGACAGGAGTTAGTGAAGACCATTCTAGATAATATATGAAGTGGGGTGAAGGATGAATTCTATTTGACGAGTATGTCGTCTAGGAATATAAACATGAACAATATGTGAAAATATTTGGCCAAAGTATTGTAAGCTACTGGTTACGTTTTCCTATGTCACCTAGTTTAAGAAGCGGGATTTCAGATGAATATTGGTAAAAATATTCATTTAGGCCTCTTAAACATAACACTTCAATACCTAGATAAGGGTAAAAGAACTAAGTATACTGAAAGTACAATACATTGAGTTAACATGAGAGATTGGTAGTTCACCAAGTCATTTACAACTGCATATGGTTATCTTTTATGAGATTGATTGGCATGGAATGTGTGTTCTAAATTATGATTATTTAGAATAGACAACATTATTATAAAAAAATAAAAATTCCTTGTTCTAAAGTCTTAAAATGGGAATGTTACATCTTGGTATCAAAGATGAAGGTTGTAGTTCTTAGACCTATTGTGTCCATAAATCTAATAAAACTTAAATTTTCTTGCTAACAAAAAATGGTTAGAACAAGAGGAAATGATGCAAAAACTCACCACCTGGTGGAGAAGCAGCTACTACCCAAAAACTTGATGAGATCCTTGCTACACTATTGGAGAGAAGAGATCATTTGGCTGTACTTAAACATCAAGTAATGGGAAATGAGGAGGAGGAAGAAGATGTTGGTAATAACAATCAACCACCTCCTGTGGACAACATTAATGTTAGAAATTTGGGTGTTGATAACAATAATATAGCTAATGCACCTGATCAACCTGAAAATAAAAAGGTAAGGCTGGTAGCTGAACTCACTAATGATATAAAAAGGATAATTCCACCTAATTTTGATGGCACTACATTAGGAGATGGAGCTGAGAATTGGGTCAGTGAAATGGAGTAATTTGCAATAAGGAACTTCTCTAGAGGAAACTAAGGCAATATGGGGAGCATATCAAATTTCCCATGAAGCATCTTCATGGTGGGACAACCGCAAGGCTGAGTTAAACATTGATGAAACAAATATTACTTGGGATCAATTTAAAAGTTATTTTAGGAAATGATGGCTGCCACAACTTTATTATGATAAGAAAATGACTAAATTTCAGAACTTATCTCAAGGAAAATTAATTGTAATAGAGTACTAGGAGTAGTTTACTAAACTCCTTAAGTATGTACCTCAGTATCAAACTGATGAGAAGTTCAGGATACAATTATCATGGGGTTAAATCCCATTATAGGTGGTGAAGTGGATGTTCACAACCCAACCACTATGGAAGGGGTAGTTGAAAAATCCATAAGGCAAGAACAAAAATTGAAAGAAATCTCTGCCCATAAGGAGGAAATTAGAAAGAAAATTCCAAAATCTTCATCGTCTCTTACACCTAAAAAGGGCCATGGAAGAATTTTTGTATGAAAAATAAGTTTGTAATAGATAACAACAAGAAAACAACAACAAATAAACTTGTTACTAATGTGTGAAATACCTTTTCAAGAACAATATTAATGAAAAGAAGTCTTATGGGAGTCGAATGATAACTTTAAGGCTAGAAATAAATTTGAGCCTAAAAAGGGACCTATAGGAGGTTGTTACAATTGTGGCAATGATCATTACAAAAATCAATGTCCTTTGAAGAAGGATGACCGTAATCAACAACACAAGATACATGTTGCAGTAGCTGACAAACAGGCTGAAAAGCAAGTCACACCCATAGAGGTTCCAGGTAAGTTATTTGGCATACATGTAACTATTATTTTTGATACTGGAGCTACTAAATGTTTTTATTTCTACTAAATTAGCATCGAAATTAAAAATAAACACTAGAAAAATAGATAAATCATGAGTTGTATATTATGGAAATAATGTTGTTCACACAGTTAGTATGTGTCTTTTTGGAAAAGTCCTTGACTTGCCTAGTTTTTCCACCGAGGTTGACCTTTATGTTGCCCTTTGGGGTCTTACGATGTAGTCATAGGTGTTAATTGGTTAGCTGAACATAAGGAAAAGGTTTAACTATTTTGAAAAACATATTAGTTGTTTGGATGATCTATAGAAAACAATAGATATTTAGGGTGTAAAATGAGAGATTTCGGTTAGGAAATTGTCAACTATGCAACTAAAATTTTCCAAAAACAAGGGCTACACTTTGTGTGTAGTAAAAATTTCGGAAACAACAAAAGAAAGTAGTGAATTCTTGGAAAGGTATCCTCTGTTACGAAATTTTAGTGATGTATTTCTAGAAGAAATACTTGGTCTTCCACCCAAATGGGAGTTTGACTTAACAATTGAGATCAAACAAGGAAACAAACCTATTTTTAAGGCACCTTATAGAATGACTACTATTGAGTTGATAGATCTTAAGTCACAGCTTATAATAACTTTTTCCTAAAAGTTTTATTAGACCGAGTGTCTCACCTTGGGAGCACCCTGGTAATCTTTGTGAAATAAAAAAATGAAACACTTAGGCTATGTATCGATTATAGGATGTTAAACAAAGCAAAAATTAAGAATATATATCTACTTCTTAGAATTGATGATCTATTTGATTAGATGCGTGGTGCATTAGTGTATTCTAAAATAGACCTTTGATGTGGATATCATCGTTACGAATAAAAGATGAGGATATTCATAAAACAACTTTTAGAACAAGGTATAGACATTATGAATTCATAGTTTTACCATTTGGATTAACAAATGCACATGTAAATTTTATGAATTTAATGAATAATATTTTTCAAGAATGTTGGACAAATTTGTGCTTTTATTCTTAGATGATATTCTCATATAATCTAAAAGCATCGAATAACATCATGAGAATTTGAAAATAGTTCTGGAAATATTGAGAAAAAGAAGTTTGTTGGGTAAGTTGTCCAAATGTTCAATCTATGATACGGAAGTGCACTATTTGGGTCATGTCATAAGCAAAGATGGAATAGCGGTAGATACCTCTAAAATTGTCATGTAATAACCAAGTGGCCGCTGCACTAAAGTGTCCATGAAGTTAGAATCTTCATGGGTCTTGTTGGTTGCTAAAGGAAGTTTTTAAAGAATTTTCTAAAGTTGCTACACCAATAACTTCACTATAAAAAAGGATAAAAAAATTGTATGCAATGAAAATTACGAATCTGCATTTAAGAATCAAGGATTAGTTAACATCAACACCTATTTTGGTTGTATCTAATCCTAATGGAGACTTCACTATTGTACAGATGTATCCAGGGAGGTCTCAAAGGTATTCTATTACAAAAGCATCATATCATATCTTATAAAAGTAGAAAACTCAAGTTACATTTGTTGAATTATGCTCCGCATGATCTAGACCTTGCTATCATTGTTCATGCACTCCAAGTATGGACGTATTATCTTCTTGGTAGACCTTTTGAAATAAAAATTGATCATCTTGGGTTGAAGTATATTTTTACTTAGCCAAATCTAAATGCAAGACAATGAAGATGGTTAGAATTTCTATCTCAATATGATTTTGGCATAAGTTATATTAAAGGCAAATAAAATAGAGTAGTAGATACTCGAATTCGTAGGAAGCACGTTTCATTCTTATAACTTTGAGAACTCGGTTTAAAGATAAGTTTAAAAGTGTCATGGAATCTGATTCTTATTTTCAGCAAGTAAAGACAACACTTGTTGCAGATCCAAATGATGTGAGATATAAAGGTTTTCCCTTTGATAATGAAGGAATCTTATTGTTTGAAAATAGGGTATACATACCTATGTCAAATGAGTTAAGAAAGAAATTGTTAATCAATTTCATGATTCACCTTTTCTGGACACCCTAGCATTATGAAAATGCTTGCTGATATAAAAAACAATATTTCTAGAAATAGATGAAAAAGGATGTGATTGAGTTTGTGACACACACTTTGTTTAGAATGTCAACGTGTTAAAGCTAAACATATGTATTCAAATGGTTTACTATATCCTCATAAAGATACTTTGCAAAGATAAATGGAAAGTGATAAGCATGGATTTTTTTCAAGGTTGCATATGTCAAGAAAGAAACATGATGTTATTCTAGTTGTTGATAAACTCGAAAGATAGATCATTTTATTGTTGGTAATCTTAAGGATGATTCACGATTTTAGCAGAAAAATTTGTGTATGAAATTTTCAAATTGCATGGAGTACCTAAGTTGATCATATCTTATAGAGACCTAAGGATGACATCTAGATTTTGGAAAGCACTTAATGCAGATCTAGGGACTAAGCTGAATTTCAGTTTTGCTTACCACCCAGAAACAAATGGATAGACTAAAAGAATTAATCAATTTTTAGAAGACATACTATGAATGTATTACATGGATCAGAAGTATAAATGGGAAGAGTACCTCCCATTAGTTTATTTTTCTTATAATAACACATATCAGGCCTCTCTAAAAATGGAATCTTTCGAAGCATTATACGGAAGGAAATGTAGAACTCCGGTTAGCTGGGACAACATTGAGGATAGAGAGGTAATTGGACCTGAAATCCTTATGGAAATGGAACATCAAGTTAAAATGATTCATGAATGCTTGAAAGAAGTTGCAGATAGGAAAAATAGTTATGCAGACTTACAGTGGGTGGATAAGAAATTTTAACTTGGTGAGAAGGTATTTTTGTAGGTTAAACCAAAACAATGTTCTATAAATTTTGCAAGGATGCAAAGTTATCACCTCCTTATGTGGGACCCTTTGAAATTGTTGAATTAATCAAACCTATAGCTTATCATTTATCTTTACCTCCTACTTTATCAGGAATGAATGATGTTTTCCATATTTCTCTACTTAATAAATACATTTTAGATTTATCACATGTGTTAATTTGGAATTACTTACAGGTCTAAGACCTAGGAATAATCTTGGTTAATCCCATTCGAGTGATAGAAACTCGCCAGTTACACTTAAGGAATAATGAAATAATTCAAGCTAAGGTCCCGTGGGATCATTTTAATGAAGAGAGTATGACTTGAGAAAATATTGAAGATATGAAAACTAGTTTTCTCGTAATTAGTTGAATAGAATTGATTTTTTGGACTTATAAAATTTTAATAATTTATTCATGATATGTCAATAAATATGCCAGCTTTGGGTAGACATTACATTATTTTTAAATGGACAAAGCTACTTTAATGCTAATTGGGAATTTGAAGAACCCAGTTTTGTTATGAACATAAGAATGAGAGTATAATACTCTGATTTGTCCTTGATGTAAATTATATGATTAAGTTGATCATTAATACGATGATTATTTTTAGGAGGGAAGTGTTGGTTTCTCAAACATGCACCCACGTCTCGAGATCTCGGAGGGCCCGAGGTGTTTGAGACCAAAATGGAACCATCCCCAAGTTGTGGGACCTTGTGAGATTGGGACCTATCTCCAGAGAAGGCCAGTTCCTCTATCTATCTCTACTGCTACTACTACTCCTAGTGCTAAAAGGGAAACAAAGTTAAGAATGTCAAGGAACAGAAAAGAAGGATAACATGAAGCAAACTACACTAAAGGTGATAGCACCTTAAAAGAGGGGTGAAATTTATCTTTTCTAAGTGAGAATGATAGGGAATGTATGAAAGGAGGCTAGGCATGAGTAGCATAGTGAAATATGCATTCACTAGATCGATCTCATGGAACACAACTAAGTATGGAACTGCAGGGGACTTGAATCAGCACAAAAATAGACAATGCAAGAGAAGAGGCAAGAAGAAGGAATACAAACACATTAGGATAGAGTGGCTAACAGCGTAAGGATCTAGAGTTTCCAACATAACAAATGAGCCTTGATATTACATTTATAGATGAATCCATGGAGGAAGATAGGAAAAGGAGGGAAAACTTGAATTTGAAACAAAACCACCAACAAGAAGCATTTAATGTCTACAAATATGCTTAGGAATTTGTGAAGTATGCTTCCCCATTCCTTCTTGATGTGTTGAAGACAAAGGAGGGTGGATCCTACCAAATTAGGTGGTTGGAGCAATCAGATATGGTCATCAATGTTTAGAAAGATGTTTTCCTATTTCTCACCTACAAGATCTACCAGAATTTGAATTTTGAATTTATGGCACTATAGTTGATGTCATTAGCTATCCGAAAAGTCCGGGTGCACACTAATATAAGCTCTATAGAAGAATATATGGCTGTCGAGAAGATTTGAGAGTCATTGTTGTATGTAAAACACGTGGCACACACTAATTAGCTGAGATGGTGGTCAAATTTACAACTATTTATCATTTCTACCATGTTTCAATCATTCATTTATGGTAAGGATTCAACACCCTATTTCCATGCTTGATTGGTTACACGTGTTACACTTAAGTGTGTCAAAAGATGATCTGGCACAAAAGGGTATGAGGGAAGTGTGTATGGGGAGATGGTGCAAACTAGTGAGAAGATAACATATGGTTACAACAGTAACTATTATAAAGTAATGTGTATGGTGCATGAAGGGCGAAGGACTTAATAGTAAGTGTGAGGTGAATGGGATGGGAAGACACTGACTAGAAAGAAGGTGAACATGCGAAAGGAAGGTGCGAGGGGAAGTGGAAGGAGAAAAGGAAAGGGCCATGTAGGTAAACTACGACCAAGGGAATGTGCCAAATGATTTTGAGTGTGTGTAATTCTTCAATAGATAACTTAGGGATATAATGTGTATGCAAGTTATCCAAATCACTAAGAGATCTATTTGGATAATAATTTTGGCAACTTTTGGGGCCATCTTCTTACTAGATGAAAGTGATCAGTAACCTGAAGCATCTATTGGGCATGGATTTTTCTTGTTCAATCATGAAAATTCCCCTTGGATCACTTTAAGAATCATTTCTACACTCTATTTTGAATCTTAAAACTGCTGAGAGAGGCTTTACATTCTAGAAGTAACAAAAGAGTATGCACAGTAAGCATGCGAGAGGAAAGAATTATGTACAAACAAACAATGTGTGTGGAGCACACTTGGAGGAATTGAAACTACTTTAATATATACAACATGATGTAACAAACCTAATGGAAGGGTTTGAGATAGATCCCATTTACTGGGATTTGCAACATGCTTCCATCTGGATGAGTTAACTTGAAAGAGTTAGCTTCTTTGCAGGAACTAATGATGTATGGGCCACTCCAAAGTGCATAAAACTTTGAATGGCACCTGGCTTAGCTCAAAGATCCCATTTTATAACGAGGTCCCCAAATTTGAAACCTTGAGGTCTATCCTTTCTATCTAACTATTTATTTTTTGCTTATTGATGCTATTCTAGCTTGATTATGGAAGATTTTATGAGTTCTTCAAGATGAATCGGCTTCACCATTCTAATTTCTCTCTAGTCCGCACCTTCAAATTATAGGTGGTAGGCAAACACTAATGAATCTTGCTCTAGTGTCAAAGGAAGGGCATCTTCCTTTCCATAGAAAATCTTGTAAGTCAAAGTTCCTATTACCTTTTTGACTATGATTGTGTCTTCCCAGAGTGCTCATAAGACATTCATATGCCACTACCTTTAGTTGATGTTCATTGTGTGCTTCATGATTCTAATCAGGTTTTTATTTTTTGACTCTTCCAGACTATTGCCCTAGGGGAAATAGTTGGAAGAAGTCTTAGGTAAATGCCTAGATTTAGAGCCCAATCAGTGATTTTAGCACTAAGGAAGGCCTTTGCATTATCAGAGATAATGGTTTGAGGAATGTCGAACCTTGTCACTAAACCCTCGAGAAAGTCAAGGATGACTACCTCAGTTGATTTCTTAAGCATGATAGCTTCTATCCATCTGGTGAAGTAATATGTATTTGTCAACACCCATTTATTTCCAATGCTTAAAGGTGGATTGATCATGCCTATGAAGTCAAGACCCCATTGCGTAAAGGGTTGATCCGCTTGGATTGGTCGGAGGGGAAGTGTTGCTAATATTTTCTTTCTTGCAAAGAAAGTGCATTCCTTGAATTTTTTGACCCACCTATGTGCATATGAAAACAAGGTAGGCCAAAATATACCTACCATTATAATCTTCATTGCTATAGTCTTGGTAGAGAAGTGTCCAATAGAGAATCCATCATGAAATTATTCTAACACCTTTTAGTCTACACCTCATTGATACATCTTAAAAGTATGCCATCTAGTTTCCTTTTGAAGAGAAGTCCATCAATCAAAACATAAGGGATAGATTGCAACCTCAGATGCCTTCTCTTTACTTTGTTCAAACCGAGAGGGTATGCACCCTCAAAAAGAATGTGATCATGTCCTTCATCCAGTCATGCATGCTAGAATCGACGTTCGCTCAATTTTTAAATGTGGGAGAGACTCATCCAGAAATAATGAAGCCTCGTGTTCATTTTGTGTATCCTCTACAATCTACTTACAGAGTGCACTTCCTCTTACCAGTTTTGTGGCTTAATAGTCACATAATATTCCAATATTTTATTCACCCATCGTGCTCTCTTCTAACCGATATCTTCTCCCATGATGAAGTCTTTGACAGATGAGTGGGAGACTAACACCTTGATATGATTTGTGGTGAGCATACTTTTTAATTTCTTGAGTGCGCGTATGATGGAAAATATTTTCTTCTTCATGTGACTATATTTCAATTCATAATCCTTCAAAGTGTCCGACTAAAGAAATCCACTTTGGTTGTTCCAAACCTTGTCCATTTTCCCGCCTTAGGACAACAACAATGCTTGCATTAGTGCCATAAGCATAAAAGATGAAATCCTTTGAGTAATCTCAATTGATGAGTGTTGGTGCACAAGTGATCTATTTCTTGATCTTGTTAAAGCATTCTCTTCCTTATGTTTTCCATATGAAGGATATGTCCTATTTAAGCATAAGGGTGATGGATCAAACTAATCCTGCAAAGTTAGGGATAAAACACCTAACAAAGTTAATTTTTCCAAGGAAGGAGTCTAGGCGTTTTTGTGCCTTTGGTAGGGAAAGGGTTAGGATGGCTGAAACATGCTCAGGATCCATTACGATGCCATCCTTCAAAACCACATGGCCAAAGAGCTTTCCATGTGCCACCACAAAATTGCACTTCTTGGGGTTAATATATACCTTGAATTCTCAACATCTCTGAAAGAATTTTTCCATGTGTGCTATGTGATCCGCACTATACTTTGAGAAGATATTTATATCATCAAGGTAAACCAAGATGAACTAATTGATGTAACCTTTGAAGGTAATATCCTTGGCGCGCTGAAACATTGCACCCACATTTAACATACCAAAGGGCATTTTCTGATATGCATATGTTCCCCACTTGGTTATAAATGCTGTTTTGAATTTATCCTCTTCTTTGACTAGGATTTGGTTGAAACACAAATACCCATCTAGCATGGAAAACTTTTGCGTGCTAGCTATGGTCTGTAGAATTTGTTCCATTAAAGGAAAATGATAATGATCCTTTAGAGATGCCTTATTCAAATCACTAAAATCAACACGAGTCCGATTTCACCATTTTTCTTATGCACTGAAATAAGATTCATGACCCAGGTTGAATATTTGATGGGAAAGATGATTTTTTCCTCAATGAGTTTGGATAACTCATTTCTCATGAGGGGCTCTATTTTTGGATTGAGTGGCCGCTGCTTCTGTCGAACGGGATTTATACTAGGGTCAAGGTCAATGGAGTGTTGAGCAAAAATAGGATAAAACCTTTGAGGTATTCATACTCCCATGAGAACATATCACGGTATTTTTGACAGAGAGAGATGAAGGCCTATTTTTCTTCATGCGCACAAGTCTTTTCAAGTAGTAGCTCTTTTCCACACACAAAGAATCGAGGATAATTCCTCCCGTGCAAAGTGTGCATGTATCTTTCTTCACCCTTGAACTCATCACCGTGGCTGAACATTTTCTCTAAGGTGATCAGACCTTTAGGCAACCTATTTATCTTCAATCAGTATTACTTGGTCACCATAGTTATCATACAAGTCACTTGCATACTTGATGAAAATTTAGCTTCATTATAGATAAATTGGATGATCTCGTGCATCACACAAACACTTGTAAGCTGGTGTTATTGTTTAGAATGGATGGTGTGACTACCATCTTAATGTGTTGAGTGTTTACTTTAACAAAGTTCTTAGTAGGAGAAAAGCTGTGAACCCGGTGCAGCCATTTGGTTAGCTTGTTTGTTCGTTCTACGTGGGACTACCTCAAGATTAAGGGCATAAAATCTCTTAAGTAGGTCCCAAACTCTATGTTTATAACCTTTAAGAATCTTATTCTATGTCTAGAATTTTTTGGTGACTTGGTGGATGATCAATTCTATGTCCCCAAAGATCTGCAGTGCTTTAATTTTCTTCTGTTTAGTAATCAGCAAGCCATACACCAATGGTTCATACTCGCCATATTATTAGAGCATGTAAATTACAACTTGTAGATGAAGAAAAATTTCTCATCCTTAGGGAAATGAGATCCACTCCTACTCCTGCACCATTCCTTCTTCTAGATCCATCAAAGTACAACTTCCACATACAAGTCTTAACTTTGTCTCCCATGAGCGCATGCGGAAGCGTAATGTCTTCTTCTATAATGCAATAAGTACCAAGCCTAGTTTCATAGGCTTCTATTTCTTCATGGGATATAGACAAACTAGTTAGGAAATCTAATGTCTTCGACACGCACTAGTGGAAATTGTGAATCTAAGGCAAAGAAGGCCCTCCTAACTTGAACTGGTGTGATAGATCGATCAGCAAGGATGACTGGCTCAAGGCTCCAATCAATATCGAGCTCTGGCGTGATTCGGTCTATAGGTTGTGGAATACGTGGAAAATGTCCTGGGATAGTTTCGTGTATATCCCCAGATAAGGTCATAGGGCAGATGGTAAATATAGTTGACTCTATGGGTGATTCTCTGGCCTAGTCCAGAACTCCTTAGCTTTGTTAGCTGCTATGTCTAATAAGGATAACTGTGTGATGATGATAGGTGGAAGTGGAGTAGATCTGAATACTAGTGTGCGTAGGCCAGTGTCTATGTCTGATTTACTTATGGATTCGTTGGGTTGCGGGATTTGTGGATCACAACCGTAGACTCTTGGTTGTTGCGGTCCTGCTATGGTCATGTATGGAATCAGTCCCTAATCCCTAGTATCCAATAATCATATGCTTTCTCAGCCTCTATATTCAAAATTAATAGCTGTGTGATCTTCTCAGAGTACCTCACAGGTGTTCTTGCAACCTGAATTCTTAGGCTAGTATCTATGTCTGTGAGAATGTCTCTTGTGTCATCTGGTGGGACCAAAGGATCACAACCAAACATTTGCTCTCTTTCAAGCCTTTCTACAGTCATGTGGATATTTTTCTAGGGTAATCTGTAATTTGGCTGATTTGACCAAAACGTATGTGCTTGATTGTCTTCTATGTTTAATCCCCTCAACTGAGAGCTGATCTGTTGTAAGTCTGTTGTTGTTTGGAAGACTTGGATTCTAAGATTCTGGTCTATGTCAACTATTGCTGTGATGAGATTGGGTTGAGGCACGATTGGCTCGAATACGTATTCTCTGGGCTCCCTAGGTCCCGTGATTGTCATACAAAAGCAATAATGTAAACAAACTGCAACAAAGTGAATTTTAACTACGTGAAATATATCTATAGCATATATGATTTCTCTATTTTTGTATTTTCTGATGAACTATTCGAATGAATCTAAAAGAGTAACTGTTTAATATATCTAGAATTGACAGCTACAATAACAATTTAAAACAAACAAGATAACCGAGTATAGCTATTTGTCTGTGTAATTTGTAGATCTACTCTAAACAATGAAATAACTGATCTAATCTATTTGCAAGACTCTCGATCCTACCTCAGAAGTGAGGAATGAATCATAGTTTCTCAGAAACTATCAATCCCCACAACTTCCCCGGCAATATCGAAAGTAAAATTAACTGAAATAAAGCAATTAACTACTCTATTTGATACGATTCTAATTTAGAACTTTGAAAGCTAGAACCTGGATTCGCAGAACAGTGGCGAATCCGATGGTGTGTGTGATCTTGTCCCCTCAGTGTGATCTCCTCATTCCTTCGTGTTCACGTGGATCCAGAAAAGTGTGTAATGCTAGCATCAACAGAAGTAGATATTGGGACAAAGGTAGCTCAAGATACAGACTGAATACAATGCGAGTAGGAGAGGGATAGCGCAAGAGTACAGAGCTTGGCTTATGCAATTCCTAGCGGGATTTATTGTGAGTCATGCAACATGAAACATCCAGAACCTGAAACTATCCTGTTTGAGGAGAAAAACCTGCAACTTTAATGGCTTCCTATTGAAAACAAACTATTCTACTCCAATGGATTGGATAAAATGATAACAACACTTGCACAAGATGGATATGTGGCTTCCTAACAACAAAACAATACTAACTAAGCATGCAATGAAAGAAACTAAGGACTCTAAACAAAATGAAAGACTAAATCTATTGCAAAGAGAAATTTAGAGGCAAATTTGAGGGGCCATTTGCTTGAGCACAAGCCAACTATTTATAGCATTTGCATTTACCCAAGGTAAAAACCAAATAGAACTCTTAAACTATAAACAATGGCAAAACACTATTCCAGGGAACCAAAATCATAAATGCAAGCTTATGGCGGTGAAAGAAAGCTGGTAAAACATTGAAATTACGTGAGTCATGTTAAAAGAGCTTTCTGGAAAATGCGTAAAGGACCACCACCCTGAGCAGGTGGTGGCACAGACCGCCGCCCCTGTTCAGGTGGCGGTCACGAGACCGCTGCCCTGTCAGGTGGTGGTTTCGTCACTGAAGAGAAAAAGGCCAAGAAAAGAGGGGAAAAGGGAAAACAAAGCACGCGGGGGCTAAGCGGGGCATGTGGGATGTTAACGCACACTTGGAGATCTTTTCCGGATCCCGAACACCTTGCGAGGAGACCTGTATCATCATTGGGGCACGTGTTACGTTGTTTCGACAGCGCAGTACCCTACAATTTCGGGTACGTACATATTGCCCTCTCGGAGAAGCGTTTTAGCCATGAAGAGGCGCAAAATGGTGGGTCCGAGTATGGTGGTCCCGAAATGGGAAGTTAGAAGTTATACCTGATACGTCCGTGTGTTGAAATGATGCCATCCAAATTTCCCGTTACCTGCAAAACGAAAAGAGAACTCAAGTGCAGATAGACACAATAACTTGGAAAATAAACACTAAAATAATAGGAAATGAGGACGTACCATTTGTGTGAGGATAAAACTTACCTCCGTCGGTGCTCCAAACCTGCGAAAAAGGCATTTAAACCAGTCAGGTTGCTATATATATGAAAGTGGGCCCATTTTCCTATTCATTTGCACGTGTTGATTTGATTGATTCTGAGCTCTGGGACCCACGGTGACGGTTTCTTGCGTGAGTAGAGTCAAAACGTCCGTGACGAGATAGTGATCATGCCTCCGCGAGTAGAACATCGACCCGCGAGATCACAGGTTGGTTTTCTTCAATTTACCACTTTTTCCCCCTCAATTTTAAAATGCTAAAATCTTTGTCATGGGGGGATAGTTTTTGAAAATGTTAGGTTCAAAAGGTCTATCTAGGGGGTGCCTACTGGGTAGGCTTTGTTTTTAGCTAAAATGGTTGTTTTTAGTGTTTTTAGGATTTTTAGATTACAAAACCCACGTGGGTTTTTGGCACACGACCGCCGCCCTAACCAAGGTGGCGGTTACATGACCGCATGACCACCCGTTCAGTTAAGGTGGTGGTTAAGGTGGTGGTTACAAAACCGCCACCCTGCTCAGGGCGGCGGTTCTTCACAGAATGTCAAAAGAGTACTTGTTTGAAGTTGTTTTTGCATTTTTAGCATTTCTACGTGTTTTCATGATTTTTCTAGTATCACTTGGATGCTAACTTGCTCTATTTTGTGTGTTTTTGGGTGTATGCAGGTGAGAGAGGAGTACATTCGGTGGAGCGAGAGAGAGAGAGAGTGTGACTGGCTCCCAGCAGTGTTAGATGCCCTCTCACAGGATGAGGAGGATACTCTTCAGTGGGCTGGCATACTGCGTATATCACGCGTGCCCCACGTTGCTCCTTCCAGTCACATTCTTTGTGACTTGTTCTCATATTGGGATGCTGATCGGAACACCTTCCGATTACCAGGGGTCCGCGGTGAGTGGACCATCACTTTAGAGGATGTTTACCGTATCCTGGGGGTCCCGATCATCGGGAGACGACTCACCCTAGAGACAGCAGGTTCACGGGCCCAGATAGCACAGTGGGCCACTTATATGGGAGATGCAGTCATCTCCACGGGTTCGAAGAAGGGGGTCAGAGTTCGATCTATTCCCAGCTTGCCCATCCCCCTACTTCGCCAGGCTATTATGGGGATCCTTGCCTCGAGACTGATCGGGGACAAGGGAGGAGACACATTGTTATATTGTTGGTCCCCCATTATTGCACAGATAGAGGGACATGGCCGGATATATGCCTGGGGAGCAGACATACTTGGGACCACCTACCATGATTTATACAGGGTAGTCCATTTACAGGGGTAGTCCTTGAGCCACCCGACCTTGGTCATGAGTTGGGTCTATGAGCACTTCATCCCCTATGGCAGAGGTGTAGAGGTGACAGATCCGGAGCTGTGAGGGCAGCTAGATGGATAGATATGTCGGTGCTCCGAGCACCTCATCAGCCAGTTGCTTCTCTGACCACTGCTGACATGGAGGCCACACCGTATCAGACTATGGCAGGTATATGGGGTGAGGAGGCTCTTACTTTGATCTCCTGCTCCACCACAGGGTAGCTTATTGATAGAGTGGGGCGAGTGGAGATACACCCCTTTGGCCGAGTTCCTCAGCAGTTTGGCCTACCTTACATGGGCATGCTTCCCCCAGTAAGCAAGTATACAGGTCAGTCAGAGAGGCCAGAGGGGGTCCTAGAGGCCGGGTTGGACAGTGGTTACTCCTGGCATTCCTATTGCGGCCAGGAGGGTAGTACGTGCCAGAGGGAGAGCGGTGCGCCTCAGGCACCCTTGCTTCAGATTGCCATGGGTCCTGCCCATAGCAAGCGATGACCCCATTGACATAGACTCCGAGTCCGAGGAGTTTACAGGGGGAGAGACAGAGGAGGACAAGTGATCCTGAGTGGCATGACACTCAGGATATTATGCAGGCAGCGAGGGCCGAGCAGAGTGCAGAGAGAGTTACTCTGGTCTCAGAGGAGCCACTCTCCCAGGGCCATGGTCGGGGAGGATGAGTCCGTTGCGGGATGCTACGTTGCTCCAGTCACAGGAGCAGCCCCTCAGTCAGCGGTGGCATCCGTAGCAGGTGCTGACCCTAGCGATCCATCCTGGAGGCCTGGTGATCCGAGTAAGTTACCCTCCCTCCTTTTAATGTTTGTTGTTAACTTAGGATTGCTTTAGTTACTATCTCTCCTCTTGTTTACTCTTGTGTTTTATCTCTTGTTTATTTCTAATTTGTTTTCTCCTTTGTTTTGCAGAGACCGCCGATGAGTGGCGAGACTTGATTCGCAGGGTATGCACCGATACCCTGATGATCCCCATGGAGAGGACCCACGCAGAGTTGTCTGTGGATGTTGGGAGCCCTCAGCAGCTGGTAGACACACTGACATCTTTGCCCAGTCTGGCATGTGGCCAGGATGGTATCGACTCTTCGCACGGAGCTAGCGGGGTATAGGACAGCCGAGCGCTGATGAGGAGTCATTCTCGTGGCGAGACTGCGGCTGCCCCTCGGGATCCTGAGCCCTCCATGCACTCAGAGCGCCGGCGTAGCGGAGTCCTAGGCGTGGGCGTGCGCCTTCAGAGGGGTCTCGTAGGGATTGAGAAGCCACTTGGCTCTCGTAGATTTTGTATGATACATTCTTTTGTATATCCCGGGCTCTTTGAGCATTTTGACCATGCTTAGCATGCATGATGGCATTGTATAGAAACTTTGATCATATTATATATATATATATATATATATTCTTTTTGGATCAAACTTTTGGCATTTATGGCTTTGTTTCCTTTCCAGTTTCCTCATGTAGATTATGATGTATGTATGTATGCTCCTTAGAATGTATGCAATGGAGAACAAATGATGCAAGTGTTTATTTTCCTTTTGTATTTCATGATGCTGATATATGATAATGTAGATACAATGTGATTTTGAATCTTAGTTTCTGTAAGCAATTTTGGATACTTCATATTTGTTTTGGCAAAGTGGTGAAGATAAACTGATATGATGAGCAGATAGACTTGCCCCTCTCCTAACTCCACGCAACTAGTAAGATGCGAGGGCTCATCACCGAGAGTTGGGAAGGGCACAAGTTATGAAATGTGTTGAAATGATAGTGATGAAAGATAGACAAAGCTTTGGTGGAACCAAATTAGGATGCCACAAGCTTACTCCATTCGAGTGACTTCATAGTTTTGGATGCAACTTGCTTTGTGGTTTATCTAGACTTAGATCCTTAGATGGCCACATGGTAGACAAAATCTGGGTTTTTAGGATTTTGAACTCTTTTGGAATTTTGGACATCTGATTCATTTGTTTTTGACTCAAAGACTTTGAGATTTGAATTGTTTGTGTATGACCTTTTGCATTTGTTTGTCAAGAGGACCCCCTACACTTTGCCCCATGCTACTAGTAAGAAGCGTGGGTTTATCACCATGGGAAAAGCATAGGTGAGTAAGGGCATTTCCATCCTTTCCCAACCCTACGTCACTAGTAAGAGATGCAAGCTCATCACCAAAGGTTGGTGGGGCAAGGAAATGTGTAAAATTAAAATTTTCTGCTTGATTAATATTTGACTTGTTTACTTGAGTAAAATGTCAGTATGTGCTTATTTCCAAAGAGATATACATATGGGATAGATGTGACACCATGAAGCTTCTAGAACAGACCATAGGCAAGACACCTATCCTAAGAAGAAACCAAAAGTGAGAATAAACCCGCAGATCTTGGCATGGTTACCGTTTAAGACTTTGTCATATCTAGTTTTATTTGATAAAATGATTCCAAGATAATTTGATGCTATCATGGAAATGGAGAAGTATGATTAGAGTGTTTATGCCAACAACATCATGAGTTTGTAATGAATTGCTTTGAGAATAAATTCCTTGATCACATTTTTTTTTTTTGTATAAAACAAGCGGACAAAATGATCCTAACTATATGAAGATGCAATGTAAATGTAATTATAAATAGTGCTAGTTGCTTACGCGTAGAACCGCTTGAGGTGTAGGGAGTTGACTGTTTCACCAAATTCCTCACCTTCCAACGTACATAAGAGGTATGCACCATTTCCATAGTCCTTCATGACTCGGTATGGGCCCAACCATTTGGGCCGGAACTTTCTTCCTTCGCCGGTCTTTTTGTCGATCCATTGTCTAGCCTTAGAACTAGATCACCTTCATATATGTCGCATTCATAGACTTTCTTGTTATACTGCCGGCACATCCGGTCAGCATAGACTCTGTGCCATTGTTCAACATCTAACCTAGCTTCATCTAGGCTTTCTAGTTGGGAAAGACGTGCTTCTCTATAAGCGTCTTCATCCAGGATCCCTTGTAATGAAATGCGGAGACTGGGTATTTCAACCTCAAGTGGGAGAACTACTTCTGCCCCGAATACTAGTGAGAAAGGAGTCACTCCTGTTGGTGTTCTTATTGAGGTTCGGTGGGCCCATAAGGCCGGATATAACTTCAAGTGCCAATCTCATTTGTTTTCTTTCACCGTTTTAAGGAGAATGGCTTTTAATGTTTTGTTTGTCGCCTCAGCCTATCCATTGGCTTGAGGGTAATATAATGAAGCCGTATGATGGCTTATTTTAAATTTATTGCACAATTCATGAACTTCGTCATTCTTAAAAGAAGTTCCATTATCTGAGATAATGATTTGTGGGATACCATACCTGCAAATGATTTGGTTCAAAATGAACTTGGCGATTACAGAACCCGATACAGTAGTAAGAGGCATAGCCTCTACCCACTTGGTAAAATATTCGGTGGCCGTGATTATAAAATTATGGCCATCTGTAGATGAGGGAGAGAATTTCCCTATTAAATCTAGGCCCCACGTAGAAAAGGGCCATGGAGTCGCGATTGGTTGTAGAGCTTGTGCCGGCATGTGGATCTCATGGGAGAACTCTTGGCACTTATGACACCTGCGTACAAACTCTACTGCGTCGTGTTCTAGAGTGGGCCAGAAATAGCCCATTCGATGTATTTTATGAGTGGTGGCATGGCCACCGAAGTGGCCTCCACACATTCCACTGTGAGATTCATGGAGAATCTTCTTGGATTCTTCTGTGTCGACACATCTTAGAAGCATTCCATCGAACGCCTTTCGATAGAGCACTTGTTCTATGATGACGTATTTAGCTATGATAATGCGTAATCACCTTCTTTGTTGTGGTGTAGCCCCTTCTAGATACGTATGGTCCATGATATAATTAATGATATCAGTGTACCAAAAACACTCAGAGATAGAAGGTCGGGTTTCGATGTAGTATACGCACTCATCTGGAAAGTCCAGATCTACTAGATCACCTCCGTCTAATGGGTTATCAGCTAACCAATCCGTGATGATTTGTCCTTTAACCGACTTCTGATTTACAAATGTTAATTTGAATTCTCCCATTAAGGTTATAAAACATCCAGCCTTTTTAGACAAGGACCCTTGCGTGAGAAAAGTTTGTAAATGGTCTATTTTTACCATGACCCTTGTTTCTTGATTTAGCATATAATGTCTTAAGCATTTGGTTGCAAAGACTATGGTGAGGCATTCTCATTCTGCTTGTGTATAACGTGTTTCATAGTCAAGCAACGTTTGGCTAATGAAATAAATCACTCGTTCTCTTTTGTCATCATCTTCTTGAGCCAACATACAGGCCAACGAGACATCGGTAGCTCGTGAATATAAAATTAATGGGCGGTCTAGCTTAGGTGGCATTAGCGTAGGTGGTGATAACAAGAAACGCTTAACTGCATCGAAAGCTTCATTGCAATCTTCAGTCCAATCAATGCTATAATCCTTCTTGAGTAGATTGTTAATTGGGTGAATGGTGAAACTTAAGTCCTGGGATGAATCTCCGGATTGCACCAAGCTTTCCGAGAAAAGACCTGATTCTAGATTCATTCGAAGGTGGGACCATTTTGAGGACAGCCCAAATTTTGGTTGGGTCAACATCTATCCCTCATGACGATATGATGTAACCTAGGAGCTTCCCTCCTATTACACCAAAGACGCATTTTTCTGGATTTAGCGTGACTCGTATTCTATCAGACGTGAAAGAATGATGTGAAGTACTTTCGGATGGTCACAATGCTTCTTGGCCTTAGCCAACAAGTCATCTATGTAGGATTCCATGATTTTATGAATTAGATCATGAAATATATATGTCATAGCTCACTGGTATGTAGCACCAGCGTTCTTGAGACCAAATGGCATAACAACATAGCAATAAGTTCCCCAAGGAGTTATAAACGTGGTTTTAGCTTGATCTTGTTCAGATATTCTGATTTGATTGTATCCCGAGAATCCATCCATGAGAGACAAAAGTTCAAATCCAGTTGTTGCATCAACAATGACATCAATGGATGGCAATGGGAAGTCGTCTTTAGGACATGCTTTGTTAATGTCTCGGAAGTCTATGCAGATGCGTATCTTTCCATTTTTTTGAGAACGGGAACGATATTAGATACCCATTGAGAGTAATCGACTGGTTTGATGAATCCTACTTGGAGGAGTTTCATTACCTCCTCTTTTACCATGAGAGCTACTTTGGGTTTCATTGGTCTTGATTTTTGTTTAATTGGTTTTGCATCTGATTTAGTGACGAGGTTGTGCACCACAATGTGGGGTGCAACTCCTGTCATTTCCTTATAATTAAATGCAAATGCCTTCTGATGTTCTTTGAGGATCCGAGTGTGTATTTCTACTTCTAATGGAGTTAACGAGGATCCTAACTTCAATATCCTTGGTTCATCTTCCATTCCGATGTTAATATCAATTGTTTCTTCGATCAAAGAGGCGTTACCTTCTTCAAACTCAGGTGGGGCTGGAGGTAAATCTAAATCATCTCCATTCTCGACTGAGTATATGCTAAGTTCCTTTTGTGGGAGAAGCTCCATCATGGGATTCCCGTAATAGGAAGATGAATGTGGGATTAAGGACAAATCTATCATATGATAGGAGAGATGTAATGCCGCATAGGCGTTTAAGTAATTCAGAGTGGCCATATCACTATCAATGTGGTCTAGGATAGTAGATTTGTTTTCATTTCCATTTAAAAGAGAATTTGTCATTGTTTTTATCAATGGTTCATCACGAAGGGATACCATGAAATGGGTATCCTCTAACTTATTGTTTGGAGTGAAGCGTGATGCTGAAGTTGCTATTGAATCAGCGAGAAGATTTTTCTCATGGGATTGCTTCAATTGATATGAAGTCAAACTCCTTGCTTAAATCTAATACAACTGTTTTGTAAAGCTGTAAATGCTCGGCTTTGGTTTCATATATCTCAGAGACTTGGTTTGCTACCAATTGTGAGTCTCCTAAGACTCTGATGTTATCAACACCGATTCTCTTAGCTAAGATGAGGCCAAGGAGGAGGGCTTCGTACTCAGCACCATTGTTTGTGCATTCAAAATTTAGTTTAAAGGAAAATGGTAGGACTTTCCCTCGGGAGAAGTAAGGATTATGCCTGCCCCAGCTCCATAACGACATCTAGCCCCATCAAAATGGAGAGTCCAATATTTAGCTGGGAGTATAGATGTTGGGATATTTGTTGTGTTAACATCTTCTACCTCTACCATGCAGAGATCTACCACTGGGAGAGAACCGACACCCAGGGAATATCCCACGCCTACAGAATCAAATGGTAAGAACATTGGTAAATCTTGTTCTATCAATTCAATGATTTTTGTAGTAGTTCCTAATGATACTATTTCTATAGTGTTAGCCTCATCTTTGGGGGCTGGGGTTTCCTTGGCTAGGCTCATAGCTTCAAGATTTGTCGTAGGTACCAACTTTTCTTCTGGTTTTGCATCGGTAGGTTTATTAAGTTGGTTTGTTGGGAGTTCAAACTCCGAGTGCATGCCTGGTCTTTTCTTTAAGTCAGCTAGGTGTACATCGAATGGTTTTGGATCACCTTTAGCTACAAATATCTTTCCTAAGTGTAAAAACCTTACTTCTTGAAATAGCGTAGAAGGGATTGCCTTCATGCGGTGTATCCATGGTCGGCCGAGGATCATATTATAGTTAGTTTCCGATCTATAATATAAAACTCAGTCAAGATGGTTTTGGGTCCTAAGGTGACCGGTAATATTATAGTTCCAACCGAGGTGGCTTTAAGGCTATCATAGCCCCTTAGTGTGTTTTGAGTTGTGGAACAATTGGTTTCTCCATACCCTAGCTTTTGAAGGAAAGAGAAGGGGACTATGTTGACCACTGCCCCATCGTCTATCATTGCATGCTTTACATAGTTGTTATAAACCCATACTTGCAAATGTAAGGCTGGATCACCTCGGCATGTGATCTCAGCATCTGTCGGCATTTTGTTTATCTCGAATATGAATTCGACATCCCTATCCGCCTACCCCTGGAGGATGAACATCAAAGTCTATATGATTTACTTGTGTTTCAGAGGTGGAGTGATGTTAATTAAATGACCTAAACCTAATGCTTCTAAAAGAGCAGCCCTGTGGGTAGGAGAGTTCTTTAGTAAGTCTAAAAATGAAATGTGTGAGAAGGTTTTTGTTAGGTCATTAATTAAATCATAGGCACCCACAGGTTTTGCTACTATTTGTTGGAAGTTATCTATCCCTGGCAGGTGGCTTGGACTTGGCTGAGAGAAATACTCTCGCGTCCTTGTTACAGCTTTGATGGGTAGTTCGGCGTCTAACTCTACTAAACCGACTATCTTAGGTCGTGGCTGACTTCCTAGTTGTGGCGCAACTAATGGATTTAGTGAAGTTGAAGCTTCATGATCATTGTTTCCTGTCATTACGCTCTTGTTTGTCCCAGTTAGACTTAGCCTGTTGTTATCGTGATTTGGGAGTGGATCATTAAAGATCTTCAGGGGTGCGTTTTGAGGGGAAACTACCCCTGAAAAAGTATTTGATGTTGGTGACGTAGGATCTGCCAAGAACATATCCATGAAAAGTTGTCTTTGTTCATCTGGCAAGCGTTGCATGAATTTATTGTAGTCACGACACGTTCTAGTGTCATGGCCCCGAATTTTGTGGAAACCACAATATGAATTAGGATTGTAATTCCTAGTTTGTTGGTTTGGTGTATATTGTGGCCCAAAATTTTGATCAAACCGTTGCCTATTAGGATTAAAATTTTGTGTTTGTTGTCTTTGGTTTGAATTCTATGGTTTTGGTACCTAGTTGAATTTTGGCTTGGACCCTGTGTGGGATTTTTCCATTGTTGTTGTTGTTGTTGTTGTTGTTGTGGATGATTAAAATCCACTGTATTGATTTTTGGGGTAAAGTTGTTGTTTCGTTGGTTGTTTATTTGTGATGGAGTATTGACAACATTTACCTTCTTAGGCTGGTCGGTTACTCCATCTGTTGTCACCCCGTGATTTTTGTTAAGGATTTTAGGTCCTTGATTGACATTCGTGGTAGTAGGATAAGTTGTAGTGTTCTGGTTGGAGGTGATTAACCTCCCGTTTGTTCCATATGTCTTATGACCACTATCTATTGCCGCTTGATCTATTCGAGAGCGCTCTCAAGTACTTCATCGTAAGTCCTTAGTGGGAACTTCTGGACTTCTTCCTTCACTTCTCTACTGAGAGAATGAAGGAATAAATCACATAGTTCCATTTGGTCCATATTTGGAGCACTGGCTGAAGAATAAAGAACTGTACGCCATCTCTGGATGAAATGAGTGACAGATTCATTATGTTCCTGCTTAATGTGCAAGAACTCCCTGATTCCTGTTCTTAACAGTTTGTTCATGTCAAATGCCTTAATGAACTCTGAAACGAGTTGTTTAAATGAATGGATGGAAGCCTCAGGTATTCTAT
Source organism: Taxus wallichiana var. yunnanensis (assembly GCA_018340775.1). Taxonomy (NCBI): domain Eukaryota; kingdom Viridiplantae; phylum Streptophyta; class Pinopsida; order Cupressales; family Taxaceae; genus Taxus; species Taxus wallichiana. The sequence continues at coordinate 386,022,093 of CM031236.1, forward strand.
AATACCAATCGAGAGCGATGCCTTCCAAAGTTTTGGGAATATTTTAGCAACAACCCCATCCCAAGGGAGTAGTTCTCGTATGGCTGTAGCGTAAGCCTTGATATGTGCATTCGGATCTCCCTCACCTTTGTACTTGGGTAAATCAGGAAGGGGTCTTGGAAGCATGATGCTTCGTATGGTGAAATCTAAGGGCTCTTTCAAATATTCTGAGTAAGTCCCTATCGCATAGGTTTCGACCATTGATGGTGCTGCTGAGGAGGAGCGGTGGTGGAATGGGTTGTTGATATGGCATAGTGTATGCATTGGTAGGGGCATAAGGAAACACCCTGTGTTTGAGAAAACATGCCGGGAGAGGAGAACATATCCCCTTGTGGTGATTTGGAGTACATGTTTAAGTATGATGGGGTATTGTCCAGGAATGGATTGTTTTGCACTAGACCGGGAGGAACGGTGTTAGAGATGGTGGGTCTAGTTGGCGTTTGTTGTGAATACTGAGGAGGCATGCCTAACGTGCCTATTCTTGTGAGGAGGTCTACTTGGCTAGGATGGTGTGGGGATTGGAACTTCCTGCTTGCATGAATTGAGAATTTTGGCTTGCTTGGGTAAGTTCTAACTCCCTAACCTTTTCTACTAGAGCTGAAATGACTTCATTTGGTGAAGTCACAATACTTTGCCTTGATGGCGTTTGTTGTATATCATGGTGTTGTTTAGGCATGTGATATCCTGCTATGAACTGATCATTTGCCCTGCCAAGTTTCCCCGAGGGCATTTCCTATATGACGTGGTATGGAGGTATTTTCTTGGAAAGAGATTTCAGGTTGTGTTTGTAAACCTCCTATAGGTGGGTACATTCTTTGAGAACGTTGTTCATTCCTGGCATAACGTACCGAATGTTCATCATCTAAACCTAGGTATGAGTCTGATTGTCTACTAATTTGTGGTCTAAGTAGTACCTGAGGAGACGAACTTGATTCTCCTGTGAGCATCATATTGTTCGAGCCTGAAGGCCTATTTGTTGTGTTTGAGTGAGCTGATCTAACTCCTCAGTTTGAAAAGATGAGTTATATCTGATCCTTGGAGTTTGTGTTGACAACTGGTTAGCTGAGTAGTTGTCACCCCATACTGAGAGTGAGGGTGATGATTGCCTATTTTGTTGGGCGTAGTATGCCTCAAGGCCCAAGAGGGGTCTGCCATATGCATCGAATCCCGACATATTCGGGGGGTATATGAATACCCGCAGAATAATGGGAAGGAGCGAAGGGGTGGTGGTGAAAGCCAATGAGGTAGATAAGATGAAATAAATGTTATTTGAAAGAGCAAGTAGAAATATGACGCCGAACCAGAAAGTAGGAATTTCATGTTGGGTTCACCAATTTTGTACGATGGAAAAGTGACAAGCGAGCTTGGGAATCTACAAGTAACTCTTCCTCGCACCCGACCTCTCGAGGTCATGCCGAGACAGCTGGTGGGGATGAAATATGTGTGGGATGCAGACAAACTAGTTAGGCAATCTAATGTCTTTGACACGCACTAGTGGAAATTGTGAATCTAAGGCAAAGAAGGCCCTCCTAACTTGAACTGGTGTGATAGATCGATCAGCAAGGATGACTGCTCGAAGGCTCCAATCAATATCGAGCTCTGGCGTGATTCGGTCTATAGGTTGTGGAATACGTGGAAAATGTCCTGGGATAGTTTCGTGTATATCCCCAGATAAGGTCATAGGGCAGATGGTAAATATAGTTGACTCTATGGGTGATTCTCTGGCCTAGTCCAGAACTCCTTAGCTTTGTTAGCTACTATGTCTAATAAGGATAACTGTGTGATGATGATAGGTGGAAGTGGAGTAGATCTGAATACTAGTGTGTGTAGGCTAGTGTCTATGTCTGATTTACTTACGGATTCGTTGGGTTGTGGGATTTGTGGATCGCAACCGTAAACTCTTGGTTGTTGCGGTCCTACTATGGTCATGTATGGAATCAGTCCCTAATCCCTAGTATCCAATAATCATATGCTTTCTCAGCCTCTATATTCAAAATTAATAGCTGTGTGATCTTCTCAGAGTACCTCACAGGTGTTTGTGCAACCTGAATTCTTAGGCTAGTATCTATATGTGAGAATGTCTCCGTATCTAGTCATTGTGGGACCAAAGGATCACAACCGAACGTTTGCTCTCTTTCAAGCCTTTCTACAATCATGTGGATATTTTTCTAGGGTAATCTGTAATTTGGCTGATTTGACCAAAACGTATGTGTTTGATTGTCTTCTATGTTTAACCCCTCAACCGAGAGCTGATCTGTTGTAAGTCCGTTGTTTTGGAAGACTTGGATTCTAAGATTCTGGTCTATGTCAACTATTGCTATGATGAGATTGGGTTGAGGCACGATTGGCTCGAATACGTATTCTCTGGGCTCCCTAGGTCCCGAGATTGTCATACAAAAGCAATAATGTAAACAAACTACAACAAAGTGAATTTTAACTACGTGAAATATATCTATAGTATATATGATTTCTCTATTTTTGTATTTTTTGATGAACTATTCGAATGAATCTAAAAGAGTAACTGTTTAACGTATCTAGAATTGATAGCTACAATAACAATTTAAAACAAACAAGATAACCGAGTATAGCTATTTGTTTGTGTAATTTGTAGATCTACTCTAAACAATGAAATAACTGATCTAATCTATTTGCAAGACTGTCGATCCTACCTCAGAAGTGAGGAATGAATCATAGTTTCTCAGAAACTATCAATCCCCACAACTTCCCCGCAATATCGAAAGTAAAATTAACTGAAATAAAGCAATTAACTACTCTATTTGATACGATTCTAATTTAGAACTTTGAAAGCTAGAACCTGGATTCCGAACAGTAATGCTGGTGAATCCGATGGTGTGTGTGATCTTGTCCCCTCAAAGTGTGATCTCCTCGTTCCTTTGTGTTCACGTGATCCGTAAAAAGCGTGTAATGCTAAAAAGATCAACAAAAGTAGATATTGGGACAAAGGCAGCTCAAGATACATGATCGAATACAATGCGAGTAGGAGAGGGATAGCGCATAGAAGAGTACAGAGCTTGGCTTATGCAATTCCTAGCACTTTCTCGGGATTTATTATGTAGTCATGCAACATGAAACATCCGTAACTAAAACTATGGTTTGTTTGAGGAGCAAAACCTGCAACTTTAATGGCCTCCTATTGAAAACAAACTATTCTACTCCAATGGATTGGATAAAATGATAACAACACCGCACAAGATGGATATGTGGCTTCCTAACAACAAAACAATACTAACTAAGCATGCAATGAAAGAAACTAAGGACTCTAAACAAAATGAAAGACTAAATCTATTGCAAAGAGAGAAATTCGTAGAGGCAGTGCTTTGAGGGGCCATTTGCTTGAGCACAAGCCAACTATTTATAATTATTGGGTGCATTTACCCAAGGAAAACCAAATAGAACTGCTATAAGCAACTGGTAAAGTCCTACCTGCCATAGATTGGATCATAACTAAAATGTCACTATTGATCACCTTTAGATAATAAAGGAAAGTATGTTGGGCTATAGGTCTTACCACAAGAGGAATTTTTCCCAACTCTTACGAAATCTGATGTTGAAATCAATCATTTGATCATTAGGTGCCTTCCTCGTTGTTGTCAGTTGCTCCACAAAAGATAGGTGATCTAACTTGTCTTCAAAATAATTGCATAGAGTTGTTCCTAGCTCATCCCAGGTGCTAATAGATCCAAGTCTCAAGCCTCTATACCACTAAAGTGCTTTACCTTTGAAAGAGGCTACAAGCAACCTGACTACTACATCATTATGTGTGATCAGATAGAGTGAACACACATTTTTTTGCCACATCCTAGATATGCTCCTAAGGGGTGACTTGATTCTCACTAGTAAAGTAAGGAATACTCTTGAGCATGCCATTTGGCATATCATGCTGCATGGCTAGGAGTAAGGGACTCCCTCCATCAAAGTTTGTAAAGATTTTTAATAGAGGGGGTTGTTGATTCACCATTATAGGGCATGCAGGTTATGTGTTTTGAGGAGGATTTGAATGGGAGTGATGCACTGGAGATAGAGATGTGTTCACAAGATTTCTAGAATGAACTCTCCACAATGATAGCTAGAGATATTCAAAATAATCTTTAGATGTTGCACTTCTTCTTGTGTACTGCTTTTCTCGTGAAAGGAACTCGGGACTAATGAAATAGAGATTCTAAAATATTGGGAGTTGACAGATGTGTTTGAAATGAGCCTCCAAAGTCTGAAACACTAAGTTCACACACCGAACTTAGAGATATAAAATTTGAGCTTTTAATACTAGTCCCACTGGGAATGCTAGAAACCTGTTGGTTTCTCAAATGTGTACGCATGTATTAGATCTAGAAGGGGCCAAGGTGTTTAAGACCACAATGGAACCATCCCCAAGTTGTGGGACCTTACGAGCTTGGGATGGATCTCTGGAGAAGGCTGATTCCTCTATCTATCTATACTTCTACCGCTACTACTAGTGCTTTGAAAAGGGAAACTAAGCTAAAAATTCCAAGGGACCAGAAAAGAAGGATAACCTGAAGTAAACTACAATAAAAGGTGATAACACCAGAAAAGAGGGGTGAAGACTATCTATTCTGAGTGAGAATTATAGGGAATGCGTGAAAGGAGGCTAGGAACGAGCAGTAGCACAATGGAATACACATTCGCCATATCACTCTCATGGAACACAACTAAGTATGGAATTACAAGGGACTTGAAATAGCACAACAATACACAATGTAAGAGAAGAGGTAAGAAGAAGGAATGTAAACACGTTAGGATAGAGAATAGTCACAAAACAATGCTTCTATTACTTCCAAAAATGCATAGAACTATTACAATGATAAGGAGGCCGATATCCACATGCAAGAGCCAAACATAGAGGTATGCAACTCAAAATACATAAAATATGGAGTCCTTAGCAACATGTGTAAGGATCCAGTGTCTAACATAAAAATGAGCCTTACTCTTACATTTATAGATGAATCCATGGAGGAAGAAAGGAAAAGGAGGAAAAACCCAAATTTGAAACACAACCACCAACAAGAAGCATTAAATGTCTCAGTAAATCTGCTTAGGAATATGTGAAGTATGCTTCCCCATGCTTGCTTGACGTGTTGAAGACAAAGGAGGGTGGATCATACAAAATTGGGTGGTTAGAGCAATCAGATTTGCTCATCAATGTTCGAAAGATGCTATCCCATTTCTCACCTACTAGATCAGCCAAAATTTTAATTTTGAATTTCTAGCACTATAGTTGATGTCATCAGCTCTCTAACAAGTCTAGGTGCACGCTGATATAAGATTTGTAGAAGAAGATATGGTTGTCGAAGATTTCAGATTTTTGGCATACGCTGAAACAAGTGGCACACGCTAATTGGTTGATATGATGGCTAAATGTATAACTATTTTTTATTTCGCCACATATCAATCATTCATTTGTGGCAAGGATTTGATGTCCTGTCGGTGTGCTTGATCTGGTTGCGCATGGTACACTTTAAGTATGCGAAAAGATGATCTCGGAAAAAAGGGTATGAGGGAAGTGTGCATGGGGAGATGATGCAAACTAGTGAGTGGAGAGCATATGGTTAAGGTAAAACTATTACAAAGTAATGGGTGTGGCATGTAAAGGGAAAAGGAATTAATAGTATGTGCGAGGTAGGTGAGATGGGAAGAAAATGGCCAAGAAGAAGCTGAACATGTGGAAGGCAAGTACAAGGGGAAGGGGAATGAGAAAAGGAAAGGGGCACGTAGGTAAACTTTAACCAAGGGAATATGCCAAATGATTTTTAGCATGCGCAATTCTTTAATAGATAACTTAGGGCGAATGTGTATGCAAGTTATCAAAATCACTAAGATACCTATTTGGATAACATGAAGTATGTAAAATCTTTGACACAACTTCATTAATTTCTCTCTTGACATTACAAACGTAGACATGTGATTTGTCTTAGGAAGGTGTATTCTTTTGACTATTGGAAATCATGTTTGTAATGAATAAATTATTATTATACTGAGTAGATTCATTTTGCTTTGATTTTTTTACTTGAAGATGAAGCCATTATTCTTTATGTACTGAAAGGTTGTGAACCTATATTGTTGTTTTCATACCTAGTATATGTTAATAGAAAAACATTGGATCAATTCCATTGATCTAAGGTATGCACATCAATTCTTCTTACCGATCATCTTGATAACTTGGCATTCTAAAATAGAAGGTAATGTGGGATTGAGTCTTATTTTGGTTATAATTATGAGGACCCTTCTTTTGGTGTCCTTACTTTGCATCATGTTGTAAATGGAAAGCTTGGATATTATTGATAAATACTTTTAAGACGTTGAATAATGTAAGAGGATTAAGGACATATTACGGGACTATTAAGGTAAATACCTTAACCTAAGTTGTAATGTTCTATCCTATTTGGATTTTAACCTAAGGTAGCTAAGACCTACCTAGGACCTATTACTAAACTACTAAGGTGACACCCTAACCTAAGTTGGTATGCTTTATGGTTGTGGAGTTTTGAACTAACCTAAGGAAAATACTAATTACCTAAAGACTAAGGTTGATTTCTAACCTAATCTAATGCTAAGCTAAGGGGGTACCTATGAACTACTTGGCAAGTGGAAAGGGTGGTGGCATTGGTTTCTAAGGAATTAATGAGATTTGATTTTGAATTTAATAAACTCTGAGCTTCCAGTTTTGGTGGAGGCATGGGGAGTTAGGGGGATGTCTAGTTGGCATCATCACTAAATTTAAAATGCATGCAAAGTTTGAATTTGAGTTTGTTAAATTTGGATGGTGGTGGTGTAGAGAAAGAGGAGGGAAAGTTTGGAGTCCTTGAATTTAATGATCTCGGTTATGGCGAAGAAACTTCCTAGTAAGATATGCAAGTGGATTTTGGAGAGGTTGTTTGGTCATTTTTTTGTGATTTTTTCTCTGCATGGAGGTTTTGCTTCTTTGAACAACAAGTTATATTTTTTTCCAATGATATTATTGGAATTCTTGAGCTATTTTTTATCCAATGGAAGTATAAGAGGAAGTAGAAAGTTGGAGTTCTGGAGGTCGTTTTGGAAAAGGAGAGACTATGGAGGCTTAGCTGGAAATCTTCTACAAATTGATAGGAATATCTATGAGGAATGATAGGATCTATCCATTAAATTGTTCTTCTTTTTCCTAAATGTCTTCATAAAAACAAATATGCTCTTGGAAACAAATGGGTTTTTATTTGTGATGTTTATTTTACATTCATGCTTGAATTGTTCATTGTATTCTTCTGATGAGATTCACTATTTGATAAAATAGAATGTGGGTTTGTTCCTTGTTGAATATATGAGTGGATCATGCTTTAACCTTGTTGGAACTAGAATGTTGTCAAATTTGTGTGAACTTTGTTGTTTGTGCAAAATAGATTAAGGGAATACATTGTTTGATAAAATATTTGATCTGGGTTTGTTTATCCTCTATTGGGAGAAGGTATGAAAAATGTATCTCCTGCTAAATCTTGAGTTGTTTTCAGATCTTGTTGCTCTGTTTGAGTTATGCTAAAATAGATAGTCAAACTCAATGATTTTGGACTTCCTTCTTGTTTGGAAATAACAGGATTCATGTGTTACTTCTGTTGAGCTGATATGCTTTACTTATGAGAAACCCTATTGGATTGTTCTGAAGTAGTTAATGGAAGTCACTACTAAGAAGGATTACATTTCAGTTTTGTTCTCCTCTACTTGATATTTTGATCAAACATGTTTAGCTCCTACTTGCACTTATATAGCATTGTTTTTGTTTCTCTCACCATATGTTTGAGAATATTTTTAATGACCAAACTGGTCTTGGGGTCTGAATGAATTCCCTTGATACAATCTTCCTAAAATTAAGGTTAATAATTTCCTACTATCGTGTTGTGGAAAGACTTATCGATTGTTCTCTGAATTATTTTTGAGGTGAGGTTTTTTGCTTTAGGAATTTCCCTTATCATTTCATCTAGTTAGATTTACTTGTTTCTTGCATTCTAGTTTGATGTTTATATGACATTGTAGAGATGGGATATCTAAGTTGAACTATGAAATAGTTCAATTTTTATTATCTTAAGGAAATGAGTTGGAATGCTTTCGGTTTTACTCTTCTCCTTTGGAGCTCAATTTTGAGCACCTGTCTTGGGGTTATGTCTCTTTTGTTGTTCTTCATTGTGTTTGAATATGGGTTAGGTTCCTTTCCTTTCTTACCTGAAGACTATTCCTTTGATTCTTGTGAAGTTGGGAATATGGGTTGGCTTAGCTGTAATATTGTATTCATTTTTCTTAGATGCATAAGAATACATTATAGGTCTCTCTATCTTGAATGGAAATATTAGAGGAATGTATTGAATGGAGCTAATAATGTTGGATGAATTGGAATGTTTAGTTGTTGTTTGATACTTCATGTATTGTTGCTAACTGAATTCATTTGAATATCTCCTTTTAGTTGTAGCAGTGCACTACTGTAGCTGTTCTTATTTATATGTTGAGAAAAATCCATCTTCGGTATCTGAATTGCATGTTGCAGTAGTATATTTGATCTAGTACCAATTAGTTCTATGTTTTCAATGTTTGATAAGAGTTAAAATATCTCTTGATCGGATCTGTATCAGTTCTTTTATTCGATATGTAATTATTTTCTTAGGAAAGGGTAATGAGATCTTCTCTCATCTTTGTTGTTGACTCCCTTCTCTCTCTCTCTTCTCTGAGTTGTGGAATGCAATACCGTTATCTTCAAACTCTAAAGGAAGTTGTAGTTATTATCTCTCTTTGTTTGTTCATTCTCTCATTAATATTACTCCTATGTAAGAAGTCGACCTGTTCAGTTGTATTAGCTGAAGGAAATGACAAAGTGGATAGTTGTAGGATATATCCTTTTATTTTCTTATTCTTCACAAATTCCTTGATAAGGATGTAATGAATTTGATATGTGACTCCTTTCAGGTGTATGTAAATGGAATTTATACTTTACAAAACCTGTTGATGATAAACATAAAACTTAGGCTAGAGTTGGCTTGAATTTGGATGTTATATCTTAAATGGGAAACCCTTATTTGAGGATGTTGATGGTTCATCCTAAATTTTATCATAGAAATTGAAAGAGTATGGATTTATATAACCTAGGATGGAATAAGTTAATTTTTTGTAATGTGGATCATTGCTTTTGTAAAATAATTTTTTTTTCATGAAGTGTTAAGAATTAGTACCTTTCTTGATTTAGATAGAAGGAATTCAAGAAATGATTTATAAATATCTATGGTAGGGATTTGATAAGTAATTAGGATGGAATATTACTTATCTGACATAATTTCTTATGAAATCATTGGCTGAAGAGTGTTGATTATATCATGATCTTTACTTAAGTTAATATGGTTGATCACCTTGTTCTTCATTTTATGATTGTTATTCCTTTATGATGTATCTATCTATAGTGCTTTACTATTTCATAAAAGCAGAGTTCTTTTTATGAAATAGTTAGTTGAAAGCACATTGTTTTAATGCTTAGTGCTTATCATGCTCAGTTCAATGAACTGACCCATGCTAGCAATTTTTGTAGATGGACTTTGTAAGTGATAAAAGAAGACAAGTTATTTTATGATGCTTCTTATGCTTACCTAAAGACATGATCTTTTATGAGGAAATATGATGCATTATTGAAATGTATTTGTAAGAGGAAAATTTGTATTTCTTAATTGAGCTTATTGATGTTGTTTGACATGAAAGATGTCTAAAATGATTGGATTGTAAAGTGTGTAATTCCACATTGATGAATGAAATGGATTGAGAGTTTACTTGTAGTTGATGTGTCATTCCATTTGTAATTTTGTGAAGGGATTTGTAACCTTATCTTTATTTTCTCATAATCATTTCCGTATCAAAATATTTTCAGTGATGGCTCAAATAAGCTAGGTGATAAGGGAATTAGATTTACTATCCCTTTATTAAATGCAACTTATCAAGTTGGAATTCATAGTTAATCATTTAACTAAGTCACTATGGTTTATTAATTGATGTTAATGGAAGTGCAAATTCATTATGATATCTTGTTTAAAGTAAGAGGTTACAATGAACCCTAATTCTTAACAAGAAAGAGGAAGATGAACTACCTCTTGATCAATACCTTCATTGATATAAGATAAGTGAAAAGTAAACATGAACACTTAATAAGTAGACTTCATCTCAATGAAGTCTAACATAAAGGAATCTGATTTGGAACTTAATCAAACTAGGAATGGTTGAGTAAAATGAGTAAACCTTAATGTTTGTTTGTTTTTTTGTTTTAATCAACTAAACCCTAAAGTAAGAAGTTAATGATTAAAAGGCAATCTTGTTGTTTCTACAAAACATTAACAACTCATTTATGGTTGGCAACCTTAGGGGTTAATTAAACTAGAATTTAGCAGGCTACTATAATTAGACTTTAATTATGGATAAATAATTAAGTAATTAACTTCTTGCTTAGGTGTGTACATCCAGATGGGGTGATTCAGTTGGATGTTGGCACATGCCAACTGCAATATTGTACCTTCGTTAAGACTTGGGTATTCATGAAGATATAGTGTTTAATTTGACATGTTGCAACACCCTTCAGAATTGGATCATCTAGATCTACCTAAACTCGGACTTGATCTTAGTTAAACTCTAGGTCAAGTTAGAGTTATGATTTACTATATGGGGTAACTCAAAATGACTTAGGATAAATAGACACACACAATTAACTTAGTTCAATTAAGTATGTCTATTGTACCCTTAGTTAGTGTGAGTGGTTCGTTATACTAAACTATTTTGGTAACCTTGGTTAGGGTTAAACCAGAACAACTAGACCGACATGATTCATTGAAGACCATCCTAGGTAAAAATGAAATGTGGTGCGGGATGAATTCTGTTTGATGAGTATGCCATCTAGGAATATAAACATGAACAATATGTGAAAATATTTAGCCAAAGTATTGAAAGTGCTAGTTTCATTGTCCCATGTCACCTAGTTTTAGAAGCGGGATTTTAGATGAATATTGGTAACAAATATTCAGATAATACTCTTAAAAAAACACTTCAATACCGAGATAAGGGTAAAAGAACCAAGAATACTTAGTATATAATGCATTGAGTTAAGATGAGAGATCAGTAGTTCACTTTGAGTCATTTACATTTGCATATGGTTATCTATTATGATATTGATTGAAATGGAATGTGTGTTCTAAATTATGATTATTTGGAAGCAGAGAACATTATTATATTAAAAAAAATCCTTGTTCTAAAGTCTTAAAATCCAAATGTTTTGGGTACGAAGGGAGGTCACCACATCCATTGTCCTCCAAATAGGAGAAAACACGTCAGTGTGTGTGACGGATACTAGCGGTTTACCTCAATGCTCAGTCATCTTAGCTTGGGTCTTCCCTAAGGGAATCATGAGGGTGTCCATGCACACCCATCGGATAAAATCTTGCCACCCCTATGTAGTCGCTGCAATCGGGGAAAGAAGAAGAAATAGATAAGTTAGAAAACTTCAAAATGTAAATCAAAAGAGAATACCAAAACTAATATTTCAAATTAAAAAAGTTGAGAGAAGAGTATCAAACATACTCGAATCTCTAGGCATCTAAGTAGGGTCATTGAGTGCTTATACCGATGCTTTTGGTAGCTATGGGGCCTCCCTAAAGCTAGAGGCTAAAGGTTTTTGATCACAAACTCATCATTTCCTCCCCATCTAGAGGAAATGGATCCTCTAAGACCAATGTCTCTCTCTCGCACTAGCCTCCTCGTGCGCTTCTCTCAAAGATCTCTTAAGTGTCATGTCACTCAAGATCACTCTCCTCCTCGCCATATGGTCGCCTCACCGGTATATGCATTACCCCTCTCATCCTCCTCCTCATTATCCTCTCTAATTGACTCCTCCTCAGTTTGGTCTCTTGTATGCTCCTCAGAATCGGAGTCTACATCAATAAGTGCATCCTCCTCTCCGTTGTGAGTAGGAGAAGCCACAATCTAGAGAAAATTCACTCAAGGGGCACTAGCTACCCATCGAGCATGAACCATGCACCTAACTATTGTAGGAAGTCATGGGGTAACTATTTTCTAGCTGGGATCTATTCTAGGGCCCTTCCTCGGCCTCCCGAATGGTCCTGCAGACCAAAACCATTCAAGGAAGTATGTCAAAGATATGGGAGGATGAATTCTTGAGGGACCTGATAAAATGGATGTTCCTTGAGTCTCCCTTTCCTATTAATTAACTGACTTGTGGAAGAGTAGGATACCACCTTGGTAACCTCCTATCCCCGTAACCCCGACATGTCCTAGTAGGGTGTGGTAATCATGTATGCTACGGTCGGAGAAGCTACTAGCTAGTGTGGTGTCCCGAGAACCGACATAGCTATCCATCTCATTGCCTATACTACCCCTAGATCTAACATTGGTATGCACTTACCATAGGGAAGATGGCTCATATACTCAGCTCATAACAAGAGTGGGGTGGCTAACTGGCTGTCCCTACAATCAAACTACCCTATATAAGTCATGGTAGGTATTCCCTAGGATGTATTCTCCCTAGTTGTACCTATGGCCATGTCCCTTAATTTGTGTGATAATAGGAGCCAAAAGTAGAGAAAGGTATCACCTCCCTTGTCTCTAACCAATCACGTAGATAAGATACCCATAATGGCTCTCTGTATGATAGGAGTAGGTGCGGTAGTAATGGACCAGAATTTCATCCCCTTATTTAAACTAGATGAGACAATAACATCTCCCACATACATGGCCCACTATGTCATCATGGCCCTGGATCCCACTATCTCCAAATTCAGTCTCTTCACAAGAATTGGGAGCCGAAGGATGCGGTATACATCCTCCAGATTAATGATCCACCACCCCGACACTGAAACTCGAAAAGTGTTTTGATTTTTGTCCTAGTAGGAAAACAATTCATGTAATATGTGACTAGAGGGAAACATGGGGCACCCATGTAATCCTCTAGATACCTTCCCTCTACAGAATGTCCATCTCATCATGGGTCGGTTGATCCGAATATAAGAGAGCCAATCAAATCCCTCTCTCAACTCCGGTGTATGTACTCTTCCTTCCTCTACATTCACCAAAAAATGGAAAAAAAGTAAGTTAATAACATATACAAGAAGATAATCTCACCAAAACATGAAAAATCCTAACAAAATTAAGTTAATGTACATTTTGGTCATTCTATTCAGAATATCTACCCAGTGTAGGGCGGCAGTTCTAGGACTGCCACTCAAGCAAGGTGGCAGTCCTGTGACCACCACCCTACTTTGGGCAGGGCTCTTGAGGTGATTTTATAAACATAGCCTTAACCCTAAAAAACACTAAAAATTTCAAGAAATACCATTCCTGACAAAATAAAATAATTCCCTATGGGTACCCCCCCTAGAGACTCATTTAAGACCAAAAATTTGAAAATAATCCTCCTAAGTGAATTTTTCAATGTTTTACATTTGAGGTATGAAAATACAAAGTGAAAATAACCAACCTTAGACCATGCTAGTTGATCTCCCACACATGGAGGAATGATAACTATCTCGTAATGGTCATTTTGGTTGTACTCTCATCGGAAATGATTACCGTGATTCCGAGTTCCAAATTCACCAAATCGAGAATGCACAAATGAATTGAAAAATGGGTTTTTTTATATATATTGTTTTAATCTCATTTTGAGTGTATGTGTTCACAGGGGTAGAGCATTGGCATAGCTATATCTCGTATATCCCTACAAAAATGGTAAGTCCTCTTTTTATTTTAATTTATTATTTATTTTTTGATTTTTGTCTATCTACATTTGAGGCTTCTTTCTCTTGCATGTAGCAGGAGTTTTGGTGGTGACATTTCAACACACGAACATGTTAGGTACAACTTCTAACTCCCCTTTTAGGAATTCCATTCTCGGACTCTACGTTTTACACCTTTTCATGGCTAAGATGCTTCTCAAGGGGAAATATGTACACATCCAAAATTGCATGTGCTACATTGTCAAAAAATGGTTATAAAAGTCCCCAATGATGATTTAAGTCCTTTCAAGAAGGTGTTTGAGCTCCAAAACCCATTCAAAGTGTATATTTGTTGCCTAGAAATATTTACTTAGCCTTCCCATGCTTTTTCTAGCTTTCTACCTCTTTCTACGCATGTTTTGGCCTTTAGTGCTAGGATCACCACCTAGGCATGGCGGCGGTCCCTGAATGACTTTTCAAGATTTCATCATGCATGTTCGACATGCGATTATTCATTTAACTTCACTTTCAGCATGCATATGTGTGACAATATGTCATTTTTTTTTATTTCTCGGATATCCTTCCCTCTTCTATTTTTCATGTGCTTTAGTTAGTTGGAACTATCTCTTCTTGCCTTGTACATGAAGGCACATCCCAGCCCCAATTCTTATATATTTCTTGCTTATATTCAAGAAAAATGCATGAGAATTTTTGTGTATCTTGCATTGTATTTTTGCCACAATCTTGCTAGGAGTTGCATAGCCATGCTTAGATCTCTTATGTTATCTCTCTTCTACTTGCATTACATCCAATCTACCTTTAAGCTATCATTGATCAAGCGCCATCATCGTGTCATTGTTCTTGCATTCCCAATCCCTTTGACTCATATTAAAACTAGGAGAAAGAAATGAACAAACTAAGGGGACAGATACATATACAAACAGATTCGCCAAAGATCTTACTTATCTAGGTTGGATTTATGTGTTGGTTTGCTTTATTTGTTAAATTGCCAATTTTATCACTAGCTTCAACTACATATCAAATAGAGTAGAATTTTTTTGTTTCAATTGATTAGGAAATTACAAGTAGATCAATTCATTAGAAATTTTGATCTCTCGATATTACCGGGGAATTTATGGGGAACAAAAGATATTTTAGGGTCATGATTTTTTCTTCACCTATGAGGTAGAGTTTGAAGGGTTTTGATTAGATTAGGTTATCTGTTTTAGGTTAGATTCACATATTCGTATAAGGAACCAGCTACATCTGCATTATTACTTGTCTTTCATTTAGTTATTAGATTAGAATACATTTCTTAAAAATTACAAAAAGATAAAAATATTTCCTTTAATAGATTAGTTTTCTTTTATTGCTTTGATTTGATATATTGTGAAAAATCCAAAAACATAGATTAGATTTCCTTCAGTAATTAGTTTGCTTATCAAAATCACTTTATTTCATTATATATGACCATCAATGGTCCATAATAATAAAATACATACATTTTGATCCCCTGCTCCCACAACCCAATGGGCCATAATTTATAACCGCCTTTAATACCGGTTTACATTCGAGCGTTATTATGCACACCTACAACTTTTGCTGAGAAAATAGAACAACTAAATACGCTAAACATCATTATTAATCAATCCTATGATTATTGGAATACTCCTAGAAATAGGGTTTGATTACACACATGACCATACAAGGGCCATAACCTCCATGAGTCTTTGGTTATGATCCTCAGGTTGCCTGCACAACCCAACGGTTCGCTAACTAGTTAGACATTGACACTAGTTTGCATACATTAGTATTCAGATCTTCACCACTTCCACCTGACATTATTGCACAATTTTCCTTACTAAACATAGTATTCAATCATGCTAAAACTTTCTAGACTAGACCAGAAAATCATCCATAAATACACGCGTGGCTCCACCACGTCTCTCGTTCTTACTTCTATGAACTTCTCTCGAAATCCATACGAGGTGCCCGTGGGCCATTTTATGCGTGTTCAACAACAAATAAACATAATCTCGATAGATCTTGATATTGATTGGAGTCTCTGAGAAGCTATTATATCATATGGAGCCATCACACCACTTCAAGTTAGGAGAGAATTCTTTTCCATAAAGATATAAGATTTCCCAATTAGATTGATTCTTGTCATAATCCTCACATTAAAATTCATTCTACACTAGTCTGTCTCGGCATGACCTCAAGAGGTCGGGTGCGAAGAAGGTGATGTGTTGATTTTTTTTAATACGGTATCCATCTTCCAATTGACTAGGTCTAATTTTTGAGAGAGTGTTCTTGCGCAATACATTGGAAAACATGGTAGTATTAACACATAAAAATGTGTGTTTTCCTAATTTAATTCTCCTTACATTTTCATGAAAATTTTTCTAGTAATTTGGCTAAGTTATATTCTGACTGGGCTATGACCATATCTAATGAAATTTGGGAACTCACACCATGGGTGTCATCCTCCCTATTAGTATGATAAATTTTCAAACAAATGGCTTTGGCAACATACCTCAAAGTAGGGTTTGAAATATTGGAGATTCGGATGCCTCGTTTACATGTCATGACACCAATCTCCCTAGATGTATCCTTCATTGGGACCTTATTATTTATTAGTGTGGATCATCCTATCAACCATAGCCCAAGAATAATCAAGCCATCACTTCCGTATTGATTTGGTATGGTTGATCCAAATAGAGCATCTAATTGTGTAGACGACTGAGGAGAACTTTAATTACGCTATTTTCCCTAGGGAAGTAGAAAATTATGCTCCATGCATCAAGTTTTAATTCCCCAATTAATTTCATGTTATTTTTATTATAATCTTGGTCGGTATCCAAATTTGTAACTACAAGTAATTCCATGTCTACTTTGAGTCTGGTGTGATCGTATTCGGAAATGGGGGAATGGATATACCTTTGGAGGTCATGTGTGCATGTGAATTTGAAAGGAATATGCAAAAATGCTCCCTATAGGTTTTGTGTGTTTGATTATATAGATTTCTTTAGGAATTTTGGCCTTGGAATATTTTCTTGTGTGACTTTGACTAGAGTACCAATGTCCTCTTATTGATTTTCCCTAGTTTTCCCTAGTTCTCTTTTTCGCACTTGATGTTTTTCTCGATCTCTTCTTTAGATTTTTGTGCTTTAGTTTTTGTAATCAATCCTTTAGATAGATTTTATTTCCACCTACCACATTTAATGTCTTCTTGGTAGGTTGGATTTTTATTTATTTCATGGCTTCTACTTTGTTTCACGGGATTCCTTATTATGTGGTTTTTACATGGTTTGTACGTGGATTTTCCTTCCTTTGTTTCGTGGTTTTATTCCATTTTTCTTTGAATTGTGACTTTTATCTTCATCTTTATTATACAAATTTTTCGTTCTTATCTTTCTATCGTGGTTTCATTTTTTTCTATGTGACTTTTTAGTCCTTCCTTTATAATGCGGTTTTGGTTTCTTTGTAGCTTCTTCCTTCTTAAGGTTTTAATTTTTCTTTAGTGCGTGGGTATTCCTTCCTTCGCAGAATCTTCCTTTCCTTCATGATTTCATATATTTTCTTATTCCTCATTATGTGGTTATTCTTCCTCCGCAGCTTATTATTATTTTTCCCAATACTCTTTTTAAGGGTAGAGATTTTGTTGTGGGTTTTCATTCTATCGCTCGACCTTCCCATCAAATTGTCAATTTTAAAATATGTTGGTATTATTTTTACTATGTGAGTATTTCTCCTCCATGATTTCTTCTTTCTCCTCATCTTTATTTTTCTAAGGGTAGAGATTCCTTGTGGGTTTTCATCCTACCACTCGACCTACCTACCAAATTGCCGATTTTCAAATAGGTAGGGATTTTATTTTATTTTTATGATTTTTCATTAAGTCACATATATTTTGAGTCTTGCCCCATTCACATATCCGGGGAGTTATTTCAATTGCAAGGTTTTATAAATTTGTTTCTTTGGAAGGAAATATCTCCTTAATGATGTATGGTCCTAGCCATCTTACCTTCAATTTTCTTGGGTGCTTATACTTGCTATCATACAGAATATTTGATCTCCAACATCAAACTACTTTCTTTTAATATGGCGGTCATGCCACGCCTTCTGTATTATTTTCTCCTAAGTCTAGTTATACATGGCTATGAACCTTTTTCATCTAGTTTTTCCAGTTCTATTAGCCTCTCATGGAGTGAATCATCTTCATTCATCTTGAATGCCACTGTAATCCTCAAACTTGGAAGCACAAACTCTATGGGGACTAGGGATTCTAGTCCATAAACTAATCTGAATGGGGAGTATTTTTGATCCTTTTATAGGTTGTGCGGTATGCCCATAGAGTGGTGGGTATCTTCAAATCCCATTCTACAGTTTGTAAGGAATTTTTTTGGTTAATACCTTCTCCAATACTTTGTTTTTCCATTCACTTGGGGATGGTATGGAGTGCTTCTATTATGGTTGATCATAAAACCGCTCAATAGTTCTTGAATAGTTGTATTCACAAAATGTTTACCTTGGTCACTAGTAATGCTCAAAGGACATCCAAACCTTGTAATGATGTTCTCATATAAGAATCTGGAAATTGTTTTTGCAATAAAATATTTTGTGGGAACTACTTCTACCCATCTTGTTAAATATTTTGTTCCAGTTATGATAAACCTTTCTTGAGAATGTTTGGCGGCTAGTTTGATAGGTCGATGAAATCAATGGCCCATTTTTCAAATGGAGTTAATGCCAAAATAAGTCTTAGTGGAATCTCATCCCTTGCATTGGGTTTTCCTACCATCGACATATGTCACAGGATCTAGCATGTTTTTGTGCATCTTTAAATGGCATAGGCCACCATAAACAACCAATCATTAATTTTATTTTTGTCTACTCTCCTCCATTGTGACCTTATACTATACCTTCACATGTTTCGATTAAGATATTCTTCCTCTCATGATACAGAGCTACTCTTCTAAGGAAATCATCTTATCCCTTTTATATAACTACCCTTGAATAAGTGTAAATGAAGAAATCCTACTTAGTAAATTTCTTTTCTGCACTGAGTATAGTTACTTGGAAATTCTCATGTATGCAACAATTGTGTAATTTCATCAAATTATTTGGGTATGGATTCAATCCTAAATAAATGAGCACCAAGAAAATCATCATCTATGGGCCCCTCATCTTCTCTTGTTTCAATTCTTGATAAATAATCTGGACCATTGTTTAGTTTCCTAGGTTTTACTGCAAAGTAATGTTGAAATACGATTCCTAGAAAATCATGAGCCATCTACATATTCTCCCTTGCAAGATTGGTTTATTCAATAGATACTTTAAAGGCTCATGATCAGTATAAAATACAAAGGAGGTGGCTAATAAGTATTGTCTATATTTCATCAAGGTATAAACCATACTCAATGCTTCACTTTCTATTGTTGTATAATTCCTTTCTGCCTTAGCCAACTTCCTACTAGAAAATGTTATAGGATGATCCATCTTATCTCTAGGTTGTGTCAATACAGCTCCAATTGCTATCCCAGATGCATCCACATGAACATGGAAGGGTACCTTCCAATTAGGGAAAATCAAGATGGGTGCATGTAAAATTTTGTCTTTTAATATTTCAAATGCATCTCGCACATTCTTTGGACCAAGGGATTTGTTTGTTTGTCCTTTTATTCAATAGTTCTTCTAGTGGGGCACTTATCTTTGCATAGTTTCTGATGAAATTTCTGTGATATCTAGTGTAACCAAGAATTGTCCACACCTCTTTCTGTGTTTTTGGTGGTGGTAGATTAACAATCACATAAGTTTTTAAGGGATCAATCAATAGACCTTCCTTACAAATTATGTGCCCTAGTAATGTGCCAAATGGAGTCAAGAAGATGCATTTATTCAAATTCAATGATATATGTAATGCTCTGTATCTTTGAAACATCAGCCTTAATACTTGTATATGGTTCTTTAGTAGTCCATAAACTGTCCAGTCATCAAGATAGACCTCTAGGAAATCATGAATGAAATCTTTAAATGTGTTGATCATGATTCTACTGAACACTTTTGGTGTGTTCTTAAGCCCAAATGGCATAACCATACATAAATGGACCCCATTATCTATCAAAAGTTTTTTTAGTTTTATCCTCCGGGGAAATTTTTACTGGTAGTAACCGAAGAAACCATCTATAAATGAGTATACTTCTCTACTAGCCACATTTTCCAATACTTCTTCTGTAAAAGGGGTTGGGAAGGGATCATGCACACATGATTTATTTAACTCCCTGTAATCTACACACATGTGGATCTCTCCAGTATTCTTGTTTTGAATTACCATGGGACTGATCCATTTTGAATCATTGCGAGGTTTAATAATCCCAACATTTAACATTTTGTCAATTTTTGACTTCACCTTCACCTTCAAGTTAGGGTTCAATCTATATGGTATTTTATTCATTGGCTTGAATCCATCTTTAATTTGAATTTTCATTGTTCCTACCTCCTCTTTTATTCCCTTTAACTCTTTGAAGTCCTTAGGAAAAATATCTTGAAATTCTTGTAGTAATTCTACTACCTTGGCCACTTCTTCCTCTAACCAATAGTCTCCAATCTTGGAAAATTTCTCATCTCCATTCATCCCAATGTTCTCATTTATGGTTTTTAAGGGCTGATAATAATATTTTTCCCCTTCGTATTTATTCTCCACTACTTTTCTTTCATCCTCTATGACCTTGTATCTCAAATTCTCTGGTTTCTCCTCTCTTTCTTGTTTTTCGATAGTAAAACATCGTGCCATTTCTAGAATCTTCTTTGAACTCTCTTACAACTTTAGAATCTTAGGTTATATTTTCTCCTTTTCTTCATAATATTGTTTTTTTACTTCATCTGGTGTCAAAAATAAGAAAGTTCAAATATTTTGTAATGCCCTCAAGACATTTAAATCCACATCCCAAAAATTAAAGGTATGGAAAAATTCTTTAACTATCTAATCCCAATTTCTGGTCTCCCATCTAATTTCTTGATGTGTATACCAAGATCGCAGTATGGGCCCTAGGGTCCATATAAAAATTGAATCCATACCAAGGGAGAAGTCTCCCGCATAGTCACCAATGTTGTTCAAAAACTTGAATATGCTTTTACGGATCAGTTTCGCCAGTGTATTCGGGAATTGTGGCATAATAGCCTTCACTTTCCATATATATAGATTTTAGCAATGTTGTTTCGAGTTACAGTGAGATACATTAGGCTTATGTGTCACCCACCAACTCGTGAAATTTATAGTTAGGGTATCATCCAATGCCTCCATTCTTGCATTCTCATTAGGAAATATTCTTTCCATGATTTTAATATACCCTTCTAGATCCCCAAATCCTGAATACTTTGGCAGGGTTTTGTGGGATGCCCCCACTCAACCTGTAAACTCTTTTGATTAGAAGTTATTTTACCTCTTCTTCCTCCATGGAAAATCTATCTCGAGATGGCATAAAAATATCATGTTCTTCTTCTTGTGTAGAATAGTATCCATCCTCTTCTTCAAATGTGTCTTGGGTGGGCACAAAAATGTCACCCATGGTATTATAGTTGTCTTCTAGTGTGATAAATCTAGGTGGTATTCTTCTTGCATAGTGTAATTTTTGAGTTCTTGACTCTAGAAACCCATGTATCCAAGCTTCTACCACATTATCTGAAATTTCAGTGGTATCTTCTAATTTAACTGAAATCTCACCATCCGAGTTTGGTTCAAATTCTTTGTCAATGTTAGAGAATTTTTTCAATGCATACACTCCTTGTATTTCATCAAAATCTTCACCTTTTGTGTCATGTCATACTTCCTCTGCCCATGTGGCACTCATTCCTACATGTAAGGGTACATGAACACATATACCATTTGTATTTAATGTCACTTCTTATTCTTCAAAAGTTATTTTTCTCGTTGCATTCTATGAACCATTATAGGGCTAGAATAGCATTGTATGAAGGATTATAAACCATTTTTATATTACTTAAAATTTTACCATCTTATTTATTCCCATGAAATTTACTACTACATTCTTCAGTACTCCTAGTAGTTTTCTTGATGATCCATCCACTAACCCGATAAAGTATCTCATGGGTTCTAATGTAGGCCTCCAAAGCATCTCCCATGTAGTTTTAGACATCATATTGATATCGATGTCCACACCGAGATCAAGTAGTAATTTGTAACTAATGGTATCAAATATATCTACCTCTAAGTAAATGGTGGACTTGCACCATGTTCGTTGAGTACGAAATATGTTTCTTTTCTTTTTACTATGTCCTCCTTCAATTCTATAGACATGAAAATTCCTTTCTTCTTTATTCCAATACTTGCTGAATTATTTCAACTTGTCTACCAACCCATGATTGATTGTTAATTTAGCTAGTTCCTTTAAGGAAAGGATCTCTTCTTCTACAAAATAATTTTTCTCTTTTTCTTCCATGGCTTGTGCTTCCTTTACAAGCACCCTACTCTTTTCAACTTATTTTAAGTGCAAACCTAGCCTAACTTCTTTATCATTCCACTCCTCTTCATCAGAAGAATGTTGTTCTTGTGGTATCCTTATTATTTTTTTCTTTTTAGGTGCTACCTCATTCTTGGTGGCACTTGGTTATAATAACTACTCTATATCAAGGTTCTTCAGTACTTTTTCCTACTTTTTCCACTTTCCTTCTCATATAAATTTCTTTTTCCTCTTCTTTCTTGTCTTCTTTTGTAGGTCTACTTCTTGAAGTAGAGGCCCTCACAAATTTATCTTTCACTATGGTCTCTGTTATCCAAATAACTCTCTTAGTTATTTGGGTAACTTCATGCATACATTTCGACTCTCAATTCCTCATTGAAGGTTGCGCACACTCAAGTTCATCTGAAAAAATTCCTTGGTTACAATTTCCCTTGATATCCCTTCTTTTCATCATGTGCCCTTGTGTGATTTCTATTCACCCATTCCATTTTCCATTTCCTCTTTGTTCCACTCCTCCCTTGCACCCACCTTCTGTGCTTTCACCTTATTCCTAAGTATCTTATTCACCATGTGCGCATCTCACACTTGCTTTAATTAGATAAGTCCCCTGGACTTTTTGCACGTCGTCTCTATTACCTTCTAATAGTTGTGCCTTGACCATGCATTATTTTCTCACTAGTTTGCCTCATTTTTTTCCACGCACCACAAGACAATCATTTTTATCTTCCCATGCCTCAGTCTTCTATGTGTGTCCCTATGTGCCCTCCTTTGTGCCCTTCTATGCTAGGTCATCTTCTAACATGCTTCAAAGCATGTGCCACATGTAACCATTCAAAGTGTACCAATAGGGAGCTAAATCTTTACAATAAATCAATGACTGACACATGGCAGAAATGAAAAATATTCACACAGTTGGCCACCATTTCAACCAATCCATATGCGCCATGTGGTTTACATGCACTTCAAGACTCTTCCATCTTCTAATATTCATATCTTTTGCTACAGAGATCAGATTGGCATGCGCCTAGACTGGTCAAAGAATTGCTGACATCAGCTATAGTTCCAAAAATTTAAATTCAAATTTTGGCAGATCTGGTAGGTGAAAAATGGGAAAATGTCTCTCTGAGCATTGATGAGTAGATCTGATTTCTCCAACCACCCAATTTTATATGATCTACCATCCTTCCTTCTTCAACACACAAAACAGGCTTTGGGAAGCATACTTTACTAATCTCTAGGTGGATTTGTAGGCATTGAATGCATCTTGTTAGTGATTGCATTTCAAATTCTATTTTTCCTCCTTCTCTTCTCCTTCTACAAATTCATCTATAAATGTAAGAGCTAGGTTCATTTGTTATGTTTGACACTCTATATCCTTATGCATTTTATGATAATGACTTCGTATTTTCTATATTTTGAGTTGTAGTCCTCTAGATCTAGCACTCGCATGTGGATATTAGCCTCTTTCAACATCAGAACAACTCTGTGCATTTCTAGAAGTAATATAAGCATCCTTTTGTGACTATTCTTTGTCCTAATATGTTTTCATTCTTTCTTCTTTCCTCTTCTTTTTGCGTTGCATGCTTTGGTTGTGCCATTTCAGGTCCCTTGTAGTTCCTCATTTAGTTGTGTTCCATGAGAGTGATTTGGTAGATATGTGTTTAGTTGTGCTCTCTTGTGCCTAGCCTCATTTCACACATTTCCTTTCATTCTTGCTCTCAAATAGATAATGTCCATCCCTCTTTCTCGGTGTTATCACCTTTTACTATAGTTTCCTTTCATGTTATCCTTCTATCCCTAGTCCTTTGGCATTATTAGCTTAGTTTCCCTTCCAAAGCATTAGGAGTAGTAGTAAACATAGAAATAAATAGAGGAACCGGCCTTCTTTGGAGATCCATCCCAAGCACACAAGGTCCCACAACTTGGGGATGGTTCTATTTTTTCTCAAACACCTTGGCCCTTCTGAGATCTAAGAGGTGGGTGCTTGTTTGAGAAACCAATTTTTTGGCACTTTGGCCTGGTGGGACTGTCGACACTAAAATTTTCCTCCGTAATTTCTATTTCATTAATGTATGTATTAGAAATAGGATGTTGTTAAGTATAATTAGTAGTAGCGTCTGATAGAAGATAATGGCGCCACAAGGTGCATGCCAATAATGTGGAGTACGGTAACAGTAAAATTACAATAGGAATGTTGTAAAAAGTAAATATTTGTCGTAAGTGGTCCGGTAATGTTAAAATGTCAAAGTTTGGGTAATTAGAGAAGTAGGGTCTACATGATTAGGAATTAGAAATATTATATTGGTAATAAGGACAAGCAAAGTGAGGTCATAAATATTTTGTGTATTTTATTTGTAAAAATTCTAAAAATGTGGAACCCATGTAAATGATAAGGTTTATCTTATCTTAAAAGATAAGCTTACATGTACAGATAAGAGTTAAGGTATGGAATATGATTCGTCAGAGTGGATTTCTTATCCTATATTAGAGATAAGATGGATAAGCCTGGAATTTCTATAAATAGAGAGGCCACCCCCCTCATTTAGCATAGAAGGAAGTAGTGAGAAATATTGTAGGAAGTGTGCGAAGGAAGCCATTAGTTTAAAGTGTGTGTGAAGAAGCCATTAAGAGGTGTAATTGTAAAGTTTCTCCCATAGTCTTGGTGAAAGGCAAGTGAATTCAATAACACTTGAAGTACCTCATGGGTGAGATTTTAACAGTTTCATGTTAATATTATAATTTATTTTGATATTTCATATTTGTCATCATTTGGTCTTATCATAGTCTATGGTATTCTTATGTTATGTTGTTGTTTTTTTTCCAGATTACATCCACCAAACTAAAGGTCGTGGCATTAGTAAATAATCATAGCATGAGGAGTTCTCGGTGAAGAATTATCATAGTGCCGGATTGGTGATGACATTTTGGTTCCATTGCCGAGACCATTCCTCGTTGGTGGATTTTCTCGAGAGATATTCCCACTTAGTCAAAAATCAATTAGAGGGTAACCTTGTTTTTTATGTGCATAGTAGTTACCATGGTAAAGTCATTTTTGCCATGAATAGTAGTTACCATGGTAAAGTCATTTTACTGGAATAGTATTTACATGAAGAAAGTAACTTTTACCGTGAATAGTAGTAACTTCACTTTTTATCGTGAATAGTGTTTACCACAGTAAAGTCAATTTTTACCGTAGTAAGTCAAGTTTTACCATAGTTTACCATGGTCATTTCTATTTTATTGTAGAAAGGTGTAAAGTCACTTTCTAGTATAGTGATTCCAATTATTTGTACACATAATTCTTGTTGATTGTACTTGTGAGTTGGTATTTCACGGTGGTTACTTTTGAAAATGGGAAAGATTCCTATTTTTTCAGCTCAATCTAATGAAGATGCTTCTTCTTTCATTCAAGAGTTTAAGCGATCTTGTATTTGTAATGGCCTTATAAGAAGGGAACAATGGACTGAATTTTTTCCTACCTTTTTGGATGGTTCAACACTTAGGTGGTTTGAAACACTAGGTGATAATGTGAAAAATTCATGGGATTTATTAACTGAAAGTTTTCTTGAAGAATTTGGTGAACAATGAAATATGTAGATCTCATGATCGAGATCACAAAGCTATCCCAAGGAGAGAAGGAGAAGATAAGGGATTATCATGCTCGTGTTCTAGAGCTAAGGAGGAAGCTCGATGCCCAGATCCGGAAGGAAGGATTAGCGGATGGGTTGATGAATGGCATGGATAATCTCCTCTGTAAGCACTTCATTCTTGGGATGAAGCCAGAGATCAGACAATGAGTGAAGTATGACCGCCCAACTACCATTGAACAAGCAAAGGAGATTGCAAGAAGGCAAGAAGAAAGCATGGAAGAGGAGCCCAAAGAAATTGTTGCTAAAGTAGAGCCTACACCAAAGCACTTTGGTCCAAAATCCACAACCACTCCCGATGAGCACAAATATTTCTCCTAGTACATCTACTGAGTATGAAGATCTGCTCAAAAAGATGGGTTAGTTAACTATTAATCTTCTTCAAGGAAAGGAATTTAGTTCTCAGGAGGAGATAGAGGTCCAAAAAGAAATATTTTGAAGTTGTTTGTTATGGTTGTTATAAAAAGGGTCATTATAAGTATAATTGTCTAGATAGAGCTTCTACATCTGGTAAAGGAGATAATGATAAAGGAAAAGCACATGTGAATTCTTTTGATGTAGTAGATAAGAGTAGAAATAATGAAGTAGATGTGTTTGTAACAAAAAGAAAGAAAGAAAAAGATAATCAAGATGGAAATGATCCTAAGAAGATGAAAGAAGAAACTAGTAAGAAACATAGGAGAAGAAAGTTGGGTGTGTAGGATTTTTTGATTTCACAGGGGCAAGGACCATACTCCATCTTGGAAGATCTGTCCAAAAGGCTTGCAAATATTACATATGGTCAACTCTTGGCTATGTCTTCTGAGAAGAGGCGGGAGTTGCGAGGTGGACTCAATGCTCAAAGAAGGAAGGAGGTTGAGGTCCCTGTTTTGGAGGCAGAGGTAGATCCCTATGCTCCACAAGCTGAGGTATTATGTAATGGTATTTCAATTCATGATGTCTTAGTTGATGGAGGTGCCATAGTTAATGTAATGATCGAGTCTGTAATGAATATGTTGGGTTTAAAAATTGATCGCCCTTCAACACTTATGTTAAGGTCATTAAATAAAGGAAAAACTAAACCAGAAGGTGTAGTTTCAAATGTGGCAATATCTGTTATGGGTGTGGTATGTGTGGTAGACTTTCAGGTGATGAAAAATGGTACTATTGCGTACCCAATGCTGCTGGGAAGACCATGGCTAAGGAGAGTTCATGCAAGAAACTACTGGAATGAAGGTTTCATGACACTTGGATGTGGTAGAGAGAGGGTGAAGATAAATGTGATCCCTCGACATCATAAGGCAGAACCTGTGGATTCAAGTGATGAAACTGATGATTGGACATCCTCTGATTACTCTAGTACCAGTGAAGTGGACATTGAAGATGAAGAAAGCGAGGTGGATGTTTCAGTCATGGATATCCTTCCAGTCACACCAACTCATGACCCCATAAAATTATCTGAAGAAGAAGTTGATGATCGTCTCCAACAAATAAAGATTGGTGATGCTGTGATGGAGAGTGAGAAGGAATCCTATCTCCATCTCTTTTGAAGGTACATACACCTATTCACTTTTGATTACAAGGAACTCCATCAAGTAAGTTGGGTAGAACATTGTATTGAGTTGGTAGATGGTGCTAAGCCCATAAAGAAAATGCCATATAGAATGAATCCTAATTTTTCCAAGACTGTAAAAGAAGAAATAGATAAGTTTCTTGATGCAGGATTCATATTTGTTGTGGAGAATTCATAATGGGTTTCTCCCATTGTGATCTCAATAAAAAAGAATGGGAAGCTACGCATTTGTGTTGATTACAGGAAGCTCAATAAGGCAACAAAGAAGGATCATTACCCTCTTCCATTTTCAGATCAGATCTTAGACGAAGTAGCTGGCCAGGAGTGCTATAGTTTTGCTGATGGATATAGCAGCTACAACCAATTTCATATAGCAGAGAAAGATCAGCTGAAGACCACGTTCACCACTCCTTGGGGAACGTTTGCTTATAGAGTTATGCCTTTTGGGTTGTGTAATGCTCCAGCAACATTCTAGTGTTTGATGAATAGGGTGTTCAAACCCTACATTGGGACCTTCATCAGAGTATTTCTAGATGATTTTTGCATCTATGGGAGCAAGTTGGACCACCTGCACCAAATGGAGACAATATTTCAAAGGTTAGATGAAGCACAAGCCTCACTAAACCCTAAAAAGTGTGTCTTTGGATGTTCTAAAGGTGTTTTGTTAGGCCATGTTGTATCTAGAGATGGTATTAGTACTGATCCTGATAAAGTTTCAAAAATCAAAGATTTACCATTTCCTCTTAATAGAAGTAAGTTGAGATCATTTTTAGGCCATGTGGGTTACTATAGAAGGTTCATCAAGAATTTCTCAAAGATTGCACAGCCACTAACCCAGTTCTTGAAGAAGGATGTTACTTATGAACCAAGAAATAAGGCACATGAAGCTTTTGGACAATCAAGGAAGCCCCCGTGTCTTCACCTATTTTGAAGAATCCAGATTAGAGCAAGCCATTCATTGTGTACATTGATGATGCCTCGAGATGCAAAGCACTAGGAAGTACTTTGAGCCAAAAGGATGAAAATGGGAATGAACATCCAATTTACTTTGGGAGCAGAAAAATGAGCAAAGATTTGAGGTAAACTATACTCTAACTGAAAAAGAGGCTTTGGCTATCATTTTTACTATAAAGAAGTTTAGAAATTACTTGTTAGGGCAAAAATTTCTAGTTAGTAATAAATGCATCATCGTGCTCTAAAATATATTGTAAACAAGCCTAACCCATCGTGGAGGATAGCAAGATGGATAATTTTGCTACAAGAGTTTGAATTTGATATTATAGATAGGCCAGAAAGAAGCATGTCAATGCAGATGCACTCTCTCGAGCCTATGATGGTTTAGGATCATCTTGTGATGATGATGATTTCCGATGCAAAGATTGTTATCCTTTGACACAATCCATAGTGAATACATAGATATTTGGAATTATCTAAATGAATTCAAGTTTCCGATGGTGCCAATGCAAAGACTAAGAGAAAGATTACTCAAGCCAGTCGTCCATATTCTATTCTGCATGGAGTATTATTTCGAATAGGACCTGATGGACAGTACAAGAGGGCAGTTGGACGTGATCAAGGGAAGGAACTGCTAGAAGAATTCCACAATGGTACATGTGGAGGGCACTTCTCGGACAACTTACCAGCAAGAAGGATCTTGGATGCAAAGTTATCACCGCCCACTCTTTTTAAAGATTGTTATAATTATTGTAAGACATGTGATATTTGTCAAACACATGGTAACCGTAAGACTTCATCAGCTCCATTATGTCCTATTCTTCCCCTTGGTCCCTTTGAAAAGTGGGGAATAGACATTGTAGGTCCACTTCCAACTACATCACGCCAAAATAAGTATATTGTAGTTGCACATGCATTATTTAACCAAGTGGGTCAAGCTAGGCCATTGAAAACAACTTCCATGGATGAAGTGGCAAGGATCATGTATGAACGCATTGTCACCAGATTTGGTTGCCCATTAGAAATTGTAATAGATCAAGGAAGCCACTTCATTAATGAGGTGGTAGAAGCCCTAGTCAATAAGTTTTCTATTAAGCACAGGAAGGCAACAACATACAAGCCAAGCACAAATGGACAGGTGGAACGAACAAATTTTGTGTTGTGTCAAATTCTAGCAAAAGATGCAGCCTTGCAGGTACATAAATGGGATAAAAGGATTCATGCAGCATTGTGGGCATATAGGGCAACATCAAAGTCAGCAACAGGATACTCCCCATTTTAGTTGGCCTATGGCATTGATCCAGTTCTTCCTATTGAGTTTGATATTCCCACTGTGAGAGTTATGAAAAATGAAAGGATGGATGAAAGTGATTCAGTAAAAGAAAGGTTGGTACATCTTCATTTGCTGGAGGAAATGAGAGAAATAGCAAAGGATACAAGCCATAAGAAGAAAATGAAGCAGAAGGAATACTTTGATCAAAAGATCCGGTGGTCTCCATTTCATGTGAATGACTTGGTTCTAGTATATGATTCCAGATATAAAAAAAGAAGACAGAGAAAATTTCTTCCAAAATGGATGGGGCCCTACAAAATAGCAGCTGTGCATGAAAATGGTACGTACCAACTGGAGGAATTGGATGGCACTCCCATTACGAAATGGGTCAACCATGACAAGTTGAAGATTTTCCAAGCACTGAATAGTCTACTCCGAGGACGGAGTAGAAGCTAGAAGGGGAAGATGTCGACACTAAAATTTTCCTCCATAATTTCTATTTCATTAATTTATGTATTAGGAATAGGATGTTGTTAATTATAATTAGTAGTAGCGTCGATAGAAGATAAAGGCGTCACAAGACGGTGCCGCCAATAATGTGGAGTACGGTGAATAAGTCAAAGTACAATAGGAATGTTGTAAAAAGTAAATATTTGTCGTAAGTGGTCCGGTAATGTTAAAATGTCAAATTTTGGGTAATTACAAAAGTAGGGTCTACATGATTAGGAATTAGAAATATTAGATTGGTAATAAGGGCAAGGAGTGAGGTCATAAATATTTTGTGTATTTTATTTGTAAAAAGTCTAAAAATGTGGAACCCATCTAAAATGATAAGGTTTATCTTATCTTAGAAGATAAGCTTACATGTACAGATAAGAGTTAAGGTATGGAATATGATTTGTCAGAGTGGATTTCTTATCCTATCTTAGAGATAAGATGGATAAGCCTGGAAGTTCTATAAATAGAGAGGCCACCCCCCTCATTTAGCATAGAAGGAAGTAGTGAGAAATATTGTAGGAAGTGTGTGAAGGAAGCCATCAGTTTAAAGGTGTGTTGAAGAAGCCATTAAGAGGTGTAATTGTAAAGTTTCTCCCATAGTCTTGGTGAAAGGCAAGTGAAGTCAATAACACTTGAAGTACCTCATGGGTGAGATTGTAATAGTTTCATGTTAATATTATAATTTATTTTGATATTTCAGATTTGTCATCATTCTGTCTTATCATTATGGTATTCTTGTGTTATGTTGTTGTTTTGTTTCAGATTACATCCACCAAACTAAATGTTGTGCATTAGTAAATAATCATAGACGAGGAGTTCTTGAAGAATTGTCATAGTAGGATTGGTCATGACAGACTAGCATTGAAAGCTCAAATTTTATATCTCTAAGTTCGATGTGTGGACTTAGTATTTTATCCTTTTCAGAGGCTCATTTCAACACATTTGATGAATCCCAACATTTTAAAATATTTTTTTAGCACTTCGAGTGCCTTTCATGATAACAAGGCATACAAGAAGAAGTGCTGAAGATTATTTTGAGCACCTCCGGCTATCTTCGAGAAGATTTCATTCTAGAAAATCTGCACGTGCATCTCCATCACCGTGTGTCATGCCCATTCAACTCCTCAAAACAAATAACCCGCATGCCCTACAATGGCACATTAGTAACCTCCTCCACTAAAAATATTTACAAACTTTGCTAGAGGGAGCCCCTTATTGCTTTGGGTGTGTAACATGATATTTCAAATTGTGCACTAAAAAGTACTCCATAATTTACTAGTGAGAATCAAGTCACATCTTAGGAACATATCTAGGATATAACAAACATTTTTTCACTTTAGTTGATCACACATGATGATGTAGCGATTATAATGATTGCAGTCTCTTTCAAAGGTAAAGTGCTTTAATGGTAGATCGAGACCTCGATAATTGGATCTATCACCACCTGGGATGAGTTGGGAATAGTTCTTTTTAATTACCCTAAAGATAAGTTAGATCACTAATCTCTAGTGGAGTAAATGACAACAATAAGGAGGGAACCTAATGAGTAGATGACTGATTTAAACATCATATTTCAGAAGACTTGGGAAAGAATCCCTCTTGTGGTAATACCTATAGCCCAACATGTTTTCTTGTATTATATGAAGTTGCTCAAAAGTAATATTTCAATCATCATCCAATCCATGAGAGGTAGGAATTTACGAGCTACTTATAGTATTGCAGTATGGGCATAAAATAGTCTTATTCAGGTAAGAAAGATAACTCCTAGACCACCTATGCCCTTATTCCAAGAAATGTCACAAGTTCCCCAACCTTCTCTGGCACCCATTCTTGTTCCTGAGAAAAGTGCACAACCAGTTGCCTCAACATCCTACTCTCCAGTGTAGCAGAAGGAAGATGAAGAGTTGAAGGCCCTTTGATTACAAATTTATCAAACAAAGTTATATCATTAAAAATACAATAGGAACAATCCTATAGAGGTAATTTTAATTACGTACATGGACAAAGCAATCAACCTTAGCGGAATCAATATGGAAATCAAATATACATGCCCAACCAATAAAATGATAGATGGCATCCGAACACACATTTTCCTTGAAATTTGTTCTTCTTGTGCCTTCTCTTCCAGAACCCAAATGCAAGTCGTGTGCTCGTTTTGGTTATGAATAAAATTGGCACAAGAGTCAAAACAATGCTTCCTCATAAAGATACCTCATAGTCGATTATCATTTTCCTAATGCCACATGCGCCCAAGCCTTCAACAAGTGATATTGAGGTAGAAAACCATGAAAGGTAAGAATATCCTCTAGAGAAAAACTTGATGTTATTTGGCACCGAGGACTTCTATGTAATCAATCAAGTTATAGATGATGCAAATAGACCACACGCCCAAGTTGCGGACAACACAAGATATAAGAAGTGAATGTTAGAGTATGACACACATGTCCCACTCCCATTAGTGCAAGAAGATCCTTATAAGCATAAATATGAATACAAGGCATCCTATGGTAAAAGCACTCAAGTCCCTATGTAAGAAGCCCCACTTAAAGCTCCTTTTGAAGTAGCACACACCCTGCTTTAGTAGGTCAAGCACTCGTACTCTAGCTAAATTCTAAGCTTACATGCCCGAGCAGTCAAGAAGGGAAGTTGTTCCCCAAATGCACATGACATGGGGCCTTCCATTTAGCATTGTTGACCAGATGAAGAGAAAAATATAAATGTCACAATATGGGATGCCTTGACCATTCCATATCGGTGGTATCTATTACATGAAGCTCGCGCAACTCCCGTGCTTTGATCCCGGCTATGTAGAAGTCACACACTTCTATCAATGTATGCCAAGAACAGGAGAAACAAGTAAGTAAAGTTGTTGAAAACCAACCCTTCGATATTTCCTTGATCATAGGCAAACACCTAGTACATAATTACATGATTGACTCAGGTGGTAGTACTTCTTTTATGCCTAAGAAAATAGCTGATGTCTTAGGTATGAAACATAGCCCTTTATCTAAAGGATTCCTCAGAACTTGATGGCTCAACTATCACCACCTTAGGATTCATCAAGGATCTTGAGTTGACCCTCCATGAATTTTCAATCCTAACCATTGCTCAAGATGTGTCAATCATTGACCTACCCCTTTGTTTGCCCTATGTCTATCAAGAAACTTTACTTTTGCCAAAGTGGTAGTTACTTGTGTTTATATTGGTCTCATATGTCACTCAAGAAATGTAACACCCTTGATAGTTGTTATTTTCCTCCTTTTCATTTCAAGTGTTAACATGTCATTTTCCTTATAAAGATATGTTATTTTGATTGTTGGATATCATGCTTGATATGGACAAATAATTTCTATTCTTAAGATCACTTAATTGAATTGGAATTGCTTCTTTGAATCCATTTTTCACTTCTTGTAGATGAGTTACAATATGGTTTAAGAGTTGTAAAC
This sequence comes from Taxus wallichiana var. yunnanensis, assembly GCA_018340775.1. Classification (NCBI taxonomy): domain Eukaryota; kingdom Viridiplantae; phylum Streptophyta; class Pinopsida; order Cupressales; family Taxaceae; genus Taxus; species Taxus wallichiana. The sequence goes on from CM031236.1 coordinate 386,055,730, forward strand.
TTATCCATTAATATAACTCATCCTTGGATCAATTTTAGTGATCCTAAGGATTTTTTAAATCTTCTTTGTTGAATGAATGGTAAATTGACATTACATGAATTAAGAGACATATTGACTAAATTTTGTTGTTACAAGTTCTTTTATTTTTGTGTGAATGTATTTCCATTCAGTTGTACATTGTGGTTGGGTCTTTGGAGATCAATCATGGCAGAACATTGTTGGTGAACACGAAAATACAGCCTGTTCATGGCATAGGAAGGATTCAAGATCCTAAAAAGAACTATCCTATGGAATCCTAAGCTAGGTAAGAATATTTGCTAGCTAAGCTATGTCACTTAATAGAATTCTTAGTCTAACCTAAATCTTCCTATTCTACTTTGTTGGTTGATTGGCATCCTAACCTAAGCTCTGTGTTAAAGGATATGGAAAGGTTACTAGGCTATTAAAATTAACCTAGAACCTAATACTATAAGGTTTTATGATGATCTAACCTAATGCCTAAAACTATTATGTTGTGAATTAATCTAACCTATGTGGAAACTACCTAAGGCTATGTGTTAAGACCTATGGTGGAAATTTGTTGTTAGGGTTATATCCTAAGGTATAACCTAAGAAATTTGATCTATCCTAAACTAATGGGTATGAAAGGGGAATTAGGTGGTCGCATGCATTAAGGGCGATGGTTCCTATGGCATTTATGTTATTGATAAGGTTTTGAATGCATAGGGTACTGCCAGTTTTGGCAGGGGCTAGTTGACTTGGCAGAGGCTTATATGGAAGTGTCACTAAAATGAAATTTCATGTTAATTTGTATTTAGCATTCACTATAATTGGAAAGTGGTGGTAAGGAAGGATAGGAAGGAAAATTGGAATTAATGAAACTTATTGTTTTAAGTTTTTGTGCAGAAAACATCTTGGAAGGCATCTAAGTGGGTTTGTCTAGGGTTGTTTCACTTTGCATGTTTTACGATTTTTGCTCTGCATGGTCTCTAGTTTTTTGAACCAGAGATTCAATTGCACTTACTCGGCTATTTTTGAAGTCTTAGACCTATTTTCGGTTCATGGGATGTATAAGAGGCATTGTGGAACAAGAATATGGTTGTTTAATCTTTCATGGAGAAGAGGAGAAGTTTTGATCTTTCCGGAGGTCTCCATCGATTTGGGAAGCACTATCGTGCATGATAGGCTCTAATCTTTAAGATCTCTTTCTTTCTTCTAAATGTCTCATTAAAACAAGTCTACTCTTTTGAGATTCTTGGCTTGCATGTTTTATCAAGTTACTTGCTTGTTGGGTTTTATAATCTCTGTTATCTTTGATATGAATCCATGGAAAATAATAATAATGTTGGTTTGACAACTTTATTTTTGTTAGTTTAATAATGAAACATGCATACGAAGCTTTTTTTAGTAGCTCTGCTTTCCATTTATTGAATTTTTATTTGAGGTTCATGTGTTGGAACTGACCTTCATTGGAATATGTGAATTTTGAACTTTATGGGAACCTTGAGTTCCATTTGAGCTTGTATTTGGGCTTCGTTTTTGATATAAAATTGTGTTGGAGATTCTTGTTGTTCTGAATCGGTGTTTGGAATCCTAGGTAGCTCTGGATTGTTGTTCAAGTTCGTATATGGATTTGTACATGTATTTTATTACTTTTGTTTCTTTGAACTATTATTCAAGGTTTGTGTTTTACATCGCACTTGTATTTTGTTACTTGTATAGTTTTGAACTCTTGTTTGAAGCTTATGCTTCATTTTGAGCTATTATTAGGGATTCTTGTTTAAAATATAAACTGGAATGGGAACTTCATGTTTCCCTGAACCTGTGATTAGAGACTCATGTAGCTCTGAACTGTTATTGGAAGATCATATTTTATACTTCCCTCGTATTTAAATACTTGTGTAGTTCTGAACTTTTGTTGAGACTTCATGTTGACTTTGTTCGGAATTTTTAGTTCATTTTACTTATATTAAAAGTTTAAAAACTTATAACTCTTTTGTTGAACTATTTCTCAAAGAAAACTGGGAGAATAGTTGGCTGAGTTATTGGGTAAACTCTTTGAGATCTTAACTGAAAACATCTTTGTTTGATGAATGGATTTGGTAATTCTTTTCTAAGAACTATTTCATCTTTTCTAAGATGGAAATGGCATTTTATCAGGGGTATTCTTTTCCCCTCTATTTTTGAAACCCGCATCTTCAAATCTTTTAAAATAAGCTCGGGTTTTTTTAAAAGAAGATTTATTTACTTTAGTGCTCTGAATTGTTATGGTGGGATTACTTTGTCTCTATTCAGATTGTTTTTGTATTATAGTACTTATTGAATCGAGAACTAATTACTCTTTTGTAATGCAATATTGAAACCTGACAATGGGATTTTAGTCTTTGAGTTTGTTGATACTTTTGAACATGTTTAGCTTACTGATCAGTTTTTTTTTCTATCTCTTGTTGGATATAGTAAATAAACCTTGTGTCTTTGTAAAAGAAAGGAATGTGATTCCTTTAGAATAGAATGTTGTTTTTAGGACTGTTATGCGTATTTCATTCTGAGATTAGAATTGAAACTCATGTTTATTGAAGGTAAATAATTGTAAGGAAAATGGCAGTGTGCTTTCTTCTTACTGTGAGTCGATTTTGTTCTCTCTTCTGGGAACTAGCTTATGAATTTCTATGTTTGAATTAAAAGCAAAAATTCATTTGTTAGTACAATAAAATGAATTATTGATTGGATCATTTTCTAATTAAGATCCCTTTCTTTCTATTGTTGGGATAAGTTCATTGGTTGAAATTTTTTGTTTTGATTCTCTTATGAAATGGAGATTTCTTTATGAGTTGTTTGGTCTTCCTTGTTCAAATCATTTGTAGAAATGATGTAGGAAGAGATTAGATGATTCGGTTTTGTTGAACAGAAAATGTAAGCTTGTTTGGTAGACTATTTTTTTGACAAGGCTTTGCTTTATTTGGTTTGAGATGAGTAAGTTTTGTCTCTTGCACTCTATCTTTTTATGGATCCTCCTTGGATGGACTCGAGTAGAGATTAACTCTTGTATGAGTCTACTTTGATTTGTGAACGTTGGTTTCAAATCTTTAAATGTTAACTTCTAATATGTGGAAGTAGATTTAGACTTGCAGGTAGAATTTTTTATTCTCTATTCCTTCCTAGATTGAAATGGGATTCTGTTCTGATGAATATCTTAAATGTTGAATTTTGAGGTAGTTGTCCTTTAAATGAAACAGTTAATTCATGTTATGAATTTGTTTCTATTTTTGGATGCCTTGTGTTTAGGCATAGTTTGTAATGGTTCTTCATTTTTCTTTTGCTTAGGAGTTAGATGAATCATCCTAATGAGAACCATGCTTTAAACCCTTCTTTTGGTTAAAGCAAAGATAAATGTTGTATTCTATTATGATAGAATTGGGAAAAATGAGATGATATGATCTGTTGGTTGCTTAAGGATAATTGATAGGATCAATTAAACTTAAATTTTGTAATCTAGATATAGTGAATTTTATTTTGTTTTTCTCTTGGAAGTTAATTCAATTGGTTAAATGTACTTATTTTCCATTTGCCTTTGCTTATATTGATATTTATGATCTAATAATTGTCTCATTAAAGTAGAGTTGTTTTAATGGAACAATTATTGGAATGCACTTCATTTTAAGGCTTAGTGCTTATCATGCTTAGTTCATTGAACTAACTTGTGCTAGCAATTTTTACAGATGGAATTCATAAGTGATAAAAGAAGACAAAAAGTATATGATGCATTGGTTGATTTAAGTCTAATTCTTGTGAAGAACTTTGATTTGTTCTTGAGATTGTATTGAAAAAGGAAAAGTAGTATTCTTTTATAATGAAGACGGTTGTTATGCAGTATACCTAAATGCATAAGTCTTGTAAATGTATAAGTTATAAAGATAAATTGAAAGTTGAGAGTTTACCTGTATTGGTTGTGTAAATTATTTTGTACTTGTATGGAAGAGATGGATTCTATCTTGTTGATATTCTTCATATTATTTATATGTTAATTGGTTATCTTTTAATAAGTTGGATAGAGGAATTTAGTTCAATCTCCCTACTTGTGATGCAACTTGTTAAGTTGCAGAATATGATATTCGTTATCTAAACTATATAACATAGTAATGTAACGTGTGATGAACATACATTAAGAAATGTGGACATTGGGTAGGATAAACCCTAACACTTAACATGTAGAGAAAGACTCTTTCTCTTTCTTAATTTCTCATAAACCAAAAAGGTTTGGAAATATGACTACAATTTATCATACTTCATTTTGTATGAAGTATAATTTATATTGGATATATTTTGGCGTTGAACGTTTCCAAAAAGTTATTGTACTTTTTTATAAGACATATTATAACATTGTACAGTTATGGTTAATTGGTAGTTTAACTATGTGTTCAAACATTAAAAGTGACCATGAATATAATGGAGTTCTTAATGGGCTAAATGAAGAAAATTTAGGAAAGAAATTATTGAGCATTGGATTAGGGATTGGTAGTGTTGCTATAATCAAGAATTAATTCAGTCTAACAATGTATTAACAATCCCCTTAGGGTTATGTACATCTTGACGAGGTAGTTTCTGTAGGATGTTATCACATGCCAAATTTAGGGTTGTACTTTCAAGAAGGCTAGGGTCTTATTAAGAATACAACAATGTATTTGACATGTGGCATCACCCTTCTACATTGATCATCTAGATCTACACCTGATAGGAACTCAGACTTGAACCAAGTTTCTCTCTAGGTCCGAATAGGAGCATATTTAGGTTATGAATTAGCTCCCAATGGCTTAAGGTACGTTGGCACATCTAGATGACTTAGGTCAACTGAGTATTCACATTTACCCTAAGCCATTGTGAGTGTCTTCCTATAATAGGTTATGTTCCTATCTAGGGCTAGGGTTACACCTAGAACAAGTGGACTGACGGTAGTAAAAAAGATCAATCATGATAAAATGAGGAGTGAGGTGAAGGACGTATTCCAATATGATGAGTATGTCGTCTAATAATAGTGACATACACAATATATTACAATTATTTTACCAAAGTATCATAAATCGCTAGTTGTGTTGTCCTATGTCACCAAGTTTAAAACAACCGATATCAAATGAATATTGGTAATAGATATTCAGATATGTTCTTTAAACAAATCACTCAGTACCTGGTGTAGGGTAGGATGACAAAGTATACAAAGTATACAATAGGTATTCAATGCATAAGATAACATAAATAGATCAGAATCTTACCGAGTTATGAAATTAATATATCGGTAAATCACCGAGTCATTACAACTGCATATGTTTATCCATTGAATTTGATTGGCATGGAATTTTTGTTCTAAATAATGCTTTATTTTGAACTGTGAACATTATTAAATTTAAAAAAAAACCCTTATTTCTAAAGTCTTAAATTAGGAATGTTACATCTTGTTATCAGAGCTGAAGGTTACAACTCTTTGACCTATTGTGTCCACAATCTGATGAAAGTTAAAATTTTCTCGAGAACAAAAAGGTTAGGATAGTAGCAAAACTCACTAATGACATAAAAAGGATAAGTCCACCCAAGTTTGATGGCACCACATTAGGAAATGGGGCTGATAATTGGCTCAGTGAAAGGGAGAAATACTTTGCAATAAGAAATTTCTCAAAAGAAATAAAGGCGATATGGGGAGCATATCAACTTTCACATGAAGCATCTTCATGGTGGGACAGCCACAAGGCTGAGTTGAACATTGATGAATCTAATATCACATGGGACCAATTTAAGGGTTACTTTAGGAAACGATGGCTGCCACAACTTTACTATGATCAGAAAATGATTGAATTTCATAACTTAGCTCAAGGAAAGCTAACTGTAACTAAGTATTGGGAGCGATTTACAAAACTCCTTAAGTATGTGCCTTAGTACCAAACTAACGAGAAGTTTAGGATAAGGAAATTCATCATGGGATTGAATCCTGTTATAGGAGGAGAGGTGGATGTTCACAGCCTAACCATGATGGAAGGGGTTTTTGAAAAATACATAAGGCAATAACATAAACTAAAAGCAATTTCTTCTCACAAGGAGGAAGTAAGGAAGAATAATCCCAACTCATCTTCATCCTCTCTTGCACCTAAGAAAGGACCATGGAAGAAATTTGGAATGAAACGTAAGTTTTCATCTAATACAAATAAGAAAGCAACAATAAACAAGTTTGTTGGTAATGCACGAAACAACTTTTCCAAGAACAATAATAACAAACATAAGTCCTATGGGGGTCAGAACAATAACTCTAAGGCTGGAAATAAACCCGAGCCTAGGAAGGGACTTGTAGGAGGCTGTTATAACTATGGAAAAGATCATTACACAAATCAATGTCCTTTGAAGAAGGATGAACGTAATCAACAACACAAGATACACACTACAGTAGCTAACAAGTAGGATGAGAAACAAGCCACACCCATAGAAGTTTCAGGTAAGTTATTTGGCTTACCAATAACTATTCTTTTTGATACCAGAGCTACTGAATGTTTTATTTCTAGTAAATTAGCATCAAAATTAAAAATAAAAGATGGAAACATGGATAAAACATGGATCAGTATGGTAATAATGTTGTTCATATGGTTAGTATGTGTCTTTTTGGAGCAGTCCTTGATTTACCTAACTTTTCCATAGAGGTTGATCTTTATGTTGCACCTTTAGGGTCTTATGATGTAATCATAGGTGTTAATTGGTTAGTAGAACATAAGGCTAAAGTGGACTGTTTTGAAAAACACATTAGTTGTTTAGATGACCTACGTAGAAAACAATAGAGATTCAGGGTGTGAAACGTGATATTTCTATTAGAAAACTGTTAGCTATGCAACTTAAAAAGGCCAAAAATAAAGGATGTACCTTATATGTAGTAAAAATTACTGAATCAATAGAAGAAAGCAATGATATTATGGAATGATATCCGTTGTTATGAGACTTCAGTGATGTATTTCTAGAAGAATTTCCAGGTCTTCCACCCAAAAGGGAATTTGATTTCACGATTGAGATCAAGCTTAGAACTGAACCTATTTCTAAAGCACCATATTGAATGAATACTATAGAATTAGTAGAGCTTAAGGCTCAATTGCAAGAACTTTTGTCTAAGGGTTTGATTAGACCAAGTGTTTCACCTTTGGGGAGCACCCATAATTTTTGTGAAAAGAAAGATGGAACACTTAGATTCTGCATTGATTATAGAATTTTGAACAAGGCAACAATCAAGAATAGATATCCACTCCCTAGGATTGATGATTTATTTGATCAGATGCGTGGAGCATTGGTATATTCCAAGATAGATATTTGATCTAGATATCATCAACTACGAATTAAGGATGAGGATATTCATAAAATAGCTTTCAGAACAAGGTATGGACATTATGAGTTTATGGTTTTACCTTTTGGATTAACTAATGCACCTACGATATTTATGAATTTAGTGAATAATATCATTCAAGAATACTTGGAAAAATTTGTGCTCATATTCTTGGATGACATTCTCATATATTCTAAAAGCATTGAAGAGCATCATGAGCATTTGAAAATAGTTTTGGAAATTCTGAGAAAGAGATGGTTATTTGGTAACTTGTCCAAATGTTCTTTCTATGACACAAAAGTCCACTATTTGGGTCATGTAATAAGTAAGGATGGAATTTCTATAGATCCTTCTAAAATTATAGCTATAATGGAATGGCCTACACCTAAGAATGTACATGAAGTTAGAAGCTTCATGGGACTTGCTGGCTACTATAGGAAATTTGTAAAAGACTTTTCTAAGATAGCTACACCAATAACTTCCTTATAGAAGAAAGATAAAAAGTTTGTTTGGAGTGAGAAATGTGAAATTGCATTTAAAACCTTAAAGTAACAGTTAACTTCAACACCTATTCTTGTAGTACCAGATCTTGATGGATATTTTATGGTGGTAATTGATGCATCCGGTGAAGGTCTAGGAGGTAGTTTGTTAAAAAGTGGTCAAGTTATAGCATACAAAAGTAGAAAAATTAAGTTACATGAGTTGAATTATGCTCCACATGATTTAGATATTTCTTCCATTGTTCATACACTTCGTGTTTGGAGGAATTAGTTGCTTGGTAAACCATTTGACTTGAAAACTGATCGTCTTGGGCTGAATTACATTTTTACTTAGCCAAATCTTAATGCAAGACAATGAAGGTGGTTAGATTTTTTGTCTCAATATGATTTTGACATAAGCTACATTAAAGGAACAGAAAATAGAGTGGCTAATGCTCTAAGTTGTAGGAAGCACATTTATGCTCTTATAACACTTAGAACTTAGTTTAAGGATGAAGTAAAAAGTGTTATGGAATCTGATTCTTACTTTCAACAAGTAAAAGCAGCACTTGCTGTAGATTCTAATGATTCGAGGTATAAATGTTTTTGCTTTGATAAAGAAGGAATGTTATGATATGAAAACAGAGTCTATGTACCTTTTCTTAATAATTTGAGAAAGAAATTGTTAATTGAATTTCACAATTCACCTTTTTCTGGACACCCTGACATTACTAAGATGTTTGTTGATATAAAAAAACAATATTTTTGGAAAGGAATGAAAAAGGATGTTATTGATTTTGTGACACATTACCTTGAATGTCAATATGTTAAAGTGAAACATATGCACCTAGGTTTGTTGTATCCTCAGAGCATACTGCAAAGTACAAATGGCAAGTAATAAGTATGGATTTTGTACAAGGGTTGCCTATGTCAAGAAATAAGCATGATGTTATCTTAGTAGTTGTGGATAAACTAACAAAGGTAGCACATTTTATTGCTAGAAATATGAAGGATGATTCTCCTATTTTGGCAAGAAGATTTGTACATGAAATTTTCAGATTACATGGAGTACCTGAGTTAATCATTTCAGATAGAGATCCTAGAATGACATCAAGATTTTGGCAAACACTTAATGCAACTCTAGGAACTAAGATAAATTTTAGTTCTACATATCATCCGGAAATAGATGGGTAGACTAAAAGAGTAAATAAATTTTAGAAGATATGTTACGAATGTATTGCATGGATCAACAATATAAGTGGGAAGAGTATCTTCCATTAGTTGAATTCACATACAATAATACATATCATGCTTCTCTTAAGATGGCACCTTTTGAGGCATTATACGGAAGAAAATGTAGGATCCTCGTTAGTGGGATAACATAGAAGATAGATAGGTAATTGGACCTAAAATTCTTACTGAAATGGAACAAGTTAAATTGATTCATGAACACTTGAAAGAAGTAGAAGATAGGAAAAAGAGTTATGCTAACTTGAAGAGGGTTGATAGGAAATTTGAACTTGGTGAGAAAGTCTTTCTTTGGGTTAAACTGAAAAAGAGTTCTATAACTTTTGGCAAGGCTGCCAAGTTATCACCTCGTTATGTGGGACCTTTTGAGATAGTTGAAGTAATCAACCCCGTAGCTTATCATTTAGCATTACCTCCTACTTTGTCACAAATGTATGATATTTTCCATATTTATTTTCTTAAGAAATACATTTCAGATTTATCACACATGTTAAATTGGAATTCCTTACAGGTCTAGGACCTAGGAATAATCATGGTTAAACCCATACGAGTGCTTGAAACTCACCAGTTACATTTGAGAAATCGAGAAATAAGACAATGTAAGGTCCAGTGGGACCAGTTTAATGAAGAGAGTGCAACTTGGGAAAATATAGAGGATATGAAAACTACTTTTCCATATCTATTTGAATAGAATTGATTCTGTTGATTGATAAAAATTTATGATTTTATCTTTATATGACAATAAGTATGCCAGTTTTGGGTAGATATTTATTTGATTTGAATAAACAACTATTTAATGCTGATTTCGGAACCATAATGTTTTGATGATATATTTGACTTAGGATAAGAGAAGTGAATGAATTGATTATCCTTGGTGTAAATAGTTAAAAGAGGTAATAATTGGAATGATGATTCTTTTAGAGGGAAGCATGTAAAACCATTGACAGATTGTTATTTTTCTCCTTTGCATTTCAAGTGTTGACATGTGATTTTCCTTGTAAAGATATGTTCTTTTGATTGTTGAAGATCATGCTTGATATGGACAAATCATTTCTGTTCTTAAGATCCTTTGACTGAATTGGAATGGCTTCTTTGAATCCATTTTTCACTTCTTGTAGGTGAGTTGCAATCTGGTTTAAGAGTTGTAAACTTATCCATTAATTTGACTCATCCTTGGATCAATTTCAGTGATCCAAGGAATGTTTTAAATCTGCTCTGTTGAACGAATGGTAAATTGACATTTCATGATTTTTTTATTAGAGGTAAAAGTTAGGGTTGAGGGGACCCTACCCCCTTATAAAGAGTTACAGTTTACTTACATATTGGCCAAAGTATTTACCTTCGAAGGCCAGACATGATCTAAAATATCAAAAAAAAAAACACCAGTATATGATATCCATTATATATGTTATACATTATATAATAGTCCCAAGGATGAAACTAATAGCAAAAGGTAAACAAGTAGCAGATTCCAAACCATTACATTTCATTTATCTTTGACTAGATCATCCACCGTCTCCATGCATCCATTCCATTCTTTGACTAGAGTTGCTATAGTCTCCTTCCAGTACTTGTAGTTAGGTTCTTTGATCACCACCTTCGGGCCTGTGCCATCCTTTTCTTTTTCTTTTTCCAATTCCATGGACTGTATCATTTCAGCCAGTAGTTTGAGATGGTAAATAGTACTCTTCACATTAAGGACATGAGCATCTCTGATTTGCATAATAATTCCTTTCATTTTCAGCATCTCTTTCTCCATTTCCATTCTTTTGGCATTTTCATTTTTGAGGTTTTCATAGAGGATGAGGGTAGACATTTTATCAACTTTTTCATGTAGCTCCTTAATGTCCATAGTGATCAAACTGATTTTGTGCCTGTTGATGTCATTGTTCAGTTTGTAGTTTTCAAAATATCTCATGAAGGCATGAGTTTTGACAGCTGATTCCTGGGCCGAGAAAAGCTCCATTTGAGCCGTTTTCAGATTGTGAAGACTATGGATAGCTTCCTTAGTATTCTTGGAAGACTCATGTTCTTTTAAGCTAGCAACATCCTCACTGCTCTCTGCTTCCCCTTCCACTTTCTCATGAGAGGATTCCTTCTGGGAAGGGGTTTCACTAGGGAATTCATCCGAAACATAGGTGATGTTATCCTCCTCAGCCCAACCTGAATACTGACCATTCCTGAACTGAGACATGTCTCCCCCTTTACCCTTCCTTGATATGGTTTTTTTCACCACCGGATTCCCCTGACCAATTTCATCACAACTATCATCCTTAGGTTCCATACTCCCTGTCCTTTTACCCAATGAAATGTTTGAAGCCAAAGCCCCAAATTTATCATTTTTTCCCAACAGGGGAGTGCTCAGCCGAATGATAGTTTTTATCAGACCCTGGTGTAAGGGGAAAATGAAAGTTCCTTTCTTCACCATAGTTATAAATTTTTCCAGAGAAGAGAATAAGTAGAAAGGAAATTTATACGGTTTTGCATTGCGAATATGGTTTAACATTGGAAAATGGTAGCCATATATTAATTTATATCTACCTTCCAATGTGATATAAGACATGAGCAGTTTAGCAATTTCATCAAAAGGAGAAGGCAACTTACTCCTAGCATATCCATTATGAAGAGAAATAGGTTCCCCTTTTCCTTGGAAAAAATAGTCAATCTCAAGATTGTAATCAGATTTAGGTTTAAAAATACTTCTACCTTCCAGCGCGAGACCAGTCACTTTAGCAATGAGCTTGGGTGAAATTGTGAGGGAACAATTGCCAACCTGGACTTTTCCCTCATTCCAAGTTTTTGCAACCGCTTCGCTCAGGATTTCATCATGGCCCTCGAAAGTTTTGAGAAAAGACAGCAGTCCCACCTTTTCAAGAAGAACTTCGGCCTCCTTGGATATCTCTAGACACCTTGAAGGTTCCATGTGTACCAAGTCCCCTCCCATCCTTCTGTACCCAAAAATCTCTTACAAATAAAATAGACCTGAAAATCAGTTGTTTCTTTTTTCAGCTTCCCTAAATCCAAAAAGGCCCGGCTGCCCATGTGAACAAAGGGATCCAACTCACACAAGAAAGATAAAATCATGAAAGGTTACTGGCATGAGTGGGAGAGTTAGCAAATTATTAAAGGCTCCCTCCCTTTTCATGATTTCAATGAAATTTGCATTCATTCCAAAGAGTTTCTCAACAATATGGAGACCATTAGAGATAACCCCAAGATTAGCAACAAAGTCAACACCAATATTGCCTTCCCTATACACATGGTTGAAAGAAATATTCACAAAAGAATTTTAAAAAGACTTAGTTTTACAGATGAAATCTTCAATAGATATGGAAGGATTGGAAGAACCCTTCATACAAGAAATAATGTACAACGAATCTCCTTCCACTTCCAGGAGATTGAAACCTTTTTCTTTTGCAATCTTCACCCCCCAGAACAGAGCAGCTACCTCGCCACATTTTTAGATTGTTTTCCAAGGTCAAAGAAGTAAGTAAGAATAAATTGACCTAAAGATTCCCTTATGACTCCTCCTCCCCTTGCTTTCCCAGGTTCCCTTTTGCTACTCCATTGAATTTAAGTTTTAAAGAACCTTCACAAGGAGGATTCCACTTAATCCTCAATCTTGGATTATGTCTATTTGATTGAGGAATCCCTGAAACATTCCAATTCTCTAAGAAATGTTGTTCATAATCTAGTATTTCCTATTCTTTTTTCTGGAGGATAGAGAAATTGTTTTTAACTGCCTAAAAAGATTTTTTATTGATAGTTTGATAGGGAGACTCTTGTCCTTGAAAATTCTTCTGTTTCTTTCCTTCCATATTTCCCACCATAGTTGGCTTAAGCTTATGGTCCATAGATTTTTTAGCCCTTGACTATGAAAGGTCATTTCCATTGGTTCCAAGCTTCCTTTATATCTTTGGGGATAACCCAATTAACCGAGAATCCAGTCAAAATAGATGAGATCAGTTGATGTGCATATGTGCATTCCAGAAATATATGGTTTACTGATTCCATTTTTCTTTTGCATAGCACACATCTATTAACCCATTGGAAGCCTCTTTTTCAAGATTATCAACCATGAGGATTTTATTTCCAAAAGTGAGCCAACTGAACACATTAACCTTAGGTGTTATATTCTTGTTCCAAATATTTCCAGCCATTAAATCTTCTTCTCCAGTTTGACCCTCAAAAAAAGGCCATAGGCTGATTTGACAAAGTGAAATTTCCACATGGTTCCTTATCCCAGATGATTCTATCTTGGTCCTTGCTATTATATGATACATAATTTTTTAAAAACTCATTGATCCCTCTCATTTGATCATTTAGTTCATGTCTATCCAATTCCAGAGTTTTCCATGTCTGAAAACTCTCTTCCTTAGCCATGTAGTTGTTTACTTTTTCTCCATACTTAGCTTCCAGTAATGCAAAGATTTGTGGAAATTTATCTTGAAGGGTGAAATCTCCTGCCCATTTGTCTTTCCAAAAACCTATCTCATTGCCTCTTCCTATTTTCCATCTACTTCCCTTGTTCAGAATTTCTTTGGCCCAGTTAATGGCTTTCCATATGCATGAGCCATTGAAAGTCACCTGTTTAAACATCCATCTTTTATCATTATTATCCAGCCAATATTTTCTCTTAAGAATTCTAGCCCAAACTCCATTTTCCTTTGTTAGTCTCCATCCAATCTTAGCAAGTAGAGCTTTATTCATCTTGGACCAGTCTCTGAGACCAAGTCCTCCAAGCTTTTTGGGTCTGCACACTCTGCTCCATGCAACTAAAGGGATTCTATCTTTACTTTCTGTGCCACTCCATAAAAACCTTTTTGGATATTTTTTGATTATTTCCCCAATGTTGAGAGGAAGTTGGTATAGTGACATGACATACATAGGAAGACTCTGGAGAGAGCTAATCAGAAGAGTGATTTTTCCAGCTTGGGATAACAGATTAGCTTTCCAAGATGCTAATTTCCTTAAAAACCTTTTAATTAGAAAGTTCCATTCAGAACAAGAGGACCTCCTATCCCCAAGAGGAATGCCTAAATATAAGGTGGGAAATGGTTTGTAGGTACGTTCAAAAATTTCAGTAATCTTCTTACAACGGTTGTCTATAGAGTTCAGGAAAAAAAGAGAACTTTTTTTTAATTTAATCAGCTATCTTGAGACATCCATATAATCATAAAGTATACTTTTGATTTTTCTAGCTTCCGGGAAAGTATCTTCCCCCACCATGAAAGTTTCATCAACAAAGTGTTGGTGAGAAACTTTTTCCATATCAAGTGTCGGAGAAATCCCTTTGATGAATCCTTTTTTTGTTTCAACATTGAGTCTTCTACTGAGAGCTTATGCCATTAAAATGAAGAGGAAAGGGAGAGGGAATCCCTTACCATAAACCTTGTGTGCTAGGAAAGAACCCAATAGGACTACCATTCATGAGAATAGAAAACCAAACATTGGAAATGCATGCCTGAACCATATGTCTCAAATCAGTGTCAAAGCCAAACCTATCAAGGATTTTGTCTAGAAAGCTCCACAAAACCCTGTCATAAGCTTTTTCCATATCCAGTTTTAAGAATAAATCTGAATTCTTACTAATTTTTGCCATATGAATAGTCTCTTTGATAGTAATTATCCCATCCTATATTTGTCTACCTATAACAAAGCCCCTTGCTATTCGAAATGATATTGGGTAGGATCATCTGAAGCCTGAGTGCCAGAATTTTTGTGCATATTTTATAGGAGGTGTTACAAAGACTTATAGGTCTAAAGTCTTTTAGTTCTATAGCATTACTACACTTCGGAACCAAAGTCAGAAAGGTGTAGTTCATATCCTTTAACATGACCTTCTTCTTGAAGAATTCCTTCACTGCTTCAAAAACCTCTTTTTAATAATGTCCCAAATTTTTTGAAAGAAAATGCTAGAAATCCATTTGGTCTAGGAGCCTTGTCTAACTCGAGAAGCTTGACAACAAATTCCACTTCCTCCATGGAAGGAATCACTAAAAGCATAGCATTTTCTTTGACCGAGACTAACTTAGGGATACAATTTAAGAAAACTGTTCTTTCAAGAGATTATGATCCTTACTATTTGAGAGTAAATTTTGAAAGAAAGAGATTGTCACTTTGTCAATTTATTCTTGTTCTTCAACCATGACACCTCCCTCCTTTCTGATTTTGTTGATTCTGTTGAAGCTTCTTCACTTTAAGGTGGATAAGTGGAAGAATCTAGTGTTTTTGTCTCCTTCCTTTAACCAAGTGATTCTGGATTTTTGTCTCCAGAAGATTTCCTCTTTTCCCAGGATATTTTGGTAGTCTACTAGAGAGATCTTTCCTTTACATGGTCAACAAGATTAATCTCGATAACCTGACTTTCAATTCTTCTTTAGATAATCTAAATTTCCTCTCTGATTTCTGCCTTCTTTTAGAAAATATTCCCAAAGATTTTTTTATTCCACTGTTTAAGGTGTGGTTTTACATTCTGAAGTTTTTTAGAAAGTCTAAACATTGTTATTCCTTTAACCTTTAGTTTCCACCATTCTTTGATGAGATCATTCAACTCCTCACTTTGGAGCCACATCTTCTCAAAATGAAAGGGAGTTCTTCTTTGAGAAGGATTCTTAATTTGAAGAAGAATGGGGTTGTGGTCAGATCCAATCCGAGGAAGTGAAAAAAGGGATATGTCTTGGTTTAACCATTCCTCTGAAACCATAGCCTTGTCCAATCTAACTTGAATATGTTGAGTGCTAGACCTTTTGTTTGACCAAGTGAAGCTACTACCTTTTAGATCTATATCATGGAGTTGGGAAGATGTTATGAACAGGTTAAAATCCTCCATGCCAACAGAGAACTCCTTAGAACCTCCTTTTTTTTTTTCCCTAGGAGTCCTTAGGGTATTGAAGTCCCCCATAACAATCCAGCCAAAACTTTGATAGAGTAATTGAAGGATAGGAGATGGTGCCAAAGTTGTTTCCTTTCTTTGTGATGGGTGGGAGCATAAATATTTGAAATAACCCATATACTTCTATTTTCAATATCTTTCATCATCACTACCATATGGTTATCTCTCTTAACCAACAGAGTACCCTCAAACTTATTCGGGTTCCAAACCATAGCTAAACCTCCAGGAAGCTCCTTTCGAGCTAACAACAAAGGCTTTAGAATTTTTCCAACATAATTTACAAGAGGATAGGAAGGATTCTTCTTTCATTTTAGTTTCCTGCACAACAAGCAAATCAATTTTCTATCTTTCAATCATATCCTTAAGGATTCTCCACTTCACAGGACTATTCAGTCCTCTCCCATTCCATGATATGTAGTTCATTTTCTTAGGTTGGGTTTATTTTTTCTAAAGACCTTCTAGTCCAAACACATCTGTTTCCCTGAATCTATCTCCTTTTGGGTTGTTTTTTCCTTGATTCCAATTTATTTGGTCTACCTTGTTTACTATTTATAGCTTCCACATTAATAGGGTTCTCATCCTTCTAGGGGGGTAGAACATGAAGAGTCCCCCTTTTTTCCTTTTGGATCTTTTTTTTTTTTTCCGGATATTAATTTTTCCCAGTAGGGTTTTTAATCCTAGAACTAGGGCCTTCTTTCTTATCCTCAGGCTCCTTGATTGGGGTCAAGAGATCCTCAATAGAGGGAAAAACCTCCATCCCTTTGATGAAATTCAGATCCATATTCTGGTCCTGAGAAGCCTCAAAATCTGATTTGTCCTCAGCCAATTCCTCACTCTTATTAACCTCCTTTTCCTTTACTACCTTTGAGATTAGATCATTCCTGACTGATTCATTGTAAATCCCTTCTTTCAAGTTAAAATTACCAATCTCAATCTTCCTGCCTTTCATAAGATCCTTCAAATTTTCCTCCTCTTTTTCTTTTACCTTAGATTCTGACTTTGACAAATATTTAGATTTCCTTCTGTTGGTCACCAAAGTGAAACCATCCTCATCCTTTTCCTTTGCTTCTTTTGAACAAGGGCTTTCTTCCACCATATTTTCCTTTATGCGAAGAGGAGAGAAAAATTCGGCATGGTTTTGGAAAAGCTTTCTTGTGATCCTCCACACTTTGCATAATGCCTTTCCCCTTTTCCTCATTACCCTCCTTAGTTGTGACAGGGATAAACACTTTAGAAACTTTAAACTTACAACTCTGAGAGGAGTGGCCCCACCCATTGCACTTAGAGCATTTAGCTAGAGAGATTTCCATTTCAATCCTTTGATCCCAGATCCCAAGTTTAGATTTGAGTTTTATACTACTTGGGATTTCTCTATCTGCAATAGTGTAGATGCAGAAACAGCACAAATAAGGTGGGACATTTGTCTGGTGGCATTATCAATAATAACAAAGGTTCCTAGTGTATTAGCTATACCTTTAACAATATCCTCATGCCAGAATTCCAGAGGGAGGTTTGGAAGGTGAATCCAAACCTGGGAATTGGTTCAGATTTTCTTTTCTAGATTGAAAGAAGGTTCCCATTTCCGTAAATACCAACCTGACTTTCCCCAAAACTAGGGACCTTTTCAGAGCCTTCTACATATCTTCTTGAAGGTTAAATCTAAAAAGGAAAAAACCATTTAAAAGAGCACATACCTCTAAATGCCCTTTAGGGGACCACTTCAGTTTGGTCCATCTTCTGACTGCATCAATATTAGGCCTCCCTCCCATCAACTTCTCAATTAAAGCCTTATTCAAATTTTTTGATCCAGTATGAAGAAGCTGGTCAAGAATTTCTAGAATGTAACTAGAGCTTTCCTTGGTCGCTTGAAGAAAAAACCTTTTGTTTTTCAGAGACAAATCATCATTTTTGACTACATTAGACCAAGTTTCTTTGGGTTTCAATATTGTATTCCTTTCACTGATAACTAAAAATTCTATTTCTCCTTCCTCCCACATTGCATCCTGTTCCTCTGGTCTAGGCAAGATTTCCCTTCCATCGCTTTCCCTCCCAAACAGCTTCCAAAAATCTTCTTCACACTCCATCTATAAATATAAAATGTGGCATTCCATGAATTAAGAGACATATTGATTGAACTTTTTGTTACAAGTTCATTTATTTTTGTGTGAATGTATTTCCATTCAGTTGTATGTTGTGGTTGGGTCTTTGGAGATCGATCATGGTAGGACATTGCTAACAAACATCAAAATACATCCTATTCACGGCATAGGAAGAATTCGGGATCCTAAAAGGACTATCCTATACAATCCTAAGCTAGGTAAGAATATTTGCGACCTAATCTATGTAACTTAGAATTCTTATTCTAACCTAAATCTTCCTATTCTACTTTGTTGGTTGATTGGCGCCCTAACCTAAGATTTGTGCTAAAGGATATGGAAAAGTCATTAGGCTATTAAAATTAACCTAGAACCTAATACTATAAGGTTTTATGATGATCTAACCTAATGCCTAAAACTATTATGTTGTGAATTAATCTAACCTATGTGGAAACTACCTAAGGCTATGTGTTAAGACCTATGGTGGAAATTTGTTGTTAGGGTTATATCCTAAGGTATATATTATAAACTACCTAAGGTCTAACCTAAGCAATTTGATCTATCCTAAACTAATGGGTATGAAAGGGGAATTAGGTGGTCACATGCATTAAGGGTGATAGTTCCTATGGCATTTATGTTATTGATAAGGTTTTGAATGCATAGGGTACTGCCAGTTTTGGCAGGGGCTAGTTGACTTGGCAGAGGCTTATGTGGAAGTGTCACTAAAATGGAATTTCATGTTAATTTTGATTTGGCATTCGCTAGACTTGGAAGGTGGTGGCAAGGAAGGATAGGTGGGAAAATTAGAATTAATGAAACTTATTGTTTTCATTTTTCATGCACAAACCATCTTGGAAGGCATGTAAGCGGGTTTGTCTAGGGTTGTTTCACTTTGCATGTTTCATGATTTTTGCTTTGCATGCTCTCTAGGTTTTTCAAACCAGTAGATTGAATTGCACTTAATGGATATTTTTGAAGTCTTAGACCTATTTTCAGTTCATGGGATGTATAAGAGGCATTGTGGAAAAAGAATATGGTTGTTTGATCTTTTATGGAGAAGAGGAGAAGTTGTGAGCTCGGTTGGAGGTCTCCTTCAATTTGGAAGAAGAACTATCAGGAATGATAGGCTTTAATCTTTAAGATCTCTTTCTTTCTTCTAAATGTCTCATTAAAATAAGCCCGCTCTTTTGATATTGTTGGCTTGCATGTTTTATCTAGTTACTTGCTTGCTAGGTTTTATAATCTCTGTTATCTTGGTTATGAATCCATGGAAAAAATAATAATTTTGGTTTGGAAAATTTCTTTTTGTTAGTTTAATAATGAAACATGCATGCAAAGCTTGTTTTATTAGCTCTTCTTTCCATTTCTAGAATTCATATTTGAGGTTGTTGTGTTGGAACTAACCTTCGTTGTAATATGTGAATTCTAAACATTATGGGAACCTTGAGTTCCATTTGAGCTTGTATTTGGGATTCATTTTTTGATATGAACTTGTGTTGGAGATTTTTGTTGTTCTAAACCGGTGTTTGGAATCCTGGGTAGCTCTGGACTGTTGTTTGAATTTCGTATATGGCTCTGTACATGTATTTTATTACTTGTGTTTCTCGAAACTGTTATTGAAGGTTCATTTTTACACCACACTCATATTTTATTACTTGTATAGTTTTGAACTCTTGTTTAAAGCTTGTGTTTTGTTTTGAGCTGGTATTAGGGCTTCTTGTTTAAAATATAAACTGGAATGGGAACTTTGTGTTTCCCTGAACTTGTGATTAGAGACTCGTGTAGCTCTAAACTGTTATTGGAAGATCGTATTTTATACTTCCCTCATATTTAAATACTTGTGTAGTTCTAAACTTTTGTTGAGACTTCATGTTCGAATTTGTTTTAGTATTTTGAGTTGGGTTTACTTGTATTAACATTTTAAAAGCTTAAAACTCTTTTGTTGAACTATTGCTCAAAGAAAATTGGGAGAATAGTTGACTTAGTTGTTGGGTAAACTCTTTGAGATCTTAACTAAAAACATCTTTGTTTGATGAATGGATTTGGTAATTCTTTTCGAGAACTGTTTCATCTTTTCTAAGATGGAAATGGAATTTTATCGGGGGTATTATTTTCCCCTCTATTTTGTAGAAACCCGTGTCTTTAGATCTTTTAAAATAAGCTCTGGGTTTTGTTGAAAAGAAAATTTATTTACTTTAGTGCTCTGAATTGCTATAATGATTTGAATTGCCATTGTGGGATTACTTTGTCTCTATTTAGATTGTTTTTGTATTATAGTACTTATTGAATCGAGAACTAATTACTCTTTTATAATGCAATATTGAAACCTGAAAATGGGATTTCAATCTTTGAGTTCATTGATACTTCTGAACATGTTTAGCTTATTGATCAGTTTGTTTTTCTATCTTTTGTTGGATATAGTAAATAAACCTTGTGTCTTTGTAAAAGAAAGGAATGCGATTTCTCTAGAATGGAATGTTGTTTTTAGGACTGTTATGTGTATTTCATTATGAAATTAGAATTGAAGCTCGTGTTTATTGAAGGTAAAGAATTGTAAGGAAAATGGTAGTGTGCTTTCTTCTTAATATGAGTCAATTTTTCTCTCTTTTGGGAACTAGCTTATGAATTTCTATGTTGGAATTAAAAGAAGAAATTCATTTGTTAGTACAATAAAATGAATTATTGTTTGGATCATTCTCTAATTAAAACCCCTTTATTTCTATTTTTGGGATAAGTTCATTGGTTGAACTTTTCTATTTTGATTCTCTTATGAAATGGAGATTTCTTTATGATTTGTTTGGTCTTCCTTGTTCAAATCATTTGTAGAAATGATGTAGGAAGAGATTAGATGATTTGGTTTTGTTGAACAGAAAATGTAAGCTTGTTTGGCAGACTGTTTGTTTGACAAGGCTTTGCTTTGTTTGGTTTGAGATGAGTAAGTTTTGTCTCTTGCACTCTATCTTTTTATGGATCCTCCTTGGATGGACTCGAGTAGAGATTAACTCCTGTATGAGTCTACTTTGATTTGTGAACATTGGTTTCAGATCTTTAAATGTTAACTTCTAATATGTGGAAGTAGATTTAGACTTGCAGGTAGACTGTTTGATTCTCTATTCCTTCTTGGATTGAAATGGGATTTTGTTCTGATGAATATCTTAAATGTTGAATTTTGAGGTAGTTGTCTTTCAAATGAAACAGTTAATTCATGTTATGAATCTATTTCTATTTTTCGGATGCCTTGTGTTGAGGAAAAGTTTGAAATGGTTCTTCTTTTTCTTTTACTTAGGAGTTAGATGAATCATCCTAATGAGAACCATGCTTTAAACCCTTCTTTTGGTTAAAGCAAAGATAAACGTTGTATTCTATTATGATATAATTGGGAACAATGAGATGATATGATCTGTTTGTTGCTTAAGGATAATTGATAGGATCAATTAAACTTAAATTTTGTAAGGTAGATATAGTGGATTTTATTTTGTTCTTCTCTTGGAAGTGAATTCAATTGGTTAAATGTACTTCTTTTCCATTTGTTATTGCTTATATTGATATTTATGATGTAATAATTGTCTCATTAAAGTAGAGTTTTTTTAATGGAACAATTATTGGAATGCACTTCGTTTTAAGGCTTAGTGCTTATCATGCTTAGTTCATTGAACTGACCCGTGCTAGCAATTTTTACAGATGGAATTTGTAAGTGATAAAAGAAGGCAAAACTTATATGATGCATTGGTTGATTTAAGTCTGATTCTTGTGAAGAACTTTGATTCATTCTTGAGATTGTATTGAAAAAGGAAAAGTAGTATTATTTTATAATGAAGATGGTTGTTATGCAATATACCTAAATGCATAAGTCTTGTAAATGTATAAGTTATAAAGATAAATTGAAAGTTGAGAGTTTACCTGTATTGGTTGTGTAAATTATTTTGTACTTGTATGGAAGGGATGGATTCTATCTTGTTGATATTCTTCATATTATTTATATGTTAATTGGTTATCTTTTAATAAGTTGGATAGAGGAATTTAGTTCAATCTCTCTACTTGTGATGCAGCTTGTTAAGTTGCAAAATATGATATTTGTTATCTAAACTATATAACATAGTAATGTAATGTGTGATGAACATACATTAAGAAATGTGGACATTGGGTAGGATAAACCCTAACACTTAACATGTAGAGAAAGACTCTTTCTCTTTCTTAATTGCTCATAAACCAAAAAGGTTTGGAAATATGACTACAATTTATCAGAATTCATTTTGTATGAAGTCTACTTTATATTGGATATATTTTGGTGTTGAACCTTTCCAAAAAGTTATTTTACTTTTTAAATAAGACATATTATAACATTGTATAATTACGGTTAATTGGCAGTTTAACTATGTGTTCAAACATTAAAAGTGACCATGAATATAATGGAGTTCATAATGGACTAAATGAAGCAAATTTAGGAAAGAACTTATTGAGTGTTGGATTTGGGCTTGGTATTGTTGTTATAATCAAGAATTAGTTTAGTCTAACAATTTATTAACAATCCCCTCGGGGTTATGTACATCTCGATGAGGTAGTTTATGTAGAATGTTAGCACACGCCAACTACTGAGGCTATACTTTCAAGAAGGCTAGGGTCTTCTCAAGATTAAAATGTTGTAGTTGACATGTGGCATCACCATTCCACATTGATCATCTATATCTCACCCGATAAGAACTCATACTTGAACCTAGTTTCTCTCTAGGTCCGAATAGGAGAATATTTAGGATATGAATTAGCTTCCTATGGCTAGGGGTATGTTCGCACATCCAGACAAATTAGGTCAACCGAGTATGCCTATTTACCCTAAGCCATTGTGAGCATCCTTCTATAATAGGTTATGTTCCTATCTAGGGCTAGGGTTAAACCTAGAACCAGTGGACTAATGGTAGTAAGAAAATACCAAGCATAATAATTGAGGAGTGAGGTGAAGGACGTATTCCAATATGATGAGTATGTCATCTAGGAATAGTGACATACATATTATGTTCCAAATCTTTGGTGAAAGTATCACAAACTATGTCACCAAGTTTAGAACAACGCAACAATATCGATGAATATTGGTAACAAATATTCATATAAGTTATTTAAATAGATCACTCAAGACTGGTGTAGGGTATGATGACAAAGGATATGAAGTATACAATAGGTATTCAATGCATAAGATAACATAAATAGATCAGTATCTTACTTGAGTTATGAAATGAATAGAGCAATAAATCACCGAGTCATTATAGCTGGATATATTTATCCATTGAATTTGATTGGCATCGAATGTTTGTTCTAAATAATGCTTTATTTTGAACAATGAACATTATTAAATAAAAAAATTCCCTTATTTCTAAAGTCTTAAATTGGGAATGTTATAAGAAAAGGTATGGTACCCGGTTTACCATACAAGTTGAGCCTATACTTTCCTATCATGTAGAGTCATATGTCCCATCCCCTCTCTAAGCCAACTATTGAATCAAAGAAAAACAAGATTTGGTTATTGAAGAGTAGTCTTTTCAACCCTATTTTCTTGACCTAGTACTTGATGAGTGGGTAGAGAGGAACCATAAATTTGATCCATACACTGAAGAACTAGAAGCTTAATAAACTAGGCTTAGTACTTACTACATTCTTGAAGGAGTTGTGTTATTGCACACACTCAAGAAAAACAAGTTAGATGCGTCTGTGGAAGTTGTACTTTGATGGATCTAGAAGTAGAAACAACACAAGAGCAAGAGTGGTTCTCATTTACCCTAAGGATGAGAAATTATTATTCACACACAGGATACAGCTTGCATGCTCCAAAAAAAGTGGCAAAGTATGAAGAGGTGGTGCATGGCTTGCTCGATCCTAAGAAGAAGAAAATTAAGGAACTACATATATTTGGGGACACAAAATTAGTTATCCACCAGTGTTACCAAATAATTCCGGATAAATAATAACATTCTTAAATCTTATAATCATATATTTTGGGACCTCCTTGAGATGTTTGATTCTCTAAATCTACAGGTGGTGCTATAAAAATGAATAAGGAATCGACCGGATGGTTGTGCTTGGTTCACGTTCTCACCTATAGAGGAATTTCTCAAAGGAAACACTCACCACATCAACATGGTAATTATACCATCCATTCCTCACAAGAATACTAGTTGGAAATTTTTTGATAGTGAGACACAAATCATTCATTAATCTAGAATGAAGCTAAATTTTCATCAAGTATGCAAGTGACTTGCGTGGCGCCTATGGTGACCAAGTGATATAGCTGAAGAAAAAAAAGTTTCCTAAAGGGTTGGCCACCTTACACAAAATATTTAGCCATGATGATGAGTTCAAGGGTGAATAAAGGTACATACATGATACATAAGAAGACTATTCCTCAGTCACTATTGCACATGGAAAGGAGTTGTTAATCGGTAAAGCTTCCGCACATGAAGAGAAATAAGCCTTCATCTCTCTCTATCTAAAATATAGTGATATCTTATAATGTGACTATGAAGACCTCAATTTTTTTATCTAAGTGTTTTCTCAACACTCCATTGACCTTGGTCCTAATATCAAGCCTATCCGATGTAAGCAACGATCAGTTAATCCAAAGATAGATCCCTTTATAAGAAAGGAATTATCTAAACTCATTGAGGAAAAATTATTTTTCCTATCAAATACTCTACCCGAGTTATAAATTTGGTTCCAAGTATGCAAGAAGAATTGTGGAATCATACTCTTTATTGATTTCAGAGATTTGAACAATGCATCTCTAAAGGATCATTATCCTTTTCCTTCAATGGGGAATATTCTATGACTATGGGTGGTGCGCAAATATTTTCCATTCTTAATAGATATTCGTGTTTCAATTAGATCTTGGTCAAGGAAGAGGATAAATTAAAAACAACATTTACAACCAAGTGGAGAACATATGCATATCAGAAGATGCCCTTTGGTCTATCAAACGCGGGCACCACATTTCAAATAAGCACCATGGATATTGCATTCAAAGGTTACATCAATGAGTTCATCTTGATTTACCTTGATGACATAAGAGTCTTCTCAAATAAGAGAACAAATCGTATGTCACACATGGAAAAATTCCTTAAGAGATGGAGAGAGTTTGGGGTGTCTCTTAACCTAAAGAAGTGTAATTTTGTAGTTGCGCAAGGAAATCTCTTGGGCCATGTGGTTTCAAAGGATGGTATCACAACGATCCCGAGCACGTCTTAGACATCCTAGATCTTTCCCTGTCAATGTAAAAAGAGGACCAGTAGTCATTCCTTGGAAAGATCAATTTTTCGTGTGTTTTATCCCTAACTTTGTTGGACTGGTTTAGCCCATCACCCCGATGCTCAAAAAGGACGTAACTTCTGGATGGACAACAAAAGGAAGAGAAATATTCAACAAGATGAAAAAGAAATTTCTTGCGTACAACTCATCAATCTAGATTACTCAAAGGATTTCATCCTTTATTCTTATGGCGCTAATAAAAGTGTTGTTGTTGTCCTAACACAAGAAAATGAACATGGACAATAACAACCGGTGACCTTCTTCATCCAGATCTGAAGTATTATGAACTAAAATATAGTTACATGAAGAAGAAGGTATTTTCCATCATGTACACACTTAAGAAATTCAAGAGTATGATTGCCACCAATCATATCAAGGTGTTAGTATCCCACACTTCGTAAGATACTTCTTCATGTGAGCAGAAATCGGTGAGAAAAGAGCATAATGGGTGATAAAATCATTGAGTACGATGTGAATATCAAAGCCATAAAGCTAGTAAGAGGTAGCTTACTCTCAAGGAATATTGTTGAGGATGTGTAGTTTGAATCTAAAATTCATTATTTCTTGATGAAGAACTCCTATGCGCAAATTTTGAGAAGAACACAATTTTGGTGCATGTTACATCTTGGATGAAGGACATGATTATATTCCTTTTTGAGGGTGCATACCCTCCTGGTTTGAATAAATTGAAGAGAAGAAATATGAGGTTAAAATCTACCACTTATGTTTTGATTGATGGAATTCTCTTGAAGAATAATCTTGATGGCGTGTTGTTAAGGTATATCAATGATGCGTGGAATGAAAAAGTGTTAGCGGAATTTCACGATGGATTTTCTAGTGGACACTTTTCTAGAAAAATTAGAGCAATGAAAATCATAATAGAAGGTATCTTCTGGCCTACCCTATTTGTAGATGTACACAGGTGGGTCATAAAATGCAAGGAATGTTCTTTTTTTGCAGGACAAAAATATTGGCAGCACTTCCTCCCACCAATCCAAGTGGATCAGCCTTTTGTGTAATGGGGTCTTGACTTCATAGGAATGATCAATCCACCTTCAAGTGTTGGACATAAGTGGGTGTTGAAAACTATAGATTACTTCACTAGATGGATAGAATCTGTCGTGCTCAAGGAATCAACTCGAGTCATTCATCCTTTACTTTCTCGAAGGTATAGTCATAAGGTTTGGCATTCCTCAAACCATTATCTCTGATAATGCAAAATCCTTCCTTGGTACTAAAATCACTGATTGGGCTCTAAATTTGGGCATTTATCTGAAAACCTCTTCTAACTATTACCCCAAGGAAATGGTCTGGCAGATTCAACAAATAAGAACTTGATCAGAATTATGAAGTGCACAATGAACATCAGCCAAATAAAGTGGCATACAAAGGTATCACTCTCACTGGGAAGATATAATCATATTAAAAAGGAAATAAGAACTTCACCTTACAAGATTGTCTATGGTAAGGAGGATACCCTTCATTTTAAACTTGATTTGAATTCATTAGCACTTTCCTAATAGCTAGAATTTGAAGGCACAAACCACAGAGAAATTAGAATGGCAGAGTTGGTTGATATTGAAGAACTAAGGAACTATGTCATGATCAAGCTAGAACAACATCAAAAAGAAAAATAGAAATGGTTTGACAGAAAATATAGGCCTCAATATTTCAAAGTTGGGGACTTTGTTTCAAAATGGAATGTTGACAGAGCCAAACCAAGGTGCCATTTAAAGTTTGATGCACTTTGGAGTGGCCAATACATCATCAGCCTCTGCAAAGAGATTAACTCTTTTGAGTTGAATCATCTTGATGGAGGCACACTATAAATCCCAATAAATGGGATATACTTCAAACCCTTCCATTAAGTTTGTTACATCATGTTGTATGTATTAGAGTAATTTTAATTCCTCTAAGTGCATTGTGCACATATTGTTTATTTGTACATAGTTCTTTCTTTTCACATTCTTCTTGCGTGCACTCTTCCATTGCTTCCACGGTGCATAACTTCTCTTAGTGGTTATAAGATTCGTAACATAGTCAAAAATGATCTTCAAGTGACTACAGGGGCATTTTCATGATTGCTTAAGTAGACTCCATGCCCAATGGATGCTCTAGGCTACTGATCTTCTTCATCTAGCAAGAAGATGGCCCCAAAAGTCACCAAAACTGTTATCCAAATAACTCTCCTAGTTATTTGGGTAACTTGTATACACATTCTGGCTCTCAATTCCTCATTAAAGGTTGCACGCGATCAAGTTCGGATGACATAGTTCCTTGGTTGTAGTTTCACCTTAGTGCCCCTTATTTTTCCTCATGTGACCTTGTGCTATTTCTATTCTCCCCTTCCATTTCCCTTTTCCTCTTTGTTCCACTCCTTCCTTATGCCCACATTCTTCCTAATCAACTTCTTCACCCTACGCGCATCTCACACTTACTTCAATTAGCTAAGTCCCTGGCCTTTTCACATGCCACATGCATTACCTTGTAATAGTTGCACCTTTACCATGCATTCTTTACTCACCAGTTTTCCTCATTTCCCCACGAGTGCCCTTGTGCACCTTCCTTATGTCTTCTTAATGTGCCTCATTCTTCCGTGCATGTCCCTGCACACCTTTCTTTGTGCCCTTCTATGCCAAGTCATCTTTTGACATGCTTGAGTGTGCCACATGTAACCATTCAAAGCGCCCTAATAGGGTGTTGAATCCTTATAACAAATCAATGTATGATGCATGGTAGAAATGACAAATATTCACATAGTTGGCCATCATTTCAACCAATTCACACACACCATGTGTTTTTTGTGCGTTGATATCTCTAAAATCTTATTAAGTTGTATATTTTTCTACAAAGATCAGATCGATGTGTGCCTAGACCTATCGTGAGAAATGCCGACATCAGCTATAGTGCCAAAAATTTAAATTTAAATTTTGGTGGATCTGGTAGGTGAAAAATGGGAAAACATCTCTCTAAGCATTGATGAGTAGATCTTATTACTCCAACCACTAGATTTGATATGATCTGCCCTCCTTCCTTCTTCAACATGCCCAACGAGATTGGGGAAGGATATTTCATAGATCTCCAGAAGATTTATAGGATTTGAATGCTTGTTGTTGGTGGTTGCATTTCAAACTCAAGTTTTCCCTTCTTCTCTTCTCCTTCTACAAATTCATATATAAATGTAGGAGCTAGTCTCATTTGTTATGTTGGACACTCTGGATCCTTACACATTTTCTACTAAGGACTTCATATTTTCTATATTTTGAATTGTATACCTCTATATCTAGCACTCGCATATGGATATTGACCTCCATCATTGTAATAACACCGTACATTTCTGGAAGTAATAGATGCATCATTTTGTGGCTATTCTCTATCCTAACATGGTTATATTCTTTCTTCTTTCCTTTTCTTTTGTGTTGTGTGTTGGCTATGCCATTTCATGTCCTCTTATAGGTTCCTCATTTAGTTGTGTTCCATGAGAACGATATGGTAAATACATGTTTAGCATTTGTGCTTACTCATGCCTAGCCTCCTTTCACAGATTTCCTTTCATTCCCATTTAGAAAAGATAGTGTTCATCCCTCTTTTCTAGTGTTATCACATTTTTGTGTAGTTTCCTTTAATGTTATCCTTCTATCCTTGGTCCCTTGAAATTATTAGCTTAGTTTCCCCTTCTAGCACTAGGAGTAGCAGTAAAAATAGAAATAGATAGAGGAACCGACCTTCTCTAGATATCCGTCCTAAGCATGCAAGGTCCCACAACTTGGGGATGGTTCCATTGTGGTCTCAAATACCTTGTCCCTTCCGAGATCTGAGACATGGGTGCACATTTGAGCAACTAACAATATCTTAATCCCAAGGGATTCTTGTGATGTGTTGTAATTTTCTCTTAGCATCTACTCCCAAAGATTCTAACTTCAGTTCTTTGCTTCTATAGAACTAGACGGATTTAGGAGAATTAAATGAAGCATGTCCTTTCTCATCGAAAAAGACACAGGGCTCGGGTTTTGTATTGTTTCTTGCAAGTTTTACATCTTGTCTGCAATTGTAACAATTCATGGGTTTTCTGTCCTAATATCCACCTCCTTGGTTATCTCTATAACCCCCACTAGTAACCACCATCATTGAACCTTGATATCCTCTACCACCATGGTAGTTATCATAACCACCTCTGTATCCACCTCGATATCCACCTCTAAAACCTCCTCTATATCCACCTCAGTACCCTCCATGGTATCCTCTATCATTATAACCTTGGTAGTTCTGGTTATAGTTACCTCCCTGATATCCACCTCCAAACTGAGGTTGGCCACCTTTTATTTGAATATTGTGGTGCAATTATCACTAGTTGTGAAGGTGGTGTATTTATTGTAAACATCTAGATTTGAGTAGGGGAGGGTTTTGTGTTGCATTTTTTCTAACTACCATTTCTCTCCTGGTAGTATAGTCTTTTAAGTCTTCTAGTGCATTGACCGAGGGGAAAGTATGATGATAATGATTATACAACCCACATGTAGTACAATACATCAATTGATTCATAGGAGGTGTTACTTCAAGTAAAGGAAAAGTGTCTTGTGTATGTTGGTCCTAAAGTCTACAAATATTGCACCATGTCCTTTTTGATGGTGTTACATTGCTAGAGGATGCTTTTTGTGATGAATGTACTCTTATTGTGGCTTCTCTTTTTCATTTTCAAAATATGGACATTCAATTCTACTATGACCTTTGGTACAACAGACTATGCACCATATCTTTGGCCTCATATTGCTCTTTGGTGGTGAACTATTTCTTAGTCCTTCAGTCCTCTGAATCTCCTACTATAATTTTAACTTTGCTAGTTCTAACTACACCCTTTCTAGCTTAGTATTCAATGAAGTTTCACCCTCTCTTCTCCATGGTTGGGATTCCAGTTTAATTTCCATCTCAATTGCATCTAATAATGCTTTAAAGTGTTGTGAATCTAATGCTTCTCTAAGGTAGGGAAGTAGCCCCAAGGTGAACCACTCAATCCTCTGCTTATCTATCAAGGGATCTTCCAATTTTCTAGTAACATTCTTGAATCTCTGACTAAATTATTTCACTAATTCCCCATATTTGTTTAAAAGGTATCTCATCTTGCGTACTCCTTCCACTCGGCACTTCTATAAAATGGAAGTTTGTTTTAAATTCTCTTTCAATGTCAGCCCATGGTTTTTCTCCTTGAGAAGTTATCTTCATGTACCAATGCAAAGGCATCATCTCTTAATTTGTATATGAAATATTTTAGCTTAATAGATTCATATATGGTATTATTGCTTTTCGAGTACGAATCCAATAGAAATAAATGTTCCAAGGCATTGATGGCATCCTTTTCAAAAATTGGCAATTTGATTTTTTGATCCATTATTGATCGGGTATTCGATTTTGGTTGAGTAATGGATCACTTCTTAACTTGCTTTACCTTCTTTGTTTGGTTATGAACTGGTTTTGAATTATTATTTCTTCCCTTATCTCTACTTAATTCAATATCAAAGTAAATTTCTCCTAGTAGTTCTTGAAATTATCTCACTATCTCTTATCCTTTCGACTCTCTTCTCGCAATGTTTGATACCTTTCCTCCAAACATTTTCCTTTTCCAGATTCTCAAATGGTATAGTATGATGTACATGGAATGTTATTCACTACGAGGGGTCATCTTATTTTGGCTTGTGTGTTTGTTAGGGTGTGTGTCTTTATTTGGTGACTTTTCATAACTAATATTTTCCCTAACTACTTGGCTTGTGTGTTTGATATCTTTCCTCCAAAAATTTTCATTTTTCTAGATTCTCAAATGGTGTAGTAAGTGGCACATGGAATGTAAATGCTCCGAGGGGCCATCTCCTTTTGGATTGTGTGTTTGGTAGGGTGTATGTCTTTATTTAGTGACTTTTCATAACTAATATTTTCCACAACTACCTTCCTATCTTTATTATTCCTTAATCTATGTCTTTCTTCTAATCCCTCATCACTCCTTTTCTTATTATGTTTTTCTTCCTTTCTTCCTTGGTTTTCCTCTCTATCTCTTTCCTCATTTTTCTCTTCTATTGCCTCTATCTTTTCTTCTTCTTGTTTATCTATATTTTCTTCTTCTTTATTCTCCTCATCTACTATTTTTATTCTCTCGAATTCTTCAATTAATTCCTTCATTCTAGTGACTTCTTCTTCTTCTTTGCCTCTTTCCTTAATCATTAATGGGGTTCTTAACTCCTCTTCGTTCCACCCTTCTGCTTCTAATACCCTTTTAAATGTTGGTTCTAAACCTCCTACTAACTGTTGTAGATCCCTCATTAAGATTTCTTGTCTCATTATTTCTTGTTGAACTAGAATTTCTATAGTGTATTGAACCATGGGATTCCATGGGGTGACAAAACCTTGTTGGTCTCCACATGAAGTGGGTATTATATCTATTCCCGATGCATCCGCTTCACTTTTTGGGTAATCCAATTGCTAGCCTCCACTTGATGTGGGTGAATCTTCTTTCTCTACTTTCTTAACTTTATTCAAATTTTCCTTCCTCTCATTCATTTTCTTATCTCTTTCTTCTCGTGCTATCCTTTGTTTTTCAAAAAAATCTCTACTTCTTTATTTTCCATAATTATCCTTTCTCTTTCTTCCATCCTCCTCATTTTAGTTACTCTTTTAATTTAACTTCCCTTAATTTTCTTAATCTCCTCTTTGCCAACTATCTAATTTTGTCTTTTTATTTTTCCCCATGTCATCCTATTTTTATAAACCCAATCAAAACCCCATTAATTTTGATAATTCATGTCTCTTCAATCACTACCCTTCACGTATTCAATCCCTTAGTGCCTTCTCCCTAAAGGAACTTTGCCATGTCCCTAATTAATCCATTTTCTATCATTAACACTTTAATTAAGAATGGAACTGACTGAAAGAAATTAACCGTGGGCTCCACTTAGAACTTCTTGTTTCTTGTTATCAAAATTGGTCCAACCTTGAATTTCCCACATGATTATGTAGGAATATATATTATTTTTTTACTAGAAATTGATTTCGTAGTCCATGATTCCTCAAGATATTTTACTATGGTTAGTTTTTCTCGTAGTCCACTCAAAATGTTGTCTTAAATACATCCGTGACCATTTTGTCCTATTTTCCTGCGTAAATAAGTAGGACCCCAATCGATGTGGAAATTTGGTCTAGAATTCTTCTCCATACTCTCTAAACACTTTTGATTATATTTCCTTATAAGTTATTTTATGGTTATTTTATTCTCCTTTTATGAATATGTCGATATGATTTTCCCACCACATTTATATTTCTATCAATGCATGCTCCCAATACCCTGGTGGTGAAATATTTCCTAACATCCACTTAACATAAGGAACCTAGGCTCGAAACCAAATGTTGACCTAAAACCCCAACAGTATTATGAGGCTTAGGAAATTTGACCTTAGTTAAGGATGTATGTGGGAAATACACCACATCTACTCTAAGAACAAAAACATAAAAGAAAGCATACAAACAGATTTCATCCCAAACTCCATTCTTTATTTATTTATTAATAATGATTACATCATTCTCAAGTACATATATATTCTTCTCATTCTATCTTATCTATCTCTACTCTCATACAAAATCTCTCAAAATGGAACTCACACATACATTTCTTATGACACGCCCTTATACAAAAGGTTAATTACAATAAATATAGAAAACTCAATACATTCCAAAAGTCACTTCCTTTGAATTGTGCCTTTGTTGCTTTTTTCTTGTATTGATTTGATTTGACTTCAATCTACATCTTGATTTTGGCTTCTGCATCTCTTTCCATTGAACGCGGATTTTTCTAGTTTATCACAAATTATTTTGGTTTATCGTGACTTATTCCTCTTCAATCAATTTTTTTTTGTATCTCGTGACTTCCCTCTATCCTTAGCAGCTACATACTAGATTTGGATGATATTTCCTTAATTCCATAACTTATCCAAAATATGATGAAGAACCCTATCAACATTTAGAATGTGGAACCATCTAAGGAAGGTGTACTTCAGTGGGAAGATGCCCAATTTGTGAGAGACATTACTAGTATTTCTTGTGACAATTGGGCCCATGAAATGTATGAAATAG
Source organism: Taxus wallichiana var. yunnanensis (assembly GCA_018340775.1). Classification (NCBI taxonomy): domain Eukaryota; kingdom Viridiplantae; phylum Streptophyta; class Pinopsida; order Cupressales; family Taxaceae; genus Taxus; species Taxus wallichiana. The sequence goes on from CM031236.1 coordinate 386,089,195, forward strand.
TTAGGTGTGAGGTAAGAGGAAGATTCACCTAGATGATCAAGTCACACATGATTAGGAACTTTGGAAAAAATCAGTCACCTAGGTATACTTTGGAGAGGAGAAACCCAATTCATTCTTGTGTGCCATAGAGGACTAGAGGAATAATGAAGGATACATATGAAATATTATGGTCTATACATTGTATGGTACTACAATACACTGGTGGATGACTCACATAGAAAATGTGTTGGGATTACATGAGGTGAGGGTAGCCTTCTTGATGAGGTTTACTTGGAATAATGTTCCCTCTCTTATACATGAGTTTAATGGAAAGAATCTTGTTATGGAACATATCCATAGTTATGAGATAAAATGAGCATAAGGACATGGGGATTTACCACAATCTCTTTGGTTACATAATTTCTACTCTACGTTGTGAGGATTCATGTGTTTTCAATGCCCATTGAGAGGTGAAATGAGAAACCACAAAATAGTGTGACTCGACTAAAGCTATTGTTCACACCTTTGATTATTTTTCAACTAAAACACTACCTTTATGAAGTGCATTACACTAGAGATAGTGCAAGGTAGAATAACTCATGGTTTAGTTACTAAGAAAACATGATATTGAGGTGTGTGAGGATGTGTTAGAGATAGAAGCGTACAATTGGGTCATGCCGAAAGATAAGGAAAAATGGAAGTTGGTCTATGTCATTGATGATGAAGAAATAGAAAACCTAGATATCATCCACACGGAGGGAGCACATGAAGTAATGGATTATATGGATGAACTATCACATGTATACCATTTAGCTATGAATACTAATAATGTGGAAATTAGTAGTTAGGATGTACCTAAAGAGGATATTATTGGAAACTATTGATCAAAAAATGAAGTTGCAAAGATCATTAAGCTATTACATGAATTCTAAGAGCTATTTCCAAGAGGTTACCATGAGCTAAAGGGAGTTAAAACCTCATTGGGAGAGATGAATATTAAGCTAAAGGATGGTGCACATCCAGTTTGGAAGTGGCCTTACAAGATGAACTCCGAACTCGCATGTGAAATTTAAGAAGAAAATTGATAAAATGCTTTAGTATAGAATCGTTGAACACATTGATGAGACTAAATGGGCCAATCCCATAATAATAAACATCAAGAAGGATGGTCGGATCTATATCTATGTGTACTATAGGGAAATTAACACTTCATGTGTCATAGATCCTTTTCCTACGTCATTCATAGAGGATATTTTTGAAGGAGTTGTAGGGAATGAAATTTATTCATTTACTAAGGGATTTTTAGGGTACCACTAGGTGCACATTACGCACAAAGATTGGGATAAGACCACCTTTGCCACTTTGAATGGGGAAGATTATCATATACTATCATGCCTTTTAGGTTGAATAATATTCCCTGCTGTGTTCTCACGCACAATGGTACATGGCTTTCATGACATCATCCACAAGTTTTTGTAGATTTATTTGGAAGATTGGACCATTTATGGGCTTGTGAAAGATCACTGTGATAATTTAGGACTATTTTTGAGAGATACTTATAACTTAGCATCTCCTTGAACATAAAAAGTGCATATTTTCTACCCCCTTTGGTATATTAATTAGGCACATCATCTATAAGGATGGATTGTTAGTAGATGTAGCTAATATTGTAGTGATTTTGGGACTAAAAGAACCTACCAATTGGAGTGAAGTTCATATTTTATTGAGGCATATTGGTTATTACATGAAGTCTATCCAAGGTTATGCTACTATAGTTGTGCCCTGGAGGAATTTCTCAAGGCCAAAGGAAATTTATATTTGGGTGACACAAAACAACAAAATTTTGAAACCTTAAAAGACAATCTCACCACTACACCTATTTTACGCTTTCCCGTAATGAAAAACATTTTCATGTAAATGTTGTTTCCTCCGGCATGGATAAGTGTGTAGTCTTGGTGTAATCTAGAGAGGGTAATATGGATCATTCAATATGGTTTGTAAGAAGAAAGTTGATGATGACCGAGAAAACTATACAACAACAGAGCGTGAGGAACTTTCCATGATCTATGTGCTTCATATATTATGACAGTAATTATTTACCATAACATTCATATTTTGTATAGATCATACATGGCATTGAATTAATTGATCAATAAACCTATTTTACAAGGGCACATCTACCAGTGGATACGTGTTTTTCAAAAAATTTATTTTACGAATCGTAGTAAAGCAAGGTAAGAGTAACTTGGGACCTACCAATTTTTCAAGGATCAATTCTAGAGAGGACACAAAAAGTATTGATGAAACTATATTTGATGTGTAATCATGTATATTAAATCATGCACCATCTGATTTTGAGGACATAATAGTATTTTTATGCACTGGACGTGTGCTTTGGAAGGAATGAAAACTTTGGAAAAGAAATAAATTTCTATTTGAGTTGCACCCTATTAGCTCATTGGAGGAGACTTGCATAAAATGGGTAGAGATGATGTATTGTGCACATGTGTTCGGAACATGAGTGTGAATCCATTATGTAGGAAGTGCATGGAGGCATTACGGGAGGACATTATGTAAGGGATTCCACTTCGCCCAAGATCCTTTTAGCTAGTCTATGGTGGGAAACATTTACCAACGATACAAACGATTTTTTCAAATCATGTGATCACTTCCAACGAATTGGAAATCCTAGAAATAAAAATGAAATTCCATTCTGCAACCTATAGTGAGCGTGGAGCCTTTTGAAAAATGGTAACTTGATTTTATATGAAGTATTACACAATCCATGCATAATAATGGAGTGCACTACGTTATCACCTATAATGACTATCTCACAAGGTGGTCATAGGATGTGCCTACAAAATATTGCACATTAACAAATTCAACAAGGTTGTTTTGGGAAAACATCATTAAAAGGTATGGATTCCCATTGATCCTAACCAGTGATAGAGGAACTCATTTCCTAAATGAGACTATTATAATTCTATTAGTGAATTGTATAGTAGCACATCATAATACTACTCATTATCACCCTCGGGCTAATAAAACTTCTAAATCTTTCAATATGATATTGGGATAAACACTAATGAAGATATGTGATGTTGGAAGAAAGGATTGGGATGAAAAATTGTTAGTTTTTCTTTAGGATTATAGAAAAACTTTAAAAGGTTAAACAAGGCCACAAAATTTAAGTTGGTGTTTGGAAAAACACTATATTATCTATGGAATTTATGTTACCCTCTATATGTATTGCACATGCAGTGAATTAGATGAAAAATAAGATGTGGACGAGTACATTGAAAAGTTTATGTAACTAGATGAGTAGTGAACCATTATACATTGGGGTTAAAAGAAAGAAAATACATGACCAAAGGCTTGAAATGATAGGAAGATCAAGAACAATTCTTTTATAGCTATAAATATGGTACTATTATCCAAAAGAAGCCCCTTGCTTATTTTGACTAACTTTCTTTCATTCCTTCATTCCTTGTGCCTCAATAAAAAAATTTCTCTTTTAGGAACTCAAAATTATTTGGAAATGTCTTCATCAAATAGAGGATTTTCTCACCTTTCCAGAAAGGTAAAATTTTCCTTCTAACTCCTCGTATTTTGCAAGTTATGGCTTAGCAGAATTTTTAAGGGAAATTTTCCCTAGGAAGGGTCATGCAACCAATAGGAATGTGCCACGTGGCGGCGGAATGGCGGGTTGGTGGAGGTAAGTTGGAGAAATCACCAAAGAATGGGTGGGGCACAAAGAATTTTTTTCCCATGGGCCTGCAAAAGAAATAAATGGCTTGAGGCCCGTGTGAATGAGGAGGTGCCACGTGGTGGCAGAGGTTAGACCGGCGGGGGTAAGTTGAGAAAATTTCCAAAAAATGGCGCAATGAAAATTTTGGCCAGAAGCCCCACAACCAATAAGAATGTGTCATGTGTCTATGCAGGTGGTGGGAGTTAGAGGGGTGGAGTAAATTTTGGATTTTTTCCAAAATAGTAGAAGGCGCAAAGGAAAGAATTGGCCCGCAGGCCTACCAAGGAGGAAATGGAAGTTTTGTTTTAAACCCCGCAGACTAATAAGAAGATGCCACATGTCCTATTCATGGCAGAGGTCGGGGTTGTAGGGAGAATTTAGAAATTTTTCCAAAGGGGTTAGTAGTGTCAAAGGAAAAATTTGGAGCTTGTGCCCGAAGTGAATTGGGTGATGACACGTGGTAGTAGTGCAGTGGGGTGCAGAGAGGAATTTCAGAATTTTTCCAAAATTCAAAAAAGTGTAAAACTACCATTTGAACCCGTGAATGAATGAGGAAGTGCCATGTGGTAGCAGAGTGGTGGGGTAAGGATATTTTTGGGGAATTTTAGCCAAATTCAAAAAAGGGAAAAATTTTAAGTTTTGACCGCTGACCGGATTTTTGCCCCAGTTTTCCCTAAATCTTGAGAGGGGCATATCTTTCGATCCGAGCTCGAGCGAGAACCGACATTCAACCACCATTTTTAATGTAGAATGGCTTCCATTCTTCTCCAGCATGGTTGAAAATCTTGGGGAATGAACTTGTAAGGGTACCCATGATATTTTTATGGATTTGGTTAATGGTTGAATCATTCATTTTAATTTTCCACGTTTCTCCTTCCGAACTCATGTTTTTACTGTTAAAAGCTAGATTTGGCTCATTTGTAAAGGGTTGGACTTTTTTTTGTTCTGCAGGCTCCCTCCTTCACCCTGGAAAATGAATTTGTGGAATATTAGACCTCATTTTAGGATTGCAACATGTTTTCTACATCTTTTCTATTGTAATGCACTGTATTTGAAAATGGAAATGATAATGCAAGCTTCATGAATGAATTTTCAATCCTTTCTTATGTTGTTTGCTATATCCCCGACCCTTCATTACAATTTTAGCAATTTGTGCATGATTTGTGTTACATTTTTATAATATATGTCAATCTATAGAAATAGATGTTCACCACTCCTTTGGTGTATCACCTTGTTAGTTTAGTTTTATCTTCTTTTCTCTCTTTTATCCTTGTCTTCGTCACAAAATTAGATTAGGATTTTGAGTTAAACCTCTAAAAATTTCATGCATACATTTGATTAGAGAAGTAGAGGAACCAACCTTTAATCTGGAGATTTTTTTCCCATTTTTGCAATTCCCACACTTAGGGAAAAGATTCAATGTTTTCCAATCACACTGGATGCCCATTATCAAACTAGAAATCTAAGAAAACATCTAGGGGTGCTGTTGATTTTCACTAATAGTTTTGGCATGCCTGGTGGGACCTTAGAGGTCTTCATCTTCATTATAACAAAGTTGATGTGCATTTGTTGTAAGTTTCTTGCTTAAAAGAGCCCTGATTTGCACATCTGGTGACTCCAAAGAGATAAAATCAACTAGTTTTAGTAGTCCAAGTCTGAAGATTCATGAGAAGGATCCAAACAAGGTCAAGGGCCAAAGAAGAGGGATTTTCTAAGTATCTATAGTTATCCTAGGAAGAAGAGAGAGGGGAAGAAGAATTCAAAGGTCTCCATCTCTAATAAACAAAACTCTATCAAATCCTCCACCTGGTAGACCTTTCACCCAATCAACAAGGGTTCTCAGGCCAATTAGAATGGCACAACACAACCCTTATGTCAACTTCACTAGTAGCAGCCCACTTGCTCTCAATGCATAAAACCCAGTTCCAGCATTTAAGAACATTCCATACTTTACTAGGGAAAATCAAACTACTCCTGGTGATCATGTCAAAGACATTGCTAATGTTTGTGTAATCCATGAGATTGTTGAGATGAAAATTATTGTCAAGTTTTGGAATATTAATTCAAAGGGAAAGCCTTAAAATGGTTCAAGATCCTTAGCGCAGCTCTATCCAAAATTGTAACCCATTGTGTATAGCTCTCCATGATCAGATTGGAGAAAAGGGAGATAATTTGTCTCTTTTGGAACAACTGACAACTATCAAGAGAGCTCCCAATGAGCAGCTAATCAGACTTCAATTTCAAATTTCAAAGGACATGGGATAGAATCCCAATGGCAGTAAGGCCAACAGCTGAAGGAGCTTTCTTATACTATCTCAAAGCTTTAAATTCTAATATTTATATGCTAATCCAATCCATGGGAGGTGCAAATATACCTACAAGTTATAGCATTTCTATTAAGGCTGAGAATTGTTTGATCCAAGATGGTAAAGTGCCTCCTATGCCTCCCATGCCCTTATATCCAAACTTGGAAATCCCAAGCACTAGTCAAGCCCCTCCTTTAGCTCATATTCCCACTCCTAGAAATTAGAGTTCAAATGAAACTTCTACTTCATCCTCTAGTGCCTCAAATAAACTTTAAGAAGTCATGAAACAATTACAAAATTTAGGCAATAAGCTGGTTACACTCATGAGGCAAAGCAAGCCCAAAGTTTTAGACCTTCTTATCAATATCAAAATCAATATACTAGGGAACCATATTAGCCTAATATGCCACCCAATCTAGCTGCAAATCAAAATCAAGTAAGGCCTCTTGCAAATAGACCATTTCAGCCCTATAACCCCAATGCTGCATCTAACTCTAAAGCCTTAGTGCCGGTCAGTGCAAAATAATATAGCTCAAGAGTATGATTGTTGTTTCTCATGTAATGAACCTCACAACTAGTCTATGTGCTTCAATGGTGCTTTGAACCAAGCTTTGATGGTGACAAATGCTAGAGTAGAGAGTGAGGTGAGTCAAGAAACAAACCAACAACAAGGAACATCTCAACAAAATACAACTCCAAATGAGACTACACTCGTGAATTGGTAAGCTGAAGATTTTTTTGGTATGAATCAAACAATTTATCAGAATGTAGCAGCTAACACGTGGTCAAAGAAGAGGAATATTGGTGAAGGTCAGTCATTAGCTCCAGGTGATCCACAACCTTCCATCACTCCAAAAGTGTTGGAAAGAAAAATGTAGTTCCAAATGTGTAAGGACATCCCAAGCCACCTTCTAGACCAGCCCAAATGCCAGCTATTACAGCCCATGTACAAGAAAATAATGTGCAGGATAAGGGGTAGAAAAGAGATGTTTCATCCCCATTTAACATCATTAAACAAATGAAGAAGACATATCTGAATATATCTATGTTGGAATCACTATCCATCCCAGGCTAAAGGGATCAACTACAAGCTGCCATGAAGAATTGGTCAACTTCAAATTGGTAAAGTGGCAACCAAGAAAGAAAGGTATGAGTTCATACAAATTTTCCAATAGTTCCCAGATATATTTTCTTGGAGCTATGAATACTTGAGGGTTTCAATCCCAAGCTATCTCAACACACAATTGAATTAGATCCAAGTGCTAAAAACAAACACCATCAATCCACACATGGTGCCTCTCATGAAGAAGGAATCGAATAAGTTAATAGAGGAAAGTATCATATTTCCCATCAATAATTCAATATGGGTTGCAAACTTGGTTCTAGTTAGAAATAAGAGTGGAGAAATCAAATTGTTTGTAGACTTTAGAGATTTGAATAGAGCATCCCTCAAGGATCATTACCCACTTCCTTCTATGGAGCATATTTTGCAAGTTGTTCTTTGGCTCGAGAGGTTTTCATTACTAGATGGTTATTCGGGGTATAATCAAATCATGCTAAAGGAGGATGATCAGTTCAAAACAATCTTCACCACCAAATGGGAACCTATGCATATAGGTAAATGCCATTTGGGCTATCTAATGCCGAGCTACTTTCCAAAGGGAAATGGATATGGCGTCAAGGGATTAATCAAAAAATAGTGTTGATATACCTATATGATATTACTATATTTTCTAAAAGTACAACAAATCATCTCTTTCATTTGAGACAAGTGTTCCAAAGATGTAGAAGATTTGGGGTATCCTTGAATCCCAAAAATGTATTTTCCTAGCTCATGAAGGAAAGCTCCTAAGCCACATTGTTTCCAAAGAGGAATTAGAAATTGATCCATAGAGGGTTGAGGCAATAAAATCACTACCATTACCTATTCACAAGAAATCCCTTCAAATTTTCTTGGGAAGAATCAATTTTGTTCAAAGGTTTGTTCCAGACTTTGAGCCCTTGTCAAGCCAATAACTATGATGTTGAAGAAGACTATGGCTTTTAAATGGATAGTTGAAGGTAAGGAAATTTTTGAGGAAATCAAAGAGGCTATCTCACAAGCTCTAACTCTCATTAACACGGATTTTTCTAAATATTTTGTCCTTTATGCATTTGGCGGTGATGATATAATTTTTGTAATTTTAGTACAACAGAACAAAGAAAATGCAGAGCAAATAATTGCCTTCTTTAGCCAAAGATTGGAGGACTATGAGGTGAGGTATTCCTTCACTTTGAGAATCATATTCTTGCAGTGATTAGGAGCTTGAAGAAATTTAAGCATCTAGTTTCAAACAACAAGGTTCAACTGTTGGTTTCTCATGTGGAAGTTAAGGACTTCCTCCTTAACAAATACCTAAATGAAAAACATGCAGGGTGGATTACTCATGTCATGGAGTATGACATTGAGATAAAAGTCACCAAGATGGTTTGAGGAAAGGGATTATGTGATCATCTGGTCTTGAGAAAATCAATGGAAGCAAGCAATGGGAAGGATTTTGTTTTGGCATTGCAAGAAAACTAAGAGAAAAGAGGTGTTCAAGAAGAGAATGGTGGTATGCTCACTCCTTGTTTGACCCAAGATAATGCACTTCTTACAAATAGGCCTATGCCCTCTAGAGATGAATAAAACCAATAGGAGACACTTCAGATTGAAGGCTATTCCATATGCACTTATTGATGTGTCTTGTTCAAAAAGGATATAAATGGAGTGTTGCTGAGAAGCATTGGGACAAATCAAATTAAGATAATGTTAGAAGAGTTCCATGGTGGATCAGTTGGGGGTCATTTTTCTCTAAGAGTGATAGCCCTCAAGATTATGAAGGATAGCTATTATTGGCCCAAGGTTTTTAGTGATTGTTATGCGTGGATCAAGAGGTGAAAAATTTTGCATTCTTCACAGGCAAGGAAAGATTATCATCCCTTCCATTGCACCCAATTTCAGTTGACCATCCATTCATGTAATGGGGTTTGGGATTCATTGGACTCATTAACCAAAACTCAAGCCAAGGACACAAGTGGATTCTAACAACAACAGACTACTTCACCAAATGGACTGAGGTAGTGGCACTCAAAGAGGCAAATGAATATAGCATTCTAGACTTATATGAGGGGATAGTAACTAGATTTGGTATACCTACCACTATAATATCAGATAATGCATTGGCATTCATAGGATCAAAGGTAACTGAATGGGCTGTTAAGAATGGGATCTATCTGAGCACTTCATCAAATTATTACCCTCAAGGTAATGGCTAAGTTTGTGTTTACCAAAAAACCCTATTAAAGATCATCAAGAGGACTCTTGATGAAAATCAGAGGACTTGGCACACTAAAATTAAATCAGCCTTATGGGTTGATAGGATAACTCCCAAGAGATCCACCGGTAACTCTCCATTCAGACTTGTTTATGGAAGAGAGGCAATCTTGTCTATATCACTTGAGTTGCCAACGTTGGAACTCATGAAGCAATTGGAATTGTTGGAGTTTGAACCCATGGAGGTTAGATATGTAGAATTGATGGAACTCTAAGAAATTAGAGAGCATGCAACCCAAACAATGTAGAAGGACTAAGCCTTGATCAAGAAAACCTTTGATAGGAAAGTTAAGGCTAGAACCTTCCAATTTGGAGATTTAGTGTTGAAATGGGATGCAGATCAAGCAAAGCCAGGAAGGCATTCAAATTTTGATGCTATTTGGAATGGCCCCTACATAGTCACAAAATGTAAGAACAACAATGTCTTCCAATTGTCTACATTGGATGGTGAAGAACTGCAGATTCTAGTTAATGGAATCAATCTAAAGCATTACTACTAGAAGGGAAACTCCTCACCTTGTACATATTAGCTTAGATTTTCATTTCTCCAAGTGCTTGTGCACATTGTTTTGTTGTATCTTAGTTTCACATTTCCCTACGTTCTTTGACACAAGCTTTGTTGTCCCAAGGATGCATCTTTGTAGGCCATTCTCTAGATCAAGTGATGTTCTACTCTCACAATATTCTTTCTAGAAAAATTCTAATGAGTTGAGAGTACCAATTAGTTAAGTTGATGAATCCATGCCCAGTGGATTGCTTTAGAAATCTGGTCACTTCATCCAGTAGATAGATGACCCCTTTGATTCGCCAAAATTGTTATCCAAAATAAGCCCCTTGATTATTTTGACTAACTTTCTTTCATTCCTTCCTTCCTTTTGCCTCAGTCAAATTTTTTCACTTTTCAGACACTCAAAATTATTTGGAAATGGCTTCATCAGATAGAGGATTTTCTCACCTTTCCAGAAAGGTAAAATTTTCCTTCTAACTCCTTATATTTTTCAAGTTATGGCTTGGCGGAGTTTTTGAGGGAAATTTTCCCTGGGAAGGCCCGCAACCAATAGGAATGTGCCATGTGGTGGTGGAATGGTGGGTCGGGAGAAGTAAGTTGGAGAAATCGTGAAGGAATGAGTGGGGCACAAATTTTTTTTTTTCCTGTGGGCCCGCAAAAGAAAGAAATGGCTTGAGGCCCACGCGAATGAGGAGGCGCCACATGTCGGTGGAGGTCGGACCGGCATGGGTAAGTTGAGAAAATTTCAGAAAGATGGTGTAATGAAAATTTTGGCCCAGAAGCTCTACAACTAATAGGAATGTGCCATGTGTCCATGCAGGTGGTGGGAGTCAGAGGGGTGGAGTAAATTTTGGATTTTTTCCAAAATAGTAGAAGGCGTAAAGGAAAGAATTGGCCCGTAGGCCCGCCAAGGAGGAAATGGAAATTTTGTTTTAAACCCCATGGACTAATAAGAAGATGCCACATGTCCTATTCATAGCAGAGGTTAGGGGCATGGGGAGAATTTGGAATTTTTTTCAAAGGGGCCGATAGCGTTAAAGGAAAAATTTGGAGCTTGTGCCCGCAACAAATAGGATGATGACACGTGGCAGCGGAGCGACGGGGCGCAGAGGAATTTTGGGGATTTTTTCCAAAATTTAAAAAAGTGTAAAATGGAAATTTGAACCCGTGAATGAATGAGGAAGTGCCACGTGATAGCGGAGTAGTGGGGCGTGGAGATTTTTTTGTCATTTTTCCTAAATTCAAAAAAGGGAAAAATTTAACTTTCGCCCGCTTAACCCAATTTTTGCCCCAATTTTTCCCTGAATATTTAAAGGGGCATATCTTTCGATCCAAATCTTATTTTTCTCAATTTTGGTGTCATTGGAAAGTTATTGAAGTCCTCTACATGATGGAATCTTCAATTTTTTTTTTGGTGGAGTTTAGTGAGAGAAAAATGAGAAAAATGCCTTGGCATGGGGAAAAGAGCAGAACTAACATTCAACCACCATTTTTAATGTAGTATGGCATCCATTCTTCTCTAGCATGGTCAAAAATATTCAAGAATGAACTTTTAAGGGTACCCATACTAATTTTATGGATCGGTTGGTTGTTGAATCAGTCATTTCAATTTTCCTGTGTTTCTCCTTCCTAAACTTGGGTTTTCATTATTAAAAGCTAGATTTGAAACATTTGTAAAGGGTTGGATGTTTTTTTGTTCTGCAGGCTCCCTCCTTCACCCTAGCAAGAGAATTTGTGGAATATCATACCTCATTTTAGGACTGCAACATGTTTTCTACCTCTTTGTTGTTGTAATGCATTGTATTTAAAAATGGAAATGACAATGCAAGATCTGTGAATGAATTTTCAATCCTTTCTTGTGTTGTTTGCTCTATCCTGATCCTTCATTACAATTTTAGCAATTTGTGCATGATTTGTGTTACATTTTTATAATTTGTGTCAATCTACAAAAATAGATGTTCACCACTCCTTTGGTGTATCACCTTGTTAGTTTAGTTTTATCTTCTTTTCTCTCTTCTATCCTTGTCTCCTTGGCAAAATTAGAGTAGGATTTTGAGTTAAACCTCTACAAATTTCATGCATACATCTGATCAGAGGAGTAGAGGAACCAACCTTTAATCTAGAGAGTTTTTCCCATTTTTGCAAGTCCCACACTTGGGGAAAAGATTCCATGTTGTGCAATCACACTGGATGCCCATTATCAAACTAGAAATCTAAGAAAACATCCAGGGGTGCTACTGATTTGCACTAACAGGTACTTCTCTATGAAATAAGTATACACGCTATCTAGGAAGTTGAAGGTCGATTGGTTAGGATCCTTTATAGTGATCAATATATTATACCACTTATATTATATTTCCCTTTCATGTTTGTTTTTGTTTTGTTTTCTTATAGTAAGTGCATTCATGCACAAGAGCTAATTACTACTTATTAATTTGATGTGCGTAAGAATGCACATACTTTGAGTGTGGGGTGAGATAGATGTGACTTCATGTAGAAGAGAGACTATGATGTTGCTACTTTCATATGAATTATTTCGAGAGGTCCCATCGAAGATTTTGAAATAAGGGGTGCTTGATGGATACATGATGTGTATGTAAGAAAGAAAAATGAGAAAGGGGTTACAAGTGCTTAGGAATGATGGTACTTGGGAAAAATTACTTAGAATTGGAAACCACATGTGAGGGAGAGTGAACACACCATGTAACATGAGGAAGGAAGTAGTAGGATAGACTACTTGGTATGTAGTGTAGAGGAAGATGATTTACGAAATAGGGAAGTGTATGCAAGGAATACGTAGCTTGGAAAGTAGTGACAAGAAATAGGGTTATGAATGTTGTGTGTGGAAGAATGAAAGGAAAATCACATAATAAAGAAGGGGAAAATGTGAAAAAAATAAGCGAAAAACACAGAAAAAGAAAAAAGAACATTTAACTCTTTAAATTAGTCGTAGTTGAGGAGTAATTAATGCGATAAAAATTTAGAAAACTATAAAAGGAGTGTAGGTGATTTCATTCTTACCTAAAATATTATATAGTTGAGTGGTTGAAAGGGATACTAAGTACGTATTCTTCATGAGTATGAGAGATTTTGTATAGGAAGTTTGGTATAAACTAGAGAAAGTGAGTTAAACACATTTGGATTTAGAGCTCCTTTTTCAAAGTAATAGTGTGAAAGGTAGGCATGGGGGATAAAAATATTCAATGTTGAGGTTTGAGGGTCAGATATTTGTAGAGATAGGGTTTGAAGTGAAATTGGAGAGCACGAGTTGCAGAAGTAGAAGACATAATTGGATATATGGAGCAAGGGAGAAGGAGGGTTGACGAATTGAACACCTGGTGCAAATAACTAGGAGATTGAGTAAGTTATTCAGATATTCAAGGAACACATTTCCTGAAAAATTTAAATTTTAATGTTTGAAAGAAGATGAGAAAGATAATAATGGAACTAAAGAAAGAACCCAAGTATCAACCAAGGGAAAAATCAAGGGCAATGATAAGGATAGGAATCCGAGGTGGATTATGCACCGGAAGAGTGGTTTTTTCAGAGATGCAAGGTACCCTATAAAAGTGATTGTATGGAATCAATGGGAGTCACATTTGACTAAGTGTGATATCAATGACTACAATCATCACTTGGAGGTTTAGGAGGCCGAGATAAACAGGGAGGTGATGAATAAAATGGACTAGAGGACTACAAAGGGGAAGCTAGTTTATGTTGACATGGTACAAAAGTAATTGGAGAGTGTGGGAGTTCTTCATTTATATGAGTTACCATTCTTTAGAAATCCTGAGCGGTTGTACCAATGGTTGATGGCATGATTCATTGAAGACTATTTTTATTTTACAAGAAGGAGAATACGTATTATCACACAATTGATTCAAAGAGTTGTAGGCTTTCATAGTTTGGGATTTGACATAGATCCAAAATTGGAGGATGATGTAGGAGTAGAGGATTTTTCCACTACATTAAACTATCGAATAGGAGGTTGGACAATGGACATTGCAAGTATAAGCTACCTTGGGATGAGATTCGACATGTTCCTTGTTCGCTACAAGCTAGGTGAATCTGAAATATGGTCATAGGTAAATAGGAAGTGAATGCATATTTATCACAATATGGAATATAAAACACACTACAAAATTTCATAATTCATCGCTAAAATAATTATTGAAGAAGAAATGGTCTAAGTAGTTAAAGGTGAGAAGATAACTTATGGCACTATCTTACTTTTAATCATGTTTTGGGAGATAGGAATACTAGATGGGCCTTAGGACAAGGTCTAGATGTATCATATAGAGAATGCATCCCCCACATAGAGTTTCATAAAATACACATGTGATGGAAGCATCACTAATGTGTATAATATCTAGGTGGACAATCTGGTATAAGTGAATGCACAAAGCATTCGAGGATGGGTGGTATGTAATAATTGAGCTTCCTTAGATTTTTGATGGTAAGGAATAATTTCTGTTTCATAAAAAAAATCTTGCAAAGGTTCTATATGAGAAATGGGGAGAAGGGACCATTGTGAAAAATTCCATTTTCCTTCACAACCAAGTACTTCTAAGCATCAGTTAACGAGGATCAGTGATGTGTGAAAGTTAATTTTTGATGCAAATAAGGTGGATGTTGAATGTCGCACATTACGCAATAAGTTTTTATACCCTTCTACTTATGCATAAGTAGAGATGATGGATTTTAACAACATTGACATCACTCATGTGACTCTTTTTTTTTTAATGAAACATCAAGGTTATATGTCTATTTAATTCCAAGAATTAAAAATAGAAAATATACTAATGGAGAAGACTTTAGCCTTCCGAAGCTAGCAAAGGAAAAACATGTTGTGGATAAAAAAGAGCACATGAGGAGACCCCTTCTAGAAAAGAAGAAGAAGAAAAATAAAAAGAGGAGGAGGAGGTGGATGAAGAAGAGGAAAAATTTGCACTTAACCACAGTCAATAAATAAATATGTGGAGAGAGCACAAGAGATAAAGCAACAACGTAGGGACTTTAGATGCAACAAAGAAGTATCCTAAGATTACTATAACCAAGAGGAGCCCAAAAAATAAGACAAGTCCTCCTAGGTGAAGAAGGTGAAGGTTGGTGACCACTTTGAAGAAAGTGATGAAGAGAAGTACAAGGAGAGGGTTTTCACACAATGAAGAATCTCGGGTCATCCATGATATATATGAGGATGAAGAAAATCGTAAGGATGATACTATAAAACATGACGCAAAGGTTCATAGTTTGTGTAATGGAGGCCCCGAGGGATAAAAGGGAGATAAATTCCAAGGTGATCCATATGGAGAAGGTGTAGGAGCCATAGGTGTAGAATGGGGTAGTGCTCATCCAAGTGCGAAAAGGAAGTACCAAAAGAAAAGCATAGAGGTTCAAGAAAGAAGAACGAGGAGATATTGAAAACACCCTAGATGAATTATATATATGATCATACAAAGGTGTTCGAGTAATATTCGAGCACAATGTATAAGAAGGACGTTTATGGCTAGGAGGTAATTGATCCTAAAGGAGAAATAATGCACACTAATAAAATGCTTTCCTAGAACATATAGACTCATATGGAGGAGCCTAAATTTGAAATTAACAATGAAGCATATGTCAGGCACAAGATGAATAAGGTAACATGTAGAATACTCACAACTATTAAGACCACAAAGATTAATAATGAGAAGGACAATAATGCATTAAAAATGTTGCCCAAGGTCAGTATGCCAATATCTAGAGAAGGGGGCCACAATAAAGGTTTCGCTAAAATATAAGAAAGTTAAAGAACAGGAAGTTTGGTGACTCACAAAGGAGTTAGAGAAGACATAAAAGCATACAACATACGCCTTCAAAAAATCCACCCAAATTACATATGTTATTACAACAGTGCACCCTGACCTAGACAAGAATGCTAAGGATCAATATCCATCGAATTACACAACGAGGAATGCATGGTAAGAATTTTGTTACATGAGAAATATTATTTTCCAGATTCATCAGAAGAGGAGTTTTTGTTGAGTGAGAGAATAATAAAGAAGTAGTAATGAAAAAGATATTTGAATATGAGGCGTTGATCACAAAGATCAAGGATGATTTGAAAAATTCAAGATGCACATTCATGAACTATCAAACCTTTGATCCCATTATGAGGGTGCTAACCACTTAAGAGGAGGATGAACTTAAGAAAGTGTAAAAAAATAGGAAAAATAATAAGGTTGGGTGAGAAGATATCATGGATGAGAGTGTGTGGAAGTGGGATATGCTTAAAAGCTCACAAATATGCCTTTGAGACAAGGATTAATGAACTTGGTTCATCACCACGTGTAAGATGGATGTATTGGATGGGATGGCATTATATGTTCTTGGTATCATTAGGGATTTGAAGTAAAATGGGGAGGAATGACCCCTAAGAAAGTGCCAAATATTTCCATACTAGTACCAAATGTAGTTGTTAAGGAACTTGCAGAGAGGGAGAGATGAAGAATACAATGAATATAGAGTTTCGAGAAATAATTCGGGCACCTAAAAATAGTTTGAATTCTTATAAGAATTTTTTTATTCTTGATTCATTGGGTATATGCCCCACTATTATTTGATCTTCCAATTCATTATTCTTTATTTCTTTGAAAGGAATTATTTGATTCATTATTGCGAGGGTGGATAATTTCCCTAGTGTGGAGTAATTTTGGTTGGATAAAATTGACTAAGTATCGAGTAGATTGAACAGATTACATGTAAGAGTGTAAATACAAAAGAATAGAGTAGCACACAAAGGGCACACAAAACAATGAATCGGTTCAATGTGCAAGGCTATGTGTATACATAATGAGGATCACATATATACGAGTTTCCAAAAGGGATAAAAATAACATATAACAATTGGATTAGAATCCAAGCAAGATTTATGAATACAAAAAAGCAAGATGGCTTGGGACACACACAAAGGATCTATAACTAGAAAAATCACATGCACAACAAAAATAAATATCACACATGGAAGAGGTTTAATAATAGTATTAAAGCATGTTATATGTTTTGATTAATCTATTATTAGCACAAATTGCAAAAATCATGTAGAGAATTATAAGCACACCTATTATTAAGAATGTGTAAGAAATTGGTGAAGGTAAAGTCCCCATCAAGTATAAATATAGGGAGCGCATTCTTGTTTAGGTGTGTGGTAGTTTAGAGGGTAAATTTTGGGATCTATAGTTCTTAGATGATCTTGTTATATGTTCAGTGTTTGCGCGCATGGTCCAATACATGGATGTAGTACAAAATATTTTGATCAACTTCTATATTATATAATTGATGATATTTAATAATATATAGATTCTTATGGGTTGCATAGTTTCTTTGTGTTAATCATGGGTATTCAAATCTTGCTTGTATCTTTTATGAATGATTTCCTTAATATATGTGTTGTTGAGTGGTCATTATAATGATATTTCTATATGCATTAATGGTTGTCTTGGTTATGAAAATTAAAAATATCCATGCTAACATTGTGATAAGAAAATAAAATGAGGGACCTAGTTGTTGCATGCGCTTCGGGTGAGCTTCCAGGACCTTTGTGGATTAAGTGTCAACACACATAGCTCTAGTTGGGAAATAAAATACTACAATTGGGGAAATTTTTTGAAGTATACTTGGAAAATTTATTGTTCAAAACTCATATTTAAGGCATTCATACATTGCAAGTGAATATTAGAGCAACCACACTTCAATTGGCACAACAGAAAGAAACATTATAAATGATTATATGCAATCTCAAAATGTAAATTGAAGACAATTTTCCACATCTAATAAGTGATAACATAGGTGAAAAATTAATGGGTGAGAAAATATAGATAACTATTTTCCTAAGTAAATTGGTGGAAAATTAGAAGGACAATGAGATTGAAAATAATATAAATTCATACGTCATAAAAAAGGTGAAGGATGTAGAGCTAATTTTTAAGGAATACAACAAGATCTTGTGACGGGATAAGTAACAAGAAAAGCATATGAATTTTGGATTTTTGTATTGGAATACTCAATTTCATAACACAATAGATGAGAAATATATATATATATATATATATATAGATATGGGAAACACAATGCAAGGTAAAATTTTGATTGAATCTAATATCAAAGAAATGTATAAGGTGGTGTATATATCCTCAGGATCAAGACAATGTGGGTGACATGCTAAGAGAAAGGGAGTGCAATACATTGTGCACTAAATGTGCTAGATTTCAAGAACATATAGTACGAGATCAAATTGAAATTATGTAATATGAGATTAAAAATGCCATCACTCTCCATGTTGAAGTTGAAAACAATGAAACATATAATTCTCTATATAAATTTGTATAAGCATTAACACACATGAAATTATACTTTGGAAATGTTAATAAGCAACTGATAAATTAGAACACATACAAAGGGGACTTGGAAAAATTTCTCCAAATGGAAAAAATAATGAATAATACCCCATAGTATGTACTACCACTTATTATTCTATGTAGACTTAATGTAAATCTAATAATGTAACCACTACATTTCACTCTATGTAGTTAGCAAGAACCATCTAAGTATCCCAAGAAAAATCCATAAGGAAAAGGAATAACACAATTTTTGGTAGATATTATAATTTTCTTTAAAGTGCACAATTTTTATTGATATCTATAGTAGTCCCACATATATTGAAACACCACAACAATGGTCTAGGAGAGAGTTTCCACTTATTAAAAACCTGAAAGGGAATTCTATTGGTAAATCTACTTAATTAAAACTTGAAAGGGTGGTTAAGTAGTGCTTAGTGGATGAAAACCTGTAAATGACATCTTATTTCCTAGCTATGAGAAGAGTATCATATCACATAATGCAATCAATATCGACACATTTTAGAAATAAAAGCACAAATAACTTTCCATATAATCAAAACAACTTTTATCTTGGGATGAGAAAACTATTTATGTCCAAAAAGTATTGGACTGTGTAAAAGTATTAATAACCCAACATGGATTTATTTTGTATGATTCAAAACTCCCATTGTAATTCATAATTTATATAAGATAAATAATAAAATATATAGTGCTCTCTTAGATGAATATAGACACTAATAGCTTATTTTGTAGTAGAAGAAGAAAGGATAGGTAACTCAATAATCAACTCATAATTTATAAAATATGTAAGCACCATGCACATAAGGTTGATCTTTGATCCTAATATAAATCTAGCTTTATTCCTTCCATATTAAGGAATGTCTATGTTTTGATTCAATATTAAGAATTCCTATTATTTTATGCACTTTCCCATTCACTGTCTCTTTTTCTTGAATTATGTCTTTTATGAATTCATTACACAAATTGAGGATTAAATCCCAATAAGTTATACACATATTTCTATCTAAAATTAATATGAATTAATATAGACTAAAAACTATTACAAGTCTTAATGACCTGATATAAGGACATCTACTAATAGGTGGGTGATTCTACATTTCTTGATAACCCTTGGGAAACACATATTTTATTTACTTTGGTGATCTCTTTTTCATTTTGATAGATTCTAATTGTCTTCTCTTAGTTAGGAGCTATTCGGTAAATTATAGTGTCATTTATGATTCATGGTCAAGTAGCAGATACTCATGCATATTTAGTTCATGATGAATTTATACCCACTACACACCTTATACAACCATTGTTTCTTTGAAGAATTTTTTTACAACTTTGGTGACATTTTTTTAGTGATACTAGTGTGGCATCCCCACTAGTATTTGTGATTACTTGTCTACATTTCAACCAAATTCTTCATTAGAGGAATATATCACCATCTACTATTTATTCAACATTAACGGGGTTTTTGGGAAATGTTTCCTTTGGTTCCTTCTTCTACCTAGTATTTTTGAGATCAGTTTTTCTTCTCGAGTGATCCTTGTATGCAACACTAGTTACTACTCTAATTTGATAGTTATAGTAATATGTATCCATGTATTCCAACAATATGGATTGGTGTGGATATGGAAACTTGTCTTCACACTACATTTTCATATCTTGTACATAGGTACCTAAAATGACCTTTGTTGCTAAGACATATCTTATGAGGAATATGATACTCTTTTACTTTCTTATGTTGTAGTTAAGGGGGGTATTATGGCATTATTTTTATGCATTAATGTTAAATTTTCTAGTGAAGTTTGTTTATTCAACTAATTATATTTAGTGTGTGTACATTTCTCATGAAGTGTGCATTCATGCATACTCACCTCACATGTTTTATCACATTTTATGGAGGCTAACTTTGGTGGAAACCACATTTAGTAGAACTAATTGTGAATGTTAGGTTGATATTAAAGAATCTATTTATACTCCTCATCCCCATTTTTATTCGCATTACATTGTTTGTGCAGCCAACATGGTGAGTGTAACCATTATTACGAGATTAATGTGATATTATTTTCTTTAATAATATTATATAATTCCATTATGTTTTTCATATAGTTTCTACTTTGTGTTGATGGTCCGAGGAGTAGATCATGGTTAAATTAGTGTTCATCAATATTTTATGGTACCTAGTGTAGTGTTGTGTAATATCAATATGTTATGTGACAAGTATTTTCCCTTGTAAATTTTGGATATATCATATGTGTGTTATCAATGTTTTGTGTTAGAAACATGTTTCCTAGTGAATCACAGTAGTGCATTGTGATGTTAAATTTCCCTTATTGTATTGTACTTTTGTTATTAATATTTTTATGTGTTATAAGTGTTAAAATTACAATGGGCTGAGGTGGGGTGAATCAATCCTTTAAAAACTTAACTTTATTCCGTTAAGTTTAATAACCGTTCAAATTATCAAATAAACATTAATTAACTATTAAGAGAATATTGAGCATGATTAACCATACACATGAATGAGTGAGTACACAAGACACAAGATATAAAGTGGGAAACCCTTAAGGGGAAGAAAACTAACTAATTTTTTTGAATATGTTACTAAACGCAAAATAATTTCATCAATATGATAGATCACACAAGATTACTTTAGTGAGGCACCAACCCCACAAGGATCACCAAACCCTATTTAGAAAGGCACTAACCATGCAAGGAGGCTCAACCCCCAAAGGTGATCAAGTTGTTGGCATGTGTTATTTTAGATGTTTTCATTGAATTAGAATACCATTAATGAAAAAGAGGATGAAGGAGGAGTTGTAAAGTCTAATTTACATAATGATGCAATGTAGATTCAGCACTTCATGATGGCATGAGTGGAAAAGGTGAGAATAACTTATAACATCCACTTTTTTCACATCACTTCTAGGTAATTTTATTTTTTAAATTTATGATTCCCAATGAAAACACCCATATATTTAAATATGACATAAGCCTTGATGTAATCCATTTCGATAACTATCATAAACCATGTATAACTTCATGAGATTATACTGATTCTACTCGATCTCCCTCGATGATATATTCGATAGAATACATCAAATGTATCCTTTAGTATTTCCTTTTTTAGGATATGATAATTAAATGATGCTCTCTAGATGTCTACACGAGTTCCACCATAGGATCCCACTAGGCATTTCTCGTCTTAGATCTTGGTGAAATCATGACAATGTAATTAGAATCTTATACTACTTTGCCTAAAGTTTCATATTGATGTACTTCATGCTCAGTCCCATGATGGAACACTCGTCATTGAGAAATTTTCATTGAGCACTTTAATAATTTATTCAGTTATATCGATTAGCAATCAATGGTGTTGTAAACAACTACAAATCTTGTACAAGGTGTTGTTGCAAATCAGCAACACCCCTGGATGTTGATCAGACTTCTAGTTTGACATCTTGGACATCTAGTGTGATTGCACAACATTGAATCCTCTCCCCAAGTGTGGGACTTGTAAAAATGGGAGAGGAATCTCTAGATTAGAGGCTGGTTCCTCAACTCCTTTGATCAGATATATCACTTACAAGTTGCAGAGGTTTAAATCCTTAGTTCCTACTCTAAATTCCAAGGGGACAAAGATAGGGAATGCAAGAAAATGAAGCTAATGCTAATGAGGTGATGCACCAAAGGAGTTGCAGACACGACTCGTAATACATACACAATATACCGAAAACACAAAAACAACATGCACAATTTTCTCAAAATGTAATGAAAGATTAGGAAAACAATGGTAGATATATGAAAGGATTGAGGGATTTTAATCATAGAGCATATATTAACATTCCAGATCCAATACAATGCATTACAGTGATCAAGAGGAAAAAAGGGGTGTTGTATTGCATGGAAAGGTAAAAATTTCCACAAATTCTACCAAAAGGAAGAAAATGGAAGTTGCAGAGCTAAAAAGTGTCTCTTTTCTTTTTTAAATGAACCCATTCTAGCTTTTACAGTGCAAACGACAACCCCAGGAGAGAGAAACATGGGAAAACATGCTAGAGCTTCAAACACCAACCCAAAATGCATTAAAATATCATGGGAATCCTTACAGTCCCATCCCCTGACATTTTTCACCATGCTGGGAGAGAATGCGAGCCATTCTTCATTAAAAATGGTGGTTGAAACGTCATTTCTATCCATGACCACCGCCGAGGCATTTTCTAATTTTCTCTCTCCAAAATCCATCAAAATAAAAATTACAATGGAATCTTATAGATAATTTCACCAACTTTCCATTTATATAAAGAACGTAAAAAAACGAGCTCTGGATCGAAAGATATGGCCGTTTGAAAATTTAGGGCAAAACAGGGCCAAATCGGATTGGCAGGCAATTTTTTTTAAATTTTCCACTTTTTGGTCATTTGGAAAATTTTCCAAAAATTCCCCGTGCTCTACCATTCTGGGTGCTATGTGGCATGTTTTTATTGGGCACGGGCATTTAATGCTTCATTTTCCATTGTTTTTCCCTTTGAAAAATTTCCAAAAATCCCCACCGGCCGATGATTTGAGGACACGTGGCACGTGTTGATTGGGTGCGGGCCTGTCCTTCTAAATTTTCCATCACTGTTTGATCCTATTCCTTGACTCGGACATGTGGCAAAACCTCATTCATTGTGGGCCTTTCCTTCGAATTTTCCATGTGGGCTTGCCTTGTATCTTTTACCACCACCGGACACGTGGTGAGATTCTATTGGCTCGCATTTTGGGGAGGGGCAATTCACTTTGAAATTTCCTTCTTTTTCCTTTGGGAAAATTTCCCAAATTTCCCCACCTTCCATTGGTATGGACACGTGGCATAATTTCATTCACCATGGACCCTTTGCAAACATTTTTCCTTTTGCGCAATCCCTTTGGGAAAAAATCCCAATCTCCTCCCACGCTCTGTCATTCAGGGACTGAGGACACGTGGCCTTCTCTAAATGGTTGGTGGGCCAGCGGGCCAATAATTTTCCTTTTGAAATTTGGAAAAATACTTCTCTTTCGCTGATCGATGCCATAGGACACATGGAAAAATGTGATTGGGCATGGGCCTTTCCTTCAAAATTTTCCATGCGCCAACACTTAGTCAAATTTTTCAATTTTCTCCTTGGACACATGGCATAATCTAATTCACCGGCGGGCTGTGGGGAAAAATATCCCTTTTGAAATCTTTTCCAAACACTTGGTAAAAAACCAAGTTTTCCTCCGACCCCGCCACTTCCTTGGACATGTGGCACCATTTCATTGGCTGCGGGCTTTTCAGGGGAAAATTTCCCATAAAAACTCCGTTGGGCCATAACTTTAAAAATACATGGAGTTAGGAGGAAAACTTTACCTTTCTGGAAAGCTGAGAAAGAGCTCTATCCAATGGTGATATTTCTAGAGGGTTTTAGTGCCTAAAAAGCAAAAAATTATGACTAAGGCACAAGAGAGGGAAGAATGAAAGGAGTTAGCCACAAAATGAGCAAGGGGTACATTTTGGATAACAATTTTGGTGACTCAGAGGGGTCATCTGCCTGTTGGATGAAGTTACTAGTTGCCTGAAGTAATCCATTGGGCATGGAGTCATGAAATTGTCTTTTTGGTACCCCATTTGACTATAATACCGCAAGGAGGAAGATGGAGGGTGGAACATCACTTGATTGGAGCAAGGCCTGCAACACATTTCCAGGAACAACAAGCTTGTGCCAAAGCACTTAGGGAAAGAAAATTAATCTATAGCAAAACAATGTGCACAAGAACTTGGAGGAATGAAAACCTAAGATAATATGTACAAGGTAGAGAATTCCCTTTAGAAGCAATGCTTTAGATGGATTCCATTGACCGAAATCTATAGTTCTTCACCATCCAATGAAGACAATTGGAAAGCATTGTTGTCCTTACACTTTGTGACCATGTATGGGCCACTCCAAATGGCATCAAATTTTGAATGCCTTCCTGGTTTTTCTCTATCTGCATCCCATTTTAACACTAGATCTCCAACTTGGAAAGATCTATTCTTGGCCTTCCTATCAAAGGTCTTCTTGATCAAGGCTTGATCCTTCTCCATTGCTTGGGATGCCTGATTTCTGATTTCTTGGAGCTCCATCAATTTTGCATATCTAACCTCCATGGGCTCAAACTCTAACAACTCCAACTATTTCATGAGTTCCAATGTTGGTAACTCAAGTGACATGGGTAGAATTTCCTCTCTTCCATAAACAAGCTTGAATGGAGAGTTACCTGTAGATCTCTTGGGAGTTATCCTATCATCCCATAAAGCTGATTTCAACTTAGTATGCCAAGATCTCTTATTTTCATCAAGGGTCCTCCTAATGATTCTTAACAAGTTATTATTTGTAGATTCAGCCTGGTCATTACCCTGAGGGTAATAGTTTGATGAAGTGCTTAGGTAGATCCCATTCTTGACAGCCCATTCAGTCACCTTGGACCCAATGAATGCCAATGCATTATCTAATATTATTGTAGCAGGTATGCCAAATCTGGTTGTTATTCCCTCATAGAAGTCTAGGATGCTAGATTCATTTGCTTCCTTGAGTGCTACTACTTCAGTCCACTTGGTGAAGTAATCTGTTTCTGTTAAAATCCATTTGTGCCCTTGGCTTGAATTGGGATTAATGACTCCAATGAATTCCAAGCCCCATTGCATGAATGGCTGGTCAACTAAAATTGGATGCAATGGAAGGGCAGCTAGCCTCTCTTTACCTGTGAAGAATGCACAATTCTTGCACCTCTTGATCCATGCATAACAATCACTAAAAATCTTGGGCCAATAATAGCCAGCCCTCATGATCTTTAGAGCTATCACTCTTGGTGCAAAATGACCACCAGCTGGTCCACCATGGAACTCTTCCAACACCCTATGAATCTGATTTGTGCTAATGCATCTCAGCAGCACTCCATTCACATCCCTTTTGAACAAAACACCATCAACAAGGGCATATGGGATAGCCTGTAATCTGAAGTGTCTTCTTTTGGTCTTGTTCATCTCTGGAGGGCATAGTCCTGTGTTTAGGAAGTGCATTATGTCTTGGGTCCAGCAAGGAGTGAGGACACCATCATTCTCCTCTTGAGTGCTTCCTTGCTCATGGCTATCTTGCAATGCCAAAATAGCCTCCTTCTCATTGCATGCTTCCTTTTCTTTTCTCAAAATTAGCTGCTCACACAATCCTATTCCTAATTTTTAGCTAAGAAATCAGCCTCTTCTTGCAAGAAATGGATGATTTGCTGATCATTTTCAAACACTTGCCAACTTACATTGTTTTCTGGTACTGAAGGCCTCACAATCACATGGATGTTTGGCTGTACCTTGTCTTTTTGAATGCTTTCAACAACGTCAAAGGCTGCCCCAACTGCTACAATCCTGTCAGCATCTTGGTTCTCTTTTCTAGGAATGGATTTTATGTCAAATCCCTCAAAATCTTCAATGAGGTCCCACACCCTATTTTTGTAGCACTTGATTAGATCATTCTTGACAGCATGCTACCCCTTAACTTGGTCGACAATCAACTCACTGTCACCAAAGACTTGCAAGTTCTTTATCCCTCTCTTGGTTGACCAATGCAATCCTTGTATCAAAGCTTCATATTCAACAGTATTATTAGAGCATGAAAACTGAAATCTAAAAGCTGAATAATACTTAACTCCTTGAGGGAAACCAACATATCTCCCCCTCCGGCACCTTGTCTCTACTCCTTGTTCCATCAAAAACAACCGCCATACCTCATTGTCATCCTTGTGGTTTGGCTTGGTGATGTTGGGAATAAGCTGATTTTCTTCATGCATGCAATAGACTCCTAGCTCAGATTCTTCTATTTATTGATAAGGGTCAAAAGCATGCACCTTGTTTGCCCATTCATCAAGAGTTAGATCCAGGATGCTTCCTACCTTGGTGTTAGTTTCATCAGTGCTTGGATAATCCTCTTGATCAAACGCTGAACAATTGGTATTGATCTAACTTGGAGTGTAAGGCTCAATGTGAAAGTTTGCAATAGGTTCATATCTGATTGTGGCCTTGGTTCCATATCTTGTTTTGAACAACATGTGTGACCAATCAGTAGATAAGTAGCCTCCAATCTTGGCTGTGAAATCCCTTGACAGACATAGGGCAAAGAGTGGTGGAAGATCTATTACTAAGACATCTTGTAAAACAACAATGTTGGGGCATGCATGCAAAGTAAGACTCAAGTTTTTATCACTCCAACTATTGTTATTGTTGTCCCATCCAATTGCACTACCCCTTTGGATATGACTTCATATTGAATTCCCAACTGATCAGCTATTTGCTTGGGCATTACTGAACTACTTGCCTCGGAATCAATCATGTAATTGTGTACTAATTGGTTTCCAATGATCAATGAAACATAGAATGAAGGGGGATTAAACATTTTACCTTACTGTCCTCCATGATTCCCCTAAGGTTGGGTAGCATTTGTGAGTACCTTATCTTGCATTTGGACTTGCTGATTTGAAGTTGACCAGTCCTTCATGGCAGCTTGTAGCAAATCTCTTTGGCCTGGGATAGATAGTGATTCCCACATTGATATGTTTACATTTGTCTTCTTCATCTGATCAATGATTTTGAATGGAGATGAAGCATCTCTTTGCTATCCCTTGGCCTGCACATTCATTCCTTACACATGGGCAAGTAAAGAAGTGGTATTTGAGTTCACCTAGGAGCTTTCTTAGGTAGTCCTTACGTGTTTGGGACTGCACTTTGCTTGCCAATAACTTTTGGAGTAGTAGGAGGTTGTGGATTACTTGGAGCCAATGGATTTTCTTCACCCAAATTTCTCCTTTTTGACCTTGTGTTGGCTGCAACACTTTGGGAAACTATTTGATTCATGCCACAAAAATCTTCTGCCTACCAGTTTACAAGTGTGGTATCATTTGGAGCTGATTGCTGCTGGGATGTGTCTTGTTGTTGGTTATTTCCTTGACTACCTTCACCCTCCACACCAGTATTTATCACCATTAATTCTTGATTTAAGGCACCATTGAAACACATAGATTGGTTGTGAGGTTCATTGCATGGGAAACACCAATCATACTCTTGAGCTATGTTGTTTTTCTTTGGCGCTAATGCCTTAGAGGAAGATGTAGCATTGGGATTATAGGGCTGAAATGGTGCATTTGGAAGGAGGTCTTGCTTGGTTTAAATTTGGAACTAGATTGGGTGGTATTTGAAGCTGGAAAGAAGGCCTAAAACCTTGGGCCTACTTTGCCTCTTGAGTGTAACCAGCTCATTACCTAGATTTTGCAATTTCTTTATGACTTCTTGAAGTTCATTTGAGGCACCCGAGAAGATGAAGTAGAAGCTTCACTTTAATTTTGATTCCTAGGAGTGGGAATAGGGGCTAAAACAGGCATTTGGTTAGTGTTTGGGCTCTCTAAACTTGGAAATAGTGTCATTGGAGGTTGAGGAGCTAGCTTGCAGTTTGAATCAAATAATTTTCAGCTCTAATGGAAATGCTATAAGAAACAAGGATAGTTGTGCCTCCCATGGATTGAATCAACATAGAAATATCAAAATTTAAAGATTTAAGGTAATATAGAAAAGCACCTTCGCTCTGGCCTTATCGCCACTTTGGAATTTTCTCCCAAGTCATTTGAAATCTGAAGTTGAAGTCAGTTAGCTACTCATTGGGAGCTCTATTGATCGTTGTCAGCTACTCCAAAAGGGACAAGTTGTTTCCCTTTTCTCCAAACTGCTCATGGAGGGCTATACATAGCTGGTTCTAATTTTGGATAGATCCTGAGGCAAGACTCCTGAACCATTGCAAAGCTTTCCCTTTGAATGAAGATGCCAGCAGTTTGACAACAACTTGCATCTCATTGATCTCATGGATTGCACAAATATTAGCAATATCCTTAACATGATCACCAGGAGTGGTCTGATTATCTCCAGTAAAGTATGGGATGTTCTTCAATGTTACAACTGGGATTGGATTTTGTGCATTGAGGGAAAGTGGGATGATGCCAATGAAATTGACATAGGGGTTGTTTTGTGCCATTCTAATTAGCCTTAGAACCCTTATTGATTGAATGAAAGGCCTACCAGGTGGAGGAGTTGAGAGAGTTCTATTTGGTGGAGATGGAGACATTTGAATTATCCTCCCTCTTTGCCTTCATCTTGGAGATAACTACGAGATACTCAAACAACACTTCTTCTTCTCCAACTCTTGACCTTGTGGTGATCCTTCTCATGAGTTTTCACTAGCTCGCACCGCTAAAACTAGCTAATTCTTCTTCCTTGGAGTCACCATATGTGCAATTTAGGGCTCTTTTAAGCAAGAAACTCGCAAAAAATGCACATCAATTTGTTGCAATGAAGATGAAGACCTCTAAGGTCCCACCGGTGTGCCAAAACTGTTATTACAAATCAACATCACCCCTGGATGTTGATCAGACTTCTAGTTTGACATCTTGGACATCCAATGTGATTGCACAACATTGAATCCTCTCCCCAAGCGTGGGACTTGTAAAAATGGGAGGGGAATGTCTAGATTACAGGCTGGTTCCTCAACTCCTCTGATCAAATATATCACTTACAATTTGCAGAGGTTTGAATCCTTAGTTCCTACTCTAAATTCCAAGGGGACAAAGATAGGGAATGCAAGAAAATGAAGCTAATGCTAATGAGGTGATGCACTAAAGGAGTTGTAGACACATGATACTGCAATACATACATAATCCACAAGAAAACACAACACAAAGCATGTAAAAATTGCTCAAAATGTAATGAAAGATCAGGAAAACAATGGTAGATATATGAAAGGATTGAGGGATTTTAATCACAGAGCTTATATTATCATTCTAGATCCAATACAATGCATTACAGTGATCAAGCGGCAAAAAGGGGTGTTGTATTGCATGCAAAGGTAAAAATTTCCAAAAATTCTACCAAAAGGAAGAAAAGGGAAGTTGTATAGCTGAAAAGTGTCTATTTTTTTTTAAATGAAACCATTCTGGCTTTTACAAAGGCAAACCATGACCTCAAGAGAGAGAAACACGGGAAAAAGTGGGAGAGCTTCAACCACCGACCCAAAACACATTAAAACAACATAGGAATTCTTACAGGCCCATCCCCTGACATTTTTTGCCATGATGGGAGAAAATTTAAGCCATTCTTCATTAAAAATGGTGGTTGAAACATCATTTCTATCCATGACCACATGCCAGAGGCATTTTTCAATTTTCTCTCTCCAAACTCCATCAAAATGCAAAAATGACCCCGAGAATCTTGTAGAGAATTTCACTAGCTTTCCATTGATAAAATGAACATGAAAAACCTAAGCTTTGGATTGAAAGATATGGCCGTTTGAAATTTTAGGGAAAACAGGGGCCAAATCGAATTGGCGGGCAAATTTTTAAAATTTTCCACTTATTGGTCATTTGGAAAATTTTCCAAAAATTCCCTGCGCTCCACCATTCTGGGTGCCACATGGCATGTTTTGATTGGGTGTGGGCCTTTAATGCTTCATTTTCCATTTTTTTCCCTTTGGAAAATTTTCCAAAAAATCCCCACTAGGCCGATGATCTGAGGACACGTGGCACGTGTTGATTGGGTGCGCAGCTGTCCTTCTAAATTTTCACATCCTTTGTTTGATCCTATTCCTTGACTTGGACACGTGGAAAAAGCTCATTTGTTACAGGCCTTTCCCTTCAAATTTTCCATGTGGGCTTTCCTTGTATCTTTTGTCGCCATCAGAAACGTGGCATGATTCTATTGGCTCACATTTTGGGGAGGGGCAATTCACTTTGAAATTTCCTTCCTTTTTCCTTTGGGAAAATTTCCCAAATTTCCGGCTTCGCCCGAGTATGGGACACGTGGCACAATTTCATTCACCACGGACCCTCTACAAACATTTTTCCTTTTGCACAATCCCTTTGGAAAAAAATCCCAATCTCCTCCCGTGCTCCGCCGTTTTGGGACTGAGGACACGTGGCCTTCTCTGAATGGTTGGCGGGCCAGTGGGCCAATAATCTTCCTTTTGAAATTTGGCAAAATACTTTTCCAAAATTCTAACTTCTCTTCCATTGTCCTTCGGATCGATGCCATAGGACACGTGGAAAAACATGATTGGGTGCGGGCTTTCCTTCAAAATTTTCCATGCACCAACACTTAGTCAAAATTTTCAATTTTCTCCCCTGGACACGTGGCATAATCTGATTCACCGGTGGGCCTGTAGGGAAAAATATCCCTTTTGAAAGCTTTCCAAACACTTGGTAAAAACCAAGTTTTCCTCCGACCCCGCCACTTCCTTGGACACGTGGCACCATTTCATTGGCTGCATGGGCCTTTCAGGGGAAAATTTCCCATAAAAACTCCACTGGGCCATAACTTCAAAAATACATGGAGTTAGGAGGAAAACTTTACCTTTCTGGAAAGCTAAGAAAGAGCTCTATCCAATGGTGCCATTTCAGAAGGTTTTGAGTGCCTAAAAAGCAAAAAATTATGACTGAGGCACAAGAGAGGGAAGAATGAAAGGAGTTAGCCACAAAATGAGCAAGGGGTACATTTTGGATAACACAAGGTACAAATCTCGATTAACCTGCAAGAAGACATACCTTTATGTCATCCTATGATGCCTATGGGAAAGTAAGTGTCTATGTAATTATTTGCATCATTAATAAACAAATTTCCTTCTCATATCCATCACAAGTTGGCATTGGGGTATGTGTCCATGAGGTTCAATCTGCCTTTGTAACTCTAACAAAGATTGTACTTAATGCAATACTATATACCAATTCAAGTTCTTTATGAGCCAACTCAGTATAGTTGCTAAGAAATAGTATCTAAATAGTTAATATTGGCATTAAATTGATACCATTGTGTAGCATCTGTAGTGAGTTCAATTTGAACATTGTATCCTAATGTTTCAAATTAATTAGTTATATCGCGACAGGTTACCCTAGGTCTCAAGACACTTTCAACTCAAATGAGTTGTACCTAAGGTCCTATAAAAATCTAATCCAAGGATATTTAATTTCCCAATATGATTATTTATTTTATTAAGTCTCATGCAAATAATATCCTTTATTGGATCTAATATCAATAGATTATAAATCAGTCCATGTTGCACACAATCACATTGCGGTTATGAACTTAGATATATTAGTCTTCCAAATAAAATCAATTATATTGTGAGAGAGTTATAATTTCATATCTTAGGTATAAATTTTATGTTCGTTTTATCTTCCTATATTTATTGCCATTCATCTCCATAAATAACCTTTATATAAGTAGTCAAGTATATTTCCATTTTTTTATTGTAGGTAAAAAAAGGTTGAGGAGACCCTACCCCATACAAATTAAAAAATAACAATAGAGAAGGGTCAAGGGGATGGCCATTGAAACCCTCCCGAGAGAAACAAATCCATATAAATAGCCACCACTAGAAACCGAATTTGAAAAGGCCAATAACATAATACTTAACAACAAAAGAAACATAAAATAATAGTAGCTAAAAAAAAAAGAAACAACCGCCAAAGTGGAAGACACCTTCATTCATTGATCAGTTCACCCACCGTGTGCATGCATCCATTCCATTCCTTAACTAGGCTAGCTATAGTGGATTTCCAATATTTATAGTCCAGTTCCACTATCTCCACTTTAGGACCAGACCCCTCTTTTTCCTTGTTCTTCACTATTTCCATGGATTGGATCATCTCAAAGCAAGGAGTTTGAGATGGTGGATTGTAATTTTGACATTTAGGATGTGAACATCCCTGATCTGAAGGATAATACCCTTCATCTTCAACATATCATTCTCCATAGACATGCATCTTTCATTTGCATTTTTAGTTGTTTGCTAAGAACAATAGAGGTGAGATTCTCCACTTTTTCCTACAACTCCCTCAAATCAATTGTCACCATGATTATCTTGTGTCTGTTGATATATTGTCAAGCCTATAGTTCTAAAACTCCCTCATGAAAACATTGGATTTAACCGCATTATCCTGAGCATTAAACAAATTCTTCTAGGTAGTTTTAAGTGCATGCAGACTTTCAATGGCTTCCTCAGTATTTTTTGATATTTTACCCTCAGAGGAATCATGGTCATGCTCGAGATTCTTCTCCTCACTATTGTCAGCATGGATGGCTTCCACTTCCTGATTATCCTTTGTCTCCGCTTGACCCAAGTCCTCAGTCTGTTGCTCCCCTGAGTCAAAGCTAACCTCTAATTTCTCACATGGTTCAGAAGCTCCTTTCTCCCATCACTAATTTTTAAAGCTATCCTTAGCCAAATGTGATCTATTTCTTTTACCATAGACTTCCCCACATCCTCCCTATTATCAACATCCTCCTCAAGGCATCCAAAATCACAGTCTTCCCCCAAAAATGGTAGAATTCCATTTAGCAGAAGCCCCAATTCTTTCATTTTTTCCAATGAGGGGGTACCCAACTTTATCATGGCTTGATAAGGCCTTGATGTAAAGGCAAGGAGAAAGTACCTTTCTTGACCTGAGCGACTAACTTAGCAAGAGAGATAGAACAAAAATTTGGGAAATTATAGGGTCTGTCATTCTGAATGTGATTTAACATGGGAAAATGATACCCATAAATAAATTTATAACACCCTTCAAGGGTAATATAAGCCATAAGAATAAGATCAATTTCATTGTAAGGATGGGGCATATCTTCTCTTGCATAACCATTGTGGAGAGTTTTAGGGATCCCCTTACCTAGCATGAAACAATCTATCTCTTGGCTATAGTCTGACTTGGGCTTGAATGAAATTTTTCCCTCCTGAGGCAGACCCGTGATTTTAGCAATGAACTTCAGAGAGATAGTGAAGGAAAAATTTTGAACCCGAACATGGCCATCCTTCCGGTATTCGTGACAACTTCACTCAAATTTTCATCAAACCCATCGAAAATGTTGAAAAATTTTAACAAGCCAACCCTGTCAAGAAGCTCCTCTACCTCTTTGGACATTGCTGAGACCTTACTCGGTTCAGTCCTCATGAGATCACCGCCCATTGTGCTTGAGTAATTATTCTTCCTATAGAGAAATTTGTGCTTGATATGGCTCCCTTTAACACACTTGGAGGGATGATTCAAAATAACAAGGAGAACCACCTAGACTTTGAAATGATAGAAGATAAAGGATTACACGAGTTCAAGATTTAGAAAATCAAAGTGTGTCACCTAGAGGGAATTATTACCTATTTCCATCCTCATTGGAAGAAATGTTGTTAGGGTCATTTTCCGATCCAAGATATCTATGAAGTTGGCTTCCAAAAAATTAGTTCCTCTACCACCTTAAAATCCTTAGCTTCCACCCCCTTATTTTCCAAAACATCAGCCAATTTGTTTCCTTCCTAGAAAACATGATAGAAAGAGATATCAACAAAGGAGGCTAGTTTATTCTTAGCATTGTTGATGAAGTCTTCAATAGAAATAGAGACATAAATTTTACCCCCTCTCATACATGAAATTATATTCAAGGAGTCACCTTCTACAATTTTTTTGAACCCTTTCTCTTCAGCTATCTTAACCCCCCAGAACATCGTTGCAACCTCAGCAACATGGTTAGATTGAATTCCCAGACAAAAGAAATAAGAAAGGAGAAACCTACCATTGTGATCATGAAAACTCCTCCTCCTCCTACCTTTCCTAGATTCCCTTTAGCAGCACTGTCGTTGTTTAGTTTGATAACTCCTTCTCAAGGAGGTATCCACTTAACCCCATCTCTAGGATTTCTCTTCCTAGGTAGAGGAGCATAGGTTAAGTTCCATTTCTTGATGATAAATTGTTCACATTCCATGACTTCCACTTCTTTATTCTTGAGGATAGAAAAATTATTTCTAACATCCTATAAACACTTGTTTATAATCAATCTATTAGGGAGTTTCTTGTTATTGAAAATCCTCCAATTTCTCTCTTTCCATATTTCCCACCAAGAGTGGCCAAGGCTCATAATCCATAGGTTTTTCAACCCTTGACTATTGAAGGGGCATTTCCATTGATTCTAGGAAGATTGGATATCCTTGGGAATAACCCACTTGACTGAAAACATACCCAGAATATGAGACATAATATGGAAAGCAAAGGGACAATCTAAAAACATATGATTCACCGTTTCCAAGTTTTGTTCACATAGAACACATCTATTGACTATATGGAAGCCTTGTTTAGCAAGGTTATCCATAGTAAGAATCCTATTTATCACCATTAGCCAACTAAAAACATTGAATTTGGGAGTTATATTCTTATTCCATACCATGCCCACAATAATATCTTCCTCTCTAGTTTCCTCTTCAAAGAATGACGTATAGGCAGATTTAACTAAGAAGTTTCCATTATGTTCTCTTTTCCACACAATCCAATCTTGTTCCTTGTTGTTAGAAGACACAAATTTTTTTAGAAAAACATTGAGATTAACCATATGTGTTTTAAATTCCTTCCTATCCAATTCTATGTGTTTCAGACCTGAAAGCTTTCTTGAGGTTCCATATAATTGTTTATTTTTCCCCATATTTGTCTTCTAATAGTTTTGAGATTTGGGGATAAAGTTTCTAGCCCATTTATCAGTCCATAAAAATATTTAATTGCATTTCCCTATTTTCCACTTGCTTTCCCAGCAGTGATGTCCTTTTCCCAATTAATAGCTTTCCAAACACTTGACCCATTGAAAGACACTTGTTTGAAGATCCACCATTTTTCATTATCATCCATCCAATATTTTTTCCTGAGAATTCTCATCCATACCCCATTTTCTTTTATTAGTCTCCAACCAATTTTGGCCAAAATATATTTGTTCATTTTAGTCCAGTCTCTAAGGCCAAGTCCCCCATTTTTTGGTTTACAAACTCTATTCCAAGCCACCAACGGAATTCTTTCTTTTCTTTCTGTACCACTCCATAGGAATTTTTTTGATATTTTCAAGTTTTTCTGCTATTATCCTAGGAAGTTGATAGAGAGACATAGCATACACTGGGAGAATTTGGAGAGAAATCTTGAGAAGGGTGATTTTCTTGGCCTGAGATAGCAGATTTGCTTTCCACCCCACAAGCTTCTTATCGAATCTTTCTATAAGAAAGTTACATTCCACACAAGAAGGTATTTTATCCCTAAGGGGAATACCTAAATAGAAGGTTGGAAAGGGTTTATAGACACAACCCAAAATCCCAACAATCTTCTTACATCTGCTCTCTAAAGAGTTGAGAAAAAAAGAGAACTTTTGTTATAGTTCACCAACTGACCCAAAACCTCCATGTAATCATCCAAGAGGGCTTTAAAATTTTTTTCTTCAGGAACAGATGCTTCACCCACCATTATAGTGTCATCAACAAAATGTTGGTGAGACACCTTCTCCATACCCCTCTCCAGGGGATATCCCTTTGATGAAGCCATTACAAGTTTCAACATTAAGTCTTCTGCTGAGAGCTTATACCAGAATAATGAAGAGAAAAGGGGAAAGGGCAGCTCTTTATCTTAGTCCGGGAGCTAGGAAAGAAACCACGGGGGTCCCATTCATAAGAATAGAGAACTATGCATTAGAAATATAGGCTTTAACCAGACTTCTAAAGGAATCATTGAAACCAAACCGATCAAGAATTTTGTCAAGAAAACTCCATGAGACCCTGTCATATGCTTTAGCCATATCTAATTTTAGGATCATAATAGCCTTCTTGTTGATTTTTTCGAATGAATTGTCTCTTTGATAGTAATGATCCCATCTTGGATTTGGTGGCCAAGGAAAAAACCACCTTGTTGTTTGGAAATGATAGCAAGGAGGATCAGTTGAAGATGAAGAGCCAAGAGTTTCATGTAGATTTTATATGTAGTATTGCATAGGATTATAAGTCTAAAGTCCTTCAATTCCATTACATTGCCACATTTAGAAACAGGGCCAGGAAGGTACAATTCATATATTTTAGCATTTTTTTATTGAAAAATTCTTTCACGACATTATAAACATCCTTTTTATTATATCCCAGAAATGTTGAAAGAAGAAAGCTTGAAACCCGTCCGGACAGGGGCCTTATCAAGGCTGATATTTTTTACCATAAATTCCACCTCCTCCAAAGAAGGGATCATAGAAAGAAGATAATTGTCTTCCTCTGAAACTAAGGATGGGATGCAGTTTAGAAAATCTTGCTCTTTGGCTAGATTAGGAACACAGTGATTTGTGAGCAAGTTTTTAAAGAAATAAATAACTTATTTATTGATTTCTTCTTTCTCTTCCACAAGGGAACCTTCCTCTCTCCTTAATTTATAGATTCTATTGAAGCTTCTATGCTTCAGGGTAGATAGGTGGAAAAACTTGGTATTTTTGTCCCCTTCCTTGAGCCAAGTGACTCGAGATTTCTGTCTCTAGAAAATTTCCTCTTTACCAAGGATGTTGTGGTATTTCAATAGAAGAGATCTTTCCTTATCAAGTCACTACCCCCCTTTTTTTCCTTCGTAAATTTAGCAAGACAAATTTGATAACCGCTTTCTTCTAAAAAATATTGCCAAATCTTTTCTTGTTCCATATTTTGAGATTCATTTTGACATTCTAAAGTTTTTTGGTAAGTCTAAACATCATAGTTCCCTGCACCTTCATCTTCCACCATTCACTGATAAGATCTTTTAGATATTCACTATGGATCCACATCTTCTCAAAATGGAAAGGAGTTCTTCTTCTAGAGGGATTATTTATCATCAGCAGTATCGGGTTATGATCTAACCCTATCCTAGGAAGAGAGAAAAGAGTAATATCCTGGCTTAACCATTCTTCCAAAACCAATACATGGTCCAATCTCACTTGTATATGATGAACACCAACTCTTCTGTTGGACCAGGTATATTTACTTCCTTTAAGATCAATGTCATGGAGGTGAGTATTAGAAATGAAGTCATTAAAATCCTCCATACCAGTGGTAAACTCCTTAGAACCACATTTTATTTCCCCTAGAGACAAAGGGGTATTAAAATCACCCATCACTATCCACTCAGTTCCAGTGATGTGGTATTTGAAAGTTTGAAGATGTTGCCATAATTTTTTCCTTTCTTTGTAATGGGTAGGAGCATAGATGTTGGCTAAGATCCAAATTTTTCTGTTTACTAGATTCCTTATCATAACATCCATATGGTGGTTACTTTTCACCAGCAGATTTCCCTCATAAAGGCCTAGATTCTAAACCACAACTAACCCTCCATATGCCCCTTTGGAACTAGCTGTAGACACCAAATTCGTGTCTTACGACCCCTTGTGACCCACATCCCATTTCGCAATCTAACCTCATCACCTAAACCTTACACAATTATTTATTAATTACCTTATAATTGATAAATCCACATCACCTTACCCGCCACCTAACTTTGCCACCTCATCATTACCTAGCCCTAACCCTAAACTAACTTAATTAGGACCCATGACTTGGTCAGACTCACATCCATAACTAATGCCTCCTTACTCGCACCCAAGGTCGACCTTCTAGCCACTTGACCAAGCCCGCAACTGATCTCTCGGGAGAAAAGCAGGGAAGGTGGGCTATTTTACTAAAAATAGCCTACTTTTTCCTTACCGATGTCGGTTCCTACTCGACCGCCGTCGGTTACGTAACCGCCATCGGTTCCCTGTAAATGGGCTCCCCAAACCAAAACAACGGATCGAAAATTCATTTTGGAGATCAGTCGAAGGATTTCTGGATCAACAGAGAGCATTGGGAGCGAGAAACAGAGTCCAGATCTTCATTTAATCAAGCAGAGATGAGTAAAGAAACCAGAAGTGCTTGCAGTAGAGGATATCAACTTGCATCTTCGCCAAAACCAGTAAGTCACATCTTGCATGTCCTCTGTTATAACATTTCTTATGCTCTGTGAATTTCAGTCCTCCTAAATCCGTCTCTGAATCTACTACCCAACGTGTCATTGCATCTAACTATTATTCTTTTGCTTCTAATCATCCCATTTCCTAATATCATCCATAAACCAGCCTTACAAAACACCATAGCTACCAAAAAGATCCTAGAACCCACCGGTATCGGTTATCAGTAACCGGCATCGGTTATCAGTAACCGGCATCGGTTCCTCTGATCAAAACCAGAAAACCAGCCTTTCCCCTACCCAGTTCAACGAGACAATTTAATTGATATTTTGCAGTCTTTTGTGTTAATTCATATTAGCAGGGGAACTGACCACCTTCGAAAGGAAGTTTTATATTTCCTGGGCCCAAGGCAGTTTCCTCATTTATTGTTTAATCAAAATCTTGTGGTCTTGTGTTCTTATTTGCAGGTAGTCCTTCCAAGACAAAAAGGAGTTCTCCGCAGTCAACCTGATCTTTCTCTACGGTACGCGCACACCATCTCGACATTCAACAGGTATTCCTCCTAACCCTAACCTCATCTGTTTCTAAAAGGAATGAAAGGATAGAAGCAACTCTATTCCAGAAGCGAAACATTCCGAGTGAAACATTTTGGCACGCTCGGTGGGACCCATTTTGGGTTTCTGTTTCTCTTGCTTATTTTCATTTTAGGAAGCATACTTGCTGTTGTTGTTTTTGTTATATATTTTAGTAAAGAATTTGTCTTGCTTTCCTAGTTTCGCATTAGTGAAAGTCATCTCTCTTGCTTCATCAAACATAATTTTTGATTTGGGTTTAAAACACATGCATTACATTCCTGCTTGTTGTTCTTCAATTCAGTGAACATAGATTAAGTAATGCAGTCGTACACGTGGGGGTGATATCCACGGTATTGACGGGAAATTAACCCTAGTTTCACCTGCACAACACATACCGAATCACTTCACAATTAACACAACACTCAAACATCCCCCTTTTCGCGAGTATTCCTCCGCCCGATTGAGGTAACCTTATAAGCCAAAACAAACTTGACATTTCCCCTAGGTCTTGTTGTTTAGGATTCTGACATCATCTTACGTCTAAAGGCATAAGCCCACGATAACTAAAATTAACCCTAGGATTAGTCTCTGGATTTGCGTGTGCATCTTGCTTGTTTTCAAATTCTGTTTTCTCTGTCATACTTTGTCTTCTGTGATCAATAAGTTGATAAATACACTCAATGTTGCTAAAAATCAAATTAGCAGCTTTTTATATCTTCTTATCCTAGACTTTTGACACCGGCATCGGTTAAGGGACCGACGTCATTTGCTCTGTGACCGACACCGGTTAGTAAACCGATATCGGTTACTGTCTTCATCAGTCCCTGACAAACCAGCAACCTGCCAAATTCATCATTCTGAGGTTGTTTTTGTTCTTGATAGATTGAAACTTTCCTATGTGTTCTTGTCCATGGTTTTCATCACTCGGAAGCAAGCCGCGCCATGGTTTCACATGCCTCGCTCTCCGTGTGTCTTTGCCGAATCACCCCTTCACATTTTATAGGGAACCCTATGGACACCGGTGAGATCCCCAAATTCTGAAGGAGACAAGGACTTTGCCAAATTTCTGGATGCTAATCCCAGTATTTGTCACAATACTATTTGTCTCATGCCCCTGACCGTACGCCTGATGGTCAGCTCCTTGTTGGCATGCCTATTAGTATAGCTGCTCATTTAGCTCCCACTCCTCCTGATAACACCGCCTTACTTCCCGCATCTCTAGCCCCGTCTCCCAATCCGACGGCTTGAGGTTCATACGACCCGATTAGCTTTCCTTTGGTTAACGGGACCCCACGTATCGTTACCACCAACCGCCCCTACCTCATCTCTCTTTCGAGACCACTCCATTCATGACTTACTCTCTGCCACCTATTCACACGAGCTTTCCTTCTCAAGCTCCGCCTACCTTTTCATTCCCATACACGTACCCAAAGTAACCTCAACACCTTATATGGGACATCCCTATCGTGGCACCATCATCTCATCCAACCATGATTTCATCAAACAAATGATGGACAAAATGCACAACACGGAGGCTTTATTTCGGGAACTCGTAGCGCCTTGACATACGAGCAAGTTTGTGGGAGCCCATTCACCCTTTGTCCCCCTTCATTCATATCCTCCTCAATGGGAGTTGCCAAAATTTACTCGTTTTAACAAGAAAGAGGATCCTCAACAACACTTACGATCATTTAGACATGCTTGTTATTTGATTTCCCATGATGACGCCTTGTTACTCCGCACCTTCCCCATGTCCTTATCAGGACCCGCCTTGGAGTGGTACAGTGCTTTAACCCAGCACTCGATCTTCTCTTTTAACCAACTAGCCCAATCTTTCTTGGATCATTTCTCCATTAACATTGCCAAGAAAGTATCTATCACCGACCTCTATGCCATCCGACAATTTGAAGACGAATCTATCGCAGATTTCGTTGGACGATGGCGGGGCCTTATCAACCAACTTACGTATGCCTTGCCTCAAACCGAACTTATCGAACTATTTACGCGGGCCTGCGCTAAGCACATCTCCCCTACCCTCCAAATTCAAACTTTCCGCACATTCGACGAGGCCTTTACCATGGCTCGGAAACTAGAAATTCGAGCCTTAGAAGAAGAGAAATTGTGGTTGCGTAACAAAAACCCCAATTTCGAACTCCTGATTCTACCAACAAGCCAAACACCACCACTCCTCACGCGACCACTTCTTCTAAATCAAAAGGAGCTGTCCATGCGGTAATGGTCAAATCTCAAACACCGTCCAATGCTGCTTTGAAAACCACTTATAAGTACAAGGCCGAGCCCACCAATTACACTCCCTTGGGAGAAACTTATGGCGTCATCCTGGAGAAATTGCTCAAAGCTGGGGCTATCACCTTGCCCCCTGTTAAACCTCACTCTGGGTTTGACTCCACCCGCGCAATACCTTCCTGGTACAAAGAAAATGACTTTTGTAACTTTCACCGCGTAAAAGGACATAGTCATGAAAAGCTGCAAGATGTTGAAAAACATAGTGCAGGAAATGGTTGATGCGGGGGATATAACCCTCGATAATCCTAACGCCCGCTAACCTGAAATCTGAAAAATTTCAACAAGCCATTCCCGAATCACTCGTCAACAAGAACATAAACCAAGATATCTTAGCCGAGGAGAGTGTTCATGAGATCCATGCAGTCTTTGATTCTCAGCCAAAAGCCTCTATTGAAAACATTTTGAACCAAGCCTCTCCACCAACACAGGAGTCTGAACCTCCTTCACCACCATCAAGCCAAAGTGAAATCATTCCTTTACCCATAAAAGAGTTAACTACCCGGACTTCTGTTCTCATCGACGAGTCTTCTTACACCACATCCCTACGAGACTGTGAGCGGATGTTATCTAATTTATCTATTTCCCAAACGTCCCCTTCTACCGCTCTTGCTGCACAAGAGGAAGGCTCGCCACTCCTTTTGACATCCTTAGATGAGAAATCTCTTACACTGACATCACCACATTCTTTAAACATGACAGATCCCCTCAAACACGCCCTCCCGCCTATTAGTCCCTCATCGCCTAAATCTTTTCAACGACCGGTTGACCTCTTAACATCTATTGATACGAGTTGCCTCATCTACCTCCTGTGTCACACCCGCGGTGGGACTGGAATTACAACCCACCTTTCTTAGTGTAAAAATTACAAATCACACTCGGAGGCTGTCATTCCACGAAGATAGACGGAGGCCCTATGGGAACGTTTGAGTACCCCTTTTTCTACTCAA
This sequence comes from Taxus wallichiana var. yunnanensis, assembly GCA_018340775.1. Classification (NCBI taxonomy): domain Eukaryota; kingdom Viridiplantae; phylum Streptophyta; class Pinopsida; order Cupressales; family Taxaceae; genus Taxus; species Taxus wallichiana. Next base: position 386,131,111 of record CM031236.1, read on the forward strand.
ATGCAAATGGTGATCCGATGTCTCCACCATATACCCGAAGTGTTTATGAAGCTTGAAATGCCCCTGTTCTCACCTTCACCCACCTCACCTCTACCAAATGGCCCGTCCACTTCTATCAACTTAACCAGATCTTCCCTACGCTTGGAACCTCACCAATGCCCGGGCCTAATGCACCCGCCTAAGCGACTCGATCTATCCAAAAATAAATCCGTCCCGCCACCTACGAGACAAACTCAAACCGTGCCCCTATCACAATCAAAACCATCATCGTCATGCCTACCTTCCATATTGGGACCCCATCCCTCTACCTTACATCAATATATCATACCTCCTACATTTTCTTCAAAACAACCTACGCCTTCCGCACCCATACGAAATTCCGGGTATAAGAACACCGCTACTCCGCGTATCCTGTCCACCTATCAACCCTAAACAAATTCCATCATCAAAAGATTTGTTTTCGGTCACTCCTATTTCCCCGTGGTTGTTTTCTGATACCACATCATCTGCGGCCTCATCATCCAACATAGCTTCTGCGCCAAAGAAATCATGTTTAGTGAAAACCACGTATCAACACCCCTCGGCTAAACCACCACCCGTGCGAACCAACCATGCCCAAACATTACCAAAACCCACACAACCAATACCCTCATCCTCTTCCGATTTTGACCCACTCAAAGGATCTTACGCCAAAATCCTTGCTATGTTGGTGGAGAATGCGACCATTTCCCTACCTCCACTTAGACCTTATGACCCGTCTAAACCCCAACCTATGGGTTACGATGAGTCTAAAATCTGTGCTTATCACCGCACACCAGGACATGATGTGGAGGGATGCAAAGCTCTAAAAACCATCCTTCGTCAGTCACCTCTCCCGGATAGAAAGATTCAGAAAGACAACTTACGAAGGGAGAGACCTTTAGTTTCCATTCCCTCTCCTTTACCATCTCGTCCCCGCCTCACCAAGATCTATCATTATTACAACCCCACCTCTTGAAGACCATGACTTATCCCAACCATTTTCCTCATCTCAGGTCTACGAGATTAATATGATTAGTGTCGCTACTCGAGGGCAGAAAAACAATGGGAAAGCAAAAGAAAACACACCTGCGGCATCTCTTTCTCCGTCAAACATCCTGATTGCACCACCACCTAAAGTGGTCATTCACGGACCCGCCTATCCCGTCTCTAATGGCATTGCCCACCGAAATATGATTAAACAGCTTCACCAATCACCCGTAAAAATGACACTGTATGATCTCATTCAGACTTCTGAATCTCATCGACAAGCTCTCGTTGAGATCCTTCAAGGGATAGAGGTTTTACCTAATGAAACCCTGCCTGTCGCCTCCATTCTAACACCCAATCACGTTGCTTCTCTCACCAAACAATCCATCTCCCCCACCACTTCTGTCTCGGTACAACAAGCCGCTGCAGTTAGTTTCTCGGAAGATGAAATTGTCGACTTTGGTACAGAAGACCCTGACCCTGCCCTTTTCATCTCCGCTTACGTCCGGGACATTCGAGTACGTCGGGTTATGATTGACGGGGGTGCTAGCCTAAACATCATCTCTTCAAAAGCCTTCCAACAAATGAATATCCCTTCTAGTTGCATGTGTGCCAACCCCATCATGTTGCGGTCATTCAATGACGCTATTACTTCTACCTTAGGCACCGTGATCCTCAACATTCGGGTAGGACCACGTACTTTACCCGAACTCTTCTATGTCTTGGAGGGAGAGTTCCAATATAATATATTGCTGGGTCGTCCTTGGATCCGAGCCATGGGATGCGTTCCCTCAACATTACATAGATGCATAAAATTTGAGTACGAGGGGAAGTCCTACACCGTAAAAGCTGACCCTCCCCCCTTTAAAACCTGCAATATGTTATACCGCCCTAACGATGTGCTTATACCAATCAAGACACCCATACATTCAACCCAACCATCCTCCTCAAATGTACCTCAACCATCCACCTCAACCGCGCTTACGCCTTCAACTGATGAAACCACCATCGCAAAAACCACTTCCCTTCCCGCAGCTAACATTCCAACCACCGACCCCTTAGTAGATGTTTTTCAGCGCCTTTACGCTCGGGAGTACCGCCTATATAACGTTAGTTCTTTCCCTACCCCGCAGGAGTACGGACAATTACATGCACATCCCACCTACGACCGTCGCGTGGGGGAGGTAATCTCTTACGGACCACCCCATTGCCGCACTAACCTAACGTATGGGGGTGTTGACGCATCCTCCATTACCCCTGAACCTCCTCTTGGTGTGGTTCCCTTCCAATCCAATTTTCAATACTTGACAAATCGTCGTTTCGCCCTCACCTTCTTGACTCGCTGTGCGTGGAAAGGCTTTGGTTTTGGCCTTTACGAACAAGGCCGACATACACTCATTCCCGTGACTACCCGTAAACATAATGATCGCAGTGGTCTCGGTTTTCCCGAAACACCTACACAGGAGACACCTCCTGTCAGCTGTATCCTGGAAGAAGAAGACGTCGCCCCTACCAAACCATCATCACCCACTTTGCCATCATCACCCGCAGAATCTATAGACCCTGAATCCATCCCTCCTAACTTTTTTTTTCATAAATGCTATCTTCATAGGTCCTCTCACTTATCAACGCGATAATGAGGACCCATCTTCTCTTCCCCTTCTGTATCCAGACATGATCGAAGAGGATTCACCTTTGATTAATGTTGTTGAATGCCAGGATGATGACTCCATCCTCACTTACCTTGGCGCGGATGATTCTTATATTCAACGAGCCTTACCATCTGAAACCCAAACCATGCTGAACGAATCTACCATAGAAATCAACATCCACACGGAGGAGGATCCTCACATTGTGAAGATTGGACAATCCCTTAACACATCAGAACAAGCCGCCTTTACTACCTTTCTCCGTGCTCGCAATCAAGCTTTCGCATGGTCTTACGCTGACATGCCAGGAATTGATCCTACCATTGCCATCCATAACATTACCCTAAACCCCGATTCCAAACCAGTCAAACAGAAATTGAGAAAAATGCATCCACGCATTGCTCTCTTGGTCAAAGAGGAGCTCCAACGACTCCTTTCTGTTTCCTTCATCTTGCCTATTGACTATCCTCAATGGATTTCTAACATCGTACCTGTCACTAAAGCGACAGGGGGACTTCGGATATGCACAGATTTCCGGGATCTTAACCTCGCTTGCCCTAAGGATGACTTCCCCTTACCTAGCATTGACCAACTTGTTGATCTAACTGCAGGTCATGAGATGCTCTCTCTCATGGATGGCTTTTCAGGATACAACCAAATTTTGGTTGCCCCTGCCGATCAACACAAAACTGCCTTCATAACTCCTTGGGGAACCTTCTGTTATCGTGTCATGCCATTTGGCCTTAAGAATGCTGGTGCTACCTACCTATCGTGGGCTATGACCTACATTTTTCATGACATTATGCACACTATCCTTGAAGATTATGTCGACGATCTTCTCGGCAAGTCTAAACATCGTAGTGAACATCTCGATGTTTTAACCATTATTTTTGATCACTGTTACAATATTCTTGTCCGCCTTCAACCGAAGAAATGTGTCTTTGGTGTTCTTTTGGGAAAACTTCTTGGCTTTATCGTCTCTTTGCGTGGCATTGAGGTCGATCCATCTAAAGTCAAAGCTATCCTAGAAATGCCCCCACCCAAAATCTCAAACAATTGCGTAGTTTACAAGGTAAGCTCCAATCTATCCGACGTTTCATCTCCCAACTTTCGGATCGATGTCAACCTTTTCATTACCTCCTTAAAAAGGATATTGCATTCCAATGGAGCGAAGAATGTCACCAAGCCTTCGAAGCTCTCAAATCCTATCTCTTGCAGCCACCCGTGCTTATCCCACCCCAAGATGACTGCCCTTTCTACGTTTACCTTTCCGCCACCGACCACGCTGTAGGAGCCATGCTTGCACATCGTGACTCTGAGAATCGCGAACAAGCCGTTTATTATATAAGTCGTACTTTGGTGGACTATGAGACTAGGTACACACATATAGAAAAGTTATGCCTAGCCCTATCATTCGTGGCCACCAAACTCCGACACTACCTTCTAAATCACAAGACTTTCATCATCACCAATACAGACCCCATCCATTACATGTATGCCAAACCTCATCTGAACCAACGCATTGCCAGATGGCTCATGCTTCTCACCGACCTCGACCTTGAGTTTGTCCACCAGAAATCAATCAAAGGACAAACCATCGTAGACCAACTTGCAGAAGCTCCTTTACTGGGGAACATTTTAGCAATTTCACATTTCCCGATGAACTCATCGCTACTCTTTCCCTCACGGAGGAGTCGTACCCAATGACCCTCTTCTTCGATGGATCTAAATGCCAGCACGGTGGAGGATCCGGCGTTGTTCTCATTCCTCTCGATGCTGAACCTATGCCTCTTTCATTCCGACTCGATTTCCCTTGCACTAATAATACAGCGGAATACGAGGCCCTTGTTCTGGGTCTCCAAGTTGCGTTACACTTAGGCATCAAATCTATCAACATTTTTGGCGACTCTCAATTGGTAGTCAATCAAGTTATGGGCATCTACCAATGCAAAAATGAGGAACTTCAAAAATACAAACACTACGTGGATTCACTTCTAGCCTTATTTACTCACTATTCTATACAAACCATTCCCCGCTCCACTAACAAATTTGCGGATACTATGGCTTGCTTAGCCTCGCAAATTCCCACCGCGCCAACTGACTCTGAATTATTCGTAGTGGTCCAACAACTTTTTGCCCCATCCTATTCAACCCCGGTAGTTTGTATGATAAATACTGTGTCTACTAATTCACAGGATACCTGGTACCACCAATTTCACGACTACCTTACAATCTCTGTCCTCCCACCTGACCTTACTAGTAACGGAAAACGTGCTTTTCTTAAAAGTGTTTCACATTATGTTGTCATGGGGGGACTCCTCTATAAACGTGGCTTTGATGGCATCCTCCTTCATTTCTAACTGGCGCGGAGGCCACTCATACCATCCAACAGGTCCATGACGGTATTTGTGGTGGACATTTTAGCGGCCTTGCCGTGGCCAAACGAATCCTTCACCTTGGTTATTATTGGCCTACTCTCAATAACGACTGCTACGAATATGTTAAGCGTTGTGTTATGTGTCAGCAACATGCCAACCTTCAACATACTCCTAGCCACCCGCTCCAGGTCACTCGAGATCTTTGGCCCTTCTCACAATGGGGTTTAGACCTTATTGGTGAGATTCACCCGACCTCTTCACAACGTCACCATTGGATAATCACAGCGACCGAATATTACACAAAATGGGTGGAGGCTATTCCACTCATTTCAATCAAAAAAGAAAAAATTGTCGAGTTCATTAACCACCACATTATCTGTCGTTTTGGTGTTCCTCATCGCCTGATAACAGATAATGGTAAATCTTTCAAAAACAAGTTGTTGCAAGACCTTTGCGATAACTTTGGTATCAAACTTAGCTTCTCATCACCCTACTATCTGCAAGCCAATGGGCAAGCCGAGTCCTCTAATAAAACACTAACCAAAATCCTCATGAAAGTTGTCAATAAATCCGGAAGAAATTGGCACGATCACATTCCCTTTGCCCTTTGGGCTTATCGTACTAGCATTCGTACCTCTACTACTGCCACACCTTTTTCTTTGGTATACGGTACCGAGGCTGTTTTGCCTCTCGAAATACAAATACCCTCCCTTAGAATATCTCTTTAGGATATTCTCACCAACGATGATTTCCGCCAAGAGCGGTTAGACCAATTGGAGCTTCTTGACGAACGCCATCTTACAGCTCTTGATCACCTTCAAATCTATCAAAAACGCATTAAACGTGCTTATGATAAGCGACTTCATGACCGTACCTTTAAGGTTGGTGATTTTTTCCTCAAAGAGAATCAACATGTAACCAAACTAGAAAAGAGCAAACGTGGAAAATTTTGCTCCCAATTGGATTGGCCTTACATAATCACTCACACCTATGGATCAGCGCTTATCGTTTAGCTAAGCTTAATGGTAAACTGAGCTCGAACCCCTTAATGCCTTGTATCTTCGACCATTCTACTATTGAAATTAGTGTTATATCACTTCTTATCTACACCGCCACTCGTCCCTTGAGCTCACTTACCACTACATACACTCTGTTTCCTACACCTCATAATAACAATCAAGCTCACATAGTTTGATTCTCACCTCCCCTTGATGATGCCTTCCCCTTTTTAGTCTAGTCCATGACTTCAACGTATTAAAATAAGCCGTATTCTTATGGGATTTTCTTGAGTCAAACTTCCTCCCATTTGGATGCTTCACGCCAAAAGAACATCTAGTCATCTAAATTAAATATAGACTGCTCCCTCGAAGGACAGCTATATGCCAAACTATTGCTGCTATTATATATAGACTACTCCCCCGAAGGACAGCTATGCATTAAAATCATATCTGCTACTATAAATAGACTGCTCCCTCGAAGGACAGCTATACGGTCGACCTTTATCGAAGCTTCTCGCATTGATCAACTTCGTGAAGACCTCAAGAATAAAACAATCAATATCCCTGGTAGACTTCCCGCATCGATCAGTCTATATTCAATAAAATAAAAGCCTCATTCAAAAGGACTTTTGAGTCATGGACTTGTCTATTTAGGGTAGGTTCTCTCTTCGAACACTCACTTTGTAATAAGTTCTCCGTACCTCAGCTATATCATCCACCTCACCTCACCATTTGTTTCAACTCAAGGGACGTAACGTACACCTGATAGGTTGTGATCACACAACTCTTTTCACCTATTGACTTCTCGTCTATGCACGGTACCTAGGGCTCCAAGCTCGTTCCACGTTGTGTGGTTTGTTTAGCTCTTTTCACCTACGGAGCACTCTTTCTACTTTGCCTCGCATCTAGGATTGTGTGTTGACCTTAATCAGGACACGATTCCCTACTACTTGGGTAGGCTAACTTTCGCTTCCCTTATACCTTTTACAACATCACCAATTCATTACCAACACCATCAACCTTACCTTTACCAATCTTAATATTTTTTACCAACCAACCAATTGCCTAAACCGTACCCAATTTCCTGAATTCGCCTCTCCCTGATCCTAAGGGAGAACTACATCGGTCTGAGGCCCCTCCTTGCTTTGTGCAATGGGCTATGTAGGCAGCACTTCGGAGACATGGGGTCTCCCAAGGTTAGCTCGACCATCCCCTACCATAACCTATCATGTGTGGTAAATATAAATAGTTTTGTGTATTTAATCAAATTCCTCTTTATCCTTTTTCAAAACACCGAAAGTCAAAACGAAAACATTCTTATTATAACTCAAATCACCATACATATCTCATTTTATTTAGATGTTAAACAAATACATCTTCTCTATCATCGACACGCAGGTCGGTACTCTTATTTATTCTTATACCTCTATAACATTTACTTAAACCCTCACGATTCATCCCGACCCAGGTGATGATCGTGATCGTCGACCCCTCTCGCCGGGCCTCTCTGTCCTCAAAGGTACCACGGCTATTGGTACCGCCACCGATCTCGCCAATCTCTCCTGTAACATATGAATATGCCTCTCGCATGGATGGAGGACTCCAGCCTCTAGTCTCTCCGCCCGTGACTCCGCAACCGCTAACAATCCTCTTGTCTCATTCACCTGCGTTTGGAGCTGCTGAACCAAACGCTGCAGACGATCCTCTCTCGCTTTGTAATCACCACTATGTCAAGGCGCTCACGTACACCTCGCGATTCTGCTTTATCCACCATAATCTATAGGCCTCTGTCGTTCCTGCATCCATTACCCTGCGATCGGCTGCTACCTCTTCAGGCCCTTCTGGAGGTGTTGGCCGGGGAGGTGAGAATGCTGCCTCGGCGTCGATCCTCATATATGGTCTATAAGCCAGGGGTATATCCTGCACAAATCCAAATTGTCGCCGCACGCGATCTATAGGAATCCTCTCATATTCACCTGGCCTGTGCCCCGCGATCCACCTCATTCGCTCTACACCCCTTAACTCCTCAGCTATGCTCTCTGTTACCATATAGTTACCGTAAGGCCTCCAACAGATGTCCGCAACCGTCACCCTCTCCCATACCTGCCTGTAATACACAATATCACCCGTCACGGCTTGGGATCTGGCCTCTTGTTCTGTCTGGACCCATCGTCTGAATCCCAACCTCTGTACTCCGGTCTCTCCTGCCTGGAGGGATTGGCCTATTGGTCGCACACAAACAATGTGCTCATAGGCCCAACAGTGTAATAAGTATGAACAATCCAGCGTCGTCCTGTGATTTCGCCTACAAGCCCATAAACCCCTGTATAGCTCCGCCAAATATGCAGGTGCCCACGCAAACGTCATGTTCCTTTCTACCATCTCCCAGATAACACACATCAATGCCTTTGGAAATCTTCCTCCTTCTGCCCTCGGTAATGCATAATACCCTACCGCTATCATTAATATCACTGCTAACCTTGTCTCCTCAGGGTGTGCTGCATACATTACCCCATACGTAAAGGATAAACCTCGCTGTGTCAAATCTCATGCGTATGGACCAAATACTGTTGTTATCGCTCCCCGTGCCGCGCTAGGTAGTGCCTGATATACTAGTTTTCCTGTAATGGGGAGTCTCAAAATATGAAACACATCTTCCAATGTTACTGTCATCTCCCCTGTTGGCAGATAGAAGGTATTTGTCTCAGGATTCCATCTCTCAATCAATGCCTGCAACATAGCATGGTTCCGTGCAATTCATGAATAATAGCGGATTCCACTTAACCCCAAACGATTTATCAATGTCCATTCAGCTGGTGTTACATCCGCTCGGATTCGTGACAACAGCGCTGGCACACTATCATTCATCCTCAACCCTGCCTCTGCCTGCATACACCAAAACAACAAACAACCATTCAATCCGTCAGGGTTTTTCAAACATTCTGGAAATTCCTCCAGTAACCGGTATCGGTTATACATAACCGTTATCAGTTCAGTAACCGATACCGGTTACCTCTAACCGCTACGGTCCATCAATTACATACATCTTGCCTAAAACAACCACCTACGACAATAAATTGCTCGTTTATTCCTCTCTGTATACACAGACATACCCGAAACCCTTGATTACCTACCACGTAACACTTACCTCACCTATAACCCTTGCTATCATGTTTTCTTCTTCATATCTACCCACTTAATCTCTTATTCATAACACATGCAAAAATCAGATCACAATCAAAACGTTTACCTCTTGGGTTGCAGCAGCTTGAGGTGGCCCTTGTCTTCCCTCTTGTCCCTGCCTGCTGGATGCTTCTCCTCGTTCTGCCATGATCACCACCCTTTTCAAATTCACCTTTCTACTTTCTGAATCTCAGATCGCATTCACCTTCCCAGTCTCTTTTCTTATCACCCAAATCTCTCATGCAATTTCCTGTCTCTTTTCTCCTTATCACTCAAATCTCTCATGCAAATATCTGTCTCAGTCGTCAAAAAGCGTCGCGTTCGCGTATTTAACCTCTTGCATGGCTCTAAAATTAAAACTTAAGTTGCCACCCTAGCTTTTCTATTTTTAGAAAAGCTCATACCTAAATAACCGGTATCGGTTACTTAACCGATATCGGTCTATCAGATACCGATATCGGTTACACACCTATCTTTTCTCAACAGCGTTCTTTTCTTCATTTCTCACCTAAATTTTTGTCGCGCCCGCCTCTTTTCCTGCATAAACAACACAATTTACCACATTTGTTCATCCACCACACATAGCATTACCATTTCATTAACATCATTTATTTTATACAAATACACAAACCATCAACTACGGATATCAAGAAACTATCAATCTATACATCATTTGGATCCAACTCATCAGTTACATATATCACAATGTCACAAAACCAACAATTCATCACATAACCTGTCATTCATATATACGTGCAAAAACAAAAACATCAACATCATCCATCTATCAACATGTCAACTAAAACTTATCATACATTATATATTACCAACCATTAACAAAATATTTAAACACATTTTGAACACTGCATGTGGATCAAAACATCGTCTCTATATATATACAAATTTTCAAAAATACAATGTGCCCTACATCGGGGCCTCTGTGATCTCATAATCCACCAAAGCCGGCACGCAGGCCACAATAACTGTCAAAAAATCTCGACTCGGCTCGCAGGCCGGTCCCTCGTATCAAAAATAGATATATACTCGGCTCGCAGGCCGGTATCCACTATACAACCCCTACTCGGCTCGCAGGACGGTATATAATAAATGAATAAATGAATACATGAATAATACATAGGCACGCAGGCCTCTATCAATACACCCGGTTCGCAGACCGGTGCCCATCTATCAATACACCATGTCTGGGATCTCTCAGCTCTCCCCACCGCCCTCGGCACCTCTCCCCGCTGGTCCCTGTGGTGCCTCTCGCCTCCTGCCTGTGACGGACCCACACCGTGTGGTTGCACCTCCGAGACCTCCGGCTCGAGAGGTCTCTCGCTCTGCATGTGCCGCATAGGGCTGATAATCAGCCCCGGTACCATCAAGAATATCCTGATAGTATCGGGCCTCCGCTCTAGCCTCCATGTAACGCTCTCGAGCCACCGTAGGTACTGGGGCTGGTCCCCTGACACCTACTACCAGTGCCCCCGTGCTGTCTTTGGTGCATTAGTGGTGCTCGTGGCTATGTGGTACTTGTGCACACACTGTGCTGGGTGTGGTGCAGCTGCTGTGGTGTGGTGGTGGTCTTTGTACTGTCTTCTTGCTGTTTGTACCTCGCACTGCATTGTGGGTGTGGTCTTGATGGTGGTGCTACTGCATACTGTACTTGTGCACTAGGCCTTTGTGGTGCTGTACTCGGCTTTGGTGGTGGTGCTGGTACATGTCTTCTTTACTGTACTGCACTGCACTGCACTTTGTGGGTGTGGTTGGTGGTGGTCTTTGCCTATGCTCGTGCTCGAGCACTGGGCTAGCTGCCCCTGTAAGACACCTATCTGTGCCTGTGCTGCAGCTAGCTGCCCCTGTAAGAGCTGCACCTGACCCCTGAGCTGATCTCTCTCTCCTATCACTGCAGCCAAGTCTGGCTGTGCAGGCGGTACTATCCTGGCTGCTCTCTGCCCAGCCCACCACACCCTGTATGCTCCCGTGCACCCAGCATCATCTACACCCTCACCTGCTGGCCTCTCTGCTACCCAATCTGGATCCAAAGGCTGTGGTGCAGGTAGTGGGGCCTCTACATCATCTCTCCTGTACTGAGGAACGGGAGGTGGCTCGTCCTGTCGCAGCCCCATCTACTGCGTACCCTCTCCAGGGGTATCCGCTCGTACTCTCCTGGCCTCCGTCCTGCTATCCAGAATGTGTACTGGATTAGGCGCAACTGTAAGCGGGCTCCTCTGCCAGGATGGTGACCTCTGTAGGGTCTCCATACAATGTCTACTACTGTAAGGCCCTCTAGCAAATGTCTATAGTATGCCACATCCCGACCTGCCATAACTGCTCGTGGCTGGCCCACGACCCCCAACCACCTCTGAAAACCATATCGGTATATGACCTGTGGCCCTGGCTGCTGGGGTAACCCTACTGGCCTGATGCATACGATGTGCTCGTATGCCCAACAATGCAACAAAAATGTAGAACAAATACCAAATCACCTCCTCCGGCGATAGCCCCATAGCTCCCTGTATAATTGCACCGGATATACTTTGGTGCCCTGGCGTAACAGTGTGCTCCTCCACCATCAAGCAAGCAGTACCCCATCAATGCTCATGGAGAAGCGGCCTCCCTCTGAGTCCGGGAGGGCGAAGCAGGTGATCCCAACCATCATCAACACAGCCAGTCGTGTCTCATGTCGATGCACACGGTACATGTCACCATACCCGATACTCGCGCTATGGTAGGTCGGCAGAGTGCACCGCATCCCCAAAACCTGCAGATATCTTTGTCCATGGCGATCTCTCGAATCTACGGAAAACTACCTCTCCCTCGATAGGTAACCGAAGGATGCGATACACATCCTCCAATGTGACGGTCATCTCCCCAGTCGGGAGATGGAACACATTGGTCGCCGGATCCCATCTCTCGATGAGGGCGACCATCAGGCCGTGATCTCTCTCTATCGCTCTGCCTACTCGGGACTCCACCAAGTCCCACTTGCGCATGATGGCCCAATGAGCCACACGGATACGTGTGGCCTCATCCGCACCAACAGTGGGGCATCCTATCCCGCATCGTCAATCGGCTAACGTGCTCGCCAAACCAACCCCCATCCTTAGACCTACTCTTTATTACAACATCTACTTTATCATCTAAACACCCCTTTTTATCCCCCCGACCATACCCTGACTCTCTACCACCCCCTCTAGCAACCTACCACCCTACAAACCCAAAACCATCCCACCCCAAACCAACAAAAAAACAAAACCCAACCCCAACACAAAACCAACCCCAACACAAAACCAACTCCCACATAAAAACCCCCAACCCAACACCCACACCGACCCACAACCCAACCCAAAAACCAAAAACCCAACCTTACACCAAACCCTTCTCCCACCTCCAACTCAAACCCAACCCAACCCTACACCAAACCCTTCTCCACCCCTAACCCAACCCCCACACAAACCCTTCTCCACAACCAACCCACTCCCACCCACAACCCAACCCAAAAACCCAAAAACATATAAGCCACCGACGCCGGCCGATACATGACCGACGCCGGTCACCAACAAGTCTCCCTTTCCCTAAAATTGTGCGACCGATGCCGGTCGCTTTGTGACCGACATCGGTCACTGTCTTCTCCCGGAGCCGAACCCCCGCGCGGCCCCCAAAACCCATTTTTTACCTATTTTTCCCCATCTACCCACCCAAATACCCTAAAAACTTACCCACCTACCCACCTTAGCCTATCTAGCCTATCTACCCTCTCCCTTTTTCAAATCATTTCCATTTTCTCATTATTTCCTAAAAAAGGTTAATTCCTACCCAAACCCCCAATTTAGCATAATACAACCAAATCACCAAATTAAAGAGTTTCGAATCTACCCGAACGACGACACGTCATCGTGGTGGGATGGGTGGTGGTGGTCCAGCTGGTCCAGCCCCTCCAGCTCCTCCTGCCTGTGCCATGGCTCCAATCCTGATCTGCTGGGTCCCCGGCCAATCAACTGCTGCCTCCTCCTTAATCGGGCCCACTATCAACTCTCTCCGCCAATACAATAGCTCCACCTCACTCAATCAAGCCTCTAATCCCAACTCTCCACGTCAGACAAGTTGATTTGGTTTGCAAATAACAAAAGTGACAATGACAAGCCGTATTTTTCTTTTTATAGGTTTTTCGCCTTTAACCGATATCGGTCATGCAGAATCGACATCGGTTCTCTACCCAACTTTCACCCCATTCTTTGCCCTTATTTACTCCTTGCCTCTTTTTCACCAATCTCACCTCTATCCACCTTTGCTGCACACCATCTGTTCACTTGTCCGGCCGACCTAAGACCTCAACCTACCTATTCGGCCCGACCTAAGGCCTCAACCTACCAATCGGCCCGACCCAAGGCCTCGCCCTACCATTCGGCCCGACCTACGGCCTCAACCTACCTATTCGGCTCAACCCAAGGCCTCGCCCTACCCATTCGGCCCAACCCAAGGCCTCAACCTACCCATTTGGCCCAACCCAAGGCCTCAACCTACCCGGTGGCCGACCCAAGGCCTCGCCCTACCAATTTGGCCCGACCCAAGGCCTCAACCTACCAATTGGCCCGACCCAAGGCCTCGCCCTACCAATTTGGCCCGACCCAAGGCCTCCATTTACCCTTCTGGCCCGACCCAGGGCCACCACCCAACCACTTGGCCTGACCCAAGGCCGTATCACTTCAATACCATACCCACAATCAACGTTTTATTTTATCCATCCATCATGTACCTTTTGTTCAATCGAGCTCACCTGTTCGTGTTTTAGCATGATTAGGGTCCTTGACTTGATCTGTCGACCAACTTTGCCTAGACCTAGACCGTGACGTTTATCTCAACCAAACCAACCATTTGGTACTGCCGAACATGCCTAAACATTCCTGTACCTCACCTGTTATATACCCTGGAGCTACTTCCTATGCCTTGGATACCAGGATTATATCACCCTTGTTTGGATAAACTATCGACCTTTGCCTACACATTGCTGGTTTGCTTGTCAAATCATGTACCCTCGTCGTACTATTGCATTTCAACATGCGTCTGCTTCCTTGGACCTACCCCACCACCTTACCATCCTCTCTACAACATGTACCCTTTATCAACCCTATCCCTGATTTCCCGTTCACTCAATCTGCGATAGATTTGAGGGGGATTACCTATATCCTTAACATGAGAAACCACTTCATATTATTGTCTGCGCAGCTTTACAGAACAAGCTACACGACAATAAGGGGCTAATGTAGACACCAAATTCGTGTCTTACGACCCCTTGTGACCCACATCCCATTTCGCAATCTAACCTCATCACCTAAACCTTACACAATTATTTATTAATTACCTTATAATTGATAAATCCACATCACCTTACCCGCCACCTCACTTTGCCACCTCATCATGACCTAGCCCTAACCCTAAACTAACCTAATTAGGACCCATGACTTGGTCTAGACTCACATCCATAACTAATGCCTCCTTACTCACACCCAAGGCCGACCTTCTAGCCACTTGACCAAGCCCGCAACTGATCTCTCGGGAGAAAAGCAGGGAAGGTGGGCTATTTTACTAAAAATAGCCTACTTTTTCCTTACCGATGCCGGTTCCTACTCGACCGCCGTCGGTTACGCAACCGCCATCGGTTCCCTGTAAATGGGCTCCCCAAACCAAAACAACAGATTGAAAATTCATTTTGGAGATCAGTCGAAGGATTTCTGGATCAACAGAGAGCATTGGGAGCGAGAAACAGAGTCCAGATCTTCATTTAATCAAGCAGAGATGAGTAAAGAAACCAGAAGTGCTTGCAGTAGAGGATATCAACTTGCATCTTCACCAAAACTAGTAAGTCACATCTTGCATGTCCTCTGTTATAACATTTCTTATGCTCTGTGAATTTCAGTCCTCCTAAATCCGTCTCTGAATCTACTACCCAACGTGTCATTGCATCTAACTATTATTCTTTTGCTTCTAATCATCCCATTTCCTAATATCATCCATAAACCAGCCTTACAAAACACCATAGCTACCAAAAATCCTAGAACCCACCGGTATCGATTATCGAAGAACCGCATCGGTTCCTCCGATCAAAAACGAGAAAACCACCTTTCCCTACCCGGTTCAACGAGACAATTTAATTGATATTTTGAGTCTTTTGTGTTAATTCATATTAGCAGAGGAACCGACCACCTTCGAAAGGAAGTTTTATATTTCAGGCCCAAGGCGTTTCTTCATTTATTGTTTAATCAAAATCTTGTGGTCTTGTGTTCTTATTTGCGCAGGTAGTCCTTCAAGACAAAAAGGAGTTCTCCGCATGATCAACCCGATCTTTTCTCTGACGCACGTGCACACCATCTCGACATTCAACGAGGTATTCCTCCTAACCCTAACCTCATATGTTTCTAAAAGGAATGAAAGGATAGAAAGCAACTCTATTCCTAGAAGCCGAAACATTTCGAGTGAAACACTAACAACAAAATCTTTTGAGTTATTCCTAAAGGATTTACAGGAATTTAGGAAAATGTTATCTTTCATTTTAGTTTCTTGCAAAGCCATCACATCAATATTTTATCCTTTAATCGAGTCCTTAAAAACCTCTACTTCATATGGCTATTGAGCCCTCTTCCATTCCATGATAAGCAGTTCATTTTCTAAGATTGGGTTTGTTTTTTTAAACACCTTCTGGTATAAACATAGTTGTTTCGTTGAGTTTATTTCCTTCTGAGTAGATTTTTTCCTTAATTCAAATTTTGTAGGCTTGCCTTGTTTACTGGTGGAACTTTCTACATTAATAGGATTATATCCTTCTAGCAATTCTCATTTTCCTAGGGGAAATTAAGGATTCTCCTTTTTAGTAGTATGAGTTCCTTTTCTCTTCCTGAAGGAGTTCTTTCTAAGGAGCCCCCTTCTTGCTAGGAGTTATCTCCTCTTCTTTTCTTTCCATCTCTTGATGAATAGAGAAATGAACATTCATTATTTCATTCGTGGAGAGATTAATCAAATCTCCAACTGTCATCCTTTCTCCCTTTGGACTATCCAAACTTTCATTCATCTCTTGTTCCTCCTGAACTAAGGTCTGGTCCTTCACCTTTTCCTCCAGGGTGGTGGAAATCAACAACATATCCTCATTTTATTTTTGTGGAGAATTTACTCGACCATTATATTTTATCCCTTTATTTTTATTTGAAGTGAATAGATCCATCTTTTAGTCATTTGGGGAGTCTTTGGTTGATTGATCCTTCATTTTTTCCCTTACCTTTGATTCATACCATGACTGATTTTTGGATCTCCTTCTATTAACCACCAGGGTAAATCCCTCCTCATCTATTTCCAGGATTTTAGTTGGGGTTCTCTCAGAAGTCTCTTTTTCTTGGATTCTCAAGGGCTTGAATCCTTTAGTATGGTTATTCAAAAATCTTTCCTATGATCTTCTGCACTTTACATGATTCCTTTTCCTTTCTCTTCTTTCCCTTCATTCCCTGTCACTACGATGTACCTCTTAGAGATATTGAAATTACAGTTCTGAGTCGAGTGACCCCATCCATTGCATTTGGTACATTTCACTAGGTAACTCTCCATTTCTATCTTCTGCTCCCATATCCCTAGGCTATACTTGAGCTTGATGCTTTTAGGGATATCCCTATCAACAATCGTATAGATGTAGAATCTTGCACAAACTAGTCTAGTCATATGCAAGGTTGCATTGTCTATTATAACCATAGAACCCAAAGAATTTTCTATTCCTTTGAAAATATCTTCATGCCAAAATTCCAATGAAGATTAGGAAGACGAATCCACATAGGGAACTGATTCAGATTTTATTTTTCTAGGTTGAAATTTGGTTCCCATTTCTGAGATACCATCCATATTTACCCCAAAACCATGGTCCTTCTTCCAAAATATTTTGCATATCTTCTTGAATAATGAATTTAAAAAGGAAGAAACCGTTTTACAAAGCACTTACCTCTAGGTTTCCTTCGGGTTCCACTTTAGTTTGGCCCACCTTCTAACAACATCGATATTTGGTCTCCCACCCACAAGTTTTCCAACCAAAGCTTTGTTTAAATTTGTAGTAGTGCTTTTTAGAAGGGAATCCAGGATTTCGAAATACTTCTCGGTGCTTCCTTGATTTCCTAGAGGAAAAAATTTTGGTTCTTTGAGGCATTTCCATTTTTTACTCGGTTCATCCAAGAATCCACAAGTATTTTTTGGGTCCCTTTTCAAGGATTCATCCTAACCCTGGATCTCCCCTTCTTCAAATGTTACATCCCGATCCCCAAGTCTTGGCGGGAATTCCCTACCATCAGTTTCCCATTCGCTCAAATTCAAACCTTGCTATCGTTCATGAATTTTCATTACATTCACTAAATGACCATAGTTTAATAACATAGTTAATAAGAATAACTCATAAGTTACTTATACAAACATTCCTTAATGACTTATTCATATCTACTAAATGAACATAGTTCAATAGTCACAAGACACAAAATTCATAAAATACCTAGATCAGGATCTAGTATTAATTTATTCTTTCCACAAGCATTCAACACTTTATTGTCAATTGCTAAGTTGACCATGCTAAGTAATTCATTCGACTTTCTTACATTCAAGATAGAATCCAACTATATAAGTCATGCAACACTATATTTCCTTATACTTAGGATTGATATAAAAATATCATTCATGCATCTACCTTTCTTAAAAGAATGAATAAAGGTTAATTCATCAATTAATGTGATATAACAAAGTATAAAAACTTTATTATTTTCTAGGAATATGTGTCAAGTCTTATTCATTACAATATAAAAAAATTCTTTTCAAAATAATTTACAATAAATGTCCAGAAGGCCATTTCTTTGGCCCCTAGAATATTGACTAAGTACAAAAGGTATGTAGGCGCACAAGGCCCAAGTTAAGGAAAGGCGCACAAGGAAAAAGCATGTAGAGAAGGGTTTAAGAGAAGGGTTTAAGGAAGCTCTTGGCATGCATTATGCACGCAGATAGAACTAGGGGTTCGGGACTTAGTAAAATTGGGCATTTGAGGTAGAACACATGAAAAGAATGACCCAACTATGCATGTGGAATGGATAAGGTGCCAACTTGGTGACAGGTTGTCCCAAGAAGGAGAATTCCTATGGTAGAAGCTTCTAGAAGCACATCATGGTATAAAGTGGAAAGGTCGGGCCGAGGGAGCATGCTTGCATGGAGGACCACATTCAAACACTTAGTAGCAGATCCGAGGGAACTAGAGGATGATTTGGCGGGTCAGAAAGGCTATAAATACAAGTGCCTATAGAGTAAATAGGAAGAGAACTAGAGAGTGGGAAAAGATGCGTAGAAATACTTGCAAGAAATCATTAGTGGATAATTACACTTGGGAAAGGATGTATTGGGAATGGGGATTGTAATTTTTCTTTTTGATAACCTAGCTACATTAGTCTAGTAGTAATGCATGACTCGCATTCTCGCTTCTCTCGTGACATTTTGTAATGGTCCCATGGATGTAATAAAGTTACCAATTTATATATATATATACACCAATGGTTACGATGCATACATATTTTTCATAAGTTATCTTCATTTATGTTTATGCTAAGTATGGATGCTTGTATACTTCCTTATGTTATGGTACAAGTTATATAATATGTTAAGTACTCTATTTGGAATGATTGTAAGGATCTAGAGGCTATTCGAGCTTTATGGTTCTTGTATGTCTAAAATCCATTTGAAGTCCTCTAAAAATAGATCATAGATTATGCTTCCCAATAAACATGCATAAAAGAGAGACTCGTTACCCGTACATGCCTTGGGTGAGCACCCGGCATCCGCTCGGTGATAGGTCGATGCACATGGGATTCCTTTCTTTTTTGATAGGGATAAAAATGACTATATATTGGTTCTATTGTTGGGACCCTCTTTTCAAAGTTGTAGTGGGAAATGGCATACATCATGATCTGTGTAGTAAGTAATGACAGAGCGGTTAAATTTGTAAAGTGTTGAATCATGGTTCAAGAGCACGGAGGATGAATTTTCTTAGAGATTCAGCACTGGACCTGAGTTTGATGCACGTAGATGGGTAGAAGAGAACCTCTACCATGCTCTATCTAAAAATTTTTTTCTCTTGCTTCCCATTGGGAACTGTATGAGTGGCTCTTAGCCTATGCATCTAGATCAAGTTGGCGTTATGAATCGTATGTTTGGACCCAAGAAGAACACCAAAGGTTGTAGGATGCAGATCTTACATGGACCCATCTTGTAGATCATTGGTGGAAAGGATTCTGCTAGCTACACTTTGGAGTATGCCATTTCTATATATTGTTGTCCTCGGAGGTTGCTGATTTTGAGTTTTGCAGGATCCCAGAGGATCATTTCTACGTGTTATCCCTCTGGATATAAATATCTTGATGGTTACCATGAGTTTAGAGGCATTCCCAATGTCAGGATAAACCATTTTGAGCATTAGGCAAGGAAGCTAGGGTGGAGAAAGATGACAGATGATGTTGCGGCGAAGAAAGATAGGGAGGAGAGATGACTCAAGTATGGTGAAGCGCATGAAAGGGAGATTGCTAGACAACATGAGGTTGCAGGTTTGATGGATGTATGGTGATAAATGTTGTGGGAAGGATTTGAGGTTAACGTAGAGGACATGGAACCTGAGTAGTTTATGTGACCCCATCATGGAAAACACGTAAGAGAGACCCCTTCGGCTTCTAATGAGAGTTCATCATGTGGAGAAGGAAGAATAGTTAGCACACATATGAGCCCACCTAGTGACTGAACCCTAGCACTTGGTTTTCTAGATTAGGGGGAAAATATTTCTAGTCTAGTTGGTTACATTGGAAGTGATTGGTCTACACCCAGGAGATATAATTTCTCATTTGGGCCTTCTATGGTTGTAAACACCAACCAAGTATTAGGACTTTTCATGAAATGTATAGACATGCAAGCTTTTGGTCTCGTGTTTGGGAGTGGCATGGGATATACTATTGGTAGTGGGGCATTGTTATAGACCATAGGCACATAGTTCAGTGGAACTATGGGGACCCTTGGCATGACCACTATGGGATCTGGTGGATCTAGGGGGTCAGAAGGAATAGGAGCTGGTGGACCTATTGGATCACGGTGGTTTAGGAGTTACATGAGCTGATGGGTCCGGTGGAGCTAGTGGTTCGGGAGGCACGGGACTAGGTGGACCAAGAGGGTCAAGGCGGTGGATGAAACACATGCAGAAACCAAGGCTCTCACTCGGGAGGATTCGGGCCCCAACCACCGCCCCAAGTTTTCTTTGAAATTTCTCTACATTTTCCTGACTACAGAGGTATTGAAGATGTTACAAAACATTTTTTGAAGTGTGAACTGCTATGGCGTGTAAAGGGATCACAACCCCTAAGTGGAAGGCTAGTCGAGTTTACAACCACGTTACTGACGACACGCGCATAGTTGGTATAGTAACTAGGACCTTCATCAAATAGTGGTGGACTATACTACTTTAAAGAACACATTCTTGGCAGAATTACACATCCCTGAGTTTGAACAGAAGAGCATCAGTGCTTTAAAGGAGATTCATTAAGGAATGGCAGAGAGTGTGCATGAGTATGATGCATGCTTTAAAACTCTCTTGTCTAAATTGTCAAATTATATTCACCCTTCATAGCATGCTCGGTGGTTTTATAGAGGATTGATCACCCCTTTTAGAAGGGCCTTATCTCATAAAATTATTACAAACCCGCGTGAGGTAATGGAAGCTACTCTACATGTCGAGGATATTGGTAGTGTTGATACTAGCATTAGCTTGTTCCTAGAGGCTCAGATTGCTTCTATGGCAAGAAGCTATAAAATTTGTCTACAAACTCAGCCCATGAGACTCACATTGGTTTATGGAGCATAGATTGTGAAGTAGAGGGGCATGTCAAGGATAATTGTCGTTGAAGGATAGTACACACTATGGCGATAGATTGTGAAATTTGTAATTGGGACCATGATGCAAGTAAGTGCCCCTTTCTACAATGCACAATACTGAGAAGAATGTGTCTTGTTACTACAATATTTACACCTCTATAATCCATGATACTAAGGAATGTAGGTTCATTGATCAGATCCATGAGGCCATTGATCATGGGGTGCACTAAACCAGCATTACTAGTAGTTCCAAGGGCGATGATCGCCATTATGAGGATCGTGTAGATGGAGGCATGTGGGGAAGGGGTTTTGTGGAATTTTCTATGGTCATGGTAACTTTAGAGGAGGAAGAACCGAGTTCCCACATAAAACCTATTTCAATTGTGGGTCTATAGAGAATTAGAAAAGAGAATACCGACACATTGCAGTGCTCATGGTGTGGAAAGAAAGATAACTATATGGATTGCCTAGAGTTGTTTGAGCACATGAATCAAGTAGCATCGAGAAAGACAATGGCACTAAAATGGTCAGCATTAATAAGGTAGACACATAATGGATGCCTCGAGTAACATGGGATGTAAGTTTGGAGACTATCTTAGTAATAACAAGGCGAAGCCACATGCGCAAAAGAGATGCTAAGGTAGAAGAACCTAGTTTCAAGGGAGGAAGCGGTTCATGGAAAGTACCCGGACCTCGTACATGAAAAGGAGGTATATCAGGACACCAGGATGTCATTCAAAGTTTACAAGGGAGATCCAGTGTCTAAAGGATCAGTCCGGGAGGGAGGAACAAGGAAGGAGAGTCGAGGTGCCAAAGGATGACCTAGATGAGGTCAAGGAGATGTGTAAAATGCTAAGGCAAGAGAATATCATTCCCTTTCTAGGATCATGGTTGAGAGAGAAGGTACCACATGTTGGAGGAGAGTGCGAGAGGTAGGTCTTGCATGTAAACCTTCCCCCTCATAGCCTTGACTATGACAAGGAGATCACATTGAATATAGTTGTAGATGGATGGCTCCTTAGTAATATCCTCATTGACATAGGCACGGAGGTTAATGTTCTAACTTTGGATGCCTGGCATCAAATGGGAAGACGTACGTTATAGCCATCCTTGAATGTTTTGTATATGGAAAACAAGACTAAGGTGATGCCCATCAGTGTCTTAAAGAATGTAGCTATCACTATCTAGGGAGCTAAGTTTAATGGGGACTTCAAAGTCTTCGTGTTTTCCAAGGAAAACAATTTCCGAACACTACTTTGGCACCCATGGTGTTACAAGAACAATGCAGACCTTCGGTTCAACAAAGGGTACATCATCTTTAAAAATAAGGAGGAATGGATCATTATACCCCTAGTTGATGGGAAGTTAACACCCTATATTGAACCTTTGGGGAAGAAGTTCTGGACAGGATATATGTGTGCTCAATCAGGGACCCAGAGATAATACATCCTATCGACGGAGTTATCTAGTTTGAGGATGCTCATTCAGTAAGTGATACCACTAGTCTAGCATGTGACAATTAGGTGCATGGAACTTATGAATTGATTGGATGGTAGTTGAGAGGGTCGGCGACCAAGGTAAAAAAGGCATGCACAGTCTAACACCTAGGAGGAAAGGATCTGCCTAAGTATTTAGGAGGAGCCTTTCTTAAGATCTTTCTGTAGGAGATGGAAGCTCAGTGGAAGGAGGAGAAGGAATAGAGAGGGATGCTAAGTTATGTCCTTCTTAGCACAACGGCATGGTGGTGGGCTACCCATCAAGAGAGCCTTTTGGAATGGCATGAGGTAAGAATTACTCTCTGTCAGATTATCTAGGAGCAACGTGCCCACCACCATCAAGGACTACCATGGGAATGATCCCACCTCTTTCCATATCTAGGAGTGTGAGAGGATCTAGAGAGAAGGAATGGAAGGTTTTCCACCATCCCTCTAGGTCCACAAGTCATATTCTACACACTAGGGTTGAACACGCATATGGTACATTCATTTAGAGACACGAGATAGGGAATTGGCAAGAGCTTGCAGCTGACCTCATTCAAACCTTTGAGGATTAGAGTAGCAAGCCATCAGTTGATGATGCCTTGTAGGGTGTCAAGAACCTTACCATGGGGGATAGTGCCATGGAGGAAGAAAGGATATTG
Source organism: Taxus wallichiana var. yunnanensis (assembly GCA_018340775.1). Classification (NCBI taxonomy): domain Eukaryota; kingdom Viridiplantae; phylum Streptophyta; class Pinopsida; order Cupressales; family Taxaceae; genus Taxus; species Taxus wallichiana. Next base: position 386,154,383 of record CM031236.1, read on the forward strand.
AAGCTACTAGGTGGAACAGGTTTGGAGGCATGCTTTGAAGAGGAGGTAAAGGAAACAAAAGAGTTAAAGCTTTAGTGCACATGTTTGGAAAAGAAGAAAGGAAGTTAGTGTATGTGATTGATGACGAGGAAGCAAAAAGATTAGATGTTAGCCATTTTGTAGGGATGTGCGAGGTAGTGGACAGTCTTTGATACTCTGCGTGTGCTTACCATGAGCCCTTAAGGACAAATAAGGTTAACATCAGTTTAGGAGAAGAACCTAAGGAAGCTATCATTGGAGATTCTTGGTCGGATAAGGAATTCTCTAGGATCATTGATCTGTTGTATGAAGTTAAGGATTTATTCCCATGTGAGTACTATGACCTCAAAGGCATTCAAAATTCCTTGGGGAGATGAAGATAAAGTGAAGGACGGTGCACACCCAAAGGAAGAGACCGTAGTGAATGAATCCCAATTTGTGCATAAATATTAAGGAGGAGATAGACAAAATGATAGCTTCGGGATCATTAAAGTAGTGGGACGAATCGAGAATGGATAAGTCGATGTTAATCAACATTATGAAGGATGGGTGAATTAGAATCTGCATGGATTATAGGGAGATGAACGTAGTTTGTGTCATCAATCCTTGTCTAACGCCCTTAATGAAGAAATTTTAGGAGTCACTAGGCATGAAATATATTCCTTTACGGATGGATTTTGGGGTACCACGAAGTTTGGATTACAAAGGAAGACCAGGAGAAGAAAATTTTCACCACTAAGTGGGGAAGTTTTACATACACACGGTCATACCATTTGGGTTGAAGAATGCGCCTACTATTTTTTCACACATAGTGGTGCAAGCATTCCAAGAATCCATCCATAAGTTTCTTTAGGTCTATTTGGATGATTGGACGAGTGTATGGTCTAGTAAAATACCATTCGACAATTTTTGGTTAATGTTTGAGAGGTGTAGGTAGTTTAGAATATCCCTCAATGTTAAGAAGTGTGTATTTGATACACCCTTTGGGATGTTATTAGGGAATATCATATGTAAGGAGGGATTTTTAGTAGATCCCACTAAATTTATAGTTATTGTGAGGTTAGGGAGCCTAATAGCTAGAGCGCAGATAAATAGATTCCTTCAATATATGGGTTATTATAGGAAATTCATCAAAGGGTATGCTAAGATCATCACACCTTTAGAAGAGCTACTCAGACATAAAAGTGCCTTCCATTGGGGAGAGGCACAACAAAGGGCATTTGATACATTAAAGGATAGGCTTGTCACCATGCCTATATTACATTTTCCCTCTTGGGACAAGCCCTTCCATGTCCATGTAGATGCCTTAGGAACCACTATTGGAGTAGTTCTTGCATAGCTAGGTGAAGGAATTGTTGATCACCCTCTATGTTTTACAAGAAGGAAGTTGAAACCAGTAGACAAGAATTATACCATGACTGAGCGTGAGGCATTGTCAATGATCTACGTGATTTTCAAGTTCATATAGTATTTACTGGCAACACCCTTTATATTTTACACCAACCACATGGCATTAAAATATTTGGTGAACAAGCCTATTATGCAAGGGTGCATATGTCAGTGGGTGTTGTTGTTTCAATAGTTTGAGTTCACCATAGTAGTGAAGAGTGGGAAGAGTAATTGTGGACCTAATCATCTGTCATGAATTGATTCAGGGGAGGACGCTTACGAGTATTGATGAAACAATGCGGACATGTAGCTGTTTAGGTTAAAGCAGACACCCTAGATTTGGAAGAGATTGTAGTATTTTTAAAGGAAGGTGTGGTGCCAGAAGGAATGAAGGCAATAGAGAAGAAGCGTCTAACCATATGTGCCATGCCCTATATGTTGATCATTGGAGACTTATACAAGTTGGGACATGAGGAATTTTACGCAGCAGTGCATACAAGAGCATGAACACCTTGTCATCATGGAGGAAGAACATGGAAGAAGTGTGGGTGGGCATTATGTAGGTGATTCCACCATGCATAAGATATTAATGGCGAGGATTGTGATGGGAAACCCTATACACGGATTGTAAAGACTATTGTAAAGAATGTGACCATTGTCAACGCATTGGCAAGCTAGGAAAGAGAGATGAAATTCCATTGTTCCCTATCCCTAGCGTTGAGCCTTTTGAAAATTTGGCAATAGACTTTGTATGCCGTATTGCGCGAGTGGTGTGTAGGATCGGGTCATGCTATATCATCACTTGCATGGATTATCTGACAAGTTGGGAAGTGGCAGCCCCAACTAAAGACTGCATAGTAGCCACAATGGAAAGATTCTTTTGGGAGAACATTATCATGAGGTATGGATGTCCATTGAGTCTAACCATTGATAGGGGTATGCATTTCTTGAATGAGACCATGAGGATCCTGTTAGCAGAGTTCGTGGTGGCTCATCACAAGACTACACCCTATCAACCACAAGAAAATGGAACCATAGAAGCATTCAACAAAATACTGAGTCATACTCTGTCAAAATTTTTGATGTCGGTAGACAAGTTTGGGATGACAAAGTATCGCAGTATTTTGGGTTTACAGGATAAATTATAAAAGGATAAACAAAGCCACACTGTTTCAATTGGTGTTTGGCATGAAGGCTATTCTACTAGTTGAATTCATGTTACCTTATCTGCGAATAGCATGTACAGGAGGGTTGGCTGATGAGAAAGCATTGCAAGAAATAATTGATGAGTTAACGAAGTTGGATGAGAGATAATCACTTACCAGGTAGAGCCAAACAACAAAGAAAGTATAACAAAAATCTTGGCATGGTTGCCACATTAGAAACAAAAAGTTTTAAGTTGGGAAGATGGTTTTACTATATGATTCTAAGTTTTTGTGCCATCCTGGGAAGTTGAAAGTCCATTGGTTGGGTCGTTGCACAATCTCATATGTCCTTGATTTGGGCACGTGCCAATTACAAGTGTTAGATGGGATGAAGTTTCCTGGACACTTCAATGGGAGTAGGTTGAAGCCCTACTATAAATAAATCTTCTTGGTGTTTGTAAATATGGTAGTTTTTCCTGTTAGTTTAGAAGTTTCCTTTATGCATTTATTTTCTTGTGTTTCCCTTTCACGTTGTTGTTTTGTTTTGTGCCTTGGGCATCGGTAACCTTATTACTACTTTTTGAGAATTTATGAGTGTGCAGAGGACCGCACATCATTTTAGTGTGGGGTGGAGTAATGTGAAGGAGCACATGGTTAAAGTGCCAAGGACGGTGTATTAAAAATCTTGGTTGAATGGCCCAGTTGAAAGAGGTGTATGGAGAGAAAATATGGAAAAAGGATGGTTGGTGCCAAGATAAAGCTACTTTTAGATCCCACATACAAAGGAGGAGAAATGGCATTAAGTAACACAAGGTAGGTGAGAGAAACAATCAGGATAGAAGAAATGCCTTTGGCATTGGTTACGCATGCGTAAGAGTCTCCTGTCGGAGTTGGATTGGTTGTGCACCAGAAGGTTGGAGGATTGTTCACGTAGATTTGGGCACATAAGGGAAAGCACTGAAGATGGGCTTTGTTTGAAAAAGTCACATTAAATGTAAAAAGTATGGTGGTAGGTGAAGTAGTAGTTAATGCTTAAAAAGGGAAAAACTATAAATAAATGGGTCGAGGCACTTCATTTTTCACTTTGCTTATAAGGATAACAAAGTGATTTTTACACATGTGTAAACTAGGGCTTCAAAAAAATGGATCCGTGTGAAGAAAAAATTAGAGAGATTGAAGCATGAGTAACTAGTTCAGATTCGCGAACTAGAAGGAAGGGATTTCATGAGTGTAGGAGAAGTTGTGACAAGGCACCATCTTAGGAAGGGAGTATCCCAATTAGGGTTTGAAGAACTAGGGCATGGGTTTAAGAAATTTTCTTCACAAGTTTGAGATCTAAGGTTGAAGAGAGCGAGAATAAAAAAGTAACACAGAGTGATCGAAATGGGAAGAATACCTAGATAATGGCACCGAAGAAACTAGTTGGTACACCCAAGAAGGGCAAGAGAAAGAACAAGGTAAAGCAACAATAAAATAAAGCACACACAAATGAAGAGTGGTATGTAGAAATAGAGTACCCAGATGGAGTTTTGTTGGGATGGAGTGGGAGTCCCATCTTAGGAACATGTCTGTAAATGATTATAATCATCAAACAAGCAAAATCGAGAAGGATATGGAATCGGAGTTAGTGTGCCCAAAAATAAGAGGACAAAGGGTTTTGTTATCTAAAATTCACCCCGGGTTAAATTTTGATAACATGCATTAAATTCTCAAGTCAGGAGGCAAATAGATTGATTCAAGGCAAAGAATCATGTTTCTAGGGTCCCCTCGGAATTTTTCTAACTCTCCTGTCCAAGAAGAAAAGAGCAAGTTCTAAAAAGGGTGAAAAAGATGCAAAAAACAAGCTTGGGCCAGAAAAAATCATGAAAACGGCTAAGTCCTAGTCCTCGCAACACCTGGGATAGTTGGGACGTCGGAGTGCGAATCGGCGAGAAAGGCCGCCAAGGCGGTCCGCGCGTGTAAAGGGACATCGGGACGTGGGGGCCCAGCGCACGCGAAAGGAAAACCGGCTGAAGGTAAAAGAAAAATTGACTAAAGGTTGATAAGACCGGGACATCCGGGCCATGAAGATGTGAAGGGCGTGAACCACCGGATCGACCAAGCACGGGGAACTTTTGTTCGGGATAGTTGGAACAAAGGGACCTTGAGGACGCGAAGAGCCAAAGGAGCCGAGAGCCAATCAAATCACGCCACGTGTCTTCGCCTCAAAGAGGGACAGGGAAGCCGAATTGGGTGGATCGGAGGAATTTGTCCCAGACAGTTCGGGACAACCGGGCCAAAGGGACGCGAGGGACGTGAAAAGCGGCAGGCCCGCAGATGAATCAGGAAACGCCACGTGTCACAAGGGAAAACGTCCAAAATTTCAAAGGGCAAGGTTTGAAGCGTTGGCCCGAGCCAATAAAAAGAGGACACGTGTCCTAAGGAGAAGGGAGTGCGGAGCTCGGGGAGGAATTAGAGAATTTGGCAAAAGTTTTGGCCAAAAACTAAAAGGTAAAGGATGACCCCGTGCCCCTGTCCTCCAACCAGATCATGCCACATGTCCCAAGTGGCGGGGATGCGGGGAAAAAATGGGAAATTTTCCAAAGAATTAAAAAAAGTCAAAACTTTCAAGGAAAACCCATGGGTAAGGGAAGGAGAGAGAATTGCTCATCCAATTAGCACCTGACACGTGTCGTCAGTGGCGGAGAGCGGGAAAATTTTCAAAACCCATTTTTGCCTATTTTGTGCCTTAAATCTTCGAGATCGCCATATCTTTCGATCCGAACTTGGATTTGCATGTTCTTTATATAATTGGAAAGCTTATAAAATTCTATACATGATTCTAGGGTCAATCTTGAATTTTGGTTCATTCTAGAGAGAGAAAGTTAAGAAATGGCTCGACGTGTGTTCATGGTCAAAAGTGACATTTCAGCGACCAAATTTAATACAGAATGGCTCGCATTCTCCTCCATTTTGGTCAAAAATGGCAGGGTATGGGTTTCTAAGGTCCTCCATGCTGATTTAATACATTTGTAGTCAATGAGGAATGGGCTCCCATGTTTTGTATGTTTTCTCTCTCCAGGCTCAACCCATGCAATGTAAAAAGCCAGATTTGGCTCATTTCTAAAAAAATTTTTTTGGGCATAGTAGACTTCTTCTTTCACCTCTAGCAAGTGGTTGTTGAAGAATCAGACCTCTTCAAGGATTGTAGTAGTTTTTCTACCTCTCTGAGGTTGTAATGTAGTGTTTTTGACATTGGAAATGATGATGCAAGCTTTGTGAATGGGTTTGATCCTTTGTTTTTATTATTTGCTTCATTTCGAGATCCTAAATTATATCTTATTAGTCCGTGTATGTTCTATGTTGAAATATTTGGTTTGTGTCTATTTGCATGACAAAAATATTCACCACTCCTTTTGTTGCATCACCATCTTTAGTTAGTTTCAATTTTTGCACTTCTATCCCCATCTCCTTGCAATTTAGAGTAGGATTAGGATCGAACCTCTATAGTTGTGCAAATATAGATCTAAATCGAGGAGTTTTAGGAACCGACCTCTAATTTGGAGATTCCTCTCTCGGTTTCACAAGTCCCACACTTAGAGAAAGGTTTCCATGTTGTGCAATCACATTGGATGCAAGAGTGATCAAACTAGAAATTTGATCGCGTCCGTGGGTCTTTGTGATCCTGTAACAGTTTTGGCACACCCGGTGGGATACTAGAGGTCTCATTTTTATTGTAGAAAAGTTGATGTGCATCTGCTACAATTTTCTTGCTTAAAAAGAGCTATTATTTACATATCTGGTGACTCCAAGGGGAAGAATCAACTGGCTTCAGCAAAGATGCGGGCTTGAAAACTCATGAGAAGAGTCACCACAAGGTCAAGAGTTAGAGAAGAAAAAGTGCTATTTGAATATCTGCAACTATCCCCAAGAAGAAGGCAAAGAGAAAGAAGGATTCAAAGGTCTCCATCTCCACCAAACATAACTCTCTCAACTCCTCCACCTGGTAGGCCTTTCATTCAGTCAACAAGGGTTTTAAGACCAATTAGAATGGCACAAAACAACCCCTATGTCAACTTCATAGGCAGCAACCCACTTGCCCTCAATGCACAACATCCAATTCCCATTGCAGCCTTGAAGAACATTCCATACTTCACTGGAGAAAATCAGACTACTCCAGGTGATCATGTTAAAGATATTGCTAACCTTTGTGCAATCCATGAAATCAATGAGATGCAAGTGGCTGTCAAGTTACTGGCATCTTCATTCAAGGGTAAAGCATTGCAATGGTTTAGGAGCCTTGGAGCTGGTTCTATCACAAATTGGAATCAGCTGTGTATAGCACTTCATGAGCAATTTGGAGAAAAGGGAGACAACTTGTCTCTTTTGGAGCAGCTGACAACCATCAAGAGAGCTCCCAATGAGCACTTGGTCTACGTTTTTCTTGTGGCACTCACTAGGAGTGCCCATCCTTGAGCAAGAGCCAATGTTGGTGTCCATTTTTATGACCAGTGACTGATTTCAACTTCAGATTTCAAAAGACTTGGGAGAGAATTCCAGTGGCAGTCAGGCCAACAGCAGAAGGTGCTTTTCTCTACTATCTCAAAGCTCTAAATTCTGATATTTCTATGTTGATTCAGTCCATGGGAGGCATAACTATCCCTATGGCTTATAGCATTGCCATTAGGGCTGAAAATTGTTTGATCCAAGCTGGCAAACTTGCCCCTAGACCTCCCATGCCACTGTTTCCAAGTTTAGAGAGTCCAAACACCAATCAAGCACCTAATTTGGCTCCTTCTCCCACTCCTAGAAATCAAAGTTCAAATGAAGCTTCCACTTTATCTCCAAGTGCCCCAAATGAGATTTAAGAATTCATGAAGTTATTGTAAAACCTAGGCAATGAGCTGGTTACTCTCAAGAGGCAACAAGCCCAAGGTTTTAGACCTTATCAACCCCAATCTCAGCCTAATAGGCAGCCATACCAACCACAAAGACCACCTAATCTAGTTGCAAATATGAATCAAATGAGGCCTCCCGCCAATAGACCATTTCAGCCCTATAATCCAAATGCCATATCTGCCTCTAAGGCATTGGTGCCAACACAAAACAACATTGCTCAGGAGTACGACTAGTGTTTTCCATGCAATGAGCCTCATAACCAATCCATGTGCTTCAATGGTGCTTTGAATCAAGCATTAATGGTGATAACTATTGATGTGGGGGGTGAGGGAAGTCAAGGAAACAACCAACAACAAGAAACATTCCAATAGCAATCAGCCCCAAATGACACCACATTGGTAAATTGGCAAGCAAAGGATTTTTGTGGCATGAACCAGGTAGTTTCTCAAGGTGTTGCAGCCAACAAAAGGTCAAAAATGAGGAATTTGGGTGAAGAATGGCCATTAGCCCCAACCAATCCACAACCTTCCATGGCTCCACAAGTGATTGGCAAGAAAGGTCCAATTTCAAATGCACAAAGGCAGCCAAGAATAGCCTGTAGGCCAACTCAAATACTAGTTATTGCTGCCCACATGCAAGGAGTGAATGTACAAGCAAAGGGACAGCAAAAGGATACTTCATCCCCATTCAACATCATTGATCAAATGAAGAAGACTAATGTTAATATATCAATGTGGGAATCCCTATCTATCCCATGCCAAAGAGATCTGCTACAAGCTGCCATGAAGGACTGGTCAACCTCAAATCAGCAAATTCAGATGCAAGATAAAGTACTTACAAATGCTGCCCAGCCTGAGGGAAATCATGGAGGACAGCAAGGTAAAATGCTGAAACCCCCTCCTTTCTATGTTTCATCGATCATTGGAAATCAATCAGTGCACAATTGCATGATAGACTCCGGGGCAAGTACTTGCCGGTAATGCCTAAACGAGATAGCGATCGACTAGGGATCCAATATGAATCCATATCCAAAGGGGTAGTGCAGCTAAATGGGACAGCAGTATCAATAGTTGGAGTGATTAGAAACTTGAGTCTTACCTTGCATGCATGTCCAAATGTTGTTGTTTTACAAGATGTATCAGTCATAGACCTTCCACCACTCTTTGCCCTATGCTTGTCAAGGGACTTCATAGCCAAGATTGGGGGATATTTTTCTACTGATTGGTCACACATGCTGTTCAGAATGAGGTATGGAACTAAGGCTACAATCAGGTCTGAACCTATTGCAAACTTCCACATTGAGCCTTACACTCCAACTCAGATTAATTCCAATTGCTCAGCATTTGATCAAGAAGATCACCCAAACACTGATGAGGGTGACACCAAGGTTGGAAGCATCCGGATCTAACTCTTGATGAATGGGAAAACAAGGTACATGCATTTGATCCTTATCAAGAAGTGGAAGAATCTGAGCTAGGGGTCTATTGCATACATGAAGAAAATCAGCCTATTCCTAGCATCACCAAGCCAAACCACAAAGATGACAATGAGGTATGACACACTGTTCTTTGAAGGATCAAGGAGAAAACAAAGTGTAGGAGGTGGAGCCATGCTTGTTTCACCTCAAGGAGTAAAGTACTATTCAAATTTTAGATTTCAGTTTGCATGCTCCAATAACACTACTGAATATGAAGCCTTGGTGCAAGGGATGCATTGGGCAATAAAGAAGAAAATAAAGAACTTGCAAGTCTTTGGTGACAGTGAATTGATTGTAAATTAGGTCAAGGGACAGCATGCTGCCAAGAATGATCTACTCAGGTGCTACAAGAACAGGGTGTGGGACCTCATGGAAGATTTTGAAGGTTTTGGCATCAAATCCATTCCTAGGAAAGAGAATCAAGCTACTGACAGGCTTGCAGCAGTAGGGGCAGCCTTTGACATTGTGGAAAGCATTCAACAAGACAAGGTACAACCAAACATCCACGTGATTGTGAGGCCTTCAGTGCCGGATAATAATGTTATTTGGAAAGTGTTTGAGAATGACCAGCAAATCATCCATTTCTTGCAAGAAGAAGCTGAGTTCTCAGCCAGAATCAAGAAAGATTAGAACGGAAGTATGGCGACCAAGTGGTACAGCTGAGAACTAACAAGCTACCCAAGGGACTTATCACTTTGGAGTCCATTTTTAACCCCAATGATCAGTTTAGAAAGGAGAAAGCAAACATTCAGGTCAAGAGAGAGGATTCAGTATCCATCTTGGTAGAAGAGAACAAACCATTGAAAATTGGAAGGATGACAACTGAACAAGAAAGGTATGAGTTCATATAGCTGTGTCAAGAGTTCCCTGACATGTTTTCTTGGAGCTATGAAGACTTGAAAGGTTTCAATCCCAATTTAGCTCAGCATACCATCAAATTGGATCCAGATACTAAGCTTTGTTAGGCAAAAACAAAGACCAGTCAATCCACACATGGAGCCTCTCATGAGGAAAGAATTGTACAAGCTGATTGAGTCAAGGATCATATTCCCAATCAAGCATTCTAGTTGGATTTCCAACTTAGTTCCAGTAAGAAAGAAGAGTGGAGAGATCAGATTGTGTGTTGACTTCAGAGACTTGAATAGAGCCTCTCTCAAGGACCATTACCCACTCCCTTCCATGGAGAAAATCTTGCAAGTGGTGGCTAGCTCCAAGAGGTTTTCACTACTTGATGGCTACTCAAGCTATAATCAGATTATGGTGAAGGAAGAGGACCAGTTCAAGACAGCCTTCACAACCAAATGGGGAACTTTTGCATATAGGAAAATGCCATTTGGGCTGTCCAACACTAGTGCTACCTTCCAAAGGGCAATGGACATGGCATTCAAAGGTTTGATTAACAATGTGGTGCTGATTTACCTTGATGATATCACTGTTTTTTCCAAAAATGCAGCAGACCACCTCTCTCATTTGAGGCAAGTCTTCACGAGGTGCAGGAGATTTGGAGTGTCTTTGAATCCTAAGAAGTGCATCTTTCTTGCACATGAAGGAAAGCTCCTTGGCCATATTGTCTCCAAGGAAGGATTAGCAATTGATCTAGAGAGGGTTGAAGCCATAAGAGCACTACCATTGCCAAGCCACAAGAAAGCCCTTCAGAGTTTCTTGGGAAGGATAAACTTTGTTTGGAGGTTTGTCCCAGATTTTGCAGCCCTTGTCAAGCCCATCACCAAAATGTTAAAGAAGAGCATGGCTTTCAAGTGGACAGCAGAAGGCAAGGAGAGTTTTGAAGCAATCAAAGAAGCCATCTCTCAAGCACCAACTCTCATCAACCCAGACTTCTCCAAGGATTTCATCCTCTATGCATTTGGAGGTAATGATACTATTTCTACCATTTTGGTATAGCAGAACAAGGATAATGATGAGCAGCCAATTTCCTTCTTCAGCTAGAGCCTAGATGACTATGAGGTGAGGTACTCTTTTATTGAGAAGCATGTACTTGCAGTAATTAGGAGCTTGAAGAAATTCAAGCATTTAGTCTCAAACAACAAGGTCCAATTGTTGGTATCACATGCTAGGGTTAAGGACTTCCTCCTCAACAAGGATTTGAATGAGAAAAGGGTAGGTTGGATCACCCGTGTCATGGAGTATGACATTGAGATCAAGATCACCAAGTTGGTAAGAGGGAAAGGATTATGTGAGAAGATGGTTTTGGAGAAGCAAAAAGAAGTATGCAATGAAGAGGAGGCTATTTTGACAGTCCAGGACAGCCATGAGCCAAGTGGCAATCAAGAAGAAGACAATGTTGCCCCCACTCCTTGCTGGACCCAAGGCATTATACACTTCCTAGGCACAGGCCTATGCCCTCCAGAGATGAACAAGACCCAAAGGAGACACTTCAGATTGCAGGCTGTTCGGTATGCCATGGTTGATGGAGTTTTGTTCAAAAATATGTGAATGGAGTGCTTTCTTTGAGGTGCATTAGCACAAATCAGATTCAAAGGGTGTTGGAAGAGTTTCATGGTGGACCAGTTGGTGGTCATTTTGCACCAAGAGTGACAGCTCTAAAAATCATGAAGGCTGGTTATTATTGGCCTAAAATCTTCAGTGATTGCTATGCATGGATCAAGAGGTGTAAGAATTGTGCATTCTTCACAGGAAAAGAGAGACTTGCTGCCCTTCCATTACATCCAATTTCAGTTGACCATCCATTCATGCAATGGGGTTTGGACTTCATTGGAGTCATTAATCCCAATTCAAGCCAAGGGCACAAATGGATTTTGACAGCCACGGACTACTTCACCAAATGGACAGAAGCAGTAGCACTCAAAGAGGAAAATGAGTCTAGCATCTTAGACTTTTATGAGGGGATAACAACCAGATTTGGTGTGCCTGCTACAATAATCTCTGATAATGCATTGGCATTCATTGGATCTAAGGTGACTGAGTGGGCTGTCAAGAACGGTATCTACCTAAGCACTTCATCAAACTATTACCCTCAAGGTAATGGCCAAGCCGAGTCTACAAACAAGAACTTGTTGAGGATCATTAGGAGGACTCTTGACGAGAATCAGAGGTCTTGGCATACTAAACTGAAATCAGCCTTATGGGTTGAAAGGATAACTCCCAAAAGATCCACAGGTAACTCTCCATTCAGGCTTGTCTATGGAAGAGAGGAAATCTTGCCCATGTCACTTGAGTTGCCAACATTGGAACTCATGAAGCAGCTGGAGTTGCTAGAGTTTGAGCCCATGGAGGTGAGGTATGCAGAGTTGATGGATCTGTAAGAGATTAGAAATCAGGCATCCCAAGCAATGGAAAAGGATCAAGCTTTGATCAAGAAGACCTTTGATAGGAAGGCCAAGGATAGATCTTTTCAGGTTGGAGATATAGTGTTGAAATGGGATGTGGTTAGAGAAAAACCGGGAAGGCATTCAAAATTTGATGCCATTTGGAGTGGCCCATACATGGTCACGAAGTGCAAGGACAACAATGCTTTCCAATTGGCCCCATTGGATGGTGAAGAACTATAGATTCTAGTAATTGGAATCTATCTCAAGCGTTGCTTCTAGAGGGAAATTCACTACCTTTGTAAATATTAGATTAGATTTTCATTCCTCCAAGTGCTTGTGCACATTGTTTTGCTGTAGGTTAGTTTTGTTTTCCCTAAGTGCTTTGGCACAGCTTGCTATCCATGGAGATGTTTTGTAGTCCTTACTTCCATCAGGTGATATTCCATCTTCCTCCTTACACATACTGAGTCGGTAGGGGTTGTAAATAGAATATTTGATGACTTCATGCCCAATGGACTACTTTAGGAAAGCGGTATCTTCTACCTAACGAGGCGGGTGACCCATTTGAGTTGCCAAATTGTTATCCAAAATTCACCTCCCAGGATAAATTTTGATAACATGCATTAAATTCTCAAGTCCTAGGTAAATAGATTAATTCAAGGAAAAGAATCATGTTTATAGGGTCCCCTCGGATTTTTTCTAACTCTCCTATCCGAGAAGAAAAGAGCAAGTTCTAAAAAAGGGTGAAAAAGCTGCAAAAAACAAGCTTGGGCTAGAAAAAATCATGAAAAATAGCTAAGTCCTAGTCCTCGCAGCAGCTGGGATAGTTGGGACGTCAGGGCGCAAATCGGCCGAAAGGCCACCAGGCGGTCCCGCCTGAAAGGGACATCGGGACGTGGGGATGCGTGGGACGCGCGAGACGCGAAAGGGCAAACCGGCCGAAGGTAAAAGCAAAATTAACTAACTATTGATAAGGCTGGGACATCTAGGCCATGAGGACGCGAAGGACGTGAACCGCCCGGATTGGCTGGCATAGGGAACTTTCGTCCGGGATAGTTGGGACAAAGGGACGCGAGGGACGTGAAGAGCCGAAGGAGCGAGAGCCAATCAAATCACACCACATGTCTTCACCTCAAAGAGGGATAGAGAAGCCGAATCGGGTGGATTAGAGGAATTTGTCCCAGATAGTTCGGGACAACCGAGGCCAAAGGGATGCGAGGGACGTGAAAAGCGGCAGGCCCACGGATGAATCAGGAAACGCCATGTGTCACAAGGGAAAACATCCAAAATTTCAAAGGGCAAGGTTTGAAGCATTGGCCCTAACCAATAAAAGGAGGACACGTGTCCTAGGGAGAAGGGGAGTGCGGAGCTTGGGGAGGAATTAGAGAATTTGGCAAAAGTTTTGGCCAAAAACTAAAAGGTAAAGGATGACCCCGCGCCCCTGTCCTCCAACCAGATCATGCCACGTGTCCCAAGTGGCGGGGACGCGGGGAAAAATGGGAAATTTTCCAAAGAATTACAAAAAGTCAAAAATTTCAAGGAAAACCCGTGGGTAAGGGAAGGAGAGAGAATTGCTCATCCAATTAGCACCCGACATGTGTCGTCCAAGTGGTTGAGTGCGGGAAAAATTTCAAAACCCATTTTTGCCTGTTTTGTGCCCTAAATCTTCAGATCGCCATATCTTTTGATCCAGAACTCAGATTTGCACATTCTTTATATCATTGGAAAGCTTATAAAATTCTCTACATGATTCCAGGGTCAATCTTGAAGTTTGGTTCAGCCTAGAGAGAGAAAGTTAAGAAATGACTCTGATGCGTGTTCATGGCCAGAAGTGACATTTCAGCGACCAAATTTAATACAAAATGGCTCGCATTCTCCTCCATTTTGGTCAAAAATGGCAGGGTATGGGTTTGTAAGGTCCTCCATGCTGATTTAATGCATTTACAATCAATGAGGAATGGGCTCCCACGTTTTGTGCGTTTTCTCTCTCCAGGCTCGACCCATGCAATGTAAAAAGCGATTTGGCTCATTTCTAAAAAAAAAATTTTGGGCATAGGAGAATTCTTCTTTCACTTTGCCATTAAGTGGTTGTTGAAGAATCAGACCTCTTCAAGGATTGTATGCAGTTTTCTACCTCTCTCCGAGGTTGTAATGCGATGTTTTTGACATTGGAAATGATGATGCAAGCTTTTGAATGGGTTTCGAGTTCTTTGTTTTTATTATTTGCTTCATTTCAGATCCTAAATTATATCTTATTAGTCTGTGTATGTTTTATGTTGCAATATTTGGTTTGTGTCTATTTGCATGACAAAAATATTCACCACTCCTTTTGGTGCATCACCATCTTTAGTTAGTTTCAATTTTTGCATTTCTATCCCTGTCTCCTTGCAATTTAGAGTAGGATTAGGATCTGAACCTCTATAGTTGTGCAAATATAGATCTAAATCAGAGGAGTTTGAGGAACCAGCCTCTAATCTAGAGATTCCTCTCTCAGTTTCACAAGTCCCACACTTGGAGAGAGGTTTCCATGTTGTGCAATCACACTGGATGCAAGAGTGATCAACCTAGAAATCGATCGGCGTAGGGTCTTTGTGATCCTGTAACTGTTGGTTTTCCTATTTATAATGATGACATGAAGGTCATGTTAGAGAAGGAAAGGTTATTACAACTCTTTGAGTTTCCCTACTTTGGGAAACCTAAGCACTTATATCGATGTGGTGATGTCACGCATACATGAGGACTATTTTCACTTTACGAGGTGCAAGATGTGCATAAATCCTTAGCTAATTTTTCATTTCACGAGCCTCATTTGTGAAGGAGACAGTTTAGAGGATGAC
Source organism: Taxus wallichiana var. yunnanensis (assembly GCA_018340775.1). Classification (NCBI taxonomy): domain Eukaryota; kingdom Viridiplantae; phylum Streptophyta; class Pinopsida; order Cupressales; family Taxaceae; genus Taxus; species Taxus wallichiana. Next base: position 386,169,417 of record CM031236.1, read on the forward strand.
TTGGTGACAAAGAAGTGATTAAGAAAACTATCGCTGCTTTTGCATATAAGAAAGGGTCAAGGTATTATGATGTCACAGAAATTCGGGATCTAGTAATGCGGATGTTCACGCACCTAGTATCAAAGTCAAATAGCAGGAGAGATGGACCTAGATCAATAAGCCATGGTTGAATTTTTGTAAGAAAATTTTAGAGGGCACCATCTACAACTTCTGCGTATTCATCGCGGATGAAATTGTCATCTGTGTGAAGGAAGGTGACAGGATACTTTTTGGAAATGTCCCACTAACCATCATGTTCTCAGAGATTGAGGTACCATATGAATTGGATAAGTTCATATGAGAGTACCTGCTTTGAAGACCCTCACCCACTAAGAGGTTTGAGAAATACACTTTTGATACTATGTCAACTAAAAACAAGGTGCATTTGGAAAAGTGGTACATGCACCTAAGGAATTTGTTCGCGGCGAATGGAGAATTCCTAAACAACTATCGGCGTCCACTAGGGGTGAAGTGGAATTTTCTGTGTACCAACATTTATTTCTAGGTAGATTCAAATTGATAGATGAGACATGGAGCTCATGGTGAAAGCTCCCCTTTGTCTTCACATCTCAATACTTCCAAGTAGGAGTAAAAAGGTTCAAAGAGTCCAAGATGTTTTAGTTGGACCTTGGCAATCTGGACCAAGACCAAAGGTAAATGCACAAGGTGTTGGTCTACCCTAGCAAGTGTGCATACGGGGAGCAGTACATGTCACAAGAAGTTAGAATGACAAAGCCCATGAATCTTCCCATTGTAGAAGGATTTTTGGTGCGTGTTTACATCTGCATAAGACCCAAGTCAGAGAAGGGAACGTATCTAGAAAATGAGGTATCTATACCTCAATATCTAACTAGTAGGAAGACGCCCATGCCCAAATGGGAGGAAAAAGAACCAGAAAATAAAATTCCAAGTGTGGTAGGCACACAAGCAATAGGTTCCCCTTGGACAAGTGTCAGACCCAGTATGTACGTGTGTAAGAAGAATACCATAATCAAAGAGAAGAATCTAGAGCCAGAAATGCCATCATCTAAGGAGTCATCAAAAGAAGAAGAAACATAGTCACCTACACCGGAATCTCCAGTTAGGAAGAAGCAAAGGGTAGAAGAGGATACCACCTCGAAAGAAGTCAAGAACTTAGATAAGTACATAGGAGAGAAATATGATAGTGAAGAAGAAGTAAGCGGGGAAGAGGACCCTAGGAAAGATCAAGGGCCACCTATCTTCAATGTACATGATTCAGAGGAGGAAGGCGGAGAAGAAGAAAGAGGGTCCCTTTTTGTGTGGTGCAAGGGTAGCCAGGTAGGAGAAGGTTCCCGGGACATGGGAGAGGAAGCTAGTGTGCAAAAGCAAGAGGCTCCAAGATCTACGTAGGAATAGATAGTCAAGGTGGTAGAAGAAGAGGAGACAAGGAACATTAAGACCCTGGTGGAGGAAAAAGTGGAACATAATGCTAAGCCAGTGTTGAACAAGGAGAAGGAGGAGAGTGCAGAAGAGGAATGTGGCAGCACTAAAGGCCCTGTTTTAACTGTAAGTATACCCAAGGGTATGTGCATGGGTAGAAGATGCATAGAGGGGGAGAGGCTGGAGATGGGTTATATTGATGACCCTAAGAAAGTGTTTCACACGTGGTTCCAAAGTACAATTCTGACTGAGGAGCTTGTAGGAATGTCATCTTTTGAAAAGGAGGCTGCCTATCCATAAACAAGGAAGATGATATCATGGGTAATTGAGTCCCACTTTGATGAGCTAGAGTTTGAGGTAATCCATGAGGAACTAATATCATTTCCAGGACCAAGAGAATATAACCCAGTGGTGGACACCCAACAGCTCTTGGATGAACAAGCTGTGTAATGCGCTCAACAAGCTTTCCATTGAGATTGAGGCTAAACTCTTTGGGTGTAATGATAAGATAAGAGATTTAGAGGGGAACTGAAGAAGAAAGAGGAAGAGATAGCTATAATGACCAAGGAGCTGAGACAAGAAAAGTTGATCAGCACCTAGTGGCAACAGGAATTGAAGGATGAAAGGGCAAAGGTGAGCTCTGTGTACAAGAAAGTGGAATCCATCAATGAGGCTATAGTATTGAAACATCCGGACCTAGCATCACCCACATAGAAGTATGGATCTTCCTTGAGATGCTTGGAGGATTTAACAAGGGTCCTCATGATGGATAGACAATTGCTAGCCTCGGATTCGTAGAAGAAGTGGATGCGTGCGTAGAGAAGGAATATAAGTTGAAGATCATAACGCTCATCACAGAATACACAAAAGTGCTTGCTGATGTAAGGGCTACTTCCCAGACTTCTAAGGCTGCGTACGAAAATTTCATGTATAGGAAAAAGTGGCAGGCACCATGGTCACCACTCATGAATTGGAAATCAAGGAGTTCTAGGAGGAAAACAAGGGGAATAGAGTGGAAAGAGAGAAAATCCTTTCCGAGGTTGAGAAGAAGTATGAAGCCATTGAAACCTTAAGGGGTTCAATCAAAAACTGGTTGAAGGAGCTATATCTACATATCACATGAATAATGGATGCACTGGAGGATATATGCAAGGATTTAGAGAAGATCACTGATACCACAAGCACAGAAGGAGATGGGATAAATTTTGAGGAGATGAGCGCTCTAGTCTACAACATCTATCAAAGGGCACGGGATGAAGTTAATGCCTAGAATAAGTTAGAGGATGACTTACAAAATGATTTTCCTAGTTTGTTGCAGTGATTCCTTCACTCTCCCATTCTTTCTTCTTTCCCCATTCTTTCATCCCCTTATTCTTTTTTCTAGGCGTAATCCTATTGTGTTCTTTCTTTCACTAAGGGAAGTGATTCCATAGGCATAGAACAAGCTTAGTGTGAGGTGATGTTGGGCCCCTAGAATATTGACTAAGTACAAAAGGTGCGTAGGCACGTAAGGCCCAATTTAAGGAAAGGCATGCAAGTAAAAAGCATGCAGAGAAGGGTTTAATAGAAAGGTTTAAGGAAGCCCATGGCACACGATATGCATGTAGATAGAACCAAGGGTTCGGGACTTAGTCGAATCGGGTGTTCAGGGTAGAACATGGGAAAAGCATGACCGAATGCGCATGTGGAATGGATAAGGTGCCATCCTAGTGACAAAGTTGGTCCAGAAGGAGCATTCCTATGGTAGAAGCTTCTAGAAGCACATCATTTTATAAATTGGAAAGCTCGGAGTCGAGAGGAGCATCCTCGCATGGAGGACCACATTCAAACACTTAGCATTAGATCCGAGGGAGCTAGATGATGAGTTGACAGTCCATAAAGGATATAAATACAAGTGCCTATAGAGTAAATAGGGAGAGAACTAGAGTGTGGGAAGACCTCTATAGAAATACTTTGCAAGAACTGTTAGTGGGTAATTGTAGTTGGGAAAGGATGTATTGGGAATGAAGATTGAAATTTTTCTTTTTGATAACATAGCTACATTATTCCGGTAGTAATACATGACGTGGTCTACTTCTATGTGACATTCGTAATGTCCCCATGGATGTAATAAGGTTACCCATTTATATATATATGAATACCAATGGTTGATGCATACATATTTTTCATAAGTTCTCTTCATTTATGTTTATTATAAGTATGTATACTTGTATACTTCCTTCTATTATGGTACAAGTTATATAATCTATTAAGTACTCTATTTGGAATGACTGCAAGGATCTAGAGGCCGTTCTAAGCTCTATGGTTCTTGTATGTCTTAGATCCTTTTGAAATCCTCTAAACGATAGATCATAGATGATGTTTCCCATTAAAATCATATAAAGAGAGACTCGATATGCACGCGTGCCTCGGGTGAGTGACCAACATCCACCGAGTGATAGGTCGGTGCACATGGGGTTCCTTTCTTTTATGATAGGGATAAAAATGACTACACCCTTATATATAGAAGTAAATCAATTAATGAAATCATAATCATTTATTCAAATCAATAATCTTCAATCAACTGAATAAATACAACTTTCTATACATTTTCCTTCTTTTATCTTTCAGAATTCCATCTACATGATCATTAATATATGTCAGTTCATAGAAACTGAGCATGATAGGTACTAAATATTTAGAACAATATGTTCTAACTTAATAATTTCATAAAAGGAACACTACTTTTAAATGAAATTTTTGTAAGGTTCAAAAGGGAGTACATAATTTTTATGATCAAACCAAAAGAACACCGTCAATGAGACCATCGAAAGAAGACAAGTTAAAACAAAAAAATCATAAATTAAATAAAATTAAATGTTAATAAAAGTCACACAAGGTCACCCTAAAACAAATGTAATTGATCCTAATAAATCATATAAATAAAGTAAAATATTTAATAAAGTTTATGTAACTAACATATTCAACTATTGTTTTACTTAATAAAGAAAATAATACACAAAGTAATGATTATACAAGTCATCCTTGTATAATTTAAATCATTCAACCCATTATAGCAGTCAAGTAAATTTTAGTCATTTACACTACAAACTGAGTTCATCTTAATTTAAGAACTCATAGTAATACCAACTTCCAAGTAAGGGTTGATTCAAAATGAAATTGATCTAATGAAGTATGAAATTATACTTCAACATAATCATTACAAGTCAGATAATAACTAAGTAGTTATAGACCCCAACGGTCAAGACACTCCACTATGTTATCAACAGATACTTGGTTATAATTGAATTGACATCATTTAGCCTGAACTATAAAGCCATTATTCCTTGTAATAACAAAGGAATTATAAGGGTATTAACACTATAAACTTAGAGCCACATAATTAATGTAAGAAAATAAGTATGTTTACTTTATACAAACTCCATGCCACTTTCTAAGCTTTCCCAACTATCTAACTAGACACAATTTTATAATAGTTCAAAACATCAATAAATAAATTAAGTCCAAGCTCAATACAAACTTAATCTATTTTATATCCAATAAGAAGTATAAATTAACAATATCATCCTATTCAAAAATCTTTTCAAACAAAAAATCACTTATAAGGTCTACTAGTTTGGGAGTGTGAAGTCGAGGCCATCTCAACTTCTTATCTCCATTATCCCGTAACCATTTTAAAATGATTTCGGTAAATAGAGGATGAGGTCACAACTAAGGGATTAAAGAAATATGATACAAATCGTTCAACAAATTGAGCTTGAGTATCAATAAGAGTTTTATAGTCTTAGGTAAATCCAGTTCCTTTTCATAGATCATCGCGTGAAAAGGTTTGACCAAGCCCCGAACCTTTCCACAAGGTGAGAAGGACAATGGAGGTAAGAGAAAATAGAAGTAAAATTTTTATGAGCCCTCTATACCCCTTTATATCCATCGACTATGGCCCAATATTTAAAATGCAAAGGTGTCCTCACGAGATAGACGAAGTGAAATATGCTTCATATTAAATCTTTAACTACCCAAGATCCTCAAACCGACTCGGTAAAACCTACATTCAAACCCATTTAAGGTTTGAAGGCATCAATCTAAAAGGATTAAATACTCAAATACCTAAAACCATTATTGTTTGTAGTAATGGAGTTTCATGAAACTTAAACACAATCAACTAAATATGTAGTCATTTATAAAACAAATCAACAAGCCTTTCACTAACGAACTGGATATACTATTTATAGAGTTATATCTCCACATTTAAGTTGGTATATAAAATACCCAGAAATAGAAAATATATTCAAACATAACCTCCAAACACCCACTTCTAGGTAAGAATAAGTTCAAGCCAAACTTGCATTACCTGCAAAATGGGTATCAACAAAACAAGCAACATTGCTACAAAAGGCATCAAAACAAATCTGAAACAAGCATTCTTATTTCAAAATCAACTCAAGTATAACCGTGCTCTAATTCATTTAAGTCACGGTCAAGAATACACATCCTAAAACCATTATATTTTGTAATACGACCATATACAAACAATATTTCAAAATACAACCAAATAAGAGAGTAATGATACACATACACAAAACCTATAACCAGAGATCACAATTTCATTGCAAGAGCATAGTTATTTTCATGAAATAATTAAATAGAGAAAATTATTTCAAGGAGTTAGATCCTATCATGCCTAGTAGAGCTCTGCAAAACTCTTCTAAGCTCCTAAAGTCTTTATCCAATTTTTCACAAAGACCTCCTCGGAGAATCGAAATGGCGTCCAAAGAAACCCCATATTCTTCTTCTTTCCATTTAAATAGACTTCAACATAAATCTTTCTCCACTTTTTCCTCCATGTAGCTAATGGATCTAAATTTAACCAAAACAAAAAACCAGTTTGAAATATGACATGCTTACATGCAAAGTAAAATAGCTCGAATGAAAAAAAATTACAATAAAACCAAACTCCCTTCTTTTCCCCAAAAAAATGTCATGTTTCCTAAGGTGGTAATGGGGGTTCAATTAATTCATGATGAGACTTTTATTTACAGTCCTTAATCCCACCATTACATCCATCGCGAACTAAATTTTTCTTAGAAAACTTTCCATTGAGCTTCTCTTTACTAATTGTTAGCATTAATTTTGGCATGCATGCCAAGTTTTACTTGGTCTCCACTTAAATTTGGTGGTGGCCTCCAATAAATTTTGACATTTAAATTTCCAAGTACAACATAATTGGTGTTGAATTCTTACCATTCGATTGGTGCCATTTTGAGCTTGCACCATGTTACCGTAAATTTTCAAATTTGTATCTACTCAAAAACATTTTATCCTTTGATTTGATGGTATTTAATTCTTCCCCTCTAGTTTAATGCTTTAAAATTCTTACAAACTTCTCGTTTTGCCCTAATTTGGAAGAATAATCCAAGTTTTCCTTTTCGTGCTCTAGTTTTTCCAATTTTTTGGGCTATGTAATTTTTCTCTTTACTAGATCATGGAAAAATAAAAATTGATCAAATCATACCTTTTTGTATTTGAAAATCCAAATCCTAGGTCGGGAATGTTGTAAAGAACATGGTTAAGTTGATTTAAAATCAAAAAATCTTCCATCCTTGGTGAAAAATTGAATTCTAGGGCATGCTTTGAATTTTTGTGCTTTGTGATCATACAAGTGTCATTTTCTGTCAATTTCTTCCTCAAACATGCATTGGCAATGTGGCAGTTTCTAATTAGCTGAGGAAAAGTGGGGAAGTGTTGTAACTTTTCATTTTTCACCTTTTAGCAAATGGGGCATTTTCAGGTGTAGGGATCTATTTTTTCCAAATCTTCCTCTGTGGCGTGTTCTTATTGGCCTAAGGATGGTAGATGGTTAGATATCCTTAGGGATTTTGAATTTACTTTGTGAAAATTTTAAAAGTCAAAAATTGGCCCAAAACCCTGTAGCCAATCGGGAGTGGACACGTGTCCATACAAGGTCAGAGGGAGGAGCGGCCGAGGGGGGACTTAGAGTTTTTGGCTCTAATTCTATAAAGCTTCCAAATATGTTTTAGATCCACTCTAATCAGAGGAGGACATGTGGCAGCACGGCATGCGTAGAGCAGTCGGTGGCCGACGGAGGAGGTAAAAGGGGATTTTTTCCCGTTTTCACAAAAGAGTTCAAAATAAAAAAATAGTGTGCCCCGCAAACGAATCATAGGTGGACATGTGTCCAACAGAGTCAGAGGGAAGTGTGGACCACGAGAAGGAAAAGGTAAAATTTTCCCTTTTGGTCAAAAAGACCTAGGGTAAAATTTTGGAGTGTGGCCCTGCAGTGAATCACAGATGGAGGTGTGGCGGAGGATAAGGCAAGTCGGCAGGATGGCGGAGGTAGGAGGGAATTATTCTCTTTTGCAAAAAAAGGAATCATAATCAAAATTTGGAGTGCTGGCCCATGATGAATCACAAGGAGACACATGGTGAGAAAGAAATCAGAGGTGCGTGCCCGCGGGGCAAAAATTGAAAATTTTCAAAAAAATAAAAAAAGGTCAAAATGCGTAGAATTGAAGCATGATCCCAATGGGACCCACCATGTGCCACGTGTCAGCTCCAAAATTGAAAGGCGGAGGGGTGGGGGGAATTTTTTTTTTCCATTTTTTCAAAAATGTCAAAAAGACAAAGGATGAACCCGAATTGATTTCTAATCATATTGTGACACGTGTTGGGTCCGAGAAGGAGGCAGGGACAAAATGAAATTTTTTCCAAATTTTCAAAAGTTCATTAAGTAAATGTTTTAGAACTGGGCCCAATCCAATCATTTTTTACCACGTGTCCATCCTTATCCAAAAAATTAAAAAGGTAACTCAAGTTTATTTCAAAGTCCACATCTTCCACGTGGAGGGCCAAGATTAAAAGATGGATAAGATCAAAGGTTGTTGTGCATCCATTTGTTTTGACCGCCACAGGAGCTCCAAGAAGCTTGGAATCACGATTTTTGCATCAAAATTCATCAAATTTATAATGATTTTGTGTTGTCTTTGACTTCTAGGGTCATTGGCATCACTTTCATAGCTTAATTCTTTGATTTGAGGTGTTTTTGTAATATATTTTTACTCAGCCTGAGCAAGCACGTGGAATGTTGAATTCAAAGTTGCAGAGGTAGTTTTAAAAGGTGAAATGATGAGAGGAAAGGTGTTTGCATGCCTCAATGATGAAAAATGTGCCTCCAGAATGGATAATGATCTAGTTATTTGGAATGATTCACCATTTTAGAAACACCTGGCATCTCTCGTTGCAAATTTGTTAAATGTCATTTTCAGTGTGGTGGTGTAATTTCTGAGTTTTCACACTTTGCCCTATTTTTCTATATTTATTTTTGCCCATTTTTCAAGAAACATTCATTTTCTTGAGTAGGTGATTTGTAACTCATTTTATCCACTTGAATGCCTTCAAAATGCCCTCAATATTGTTATTTTTCCCTAAATTGAAATAAAATCCAATTTTTCCCTTTTCGTGCCCCAATTTTTTCATTTATACGAGCTGTGCCATTTTTCCATTGCCCATTCGTGCAAAAAAATTAAAGTGGATTGAACCCAAGTTTTTTTCTATTAAAATCTCATTCCCAGGCCTAAATCATTGAAAAATCATGTTTCATTGGATTCAAAATTGAAAAATCCACCTTGTGTAAAAATTCAATTTCTAGGGCTGCCTCTGTATTTTCACGTTTTGGTCGGCTCTTAGGTGTCAAATTAATCATTCAGAGCTTTTGGTGATGTGGCAGGCTCTCATTGGCTGAGGAAGGTCAATAAAATGTTATAACTTGTCATTTTTGAAATTTTGGTGAAAGGAAAATTTTTGCTCGAGGGCCTGTGCCCAATGTTATGATGACACGTGGCTTGGAGGATAAATGGAGAGGCAGGGACCGAGAAAATTTTTGATGCTTTTTGGCTCAGGGTGTCGGAGGAAAAATTTGGCTGCGAGATCTTGTTAAATGAGAAGGTAACACGTGTCCCAAATTTGGTAGAGATGTGGAGCGCAAAGAGAAAATGGGAAAAAATTACAAATTTCGGCGAAAAATCTAAAAAATAAAAAAACTTGTCCATGACCCTGACGAGAAAATTTGAGGGTTTCCCCCTTGCATCTAATCAGGGGGTGACACATGGCACATTTCAAAGGGTGAAAATGGGAGCATGGTCCCACAAAATGTTTTTGTGCTTTCGGAGGATTAAAGGCAATTTTGGAGGGTCAGCTCAACATCCAATGGGATGGAGACACGTGGCAGAGGAGATAGAGGGTGTTCGGGCCCACGGAGGTTTTGGAGAAAATTTTCCTTTTCTCAAAAAAGTGGAAAAATTCATCAAATTGGCCCACAGTTTTTGTAGGACCAACAGGAGGACACATGGTGTGTCCAGGGGCTCATGGGGAAAATATTCAAAATTTTCCCGAAGTCAAAAAGGGTTTAAAATGCATTTTTAGGATTGGGGGCCCGCCCCAATCATATTTGGACATGTGTCCCACCTTATTCAAAGGAAAAAAGGTAATTTTGGAATTTTGAAGGGGATTTGAATCTGACACATGGAGGGCAGAGATTTAAAGTTGATTTTTAATCAACGGTTGCTATGCAATTTCATTTTTGGGCACCATGGAAGCTCCAGGAAGCTTGGAATCATCGTTTCTTCACCAAAATGCATGAAATTTTATATGATTTCACATCCTTTCGGCCTTCTAAGTGCAATCGCATCATATTTATGAGCTGATTCAGTGCCCTATAGTGTTTTTCGTGAAATATTTTTCTCGGCCGTGAAAAACATGTGAAAGATAAAAAAAAGTTGTAGAGTTAAAAATGATGAGGGGAAAAGGTGAAAAATGATTGCAAAAGAATGGTAGCATGTCCGAATTCCAAAAATGTGACCACAGGATGGATAAGGATATGAATCCACATAATATTTTGAAATATTTGTGCATCTCTGGCATTTTGTGAGCTATTTTACAGTTTGATGTCATTTTCATGAAATGGATAGAGTTTTGTAACAAATTTGATCCCTTGAGCATATTATTTTCTTGGGATGCAAGGATCCAAGTTGGCATAGGGTATATTATGTAGTTTGGAGGCATTTTGTAAAGGTCTGTTGAGAATTTTGGAAAAGGAGAGAAGAATTTTCACAGGGAAAACTGGAAGAAGTCCATTTCCTTTTGGAGAAACTACCTGAGAGCCATTTTTATTCTGTTTGCATCAAATGTTCATCATGTTGAGTTGGTTTCAGCTGTAAAGCCATCAACAAGCTTTGAGATTGTTTAAATAACATTCCCTTTGTGATATATTTGATTAAATTCTTGGATTAACTAGTTTTATCTCTTGGCAAAGCTTGCATACACTTGTATTTCATTATGTTTTTAATTTTTGTTTCATGCTCATGTTACAATCTTGTGTTTGAGATATCTTTTGATCATACATGGTCTCATTTCTTGTAGAGGGTTTGAAGGCATCTACAATCTTCCATTCAGAAGAGCATTCATTTGAGTGAAGATAAATAGATTTAAATTCATCTTACCTTCCTTGTAAATTGAGGGTGTTTGTAAACCTTTGGGTGTACCTTAGGTCATGATCTAACAAGGGTTTCTAAATGCTTCATTGATTTTTTGCTTCAAGCCTTTGTGGTAGGTTATCAAAGTTTTTATGGAATAGTGCAGATTTGGGCATCCATATGTGCACACATCTTGTTGAAAGAGCACTTCAAATTCATTGAAACATCTTTGTTGTTTAGGTGTTGTAATTCATTTGCAAAGTTTCCCAAAGAAGGTGATGACTTATAACTACTCTTGTCCCAACATCTCTCATCAAAATATCATTTTAAACTAACTCATCCTACCTATAATATGTCCGCATTGTGTGTCCACACAAGAATTCAATCCTTTCACTAAAGTGCACAAAGTTGATCAGGGTTTTATCATGTCTTTAGCAGTTCTTGCTTTGTTTTGAAAACATTTCCATCATTTAGTAGTGACAACTCCTTTGAGTTTCGATAATGGATACTTGATCATGTTTTCACAAATCCTCTTCTATATCATATGCAAAACATAAGGATATATTTATCTCCTTACCATATAAGGGCTGCAATATAGGTTCTCTTGCCTTGGTTGATAGGCTCAACCTAAAATAGTGAGGGTTAGATCAAAACGCTCTTGAAGGTGGTATCCACTTCCTCAAATCTTGAATGTAAACAAGTAGATAGGTGTGATCCCCAGCTAAAAATGACATACAAACCATCTATCTATACTTCATTTTCTTGTGCAAGTTCTTGATGATGTTCAAGTTGTGAAGGAGACTAAATATGGATATCAACACCCCAGTGCCACCGCTGCCGAGGAGTATCTTTGATTTATTAATGGTTTTTAATTATTTGAAAAATTTGAGCATTTGTGTGATCAAGTATGTAAGTTGTTACATTCTTGAGATATCATTTCATACTTCAGATCTGCATGTTTTGGGTAAAAAGGATTTCAAAATCTGCTTGATCCTCTTACTTACCAGAAATTTTATATGATTTGGATGCATTGTTTTTGGTGGAATCAAGAAGAAGAAGATCTGATTTGTAAATCCTTGAAAAGTTTTCAGTCATAGCATACATTTGACATAATATTTTAGTGCTTTCTTGCACAACTAAGGTGGAAATCCTTAGTGGCAACTCCATGTTGTTGGGATCTTAAAATACCAGTTGTCTTACACATTTTTGTCATTTGAAACTTATTGTTTAAATCTATCAAGCTAGAGGGAAGGAGATCCCTCTTCATCAAGGACTCTTCTAAGAAGTTGCTCACCAAATCAAGAAGCTCATAACTAGAAGGAAGAAGAGTGTGGAAAGTGGTTGGTGATTTGGTTGCAAGAAAATAAATCCCCATAGTTGAATTTGAAGGAGAGCACTGTTATTGAAGACTATAATTCTTCTTCAAGTAGATCTGATTCAAGAAATCTTCTTGCTGATTTTGTTCTCCATTAGGTGAGGGACCTTCTTGTGTATTTAAAAAACTTACTCCTAGATCTACTCCTGTGGTTTCTAAGTTTGCTAAAGTTTATCAAGAGAGAGAGCCTTTGGGGGGTTGTCATTTTAAAGATCACTCATCTATTCCAATCAGACCCATTACTACTCCTAATTAGCTTGTTTCACCTCCAAGATCACCCCCACCAAACAATATGGCTCATCCTAGACCTCTATTTGTTGGTAACACCTTTGGTCCTATAAATTTTGGAGGAATGGTCCAAGGTAACAATGCCATTACAAGAGATCAACATCTTAAACTCTTTTTTAACATGATGGAGGACTTTGAGATAGAATTTGAGGATGTGTATATTAATTTTTTTATTCATAGATTTGAGGAAGATGCAAGAGGATTGGTACAAAGCTTTTCCCGATAACTCTATTGACTTATGGCGAGAGATGAGTAATGCATTGATTACAATATGGAGACAAACAGATCAAAGGTTCCTTCTATATGAGTTTGAGAACATCAAGAAGAACCCGATGAGACAATCCATGACTTTAATACAAGATTTAATAAAACATTGAGAAGGTTAGCTATCATTTTGAGGCCTTGTGATGAATCTTTCTTGATCAAATATGAATATGCATTTGATAAAAGGAAGCCTATTACTTGAGAGACAAAAACCCTACAAACTTGAGACAAGCTTCCACCATGGCACTTCAAATTGAAAATAATATTAAAGCTATTGGTAAACCACTTACGAGGGATGGTGTGAAGCTGATAAACCCTTAGAAGTGTTAAGATAGCAAAGGTTTTGATTTGGAAGATGTTGTCAAGACTTTGGTAGGGGCTATCAAAGAAATTTATTACAAATTAGCCCACACTCAGAAAGGAATTGGGAAAAGTTCACAAGGACAGAAAAGAACTCAAAACCATGATATATTTGGCAATCATCCTAGGGGTGATCAAAGACAAGATGATAGAGGTAAAGGGCCTGTTGGATTTGTAAATAGACAACCCCAAGTACGTGAAAATAGAGTGGTGCCTGACGCTTTGACTACAATAGTTGTTGTTGTTCAAGAAATTGCTGATATGGATTGGTGTGACAAATGTTTTCTTCCTCATCCACCGTGTGAATGAACTAGCAAGATATTGATGATGATAATGAGAATGAAATGGATGATGAAATTTGTAATATGGGAAGCTCTTCGGGCTCATAACAAACAACAGCATCAATATATGTGATAAGTGCAAGGACTGCTGCAACCTTTTGGGATTGCATAAAGAGGGTACCATTTCTTTCTCTTCCTCAAACTCATGATGTAGATGTAGTTCAGGCATTTGAAATTTCTAATAATGACTTTGAATATCTAAGGGATTTAATGATCAAGAAGTATGATGGTGGTATTCCTTCAGAGGAAGATAGACAATTGTTAATGAATGTTGTGGTTGGTCAAGAGAAAGAGTACAATACTAGAAGTAAAGTTGTTAAAGGAGCTGGTCCTCAAGCCAAAACAAAGACACCCTTGCTCACAAGCATTCCCAAGGATAATCCTAGAAACGAAACAATTGCCAACAACCCTATTGTCCCATGCAAAAATATTAGTCCTTTTCATGCCCAGGCTGCCAAGAATATTTCTCCATCTGATGAACCTTCTTGTCTCCCCTTTAATGTTGTTTTACCAAAGAATGTTCCATATGATATAGCCCAGGTATTGAGCCAAATTAAAGTGATTGTTCCCATCATTGATTTTCTTAGAATACCTGAGGACAAGAAAAGAGCATTTGAATACTTGGGATTGAAAGAAGAAAAGGTTACCCCAAGCAGAAATATAAATGTTTTTAACTATCCTCTTCAAAGCATTGTTGGCCTTGAAACACCACCGCCAATGGGATATTTTGGAGAGGCACCTGAAGTGTATTTGTGGACATCCTTGGTTGATTCCCAATTGAATGTTGATCCATTCCTCACAACTTTTATCATAAAATATAGGTTGCTTCACTTTGCATGTTTGATTCGGTGCATCATGTAATGTCATGCCTCTAGAGGTCATGAATGAGTTAGATATCAAAGTGACAAGAGCATATGGGAAGTGTACAACCATGGATTCAAGGAAGTGGCAGTTTATGGTTGTGTGAAAGGTTTAGTAGTGTAGCTTGCAGCCTATCAGGTAAGAATTTAAAACTTGATGTTGTAATTGTTGATTGCCCTACTAAATGGGGTATGCTTTTGTCAATAAAATGGGATGCAAGTGTTTGTGGTAGTTTTCAAATGGACATGTCTTTTACCATCATTCCCATTGAGGGCAGCCTTGTCAAACTCTATGGTGAAAAGAAGATGTTACACTTGATTGAAGATCCCAACAATGCTTCTTATAAAGTGTTGTTTGCTGATGTGGATGTTGACCACGTCATTAGTTTTCTTGATGGAAAAGAGAATAAGATGGATAAATCAAAATGCCTTGGTATGGTAGGTTCTCCTTGGACATTACTATTTGATGGATCTTGCTCCAAAGTTGGAAATGGTGTTGGTATAGTGTTGGTTTCTCCTAGTTTGGAAGAGTTTCCTTTCTCCTTCAAGCTCAATTTTGAATGCACTAACAACATTGCTGAGTATGAGGCATTATTATTGGGATTAAGGATTGCATGGAAATATGGAGTGAAGGATATTTTTGCCAAGGGGGATTCAGAGCTGGTTGTCAAGCAAGTAAGAAAGTTGTATGCCACAAAAAATCAGTGTATGAAACAATATAAGCATGTTGTTTGGGACTTGATTGAAATGTTTGATTCCTTTAACATTGTTTACCATGATAGAAGTCTTAATGTTGCTGCTGATAAGCTGGCTGTCCTTGGTTCTAGATTTGACAATTGCACCATTTCACCTTTTTGTGAATATAACATTGAAGTGCTAACAAGGCCAGCTATCCCGGATAATGTGAAACATTGGCAGATTTTTGATGATGATGCACAAGTGTTGAGATTCTTACAATGCCAAGGTGAGTTTTCTGGTCAGAATATTGATTGGGAACCAATGGTATGCATGAATGAAGGTAGAGAAACTTTGTTTGACAAGGATATTATACAATTGAAGACAAATACCATTCCTAAAGGTCTTGTTGCACTTGAATCCAATTTTAACAATGTTGATTGCATCATAAATAGAAAGATGTCTGCTTCAAGGGATGTGGAAGAGCACATCTTAGGAACTCGGGACAAACCAAGAAAGATTTGGTTGGGCAGCAATCTCAGAAAGAAGAAAAACAGTCCTATGCCCAACTTTTAAATAAATATCAAGACTACCTTGCTTGGTATTATTAAGAGCTAAAGGCATATAGAGAAGATTTATTTCAGCATGAGATTCCTCTTGAGGCCAAGACTAAGCCATTTAGATAAAAACAAAGGCCTATTAACCCATTACTTTCCATGAAAATGAAAGAAGAGTTGAAGAAATTGAGAGATGGTGGCATCATTTAGCCTACTAGATACTCTTCTTGGGTTGCCAACCTTGTGCCAGTTAGAAAGAAGAATGGTGATATCAGGCTTTGTGTGGATTTTAGGAATCTAAAAAAGCATATATGAAGGACAACTACCCATTGCAAAACATGGAGAATATGTTGCAGCTTGTAACAGGGTCAGAGATTCTTTCTACTTTAGATGGTTTCTCTGGATACAATCAAGTAGTTGTCAAAGAATCAGAAAGACTTAAGACAACCTTCACTACTCCTTGGGGGACTTATGTTTTTGTAAGGATGCCTTTTGGATTGATGAATGATGGTGCTACTTTTCAAAGGGAAATGGATGTTGCCTTTGCTGGTTATATCAATGAATTCATAGTAGTTTACCAAGATGATGTGATTGTTGTTTCAAGACAACGAGTAGACCATTTGCAACACCTAGAGAAAATGTTGATCAGATGTAGAGAGTATGAAATTTCACTTAATCCAAAGAAGTTTCATTTTGGCATACAAAAGGCCAAGTTGTTGGGACATATTGTGTCCAAGGAAGGTGTTATGAGAGACCCTAAGAGAGTGGAAGCAATCAGGAAGGTGCCTATTCCAAGAACCAAGAAAGGTATTCAATCTTTCTTTGGCCAAATCAATTTCATTAGAAGGTTTGTTTCTCATTTTTCTAAGCTAACTCTCCCAATCACAAGAATGATAAGAAAGGATCAAGTTATTAAGTGGGAAGAGGCTGCCATCCAATCTTTTGAAGGAATAAAGGATGCACTTAAGCATGCACCTGTTTTGGCAGCTCCAAACTACAAGAGACTTTTCCAAATCTTCTCTTTTGCATCTGAATTTACTATTGCTTCAGTTTTTTTACAAAAGGATGAGAATGGAGCTGAGAGGCCTATTGCTTTCTTTAGCAAGGATTTACAAGCAACTGAACTAAAGTACACATTTATGGAGAAACAAGCATTTGCATTAGTGAAAGAAACAAAGATTTTTAGACCTTACATTTTGAGTTCAAAGGTTGTTGCCTATGTTCCTCATACAATGGTTAAAGACATCTTATCAGACATGGAGATATCAAGCAAGAGATGTAGATGGGTCAAAAATTATAAGAATATGACATGGACATTCAAACTACAAAGCTGGTAAGAGGTTTGGGTCTTGTCAAGCTCATGGCTGAGAGTAACTTGTAAAATGTAGAAGTGAATCAACTAGATGAAGAAAGGGCAGATCTACTTGATAAATTGATGAATTATGAATGGTACAAGGATGTGGTATTATATTTCAAGCACTGTGCTATCCTAGTCACTTGAATAAAAATAAAAAAAGAGCCCTCAAGTGGCTTCACAAAAGTATATCATACATGCACTTGGGCTAGCTTGGAAGAATCTGAAGGTGTCCTATTGAAATGCATAACTGAAGATTGAGCCCCCAATTTGATTTTTGACTTCCATGGAGGAGTTTGTGGAGGAAATTTTGCTGGGAGAGTGACATCACACAAGATTTTAAGAGCTAGTTATTGGTGGCCTACTCTTTTTAAAGATGCAACCCAGCTAGTTAGAAGATGTGATAGTTGCACAATGCTTCATAGGAAGATTGAGAGATTCAGGATCCCTTCCTTTGCAACCTGTATCAATTGAAGCTCCTTTCAAACAATGGGGAATGGAATTCATAGGTGAGATCTCAGATCCTTCTAGTGTTGGTTACAAATGGATCCTTGTAGCAACTGATTATTTCACAAAATGGGTTGAATCCATTCCATCTAGAAAGGAAACACACCAAGTGGTGATGGATTTCTTGTTGAATCATATCATATGTAGGTTTGGAGTTCTAGTTAAGATTGTATCTGATAATGCTATGTGTTTTAGAGCCAAGCCTTTGATGGCAATGTGCAATGAATATGGGATAAATATGACTTATTCTTCAAATTACAATCCACAAGGGAATGGACAAGCTGAGTCAAGTAATAAGAACTTGCTCAATATTATTAGAAGGAATTTGGAGATCAATAAGAAGAAGTGGGGAGAGCAATTAAAATTTGCAGTTTGGGCAGATAGAATAACTCCTAAAAGAGCAACTGGTAAGAGCCCATTTGAATTGGTCTATGGAACACAAGCATTGTTGCCCTTACATTTGCAATTGTCCACATTTCAGTTTTCCCAGTAGTTAGAAGATCAAGAACATGGCCCATATGAATCAAGGATAAATAAAATCATTGAGTTGGATGAAGAAAGAAGAGCCTCTCATCAAAGGCATGTCAGATTTAGAGAGAAATTGAAGAAGTTATTTGATAAGAAGGTCACCCCTAGAGCCTTCAGTGTTGGAGATCTGGTTTTGCTGTGGGATAGTAGGCATGAAGACAAGGGAAAGCATGGAAATTTTGATGCTCTATGGATAGGCCCTTATGCCATTGATATCAGGATTGGAGAAAATACATTTTTTCTCAAGGATTTGGATGGGGATTTTCTGGAGCTGCCTATTAATGGCAGACATTTAAAACATTTCTTGGATTAAATCCCCATGTGAGGTATGCACAAGTTGTACATTTTGTATAGCCCTTGTTTTTTTTTTTTTCCTTGTTCTTGTTGTTGTTGTTGGCTTTTGGTTTCCCTTTTTCCTTGGCAACCATTGTTGGTCTAGTATTTTCAGTCCTTTTTGGTGAAAATTCAAGTTTTTTGGGCTGCAAATGTGTCTTTGACTCCTTGCCCAATGGATTTTTGGCACTTGGTCTATGTTGTGATCTTGTGTCACTCGCTGGAAGTGCCCATCCCCAAGTAGGAGCCAATGTTGGTGCAATTTCTGAGTTTTCACACTTTGCCCTATTTTTCTATATCCATTTTTGCCCATTTTGTCAAGAAACATCCATTTTCTCGAGTGGGTGATCTGCAACTCATTTTATCTAGTTGAATGCCTTCAAAATTCCCTCAATGTTGTTATTTTTCCCTAAATTGAAACAAAATCCAAGTTTCCCCCTTGTTGTGCCCCAATTTTTCAATTTATATGGGTTGTGTCGTTTTTCCATTGCCCATTCGTGAAAAAAATTAAAGTGGATCGAACTTGAGTTGTTTGCTGTTAAAATCTCATTCCCCAGGCCTAAATCATTGACAAATCATGTTTCATTGGATTCAAAACTGAAAAATCCACCTTCCTTGTGTGAAAATTCAATTTATGGGGTAGCCTTTGTATTTTAATGTTTTGACGTCTCTCGAGCCATCAAATTAATCATTCTAGGATTTTGGTGATGTGGCAGGCTCTCATTGGCTAGGAAAGGTTGAAAAAATGTTATAACTTGTCATTTTTGAAATTTTGGTGAAAGGAAGTTTTTGCACCAAGGGCCCGCGCCCAATGGTATGATGACACGTGGCTCAGAGGACAAGTGGCGAGGTGGGGGAATTAGAATTTTTTTGATATTTTTGGCTTAAGGTGTTAGAGGAAAAATTTGGCCCACGAGCCTCGTACTAAATGAGAAGGCAACATGTGTCCGGATTTGGCGTAGATATGGAGTGCGGAGAGAAAATGGGAAAAATTTACAAATTTTGGCGAAAAATCTAATAAACCAAAAAACTTGTCCATGACCCTGACGGGAAAAGTTGAAGGTGTCCCCCACATCCAATCAGGGGGCGACACATGGCACATTTCAAAGGGTGAAAATGGGAGTGCGGGCCCACAAAAGGTTTTTGTGCTTCTGGAGGATTAAAGGCAATTTTGGAGGGTCGGCTCCGCATCCAATGGGACGGAGACACATGGCAGAAGATGGAGCGGGTGTTCGGGCCCGCGGAGGTTTTGGAGAAAATTTTCCTTTTCTCAAAAAGTGGAAAAATTCATCAAATTGTCCCGCGGTTTTTAGAGGACCCATAGGAGGACACGTGGCTTGTCCACGGGGCTCGCATGGAAAATATTCAAAAATATTCCGAAGTCAAAAATGGTTTAAAATGCATTTTTAGGATTAGGGGCCCGCCCCAATCGTATTTGGACACGTGTCCCACCTTATTCAAAGGAAAAAAGGTAATTTCGACATTTTTGAAGGGGATTTGAATCTGACACCTAGAGGAGAGAGATTTAAAGTTGATTTTTAATCAACGGTTGCTGTGGAATTTCATTTTTGGGCGCCATGGAAGCTCCAGGAAGCTTGGAATCATCGTTTCTTCACCAAAATGCATGAAATTTTATATGATTTCACATCCTTTCGGCCTTCTGAGTGCAATGGCATCATTTTTATGAGCTGATTTTGTGCCCTGTAGTGTTTTTCATGAAATATTTTTCTCATCCCGTGAAAAACAAATGAAAGGTAAAAATAAAAGTTGCAGAGTTAAAAATGATGAGGGAAAAAGGTGAAAAATGATTACAAAATCATGTTGGCATGTCTAAATGCCAAAAATGTGACCCTAGGATGGATAAGGATCCAAATCCATGCAATATTTTAAAATATTTGTGCATCTCTGGCATTTTGCGAGTTGTTTTACAGTTTGATGTCATTTTCATGAAATGGATAAAGTTTTGTAACAAATTTGATCCCTTGAGCATATTATTTTCTTGGGATGCAAGGATCCAAGCTGGCATAGGGTATATTATGTAGTTTGGAGGCATTTTTTAAGGTCTGTTGAGAATTTTGGAGAGAAAGAGAAGAATTTTCACGTGGAAAACTGGAAGAAGTCCATTTCCTTTTGGAGAAACTACCTGAGAGCCATTTTTATTCCTGTTTGCATCAAATGTTCATCATGTTGAGTTGGTTTCAGTTGTAAAGCCATCAACAAGCTTTGAGATTGTCTAAATAACATTCCCTTGCTGATATATTTGATCAAATTCTTGGATTAACTAGTTTTATCTCTTGGCAAAGCTTGCTTACACTTGGTATTTCATTATGTTTTAATTTTTGTTTCATGCTCATGTTGCAATCTTGTGTTTGAGATATCTTTTGATCATACATGGTATCATTTCTTGTAGAGGGTTTGAAGGCATCTACAATCTTCCATTCAGAAGAGCATTCATTTGAGTGAAGATAAATAGATTTAAATTCATCTTACCTTCCTTGTAAATTGAGGGTGTTTGTAAACCTTTGGGTGTACCTTAGGTCATGATCTAACAAGGGTTTCTAAATGCTTCATTGATATTTTGCTTCAAGCCTTTGTGGCAGGTTATCAAATTTTGTATGGAATAGTGCAGATTTGGGCATCCATATGTGCACACATCCTGGTTGAAAGAGCACTTCAAATTCATTGAAACATCTTTGTTGTTTAGGTGTTGTAATTCATTTGAAAAGTTTCCCAAAGAAGGTGATGACTTCTAACTACTCTTGTCCCAACATCTCTCATCAGAATATCATTTTAAACTAACTCATCCTACCTACAATACCCCTGCATCTGCATTGTGTGTCCACAAAAGAATTCAATCCTTTCACTAAAATGCACAAAGTTGATCAGGGTTTTATCATGTCTTTAGCATCTCTAGCTTTGTTTTGAAAACATTTCCATCATTTAGTAGTGAAAACTCCTTTGAGTTTGGATAATGGATACTTGATCATGTTTTCACAAAGCCTCTTCTATATCATATGCAAAACATAAGGATATCTCCATCTCTTTACCATATAAGGGCTGTAATATAGGTTCTCTTGCCTTGGTTGATAGGCACAACCTAAAATAGTGAGGGTTAGATCAAAACCCTCTTTAAGGTTCTATCCACTTCTTCAAATCTTGAATGCAAACAAGCATATAGGTGTGATCCCCGGCTACAAATGACATATAAACCATCTATTTATCCTTGAGTGTCTTGTGCAAGTTCTTGATGTTGTTCAAGTTGTGAAGGAGATTAAATCTAGATACCAACACAGTGAATCATGAGAAATGCTATAAAAATTTTGATCCCTTGGCATATTATTTTCTTTGTAAAGAAGGATCAAATGTCGCAAGAGATATATAATGCATTTTTGGAGAAATGTAAGATGTCAGGAAAAATTTTAAATCATAAGCAAATTCTGATAAAAATCTCATCTTCTGAGAAACCCACCAGAGAACTAGGATAATTTCTTCTGTGTTAGATATTCATGTATGTGAGTTGGTTAGAAGTGTATAGCCATCACACAGCTCCGATATTATTCATGAAACTCTCCCCTACCGATGAATCTAACAATCTTTTTAGTTAATCTGTGTGTTTTTGGGAAATATGGTGTTTGTTATCATATTTAAATGCCTGTAAATAGTTTTCATTATTCTTGTTGTAATCTTGCAGTGAAAGTATTTAGAAATCACACAAGATCTCCATTGCTTGTTGATAATTTAGTGGCATTTGTAATGTCATATTCAGAAGAGCCTTCATGTGATAAGGAGATAAACAAATTTAAAATCACTTTACCTTCCTTGACTATAGAGATTGATTGTAAGCCTTTGGGGGCACCTTAGGCATAGTTTGATCAAGGATTTTTGTGTTTGATTTAGTTATTTACTTCAATATTTTGTAGTCAGTTCTCAAATATTGTGTGAAGAGTGTTTCCTAGGCTTCCATTTATGCCTCTTCTGGTTGAAATAATGTCTTTATTATTTGAAGCATTTTATCTGATATTTGTTTCAAGTATTGTGGAGGTTGTCAAAGATCTGATATATCCTAGTTTGTCTCATCAAAACCCAACCAAAAAAATCATTATAAACAACCCATCCTACACATACCACCCCTACATCTACATTTTGTGTCAATAAAAGAATACAATCTATTTACAAAAAAGAAAAAAGAAAATCAGGATTGTACAATGTCTTCAGTAACCCTTGCCTTGCATTGAAAATATCTCCATAATCTGGGAGTGACAACTTGTGAAAGTCATATTTGGAGTATTGATCATATTTTCCCAAGGAATTTTCATACTACTTACATAAATTGAGGGATATATTCAACTCCTTCACCATTTGGGGATTACAATATAGGTTCTCTTACCTTGGTTGAAAGGCACAACCTAAAATAGTGAGGGTTAGATCAGATTCTTTCAAGGTGCTATCCATTTCTCCACAAATCTGAGTGTTAGTTAGATCACATCCTCAGCTACAAAATGAAACACATCAAGATCTATCTAACTTCAAGCTTCATGCCATATCTTTGATGCTACTCAGACTGAAAAGGAGAACAAATTTGGGTACCAACACCTCTTCGCACTTTGTTGTCGGGGATTTCTTGGAATTTCTTAGTGTTTGTGGAGTGTTTGAATAGTTTTAGCATTTGTGTATCCAATTATTTGAGCTGCTACATTGTTAAAATATCATTCTATGCTTCATATCTACAATTTTTAAACAAGGGTTTCAAGTTTTGTCTACCCTTTTTCCATTTCCTAGCAGTTCATACACTTTGGGTGCATTGTGATTGATTTATTTTAGAAGAAGAAGGTATGATTTATAAAGCCTTGCAAAGGTTTCAATGCTAGAAAACATTTGATAGATTATTTTAGTGCATTCTTGCATAACTAAGGTGAAATTCCTTAGTGGCGACTCCATGCTGATTTGATCTTGAAAATACTAGTTGTCTTACCTTTCTATCATTTATAATTTGTTGCTCGAATCTACAAAACTAGAAGGAAGAAGATCTCTCTCCATCAAGGACTCTGCTAATAAGTTGTTTACATATTTAAGAAACTTAGAGCTAGAGGGGAGAAAGGTGTGGAAGGTTGTTGGAGACATGAATGTAAGAAAGGAGATCCATATTGTTGAGTTTGAAAGTGAGCAACCTGTTATTGAGGACCGTAGTTCTTCTTCAAGTGGATCTGATTCAGAGAATCCTATTTTTGATATTAATTCCCCACCAGGTGAGGTACCTTCTTGTGCATTTGAAATCCTTGCTCCTAAATATGCTCTTGTATTTTCTAAATTTTCTAGAGATCATCAAGAAGGAGATCCCTTAAGAGAGATCCATTTTGATGGTTTCATTCCCATTCCCCAAAGACCTCTCACTCCTTATCATTTTTTTCTCCTCTAAGATCACCACCACAAAATAGCATGGCTCATCCTCCACCTAGACCCCCATTTGTTGTTAACACCTTTGGTCCCATCAATTTCAGAGGAATGGTTGGGTAATCAAATGTCGCCCCACAAGATGTGAGAAATAGGTTACCAAAGTTTCAAGGTAACAATGTTATCACTGGAGATCAACATCTCAAACTTTTTGATAATATGATGGAAGATTTTGAGATAGAGTTTGAGGATGTGTATGTCAAATTGTTTATTCATATAATAGAAGATGATTCTAGGGATTGGTACAAGGCTTTGCCTCGATAATTCTATTGACTATTGGAATGAAATGAATAATGCATTTAGGTTGTAATATGGTGACAAGACTGATCTTATATTTTTTTTGTCTAAGTTTTAGAATATCAAGAAGAACCCTAATGAGTCAGTCCATGAGTTCATCACAAGGTTTAACAAAACTTTGAGAAGGCTTCCTATTGGTTTGAGGCCTTGTGATGAATCTTGTTTAATCAAATATGAAGATGCATTTGATAAAAAGGTAGCCTATTACCTAAGAGAAAAGAACCGTACCAATATAAGACAAGCTTTCATCATGGAAATTCAAATTTGAAACAATATCAATGCTGTTGGGAAACCTCTTAAGAGAGATGGTGTAAAATTGATAAACCCTAAAAACCTCAAGCTAGCAAAGGTTCTAATTTAGAAGAGGTTGTGAAAACTTTGGCAGGGGCTGTCAAAGAAATCTCATACAAGTTGGTAAGAGCTGAGAAGGGAATTATGCAGACTTCACAAGGTTAGCCTAGGCAACAAGCATAATATAGATTTGGAAATAATCCTAGGGGTGATCAAGGACAATATGATAGAGGAAGAGAACCTATGGGAGGGGGAAATAGACAACCCCAAGCACATGAAAGTAGATTGGTTCCCGACCCTCTAACCGCTGTGGTTGTTGTTGATGATTTTACTGATATGGATTGGTGTGATAGATGTTTTCTTCCTCATCCTCCATGTGATGTGGACCAACAAGAAGGTGAAGCTAATAATGATAATGATACTAATGAGGATATTTACATGGTGGGTTGTTCTTCAAGCCCACAAGGAGGAGTAACATCTACTGAAGTAATAATTTCGGGACAGTTGTAACTTTTTGGGATTGCATCAAATGGGTACAAGTTTTTCTTCCCCCTCATGCTCTTGAAGTTTATGTAGTGAAAGATTTTTAAATTCCTAACAATGACTTTGAATACTTAAGATCTTTGATAATTAAGAAGTATGATGCCGGTATCCCTTCGGAGGAATATAAACAATTGTTGATGAATGTTATTATAGCTCAAGGAAATATTATAACACTAGAAGCAAAGTTGTTAAAGGAAGTTGGCCTCAAGCCAAACCTAAAACACCCTTGCTCACAAAGCATTCCAAAAGAAACTCCTAGGAAAGAAACACCTACTAAAATATCTATTGTCCCAAGAAAAAATTACATTCCTCCTCATGCCCAAGCTACCAAGAATCCATTTCCATCTAATGAATCTTCTTGTCTCCCTTCCAATGTTATTTTGCCAAAGAGTGTCCCCTATGACATAGCCCAAGTATTGAGCCAAATTAAAGTGAGTGTTACAATCATTGAGTTGCTTAGAATTCCTGAGCATAAGAAGAGAGCATTTGAGTACTTGGGGTTGAAAGAAGAGAAGAATATTCCAGGCATAAATGTAAATGTTGTTGAAAATCCTCCTCAGATCATTACAAACCTTGGAACACCACCAACAATAGAGGATTTTGGAGAGACACCTGAGGTATATTTGGGGACATATTTGGTTGATTCCCAATTGAATGTTGATCCATTTTTCACAACTTTGATTATAAAGGATAGGTTGTTTCATAATTTTATGTTTGATTTCGGTGCATCACGTAATGTCATGCCTCTAGAAGTCATGAATGAGTTGGATATAAAAGTGATAGTAGCCTATGGAAAGTGTACTACCATGGACTCAAGAGAAGTGTCGGTAGTTGGTTGTGTAAAATGTTTGGTTGTGCATCTTGCATCTTATCCCGGAGGAATTTAAAATTGGATATTATGATTGTTAATTGCCTTGCCAAATAGGGTATGCTTTTTTCAAGAAAGTGGGTTGTAAGTGTTGGAGGGAGTGTCCAAATGGATATGTTTTTGCCACCATTCCTATTGAGGGCATCTAGTCAAGCTCTATGGAGAAAATAAAATGTTGCATCTAATTAGGAACCCAAACAATGCTACTTATGAAGTATTATTTGTTGATGTTGATGCTGATAATTTTATTGGTTTTGCTGATGGAAAAGAACACAAAATGGACCATTCAAAGTTCCTTGAATAGGTATGTTCTCTATGGACCTTTATCTAAATTTGGAAATGGTGTTGGTGTAATTCTGATTTCTCCTAGCTTGGAAGAATTTGTTCTTTCCTTCAAGCTTAATTTTGAATGTACTAATAACATTGTTGAGTATGAAGCCTTGTTGTTGGGTCTGAGAATTACATGGAAGTATGGTATCAAGGGCATCATTGCAAATGGATATTCAGAGCTAGTTGTCAAACAAATAATAAAACTATATGCTACAAAAAATTAGTGGACGAAATAGTATAAGCATGTAGTTTGGGATCTAGTTGAGATGTTTGATTCCTTCAATATTATGCACCATGATAGAAGTTTGAATGCTATTGCTGACAAGTTGGTAGTGTTGGGGTCAATATTTGGAGTTTGCACCATTTCACCTTATTTTGAGTACAATGTTGAAGTGTTGACTAGGCCAGCTGTCCCTGACAATATCATGCATTGGCAAGTGTTTGATGATGATTATCAAGTGCAAAGGTTCTTGTAAAATCAAGGTGAGTTTGTAGATCAGCATATTGATTGGGAACCAATGGTGTGTATGAATGAAGGAAGAGAGACTTTGTTTGGAAAATATATTATCCAATTGAAAACTAACACCATTCCTAGAGGTCTTGTTGCACTTGAGTCAAATTTTAATAATGTTGATTGCATCATAAATAGAAACATGTCTTCCTTAAGAGATGTGTAAGAGCACAACTTGGGAACTAATGGTAAACCAAGGAAGATTTGGTTGGGTAGAAATTTAAGTAAAGAGTAAAAATAGTCCTATGCCCAACTCTTGAAAAAATATCAAGACTACCTTGCTAGGTCCTATTTCGAGCTAAAAGCATATAGAGAAGACTTTTTTCAACATGAGATCCCTCTTGAGGCAAAGAAAAAGCCATTCAGAAAGAGGAAAAGGCTAATTAATCCACTTCTCTCCATGGAAATGCAAGAGGAGTTAAAGAAGTTGAGAGATGGAGGTATTATTCAGCCCACTAGATATTCATCTTGGGTTGCAAACCTTGTGCCAATTAGAAATAAGAATGGAGAGATCAGAATTTGTGTGGATTTTAAAAATATAAAAAAAGAATCCATGAAGGAAAACTATCCCTTTCCAAATATGGGAAATATGTTGCAGCTTGTGACAGGGTCTGAGTTACTTTCTACATTAGATGGTTTCTCTAAATACAATCAAGTGGTTGTCAAAGAATCATAAAGACTTAAGACAACATTCACTACTCCTTGGGGAACATATGAATTAGTTAGGATTCCCTTTGGTTTGATGAATGATAGTGCCACTTTTCAAAGAGAAATGGATGTTGCTTTTTTAGGTTACATCAATGAGTTCATTGCAGTTTACCAAGATGATGTGAATGTGTTTTCAAGGCAGAGAGGTGATCATTTGCAGCACTTGGAGAAGATGCTGATCATATATGGGAGTATGGAATTTATCTTAATCCAAAGAAGTTTCATTTTGGCATGTAAAAGGCCAAGCTACTTGGTCACATTATGTCAAAAGATGGTGTTATGATAGACCTTAAGAGAGTTGAAGCAATCAGCAACGTACCTATCCCAAGAACCAAGAAATGCATCCAATTTTTCTTTGGTCAAATTAATTTTATTAGAAGGTTTGTGTCCAAATTTTCTAAGTTGAATATTCAAATCACAAGCATGCTAAATAAGGAAAAAGTTATCAGGTGGGAGGAGGCTATCATTCAAGATTTTGAAGAAATTAAGGATGCACTTAAACATCCACCCGTTTTAACAGCCCCAAACTACAAGAATCCTTTCCAAATCTTCTCGTTTTCTTTTGAAAATACTATTGCATCTGTTTTGCTCCAAAAGGATGAAGATGGGGCTGAGAGGTCTATTGCCTTCTTTAGCAAGGCTTTACAAGCAGCTGAGCTGAAGTATACAATCATGGAGAAAAAGAATTTGCCTTGGTGAAAGCAATAAAAGTTTTCAGGACTTATATATTGAGTTCAAAAGTTATTGCTTATGTTCCCACACCATGTTGAAAGACATCTTATCAGAGATGGATATCTCAAGAAAAATATGTAGGTGGGTGAACAAGATACAAGAGTGTGATATGGACATCCAAACCACAAAGTTGGTATGTGGTTTGGGCCTTGCTAAGCTCATGGCTAAGAGCAACTTGCAGAATGTGGAAGTGAATCAGCTAGAGGAAGAAAGGGTAGATGTGCTTGCAAATTTGGTAAGTTTTGAGTGGTACAAAGATGTGATTTTCAACCTCAAGCACCTATGATGACCTATTCACTTAAATAAAAATTAGAAAATATCCCTCAAGCTGGCTTCTCAAAAATATATCATCACAGACCTTGGGTTGGCTTGGAAGAACCCTAAAGGTGTCTTCTTGAAATTCATAATCGAAGATGAAACTCCAAAGATAGTTGTTGATTTCCATGGGGAGTTTGTGAGGAGGAAAATTTTCTGGAAGAGTAACACCACATAAGATTTTGAGAGTTGGTTATGGTGGCCTACTCTCTTCAAATATGCAACCCATCTCGGTTAGAAAATGTGATAGTTGCCAACATTTCTCGGAAGACCGAAAGCTTCAGTGTTCCCTTCCTTTACAACTTATATCAATTAAATCTCCTTTCAAGAAATGGGGAATGGACATCATTGGTGATATTTTAGATCCTTCTAGTGCTGGCCATAAGTGGATCCTTATAGCCATCAATTATTTTACAAAGTGGGTAGAGTAAATCCCCACCAAGAAAGAAACACACCAAATAGTTATGGAATTCTTGTTGAATCAAATCATATGCATATTTGGATTATCAGTCAAGATTGTAGCTGATAATGCCATGTGCTTTAGATCCAAACCTTCAATGGAAATGTGCATTGAATATAGAATCAATCTGAATTTTTCTTCAAACTATAACCCCAAGGAATGGACAAGCTGAGTCCAACAATAAGAATTTTTGAAGATCATTAGAAGAACATTGGAGAAAAACAAGAAGAAATGGGGTGAATAATTGAAATTTTTAGTTTGGGATGATAGGATAACTCCTAAAAGAGCTACTGGTAAAAGCCCATTTGAATTGGTGTATGGAACTCAGGATTTTCTACCCTTGCACCTGCAATTATCTTCATTTCAGTTTTCCCAACAATTGGAAGATCAAGAGCTTGGCCCATATGAATCAAGGATCAATCAGATTATTGAGCTTGATGAGGAGAGAAGAGCATCCCATCAAAGGCATGTCAAATTTAGGGAAAAATTGAAGAGATTGTTTGACAAGAAGGTCACTCCTAGAGCCTTCAATGTTAGAGATCTAGTTTTTTTGTGGGATAGTAGGCATGAAGACAAGGGAAAGCATGGAAAATTTGATGCATTATGGATGGGCCCTTATGCCATTGATATCAAAATTGGTGAACATACCTTCTTTCTCAAGGACTTAGATGGGGAATTGCTGGAACTGCTTGTTAATGATAGACATTTGAAGAATTTCTTAGATTAATCCCCAAATCTGAGGCATGCACCAATTGTACAGTTGTATAGTCTTTATTTTTTTATTTGTTTTTGTTGTTTTGTTGGTGTGTGGTTTTCCTTGTTCTTGGCAGCCATTATAGTTGGTTTCTCAACTTGTTTTTGAAGGATGGTTCTTGTTTTTTTATTGCCTTGCATATTGAATCCTTTTCCCAATGGATATTTTGGCACTTGGTATACGTTTTGTCCTTGTGACACTCACTGGGAGTGCCCATCCCCAAGAAAGAGCCGATGTTGGTGCCATTTTTGAGCTTGCACCATGTTGCCCTAAATTTTCAAATCTATATCTGCTCAAAAAATGTTTTATCCTTTGATTTGATGGTTTGTAATTATTCCCCTCTAGTTGAATGCTTTAAAATGCTTACAAACTTCTTGTTTTTACCTAATTTGAAAGAATAATCCAAGTTTGCCCTTTTTTGTGCCCTAATTTTCCAATTTTGTGGGCTATGTCATTTTTCCCTTTGCCAAATTATGGAAAAATAAAAATTGATCAAATCATACTTGTTTTTATTTGAAAATCCAAATCCTAGGTTGGGAATGTTGTAAAAAACATGGTTCAGTTGATTTAAAATCAAAAAATCTGCCATCCTTGGTGAAAAAATTGAATTCTAGGTCATCCTTTGAATTTTTTGCGTATTGATAGTCATACGAGCATCATTTGCATGTCAATTTCTTCCTCAAACATGCATTAGAAACATGGCAGTTTCTAATTGGCTGAGGAAAAGTAGGGAAGTGTTGTAACTTTTCATTTTTCTCCTTTTCACAAATGGGGCATTTTCGGGCCCAGGGGCTCCATTTTTCCAAATCTACCTACATGATGTGTTCTTATTGGCCCAAGGATGGTAGGTGGTCGATCTCCTTAGGGATTTTGACTTTACTTTATGAAAATTTTAAAAGCCAAAAATTGGCCCGTAACCCCGCAAAGAAATCGAGAGTGGACACGTGCCCAACAAGGTCGAGAGGGAGGAGTTGGCCGAGGGGAGTTAGTTTTATTGCTCTAATTTTATAAATCTTCAAAATATGTTTTATCCCTACTCCAATTAGAGGATGACATGTGGCAAGACGGTAGGCACAAAGTGGGTCACAGAGAGGTAAAGGGGATATTTTCCTTTTCGCAAAAGAGTTCAAAATAAAAATTAGCGTGCCCCGCAAACGGATCATAGGTGGACACATGTCCAACATAATCGAGGGAAGTGCGTGCCGTGGAAGGAAAAGGGAAACTTTTCCCTTTTGTTCAAAAATACGTAGGGTAAAATTTTGGAGCATGGCCCCGCGGTGAATCGAGATGGATGCATGGTAGAAGAAAGGGCGGTGGCGGGCCAGTGGAGGCAAGAGGGATTTTTTTCCTTTTGTAACAAAGGACTCAAGATCAACATTTGGAGCACCTTGGCCCATGACGAATCACACAGAGACACGTGGCGAGGGAGATTTGAAGGGCGGGCCCATGGGGCAAAAAGTGAAAGTTTTCAAAAAATTCAAAAAAGGTCAAAATGCGTAGAATGAAGTACGATCCCAATGGGACCCACCATCCGCCACATGTCAGCTCCAAAATTCAAAGGTGGAGGGGCAAGGAAAATTCAATTTTTACATTTTTAAAAAATTTCAAAAAGACAAAGGATGAACCCGAATTGATTTCCAATCATATTGTGACACATGGTGGGTCCGAGAAGGAGGTAGGGACAATATGAATTTTTTTCCAAATATTCAAAAGGTCATAAAGTAAATGTTTTAAAATTGGGCTCGATCTAATCATTTTTTTCCACATGTCCAACCTTCTCCAAAAAATTAAAAATGTAACTCCATCTTATTTCAAAGTCTGCATCTTCTACATAGAGGGCCGAGATTGAAAGATGGATAAGATCGACGATTGTTGTGTATCCATTTGTTTTGATTACCATGGGAGCTCCAGAAGCTTGGAATCATGATCTTTTCATCAAAATTCATCAAATTTATAGTGATTTTGTGTCGTCTTGGCCTTCCAAGGTCATTGACATCATTTTCATGGCTTAATTCTTTGATTTGAGGTGATTTTGTAATAAATTTTTACTTAGCCTGAGCAAGCACGTGGAATATACAATTGAAAGTTGTAGAGGTAGTTTAAAAAGGTGAAATGATGAGAGGAAAGGTGTTTACATGCCTCAATGATGAAAAATGTGCCTCTAGGATGGATAATGATCCAGATATTTGTAATGATTCACCATTTTAGAAACACCTTGAAACTCTCATTGCAAATTTGTTAAATGTCATTTTCAGTGAATCATGAGAATTATTGTAATGTAATTGATCCCTTAGCATATTTTTTTCTTGAAAAAGAAGGATCAAATGTGACAAGAGATATATAATGCATTTTTTGAGAAATGCAAGAGGTCGGGAAAAATTGAAAATCCCGAGTAAATTCTCATAAAAATCTCATCTTCTAAGAAACCCACCAAAGAACTAGGATAATTTCTTCTATGTTGGATTTTCATGTATGTGAATTATTTACAAGTGTATAGCCATCACACAACTCGAGATTGTTCATGAAACTCTCCTGGCACGATGAATCGAACAAGATTTTGAGTTAATCTATGTTTTTCTAGGCAATATGTGTCTGTTGACATTTTAAAATGCCTGCAAATAGTTTTCATTGTTTTTGTTGCAATCTTGCATTGAAAGTATTTAGAAATCACATAGGATCTCCATTTCTGGTTGATAGTTTAGTGGCATTTGCAATCTCATATTTAGAAGAGCCTTCATCTGATAAGGAGATAAAAAAATTTAAAATCACTTTACCTTCCTTGACTATAGATATTTCTTGTAAGCCTTTGGGGGCACCTTAGGCGTGGTTTGATCAAGGATTTTTTCTTTTAATTGAGTTATTTACTTCAAGATTTTGTGGTGAGTTCTCAAATATTGTGTGAAGAGTGTTTCCTGGGCTTCCATTTATGCCTCTTCTGGTTGAAATAATGTCTTGATTATTTGAAGCATTTTATCTGATAGTTGTTTCAAGTATTGTAGAGGTTGTCAAAGATCTGATATATCCTAGTTTGTCTCATCAATACCCCACCAAAAAATCATTCTAAATAACCCATCCTACCCATACTACCCCTGTTTTTTCATTGTGTGTCAAAAAAATAATACAATCCATTTACAAAAATGCACAAAGAAAATCAAGATTGTACATTGTCTTCAGTAACCCTTGCCTTGCATTGAAAATATCTCCATAATATGGGAGTGACAACTTGTGAAAGTTAGATTTGGAGTGTTGATCATATTTTCCTAAGTCCTTTTCATACTACTTGCATAAAATGAGGGATGTATTCATCTCCTTCACCATTTGGGGGTTACAATATAGGTTCTCTTACCTTGGTTGAAAGGCACAACCTAAAATAGTGAGGGTCAGATCAAATCCTTTTAAGGTGTTATCCATTTCTCCACAAATCTCAAAGTGTCAGTTAGATCACATCTCCGGCTATAAAATGACACACATCAAGATCTATCTAAATTCAAACTTTAATTCATATCTCTGATGCTACTCAAATTGAAAAGGAGAAAAAATTTGGGTACCAACACATTCCACTAACCCTACTCGCTAAATTCCAACCATAGTTAGGCTATGGGTTAGGCTTCGATTCCCTCCCTTTTAATATCAATGTATCTATCTTAGCTTAGGTTGTTAATACTTGATCTTATGTACATAATATCTAGTTTGGTCCTCGGAAGTTATATATATCACATTTTAGAATATGTTAGATTAGGTCTTCGTAAAATAATGAAAATAACAAGACCTTACTGCTTGTCATACCTTCTTATACCATTAAGAGAATTGATTATATGAACCAGAACTTCTAAGAAAAGGTAACCTCAAGCACAATAATGTAATCATGAATAATTAGATTAGATGCACTGTCACTAGATCAGTAATAAAATTGAAATTCCATAATCAATAAGAACCCATGGAATCATTTAATTTAGAGTCATAATCGCATATTGATTTAGGAGAATACCTTGAATCACTAAAATTTATCCAAGGTGTTATCCTAATCAAATATCGATACAAAATAGTAATTATTCCAAGACATTAATAGTTTTCTAGATTACCTGATCACCTAACAGTTCCAATAACTTGATTCAAACTTTCCTCAAGATGAAATCAATAAGTCCATTTCACAAACTAGTTAAGTAAAGATCACAACATTAAATACAATTGCTATCACATGATTGATTAATAGGATAGATCTCATCGAGAAAATGATATCACTCTAAAAAATTGATTTAATAATTTATGTAGAGGACACACTCAATAACACAATCCCATATCAACTTTTCCAATCAATCAAAAAATAAGCAAGTGCAAATATAAGAGTGGTAGAGGCATTACATGGCTTGGTCTAGCAATCCTAAATAGGTGACCTAGCTATTCTTACTGATTAAGCATGTTGGATGGAGGTACATGTTGACTTAAGGAGAATAGTAGAGGCATGGATATTATTTTATGAGAGTTTTAAGACACATGAGTTTTGAGTGTAGGTAAAGGTGGAAGACTCGGTTTTAAGTGCACATCTAGACCTAGTCTACGTGCATGAGGACCAAATGAGGCATGAGGATAAAGTATAGAGCCATGATATCTCATGGAGGCATGAATGGGTGTGATAAATTTTGTATCAAGTGTGTTAGGTCCTTTTAGAGAGGTTTCATGATGAGGTATGATGTTCTTCTATTATGACCTAGCTTAAACTATGCAAAACCCTAAGGGCTAGTCATGCAAATGATATGGGATATGAATATTGAGAGATATTTGAGATAACTTGATTATTTAATCTGGTGTATAGGGGTGGATTAGATGTGTAATAAAATTTATAAGTTATTATGAAGATAATTTTGCAAGTTATAGTGTTTTTGGTGAAACAGGTCTAAGATAGTGCATTTTCTATATCGAGTTACAACTTCGATGCTCATTCTGAATTGAATGTTGTGCATGTTACCTATAGTATTTCATGGATGATTTTCCATTGAGCTAAAATTGTTTCAAAAAAATAATGAGGTCATTTTACTATCTATTTTTTATAAACAATTGTTAAAAAGATAAGTTTGTTTGAAACCTTATCTAAACCTTCCTTGAAATACACTTGGAGAGAGTTGATTGTACCAATAATATTTTTTCTTCCTTTTGAAAATATTATGATTGAATGTCATATAAGACTGCTCCATACTTCCAACTAGGTACGTTAGAGCATGTGATTGTATGTGGGCCCCACACAAACAAGCTTATTTTCAAATATCTTCAGTTTGTAGAAACTTTTTCCAAAGAAGTTATGAAATAAATTGACATTTTTTTAGCGTACAATTTTTTTACATGTCCATAATATATTCAGGTAATGGTTGAGTTGATAAAGTTCAAAGTGTGCATTAATTATGAGGAATAATTTTGGGGATATTTGGAGCGAGCAAACTGTGGTAAAAGTGGATTTGTTGGAGCTACATGTGGAGTTTTGACTTGGTTCAAGATTTTTCATGATCCTATCTCCAATATATTTATATTTACTTATAAACTTAGTTTTTTACAAGGGATGAGAAAGTTATGATCTATTATTAAAAGGTCAATTCTAAAATATGCTTAGTTAAACATGTAATTGAGTAGCTTCATGAGGTTTGGTGATTGTTCTTAGTTTCTTCATATTTTTTGAAGGTTTTTGAGTGTTTATAAAATAGTTCTATGATATTTTCATGCTTTGGTTAATTTTGGAAGTGATTTTAGAGGTAATGGAGAAAGTTGATCTCAAGACTAGTTCTTGAGTCCTAAAAGCCTAAATGAGCGTTACAGAGATTGACCTGGTTGAAGGAATTCCACTTGGATTTGGAAGGAAATGTTAGATGTTATGGAAATTATATTTAGAGGAATTTTCAATGATATATATTTTATATCTTGAAGATGTGTTTTCATAAGTGAACTAACTCGGTTTTTGAGGACTAAGTTTGACTATTAATGACATGATTGCTTTGGCTAGAAAATGGAGGTAGAAGACTCATGTTTTGGATTAGGTGATTCTTTCTATCCATTGGAGAGTGAAGAGGGGTGATTTTTTTCCTATTGAAGGATTTTGAATCTCGTTAAAGTGGTATAAATGGTGCAAACTAGTCGAGTTTCCAAAATAACTTTATGGGAAGCTTAATTTGGTCAAGAAGAAAATAGGTTTGGTTTATGTTAATGAATGTTTCATGAGTTTGAAAAATAATTTATTTGTTTTAAAGGTAATTGGATTTACATTGAGTGGTTACATAACATATTTTATCTAATACAGTTTGATCTAGAACGTGTTTGTTGAAGATCGGTTCCTTGAAGCGAGTTGTTTCAAAGGATATGAGACTTCTTGATAGGGTTATGAATAATTTGATTGGTTAAAGTTAATTTATGACCATATATGATGTTTTTATGTCATATTTGACATTTTTGAGGCCTTTAGATTCTTGAAAAATCATTTTGATGAGTTTGGTGGTCCTTGAGGAGCTTAGTGATGGCATTTTGAGTGATTTTTAGATTGTTTAGATGTCTTGGTGCATGGAAAACCTATATGGGTCCATTTTATGAATGTGTATGAGTGTGTTGTTATGTTTTTTTATTTTTATTGGTCAATATTTAATGTTAGGACTAACCTATGTTGTGTTTGTGAGTTGAAAAGCATATAAAGCGAGTGTTTTAGTTCAAATTTGAACTAGTTAAGAGAGAGGGAAAAGGTGAGATCCAATTAAGAGTTTGTAACAAGTATGAAGGAATAAACCAAAAGTTGAGAGAGTTTTAAGAATACTACATATTTTTAAAGATATTTATTTTAATGTTTTGCATTTAAATTAGTCTAAGTTTGAGCGAGTTGGAAGGAGGTGTGTTTGAAGATGGTTTAAAGGAGTTTGGAGCCAAATATTTTGATCCCCATCAGCTGAGTATTGCAAGCATATATTTAGTAATCTACTTATCAAAAAAATTTGTGATGATTCATATTCATGTAAGTCTTTTTTTATTAATATCAACAAGGGTTTAGGAGTTGGTGCTCCTTATGGGGCTGGTGCTTCACTACAAACATCTCTTGTGATGTGTAATATTCACTTGAATACTTTTTTATGAGTAATATTTGTATATTTTTAGTGGTTTTTCTTCCCCTTGATGGTTTTCTACTTTTATCTTGTGATCTTGTGTACTTCTTCATGTTTATGCTCTTATGGATGGTTATCTCTTATTATTAATATCTCATTATTACATGGTTAAATTTTATTATTTATGAAATTAATTTGAAATTTCCTAAGGGTTTTTTAAGGACCAATTCATCCCCCTCACATTCCATTTTCCTTCCAATAATTAGTATCAGATCATGTCTTTTTGGAGAAGTTTTATCACTTGAAAGGATATCCTTGAAGCACAAAATGATGATTCCAAAGAGTGGTTTTTATTCTAGCAAGGAACCATTGTGTGATGAAGTGAACTATGATTTTGGAGTCAGAGGATGAGTACTCACATCATGTCCTTATGTTTTGATATTTGTAAATATGCGGAGGAAGGTTATACTTCTCTTGTAACTCCTCGAACTAGTACTTTGTAGATAAAATGTTTTTAGTGAAAATTCAAGGGCCATGAATGCAATAATTTGTGGAGTAGATGAACCTGAATTTGTAAAGGTGATGCATTACAAATCATAAAAATCTATGTAGGATAAAATTAAGGTCTTGTATGAAGGAGATTCTAAGGTGAGGATAAATAAGCTTTAGACTTTCAGAAATTAGTTTGAAGGGTTGAAAATGAGTGATGATGAGCCCATTTTTGCATACTTCCTTAGGATTGACAAGGTTTTCAACACCATAAAAGGTATAGGTGAATAAGCGAAGGAATAGGTTATAGTTAACAAGGTTTTGAGATCTCTAGCACTTACATTTGATTCTAAAGTGTATTTTTTGAAGAAGAAAAGGATTTGAATATTTTGCATATGGATGAGTTACATGGAAATTTGACTTCCTATGAGATGAGGCTTTGTAATCCTAAACCAATAAAGAAGGATATTTCCTTCAAAATTAATATGAATACCAAGGGAGAGAAAGGTAAGGATTATGGATATGTTATTGAGTTTTATGATGAATAAATCTTTCACAATTATTTCTAGAATATTGAAGGTTGGTTATGGAAAATATAAAGATAATATTCCAATTAAATGTTTCAATTGTGGTAAAGTAGGTAATTTTGTTATCATATTTCCATATAAGAACAAGAAAGAAGATCATGACAAGTATGAAAATGATTAAGATCATGAAAAGAAGTATCAAAAGTATAGTAAAGAAATTTAAGAAGTTATTTTTTCAATACGAAGGGAAAAAAAGATATTTGATACAAAGGAAGAGGATTTCTTGTTTGAAGAAAATAACCGTGATTGTGGTGTTTGTGATTTTGAATCTGAATCAGAGCATGGAGATGAAGGTGATGATTTGTTATTCATTACTAAAGATGTTTCTAACTCTATGAGTAATGGACCTATAATTTTTATGACTCCATACATTTTGAAGATGAAAAAGAAGATTATGACTATGAAACTCAATTAAAGTCTATTCAAATCTGAGTTAAATCATGTTCAAAGAAAGGATAATAAAATGAAAACTTTATTGACTTAGTCAAATAATATGAAAATAGATTCATGATCTAGAATAGAAGTATTGGTTAGAAACAAACAAGCTAAATAATACGAGTTAGTATTATAGAAGAGAAGTTAAAGTTCCTAATCACAAGTTTGCAAGACGTGGAGAGTCAATACTAAAAATTTGAGGAAGATGTAGATTTTTTAAGGGAAGATTTGTATGAGGTTGTTAAGAAGGATAAAACCTTTCAAAATTTTGAGAAAAGCACCAAGGATATTGATGATCTTCTTGGAAAATAGATATTTAATGGTGATAGAGTACGTTTGGGATTTAATGATGAATTTAAAGGTAAAGAGATGAAGTAAGAATATTGAG
The DNA here is from genome assembly GCA_018340775.1 of Taxus wallichiana var. yunnanensis. NCBI lineage: Eukaryota > Viridiplantae > Streptophyta > Pinopsida > Cupressales > Taxaceae > Taxus > Taxus wallichiana. The sequence continues at coordinate 386,208,016 of CM031236.1, forward strand.
TTCTAAGCAAGGATGGTAAGGGACCAAACACCAAGTAAGGAAAGAAATAAAACTCCATAAAATACAATGTGAAGACAAATCCCATTAGGAAACCTAATGCCTCAAGGTATGAGATATCATTCAATTGTTATTGTTTCACTTGTAATGGTTTTGGACATAGGAATAAGGAGTGTCGGATGTTTTCTAGAGATGATCATCCTTGGAGAGACAATATGATTGAATAAATAAAAGGATGTAGTTTTCTAAAATTTCCATGAGAAAGGCTATTGTAGACACCAAATTTGTGTCTTACGACCCCGTGCCCCACATCTCATTCCGCAACCTAACCTCATCACCTAAACCTTACACAATTATTTATTACTTACCTTATAATTAATAAATCCACATCTCCATACCTGCCACCTCAATTCACCTCCTCATCATGACCTAGTCCTAACTCTAAACTAACCTAATTAAGACCTATAACTTGGTCTACATCCACACCCATGACTAATTACTCCTCACCCGCACCTAAAACCAACCTCATAATGACTTGACCAAGCCCACAACTAATCCCTCGGGAGAAAAGGAGGGAAAGTTGGCTATTTTACTAAAAATAGCCCATTTGACTGACCGATACCGGTTCCTACTCGACCACCATCGGTTATGTAACCACCATCGGTTCCATGTAAATGACCTCTCCCAACCAAAAAAAAGGGGGATTTTCATTGATCCGAATCAGAAGTCATTAGAAAAATCCGGAATTTACTTGGCCGAGTAGAGACAAGTGAAGGAAAGAGGAGGAGTTTGCAGAGAAGGACATCAAGCCCAAGACTGCAACTGAATAACTAGAGCCCAGTGACACTCATCCAAGCCTTGGGAGAGAGGATACCTCATCTTGGATTATCAAATCATCCTACCTGAACCCTGCCTTCATCATAACAGTCCTTGGACCTGTATCTTCATCAGGAACTAGTAAGTAGTATTTTGTATGTTCTTTTAATAATATTTCTTGGAATTCTGAATCACAATAATTACAAGTCTATTCCTGGATCTACTACCCGGTAACACTCTCCATCTAACTTACATTCCTCTACTCCTACATTGCCCCAAGAACAACCCCATGCCTCTCGAATCTTCTCCATCACCTCATTACCTATCCCCAATCATTTTACCAGCCTTATAAACACCATAGCTATCATATAGCCATCTTATAGCCAACCTTCACCAAACCCCTTAAATCACTACCCCTACCGATATCGGTTATCACCAACAAGCACGGTGACACCGACAAAGCATCGGCCATCTGTGATTCAAAACCAAGACCAGCCTTTTCTCTATTGTTCTAACAAGGTAAACAAATTGTAATTGGACAATAGATTATTTGTTAGAATTTGTGTTAATTCATATTAGCAGGGGAACTGACCACCTTCGAAAGGAAGTCTCATATTTCCTGGGCCCAAGGCAGTTCCCTCACTTATTATCTAATTAGAATCTGGTGGTCTTGTATTCTTACTTACAGGTAGTCCTTCCCAGACAAAAAGGAGTTCTTTGCAATCGATCTGATCTCTCTCTATGGTATGCACACACCCTCTCGACATTCAACAGGTATTCCTCCTAGCCCTAACCCTTATCTATTTCTCAAAGGAATGAAAGGATAGAAGCAACTCTATTCCAGGAATGGAAGCATTTCTGTGCGAAACATTTTGGCACGCCCGGTGGGACCCATTTCGGGTTTCTTTCTTTCTTGCTTGCTTTCATATAGGGAGCACACTTGCTGTTTTCTTCTTCTAAAAATATTCACAAGATATTTTGTTATATTTGGTAAAAGAATTTGTCTTGCTTTCCCAGCTTTGCATTAGTGAAAGTCATCTTCTTTGCTTCATCGAATATCATTTTCGATTTGGGTTTTAAAACACATGCATCCCATTCTTGCTTGTTGTTTTCAATTCTAGTGAACGTAGATTAAGTAACAGGTCATACACGTGGGGGTGATTTCCATGGTATTGACAAGAAATTAATCTTACTTTCACTGCACAACACATACCGAATCACTTCATAATTAACACAACAGCTCATAAAATACCCCCTTTTCCATGGCATTCCTCCGCCTGATTGAGGTAACCTTATAAGACAAAACAAACTTGACATTTCCCCTAAGTCTTTTGTTTAGGATTGACATCATTTTGCATCTAAAGGCATAAGCCCAAATTGATTAAAACTAATCCTAGGGTTAGTCTGTTAATTTGTTTGTGCATCTTGTTTTTTTTTCTTTCTTTTCTATCATACACTATTTTCTGTGATCACTTGTAACAATTTGGTAGGCATACTAAGCACTGTTAGCCCCAAATCAGCAACTTCCTTCAAATTCTTACACCGGTCCTATTATACCAACATCGGTTAACTTACCGACGCGGCTATAGCTGACCGACATCGTTACGACGATATCAAGTTATGTCTTTTACAGTTCCTAAAACTAGCAGCCTTCCAACTTCCAACATTTTGTTGCTGCTTCTGTTCCTGATAGATTGCATCCTTACTGTGTACCCTTGTCCATGGTTGTTATCACTCGGAAACAAGCTGCAGCCATGGTTTCACATGCCTACTCCGTGCCTTTGCCTGAATCACCTCCTGCACATCCTGTGGGGAATCCTACGGACACCAGCGAGGTTCCCAAAATCCCTGTAGGAGATAAGGACTTTGTGAAATTTTTGGACGCTAATCCTAGCACTGTACAATACTATTTGTCTCATGCCCCTGACCATACACCCGATGGTCAACTCCTTGTTGGCATGCCTATTAGTATAGCTGCTCATTTAGCTCCTTCTCCACCTGATAACTCCGCCTTTCCTTCTTCATCCTTAGTCCCGTCTCCTACCTCAGCGGCTTCAGGGGTTTATACGGCACAGATTGGCTTTCCTTTGGTTAATCTTGGGCCTCACATATCATTACCGCCAACTGCTCCTACCTCGTCTCTCTTGCAGACTGCTCCTTTCATGACTTGCTCTCTGCCACCTATCCACATGAGCTTTCCTTCTCAAGCTCCGCCCACCTTTTCATTTCCACACACGTATCCGGTGACCTCAACATCTTATATAGGACATCCCTATTCGGTCACCTCAACATATTCATCCTCCATACCTTATCAAGCATTTAACCCCACCATTGTCTAGTGGTGGCCCTTGGCCCAATCTGCCTCCGTTTACCACAACCGCACCATCATCTCATCCAACTACTGATTTAATCAAACAAATGATGGACAAAATGTAAAATCTGGAGGCTTCTATTTCAAGAAGTCATAGCACCCTGACATACGAGCAAGTTTTTCGGGAGCCTATCCACCCTTCTGTCCCCCTTCATTCATATCCTCCTTAATGGGAATTACCAAAATTTACTCATTTTAATAGTAAGGAGGATCCTCAACAACACTTGCGATCATTTAGACATGCCTGCTATCTGATTGCTCATGACGATGCCTTACTACTCCACACCTTTCCCATGTCCTTATCAGACCCGCCTTGAGTGGTACAGTGCTTTAGCCCAAAGACTCAATCTTCTCTTTTAACCAACTAGCCCAATCTTTCTTGGATCATTTCTCCATTAACATTGCCAAGAAAGTATCTATCACCAACCTCTATGCCATCCGACAATTTGAAGATGAATCTATCGCAGATTTTGTTGGACGATGGCGGGGCCTTATCAACCAACTTACGTATGCCTTGCCTCAGGCTGAACTTATCGAACTCTTTACGTGGGCCTGCGCTAAGCACATTTCTCCTACCCTCCAAATTCAAACTTTCCACACATTTGACGAGGCCTTTACTATGGCTCGAAAACTAGAGATTCGAGCCTTAGAGGAAGAGAAATTGCGGTTGCACAACAAAAACCCCAATTTCCAAACCCAAGACTCCACCAGCAAACCTAACACCACCAATCCTCATGCATCGACTCCTTCGAAATTAAAAGGAGTTGTCCACGTGGTGATGGTCAAATCCCAACCACCGTCTAATACCCCACCAAAAACCACCTATAAGTATAAAGCTGAGCCCATCAATTATACTCCATTGGGAGAAACTTATGGTGTGATATTGGAAAAATTGCTTAAAGTGGGAGCTATTACCTTACCTCCTATTAAACCTCACTCTGGATTTGATTCCACCCACGCTATACCTTCTTGGTACAAAGAAAATGACTTCTGTAACTTCCACCGCGTGAAGGGACACAGTCATGAAAACTACAAGATGTTGAAAAACATTATGCAGGAAATGGTTGATGTAGGGGATATAGCCCTCGATAATCCTAACGCCCCTGCTAACCAAAATTTGAAAATTTTCAACAAACCATTCCCAAATCACTCTTCTAATAGTAACATAAACCAAGATATCTTAGCCGAGGAGAGTGTTCATGAAATCCATGCAGTCTTCGACTCCCAGCCAAAATCCTCTATCGAAATTTTTTTGAATCAAGCCTATTCACTAACGCAGGAACCCGAACCCCCTTCACCACCATCAAGACAAGACAAAATCCTTGCCGTTCCTTTACCCATCAAGGAATTAACCACCTGAGTTCTCTTCTCACAGATGAGCCTTCTTACACCACATCCTTGCAAGACTGTGAGCGGATGTTATCTAACTTATCTATTTCCCAAACATATCCTTCTACCATTCTTGTTGTACAAGAGGAAGGCTCGCCACTTCTTTTGTCATCCTTAGACGAGAAACCTCTTGAACCGACATCACTAAATTCTTTAATCATGATGGATCCCCTCAAACATGCCCTCCTACCTATTAGTTCTTCATCGCCTAAATCTTTTCAGCGACCGGTTGACCTCTTAACGCCCATTGATACAATGCCTCATTTACCCCCTGTATCACACCCACAGTGGACCGGAATCACAACCCACCTTTCTTCCATACAAAATTTCCTATTCACACATGAGGATTGTCATCCCTCAGAAGATAGATGAGTCCTATGGGAACGTTTGAGTATGCCATATTCTACTCAAATGCAAATGACCGATCCAGATGCCTCTACCATATACCCGAAGTGTTTACAAAAGCTTAAAATGCCTATGTCCTCATCTTCACCCCCCTCATCTCTACCAAATACCTCATCCACCTCTATTAACCTAACCAAATCTTCCCCTATGCTTGGGACCTCACCAATACCCAGTCTAACACACCCACCTAAATGGTTAGATTTATCCAAAAGTAAAGCCGTCCATCCACTTAGGAGACAGACTCAATCTCCTCAACCTCAACCTATGCCTCTATCACAACTAAAACCATCGTCGTCACACCTACCTTCCATATTGGGACCTCATCCCTCCACCTTGCATCAACATATCATACCTCCTGCGTTTTCTTTAAAACGACCTACGCCTTCTACACCCATACAAAGATCCAAGGGTATATCAACACCGTCACCCCGCGTATCCTGTCCACCTATCAACCCTAAACAAATTTCATCATCAAAGGATTTGTTTGTTGTCACTCCTCTTTCTCCATGGTTGTTTCCTGATACCACATCATCTGTGGCCTCATCATCTAACCAGCTAAACATAACTTCTACGCCAAAGAAGCCATGTTTAGTTAAATCCCATTATCAAAACCCCTTGGCTAAACCGCCACCCATACAAATCAACCATACCTCATCATTACCAAAACTACCTACCAATAGCCTCATCTTCCTTTGACTTTGACCCGCTCAAAGGGTCTTACGCTAAAATCCTTGCTATGTTGGTGGAGAATGCGACCATTTCCCTACCCCCACTTAGACCTTATGATCCATCTAAACCTTGACCTATAAGTTATGATGAGTCTAAAATCTGCACTTACCACTGCACACCAGGACATAATGTAGAGGGATGCAAAGCGTTGAAAGCCATACTTCGTCAGTCACCTCTCTCAGATAGAAAGGTTAAGAAAGACAACTTATGAAGGGAGAGACCTTTAGCTTCAATTCCCTCTCCTATACCACATGTCCCCGCCTCACCAAGATCTATCATTATTACAACTCCACCTCTTGAAGACCATGACTTATCCATATCATCTTCCTCCTCTCGTGTTCACGAGATCAATATGATTAGTGTTTCTACTCGAGGGCAGAAAAACAATGGGAAAGTTAAAGAAAGCACACCTGCGGCCTCTCTTTCTCTCGTCCACCATCCCGATCGCACCACCACCTAAAGTGGTTATTCGTGGACCCGCCTACCCCGTCTCTAATGGAGTTGCCCACCGAACCATGATCAAACAGCTTCACCAATCACCTGTAAAAATGACACTGTATGACCTCATTCAGACCTCTGAATCTCATCGACAAGCTCTCGTTGAAATTCTTCAAGAGATAGAGGTCTTACCCAATGAAACCTTGCCTGTTACCTCCATTCTAACACCCAATCACGTTGCTTCACTCACTAAACAACCTATCTCCCCAACCACTTCTGTCTCTGTACAGCAAGCCGCTGCTGTCAGTTTCTCCGAAGATGAAATTGTCGACTTTGGTGAAGATCCTGACCCGCTCTTTTCATCTCAGCTTATTTCTGGGACATTTGGGTGCATCGTGTTATGATTGATGGGGGCGCTAGTCTAAACATCATCTCTTCAAAAGCCTTCCAACAAATGAATATCCCTTCTAGTTGCATGTGTGCCAACCCCATCATGTTGCGGTCATTCAATGATGCTATTACTTCTACCTTAGGTACCGTGATCCTTAACATTCGTGTAGGGCCACGCACTTTACCCGAACTCTTCTATGTCCTTGAGGGAGAGTTCCAATACAATATGTTGTTAGGCTGCCCTTGGATCCGGGCTATGGGATGCGTTCCCTCCACCTTACATAGATGCATAAAATTTGAGTACGAGGGGAAGTCCTACACCGTAAAAGTTGATCCTCCCCCCTTCAAAACCTGCAATATGTTATATCGCCCTAATGATGTGCTTGTACCAGTCAAGACACCCATTCATCTAACCCAACCATCCACTTCAACCAAACCTCTACCGTCCACCTCAACCGCACCTACACCTTCAACCAATGAAACCGCCGTCGTAAATACCACTTTCTTTCCCGGACAACATCCCAACCTCAGACCCCTTAGTAGATGTTTTTCAATGCCTTACGCTGGGGGAGTATTGCCTATATAACGTTAGTTCTTTCCATACCCCACAGGATTACGGACAGTTATATGCGCATCCTACCTACGACCCTCGCGTGGGGGAGGTAATCTCTTACGGACCACCTAATTGCCACACCAACCTAACGTATGGGGGTGTCGACGCATCCTCCATTACCCCTGAACCTCCCTTGGTGTGGTTCCCTTCCAATCCGATTTCCAATACCTGACAAATCATTGTTTTGCCCTCACCTTCTTGACTCGCTATGCTTGGAAAGGCTTTGGTTTTGGTCTTTATGAACAAGGCCGACATATAATCATTCCCGTGACTACATGCAAACACAATGATTGTAGTGGTCTCAGATTTCCTGAAACACTTACACCGGAGAAACCTCATGTCAGTTGTATCCTAGAAGATGACGACGTCACCCCTACCAAACCATCATCACCCATTTTGCCATCGTCACCCACAGAGTCGATAGACCCTGAATCTATCCCTCCTAACTTTTTTTTTTTTTTCATAAATGATATCTTCCTGGGTCCTCTCACTTATCAACGTGATAATGAGGACCCATCCTCTCTTCCCCTTCTGTATCCATACATGATAGAAGAGGATTCACCTTCAATTAATGTTGTTGAGTGCCAGGATGACGACTCCATCCTCACTTACCTTGGTGCGGATGACTCTTATATTCAACGCGCCTTACCATCTGAAACTCAAACCATGTTGAATGAGTCGACTATAGAAATCAACATCCACACAGAGGATGATCCTCACATTGTGAAGATCAGACAATCTCTTAATGCATCATAACAAGCCGCCTTTACTACCTTTCTCTCGTACCCACTGCACCAAGCTTTCGCTTGGTCCTACGCTGACATGCCAGGAATTGATCCTAACATTGCTGTCCATAACATTACCCTAAAACTCAATTCCAAACCAGTCAAATAGAAACTGAGAAAAATGCATCCACGCATTGCCCTCTTGGTCAAAGAAGAGCTTCAACAACTCCTTTTTGTTTCCTTCATCTTACCTATTGACTATCCTCAATGGATTTCTAACATCGTACTCTGCCACTAAAGCGACGGGGACTTTGATATGCATGGATTTCCGAGACCTTAACCTCGCTTTCCCCGAGGATGACTTCCTCCCAAGTATTGATCAACTTGTTGATCTCACTGGGCCATGAGATGCTTTTCTCATGGATGGATTTTTGGGATACAATCAAATTTTGGTAGCCCCGACCGATCAACATAAACCTACGCTTCATAACTCCTCGGGAACCTTATGTTATCATGTCATGCCATTTGGCCTTAAGAATGTTGGTGCGACCTATCGGTGGGCTATGACTTACATTTTTCATGACATTATGTACACTATTCTTGAGGATTATGTCGATGATATTCTTGGCAAATCTAAACATCCCAAAGTGAACATCTCGATGTTTTAACCATTATTTTTGATCACTGTTACAATATTTTGTCCATCTTCAACCAAAGAAATGTTCTTTGGTGTCCTTTGGGAAAAATTCTTGATTTTATCGTATCTTTGCGTGGCATTGAGGTCGATCCATCTAAAGTCAAAGCTATCCTAGAAATACCCCCACCTACTAACCTCAAACAATTGCGTAGTTTGCAAGGTAAACTCCAATCTATCCGGCGTTTCATCTCCCAACTCTTGGATCGATGTCAACCTTTCCATCACCTCCTTAAAAAGGACATTGCCTTTCAATGGAGCGAAGAGTGCCACCAAGCCTTTGAGGCTCTCAAAGCCTATCTCTTGCAGCCACCTGTGCTTATCCCACCTCAGGACGATCACCCTTTCTATCTTTACCTTTCTGCCACCGACCATGCTGTAGGAGCCATGCTCGCACATCGTGACTTCGAGCATCGAGAACAAGCCATTTATTATATAAGTCGTACTCTCATGGATTACGAAACTAGGTATACACATGTAGAAAAGTTGTGCCTAGCCCTATCATTCGTAGCCACCAAACTCCGACACTACCTCCTGAATCACAAAAAAATTCATCACCAACATGGACCCCATTCATTATATGTACGCCAAACCACATCTAAACCAACACATCGAACGATGGCTTATGCTCCTCGCTGACCTCGACCTTGAATTTATACACCAGAAATCAATAAAAGGACAAACTATCGCAGACCAACTCGCGGAAGCCCCTTTACCTGGGGAACAATTTACCAATTTTAATTTCCCCAACGAACTCATCGCCACTCTTTCACTCAGGGTGGAGGAGTCATATCCAATGACCTCTTCTTCGATGGATCTAAATGCCAATGCGGCGGAGGAGCCGGCATTGTTCTCATTCCTCTTGATGCTGAGCCTATGCCTTTATCATTCTAGCTCGATTTCCCCTGCACTAATAATACAGTGGAATACGAGGCCCTTGTTTTGGGTCTCTGTGTTACGTTACACTTAGGTGTCAAATCTATCAATATTTTCGGTGACTCTCAATTGGTAGTCAATCAAGTTATGGGCATCTACCAATGTAAAAATGAGGAACTTCAAAAGTACAAACATTACGTGGATTCACTTTTGACCTTATTTACTCATTATTCTATCCAGACCATTCCTCGCTCCACTAACAAATTTGCAGATACTATGGCTTGCCTAGCCTCACAAATTCCTACCTCACCAACTGACTCTGACATATTCATCTTGGTCCAACAACTCTTTGCCCCATCTTACTCAGCCCCGGTTGTTTGTATGATAAATAATGTGTCTACTAATTTGCAGGATACCTGGTTTCACCAATTTCACGACTACCTTACAACCTCTGTTCTCCCACCTGACCTTACTAGTAACAGCAAACATGCTTTTCTTAAAATTATTTCTCATTATGTCATCATGGGGGAACTCTATAAACTTGGCTTTGATGGCATCCTCCTTCGATGTCTAACCGGTGCGGAGGTCACCTACACCATCCAACAAATCCACGACGGTATTTGTGGTGAACATTTTAGTAGCCTGGCCGTGGCCAAACGGATCCTTCGCCTAGGCTATTATTGGCCTACTCTTAATAACGACTGCTACGAATATGTTAAACGTTGTGTTATGTGTCAACAACATGCCAACCTTCAACATACCCCTAGTCATCCACTACAGGTCGCACGAGATCTTTGGCCTTTCTCACAATGGGGTTTAGACCTTATTGGTGAGATTCACCCGCTCTCTTCGCAACGTCACCGTTGGATAATCACAGCAACTGAATATTACACTAAATGGGTGGAATCCATTCCACTCATTTCAACCAAAAAAGAAAAAATCATCAAATTCATTAACCATCACATTATCTGTCGTTTTGGTGTTCCTCATCGCCTGATCACAGATAATGGTAAATCTTTCAAAAATAAGTTGTTACAAGACCTTTGTGACAACTTTGGCATCAAACTTAGCTTCTCATCACCTTACTATCCATAAGCCAATGGTCAAGCCGAATCTTCTAATAAAACCCTAACCAAAATCCTCATGAAAGTTGTTAACGATTCTGGAAGAAATTGGCATGATCACATCCCCTTTGCCCTTTGGGCTTATCGTACTAGCATTCGTACCTCCACTAATGCCACACCATTTTCTTTGGTATATGGTACCGAGGCTGTCTTGCCTCTCGAAATACAAATACCCTCCCTAAGAATATCTCTTCAGGATATTCTCACCAATGATGATTTCCGCCAAGAGTGGTTAGCCCAATTAGAGCTTCTTGACGAGCGTCGTCTTACAGCTCTTGACCACCTTCAAATCTATCAAAAACGCATCAAGTGTGCTTATGATAAGTGACTTCATGAGCGTACCTTTAAGGTTGGTGATCTTGTCCTCAAAGAGAATCAACATGTAACCAAACTAGAAAAGAGAAAACGTGGAAAATTTGCTCCTAATTGGATTGGGCCTTACATTATCACGCATACTTACGGATCAGACACTTACCATTTAGCTTCGCTTAATGGTAAACCTGAGCCTGAACCCCTTAATGCCTTGCATCTTCGACCATTCTACTATTGAATTTAGTGTTATATCACTTCTTATCTACCTTGCGCTCGTCCCTTGAGCTCATTTATCACCTCATACACTTTGTTTCGTGCATCTCAAAATAAAATCAAGCTCACATGGTTTGGTCATAAACTCCTCTTAAAAAGATGCCTTCCCCTCTTTAGTCAGGTCCATGACTTAAAAGTATAAAAATAACATGTTCTCAATTGTACATTTATGGGATATTCTTGAGTCAAACTTCCTACAAACCTAGATGCTTCATGCCAAACGGACATCTAGACCTCTAAGTTATACATAGACTGCTCCCTCGAAGGACAGCTATGCACAAAAATCACATCTGCTACTATAAATAGACTGCTCCCTTGAAGGACAGCTATACAAAGTCAGCCTTTATCAGAAGCTTCTCACATTGATCCACTTCGTGAAGACCTCAAGAACAACAAAATACATATTCCATGTAGACTTCCCGCATCGATCAGTCTATGTCCAAAAACATAAAAAGTAGTATTCCAAAAGCACTTTTGAGTCATGGACTTGTCTATTTAGGTTTGGTTCTCTTTCGTCAGAATAATCACCTTATAACAAGCTCTCAGCACCCCCACCTATATCAACCACCTCACCTCACCATTTGTCAAAGCAAAAAAACTCAAGGGACGTGACGTATATCCGATATATTGTGATTATACAACTCTTTTCACCTATCGACTTCTCACCTATGCAAGGTACCTAGGGATTCAAGCTCATCCTATGTTAATGTGTGGTTTGTTTAGCTCTTCTCAACTACGAGACACTTTTACCTCTTTTTCTCGACTCTAGGATTGTGTGTTGACCTTAATCAAGACATGATTCCCTACTACTTGGGTAAGCTAACTTTCACTTTACCTATACCTACATCAACATCTCCAATACCTTACCAACACCAACAACATTACCCTACCAACATCAAATTTTTACCAACCAACAAATTGCCTAACCACAACCAAATTGCCTGAATTCACCTTTCCCTGGTTCTAAGGGAGAACTACATCGGTCTGAGGCCCCTCCTTGCTTTGTGTAATGGGCTATGTAGGAAGCACTTAGGAGACATGGGGTCTCCCAAGGTTAGCTCGACCATACCCTATCATGTGTTGTAAATATAAATATTTTTGTGTATTTCTATTTTGACAACATTCATCTTTATCCTTTTTCAAAACAAACAAAAACAACATTCAAAACACAACCATTCTTATTATTATCATCACTCAAAACAACATACATATTTAGTTTTATTTTAGATGTTAAACAAATACATCTTCTCTATCATCGACTCACAGGTTGGCATCCTTATTTATTCTTATACTCTTATGAAATTCACTTAGACCCTTACGCCTCCTCCCGAATCGGTGGTGATCGTGATCGCCGACGACACTCACTTGGCCTCTCCATCCTCAAAGGTGCCATGCGCTATTGATTCCTCCCACCGATCCACCAACATCTCCCCGTAACATACGAATACGTCCTCTCGCATGGAGGAATCTTGCCTCCATTCTCTCCACTGTGAATCGTGAAACCTCTAACAATCCCGTTGTCTCATTCACTGTGTTTGAAGTCTGGTGAACCAAATCCTGCAGACGATCTCTCTTCGCTGTAATCATAGCTATGTCAGGATGCTCACGTGCACCTCACAGCTCTGCTACCCACCATAATCTATAGGCCTCTGTCATTCCCGCATCCATTACCCTACGATTGGCTGCTATCTCTTCTGGCCCTTCTGGCGGTGTCGGCCGGGGAGGTGAGAATGTTGCCTCGGCATCGATCCTCATGTATGGTCTATATGTCATAGGTATATCCTACACAAATCCAAATTGTCACCACACGCGATCTAGAGGAATCCTCTCGTATTCACCTGGCCTGTGCCCTGCGATCCACCTCAATCACTCTACACCCCTCAAATCCTCAGATATGTTCTCTGTCACCATATAGTTCCCGTAAGGTCTCCAACAAATATCCACAATTGTCACCATCTTCCATACCTTCCTATAATACTTGATGTCATCTATCACGGCCTGGGATCTCGCCTCTTGTTCTGTCTAGAACCATCGTCTGAATCTCAACCTTTGCACTCCTGTCTCTCCCGATTGGATGGGTCGGCCTATCGGTCGCACACAAACAATGTGCTCATAGGCCCAAGAATGTAATAAGTATGAACAATCCAGTGTCGTCTTGTGTTTTTTCCTGCAAGCCCATAAACCCCTGTATAACTCCACCAGATATGCGGGTGCCCATGCGAAAGTCACGCTCCTTTTGATCATTTCTCAAATAACACTCATTAATGCTTTTGGAAATCTTCCCCCTTCCCTCGGTAATGCATAATATCCCACCGCTATCATTAATACCACTGCCAACCTTGTTTCCTCAGGGTGTGTTGCATACATTGTACCATAAGTGAATGTCAAACCTCGTTGTGTCAACTCCCGTGCAGCTGCACCAAATACTGCTGTTATCACTCCCCGCCCCGTGCTAGGCAACGCCTGATACACTGGTCTTCCTATAATTGGGAGCCTCAAAATTCTAAACACATCTTCCAACGTCACTGTCATCTCCCTTGTTGGTAGGTAGAAGGTATTCTTTTCTGGGTTCCATCTCTCAATCAACGCCTGCAACATAGCATGATTACGTGTGATTCATGAATAATAGCGGATTCCACTTAGCCCCACATGGTTTATCAATGCCCATTCAGCTGGTGTTACATCCGCTCGGATTCTTGACAACAACGCTGGCACAGTATCATTCATCCTTAACTCTGCTTCCGCTGCATACATCAAAACGACACACAATTATTCAATAAATCAAATCCCCACGGGTTTTTTCTCACATTCTGGAAATTCCTACAGTAACCGGTATCGGTTATAGATAACCGATACCGGTTTACTAACCGATACTGGTTATCTCTAAACGATACCGGTCACTGTCAAAAATATACAACCTACTTAAAAACATACACCTACGATAATTATTTTGCCCGTTTACTCCTCTCTATACCTAAAAACATACGTGAACACCCTTCTTACCTACCCCATAACACTCACCCCATCTCAAACCCTTGCTTATCACCTTTTCTTTCTCATCTCTACCCTCTTACCTTCTCTCATCCTATTCATCAAAACATGTAAGAATTTAAATACAACTAAACAATTTACCTCTCGGGATGCAACAGCTTGGGGTGGAACTTGTCTTCCCTCTCGTCCCTACCTGTTGGATGCTTCTCCTCATTTAGCCATGTTCACCACCCTCTTCCAATTTAATTTGTCTTTCTACCTTCTTAATCTCATCCCACACTCACTTTACCTATCTCTTTCCTCCTTATCACTCAATTCTTTCATGCAATTTACTCGTATCACCATCAAATAGTGTCGCATTCATGTATTTAACTTGTTGCATGACTCTAAAAATAAGAACTCTAAAAATAAGAACTTAAGTTGCCACCCTAGCTTTTCTATTTTTAGAAAAGCTCGTTTTGAAATAACCGGTATCGGTTACATAACCGATATCGGTCACCAATCTACCGACGCATCGGTTAGCTAACCGATATCGGTCACATGCCTCCTATTTATTAAATTTGGGCCTTTTCTTTATTTTTTGTAAATTTTTGTGGCGCCCACCTCTTTTCCTGCATAACTACACTATTATCAATATTTGCCATCAACATCACATCAATATCTCATCACAATTTCATCAACATCATCTATCTATAATAAAACAACCATCAACAAAATACATTAAAACTATCAATATATACACCATTTGGATCAAATTCATCATATACATACATTCCATTTCAAAAACCATCAATGAAATACATAAAAAACACACCATATGGATCAAAATCATCATCTCTATATATATCAATGTTTCAAATATACAACTTGCCCTACATAGGGGCCTCTGTGATCTCAAAATAATACAAAACCGGCACGCAGGCCGCAATAACTGTCAAAATCTCGACTCGGCTCGCAGGCCGGTCTCTCATATCAAAAATATACTCGGCTCGTAGGTCAAGTATCAACTATACAACCTGCTTTACTTAGCTCGCAGCCAATATATACAACAAGATGAATAAATGAATGAATCATATGTGGGCACGCAGGCCTCTATATACATAACCGGTTCGCAGACCGGTGCCTATATCCAATGTACAAGCAAAACACCTATCTCCGCTCCAGGGATGTCTCAGCTCTCCCCACCACCTCAGCTCCTCTCCCTGCTGGTCCCTACTGCGGCTCCCACCTCCTCCCTGTCACCGACCCACCGGGCCTGCCAGCTGCACCCCCGGGATCTCTTTCTCTGAGAGGTCTCGGCTCTGTGTGCCACATATGGCTGATAGTCAGCCCCGGTACCATCAAGGACATCTTGATAATACCGGGCCTCCACTCTCGCCTCCATATAACGGGCCCGTGCCACCATGGCTACTGGGGCTGGTCCCCCGACTCCTAATAATAATGGCCCCTGCCCTACCGGTACACCCTGTGCGTGCAGTGCTATAGCTGGTGCTTGTGCTCGTGGTTCGCCTGTTGTGGTGGTACTCCGTGGGTGTGGTTGTACTTGTACTATGCTCGCACTGCTGCAGTGCTTGGGCTAACCGCCTCGTAATACCCCCGATTCGTGCTCGCGCAGCAGCAAAGCTGCCCTCGTAATAACTGCACCTGTCCTAGGAGGCGGTCCTCTCTCTATAATAAATGCCAAATCTGGGTGTGTGGGTGGGTGTGCTATCCTCACCGCTCTCTCGACCATCCCACCAAACCAAAAATGAACCTGTACACCCGGCGTCATCCACTGTATCGTCTGCCAGCCTCTCTGCTACCCAATCTGGGTCAATGGGCTGCGGAGCCGGCAGTGGGGCCTCTACATCATCCCTCCGGTACTGTGGGAAGGGAGGTGGCTCATCCTGTCGCAGCCCCAACTGCCGTCGTACCCTCTCTAAGGGTATCCACTCATACTCTCCGGCCTCCGTCCTGCTATCCAGAAAGTATACTGGATCCAGCGCATCTGTGCTCGGGCTCCTCCTCGGGGCTGATGGCCTCTGTAAGGCCTCCATACAATATCCAATGTGGTCAAGCCCTCTAGCATATGATGGTAGTAAGCTACATCCCGTCCTGCGAGCACCACTCGTGGCTGGCCCATGACCCCCAACCATCTCTGAAAGCCATACCTGTATATAACCTGTGGCCCTGGCTGCTGGGGCAGCCCTACTGGTCGAATACATATGATGTGCTCATATGCCCAGCAGTGTAACAAAAATGTGGAACAAATCCCAAATCACCTCATCCGGTGATAACCCCATAGCTCAGATAAGTTGCACACTCGGATATACTGGTGCCCAAGGATAGCACGTATGCTCCTCCACCATCTCGTAGCACCCCCATCAAAGCCCGTGGGAAGTGGCCTCCCTCTGAGTCTGGGAGGGCGAAGCATGTGATGCCTATCATCATCAACACGGCCAGCCGTGTCTCATGTCTATGGGCATGATACATGTCCCCATAGGTAATGCTCACACTGTGATAAGTCAATAACATGGCTTCATCCCCAAATACCTACAAAATGCTATCCATAGCCGTCTCCGCATCTACCTGGAATACTACCTCTCCTACGATTGGCAGTCTCAGGATGTGATATACATCCTCCAGGGTAATAGTCATCTCTCCAGTCGGGAGATGGAAAACATTGGTTCCGGATCCCATCTCTTGATGAGGGCAACCATAAGGCTGTGGTCCCTCTCCACAGCCCTATACCACTGGACTCCGCCGAGTCCCACCTCGCGCATAATGGCCCAATGCTGCTGAGACACATGTGGCCGCATCCGTCTCAATAGCGGGGGCATCCGATCCCGCATCGTCACTTTGGCCGACGTGCCTACAAAAGCAACCACCGCATTAGACCTACCCTTTACAAAAACAACTACTTTAACCCTATATACCCCCTTTACCCACCCGACCACACCACGACTCTATAACGCACATCTACACCCACCTATCTTACCCTAAAAACATCTACGATATCCCCCTCCCTCTTCACCCCCAAAACACAACACCCAACAATAACACAAAACCCAAAACACATAACACCCAACAACAACAACAACAAACAACACAAACACGAACAACGAAACAAAACCAAAATACACCTAACTACTGACCGGTACCGGTCACCTTTGACCGACACCGGTCCCCCTACAACACATATTATACACCGGCGCCGGTCGACATACGACCGACGCCGGTCCACAAACAACCCACCTTTCCCGAAAAATTCGTGACCGATGTCGGTCGCCTAGTGACCGACATCGGTCACTGTCCACGGCCGAAGCCAAACCCGACGCGGCCCCCAAAAACCCATTTTTTCCTATTACTACCCTTTTACCCATTGAAAAATCCTAAAAACCTACCCACCCTACCATTTTAGCCTAACTAACACACCTACCTTCTCCATTTTTCCAAACAACTTCAATTTATTAATTATTTTATTAAAAACTTGGATTCCTACCCAAAACCCAAATCTAGCTTAACAACATTAAATTTGCATAATGAGAGGTTTTGAACCTACCAGTATGACGACACGTCATCGTGGTGGGATAGGTGGTGGCGGTCCAGCTGGTCCAACACCTCCTGCTCCTCCTGGCTGTGCCATGGCTCTAAATCTCCTCTGCTGGGTCCTCCACCAATCAAATGCTGCCTCCTACTCGCTAGGGCCTACCAACCACTCACTTCTCCACTCAAATAGTGCCACCTCAGCTGACAAATTCAACAATCTCACTAAAACACCTCAGATAACTAAAATTGGTTTTCAAATTGACAATGTGACAATGACAGGCCGTATTTTTTCTTTTTATAGGTTTTTGACCTATAACCGATATCGGTTATATTATGCCCTAAAGAACCGGTATCGGTCATCTAACCGATACCGGTCATAGAGAATCGATATCGGTTTAATCCCACCTTTTCCCCAATTTCTGCCCTTATTCACTAGTCTCCCTTTCTCACCACATCACCTATACCCTCCTTTGCTAAATAGCCTTTTTTTGACTTCATTGGCCCAATTCAAGGCCACAACCAACCATTTGGCCCGACCCAAGGCCGCACCCAACCATTTGGCCCGACCCAAGGCCGCACCCAACCATTTGGTCGACCCAAGGCCGTACCCAACCATTTGGCCCGACCCAAGGCTGCAACCAACCATTTGGCCCGACCCAAGGCCGCAACCAACCATTTGGCCCGACCCAAGGCCGCACCCAACCATTTGGCCCGACCCAAGGCCACAACCAACCATTTGGCCCGACCCAAGGCCGCAACCAACCATTTGGCCCGACCCAAGGCCACACCCAACCATTTGGGCTCGACCCAAGGCCGCAACCAACAAATCAGGCCCGACCCAAGGCCGCACCAATTAAATACCTCACCCAAAACCAACAAATTACAATTTTATCCACCCATCATGTAGCTTTTTGTTCAATTGAGCTCACCTGTTCGTGTTTTAGCATGATTAGGGTACTTGACTTGATCAGTCGACCAACTTTGCCTAGACCAAGACCGTGACGTTTATCTCAACCAAACCAACCATTTGGTACTGCCGAACATGCCTAAACGTTCCTGTACCTTACCCGTTATATCCCCTGGAGCTACTTCCTATGCCTTGGATACCAGGATTATATCACCCTTGTTTGGATAAACTATCGACCTTTGCCTATGAATTGCTTGTTTGCTCTTCAAAACATGTACCCTGGTCGCACTACTGCATTTCAACATGCATCTGCTTCCTTAGACTTACCCCACCATCTTAACATCATCTCAACACCATTTACGCTTTATAAACCCTATCCCTGATTTCACGCTACCTCAATCTCGTGATAGATTTAAGGGGATTACTCTATACCCTTAACAGGAGTAACCACTTCTTATTATTGTCAGTGTAGCTTTACAAGACAAGCTACACGACAACAAGGGGCTAATGTAGACACCAAATTTGTGTCTTACGACCCCCGTGCCCCGCATCTCATTCCGCAACCTAACCTCATCACCTAAACCTTACACAATTATTTATTAATTACCTTATAATTAATAAATCCACATCTCCATACCTACCACCTCATTTTTCCACCTCATCATGACCTAGTCCTAACTCTAAACTAACCTAATTAAGACCTATAACTTGGTCTACATCCACACCCATGACTAATTACTCCTCACCCGCACCTAAAACCAACCTCATAATGACTTGACCAAGCCCACAACTAATCCCTCGGGAGAAAAGGAGGGAAAGTTGGCTATTTTACTAAAAATAGCCCACTTTGACTTGACCGATACCGGTTCCTACTCGACCACCATCGGTTACGTAACCGCCATCGGTTCCCTGTAAATGACCTCTCCCAACCAAAAACAAGGGGGATTTTCATTGATCCGAATCGAAGTCATTGGAAGAATCCGGAATTTACTTGGTCGAGCAGAGACAAGTGAAGGAAAGAGGAGTTTGTAGAGAAGGACATCAAGCCCAAGACTGCAACTGAATAACCAGAGCCCAGTGACACTCATCCAAGCATTGGGAGAGAGGATACCTCATCTTGGATTATCAGATCATCCTACCTGAACCCTGCCTTCGTCATAACAGTCCTTGGACCTGTATCTTCATCAGGAACTAGTAAGTAGTATTTTGTATGTTCTTTTAATAATATTTCTTGGACTTCTGAATCACAGTAATTACAAGTCTATTCCTGGATCTACTACCCGGTAACACTCTCCATCTAACTTACATTCCTCTACCCCTACATTGCCCCAAGAACAGCCCCCATGCTCTCTGAATCTTCTCCATCACCTCATTACCTATCCCCAATCATTTTACCAGCCTTATAAACACCATAGCTATCATATAGCCATCTTATAGCCAACCTTCACCAAACCCCTTAAATCACTACCCCTACCGATATCGGTTATCACCAACCGGTACCGGTGACACTGACCGGCATCGGTCACTGTGATTCAAAAACCAAGACCAGCCTTTTCTCTATTGTTCTAACAAGGTAAACAAATTATAATTGGACAATAGATTATTTGTTAGAATTTGTGTTAATTCATATTAGCAGGGGAACTGACCACCTTCAAAAGGAAGTCTCATATTTCCTGGGCCCAAGGCAGTTCCCTCACTTATTATCTAATTAGATTCTGGTGGTCTTGTATTCTTACTTACAGGTAGTCCTTCCCAGATAAAAAGGAGTTCTTTGCAATCGATCTGATCTCTCTCTACGGTATGCGCACACCCTCTCGACATTCAACAGGTATTCCTCCTAGCCATAACCCTTATATCTGTTTCTCAAAGGAATGAAAGGATAGAAGCAAATCTATTCCAGGAACGGAAGCATTTCTGCGAAGCATTTGTATGGCTAGGAACTATTTGTATGAACCTTCAAGTAAAAATTGTGGTAATGAAGGCTACAAAAGTAAAAATTTAGTTGTGTGTTTTAGTTTTAAAGAATTTGGTCATGTTTCTAGGGACTTTTATTGTCCTACAAGGGAAGGGGGAGCTTTCAAGGTCCTTGAATGCATGATAGAATATAAGGCAAGTCATAGGAGCCAAAAAGGGGTAATATGGTTTCTCCTAGAATAGATATTAATGTTAATCAAAGGTATTATCAAGGTAGTAACTAGAAGAAATATGTAAAAGGTGAGTTTTACGAATCTAAGAGAACTTGGGACATCTTCAATTCACTCTTCTATGTTTATCATGAATATATGTGTGTTTACTAGGATTCTTAGAGATATTATCATCCAAATGAAGCTTGTAAAAGGAGGAGTATTTTAGTGTTATGTATGTTGTTGATATGGAAAATTTGAAACTTTCAAGGTGAAATGATGTCTTCTTTAGCTATATGCGTGCATCTAAGGGATGATTTAGAATAAAATTAAGATATGATTATATGTATTTCAAGTGATTCATTGAAAATTATATTGTCGTAGTCAATAGTATACTTAGTCATATTGTGAGAGTAATGGACATTTGAGGTTTGAAGTGTATACATTCAAAGTACCCTAGAAGTTTTAGAGACCCATTTGGTAATCATGAATTAATCCCTTGACAATATGAGTCTTGAAAGTGTCATGTGTACCTATGTGTTAAAATAAAGTGTCAAATAATGCTTTGTGTCAAGTGTGTTATGACATGATGATTCAAGTCAAAAGGATGAATTATTGTGTTTAATTCTCTAATATGATGGTATAAGTTAGCATATAGTCAAAGGATTATTATTTTCTATGATTCAAAGTGAAATAAGTTCATGTGTTTCATTAACATATTATGATGTGAACCTAATTTTGTATAGAACATAAGAAGAATTGAATCATTGTCAAGAGTTGGCTAAAGTTCTACATACTAGGTTAATTATCATAGAGTCAATATGTTTAAGTGAAATTGTGCTTGTACCCAAAGGTGAATTATTTTGTAAGGTATTTTACAATGTTGTATATAATGTATATTAGGATTTGATGCCTTGATAAGTTCGGATAGGGAGCTGAGAGATAGAGGTATGATTGATTGATTCAAAATAAGGATTAAGTTTTGAATGATAAATTAAAAGCATGATTTATTTGTGAAAGCCCAAGTGTTATGATATTTAGCTAAGGTAAAAGATTTGGGACTCGATAAAAGTGATAGTGTGGTTACTGATTCAAAAAGTGTTTATCACATGTTTATAGGCCATCATAATTATTAAGTATGGCTCATACCGAGAAGTGAGGAATAAAAATGTATTATAAGGAAGGAATCAATTAGAATGTATGGTGGATTGATTATTCTATCAAATTAAAATGAAAAGGGTGTTCCCAAGTATGTATTGAGATGAATAAAATATCATGTTGTTTTTAATCACTAATCCATATTATGAGGTGTATCAAAAAGTATAGGTATCATGTAGATCGGATAAATTAATATGAAACATTGTTAGTACTATGAGACTAAATGGATGAACCTTTGAGGTGATATGCATCATGTATAACCTGTGCATATATGTTTCTACTTTTTATAAAACCTCAATCCAAGAGTAAAGAGTGTCAAGAAGTCTTTCTAATCTATTCAAGTCTATGTTGGAGTGTTGCCTCATGAATTTTGGACTACAATATTATACATAGGTATGATATGGTTACAAAATATCATTCCTTGAAGTAGATGCATAATCATAGGTTTGAGAATGACTATTTAAATCTAGATGTTTTGAAATTTGGGTTCGAGTTAAGCTTTTAGATTCCAAAAAGTGTGTATGCATCATGAAGGAAACATAATGAAATTATAAGAATGATATATATGAGAAAGTTACAGTTGGTCATGAATGTTTGAAATGGTAAGCTACATGTATGCAAAGGTATGTTGAAGTAGGGGAGGTATGTTCATGATTTTCATGAGGATAAAAGTATGTTTGGGTTCTTTGATAAGATTTGAAGTGTATCAAGAATGAACAAATTTCATTGAGTTCGCTAAAAGGATCATATAGGTGTACAAATCCGACAAGATAAGAGTATGTTCTCTAGCTAATATGCATTACAAGCCTATGTATGATTACTTGAAAGACTATAAGATGGTATTAGATAGGGAATTCAGGAGTTAATATGATTGGTAAAGGTAATAGAATCCTAATATGTATATTATTGGCTTATTAAAGGTCTATGGAGCTTGTGCATGCACTTCAAAGATAAGGTTACAATATTCCTTAAAGAACTGAAATGAGAAGCTACATGTGTGGAAAGTTAGATAAGTATATCTATGATGAGTTGTAAGTCCTTAAAACATGTTACAGATGATCTAAGAGTGTGGATATGCATAGATATATAAGACCTATCAATTTAAATAGGAAAAGGTTCCAAGATGTGATGGATTATGTCAAGACAGTAGGTAGTTGATTTTGTACCAAAAAGTGGAGCTAAAATGTTGTTAATGCTTTTAGATTTATGGGGGAGGAATCGAAGGTATTGATCCAAGTACTTTAGGTGATAAAAATGATGGAATGTAATGATTATGAACTTACATATCTTGTAAAGGTAATTCAAACCCAAGTATGGGCCTGATTTGCATTCCTATTGATGCTATAGTGGTTCAATGTACATGATTGTAGTGGTACAGATCGAGGATGAAGATTTCATGAAGTTTTTCTCATGGAATAAATTAAGGGGAGCCTAAGTGACCTATATCATAGGAAGATGAATCCTTTAAGTATATTTGGAAAATATATATTGGTTAATGAATCATGGTTGATCTTAAGTACTATGACAAAGCATAGAATGTATGTTAAAAGAAAAATGTAATGCTACAAGTCCGAGATAGGAATCTAAGGAATGAGGAGAAATTTTTACTCTCAATGATGTGAGTAAAGTGGTAAAAAGGTAGGAAAGGTAGAATAATGAGTGTTTCTTGAAATTAAAGTGACTTATGTGATCAAGGTGACATCATTTCTTACAAAGAAGGTAAAGAAGACTAAAGTGTTGATTCATGATAAAGGCAATGTGGTTGAATCATCTTCATGGAAAATAAGTACGTGAGCTATTTTTACATATAAATCTATAAGAGGATAGTATAAACCTGGGGAGCTATAAAGAGTATAATAATGTTGTTTCTACACCTCCATGGATTCCTATGTTGGTCAAAAGTTCACCGAAGGAGTTGTTTACGGATCTTAGCCCTAAAGGTTTTAGGAAATCATTGTATGGAAGAAAAAAGCAAGTTGGTGAGAAAGATGAGTCAAGATAGACTAAGAAAGTTGTAAGTATGATGCTTTAAACTTAGATTGATGATTTTTTAACATGTATGAGTGCCTTGTACAGCCCTACCCAAGTATGCTATAGTGCTCCTATTGTAAGAAATAAGCCGAGAATAGATATTAATAATAGTAAAAATAGGTTTGTAATATCATTTGGTGACTTTGTTTGATGTTTCCAACCAAGAGATGATCCTAAGAAGATGAGAAAGATGAATACCAATTTCTTAGGTATGATTTTTCATTAACAAAGGGGGAGATTGTTAACATGTGTGATTTTAGGTTTGATCATTGATGTAAAATCCCATTAATGATAAAAAGGATGATGGAAGAGTTCTAAAATGTGTTTGACATGATTATGACATGGATATTTATGTGGCTTCATGATGGCATGAGTTGAAAAGGTTGTCTTGGTCTATCAATCCTAATCCGGTGACCTAACTAGCCTAGGTGATAGAGAATGGTGGATGGAGATAAATGGTGAATTAAGGATCATGATAGAGGAAAGAAGATAAAGTTAATAAGTTTAAAAGTGTAAGTACAGGTGAAAGACTCGGTTATAGGTACACATCTAGACCTAGTCTAGGTATTTGGAGACCACATGAGGCATGAGGATAAGGTTTAGGGCCATGAGAGATCATGGAGAAATGTAGGGGTCTGATACATGTTTTCTCAAGTGTTTTATGTATTTTTGGAGATGTTTCATGATGAGGTATGAGGTTATTCTAGTATGACCTAGCTTAAACCATGTAAAACCATAAGTGTTATTCATGAAAATGAGATGGGATATGAAGATGGAGATAAATATGATCTAACCTGATGATTTAATATGGTTCATAGGGGTGTCATAAAGGTGTGGTAAAACTTTAAATTCATTATAAATATAAAATTGTAGGTTATAATGTTTTTGGTTGAATAGGGTCCAAGATAGTGTATTTTCCAGCACAAGTTACATCTTCTAATACTCATTAATTTTATGTTGTGCATGAAATGTAGATATTTTCAAGGATTATTTTACATTTATCTAATATTAGTTTACAAAAATAATGAGGTAATTTTATTTGCTAGGTTTTATGAACAATCGTTAAGAAGATAAGTTGGTTTGAAACCTTGGCTAAACCCTAGTTAAAAGTGACTTAGATAAAGTTGATTGTAATGAGCCTATTTTTTCCCTTTGGAAAATATGATGATTTTAGGTTTTATAGAGTCTTCTATATTTCCATAAAGGTATGGTAGAGCATATAAATGTATTTTTTCCTCACTCAAAAAGGATTATTTTTCAGAGAGCTCTAGTTTGTAGAAAAATTCTCCAAAGAAAGTATTATAAAAATCTATAGTTGTTTTCTATTAGGATTTTTATACATTTCCATGATAGTTTCAGGTCAAGGTTGAGGATTTATAATGAAAAGTGTGTTGTACTTATGAGGACTAATTTTTAGGGTGGTTTGGAAAATTCTATGGTAAAAGTAGAATTACATGAGCTACATGTGGAGTTTTGACTTGGTTAAATATTTTTCATGATCCTGGTTTCAACATATTTTTAATTACATATAAAACTTGATTTTTTTAGCGAAGATAAAGTTATGATATGTTCTTTTAAGGTTAATTTTGAAATATGTTTGGTTAAGAATGGTCTTGAGTAGCTTTATGAGGCTTGGTTATTGTTCGATTTTCTTCATGCTTGTTGAATGTTTTGAGTGCTTACAAAATATGTATAAGGGTGTTCCATTATTTTGTTAAATTTATGAGTTAATTTTAAGGTTATGGAACAAGTTGATATCAAGACTAGTTCGTGAGTCCTAGAAGCCTAAATGAGTAGTTGTAGAGATTGACGTGGTTGAAGGCCTTCCACTTTGATTTGAAAGGAAATGTAATATTTTATAGAAATTATATTCAAAGGGATTTTTAATGATATATGGTATTTATCTTTATGAGGTTTTTTTATAGGTGAACCATCTCAATTTGTGAGGACCAAGTTTGACTTTTTGAGGACATGATTGCTTTGGCTAGAAGATGGATATAGAAGACTCATGTTTTAGAGTAGGAGATGCTTGATATATATTTAAGAGTGAATAGCTATGAATGGTGTTATTAGTGAATAATTTTTGATGTATTTATATTAGTAGTAATTGTGAAAAAAGTTGAGTTTCCAAAACTACATTTTGGGTAGCTTAGTTGGGTAAAGAGGAAAACAGTCTGGTTTTCATTAATGAATGTTTCATGATTTCTATAAAGAATTAATGTGTTCTATAGGTAATTTTATTTACAATGAGTTATTGATTGTAATATTTGAGGTCCCATGGTTTTATCTAGCGTATTTTTGTTGAAGATTCATTCCTAGAAACATCTCATTTTGAAGGATATGAACCTTCTTGATAGGGTTATCAACAATTTGATTGGTTCAAGTTAATTTGAAACTATGGATGATGTTTTTATGTCATAATTTAAATGTTTGAGGCCTTTGGAGTCTTGATAATTCATGTTGATGATCTTGGTAGTCCTTGAGGAGATTAATTATGGGGATTTGTGCCATTTTTGGATTTTTTATGTGTCCAATTTATGAATGTGTATGAGTTTGTTGTTATGTTTCTAATTTTAATTGGTACATATCTTGGGTTAGCACCAACATATATTATATTTTTGAGTTGAGAAGCATATAAAAGTGAGTGTTTTTATTTTAAATTTAAACTAGTTAAAAGAAAGGGAAAACATGTGAGCCAAGTAAGAGTGTATAATAGGTATGAAGGCATAAATTTAGAGATGAGATAGTGTGAAGAATATTAAGGAGTTTTATAGAGATTAAGTGTAATGATTTTCATTCAAATTATTCTAAGTTTGATCAAGTTTGAGTGAGTTGGAAGGAGGTGTGTTTGAAGAGGGTTTGAAGGAGTTTGGAGATGAATCTTGTGATCACCATCAGCTGAGCATTGGCAGCATATCTTAAATGATATGTTTATCATAATATTTATTGATTATTCATAATCATACAAGTATATTGTATTGATTGATATCTACAAGGTCTTAGGGGTTGGTTCTCTTTGTGGGGGTCTGTGCCTCACTAAAGAAATCTATTATGATGTGTAATATTCACTTGAGTAGTATGTTGTGAGTAATATCAATAGAGTTTTAGTTTGATTTCTTTCCTTGAAGGTTTTCCAATTAAATTTTGTGTTCTTTTGTACTTATTCATGTTTATGCTCTTTTGTATGGTTTCTTCTTATTGTTAAGATATCATTAATGCATGGTTAAATGTTAATGGTGTATGAAAGTAATTTTAAATTGTTTAAGGATTTTAGAAGGACTGATTCACCCCCTCATTCGATTGTTCTTCCAACACAAGAAAAAAGTCAACAACATCAAGATTAAGATCAGTGATTTAATATTTCTCCTAGAACTGATTGTAATCGAAAGTTCAACTCAAACACCTCAAAACCCTCTCAACCAACTCACTCTTCTACTTCACTCAATCTTTCTCCTTCAAAAGATAATTAGGTCTAATGGCATTAAGTACCTTATAATATGCCATTTTAAACTTCTCATTATTCTTTTCACTCTTCCTTGGATCCCTTTAATACTCTCTTTCACCACCTCTAACTCTCTCACAACTTAAATCACTCCACTAGGTCAAATGAGAAAATACAATCACATTATATACTTCACTAAACTAATAAAAAATATTGGTTGGCCATGACCATTAAGATTGATAATAATACAAGAAAATATATCTAATAAATCATATAAATTCACATGAAAGGAACATATAGGTTGGCATTATACTAAGACTCTGAATATGCACAACTAGGCCTAAATGACTAATTTCATCTCCTTTGAGTACATATTGGACTTTAAGGACACAAAATAGTTCAATAATTCCTAAAAAAGATTCAAAAATTTCAAGGAAATAATATCAGAATCTTCCATATGTCTAGGAACCTCTGTATCATCTATTTTCTCCAAGTTAATATTATTTATGATTGTTTCCTACTCATTCTAGGAACCTCCAGCAAACTAGTCTTTAAGGATTGAGACCTATATTCAACATATCACCTCATCCATGTCATGAAACCATTAATTGAAAATATTCTAACCCAAGGAAAAACTAAAAAAAAAATATACCTCATGAATCATCCGATATAGTCATTAAAACATATTCTTCCTTTATGATACATGAACTTCCCATAAAGAGTCTTGGAAACAAGACCTTCTCACACCTGTGATGAAACTTTCAATACTTATAAATGCATAGAATAGAAGTAAATTTAACCCATCATCACTCTCCAATGAATATTAATCATGAACGAAGCCAATATAATATTTTTTAGAAACATTTCATCAAGGTGCCCTCATTTTACTCAAACCCTATCAACTAGGTCAACTTGTGACCTCACCCTTACCAACAAATATGACTTGTAGAACTCAAATAAATCATGAATTATGTAATATTTGATACAAAATACAACCTCATAGGCATTATACTCTTATACTTAGAGCACACATGCCCAAGAACCTCCTTTCTTTATGATCTGTCAAAAACTACCTATTAGGCCTTGAAAGTAGTCTTCACATTTGGACTTGTGAAGATCTAAAAATGGATTCACCAATTTCTGAAAACACCTCAAAAATTTGGGATAGATTCCCATATACTCATAAAACTAATTTAGATTATTGGTCTAATGGAAAACCTAAAAGTAAATCAAACTTTCTTAGAAACATGATATTTGAGTGGGCTCCACCTACACTCAAGAACTCAAACCACCACCATCAAAAATATGGGAGAGTAATTTACATTGTTAAATAATTACACGTGATGATATAGTTCATGTTGATCTCACACCAACAATATTTCCTTCGTCGCTAGTGAAGTAGGGTATGGGTAGAGTTTTTTACCTATTTAGATTCTTAGCAATCATTCATAAAGAACAAGACTTTATTTGATCTCATTCCACCTGTAAAACCTTGTTATCTCTATAAAAATCCATGAATGGATACGTTTCCCATGTAAACTTTTCACATGCCAATCAACAAAAAACATCTCATTTTGAGCTAGGAAACTCACCCTATTGAGCTCGGTAGGAATTACAACTTTATATCATGTAAAATATTCCACATACCAACCTAAAATTTTACACACAGCTTAAAGAAAACTCTCTAAACTTCCCAAATTATCACCTAATCATTTGTATCTCTTTATCTTATTAACCATCATGACTTTCCTAGCTAGGTCATGAAATTAGGTCTAGTTTAGACTTAGACAGATTAGATAAACACCATAACTTTTCTTAAAATATTCAAAAGGTCCTAACATCATTAATACAATATGTATCCCACTTATACATGTCCTCATGGGCCCACACACCTCTACAACTTATCATCATACATCATTAGGCCGCTAAACACCTAGACTATGTCTAGATGAAGACCTACAAACCTTTCTCATACCTTGTAATCACCTTTTAAGACATGTATGACTGTCTCAATACAATATAAACATGTTCTCCATTCCTCTACCATGATTCATAAGAATCCATACATCTCTATCCTTCATGATCCATCACCCATGCTCACTAGACCTCCGATCAGGCCTCCTAGACCAAAAACTCTCACACTTTCCACTCTTGGAGTTATGTTACTTATAGTTTTCCCATGAAATCATCACTACAAACTTCCTCTTTTATTTCTTATCATCAATCCTTTGTAATTAATGTTCTTGATCCTTTTACATAAATGTCAACACAAACACACACATGACAACAATAAGTGATTCTTTGTGAATTGTGGAGATATTTTAATGTTATGGTTCCTTATTATATTGTACTCATTCTATCAATATGATATGTGATGAACATGTTGCCTTGTAAGTTGTGTACATACTGTGATTTTGTATCACCTTGTTATGTGGTACTTGTGTGTATGATACTCTTATTATGTTGTTGTGTAGTAAACCTTTATTTTCATGATTTTATGTTGTGTTTTTCCCTATGGTTGATATCAAGGTGTAAGTATGGAGTGAGAAAAAGTGAGCAGTTGTCCCTACTTGGTTGATCCAAATATGAGATAGGAAATGGCACCTAATGTGGACCCAATAATATTTCTTTGGTATGTATGATATACTCTTAATTGGTTTCATGTATATTGTGTAACACACACCTAATGATCAACAAATGACAATTTTTTTCCCATTTTCTTACTCCTAAAGTGGTTACATTAGGGAAAAGCTTTGTGTGGATACCTATTATGTTGAGATTTATGGGAGACTAAAATGATAATTCTATGAGCATTTTGATAAATATATTATGATTATGATTATTATTATTATTTCAAAATCAGCTTGATGATAAATGTGAAGCAATGAAGTACCTATTCAAAGTGGTCATGAGAGGTTACATAATACTCATAATGTGAATATTTTCATCTATATTTTAAACATAAACTTAAATTTATTTAAAAGTAGCAATGTTTAAATTTTTATTTACTTTTAAAGCTTAAAATTTCTTTACTTATTTCATTATTATTTTCATTTTATCGACTTTGTATTTTGATATTTTCTTATATTATATATGGCTACTTAGCCACTTATTTCTTCTTGATTTTGAGACTTAATTGAGTTATGTATTTCTCTTCTTGACTGATATATTTATGAATCTTGATGCTCGTTGACTATTTATCATCCAATGTGTAATACTACATTTATTGAAATGTTGGTAATCTAATTTTCATATATTTTTAATGTGTATGACTAGGGTCACGAGCCTTATCATGGCTTGATATGGTTTATGCATCCGATTCATTGTATAGAGGTATGTTGGACATTATGCCATGTGTTTTTGTCATTGATGTGAAGTGGAATTGATGGAAAAGGGTTTCCAAGTGGCATAGGAGTTAGCATGAGGTTTCAATCATCAAATAATATGAAGGTTGAATTTTTATGAAGTGTTTTAGTGTCATGACGTGTTGTAGTGACATGGTCTCTTGATGCATTTTCATGGTTTAATGAATGGGTCTTTAAGTAAGGTGTTTTATGGTCTATTTTATGAGATTCATATGTTGTACAAAGGTTAATATGGTGTCTAACATATTAAAAGATATTTTTCAAATATTTTAATGAGTCTCGTAAGATGGAAAACAGGTAAATTTACTTGAAACATGTGGTGATACAAGCCATTTTAGGCTTAATCCTAGACCTAGTGCAAGAAGATTGCTTGATGGATTGAGCAATGAGGAAGAGAAATTTAGTATGATCATGTGAAATGTGTTTTGAGGCTTCATACCATGTGTGGAATATGTCAAATGTCATAATTAAGGTATTTGGTACATATTCAAGGTCCTTTAAAAACAAAATTATGAAGATAAGGCAAGTAGGCATGTGAAAACCATGGTGCATAGTGAGTTATAGAGGTGTGAAGGAATGTATATGCATTAAATATCATGGAGGAAGTCATTTCAGAGGAATAGTCCTAGTTTAAGGTTAAGAGGATGAAGGAAATACATGAAAAGTGTTTTTAAGCTATATGGAGCTCTCAAAATAGTCATTCCGAACATGATAGGCAAGTTTGAATGATCACCCAATTGCGTGTAATTTTCGTGGGACTTGGGATTTTTTTATATGTTATGGAATGGAGCATAGAAGGTTTAGTAAGTGGAATGAGGTAAAATGGACTTCAAAAATTTATGAACCATTGGTAAGAAGCTAAGTAGGTTAAAACCCTAGTATTGTAGTGATAGGAAAAATATGATGTGTATGGTATCCAAATGACTAGGGAAGGATAATGTGATGATTCACAGATGTAGAGGAATATTTATAGCTCAAGTTGGTGGCATATTTTGTCTTAAGTGTATTGAGAAGATACAACAACAAACTTGTTTTGTGGAGATTTGTAGGTACATAGTTGAGTTGTAGGGTTTGTGATGAAAGATATTTTTGGCAACTATCTTAAGATGATTTCTAAGTGATCATGAAAAGAATTGGATAGGTTCATTATAATAATTTTATGAAACATCTCTTCCAAATTTTCCTACCTATAATGGCCTAATGTGGTCAAAAGTAGTCGTATACATGTAAAAGTAGGCTAAGTTAACAACTAGAAACTAACACCAAGTAGTTCCTATAACTAATATAATTCAACATAAACATCATGATAAAGCTATGTAAGGAAAAATATAATCAATGCATCTAAATTAAAATTTGAAACACTAATTTTTCCCTTTTTAATTTTTGATGGGCTTTCTAAATTGTAGTTTCTCCTTTTTTGAACCGATTGTGATTACGAAAAATCAAAGGAGTGATATCTCTATGAAGAGGAAAGGATCTCACCAATATGGCTTAATTTAAATGTTTGGTTCTTCCTTTAATACTCTTTACAATTAGAATGGATGCTAGATAAGTAAGCTTTTGAAAGTATAAATGCTCTTATCATATGCATATAATAACATTAATATGTGTGGTTTAATATTGGAAGGAAGGTACTAGGTTATTTATATAGATTTCCAATTTGGGAGAAGCTATAAACTTAGAGAATGTGGGGCAAAGATAAAGTATAATTAGAAAGGTATAAGCATTTTTAGAAGGAATTTAGTAGTTATTAGCAACTCATGGGAGTTAGAGAGGATTTAATTAATAAAATAAGATTAATTAATAGGTCGGGATAAGCTAAGAATCCATTTGGAGGTGATTTACAAGGAAATAGGTAGAATTTAGAGGATTTGACAAGGGAATTTAGCCAATAAGAAGGTTTAGTGATTAAATATGATATTGAAAAGGCTTACTTAACTAATAAGTAGTTAATTAATTGATTCAAAGAGGATTATAACTAACGAAGTGTTGTTAATTGGCATCCAGAATGAAGGAAAGGTTAGTTAATTAACAAAGTTTTGTTAATTAACCAAAATGAAGGGGAATGTTAGAAAATTAGCAGGAAATCACTAGTTATAATGAAATTACGAGAAAATATGATAAACCGTGTAATTTTAGTAGTAAAGCTGCATAGATGGATTTGGGTGTCTACATTTAACCCTCTTTGGTGTGGTGTAACATTAGCAACGCTACTTTAAAGATAACAAAAAAATTACAAAAATTAAATTTTGAAGGAGTTGAAGAAAAAATAGTAGAATGAAGGATGCCCCTTAAGTGTTGATGGGGTGATGGAAGAGGTTGATAGACACTCAAAAAGAAGGAAAAAATCACACCGTAAGTATACTATAGCAAAGAGAGAGTCAAATGCGACTTAGTTGGCCATTTTTCAAATTGATTGATTAGAAAATAAATATTTTGTTTCAGCATATGGAACAAACAAGGGGAGGGGGAGAAATATAATCCCTATTCCCTAGGTGTTTGTGGAAGAAAGTGGTGATAAGAATGGAAGGGATTCAAATTGTTCCTAGTTTTCCATTATCACAGATTAAGAACATAGTCGACGACCCATCGGCTTAGGAGAAACCTTTTATTTGATATAAGCATGAAAAAAAAAAACGTAAAATGACATGAAAATCCATAATAATGACATTTTTTCATTTCTAAAGGATTGAATCAAAGAAAAATACATAAATTAATGCAGCATGAGAAAGTAAACAAGAACAGACAAACATACTCAAATAAATAACGTTCAAGAGAGTTGTACCAATGTTTTTGTTATCCAACTTTAGATCCCAAATGTTTGAGTTATACGAAAAGGGTTAAAAATGGAACCCCAACTAAGGATACATGCAAGGCAAGGAAACAAAGAAGATAAAATTCCCATGAAAAATAAATCATGTAATATGAAACTGACCCAAGAAACTATATGTGTAAGGGAATACAAACATAGCAAGATAAAAACTTTGTTAATGAGGGAAGATCAAAATGATCTGCATGTCATGTGCAAGAACAAGCAAGCACCAAAGAAAGATTTTTTTTAAGATAATTTTTGGTGTCTCGAGGATGTTGTGTCTTTGTGAATAATTTTTCTATTGAAACAATGTCTTTACCAATTTTTGGTTTTGTGAAAATTTTACCATTTTTTTGGATTTTATGAATATTTTACTAATTTTTGTAGAGTTTGTGAATTTTACCAACATTTTGGATCTATTTGAATTTTACCAATTTTTTGGATTTCATGAGTTTTAGTGATGTTTTGGATTTTTTTAAATTTTGAGGAAGAATGTGGTATAGAATAATGATAGTGGGTGTGATACATCGACTAGGTCGTTGGGAAACAAGAATATGCCCTAGGGAAAAAATGGTCACCGGGAAGAAAAAATATACCCTAGTGAGATGAAAATGTTAGTGAAAATGACCATTCAAATAAATAAATCATCATGATGGAATGCCAATACGTTTTGGGAGAAAAATAGAGGAAAATATTAGTAATATTTCCCTGTGAGGCAAGAAAAATGAAAACAAAGGGCCTAGAGGATATAAATAGTAGGGGAGGGGTAAAATCGATAGCGAACTATTTGAGCTATTATACATTCTTGCCCTTTGAAATATTTTTTCTTTAATTTTTGAGGGAGATGGCATGTATAGTAGACCATAGACATCAGGTATACCACATCGAGAGTACAACATGACCCCAACAGATGGTGCCCGTAAGATCCTCATTTATTAATTTTGAAAACATGGGGATTTTTTAACATAATATTCACTGCATTTTATATTTAAATAATTTAGAACAAACATTCCTTGCTAATCCATCACATAACAATAACCATATGTAGCTATAATGAATCATTTTAACCTGATCTTTAATTTAATGACTCAGTGTTAAACCAATCTCTCATGTTTCATTAATTTCATGTGTATAACGAATATAATTTTGGTTCCTTCACCCCTTAAGGGTCAATCAAGTGTTAATGTATAAGAAGCCTATTTGAGTATCTGTTACTGATACTCATCTGATATCATACAACCTTAGACTAGGTGACATAAGACAATATAACTAGTAGTTTGTGATAATTTGGCCAAATTTTTAAACATGTTTACCATGTTTTTATTCCAAGACGACATACTCATCGAAAGGAATATGTCTTTCACCCCACTCAAAACTGTTATCTAGATTATACTTCCTTGACTTTTGTCAACCAATTTTGGGTCTATGTTTCACACTAAATAGGGAAAACTCACATAAAATAGTGTGGATAGTATACTTATGGTGAATAAGGGTAAATATACATAATCGAATTGACTTATGTCGATTCGGGTGTGTTTATTCACCCTAGGTCAACATAAGTTGACGTCAACACTTGGTTATATGCCTATCTCAGTTTAGAGTAAAATAGTGACCTAAAATTCCATTTTATGATAGTTGTGTTAGAGGAGCTGAGTGGGATATTGAGGCATGGTGGCTTCTTCATAGTATCCACCTAATGACCTATGTCATTAAGTGGGTATTGTGTAGCAGCAACTATGTTGCAACAATCCACTTAGTTCGATAACGAAACTAACATACTTAACAAGCTCATTAATTTCTTAATTTCTAGCTTGTTAATTAGTTTATTTTAACATTAGGTAATATACCTAAGGATCAACTAAGTTTTATACGATTAATCCCTAAAGAAAGGATCGTAATGCACCTTCTCATAAATTGAAGGTATGCAAATCAAATCTACATTTATCTTAATGATTTTACTATTCATTCTCCATTAGCCCTTTAAACCTTAATAATCAATCTGATTAAAATAAATAAAGGAAAACATATAATTCTCATTTATTTAAGTCCATCAATATGTATAAATCATATTTGTATAATCTGTTAAGTTAGATTTAATGACTTCTTTATCACTTAACCCCATCTTATCATAACCTTGTTATCTTTCCAATTTACCATGCATTGGTTCCCATTTAAATAAGATCATATATCCAATCACTTTATAGATGTAATTATCAACATATGTTAAGGATCATTCAGTATGTCATTTTTAACATAATAAGAAAGTTTCCCTTTTCTTCCATTTAAGGACTTATTATTTCATCTTAAGTTCCCAATGACATAATTTAATATAACCCTGATAAGGAACACAAAATCATTCAGTAATACCTATATTACATTATTGTCACAACTTGATAAGGTTAATATATCATAATTATAAACTCATATTAGTTTACCATTAACCCCTTAGATTAATGGACTTAAATATATAGTCCCTTACACAATTGACACTTTAATCCATATGATATCTATTTTTCATGTATATTTTTAACTTAGGAATTAAATAACAAAATCAGCATTGATCATAATGAAAATATAGATTATCTTTAAATTTAAATTAGTATAATCAATCACTTATAATAATTCAGAATTGAATTTTATTTCATCCACTATACATATTTCATAAGTATTTCAATAAACAACAACATCATTTTTCAACAATTACATAATAGTTTAGCACTAGGCCTTCATGGTTCTTCCAACATAATCATTTCAGGAACTTTTAATACATTCAACTATTAGAATTTAATAAATTCATCAATAAAAGAAATGAAACTTCTTAGAAGTATTTCTTCTTTCACCTGTAAATAAACCCATATACAAAATTATTAACATGTGTCGAGTTCACGAGAAATGAGCATGACACGTACTAAAACATTAGAACAATATGCTTCTATCTAACAATTTCATGAAAGGAACATTGTTATTTAATGAAATTGTTGTAAAGTTCCAAAATGCTACAACTCTTTTAAGTATACAAAAATTGTACAATGTCTAAATAATAAAGGAAGTAAAATTAAGTCACAAAGATTATGAACCAATTAACTATATCAACAAAAGTTAAATAATCAAGATAATATGTCCATTTGACCCTTAAGGTCAAAAATAGGAAAACAAGTGTGTTAGGATTTCAATCATATAATCCTATAGATTATATGTTTGAAATCCAACACCTTGTCCTTCATTTTAATATTTACTTATCTAAGAAAATTACTTCAGCACACCACATAAATCAATTGGTATGCTAGTCAAATAAGCAATGCAAATCATTTACATAGTAGTCATAGAATTCATCTATTAATCTAATGATATCATTTATAACTGCAACGAGAAATTACTACAAGACTAATAATATCCAAATATCCATTCAAAATCAAATGTAACTTGATAAAATAGTCAAGTTATTTTCCTTTCCTGATTTGTTAACCAAGTCCCCTTCACAAAGACTGTTATAGTTATATTATTATCCAAACATAGTGGTTCCATATGAACCGAATACAACACAATGGGTGTCAAATATAAAGGATTAAATCCACTACCAAATATCTAAAAATCAATATGAAATCAAATTTAATATAACAAGAAGATGATACATAATATTGTAGCGAAGTAAGCTACATTCAATAAAAAAAATCATTACAAAATCCTACCATAGAAAATTCCCAAATAGAACACTTGTAGGAAGTGAAACCAAAAATCATTTGCACCGAGAAATAAATATCCCATCCAACACATACCTAAATTGAGTTCATGCATTCACTAACATTACAAAAGTAGAAATAAGCACAATTCCATTTAGTTACAAACCCATTTCCAAATAATTAAACACAACTTTAACTTCCTGAGACTATGGATAGGAATCGATCAACTCCATTAACTTGACCTATAACCGTATCCCTTAATGGGTTTGAAATCAAGGTGGTTAAAAATAGTTAACAAACACAGAAAATTCCACAATTACCCAATTCATTTGAAGTCCAAAACAAAGTTTCATAACACAGTTGGAAGGTCAACAAAAGTGAATATATATACCGTAAAGATATTGATTTTGAGTTCGATATGTAAGCAAGGGTTCAACCATAAAATGAGTATAGAACCTTAGGGTTCAAATCAATAACATAAGTAAAAATAAGTCTACAAAATATTAAAATAAAACATCATAGAAAAGAGTACATAAAAATACAAGGATCCATACTTTATCCACTAAGGTCAAGATTTACGCCAACCTAGAAAGGGTGGTATTAAAACAAGAAAATAGTTAATCAAAATCATAAAAAGGGAGACTAGAAATCCATATCAATAACCATTTACCTTTTTCCTTTAAGGAAAGATTCAAAATAATAAAAAATTTAACACCCAAAATTGGTTTAAACCAATTTTCGATTCTTAAAAGGTATTAAACCAAGATTCACAAAAATAATGGTGAATAAGACCGAATCAAGAGCCTGAAAAGAGACATCTAGAAGAGAACAAGATAATCCTTTGTTTAATTCTTATCTTCTCAAGAAAACATTGCACCAAACCATTATTTCCTTTTGGGTATTGACCCTGAACCCATTAATATTTACACTTAATACAACAATATTATACACAACTAGAAATAAACAAACAGAAGTAAATAGTTTAGCTATATGTTTTCATAATACATTCAAAGATCCATATATGAAAATAGAGTTAGTGTCATCGACTAAACATCGACATACATAGTAATCTAGATATACAACAAGAAAAGTAAAAACCAATAATCTAACTAGAAAACCCAAAACATAGAATGTAATTTCAAAAGAAGAGTAGAGTTATTTTCATGAAACCATTAAATAGAGAATATTATCATAATGACTTAGATCCTATGATTCATGGTAGGGATCCTACAAAAATTTTCCAAGCTCCAAGAGTTTCCTTTCAATATTTTGTAATATATTCCAAAAAAACTTTGCAACTGAATCAACCCAAAACCCATCATCTTATTTTCCTTCATTTTTATAGCTTCAACATTAAATTTCCTTCCTCTAAATTTTCCATGCAATGGAAATATTGTAAATGCAATAGAAACAAACTACCAATTCAAAAATAGGAGATCAACATGCAGAGCCATTGAGCTTGAAAAATAAAAATGAAAGGTAAAACCAACTCTCTTTCCTTTCCACCATTCCATCTCAACATTTCCAAGGTGGTTTTCCACTTATTCCAAGATCAATTAATTCCATAATGGTTTTCAAGTAACCTATTTGAATCTTCCAACTTATAGTTAGCTTTAGTAATAACGAAATGTTCTATATAATTCAAAAACCATAACTAGTTACTCGAAGTTTACTATCCACCAAGTTTAACTTGGTTTCCTCCAAAGGAGGTGGAAATTCCTTATTTAAATTACATTAATTCTTGGTATAGTGTGGGTTGGTGCCCAGATGACTGAGATTAAACCCTTAGGGTTTCAGTTACCATGGTCAAGTCTTAGGTTAGTTATAGGTCCTCACATAGGTTTAGAACCCTTGATGCATCCTAAAATTTACCATGAATAACCCAGTCTTTGGCACATCACTGAATAAGCTGATCACTCACTCAAAGCATGCAAAGGTACAATATCCCACTTTATAGTTTCTTGTATAGGATGTTATTGTGATGATGTTTAAACATGTTCAAATTCATAAGTAGATATAAACATTCCACAGTGTAAAATCTAGATCTAGATCTTAGAGAATCATGATAAATGAACTAAACAATAACTATGATAAGATTAACCATATAAGAACTAGATTTAGTCATGTCTAACACCATTATCCAGCCAATATATTCCATTTCATAATTACTATAAAACACATAATCTTCTTACACTGTAAAGTATCTCCATGAGTCATGTGCGTGTCAAAACCAACATCACAACTCTACAATAATTCACCACAGTACTAAACTATGCAAGTCAATACATATTTATAAGGGTGGGGACTTTACCTTCACCACCTATGAACTTATCAAAATAGGCCGCATGCTAATAGTAGTCATGTTCCTTTAGAATAGTATGCACAAAATACAAATGTTCTAACAATAGATGTTCTAACAATAGTTAACTCCAAGTAGAAATCCTATTATTATCTTAAACTATGCATGGCACTTATCTCTCGGTTGTTCCAAACATAACATAGCATGTAGCGCAAGTATACATTTCTATGTGTGCTCCACATACTATGTCCAAAAATATCCCTTATCCAAAAAATAGTTATGTCCTAATTTGTGATGCGTTAACACTATTATAGCACTGTGCGCTTCCAATGCCCTATATCTACGTGCACAATACATAGAATATTTTTGATTATTCAACATTACCCCACACTAGAGTACATTTCCATCTCGGGGATGTGAATTCCTTCATATGTATTCAATAATAAATAATAGGTAATTAAAGAATGAACCAAACTCGTATTTAAGAATGAAATTTATTTTGCAACACCCTCTTCTTCAATTGGAAGGATTAATTATGGATATTCATTTTTTAGCTCAACCTCCAAGGTCTATCAGTCACTCAAAGTGCATTCCTCATTTTCTCTAGAATATCAGTGGCTATGTCATCCAATTTGTCTGAGTGATATTTTATTTCTCATTCTGTAGTACCCAAAAACAATGGCCATACCTGATAGTGTTCCCTCCATAAGGTCCATCTTCTATGCTATGATATTTCCAATCTCATTAATCCTTTCCTTGTGTAGATCCTAAGCTAATGTGAGGGCCTCACAATATTTTTACTAGTTCCAACCTTTCTACATGCCCAAGTGTTTCATCCTTCATTGCCTTTAGAAATTCATTATCCTCCACTAAAGTTCTAGTCCTTATTATGGCATTTGGCACCACACATAAATTAAGAGCTTGATCAGCTCTCTTCAGCTCATCCTTCAATGTTTGGAGAAATACCTCATATATTGAAAATTTTCTATCGATAGTGGCCCTTGCTCTTGTTGCTTCTTCCCTTGCATCCTTTTTCTTGGGGAGGCACATTGGTCCCTCATCCAAAAGTAGGCAAACTATTATGCATAGATAGTGCAACTCAAACTTGAAGTCCTAAGGAACCTTCTCTTGAAACTCAAGCCTCTGCAGTAGAATCTCATCTGCAATCTACTTCACCATCATCTTTACATTCTAGGCCCGCATGACTGCATTATCATGCTCTTGAGTAAGGAACTTGATTTATGTGTCCTTGTCCTTTTCATTCTCCATTCATTCTGGATTATTCTTGCCTTATCCATATTTTCACATGATACTTCGTGGACACCTTAATCAAAGTGTTACTTACCTTCTCATCTAAAAATTGGGTTAGATTAACGTACATATGGTGCATATGAGGTATCTTTTCATCTTCTTCGAAGTGCATGCCTCCTCATAGACATCAAAATCAGGCTCATCCATGTGAGTCTGCATGCCCCAAGATATTTTCTTATGAGTACATGTATTATCCATTTTAGGGTCCATCTAAAACAAGCCATATAACTATTTTTTCAGTAGTGTACTCTACAAATGGGTTTGATTAGTTTTTGTAAGGTAATTTAGATAAGCCAAGTCTTGAGTACCTACCACTTCTTCTTCTTCATGCACACCTTCATTATCGCCAACTTCCTCATATGCTAATGCATCCTCCTCTTTCTTCTCGTGTACGCTTGCATCCCGTGGGAAAACATCTTCAACCACCTAGTTTACCTCCTCCTCATCTTTCCCTTATTTCGTGTGGGTTGCATGAGGACTTATGTATCCCTACCAATGTTGGTATTTCCTTCATTAGAGATATCCTTTTGAATACTCACACTACGGTGTATAGTCTCATAGACTATGTGCTCACCCATACCTTCATCATCACGTAGTTCTATCCTAAGGGTGGCCTCAACTCTATCTACACTAATTCTTGAAGTTTATTCTACTTCTTGCGTGTTTGGCTGTGGAGATTCCCCCTCACTATCTTGTATAGGAATATATTTCCTGTTCTTTTTCTTCTCTTTCTCTTCATCCTTTACAGGAGTTACACGTAGTGATTTCTTTATCGGCTACGAAATTATAGAACCAATGTCTCCTGAAGCATTCCTCTTCCTTAGAATCCTTCTGGTATACATAAGTTCAGTGTTATCTTCAAGTTCCTCTTGTTTTAGGATGTTTTTAAGTCTTGTATGTACTGGGAGTTCTTGACTAGGGGGTGCAGATGCAACATTATTTGAAGTCCCCACCATTTGAATCTTCTTAGGAGGTCCTAAAAGAGCCATATCCGTGCCCTTCACCACTTTTCCATCCTTAAACCTTGGCCTTAGTAGATGAGTGTTGGTTCAATCTTCCCTACAACCAAAATCACCGGTATGATGTCAACATTATCAGACTCCACGGTTTCTAGAAAGGCATCCTTACTTTCCCATATATATGTTTTTACATAAAATGTGAATATCTCGCATCCACTTTTCTAGCGTCAAAATGGAGCTCATGCGCATCATGAAATTTATTTACAGATTCCTTAAAATAACTTTTGGTAAACGAAAAGGAAACTTACACCATGGTCTCTTCTCCTAGACTTCATGTGGAAGTGCTTCATCCTGAAATGTTGGTAAACTTAGAATTCAACTTCTACATCTAAAACCTTTTGTAGCTCACGTAGAATGCACCATTCTCCCTCAAATTCCATGTGCAGGATCTCGAACCACTTATCCAAGCATTATTTGTATGTGTTAGAAACAAACCCACGCAATGTTCACTTAGCATATATTTTGCTTGGGGATTTTTTATCCAATGGAAACTCCCATATGTTTTCCCTAGGACCATCTAGTACCCCAACTTCATTGAACACAATTAATAACAAAATTGCACCCTAGGTTATCTTCTCACCTTTTTCTCCATGGATTTTCACCTCATTCACGAAGGTCTTTGCAATGTAACTAGTGATATTGTAGTAGGTATTTTTGGCCATTTTGTGCAATATATGAAACTAAAAATGTTTACCTCGCTCCATCACTTAGTGGAACCTAATTTACTCTCTGCTAACTATGCTACTACTGTTGTAGCCATGTCTCGAGATATTGGTGACCTTGAAATATCAACCCCCCTTCTTATACCTGTATATGAATGTTATGGAATCAATTCCCTTATCATATGTTAAGTCTCCAATAATTTCTAAACCTATGTCATACAAATTTGATAAATTTTCCAATCAATTTAGTATGTATCGTTATTATCCTACCCGTGAAATAGAAATAATCTTCATGGACCCATGACATTATCCACCGGTACAATTGTTTATGATTTCCAAAGCAGGGAAAGTCTAGGATTCACATTATGTCCATGCTCTCAAGTAGGTTTTTCACTGAGGCATCTAAAACCCTAGTGTCATCTTCCAGTTTCTAAATAGTCTTTCTTTATACTTATGTCGCGATGTCCTTCATACATTTTATAGTGTGGTGGTTAATCTCTATAACCCTACACTGAGTAATATTTTTTTCCATGGCCTCCCTTCAATGAATCCTTCTGGATACAACATTTCCACCAGCCACTCCTTTGTTGGATCATCAACCTCCTTCTCTACTACTAGAGATTTTTGTGGAGCCGTCACCCCTTTTGATTATGAAAATTTATAAAAACCCTATCTATGAAATGAAAAACCTAGTCACCCTTCCATCACACAATGCACCACTCCTTAAATCCTACTTCTGTGTCTGGGTACTCAACATTGTGCTTCACAACATGATAGGTTTACTCAATCTACAAAATTCTCTTTGTCTCCATCTCTTCTCACACTTCATAATTTCTTCTCAAGTTTGCAAGGTAGAAAATGACATTGAGAATGTCAACTTTAAACCAAGTTTCAAAAATTCCCTTCATTAATTTCTCCACCTACCACCATACATGACATTAATTTATCTTGAGCATGTTGTATGCCTCATTATCTCATGCTTCAATGTCTCGTACCTCAAACTCTTGCACCTCAGTCATAATTTCCTAGTGCGCCACTACTTATCTATCACATATCTCCTCTACCCATGCTTCCTTAAGCCAAATTAGTTTATCCAATGTGACCCAACATATGTAGTCTCTAATGCTGCAACCTCCCTTGAATTATATTGAGTGCCCAATGCCTTACGCATGGTCTTATTTTTTTAGCAATTCTTTGGAAGTTCTCATGAATTTTTAAACCTTTCTCCTTTTGTTCCTCTTGTGGTTACCCATGAGTTTATTTCTTTTCCATACCTCCTTTATCCACCCCACACTAAGGGTATGTGCAGTCCTCTATACATATAAACACTTTAGATTGTGATCAGCTTTTGGCGCGCAAATGTGCTTATTACACAAAACACTAAACTAAATTGACAAAGCATAGCGATGAAGAAGGAAACACATTAAAGGAAATACAGTAAAGGAAA
This sequence comes from Taxus wallichiana var. yunnanensis, assembly GCA_018340775.1. Taxonomy (NCBI): domain Eukaryota; kingdom Viridiplantae; phylum Streptophyta; class Pinopsida; order Cupressales; family Taxaceae; genus Taxus; species Taxus wallichiana. The sequence goes on from CM031236.1 coordinate 386,251,943, forward strand.
TCTAATCTAAATGGAAATACTACCTTATTACAAACACCAAGAAGGATTATTTATAGTAGGGATTCATCCTACTCCCATTGAAGTAACTGGGTAACTATGTTCCATCAAGCACCTCTAACTAGTAAGCACCTGATTCAAGTATGTGAGTGATAACATATGGTCCTAACCAATGCACCTTAAGATTGCCTAGGTGGTGCATAAAATTTGAATCATAAAGAAGTTCCATCTTCCAGGACCTCAAGATTATTGTCTTTGATGTGTCTATTAAGTCATGCCTTTTGTCCGGCCTTTTCCTTCTTCGATTGCAATGTGTTATGGCACACATCTCATCCATCTGTATTAACTTGTTAGTTCTTTATTCTAATTCTTTCTAATCAGTTAGACATCCCTGCACATGCAATATGAAAAGAAGGTAACATGAATTCCATGGAAACAATTGCTTTTACACTAAACACCAACAAAAAGGGTGTGGTATTATTCAACCTTTTGTAGGTTTTTATAAATGCCAAAAGTCTAACAGAAACATTATCATACCAATCATTTCTTCCAACATCACATTATTTTTTCAAGGTCTAGCTCAATATCTTGTTGAAGGTATCAGCAATCCCATTTTCTTGAGGATGATAAGACGTATTCTTGTGGTGCGCGACCATAAATTCATCCAATAATATCCTAATTATCTCATTCAAGAAGTATGTTCCCTATCACTTGTGAGACTAAATGGAAATCCATACCTAGTAAGAATATTTTCCCATAAGAACATTATTATTGTAGCCATTGTTCATAATCCCATCTTCATATGGTACACTCATTAGGTTATTATCATTTAATTTTCTCTTTTACCACATATTACCATTCAATTTCTTCATTATTCATTGATTACCCTATCTTTGGACCATAATATCAACACCTAAATTTTAAAATATTTCCACTATCACCTAAGACTCCACCATGCCTATGACCTAGACTCAACCATGCCTATCACCTAAGACTCCACCATGCCTATGACCTAAACTCAACCATGCCTATCACCTAAGACTCCACCATTCCTATAACCTAGACTCAACCATGCCTATCACCTAAGAATTCACCATGCCTATGACCTAGACTCAACCATGCCTATGACCTAAGACTCCACCATGCCTATGACCTAGACTCAATCATGCCTAAAACCTACCAACCCATTCCTCTAATTCATCATATTATTCCATAGCTTATGGGATAACTACATCACTGAGGCCCCTTTTTGTCAGGGCTATGTAGGTAGCACTTTGAGGGCACGGGGCCCTTAAAGGTTAGCTCGGCCACTCTTTACCCTAAACTATTTTCTCCCATTTTCCTATTCATATTGTATTTTAGTTTTCATTTTCTAAAAACTAGGAAATTAATACAAACATCCATATATACCATATTACAACATCATAAAAACATCCAATCATTCATTTCACATTTCACATATAATTCATCATTTATTTCCCATGTTACTAATAACTTGGACATTAAATCAAAATTACAAACAAGAATCCATCATGCCTAAATGGAAATGACTCCATCATGCCTAAACTAAACGACTCCATCATGCTTTAACCGACTTGACTCCATCATGCGTAGACCAACTTGACTCCATCATTTCTAAACCAACCCGACTCCGTCATGCCTAAAGTGACTGACTCCATCATGCCTAAACTCACACGACTCTGTCATTCCTAAACTGACCCAATTCCATCATGCCTAAACCGACATGACTCCATCATGCCTAATCCACCTTGTTTCCACCCATATACATATAAGAATGGAAATTAAAGAAACTATGTCATCCATACAATAAATACCTTTATCTATACCAATGAAATTATGCACATCAATATAAATGCATACCGCTACAAATACATAAAAGTATCTCAAATATCTCATATGCAACTTCACCATCTTCGTCACGCGGCCAAGTATATGATCAAAAATATCTCATATAAATCCTCGCTATGTTCAAAATGTAGGTTCGTATATATCAAAAATATACAAAATTCTATACCCTGAACATATATGGTGATTAATTGTCACCCCACCTAATGTCCAAACCAATCTCATCGGTCTCTTCCTCCTCTGATCCAATGTGATGTCCTACTAGCATCTCTCTATTGTGCTAAGGTCTAGGTATAGTATATGCCTAACCTACGACTAGGACTAGCCTCTATGAGCTAGTGGCCTCTCCTTCACCCTATCTCTGGGCTCATCAGCCCCCTGTACTCTCTACACTATGTGTACGAGATCTCATCTCCTTACTTAAGGACTGTATACCCCTGTAATCCAAATAGGAAGGAATGTCTATCCTAGCATAGTCAAATGATCCTAGTAATATCTAACCTCATTCATGGCATCCCCGAAACGGTTGTTGCACTTTGTCTCGTGGGGATGCTATAGGTCTTGCAGCAACCTACAAGCTCTACCCTACTTCGGGTAGCCTCATTCCTGTATATATGAACCCTTGCTTCCTCTCTATACCATGGGACCCTATCCCACCGACGCCTATTCCATGGGACCCTATCCCGAGCTTGAGGTGTTGCTTGTCTTTGTGACTTGGGTTTGTAAGGCCTGCCACACCGAGATTATGTAGTGGAAAACTAGCCATGTAAACAATTTACCCGCATCTCGCAGAGTAGCCACACTGTCCCCTGTCTCCATCCCCACCCTATGTGGGATCATGTCCTTATGAAATATGGGCCTGTAAAGCCATCACCTATACTTGTAATGTGGCAACGTGAGCCTCGGACCCTGTTATCTACCCCTATAATACCGTGATCCGGGCTTGTAAAGTGGCAACCTACTCCCGCAAAGTATCCTCTAAACTATAAGGGTCACCAACTCAAGCTTCCGTGGCCTCGGTGGTGCTTCCTATAGCTTCTCTTACCACCACTACTTATATATTTATATCACTCAATAGTTATCAATCCATCATTCCACTACCTCTTCCTCCGCTCTGTCAAGACTATTAGCTATGGTAGAGGCATATACCTCTTCACATTATCTCTCTTGTCGAGGGAATGGTGGAGGCGCATCATAAACCATCCCAAACTGCTATCTAACCCTATCCACGGGTATCATCTTGTGCTCTCCGGCATAATGTCCCTCTATCGATCTCAATAACTATAGCTCATCCAACTCTACTACCATCTGCCTATATGAAGGGAAGCTAACATATGGCCTCAAAATGATGTCCACTGGATAACCCCTCTAGTATGCACTTATATTATGCCACATCGTGTGTAGCCCTAGAAGCCCTACGCTCTCCAAAAACATGAACCCAATGCCAAGTATCCTATTTAAACCAATCCCACCTTGAATGCATCAGGACAGGCATACCAACTGGATGCACACATACGATGTGCTCATATGCCCAGCAGTGGAGAAGAAAGGTGCAACACAAACTGAACCTTTGAAGCCTCCCATAGGCCCATAACTCCCTGTATAACTGCACCAAGTATGTTGGTGCCCAAGAAAAATGAGTCCTCTCCTCCATCATGTCATGAAGAATCCCCATCAACACCTATGGGAATATCCCACCCTCCACATCTGGTAGTGCAAAACAACACACTGCCTCCATAATTAGGACAACTAACCTCATCTCCTCAGGATGGGCTACGTACATATCTCCATAACTCAGGCTCATGCTATGGAACCTCATCTCCATCATCCCCTCCCCAAACATCACCAACATCATCTCCTCTGATGCATATGAGGTAATAGAATAAACCTACTTCCCCACTATAGGTAACCGTAAGATCCTCTACACGTCCTCCGGTGGTGTTGTGATTTCACCGTCAGTAGATAAAAAAATTTGGTCATCTTTGAATCCAATGCCGATGAGTGTGATCATCAAGCTTGAATCCTGAACTATGTTCCTATAGCATTAGACCCTAATCAAGTCGATGTATATCATGTGAGTTCACTCCTCGGTATTCATGCTTGATCTTACCACTAGTAATAGAGGAGGTTATCTATCTCTCATCTCGCATTGGTCCCTAACCCGCACCCAACAAATAACAACATTGTTAAACCTTGACCATACCCAACATCACTCATAACCAAACGACCTTACTCCTAATAACCTTACTAATTATTATCGTATGTGATCATATTACCCTACCCATCCTCACTACACCTATCATTTTATCCCATTACCTACCTTTCCCTCCCACCCTGTCCTACTTATTGACATATTTCCCTCTAGAGAAAATTGGAATCAGTCCCTATTGACTGGCATCAATCTATCATCACTAGCATCAGATCACTAGATACTTGAATGATGTTGGCTAATTCCAATTGACGTCGGACAAACCTTGATCGACATCGGTCACTAACGCAGTTGACCAAACCCAAAACCGCTCCCCCATTTCTCAAAATTTTACCATACTAACCTAAATACCCACCCTATCCTACCCAAACCTCCACAACCTTTCTCCCTACTACTATTTAACACACATTGGAATTCCTACCATTCCAATTGCATCAATTTTACTTCCAAATTCATATTTAATTCCTACTAAAAACCATTTCTACCTAAACCAATTTCTACAAAATATTTCAACTAACATGCATAGATTTGGATCAAATTTTACCTCATCTTGATTTCTTGGGCATGGTGGTATGTCTTTCCACTGCACCAGCTTGCCCACCTAAACCCTCTCATGCCTCTTCCATGCCAAAATCAACTCCTCACCTACAACCAATCAAATCGATCACTTGCTCTTGTGGACCCATCTACTAGCTCCTCTCACTAACTTGTAATCTCCACCTCGGCTTGGTATAATGGCTTGTCCTCTCCGGAAAAGTGCTACAAGGTAAAATGGATTATTCATTTTATCAAAAGTCACAACACAATAATGATTCGTCAAAACATGAAATTTTTACTTTTATAACCCAAATTGACCTGACCGACGTCAATCATATTTATGCCCTGGGAAACCGACATTGGTCACCCTATAACTAGCATCAGCCACCCTTATAGCTATTTTCCCTTGCTAAGCTTCCTTTTTACCTGTAACCATTAGTGCTCACACACCTTTTATCATTCTAAACACCTATTGCACCATACCTACAAGACCAAACTACCCCTACATTTCTTTCATTGTGTCTTAGGATTTATTATCTTACCTATACGGGCCTTACGCGTCCCATGACCTATTTGCCTAAACCTAATCTACTTGGTGTGACCATGGACCTTATATACTCGGTCTACCTGTGATGCTATTACTTATGTTATTTTAGCTTAATAACCATACCTTTCCTATTATCGTTCCATTTATCCTAACCCAAACCTTTGGTGTACCAAAAAATACCTAAACGTTCTTGTACTTGACCTACATTGTGTTTCTGGACCATATCCTATACCTTAGATACTTTAACACTTCACCCTTGTTTGGATAAACCTATCGAACTTGGACAATGTAGAGTTTTCAATCTCTTCAACCTGGTACCACATTGTAATCTATACGTGTGTGTGTATTTGATTGTCATTACCCATTACTCGATTTTGGACCATGGCCTATTACCCATTACCTAATTTTAGACCCTGGCCTATTACCTATTACCCGAGTTGACCACTACCCTTCCCCACCTACCTTCACTTCCACCAACTACACATTTATCAACCCACTCACCAATTCCATATTACACCTCATTAGTGCCTGGTTTGAGGGGGATCACCTTCACCCACACATGGGGCAATCACTTTTTTTTTTTTTGTTAGCATCACTTACCAATACAAGCTACGTGACAAAAGGGGAAAAATGTAGACACCAAATTTAGGTCACACTCCCCCTTTACCCCACATGTATATTAATTTAATTACCCATAATTAAATTAATGCCCATGCTCACAATATTCATTATTTAATTACCTTAATTAAACTAATTTCCACCTCACCTAGAAACCTCATCATAAACCTATTCTTAGCATGTTTCCCTTTTACTAGGACTCAATATCCACTCACCATAACTAACTAAGACTTATTCGTACCTCTACCTTAGTTAACTAAAACTTAGTTCAACCCTAAAATCACATGCATATTCTTCCTCTAACAACATTCCCTCTTATCTAACCAAAACATTCCATTTTGATCTGCAATAATGGACAGAGATGGCCAAAAATATTTCCAAGATTTGTCATTTTTAGTAAACCTAGTATTTACCACCTTAACCGACATTGGTCAACCCTAAACTAATCCCAGTCTACCCTAAAATGTTTTTTTGTTACCATATTTTCATTTTGGTAACCTTGTTTGAGAGGTTTGAAGAATTATTCAAGTCTTAAAGAAGAGAGATCTACATGTAAGCATGCACCGGATCACTCCTAAACATCCAAACAGCCTAAACCAAGAACCAAGCAATCGATATCAAAGTAAAGCATTCATGGCAACATTCCAGAAGCACATGCGGTGACACCAACCAATAGTTCCATGAATCAACCATCACCTTCATCCAACCATGGGGTCTATAAACACCAAGTAAGTACCTTTAGATCTACACCTTCCCATATTTATTTAGATTATTTTCTTCATATTTGTTTTAGAGTCCTAGTCTCCCTTGCATCCCATCATCTCTCACCCCCATGTAAATCCCTTTACCCAACCACCTACAACCTTTCAACATCCCATACCCGACTCCAAGTACCTTTGACTACCCCAGGATTGTCATCTACCTCCCTATTATTTTTCCATTCCCTAGGAAATCCCAGAGAATCACCAAAACCCACCTTCACTAATTTTCTATCATCCCGACCCCTACTAATCGCATTTAACCCAAACCGTCGTCGCCAGTTTCCTCTCAACTAACATCGGTCATATAAGATCGACGTAGGTCTCGTATCGATAAAACTTCATATTAAAAAAATCTTATACCTTTTTTCAAACAACCCAAATCACCTAAATCTTGACCCTGACCTGTCCTAACCACTTTATTTACCTGTCTAACTTCTAGATCTGATCATAACCTATCTTGTTAGATTAGATTTGTTTATTGTACTTGAATGAGATACCTAAATCATATCAACTACAGTAGGACATTATTGGTTCATATTATTTCTTACATTAAGTTGTTTTAAACAATGGATTGATAACCATCTAGGAAGTGTCATACTTCTCGGATCTAGCATTAGCTAGGTAGTCCAATTACATATAATGTTTAATATTCCTTTTTTGGTCTTGTTTGTATTCATAAGTAGTTCTTCCTAGCAAAAAGGAAGTTCTCGAAATCAACATTGGATTGGGAAATCATAACGCGTGCATTCTACCTTCCACCTTAACTCATAGGTATTCCTCCTTACCCTTACCTTATCTATTTTTCTCTCATGTATGCACACAATTCAACAAAACATCTTCCTCCAAACCCACAAGATCTACGTAATCCGAGCCATATATTCCCTTGAATCCTCCATCCGTATCCGAATGTGAACCCGAGGATGTACTTCCTTGTGTCCCAACATTGGAACTAAACTAAACTCTTATAGTCTACGAGATGGTACCAATTCAAGAGATGTGTCCAAAATTCTGTGCACTGAGTTCTACGATGACAACATATCTGAAAATCCACCACCAAATAATAAGGAAGATGTCTACCGACCATAAATGTACTTTCTATTTTATTCACTCATGTTATTCTACTACCAAAACTAGATTACTGACTACTTGTTGTACTAGAAACTAGAAAATCCAATGCAAGGGCTAGGTTACTAGGTAGATTCGAGATGCATGCCCATGGCTCATGTCATCTTTATTGGTGTGCTATCATAAAATTCCAATGAGGGTTCCCTGTCATGATTTTTAAATAACGGAGTTCCACATGTTCTTGATCCATACCCTCTGCGTGAGCTCCAAATCCTTTACGAGCCATCTCTCTCCTCAATGCCATTTTTGCTGCAATCTCGTGTTACTTTCCTTACTTCCTCTCATGTACCTTATTGTACTTAAGCCACCTTTCTTCTCATTTCCTTTCAGTCACTAGGTCCATCATCCTTCACAAAACTACCCCTACCCCCATGTGTGGTGGGGTTTATCTATCCATCAAATTTTCTTCCAAATTCAAAGTTACCAATAAGATCTTAACCACCATTAGAATGCCTTCGAGATAGGTTCCCCCGGGATAATGTAAAAATAGGAACTCATTTACCTCCGGAAAGAAGAAGTAGAAATGGAGCACGCAAAATATAGTTATTCGAACACCACAAAACCAAGTATCCAAAACACGCTTTCAAATTAGATCCATGAGTGTAGAGGTCCTTAAATTCTTCCTACATCAAGAAAAGTGTGCAAAACCTTCAATTCCTTGTAGACACATAAGTAACCAGCCACTCGTATAGCTCTATCAAAAATATAGCAAAGAAACTCTCATATAAACACTCATTCAAGTTAAGGTCCACCCACGTGTATGTGTCAAACTCAGAGAAAGTGCTAAATATGCATGCGTATTCTTATTCCAGATCTACTATCCACTCCTCAACACTTTATAGAGTCATCTGGTATGTCCTCATCATGAAACATCTTAAAAGAAGCTAAAAATACATCCCCACAATGGAAATAATGATGCAACCTAGAATTTACTATGAATAACCTAAGTGTGCTAGCACCTTACTCAACTTGAGTTGAGCACTCACCCAAAGCACACAAAGGTACCAGGTCCCCTTTAGAGTTTCTTTTATAGGATGTTAGTGTGATGATGTTTAAACATGTTCAGATTCATAAGTAGACATAAACATTCCACAGTGCAAAATCCAGATCTAGATCTTAGAGAATCATGATAAATGAACTAAACAATAACTATGATAAGATTAACCATATAAGAATTAGATTCAATCATGTATAACATAATTATCAAACTAATATATTCCATTTCATAATTACTATAAAACATAGAATCTTCTTACAATGTAAATTATCTCCATGAGTCATGTTGCGCATCAAAACTAGTAGCATAAATCTATAATAATTCACAACACTACTAAACTATGGAAGCCAATACATATTTATAAGGGTGAGGACTTGCCCTTCACCACCTATGAATTTGCATGCTGATAATAGCCATGTGCCTTTATAATAGTATGCACCATATGCAAGTGTTCTAACAATAGATGTCCTATAGTTAACTCCAAGTAGAAATCCTATTATTATCTTAAACTATGCATGGTGCTTATCTGCCACTTATTCCCAAAATACCATAACATGTAGTGTAAGTCTTCATCTCTATGTTTTCTCCACACGTTATCTTCAAAAATATCCCTTATCCATAAAACAACTATATCCTAAGTTGGGGTGCTTTAACACTATTATAGTGTCACGTGCTTCTAGCATGCTATATTCATAAGCACAATACTTAGAATATTTCTAGTTATTCCACACCCCTTAGTGTAAGATTCTAACCTTAGTTTAGGTTAGGATATTAAAGAATTCCTTATGGTAGCTTAGGGATTAGGACCCTTTCAAAATCACATCAACCATAGCTTAGGTTGATGGTTATTATAACCAAATATAACTAGAATAATATTAGGTCCCTTTAATAAATAATCATCACCTTAGATTAAGTTTAGTTAGGTCTTTAATAATATTCATCAAGAACATTACCCTCTGAAATTTACCAAATCAAAGTAGAAAAATCAATAGAAGAAAGTATTCACAAGATGTTATAAGATGCCCCCAATGACCTCATATTCATTAGAGCCTGAATATGATGGTATTTCAGAAACAAAAATGGAGTCACTTTGTCCTAAAAAATATGATCGTAATAACTTATTGATCATAGGCATGCCTTGGATCACTGAAATTGATCCAAGGTATGGAAATCCTTTTAAATATAAATGCAATAGTCTAAGGAAAATATTTAATATCATAACTTAGGTAACTTACCCACATGGTTCCAAAAGACTGCATTTACTTCCTACCAGTTGGGTTCACATAATGTACTGCAAAACTCCATTTAGTGAGTACATGATAATCATTCAACGTTAGTATAATTTTTCCAAAGTATGATTAACATCAGATTCTTTTGCAGGAAATAGATATCTATTCTACAAACATGACCAACAGTTCAAAGAGTATACTAACTCAGAACAAGAATCACATATCAACATTTACAAACTTCCATTATAGAAGAAAGTAAATATATCAACATGGTAGAGGCATTACATACCTCCCCTCTAAAAAGCATCATCATCCCAATGATTAACTTAGTCCACATACATATTTAAGAACATAGGCATAAATATAACTTATTCATCCATAAAATTCTCAAATAGATAATATATTTGTAGAAATTCAAGTTTCTCAAAACTTATTATAAAGATCAAATTATTGTATTAGTTCTCAAAAAGAAAAGTGGCTTTCCCAAAACTGGCAGAAATCATAGATAATTTTCAGACCAAATTTTAATTTATCAAATAAATCAGAGTTAATTATGTTCAAATAGGTGAGGAAAAACACTTTTCATGTCCTCAAGGTTCTCCCAAGTTGCACTTTCTTCACTAAACTGGTCCCATTGGACCTTGCATTGACTTATTTCATGATTTCACAAGTGCAACTTACGAGTTTCTAGCACCCTTATGGGTTCAACCATGATTATTCCTGGGTCTTGGACCTACAAGGAATTCCAATTTAATACATATGATATATTTGAAACATATTTCTTAAGAAAATAAATATGAAAATGTCATGTATATGTGCCAATGTGGGAGGTAATACTAAACGGTAAGCTATAGGGCTAATCAATTCCACAATATCGAAAGGTCCTACAAAAGGAGGTGATAACTTGGGTTCCTTACCAAAAGTAATGGAGCTCTTTTTATGCTTAACATGTAAAAATAATTTTTTCGCCAAGTTTAAATTTTCTATGGATCCTTTTCGTATCTACATAGCTTTTACGCCTATCAACAGTTTCTTTTAATTGCACATGATTAATTTTTCTTGTTCCTCCATTTCAATAATTATTTCAAGTCCAATTACCTCTCTATCTTCAATATTATCCCAATTAATAGGATTTATGAAATTTCTTCCATATAATTTTTTGAAAGATTTGATTTTTAGAGAGGAATGATAAGTGTTATTGTATGCAAATTCAACTAAAGGAAGGTATTCTTCCCATATGTACTGCTAGTCCATACAATACATTCTCAACATATCTTCCATTACCTAATTTACTCTCTCTATTTTCCCATAAGTTTCAAGATGGTATGTAGAACTAAATTTTAGTTTACTTCCCAAGGCTGCATTAAGAGTTTTCCAAAAATGTAAAGTCATTATGGGTCTCTATCAGAAATAATCAACTCCAGTACACCATGAAATCTCAAAATTTCATGAAAAATATTTTTGCAAGGACAAATGAATCATCTTTCAGAATACAAACAATGAAATTAGTTACTTTTGTTAATATTTCAACCACGAATAAAATAACATCATGCTTATTTTTATACATAGGAAGCCCTTGAACAAAATCCATACTTATTACCTGTCATTTATAATGTGGTATGTTATGATGATACAATAAACTAGAAAGATGCATATGTTTAGCCTTGGTATGCTGACATTTAAGGCAATCTGAAACAAAATCAGTTATGTCCTTTTTAATCCCCTTCCAAACATATTGTTCTTTTACATCAACAAACGTTTTTGTCACTTCGAGATGTCCTGAGTAAGGTGAATTATGAAATTCAGTCATCAATTTCTTCCTTAACTCATTTTTGATGGTACATACACTCGATTCTCATACCTTAAGATATATATTGTTATCAAAATTGAAACCTTTGTATCTTACATCATTAGAATATGCAACAAGTTTTGTTTTTACTTGCTGAAAATACGGATCAAACATCATTTCTTTCTTTACTTCATCTTTAAACTATGTTCTCAAAGTTACAAGCATGGAAATATGTTTCCTATGGATTAGCACATCTGCCACTCTATTTTCTTTACCTTTAATGTAACTTATGTCAAAATCATACTAAGAAAAAACCTCTAACCATTTTCATTGTATATCATTCAAATTTGGCTATGTGAAAATATATTTCAGCCCAAGGTGGTTAGTTTTTAGCTCAAAGGGTTTACCCAAGAGATAATGCCTCCATACTTGAAGTGCATGTACTATGGCAACAAGCTCTAGGTCATGGGGAGCATAATTCAACTCATGTAACTTGAGTTTTTGATTTTGTATGTGTAGACATCTAAAATATTCTTACACTTAGCATTTCATCCAATCCAATCAATTAACAACACTTCGTTAAATCCCCATACTTTGCTCCACTCTCGGATGCCCATTCATGACACTCTTTTAGTCGTATTCCTCCTATAATCAACTTATTTGGCTAATATCTCTCTTATTATCTAAACATTCCTCCTTTCGACCATTCAAAACCTCCCTAGTTCTCTCTAGACCACTTCTATTGGCTTTGTAGGCTATCTATCATCACAAATTGGTTATCCAGACCCCTCCCAACTCTCAATGAGTCTCTAATCACTTGTTAATCAAGTTTAACTAGCCTAATCCTAGCTTAACTAAGCCTAAAGCATGTTTATCCTAATCTAATCTAAAAGTGATTTTTGAGCTTTAGTCCCACATGCACCCAAATTCCAAATTCCCCAAGTGGAAAACTATAAATACAAGGCCAAGCCTACCTATTCAACTTACAACTTTACATACAACTTCACTCACAAGTCCTTCTCTCTCACATTTGGAGATATTGGCATTAGACATCATTTGCATTAGCCAAGCTAATAGGAATTTGATCTTGGCTATCCTCCATTGGTGAAGCTCTTCCATCTTGCATCCATAACTTCATAGTAGGTTAGTAGGAGGGTATATAACTTGGTCTTGTAGCCATTTTAGAGAGACCTCTTCACCTCCATTGAAGTAAACAACACATCTAATTTGATAATTTATTGAGATCGGGATAATATCACTCTCGATAAAAAAATGCACCTAGTCTCCCTTATTAAGGAAGTCACAAACATTGTTGTTAGATCTTACCACACAAAGTGATTTTGTTGGTTCCAACCTCTTAAAACTATCGAAAATCTAAAAATCCCCTAAATCACGGTCATTTATTGAGTGTTAACTCACCTCAATCATCGAGATCAGGGATAATATCACTCTCGATAAAAAAACATGCATAGTCTCCCTTATTAAGGAAGTCACAAACATTGTTGTTGGATCTTACCACATAGAGTGACTTTGTCGGTCCTTACCTCTTAAAAAGCTGTCAAAAATCTAAAAATAAAAACATTGGGAAAACACAACAAAAATCAAAGGTACAAAGATCAAACATTGTAATAAGGTATTATGTACACATGGATGTTTCTTTCTTCCCTTCCTTGCTATTTTTCTGCAAGTCTCCCTATCATTTTCATCCCTTCGGTGATGTTTTGGTTAGCTTATTCACACGCATTTTGTGACATTTATCTCTATGGTATCCATTTGACCCTGGTATTTTATCACCTTGGTAAATTAAAGAATGACTGACCTCATGGAGATCCTATCACATTCAAACATCTAATAAACTTGTTGTGAAGAAATTTTGGACATATTTGTCGACACTAGCCAACGTCGTCATCATAATGACTTCCACCTCCTTCCATCAAGCCATTAGTGGTTCTTAACACCTTGTTAAACAAGAGACTCGAAATAAGTTTTCGGAAAGAAAAAGAATCAAAATCAATCAAATCAAAAGCTAAAAGCTACAAAGAAAAAGAAAATTGATATATTACTCTCTCTTGGGGTATTTCCAATAAAATCTACTGGGGTTATGGACATCTGACTGGCAGTAGAGAAATGTTGTGATTAGAATAAAATACATCTTCGTTGGGGCTATGAACGCCTGGCGGGCAGCGGAGAAATATACAACTATACTTTCACCATCCACTCACAAACTTGCCTTTCACAATTAGTCATCCCTACACATTGGCTAGGGTGTATTCACTTGTTGTCTATTAAATCTTCCCTTCAAGAGGTTATAAATTCCGCATGTACACACTGGATCTCTATGAGTAAACATGATTAGTATGTTATCGGGCATCTTTTTGGACCTTGTTCAGATGCTTACTCTAGTCTTTATCCTCTCTCATGATTTATGCCTTTGGCTAATCACTTCTTCATTCATGAGGCTTCTAAGATACATTTATATCATTTATATCATTCTTCTACTTCATTCGAACACCCGTGTGTATAAGATTACCTTTTTGCCATGTTTTTGGACACCTTTTTCCCCTTTCACAAAAACAATCTTCTCCTTCCTTTCTATCATGTGGTTTTAGGCCAACTTATGTTGGGGGCATCATTGCTTCTTCTCAGCATTTCATTGGTTTATGTTCATCATCATGTTGAACCTATCCATAATGGCCTTGGGTCCCACTTCTACCTATGAAGATTTTTCCTTTGAATACTCCCACCTAATCGCTAGGGCATTTTTACATCTTCACCTTTCTCGCACGCACGTGGCCTTATGCCCTTATACATCCCATCTATCGCTAGGGGCATCCACGCTTCCTTGTCTTCCTGTACATAGTTTTAGAAAAATCAAAACATTCAAATATGTTAGAAAAATCATCAAAAACATTCAAATATGTTAGAAAAATCACAAAAACATTCAAATATGTTAGAAAAATAAAAAACATTCAAATATGTTAGAAAAATCAAAACATTCAAATATGTTTAAGAAAACTTCTAAAAATTGAAAATCATCCTACAAAACATCACTCTTTGGTTCTCACCTATCCATGTGCATGACTCGTGGATCATCTTGATCTACCTCCATCAACAAAAGTTAGGCTACTTACTTCGTCTGTACTCTAGGGCACAACGAGTTGCCTAGTACTGTTTCGTAGTGCACATTACTTTTTCATCAGACTGAAGTGTCCTCCATTTTCCCTTTACATGTATCCTTGCTTGGGGCACCATCATTAACCCTTGTCGTTAATTCACACAGGTCAAAACTGAAGCTTGATAACCAAAAACATTACATCTTGTTTCTCTGTTAGTTTAGCTAGTTTACTTTCTTGTATTGCATTACATTATGTATATTGCATGGAGTTAGACATCTTTTACTTTCTCATATTGGATTGCATTTTTGTATGTTGCATAGAGTTGGTGTTTTTGGCAATGGAAATTTGTTCATATATGGATTTTCATGTCGAATTAAACTTTTGTTCATTATTTTTCAATAAGGACCGATGATGAAGATCTCTAGCAATATGATGAAAAATAAAGATGTTTAAACGCACTGGATGGATGTTAGCTCTTTCCCCCTTCCTCATTCTCCTTTTTCTTCTATATCCCCTTTCTTCTTCACACTATTATTTCTTTTATTCTCTTCTTGTCATATTTTTAATCGTCAATCAAGTTCTTCTATCACCCCATCGACAATTGAGGTGGCATCCTCCATTCTAATCATTTTTCTTCTATCCCTTCAAAATTTTCTACTTGTTTATGCTTGTCTACTTTCTTTGAAGTGGCGTCGCTTACGCCACCCCAAAGAGGGGAAAATGTAGACACCTAAAATATGCTTACACTTAGCATTTCATCTAATCCAATCAATTAATGACACTTCGTTAAATCCCCATACTTTGCTCCACTCTCGGATGCCCATTCACAACACTCTTTTGGTCGTATTCCTCCTATAATCAGCTTATTTGGCTAATATCTCTCTTATTATCTAAACATTCCTCCTTTTGACCATTTAGAACCTCCCTAGTTCTCTCTAGACCACTTCTATTGGCTTTGTAGGCTATCTATCAGTCACAATTGGTTATCTAGACCCCTCCCAACTCTCAATGAGTCTCTAATCACTTGCTAATCAAGTTTAACTAGCCTAATCCTAGCTTAACTAAGCCTAAAGCATGTTTATCCTAATCTAATCTAAAAGTGCTTTTTGATATTTAGTCCCACATGCACCCAAATTTCAAGTTCTCTTAAGTGGAAAACTATAAGTACAAGGCTAAGCCTACCCATTAAAACTACAAATTTAGATAAGCTAAAGCCAAAAAAAACCTAAGAAAGCTTAATAGCTCATTTGCATTAGCCAAGCTAATAAGGCATTTGATCTTGGGTCATCCACCATTAAAATAGCTTCATCTTGCACCCATGTTTGGTTAGTAATGAAATAGCTAAACTTTTCCATTTAGTGAGATTCATTCACCCTCATGGAGTAAACAACACATAATTTGATTGCTTAGAATCTAACTAGGTTCACTTTCATTAAGATTTCATAGAGTTTATAGTAGTATACATGTTAGTTTTTGATGTTTTTTTAAATTTATAATGCTTGCATGTTAGTTTCTCTTGTTTAGCTCTAATCCTATGGTAATTAAATGAAAGAGTTAGCAAAACTTTGAGGTTTTTAGCCTCATTCCATAGCTTGTGTAACTTTCCAATGCACACAATATGCTATAACATGATCATTTTGGAGTAATAGACCCCATAATCCTTCTCCGAAGCATCTATGACTACTATAAATATTCTATTTGGATCCAAAATAGTCAAAATAGGTGTTGTAGTTAACTATTTCTTTAGTGTTTTAAATATTGGTTCACATTAAACACTCCAAATAAAAATTTTGTCTTTCTTTTGTAATGAAGTAATTAGGCAATAACTTTCAAAAAGTCCTTAACGAATTTTTACGTAATATCTAGAAAGCCCCTTGAAGCTTCTTACTTTATGAACATTCTTAGGTGTTGGCTATTTAGATATGGATACAATCTTTGATGGATCAACTAATATTCCATCCTTACTTATAACATGTCCTAAATAATGAACTTCAGTTTCATAAAAGGAACATTTTGATAATTTTCCATATAGTTTTCTCTTTCTTAAAATATCAAGTACATTCCCTCAATGCTCATTGTGCTCCTCTATACATTTAGAATAGATAAGAATATCATTTGAGAATACAAGTACAAACTTATCTAAGTATTCTTAAAAGATATTATTCATAAAATTCATGACATCTATAGGTGTATTTGTTAAACCAAAAGGTAAAATAGTGAATTCATAATGTCCATACCTTGTTCTAAAAGATTTTTGTGTGTGATTATGATATTTGATACTCAATCGATGATATGAAGATCACGAGATCTATATTTGGATAAACTGATGCACCACGCATCGATCAAATACATCATCAATTCTAGGAAGAGTATATTTTTTGATTGTTGCTTTGTTTAACATTCGGTAACAATGTAAAGTATGTTTCTTTCTTATGTATTTTTAACAAAGGTCATTAGTGCTCCCAAAGGCAATACACTCGGTGTAATTAAACACTTAGACAAAACTTCTTGTAACTATGCCTTTAGTTAAACTAAGTTATATTCATGTAGAAAGGTTCCTTGTAAATAGGTTCGAGTTCAATGTTTTATTTTTATTGTGAAGTCAAATTCTCGTTTTGGCAGAAGACCAGGTATTTCTTCCGAAACACATCAATGTACTCTCGTAACAATGGGTATTTTTCCATAAAATCACTATTTTATTCTTTTGTTTCTGATATTTTACTGCATATAACATGCAGCCTTTATTTTTGGCCTTCTTAAGTTGCATGGTGATAGTTTTCTAACTGAAATTTCTCTTTTTACTCCTTGGATGTTTATTGTTTTCTGTAGATCATCAAGGCATATTATGTGTTTTTCAAAACAATCAACCTTTTCTTTATGATCAAAAATCCAATTTACACTAATTATGACATCATATGACCCTAAAGGTGCAACATACAGGTATACTTCTATAGTAAAACTTGGTAATTCTAAGGTTGTGCCAAAAACATTTATTAACAGTGTGGAAAACATTATTCCCATAATGAACAGTCCATGATTTTTCCATAATTCCATCTTTTCTTTTCAATTTTGAAGATAATTTATTAGAAATAAAGCATTTTTCTAGAGTATCAAAAATTATAGTTACATGTATACCAAATAATTTACCTAGCACTTCTATAGGCATAGCCTATTTTTCATCTTTCTTATCGCCTCTGCGGCAGTATGTATCTTCTATTATTATTTTCTATCATTTTTTTAGAGGCACTGATTTGCATAATGGTCCTTGCCACAGTTATAACAGCCCCAAATAGGTCCCTTTTAGGCTCAAACTTATTCTCAGCTTTGTAATTACTATTTTGGCCTCCATAAGTTTTTTTCCCATTGTTATTATTCCTTGGAAAATTATTTATGTTATTTGCAAAGCAAGTTTATTTGCTGTTGTTTTCTTACTGTTATTAGCCCCAAACCTGTTTTTAGTGCCAAATTTTTTCCATGCCACCTTCTTAGGTGCAAGTGATGAAGAAGAGTTGGATATTTTCTTTCGATTCTCTTCCTTATGCACAAAAATTACCTTCAATTTTTGTTCTTTCCTTATGGATTTTTCTACAACTCCCTCCATGGTGGTTGGGCTATGTACATCTACCTCTCCACCTATGATAGGATTCAATCCCATTATGAAATTACGTATTATGAACTTTTCATTAGTTTATTATTGTGGAACATACTTGAGAAGATTGCTAAAATTCTCCCAATATTCAGTTCCAACCATTTTCCCTTGAACTAAGTTATGAAATTTTGTCATTTTATGATCATAATAGAGATGTGGAAACCAACACTTCCTAAAGTAGCCCTTAAACTATTCACAAGTGATTTTTATTGATCAATATTTAGTTCAACCTTATGGTTGTCCCACTAGAAATATGCTTCATGGGAAAGCTAGTAAGGTCCCTATACTTCTTTTGTTTCTTTTGAGAAGTTCCTTACAAAAAGTAGTTCTCCATTTCATTGAGCCAATTCTTAGCCCCATCTCCCAGTGTGGTACCATCAAAATTTGGTGGACTTATCATTTTTATATCATTAGTAAGTTCATTTTTCAACCTTTCCTTCTTATTTTCAGGCTGGTTAGGTGCATTTGCATTCACATTTGCAACATTATTATTGGAATTTGCAGCATTTTTAGTCATTGCATTATTGTCATTATCACCACTAGGATTTCTAGCATTAACATTATTTTCTGGAGGTGGCTGATTATTATTATCAGCTTCATCCTCCTCTTCTTCATTTCCCACTACTTGATATTTAAGTATAAAAGAAGATCTCTTGTGTCCAATAAGACAACAAGGATCTCATCAAGTTATTGTGTTGTACTTACCTAACCAACTGGAGGTTGGTTATTTGTAGCACGTCCCCTTGTTCAAACAATTTTATGTTAGCAAGAAATTAAATTTTTATCAGAGATGGACTCAAATAGGTCCAAGTGTTGTAACCTTCAGGTTGGATACCAAAATCTAACATCCTCATTTATGACTTTAGAAAACAGGGGCAATTCTTTTAACATAATGTTCACTATTTGAAATTCACATAATTTAGAACAAACATTCCTTGTTAATCCATCACATAATAGTAAACATATACAATTGTAATGACTCGGTGTAACTTGATCTCTCATTTCATGACTCGGTGTTAAACCAATCTCTCATGTTTTATTAAGTTCATGTGTATACCAAGTATACTTTTGGTTCCTTCACCCCTTAAGGGTCAATCAAGTATTAATGTCTAAGAAGCATATCTAAGTATTTATTAATGATACTCATCTGATATCATGCAACCTTAGACTAGGTGAAATAAGAAAATGTAACCAACAATTTACGATACTTTTACCAAATTTTTAAACATGTATACCATGTTTTTATTCAAAGAGAGCATAATCATCGAAAGGAATATGTATTTTACCCCCTCGAAATTGTTATTAGATTAGACTTCCTTGACTTCTGTCAACCAATTATGGGTCTATGTTTCACACTAAATAGGACAACTCACATAAACTAGCACAAATAATCTACTTATGGTGACTAAGAGAAAATAGACATACTCTAATTGAATTATGTTGATTCAAGTGTGTTTATCCACCCTAGGTCAACATAAGTTGATGTCAACACTTGGTTACATGCCTATCTCAATTAGGATAAAACAATGACCTAAAATTCCATTTTATGACAATTTTGTTAGAGGATCTAAGTGGGATATTGAGGCATAGTAGATGCTTTATAGTATCCACCTAATGAACCACTTCATTAAGTGGGTGCTTGTAAGTAGTAAGAACTATGATGTAATGTACCACTTAGTTCGATAATGAACCGGCATACTTAATGAGCTCATTAATTTCTTAATTTCAAACTTGTTAATTAGTTTATTTTAATAGTAGGTAATGTAACTAAGGATCAGCTAAGTTTTATATGATTAATCCCTAAAGAAAGGATTGTAATGCACCTTCTCATAAATTGAAGGTATGCAAATCAAATATGTGTTTATCTTAATGATTTTATTATTCATTCTCCATTAGCCCTTTAAACCTTAATAATCAATCTGATTAAAATAAGTAAAGGACAACATATAATTCTCATTTATTTAAGTCCATAAATATGTATAATTAAGATTTTTATAGCTGTTAAGTTAGATTTAATGACTTCTTTATCACTTAACCCCATCTTATCATAACCTTATTATCTTTCCAATTTACCATGCATTGGTTCCCATTTAAATAAGATCATATATTCAATCACTTTATAGATGTAATTATCAACATAGGTTAAAGATCATTCAAGTATTTATTTTTTAACATACTAATTAAGTTTCCCTTTTCTTCCATTTAAGGACTTATTATTTCATCTAAAGTTCCTAACGACATAATTTAAGGACAAGGGAAACTCTTACTTGATAGAAGATCAAGTAGATCTACACTTTATTGATAATCAGAGAGAGAAAGAGGAGGGAGAAGTAACACCATTTAAGGAAGATGAGGAGCTAACTTCTGGATTCATAGAGGTCATTTCAAAAAAAAAAAAGAGAATGAAAGGATTTGAAATTATCCCAGAATCACTCTACGACTAAAAGAAAATGAAAATTGACAATCGTGAAACTTCAACATCTAGAACTACTAGATCTTCTGCTAGAAGACTAGTAGATTTTGGAAGTAGTTCTAAAAGAGGAAGACCCTCAAAAAAGACTCTTAGATCCAAGAGAATAGAAAAAGACATTATAGATGGCACTTAATGTCAATTGAGCCATCAGGAAATCCCAACTCCCACTCCTATTAAATGAAGATTATCTCTTGGAACATCCAAGGGATAAACGTAAACTCCAAACAGAGAATCATTAAGGAGTTATGGGATTCTAGTAGTCCTAGTATTTTGATTTTGTAGGAAACTAAGATGAAAGCTAAGATCCTTGAAATTAGTAAAAAAAAAAAGTATGGGAAAAATATGACATGGCTGCAGTGGACTCTCGGGGAGCCTCTAGAGTTCTGGTTACTCTTTGGGATAAAAGACATTGTACTGGTATGATTCTTAATGCTAGCACTAATCATCTTGCTATTAAATTTCATGCTATTTAGAACAATGGTGAACGGATCCTTTCTAATATCTATGCCCCTAATATGGTTAGTGGGAGACATAAACTATGGACTGATCTTAAGATCTTTAAAACCAAAGCATATTACAGACCAACTAGCTTCTTATGGGTGACTCTAATTCTCCTCTAAATCTAGGTGAAAAATATGGAGGAATCTCCATATTTTCCACAGGTATGGATGAATTTACAGTTTTTGTTGCTGATCTTAATCTCTTGGATGTGGATCTCCATGGGAATACATACACCTGGAACAATAGAAGGTTGGGAAAATATTTAATCCAAGTTAGACTGGATAGAGCCCTAATTTCTGCTAGTTGGATTCTCAGTCAGGACTTCCACCTCTCTTCCCTGCCCATAATTGGATCGGACCACAATCGATTGCCTTAAATCTTCTCAATTGGACTAAGCCCATTAGAAGCTCATTCAAATTTGAAAAGATGTGGATGGAGCATGATGACATTTATGAAAAAATTAAAGAGTGGTGGGTTTGGAATGGTGAAGGCACTGCTCAATTTAGATTGATTCAGAAGCTCAAAAATGTTAAAAAACAAGTTAAAATTTGGAATAAAAGAGTTTTTGGTAATGTGTTTGAAAAAAAAAAAATTAAAACAAAAGCTCCAAGATCTGGAAATCAAAATGAATACAATGGGGAGATCTTTTGAAGACCAAACTGAGGAAAATAATATTCTTTCAGAGCTGCATATGATTTGTAGCAGAGAAGAATCCTTATGGAGACTAAAATCTAGGGCTATCTGGCTAAAAGGAGGAGATAGAAATATGAAGTTTTTTCATATGACCACTTTGAAGCATAGAGATTGTAATAGGATTATGGAAGTGGCTAAAAGTAATGGCACTGTTATAAAAGATCCCAACAAAGCATCAAAGAGGAAGCTCTCAATTTCTATAAAAACTACTTAATGAGAGAAATATCATTGCTGATGAGGAAATTTCTTTCATGTTGGAGGCTATTCCCAAGGAAAAATTGAGGAGCAGAGATTTAAAGATATCACTAAAGCTGTCACACTTGAAGAACTGCAAAAATCTGTGTTTACTTTAGAAGGCGACAAGGCTCTGGGCCCGAATGGTTTTTCTATTAACTTTTTTCAGAATTTTTGGGAAATATGTTGAGATGATTTTCTCAGAAGCAAGTAAATGAATTCTATAGAACTCGGGATTTTTAAAAGAGTTGAATAACACCCAAATTGTGCTTTCTCCAAAAAAAAGGATGTAAGGACTTCAAAGACTTAGACCCATCACCCTTGTGAATGTTATCTATAGAATTTTTACCAAAATCATTGCACTTAGGGCTATAATTTATTATGAATGATTTAATCTCAAGGCAAAAGAGTGGATTCATTAAAGGTAGGATTATGAAAGATGGAGTGATTATGGTACATGAGGCCATACACTCTATGGAAAATAATAAAAAAGCAAATATGGTCCTTAAGCTTGATATGAATAAAGCCTTTGACAAGGTCTCTTGGGTTTTTCTAGACAAAGTTTTAATTAAATTTGGTTTTCCTGCTAAATTTAGAAAAATTGTTAAGGCTTGCATCTCTACGGTCAGATTCTCAGTGGCGGTTAATGGTGAGCAGGTGGGATTTTTCACAAGAAGTAGAGAGCTAAGCCAAGGGGACCCCATATCCCCCCTGCTCTTCATTCTTATGGCAGATAGTCTTAGTAGAACAATTGGTAAAGCAATTATTGACGGTATTCTGAAAGGTTCAAAGCCCACTTCCATCAGCCAAACAACTTCTCATTAGCAATTTTGGATGATACAATCCTTCTTTTAATGGCATCCATCCTTGAAGCTAAGGCTACCAAGGCTATTCTGTAACTTTATGAATCTACTTCTAGGCAAGAGATCAATTATGATAAAAGCTCCATTTTCTTCTTCAACACTCCTGAGGAAAGACAACTTAAAATTGCAAAAATTCTGGGTTGTAAAATAAGTGCACTTCTAGCCACTTACTTAGGACTCCCTCTTGGCACTAAAAAAGTTTCTACCAAGGTGTGGAATGATCTATTGGCAAGATTTCAAAAAAATGGCTAGATGGAAAGGAGCCATTCTATCTAGTGTTGGTAAGTGCCTGCTCATAAAAAGCACTCTTCAAAATCTACCTATTTATATCATGTCTCTATATAAGATCCCTTCTATCTTCAGAGAAAGAATTGAGAGGATTCAGAAAAACTTCTTATGGCAGGGCATGGAGGAGAAGTTTAAATATCACTTAGTTGCTTGGGATAAGGTTTTCACTCCAAAATCTATAGGGGGCCTAGGCATAAAAGACATCAAGAAAATGAATGAGGCTCTTATTGTGAAAATGGGCTGGAGAATGCTATCTAAGAAGCAACCCTAGATAGAATTAATTAAGGCTAAATACCTTAATCAACAAGCAGTCTTTTCTTTTCTTCAAGATGAGCATCTTCCTTATGGTTCCATTTTTTGGAATAATTTAGTGAAGAGCAGAAATTTCATCAAACAAGGAAGTAAATGGAAAGTGGGAGATGGTTGTGATATAAAATTTTGGGATGATAATTGGTTTAATTACAACCTTATGGACAGATTTGGTGTAGTCAAAGATAGTCTTGAAAGCAAGTATGGCACTAGAATCAAGGATTATATTGAAATAAATGGTAACAAAAAGAAATGGAAAAAAATTCGTGGATAGAGATGATCTGATCCAAACTATTTCCTCCTTGCAAGATTAGTTGAACCTTATCTCCTTAAGTCGGTGGATGTTACGAATGAATTGGTCGGAGCAATTCTATTGTTGGGGACTACTCTGTTAAAATTGGTTATAATACTTTCTTCGACAATAGTCAAACTAAGTTTAAATGGAGTAGAATTTGGATGACTAAGCTAACACCTAAAATTAACTTTTTCTTTTAACTTGCTCTCAGGGTTAGAATTCTTACCACTGACAACCTGATAAGAAAATGTTTCATAATGCCTAATAGATGTCATCTATGTAAAAAGAATATGAGGATATCAGTCATTTGTTTATCCATTGTGAATATGCTACCAAAATGTGGAGTTTTTCCTCTCTAATTTTAAAGCTTCCTGGGTGGTTCGAAGGACTTCAATCAGCTCTAGACCCAATGGAGCCCACCCTATAAACATTGTGTTGTGAGAAGGCTCTGGAATTTGGTAATGCCTCATGTTATTTGGGGGATATGGAAAGATAGACATGCTATCATCTTTAGAAATAGTAAACAAAATTATAAGCTCAGTATTGGGAAGTTTTCTAATGATATTAAAGAGAATATTGCTATATTTAAACCACCCAAGAACAAGATTTATCCAAAAAATGAAGAGCATATCTTGTCCCAATGGCAGATTGGAGGTGACAATATCTGAAATAATTTTGGTAATAATATTGATAGATCTTCGATAGATTGGCATCCTCCTGATCTCAACTGGTATTAGTTTAAATTTGATGGGGCCTCTAAGGGTAACCCTGGAATTGCGGTTTGGGGAGGAGTGATCCGGGATCATAAAGTCACTTGGTTGCTACTTATCTTTGGTAAAATGGGAATACAAACTAATCGTTTTGTTGAAGCATTATCTTATTTATGGGGCCTTAGAATTCCTCGAATCTTAATATCCAAAATATCATTCTAGAAGGATACTCGCTTAATATCATCAATCATCTTAATCATTGTTCGCCTCAAGTTGGAACATAAAGGACTTCATCTTGGAATCCATATGTATTTGCCAAACCTTTAATAATATGCAGATCAAGCATACTTACCAGAGGGTAACAAGGTAGCAGATGCATTAGCTAACTATGGCATAAATTTTAATCACATTATTTGGTATAATAGTGATCACATTCCTGAGTAGATTCAAAACAACATACAAGAGGATACTTATGAGCATGTAAATTTGGGTAAGATTAATGAGAATTTGGAGTGGGTCTTTAAGAATAAGACTTTCACATGCGCTGATAAGTTTAAAATAACACTCAAGCAGATCTTGACAGGGCAATCAAGGATATAGAAAGCATAATGATGACTTAAAGTGGATTTATATGAAGATTAAAGCCACACATGTGGGAAATATTGTGCCTATAACAACTTTTAAACAGGTTTTTATGGATTTTCAAGTCTGTAGTAAGGATGATGATGATCTGGAGTGGGTTTCTAAGGGGCTGAAGTTCACACATGTGGGATTTCCCAAGTACATAGCAGCATTCACGCAGGCATTCGTGGGAAATGTTATGACAACAACGACTACACTATTCATCATTCCCATCACGTGAGAAAAAATAGAGAAAGGCGGATTGGAAATTGTGTCTATTATAGAATTCCTCATAGGGATTTTGAAGATTATACTTTCAATCACTTAAGCATGGTGAAAATGGGAGGATCCCCTTGTCAGATCGAGCCCAGTGAGGACCTGGAGTGGAAGAATAATGAAGAGCTTTGGAATCTTCTCAACCAGGGAGGCATCACAAATTTTATTGAGAAGATACAGGGTCATGACCAAATAATTTCTATGTAATTTGTGAAGGATTGGAAGGATCACAAATTTGAATATGGGACAGAAAATTTCGATCAATGAAGAGTTAATAGCCGAAGCAACATGCCTTGGAATGGATGGGTACCGCTTTTTTAATAAAAGGATTGACAGGGTTGCTGAGGAGAGGAAATTTATTGAGGGTAATGAGAAACTGGTCTTTTTCATGATGGGTTTACAGGTCAGCTCTATCCCTTAGCCTTTTGATGGGGTCATCCATATGATGGTTCGATACATCTCTTTAGAGGGGAGATTCATCACAGTGCCCTTAAAACATCTTGTGTTCCTCAATCACTTCCGCAGAAGTTTCACGGTATGTTTCCCTCATTATCTGCTTAATTCTCTTGAGTGCTCCATTTTGGAGTTCCAAAAGCATACTCATGCGGTCCCTCTACATCAAGGTCTCATCTTCTTGTTGCATAAACTTTGTCTTCTTAAGTTTCCCGGCATTCCAACTTCCCCCATCTCTGTTCCATCTTTTCCCCTCACCGCTGCCGCTACCCCCATCTCTTCTCCTTCTATCCCCATCACCATTGCTGCTACCCCTTTTCCTTCCTTCTCAGCTCCCCTTATCATCCCCCACCTCTACTCCCACCCCCTTTGCCTCCACTTCGACCAGACCTATAACTAGGTCTTCTAAAAGACTGAACCTGGATACCCCTATTTCGGGGAACGTTCCTCAGGACTTGGAGGTTGCTCATAATCTCCTTCATATTAGTAGTACTAGTTCATAGGAGGCACACATTGAGAGCTCCACAAAAAGGCTGGAAGCCTTAGAAATAGACATGTTGCTGTTGAAAGAAGAAGTTAAAAACTTGGCTAAGCAAAAAGGTAAGAGGAAGGAGGAGGAGGTTGATATTGACAATAAACAAGGTTGAGGATATCTACAAAAAACTGAACTCCCTGGAAAACTATCTAGGGAAAGCCAAGACTCACCATGACCATAATATGGCTATATTTAGTGCAATCGAAGAATTTATTGAGTAGCATGTCCGCAGTGTCTCTAATCTCAGTGGAATACCAACAACTCTTTGGGGCATGGAAAAGGAAAGCAAACAGACCATTCAACAGCTGGATATTTCTGACCCTACTCATATGACAACATTGGCTATGTTCACCTCTTGGCAGACTATTAAATCCAGAATCACCAAAGCCACTAAGAAGTAATTATGGATCTGTGTTGATCTTACTACCTTCCTTTGTGTTTTTTGTTTTTGTTTTGTTATTTTTTGGCTGCTCTTCTGCAGTGTTCGAACTGGTTTCATGTTTTGGGGTAACTGCTCTTTGGTTACCTTTGGTTTTTATGTCTTATTTGGATCTTGATCCTTCTTGTAATGATTTTCATTCCTATTCTGGCTTCTAGGCCCTCTTTGTATACAAGGGTATAGTCCCTTTCAAAAAACTATTTACCAATAATAATATATATATATATATATATATATATATATATATATATATATATAACCCGATAAGAAACACAAAATCATTTAGTAATACCTATATTACATTACTATCACAACTTGATAAGATTAATATATCATAATTATAAACTCATATTAGTTTACCATTAACCCCTTAGATTAATGGACTTAAATATATAGTCCCCTACCCAATTGACACTTTAATCCATACGATATCTAATATTTCATGTATATTTTTGACTTAGGATTAACTAACCAAATCAACATTGATCATAATGAAAAGATAGATTATCTTTCAAATTCCATTAATACAATAAGTCACTTATAATAATGTAGAATTCACTTTATTTCATCCACAATAAATATTTCATAAGTATTTCTAGTCAACAATGACATCATTTTTCAACAATTATAGAATACTATGGCACTAGGCCTTCATGGTTCTTCCAACAAAATAATTTCAAGAACTTTTAATACATTCAAGTATCAGAATTAAATAACTTCATCAATAAAATAAATGCAACTTCCTATAAGTCTTTCTTCTTTCACCTTTCACGAAATCCATCTGTAAAATTGTTAGCATGTGTCAATTCATGAGAACTGAGCATGATAAGTACTAAAACATTAGAATAGTATGCTTCTATCTAACAATTTCATGAAAGGAACATTGTTATTTAATGAAATTGTTCTAAAGTTCCAAAATGCTACAACTCTTTTAAGCATACCAAAATGCCACAATGTCCGAATAAGAAAGGAAGTCAAATTAAGTCACACCTATGAACCAATTAACTATATCAACAAAAGTTCAGTAATCAAGGTAAGTTAAGTCCATTTGACCCTTAAGGTCAAAAACAGGAAAACAAGTGTGTTAGGATTTCAATCATATAATCCTATAGATTATATGTTTGAAATGCAACACCCTGTCCTTCATTTTAATATTTACTTAATTAAGGAAATTACTTAAGCACACTAAAGAAATAAATTGGTATCCTAGTCAAATAAGCAGTGCAAATAATTTACATAGTAGTCATAGAATTAATCTTTTAATCTAATGATATCATTTTTAACTGCAATGAGAATTACTCAAGACTAATAATATCCAAATATCCATTCAACAATCAAATGTAACTTGATAAAATCTTCAAGTTATTTTCCTTTCCTAATTTTTTAACCAAGTAACCTTCAAAAAGAATGTTATAATTATATTATTATCAAACCGATTGGTTCCATATGAACCAAATATAGTACAATGGGTGTCAAATAGAAGTGATTAAAACCACTACCAACTATATTAACATTAAGATGAAATCAAATTTAAGCCAACAAGAAGATCGATTCAAAATAATGTGTAGCGAGTTTGCTACGCTCAATAATCAAAAATTTCATTGCAAAATCCTACCACGAGAAAAGTCCCAAATAGAATACGTGTCGGAAGTGAAACGAAAAATTGTTGGCAAAGACAAAAAAATTCCCATCCAACACGTACCTAAATTGAGTTTAGGAATTCGTAGACAACACAAGAGTAGAAATAAACATGATTCCATTCAATTCCAAACCCTTTTCCAAAGAATGAAATAGAACTTTAACTACCCGAGACTATGGGTAGGAGTCGACCAACTCCATTAACTTGACCTACAACTATATCCCTTAACGGGTTCAAAATCAAGGTGGTAAAACCACTTAACAAACACCTGTAACTTCAACAATTACCCAATTCATTTTAAGTCCAAAAAAAGGTTTCATAACCCGAGTTGGAAGGTTAATAAATGGAAAATATATACCCTAAACAATATTGATTTCATATTTAGATACAAGAAAGGGGTTCAACCAAAAATGAGTATAGAACCTCATGGGTCGAATCTATGACCCAAATCCAAATAAGTCTTCTAAATAGTAAAAGAAAACGTCCTAGAAAGGAGCACACAAAAAGAAAAGGATCTATAATTTATCCACTAAGGTAAATATTTATGCCAAATCAGAAAGGGTGGTATTAAAACAAGAAAATAGTTACTCAAAATCATAAAAAGGAGACTAGAAATCCATATCGTATCCATTTACCTTTTCCTTTTAGGAAAGATTCAAAATAATCAAAACTGTTAACACCCAAAATGGGTTTAAACTAATTTTTGAGTCTTAAAAGGTATTGAACCAAGATTCAAAAAAAGAATGGTCAATAAGACCGAATCAAGAACCTATACTGAGAGACATTTTGAAGACAACAACATAACATTTTTCTTAGTGCCTATCTTGTCAAGAAAATAGTCCTCCCAACCATTATTTCCTTTTCAGTGCGACCTTCAACCCGAGTAATCTTTACACTTAATACAACAATATTATACACAACAAGAAGTAAATAGTTTAGCTATATATTTTCACAATACATTCAAAGAGCCATATATGCAAACAAATTCATTGTAATTGAATTAAAACTAGACATACATAGTAAGCTAGATATACAATCGAAAAGTAAAAATAATAATCCAACCACAAAACCCAAAACTTAGAATGAAATTTCAAAAGAAGAGCAAAATTATTTTCACAAAACCATTGAGTATACAAGATTATCATAATTAGTTAGAGCCTATTATCTGGTAGGGGCTCTGTAAAACTTTTCTAAGATCTAAAAGTTTCCTTTCAAGATTTCGTAATAGATTCCACAAAAACTTTGCAACAAAATCAACCTAAAACCCATCATCTTATTTTCCTTCATTTTTATAGCTTCAGCATTAAATTTCCTTCCTCTAAATTCACCATATAATGGAAATATTGTAAATACAATAGAAATGAACTACTAGTTTGGAAAACAAGAGATCAACATTTAGAGAGACATTGAGCTCAAAAAATCAAAATGAAAGGTAAAACCAACTCTCTTTCCTTTCCACCATTCCATCTCGGTGTTTCCAAGGTATTTTTTCACTTATTCTAAGATTAATTAATGCTAGGATGGCTATCCATTCACCCCATTTAATCCAAGAACCGCTAGTTAGCTTTAGTAATAACTAAATGTTCTAGACAATGCAAAAACCATAACTAGTTACCTAGAGTTTAGTTCCCACCAAGTTTAACTTGGTTTCCTCCAAAGGTGGCGGTAATGCCTTATTTAAATGCCATTAATTCCTGGTAGAATATGGGTTAGCACCCAACCGACCGAGATTAAACCCTTAGAGTTTTAGTTACCATGGTCAATTCTTAGGTTAGGTATATGTCCTCGTAAAGGTTTAGACTCGTAGTGTAAGATATTAACTCTGAACTTTGGTTAGGATACTAATGAATTCCTTATGGTAATTTATGGATTAGGATCCCTTCAAAATTGCATCAACCATAGCTTAGGTGGATGGTTACTATAACCAAATATAAATAGAATAATATTATGTCTCTTTAAAAGTTAATCATCACCTTAGATTAAGTTTATTTAGGTATTTAATAATATTCATCAAGATTATTATCCTCTAAAATTTACAAATTAAAAGTACACAAATCAATAAAATAATTTATTCACATGACATTACAAGATGCCCCAAGTGACCTCATATTTATTAGATCCTGAATATGATGGTATTTCAGCAAAAAAATGAGTTACTTTGTCCTAACAAATATAATCCTAACAACTTATTGATCATAGGCATGCCTTGGATCACTGAAATTTATCCAAGGTATGGCCATCCTTTTAAATATAAATGCAATAGTTTAAGGAACAAATTTAATATCATAACTTAGGTAACTTACCCACATGGTTCCAAAAGACTACATTTACTTCCTACCAAACTGGTTCACATAATGTACTACAAAACTTCATTTAGTGAGTACATGATAATCATTCAATGTTAGTACAATTTTTCCAAAGTATGATTAACATCAGATTATTCTGCAAGAAATAGATATTTATTCTACAAACATGACCAACATTTCAAAGAGTATACTAACTCAGAAGAGGAATCACATATCAACGTTTAAAAACTTCCATTACAAAAGTAAGTATAAATATCATAATGGCAGAGGCATTACAAAGATTGCCTTGGTACGTAATGCAATTTTTTTATTTTAAGCTCATTTATTACACTTTTTAGCTAGAAGAAAATGATATTTTGATGCTATCACATTCTATGGTGCACGTTAGCATGTTTCCTAAGTGTGCTAGCATGAATTTTAGGCATTACAGCTTAAAATGAGGGCACGAGCATGAGCCTATCTTGTGTTAGCGTAATGAATATGCTAGTGTAAAAATAGGTTCTCTGGCGTATCTATAGGGTTTGATGACATTAAAGTATTTATTTTAGGTGTGTGTCTATAGGTTTTACAATGTGCTAGCATAAAAAAAAGTGTGCTAGCATAGCAATGAGGTGCTCGGTGTTAAGGGAAGTGCACTAGTGTAGAAAGAGGTGTGTGTTAGGAAAGTAATGTGTTAGTGTGAACATTAATAATGTTTATGAAATTATATTATCCAAATGATAATATGATATTCTAATAGTTAGGTTAGTGTTAGACATTATTATTATATTTTGGGTGTACGTGAGTTATAAGAACAACTCACTATTAGATAGCTATGAGAAAATAAAGGTGGAGAAAATCATGTCGAGAGATACGCGTGGATTAGGTAATTGCTTATGGTTTGACTCCTTATTCTAAGGATGTCATTTACCTATTTATATGTATTCTATTCATAACAAAAATCATCCCGAATGAACTAAATTGCAATATTTTTTATATTTTGTGTTTTATTAGTGTGTTATATTTTATTAATTCTACATTTGAATTTGACCCAAAAATAATAGTGTGCTAGTGTAATTTATGACTTGTTAGGAAAATTTAGAATAAATTAGGAGAATGATATAAATGATTAGAAGATGAACAATGAAGAAATAATGTTAATTTTTATGTTTTTTGGTGGTGTATAAGAGATACCATGATATTTGGATGTGCAAGAGAAACATGGATATATCAAGGATTTTGAGATGATCTCATCTCAATAGTAGTAGAGGGATTGATTGTAGTACTTGAGGTGACTAGCTTGTCCTATATTGCATAATTCCCATACATCAAGCTAGATCACGCGATACTTACATCCTTAGTAGAGTGTTTATGCAATGAGAACAAAAATTGTAGGCTACCTACTAGAGAGATGAGCATCACACTAAAGGATTTATATCAGATATTGTGGGTTCTGATCCAGGGAATCATAGTTGTATACGATGATTATAATGACAGGATTCAAGGGCACACCGAGGACCTATTCTTTTGAGAGAACATACCTCGAGACGGGATGAAAATGTGTTTATATAAATTTTGAGAGTAGGAGGATATCATGACTTTTTTTTTATTTTATGAATTTTATCAGTTGCTACTTGCTACCTAATAAAACTGGGAAACATTTCCATATTGGTTTGATAGGTGTAGTACACCATTTGATGGATGGAGTGGTCTTTTCCTAGGTTTAGTACATACTGGCCCACCTATCTAGAGATTTACATTTGATTTCTTACAAGAAGATGAAGATTCTAAGTCTTGTAACCCTATTACGTATATGGGTGTGGGTTCACATAACAATTGGATGCCCTTTGGGTATTTTACAAGTTTGGAAGGAGGATGACCCTTCATGCCGAGGCTGGAAGATAGTGAGTGTGGAGGTTAGGGTTCACTTGGGAGACACTGCCTACTACAAGTGAGAATTTGATGATTTTCAATTATGCATGATTACTTGGAGACCATACTGCCTATACCAGTAATGCAAAAATGTGGCCAAGTTGAGCATAACAGAGGTTGATCATTATCTAATAGGTAGTTACAACCACATCCTAGAGTGGTACAGAGTTGACAGAGTGTTGTGCCATCTTGATATCATTCAAGGGATTCTATGGGATGAGTAATGGTATGCACATGTAGAAAACGAGACTTTCTATTTCATACCCCCGACCAGACCTAAGATAGCATTGGTGAGTTTTTGTAGCATAGTCCAACAAGCATGGGATGCATAGCTACATGTAGTTGATCTTGTGACTACAACAAATTACTTTTTATGGTATATGATAGTGTTGTCGATATGGTCCACTATTCCACAGAAGCGATAATGGTTGGAATAAAAATAATAGCAAGGGGTGGGGGAAGTAGCTACAAGGCAGTTCATATTAGGCCTATAAGAGGTTAAGGTCATAGAGGTATAGCCATAGGCATAAGCATAGGGACAAGGACATGTACATGTACTAATGATTCAATGAGTTTTAGTCATTTAGCAGTGCATGTATAGTATAATAGTCAATAATACAATAGATACCCCTAAAGGTGTCATAACCAAAGCACATGTCATTTTTCCAACAACTAGTTATACATGTTCCACCATCACCCCTAGGAGAAGGTAGTCCAAGTTGTGTAGAAGGTCACGGGGGTGACTAGGGTAGAGATGGGGCTACACATGGGCCATCACAGATTCTAGTGCCTAGATTATAGGTTATACCAACAGCAAGTAGGCCTTGAGTTTCCTAATTATAGTTAGTGAGAGATATGGGCATGCTTCGAGGTGGTGTTGCCTTGATTATAGTAAAGACCATTAAGAGGTAGATTGAGAAAAGGGCCATAGAGTAGGCTAATATGAGACAACATTTGCAAAGTAGGTAATAGTGGAGTGATATCATATCACTAAAGACAGGCGGTATTGGTAGCTAAGAGGACACAACTACAAGTGGATGTGGCCCACATTATAGGATAGAGTGATGCTCTTCACCTTTGTGTAGAAGTGGCAACAAGATCTAGTGATTTTGTCTACAATTTTGTAGAAAATTCTAGATAGATCAATTATTACCTGAGGTTTGTATCAGGCTATGGTGTGAGAGGCTTAGAGGTTTTTTTCCTATAATCATCTTACATATAGAATATTGAGGTAAAATAGACACTACAAATTTACGTAATCACTTTAAATTCCTCGCTTGGTTACAAGCCGAGTAGTCTTGGTGTTAGAGAGAGTTAGGGTTGAATAATTTTTTGTATACATGTATTATTTGTGGTATATTCCTCGAGATGAAGTAAAAATTTTACTCTATGCATATATATGTTTTTGTATATTCCTTGAGATGAAGACACACGTTTTTTACCGATGCCGGTGGTGGTTTGTGTTATATATGATTGTATTGAGACATTTTTTTGTATGGACATTGATGATTTTGACATGTATGATGATGATGGACATTGATGTATATCACATATTTATTTATGAGATATTGTGTTAGCCCGTGTTTTTATTATGGTTTATGATGAGGGTGGATAAAAATAATTGTTATTTCCCCATTGATGATATGATGTGATGTAATGGTAGTGTAGCATACATGCCGATTTTACTTTGTGATGATGTAGCTTAGAAATTTATTGATGTTATATGAGTATGTGATGTTAGATGTGATGATATGGATATGAATGATGAAATGAAAACACAAAATGTACAAGTAAATAACACAAACACAAGAAATGGTTAATCAAATCTAATATATACACATGCTAAACACCAAAACAACATAAAAATGTAAATAAATTAACAAACAATAAAACATACCCAATATTAGCAAACATGAATTAACTCACACCAAAGTTATAAATTAACTAAGATTATGATAACTCAGCTCCCATTGGTCTATATCATAAGAACAACATAGAGCATGAACTAATCTAGTGAATATCACAATAGATTAATATAAAAACATGTAATAAAACACATGATATGTACAAAAAAGAAAAAGAAACTATGTGCAAACAAAAAAATAGGAAAGGAAGATACTACCTTGTTTTTTTTTAACATTTTCAAATCATTTTTTACTATTTTTTATTTTCAAGAGAAAATTTTATCCTATATTTGGGTTTTTTTTTGTAAGACCTATTTGAATGTTCTTGGCATTTTCCAAAAGTTTTCTAAAGCTATGTACAATAAAATGAAGATGCATGGATGCCCCTAAAGTGATAGATGGGAATGTACAAGGGAAAAATCCACACAAACGTACAAGAGTAGGATTATCCGGATCAAGGCCACAAAGGATAGGATTGAAAGGATTTCAGAAACATGAAAAATAATAGCTTAGTATAAAGTGATCATACCCCCACGTGTGAGATTCTTGTGAACAACAAACCCTCCCATATTGCCAAAAATTGATTTACTCCAAAGGACTTTTCCAAAGTGCCACAGTTGTTTGGTTTTCACATTTGGATGAATTTATTTCTCTTTACTTTTTTGTTGATTTTTTTTTATTGTTTTACTTTCTTTATTTTTCAATTTTATTTTTTTAAATTTTCAAACAGGGCTCCATGCTTATGCGTAGGAAATACTTATATGTATGGATTTGATGGGTTTCTAAAGCTCATCACCATGTATATATGAAAACTTATAAGCACCTGAACCAAATTTAGCCACCACAATGTATGACCGTAACCATATAGGTTCAAACGTGCCTTTATTCTCTCTCTCCTTATAGTGTTGAAATGATTATCTTTTAGGACAAGGTATCCTACCTAAAATTCATGAGGTATGATGCATATTTTAGATCTCCTACACACTTAGTTTTGATAAACTTCAAGGTGATCTAGTGTATGGAGTCGATTTTCACCCGTAGTTCCATATCTTCCATCCTAGCCACTTTATAGTCCTTTTATCTAGATAATATCTTAAGGATATTTGCAAAGAAGGAAGCTTGATCTCAAGAGGTAAAATGGATTGAGTGTCAAATGCAAGGGAATTTGGAGTTCCACCTATAGGTGTGTGGATAGAAATTTTGTAAGCCCAATGGGTAGGATGGATTAGAAGATGCCAATTATGGCCAATTTTACTAACCATTTTCTTCATGCTATGAATAAAGTCTTGTTCGAAGATTTTTCCTATTCATTACCTTGATGATAATAGGGGTTGAACATTTTTGGTGGATTTGGAACTATTGGCACAATGCCTTCACTTGTTTGTTCTTGAAATATTTACCATTTTCAGATACAATGGAAGAGGGAATACCATAATGGAAAATGATGTGGTTTATGATAAATTTTGTAATTTGCACACCGATAACATAAGTAAGAGGAATAACCTCTACCCATTTTGTAAAATAATCAGTGGTAGTGATAATATGATTGTGGCCATCAAAGGAAGTTGGTGTGAGCTTCCCTATCATATCAATTACACATTTTGAAAACAACTATGGTGTCATGATAGGTTGCAAAAATTGTGATGGAGCATGTATCAGGTTGCCATATTTGTGACATAGAAGACATTTATTCACATATTGACAACAATATGTTTCCATAGTAGGGTAGTAGTAGCCTACTCTCAAGAGTTTCTTGGCAAGAACCATTCTACTTATATGAGACCTACAAATGCCTTTGCTAGGCTAAACTGTTTTGAATTTAGACAACGTAAAAATTCCCATCATATCATTAACTATAGAAAGTTCCCCAAGTAGGGTGTAATAGGCTATGCATTAGAAGAGGTTACGTTTTTCAAAATGGGTGATTTTGGGAGGAAAGGTTCCATCTTGTAATTAATTAATATATCAAGGTAACAAGGGGATATGGGACCAACAACTTCACATACCAAGCAATATTTTTCCATGGCATATGCAAGTACCATCAAATGTTCCACAAATAAAGGCATGTCATTATTACGGTGGAATATGTAGCAAATATCCAATTATACCCATGGCATCCACCAAATGGTTATGTGATCTTAGTCTATTGAAAGGTGATTTGCACAAATAATTTTAGGGTTACAACAAATTGGTTGCACAAATATATATCAGATTAAAGCATACAATAAATAAACATGGAAATAACCAAAAAGAAGAAAATCCAAAAGATATAATGTGCCTCACCCATTGTAGGCTACATCAACAATGAAACAACCAATATATCATTCTAGAGGGTTTATAATTGAAGATCTAAAATCTTCCACACCTTAAACGATGTACAATACTTTTCCTCTTATAAGATTGTCTAAGATCTCTCTAAGAATTCCTTATTATAATTCTCCCAATATAACCTATAACCCTAGTTTCCTAGATTATATAAGCCTATAAAAAATTATGGCACTTTATCCATTCATTTAAAACCATTAGATAAACTTTATAACAAATATTAGATCTAATTCTCGTGACTTAAATATAAACAATCATGCATAGGTAACCAATGTTGGTTACCCTAACTAATGTTGGTTTGTCCTAACCGATGTCGATTAGTATGTAAGGTGATCTATGCCAATCAGCCAACCGATGTTGTTTCTTTGGGTAAACATGCAAGTTGTAAATAATCTCCTTTGTGAAGTAATTCAGCTCCACAATCTCAACAATCTCCCACTTGGAGATAAATTTCTGCACTATCTGCACAACTCCATCCTTGGTTCCTCTCCTGGCTTTGTTTCTTCCTCTTCAAGTCTCAAACTTGAAGACCAAAAAAAGTGGAGTGTAGCTCCAACTTATCCTTTTCCAATGGCTTCATTAGCATATCTGCAGGGTTCTCATTTATATGAATTTTCTCTAACTTCAGCTTCCCATCCTCCAACACTTTCCATCTAAGGTGATATATCAACTAAATGTGTTTTTTTCTTGAATGAAATGTTGAGTTCTTTTCCAAATGAATTGTACTTTTACTATCACTATACAATATAAAATGCTCTTGCTCGTTTCACAACTCTTCCTTTAACCTTCTCATCCATATCTTTTTTTGCTAGCCTCTATAGCTGCAACATACTCAACCTCTGTAGTAGACAAGGCCACAACCTTCTGCAATCTCAAAATCTAGCTAACTATTGTCCCACCTACTATGAATACATATCTAGTGGTGCTTCTCCTACCATCAAAATCTCCAGCCATATCTGAATCAACATAGCCCTGTAAAGTAGTATATGACCCTCCATAACATAACTACATGTCGGATGTCCCTCTCAAATATCTGAGAATCCATTGGACTATTTTCCAATGCTCTTTACCTAGATTGGCCATAAATCTTCTCATAACTCCCACTACCTGTGTAATGTATGGTCTAGTATAAACCATAGCATACATAAGACTTCCAAATGCTGAAGCATATGGAACTTGTGTCATGTACTTGACCTCCTCATGTGATGTAGGACACTAATATTTTCTCAATTTAAAGTGTCTAGCCATAGGTGTACCTATAGGTTTTGCATCCTACATTTTAAATATTTTCAACACCTTATTGATATAATCCTCCTGAGACAAATACAATTTTTTGTTCTTCTGTCTCTAAGAATTTACAAGTCAAGGATTTTTGTTACAGCTCCCAAATCCTTCATTGCAAATGTGTGAGCCAAATTTTATTTTAACTCATCAATGTCCTCCATACTATATCCTACAATAAGCATATCATCCACATACAATAACAAAATAATATAGCTCATTTTCAAGATTATTTACATAAACACAATGGTCGATCCACATCTCATATAACCATTATCATGGATAAAATTACCAAATCTCATATACCCTTGCCTTAGAGCTTGTTTAAGCCCATATATAATATCTTTTCAAAACGTACACATGTTTCTCATTACCCTTGACTTCATAACCAAGTGATTGATTTATATAGATCTCCTCCTCCAAATCGTCATGAAGGAAATCCATCTTAACATCAGGTTTTTCTGAATGAAAATATTCTATTGCAACTAAACTAACAACAATACGGATGGAAGTCATTTTAGCAATAGCAGAAAATATCTAACAAATATCAATACCTAGTTTTTTTGAAAACCCTTTTACCACAAGCCTTTCTTTGTATCTTTTATGTCCAACTTCTTCCTCCTTAATCCCGTATAGTCACTTATTCTTCAATTCCCGCTTACCTG
The DNA here is from genome assembly GCA_018340775.1 of Taxus wallichiana var. yunnanensis. Lineage (NCBI taxonomy): Eukaryota > Viridiplantae > Streptophyta > Pinopsida > Cupressales > Taxaceae > Taxus > Taxus wallichiana. The sequence continues at coordinate 386,291,104 of CM031236.1, forward strand.
CTGTAAACTTGACCAAATCCCATATCTAGTTCTATTTCAAGGAATCCATCTCCTCATCCATGCCATGCTCCCACTGAACATGGGTATCCTACTACATTACATCTTAAAAACTTTACGGTTCACCAATATCAGTCAATAAAAGATAAAATAATGGAGTAAATATTTCTAGAGGTTTACTTACTCTTTAAGACCTTCTTATAGAAATTTGGGGTTTTTGAGGCTCATTTTGGACCTCCTAGACATTCGTGTCCAAATATGATAGTGACTAACACCGGTCACATGTAACCAACATCGGTTCCTCTGTAGCTGACGTCATTTCACCCAATTGATGTCAGATCTGTGTCCCTGTGTAGCTGACGTTAGTTCACCTAACCAACACCAGTTCTTCTCTAACTAACACCACCACCCCGATCGATGCCGATGTTTGTGGATTTTGATTTTAAATCTAAGAATGCATCTTTCTAAACAAACTCTTCACCTGTTCATTCTTGGGTACCAAAACTTGATCCATGTAAATTCTATTTTCATTTGAATCAATGTTATGACTCCTAACAATCTTAGAATTTTCTAAATCCCAAAGGCGGAATCCAAAATCCACGTAACCATAACCAATGAAAGTCCATCTCTTAGATTTAGCATCCAACTTCTTTCTATTTTCTTTAAGACATGCAAAAATCTTATGAACCAAATACTCTAAGAAAATAAAGATCTACCTCTTTTCCAATTCATGCTTCTTTTGGTATTCCACCATTCAATGCACTTGAGGGGCCATGATTGATCAAATATATTATTGTATCTACTACTTCTACCCAAAACTACAAGGGTAATCCAACATGTATCCTCATGCTTCTAGCATGTTCCATAATAGTTATGTCCATTATTTCTACCACTCAATTCTCCTAGGGATTTCTAGGAACCATTCTTTCTCTGTGTATTCCATTCACTAAATAGTAATCATTGAGAACCTTGCTGTAGTACTCACCACCATTGTTAGATCTAAGGCACTTGAACTTCAAATTAGATTTATTTTCCACAAGTCATTTCCATCTTTTAAATGTTTCAAAAACATCATATTTTTAATACAATAAACCCATAAATTTCTTGTGGAATCATCCATAAAATTCACATAGTATTAGGATCCTTTATGAGCAACTAAGGGGATGGTCCCCACACATTTGAGTGAAAAAGCTACAATTTATGCTCCCTCTTTGTTTATCCAAATTTAAGAATCCTCACTTTATTTTCCTTTCCAAATATGCAATGCTCACATAAATCAAGATCTACGTCTTTCAAATCTTATAACTTACCCTTTGCTATAAGATTTGCATTCCCTTCTTACTCATATGGCCTAATTGATTATGCCACATGTTTGCATATGAATCTGAAGTAGATAAATAAGAAAAGGAATCAGTAATATAGGTATAAAAATACAATGTTCCTACCTTCTTGCCTCTTGCAACAACAAGATATCCCTTGGAAACTTTCCAAGAATCGTCTGTGAATGTAACCATGCATCCATCTTCACCTAGTTGTCCTCCAGAAATTAGATTTATCCCGAGACTTGGAACATACCTCACATTTTTCAATATTTATTTATTTACGTTCAGCCATTTAAGATGAAATTCACCTTTACCATTAGTCATGCACAATTCATCATCTCCTAAATAAACATGCCCAAAATTACCTTGGACATAATTATTGAAATAACCCTTATTAGGGGTGGCATGGAAAGAAGCTCTTAAATCTAAAACCCATGATTAAATTTTATTATCCAAGGAGAGGATAAGGGAATATTGCATTACCTATGATGCTACATTTTTATCTTTACATTTCTCTTGTACATTATTTTTATTTTCCTTAAACCAGTAATCCTTCTAAATTTAGATCTTCCACTCTTAGAATTTGATTTCCCATTACTCTTTCTCTTAGGCCTCTCCTTTTGTGTTCCTCTACTTTCTATATTAAAATAATTCCCATATGATGATTCTCCTAAAATTTTCCTACGTATTTCTTCATTTAGAATTATACCAATCACATAATCAAACTTAAAAATATTAGTAGTAGATGTTGTATTGCTAACAACCATTACCAAATTATCCCAACTATCGGGAAAATAATATGGGAATAAAAATGCTTTCACTTCATCCTAAAAAGGGATATTAACTTATTTTAATTGATTTACAATAGAACATAAATCATTCAAATGATTAGACATAGATCCACCTTCTTGCATTTTTGAGTTAGACAATTTCTTCATCAAATAAAATTTATTTGATGCACTTGGGTTTTCATATAAAGTAGATAAATATTTCATTAATTCTACCATGGTTTTTTATTCTGTTATATTCAAAGCCACAGATGTTGTTAGGCTCAATCTTATAGATCCCAAAGCCTTTTTTCAAGAATATTCCATTCTTCATTAGTCATCTTTACATGCCTTACCTTATCATCCAATGGTAAAGATAGATCTCTCTGATATAGATAATCCTCCACCTACATCTACTATAGCTGATAATTACGGACTTTAAATTTCTCTACTTTGTATTTAATATATTTTTCCATTACTGTGCTCCCACTCAATCAGAAATCCTGTGAGTAAATTTTTCAACACACACAACCCTCAAACAAAGCTCTGATACCAGTTGTTGGGGTTAGACCAAACTGGTTATACAAATATATCATATTAAAGCATACAAGAAATAAACATGGAAATAACCAACAAAAGAAAATACACAAGATATAACGTGGTTCACCCAGTGTGGGCTACATCCACCAAGAAACAACCAATATATTATTCCAGAGGTTGTATAATTGAAGATATGTAATCTTCTACACCTTACACGATGTATGATACTTTTCCTCTTAAAATATTTTATAATATATCTCCAAGAATTCCTTCTTACAATTCTCCCAATCTAACCTCTAACCCTAGTTTCCTAGCTTATATAAGCCTATACAAACTTATGTCACTTTATCCATTCATTTACAACCATTAGATCAACTTTATAACAAAGATTATATCTAATTCCCATGACTTAAATATAAACAATCACACACAAGTAACCAATTTCAGTTATCCTAAATGATGCCTTTTTGTCCCAACCGATGTTGATTATTATGCTAGGTGACCAATGTCGGTCAACCGACCAATGCTGGTTACTATGTAAACCTGCAAATTATAGATAAGCTCCTCCTTTATGAAGTAATTCCGATCCATAATCTCAACAAAGAATTATTTTAAAGTATCTATTAATTTTTTAGCAGACGAGTTTCTCATCCTTGACTTTATACTCATCATTCACTTGAATGATGATCAATTTGGAGTCACCTATAACATTGACTTATCTGATATCCCACTATATAGCCATTTTCAATCCTTCAATGAGTGCTTCATACTAAGATATTGTTTTTATGTGGGAAAACAAGTCCAAAGCTCCGAGGAAATAGATATCCTATATGAGTGATAATAAAAGTTCATTATCCTAATAAATTAATGGTAAATGACCCATCAAAGTATATCTTCTATGTGGTAGATTCCTAAATATATAACATGGAACCTGTCTACAGGATCCAGACTCAATGGTTTAGTTCTATGAAAAGGAGCTTGATCTAGTTGATTCATGAACACTTGTCCTTTGATAAATTTCAAGCTAACATACTCAATATCAAATTCACTAAGAAATATGATCCATTCAGGCATCCTCCTTATAAGAGTGATTTTATAGAATAGGTACTTGAGTGGGTCAAATTTGGATATGAGTTTGGTTTTTTTATTCAAAATATAGTGACGGATTTTTAAATTGTAAAAACAATGACCAGGAAATATTTTTCAATTTGAGGATAGTTGACCTCATAGGAGATCAATGTATAGATAACATAATAGGTGGATTTTTCTTTTTGATTCATGTCATATTGAGATAAAAGCACACCAATAGAAAATTGAGTAGCTGAGATATATAACAACAAGGTTTTTCTTGGGATAAGTAACATAAGAACCAGTGGTTTAGAAAATACTCCTTCAACAAGGAAAATGCTTGTTGGCATTCGAGATCCGGTGAAAATCAACATATTTCTTGAGAAAATGACTAAATGAATGGAATTTATCTATATGTTGGGAAATGAATCCGTGGATGGATTGGATTTTACCTTATAAGTGCGTAAATTGTTTGAGGTTCTTGGGAGGAGGAATTTTTGTAATAGCCATGAAATTCAATTTTTCCACTTCAATTACTCTTCTAGAAATAATGAATCCTAGTAGCTTCCTGAAAGAACACCAAAGAAACACTTCTTTGGGTTGAGTATGACCTTATAATCTCTTAGATGTTGAAATATATGCCATAGGATTTTAGGATGTTCTGCCCTAGTCTTGGATTTTCCCAAGATATCATCAACATAATATTCCATAATATCATTCATCAAGTCATGGAGGATGACAATCATGGCTCTTTGAAAAGTTATTCTCGCATCCATGTGGCCAAAAGGCTCGACATGATAACAAAAAATCTTGAAGGTGTAGTAAACAAAGTTTTATGTTGGTCCTATTATATAATTTTTATCTAGTTATACCACGAAAATCCATTCATAAAGGATAGCATTTCATAGCCTTTAGTTGAATTAACAATCATATCAATGTTTGGAAGAGGAAATTCATATTTTGGAAATGATTTTTTACTATCCCTAAAATCTGTACAAATTCTAATACTAATAAAAATTTTCTAAATAAACAACTGCGTTAGAAATCCATTACGAGTAGTCAATAGGCCGATGAATCCTACAACTAACAACTTTTAAATATCTTCCTTGACCAAAATATTCACATGAGGATACATCTTACAAAGTTTTTTATTAATTGCATTTTCTTATTCATGCACAACTAAGTTATGCATTACAAAATAAGTATCCAAGCCTAGCATGTCTACATGGGACCAAACAAATATATCGAAGAATTTTCCAAGAATCATGAATTTTTTTTCTATTCTTTTGTTGAGAGAGAATATCCTAACTTAACCATTTTAGGCTCATCTTTCATTCTAATGTTAACATCAATAGTATCCCCACAAGGAATTTGGATGATCTTCCATATGCTTAGGATAAGGGCGGAGATTGAGATATTTCCTAAGGGCATCTCAATGAGATTTTCACCCATAGAATGGAAAATACTTATATCCTTTTATTTTTTAATTTATTTTTCCGATAGTTCCTAAAAGAAGTTTTGATCTATAAACTATCTACTTTGGAATTCGTTCACAAAATAAAAATTATCTTTGTTGATCTACTTTCAAATAGAAAAGGGACAATTAAGCTAGTGATTGAATTTTTATGCCGTAGAACTGAAATTTGTGAGAAATGAATTAACACACACAAATACGCCAAATATTTTTATCCTAGAAACCTCCAAAGGAGGAAAACCGATTAGGAACAACAAAAAAATATTTCTTCACTTTTTATATTATTGACCAATACGAATAAAGAGATACATACTTTACATTAAGTGATAAAGGAAATCGACAATGTCTCACACTTCCTCCCTACTACTTGACTATTGAGTTCTCAAACGTTTTCTTCTACAAACTCAATCCAAACACTTTAGAAATCTTGCACTTACTCCCATGAAGTCTCTTTCTTCCGATGATCAAAAAACTCCTTCCCACATGTATTTATATCCTTAATCATGTCCTCACATGCACTGGAGGATGGGAAAGGTGATGAAGAATAAGAGACATGGATAACCTTTCCAATTCTTGGACTATTTGTTTCAAATTTTATTTTCTGTCTAAAAGTTACAGGACCACCACCCAACATGAAACAACAGTCACAGGAATGCCACCCTAGCTACGTGGTAGTTACAGGACCGTCTCCTTGGGTGGACGAAGGTTCTATAACGTCCACTCTGCATAGAGTGATGGTAATGTTAACATATAGACAAAACCTTTGTTTCTTCATTTTTCTTCTTTAATGTTGACTAATCTCATGAAGTAGAGTTATTTTTATCCCTATGGATCACCCCTTATTTAGGAGGATTTTTGTCCCACAAAAGCTCGGTGGGGGAGTAGATGAGGAAATAATTCCCTCACTTTCTCCTTCGAGTACCACCGGTCTTGCCTTGGTGTCTTCACTTTCAGTCCAACCTACCAAGACTCCTGCGAACCTCTTCTCATGTCTTTGAACTTATTCTACAACACTATATCCTCCTTTAATTTTCCTCATGAGTCTAACTGAAATCCTCAATAGAAGGTAGAAAATGTAATCCTTCATCTTCATATAGCATGGATGGCTCATATAGGTTCAATTTCTCATAGTTTACTACTAAGTACATCCTCATTAATGGCAAAAATCAAGTTAAAAGTCATTTTCTCCAATCTGCTTCAATATGGTGAAGGGTCCATATCGTAGTGGCTTGAGCTTCGTGCTTGACCTTGTAGTCTCTCCTTTCTCAACTAAATCCAAACTCTTTCTTCACCATGAATCTTATGCTCTCTCATGTGCTGATCATGTCTAGCCTTGTACTTGGCTTGAGATTTCTCTAACCGTTCTTTTACTTTGATATGGATTTTTTGGATCCTCTCAATGAATTTGTTTTCTCTAGTCACCTTTGTGTATCATGTCCCCTTATGTCCAGTGGATTTTTAGGTAGATATCCCAAAAATGCTTCAAATGGTGACTTCATAGTGGATGTGTGTACTACCCAGTTGTAGGAATGTCGAATGTAGGCTAAGGACTCATCCCAAGTCCTTGGGGTATTTTCTATTATACCCTCTAATCAAATGTACCAAATTCATGCTCACCGCCTTTATCTATCCATCTCTCTGTGGATGGAAAGGCATGCTCGTTTGTAACATGGTATCAATCTTGTCCCACAAAGTATTCAAAACTTCCCCAAGAACCTGAAATCCCTATCGAAACAAGAGACTTTGACAAGCCAAAATGCACCCATGCATTAGAAAGGAAAATATCTGCTACCTAATAATCTTTTATTGTCTTTTTTACGTTCCATAAGAATACACATCTTACTTGAATCTATACAAAAACAACATAGAGATAGTCATGGACATGTTTAGACATAGGTAATACTTATTCAAAGTCCATAGAAATATCCTCCCACGGATGAGTAGGTACTAGAAAAGGGATATAAAAACACTCCTTAGTCTTAGGCTTTTGGTACAACAAAGTTTACATCCACGTATAAGTTTTGATACTTCTTCTTGCATATTGGGCCAATTAACATACCTTTGTAAGTGGGATAGGGTCTTACCAACACCGAAATGTCTCGATACTTTTGAGGTATTTGATTCCCTTATCAATATAAGTATTTCTTCTTTCGATAGAGAAACCCATCCTTTAGATAACAATATTTAATCCCCATCCTTTCAACCCCTGGGACTACAATGCTGAAATTTCACCCCAAATTCTCTATCCTAGGCATATGCCTCTTTGTAAGCTTCCTTTGTTAAGGGATCGATCTCGAGAGATAGTGGCCAAGAATGATATTTTCTCCTAGGTACGATGCATAGAAAACATTTCTACCACCAAATTTATACTAGCCTTCTTTTATTTTATCACTAGATGGAACTACTGAAGGAATCCCATCCATTTGTAGTGCCTTTCCTATTATAACTTATATTGTGCTTGCAAATACTAGAGAGGTTTTTGGTCAGTGTGCACAATGTTTTCTTTACCTAATAAATAATGCTTCCATTTTTTAATTTCCTAAAATAGTGCATACATTTCCTTATTATATATTGAATATCCTTTAACTACTGAAGTAAAATTTTCACAATGATAGCATACAGTTTACCTCCCTAAAACAACATGCACCCATAACATAATCACCGACATTTGTCTCTACTTTAAATGGTTGTTATATATTAGTAAGAGTAAGTACTAGCACATTACTAATCTTGTATTTCAATAACTCAAAGGATTTATCTTTTCCTTAACCCAGTCAAAACCCTTACTCTTGCGGCCACTATCTGTAGAGGTGTTATAATCATGGAGAATCCTAGAATGAAATTCCATGTGTCTTATCTTGCTCCCATAAAACTCCTAGTCTCTATGTCTACTATTGGTGTTGTCCAGTTGGTGATGGCTTCTACCTTCTTTAGATCCACTCATAGATCTCCTCCTCCAACCACATGCCCAAGATAAACAAGTGACTATTTAGTGAATTCACATTTATTCATATTGCATAACACTTGTTTCTCCTTGAGACCTTGCAATACTTGTTGCGAATGAGTTATATGTTTCTCCCATGTGGCATTAAAAATCAATATATCATCCAGATAAAAATGACACATGAATATATGAAATCCCACAATACTTCATTCATCAATCTCATAAATGTAGCGTGTGTATTGCATAAACCAAATGGAAGTACTAAGCACTCATACAAACGTTGTTTTTCTTGACGAAATTCTTCCATATATCCTCCTTCTTCATTCTAACTTGGTAGTAACCTAAATTGAGATCTAACTTTGTGAAGAATTTGGCATGCTGAAGCTGCTCCAAGAGATCATCTATGCGGGGAAGTGGATATCTACTATTTATGGTGGTCTTGTTCAAAACCTAGTATCGATGCACATTCTCCAAGAACCATCCTTCTTTAGCACCATCACAATAGGAAAATCACATGGTGAGGTGCTCAGACATATCATGCCCTAGTCTAATAGATCTTAGATTTGTTTATTTACTTCAATACTCTCCAATAAGGATTGTTTATATAACCCGATGTTTGGTAGAGGGGACTCTGGAAACAATCGAATCTCATGCTTTACCTCCCATTTTTGTGTAACCCACTCGGAGCCTAAAAACTTCCTTAAAATACTAAATAGTACTATCCAAATCCTATTTTTCCCGGTTATAAATCTCTACAACTTTTACCCCATTTTGTTTATCCTTTAGCAAAAGTAAACAAAAATTATTATGATTTGTCGAATATTTCATTTTTCTTGGTTAGCACTCACCATGGTAACCCGTGTCTTACACCGGTGTTACTGGATGTTGTAAGTCGATCCATCTTTGGCCCATCTGTATCAATTATCCCCTCTCATGAATATAGAATCCCCGATATATAATTAAGGACTCCTAAAAACAACATCAAATGCATCAATTGGAATAAAATCAACTTCCAATACATCAATATATTAGGAATTTATCCAAAACTTGACCTTACATCTTTTTATTACTTGAATTTCAACACCCTTATTCACCCAACCCAAAGGATAATGGTGTGGGTGTTTGTATGTCTTAAGATAGAGCTTCTTTACCAATTCTTTAGAAATCAAGTTAGACTAAGAACCGGTATCAACTAAAGCATTTACCTTAGTTATTTTTATCTTGATTTTGATATGGAATAGTCTACTCGTCTCCTCTTCCTAGTTATCCATGTTGGTTGCCATGCATCCAAGATTATCATCTACACCGGAGTTATCTTTGGTTTCCACCTCCCCTTTTATCTTTATAGTTGTCATGGACTTCTTTGAGTCATTGGTTTGGTTCTCCGGATGTAACTCGAATGCAGCTTCCAATAGGTAGTGCCAAGATGACCATTGATATCACATTTATTGAAAAATTTATTGGCATCTTTACAAGTATTTAAAGTAGTGGTAACTTTTTTATCATTTCCTTTACACTTACCTTTATTACTTGTTTTCCCATGTTCTTTCTTCGCTGATTTGTTGATTGTTTTTCCTTTAGCTCTGCCTCTCCTTTTATCTTTTCATCATTTATATAGTATGCTTACACACATGCCTCATTGAGATATTTGGGCTTCATGGAGATGAATTTTCTTTGAAGGTGAGTGTGTAGTTATTCCAAGTACATATTCAGAATATCCACATCCTCCAAGTCCATATTCAACAACATGGCATGCCTATGAAACTTTGTAGTATAGTCTTGCACAATTTGACCACTACCTTGTTAAAAGTACTACCATTTAATCAATATTATGGCCAATAGGATAACATTTAGCTCTATGTAATTCTTAAAATTCTTTCCAATATTTAAAAATAGGATATTTCTTCTTTTCACAAGTGGCTAGATGGGTTTCCCACCATTTCCAACCATTTCCCTCCATTTTGAGACGTGCAAAAGTGATCCTCTATGTGCCAGTGATATTGTGGACACTAAAGTAGACTTCCAATTGTTTAAACCATTTATCAATAAATTACGCATATGCTTGTCATTCAAAGCTTTTAATTTTCAACTTTTATTTACACTTTAAAAGGAGCATGATCAGATTTTAGCTTTTCTCTTGCCATTGAAGTCTCTACTTCACACTCTTCCCCATATTCTTCCTCATGGTGGATCCTCCTATGCCAATTTTTTTGGCTAAGCCTTGAACCACTAAGTCTATATAGTCTTGCTTACCAAAAGCCATCTTTTACAAATTTGTAAGTTCTTCTTGTCTTATAAACATCCTATCCATCATGGTATCTAGCATCGAATTATATGGACCAAGTTCTCTTCCTCCATTTTCAAACAAATTCTCTGTTTCCACTTGTAGAAATATCTAGATCACAAGGTAAAGCCTCTTCACCTTTAGATCTTGTCGTTGTCATATAAATCAAAGAATGAATACTATATTCCTCGATACTTGTTATCTACGATACTAAAAATATTTGTAAACTATCTACTTTGGAATTCATTCACAAAAATCACAATTATATCTTGTTGTTCTACTTTCAAATAGAAAATGATAGTTGAGCTAGTAATTGAATTGTTTATGCCTTAGAACCTGAAAGTTTCAAATAGAAATTTATTAACACATGCATACGACAAGGATTTTTATCATGGAAAGCTCCAAAGGAGGAAAACTAGTCTCGGAAGGGAGAAAAACTCTTTCTTCCTTTTTTATCTTATTGGCCAATACAAATAAGGAAGACTCTACAATAAGTGAGAAAGGAAATTTACAATGTCTCACACTTTCTCCCAACTAGTTGATTAATTTGTTCTCAAAATATTTATTCTAAAACTCAATTCCAACACTTTTGACCTCTTGCACCTACTCCCATTAAGTCTTTTTCTTCTAATGATTAAAAATATCCTTCCTACATATATTTATAGCCTTTCTCATGTCCTCCCATGCACTGGAGGATGGGAAAGGTCATGGAGGAGAAGAGACACAAACAACCTTTCTAATTCTAGGACTGTTCATTTAAAATTTTATTTTCTATCTGAAAGTGATAAGATAGCTGCCCAATACACATCGACGATGATAGATCGTGGAATTGGTCGGGTGGTAGTTACTGGGACCGCTACCATGGTTGGGTGGCGGTTCTTTAACTACCACTTTGTACAACATGGCGATTCTGTTAACATATAGACATAACCTTTGTTTCTTCATTTTCCTTCTTTGGTGCTGACTAATCTAATGAAGTAGAGTTATTCGGATCCATATGGATCGATTTTTCACTATGGGACCTGGATTTCTTCTTTTATCAACACTTTTGGAAGATATATTTTCCTCATTTTTTTAGATTTTACTTACCATAGAAAACTTATCCTCCTCCCCAAAATATTTTTATACATCAAGGTTAATAAAGAAGAAATTTTTGTGGTCTCTAATAGGAATTTCATCACGTAGACCCATGAATTCACATTTCCTTCTTTGGTTCCAACTAATTTGACGAACTAGAGTTATTATGAATCCTTATGGAACAATTTTTCACTATGGGACCTAGATTTCTTCTTTTATCAAGGCTTTTTTAAAGATATTTTTCCCTCATTTTAGTTTTTATTTTTTCGACCATAGGACTCATCCTCCTCTCTCGAAATATTTGTATACATCAAGGTTGATAAAGAAGATCTTTGTGTGGTCTCTAATAGGAATTTCATCACGTAGACCCATGAATTCACACATTGTTTCATCATTTTGAAAGAATTCAATTGGTATGTGATGTTTTTGGTCCCATTTTATAAGTGATGGGTGAAAAATATTCAATTTGGGAGTGGAAGGGGATACATTTAAAATACACATGTTAGGAAACAATTTTGCAGAGGTAACGTCTTCGTAGAGACTACATAAGGATTTTTTTTGTTATCATAACTATAATAACTATCATCATGTTCATAATATGTGGCTTCAATCTCAAGTATGGGACCCACATGTTTGAATATGAATACCATATTTTTTGATATTGTTATGTTGTTTTGAAAGAGGTTCCCACACACCTTGTTCATATACACCACATCCATATCCTTGGTAACCCATGACATATATCATTTTGTTATGGATGGCATATTTAGGCACTTGATAGCAAGAAACCATCATATCATTAGGATACCGAGATGTATAAGTTTTAAGCATTCTTTTGTCTTCCAAAAGGCCACTAGGAAGGAAATTTTCATTATTGTAGTGTTCTCAAGACTATTTAAGTTGATAACTATGCCTACCATGCATCTTACGTGATAGGGAGATTGTAAATGAGGAGGGTTTGTTGGAGGTTGTACTCTCTCGTATCTAGTAGGAAGAACCTTCATTTACAATGTTACAAAGGGAGATACACAAGTAGAAGCACCATTTTCATAGGAGTACAATGTATTAAGATCAATACAGAGGCGAGAGCCTCATATTTAACATGGAAAACTATTTGGTTGAAGGAAATTCATATATAGTGGGGAAATAACTCAATAACTCTCTATAATGTGTAAAGGGTTAGGGGTCCCCAAGAATTGTAAGAGTTTGTACTTCATAGTACAGTTTTATACATTGATGGAAAATTGAGGGCATGGCCTATATGACATGACTTCATGGGTGACCAAGGAGTATATTATAGGAAAAGTTATTGTGTAACCTTATTTCCACTCTGCATGATCATAAGCCTTAATGGTGATTACATTAGGTTCCAATTCCATGGAAGTTCATCCCAAATGTCTAATGAGTTTCAAATTACAAATTTTTAGGACACATTCATTATCCACAAGCACCCTTTTTATCTTCTGACAAGTAAAAATATCTTCAATGTATAAGGTTATATTATGCATATGATCATCCATTGGAATCTCATGCTAGCTAAAGGTTACGTGTTTAGAAGAAGCACACCATGTAACCAAGCCTTGGAAGTGTGAAGGATAATTATCCATTGAAAATCCTGTCCCTTGAAGATTTTTATAAAATATGTCCTTATGAACATTGGATATTTTAAGAAGATCCAAGATAGAAATATTGTCATTAGTCTTCTCAAGTTGTTCGAGAAGATCATAATGAATCTCCAGAGAGGTAGGAAGAGGTATTTTTGGCATAAAAATATGAGCACATCATGTTTCCATTATACACTCTTGTGCATTGATCTCAATTGTATTCACATGATCAATAGGAGAATGGACACAACCAATTAAGAAATCAAATTTAGGAGTGGTTTTGGTCACAACATGATTAAATTTTTTTATTTTGAGATGACTAACATTGATCTGAATTTTTCTCCACCTATTTATGCTTTAGGAATGGCTCTTTATAGATTCCCAATTATCTGTTAGAGGTTTTTTTGGGTTTAGGTGAATCCATTTCAACATCTCCGCTATCTATGAGGTCTTGAATGAAGTGTTTCAACTTCAAACATTTATTTGTGGTATGGCCTTTAACATGATGATATTCACAATATTCATGGTCTTTGTACCATGAAGGTTTGGGTGCATCATTTGCAAATGGTGTAGTATTAGGGAACTTAACCATGTTCACTACATCTAATTGTTTCAATATTTATGAAAAAGAATCTATAAGAGGAGTGAACACTCAACATTTAATTTTAGGTATAACCGATCCTTTGGAAAGTTTTAAAGGAGAACTATTCTAGACCGCTTGAACACATTTTGAATCTTTTATTCCATCACCTATGACATTTTTGTTCTTGTTAAAGAGTTTTCATTTTTATCTAGGCTTGGAATTGTGGTTATCTATTTAAAATAGATTCAAATTAATTTTAGCTGATAAATCCTTCTCGATCTAGCTTCCTTTATCAAGGAATTATTCTAAAGTTCTCACATAATGTATTTGTAAGTGATATGCAATTTCAAGATGTAAGTTTGGCATAAATATACTAACAAGTTGTTTCTTCATAATAGAGCAAGGGAAGATACTAGTTAACCCTCTCCATCATTGTAGGAGACCCACAAATCTCTCATTGTTACATTATTTTGCATTAAAAAAATCTAGTATAGTGATGTCACTTTCCATATTCAACGATACGTGGCACACAAAATTTTTGGCCAATTCAAAGTGAACATGAAGAAATGCCATTTGGGAATATGGAGAAACCATTCAAGTGATTGGCCTATGTAAATTCTTGTCAAGCCATGAAGAAGTCTTTGAAATGATCATTTGGATCACACTCACCCCTATATTTTTCAAATTTAAGACATTCAAATCTAGGAGGAAAGGGTTTTTGTAACATCACTCGATCAAAAGGATATATAAAAATTATTCAAATTAGTATTTATTACTATGTCCAAAATTATTTTCTTGAAGAATTTCAAGGGAATTTTTCATGGATTACCACTCTTGGTCAAATATTTGGCCATACAAAGGTGTGGTAGGCATATAGACACTGTTATATTTTGATGTTTCACCCCCACATTTTTTAGTGTAAATCTCATTATATGTGACCTTACGTTTTTCATTACGCACAACCCTACCTGTGTCTCTATGGACATGGGAAGCTAAGCTTTCCAATTGACGACTAAGGACTTGTAATTATTTCTGAATAATGGCCTCGTCATTTTGGGGTTCCTAATTTTCCCATCGATGAGGTTATTCATTATATTCATTCTCCACTCTAACTTAACGGTTAATTTAAATGAGTGGTATGCGATAACCACTTGTGTTTTTAGGAGTTGCATCTTCTTCATTTTTATTTATTTGACTAGAAGTAGAAGCATGTCCTAAATTTAATATGTCATCATTAAGTGATTGAAGAGGACATTCTTCTTCTTCTTCTCTGTGAACCATGTTTATAAGGAGAGTATGGTCAAATTAAAGTGGCATTTTAGCCCTCAATTTTATAACTCACACTAAGACTTGATCTTTTTTATGGAAGAGAAAGTTATCCATATAGGTAGGGTCAAATTCAAATTTATTGTGAGGAGAGGTCCCCTCATCTCCACTATGGTAAACCAAGTTTTTGTCTTCAAGTAATGGAAAACAATTGTTACCAAGGAAATTATTTCATCCCAATATTTTACATCTCATTCTTGTAATATGAGGCATAATAGGAAGTTTTTCTTAAGGTTGGATAAATGTGTAGAAGTACTATAATGAACTTATGCAAAATGAAAGCGTGTGAGAAATGAAAATGTCACACTGAGAATCAAAGAATCAAGGAAAATTTGAATGGTGCAAAGAATCAAAGAACCATTCAAATTTTCAAAGGAGATGAAAATGTATGATGAAAGGTCATAAAGGAAACTAAAGAAAGTTCTAAATAAGTGGTCAATCGCAAAAACACCTACTCCCTATGTCTAAATTGACTCAAAAATTGTTTTGTTCAAGACGAAAGCACAATTTCAATACTTAAATTGATTCTTTGGACAAAAAATATTTAAATATTAAAAAGGAGTTGAGGTGATTTCAACAATACAAGGTATACTTAAATGATTTTTAATAAAAATAAGGTCCAAGTTCTAAAAATGGAGGTTACAAATGTGAGAAACGCACCAATACAATTTGGATAATTTAATCAATTTTTTAGGAAAAATAAGATGCTAGTATCAAAAATTGATTGGAAAAATGTGAGCGGCATAAATATAACTCCTTCCAAAACTCAAGGAAATTTTTGAACAAAAACAAGGTCTAAGCATAACAATATAATTTGGACACTTATATCAATTTTAAAAATTAAAATATGTAAGTATCAAAAATGTAATTATATAATGTGAGTAATCTAGCCACACAAAGGGAAATCAAGATAGGATAACCTTCTACAATGAGACATCTCAATATGGGTATCAAGACAAGGGTTCCAAAATATGAAGGCGTAACAATTACATTAATGTCGTAATAAGGAGTGATGTAAGTGGGTACAAAAGTGGTGGGCACAATTTTGGTAGTACTTCACATTGATTTCTTTTGACCAAAAATGTCAACAAGAAAACAAGGGAGATAATACAAGTGATGACAAAAAATATGTAACACAACTTTGGCAGAGTTTCACCTTGTTTTATAACAAGGTAAAAACTAGGACAAAGTTGTACATTTTAAGTGTCATGACAAACTCTCCCCTTGTTTGAATAACAAGGTTTTGAATCCAAATAATTTTTGCTTTGTGAAGGCTCTTTAGAACATGATTGGATAAAGTCAAGTTGGCCCCAATGCAAAATGACTACCTAGGATTTTGTTCTCAACACTCGCCAATACTTGTATAAGAGAGATATGCTTCGCTAGATAACTCCTAGATGAAGGACCATTACCCCATAATAAACTAAGTGAAAGAGGCCTCATACGAACAACCCGAACCATTCATCACGGGTATTTCTAGTCAAGTAGATAGTGTATCACTTCTGTTTTGTCAAACAAGTTCCTTGAAGGTGTTGACTACTTTGGGTTCTGTGGTAATCTTGATAATGATTTTAATTGCTTATGCCAAGATACTTCCCACAGTTTAAATTGGACAGGTTTTAACCCTTATCTAAACTTGTAAATATAATGTTTTGAATAAAGTGGTGTGTTTTTTATTTTTGATTAAAAATGTGGCTTAGCACACCATTGGCAACCTGCAACACACTATTTTTCGTATTAGTTTTAATTCATTTATTTGAAAAGAATATGGTCCTAAAATCAAGGGTTTAGTATTTTTCCATGAAACCCACAATGTTTTAAAAGAGTATTAAGGTTGTTTTTGATTCTCAATATCATAAAAATATGCAAGAGAAGAACATACACAACATTTGATCCAACTAGATAGAAATGGATAAGTTAAATCAAATGACCATTACAATGATCTATAAAAGATTAATTCCTTTAAACAATATAAATGATGAAATTTCCAAGTTAATCCCAATGTTATGAAAATGAAGATCAAAGTTTCTTTTGGTTCTCAAGATCGCCCAAGAGCGCAAGAGAAGAGTATACAAAACTTTGATCTAACTTAAGAAAAATGGAAAAAACACATTAATTTAAGCATTTAAATTTTTTTAAATGATTTTAATAGGTAAATACTAAAAAAAAATTTAGAAAACCTATAAAATAATAACAAACACCAAAGATCGATTCTAGAAATTTTAAAATTTGAGCCTAAAATTCTACACAAAGTGTTAGTGCATGGAGTAAATGCTATCACATGTAAAATAATTCTAGCGCATGAGGATATATGGTAGCACACTTCTATAGATGCAAACAAAAAATAATTTACAAAAACAAAACTCGACAATGTAAACTCACATAGGCTTAATGCAAACACAAGGTGAGAACACAAATGCATAAGCAAAAAAATTAACACAAATTAGGCACCATAAATGTAAGAAGGGGTAATCAAAATTCATGAGGAATATGTATGCATAGATAGATGAAAAACATATAAAATGGTAGTGCAATAAGGGTTAATGCAAATGGGGAGGACCCTCTATGTACGTAAAGGAAAAAACATAGAGAATGGTAGTACATAGAGAGGAGCGAAGGTAGCACATAAACAACCACATAGATGCAAGAAGGATCAATGTTAACACAAATATATTCAGCACTAATGTATAAGAATCAATTTTACCTCAAGAAGATAAAATTATATGCAAAGAGCATTAATAGTACTCCATGTATCCTATGCAACTATAGAACACGATAAAAATGACCAAAAATGTAAAAAAAGCTCACATTTTCACCGATAAACTTTAATTTTAGCAGAACTTTACCTCCTTCACACCAATGAGGAACACTCAACACATGAAAAAAAAAAAAAAACAAATTAATAAATACAAGTTAGATACATATGTGAAAAATAGAGATTAGTAAGAAAAAATGAAACTTAACTATAAAAAATGAGAAATGTGCATGAGACAAAGGAGTATCCCACCGAGCGTGCCATATGTATGCATGTAAAATTAGGCTAATTTAACAACTAGAAACTAACACCAAGTAGTTCCTATAACTAAGCTAATTCAACATAAACATCATGATAAATCTATGTAAGGGAAAAAGCTAATCAATGCATCTAAATTAAAATTTGAAACATTAATCCATCCCTTGTTATTTTTGATGGGATTTATAAATTGTAGTTTCTCCTTTTGTTGAACCAATTGTGATTATGAGAGATCAAAGGAAGGATATATCTGTGAAGAGGAAATGATCTCACCAATATGGATTAATGACCATGTTTGGTTCTTCCTTTACTAATCTTTGCAAGTAGAATGGATGCTACATCAATAATATTTTCAAGTTATAAATGCTCTTATCATGTGCATATAATAATTCTAGTATGCATGGTGTAAGATTTGAATGAAGATAGTAGGTTCTTTATATAGCTTTCCAATTTTAGAGAAGCTAGAAACCTAGAGAATTTGGGAAAAGATAAAGTTGAATTACAAAGGGATAAACATGACTAAAAGGAATTAATTAGTGATTAGAAACTCATGAGAGTTGGAGAGAACATAAGCCCGATCAAATAGGATTAATTAATAGTGAAAGATAATCTTAAGAAGCCATTTGGAGGTGATTTAGAAGGAAATAGGTTGAATTTAGAGGATTTAAAAGGGGATTTAGCCAATAATTAGGTTTATTGATTAAATATGATATTAAAAAGGCTTAACTAACTAATAAGTAGCTAATTAATTGATTAGAAGAGGATTATTACTAATCAAGTGTTGTTAATTGAAATCCAAATGAAGGAAAGGTTAGTTAACTAAAGAATTTTCGTTAATTAATTGAAATAAAGGAGAATGTTATATAATTATGGGAAATCACTAATTATAATGAAATGATGGGAAAGACGATAAATAGTGTAATTTTAGTAGGAAAAGCTGCTTAGCCGAATTTAGGTGTCTACACTATTCATGGAGGTTTGAAGAGTGTTTTGATGTTTTACATATTGTAGTAGTGTTTTATGGGTATGGATAGCTTGCAGAAGTATGACATGATGTGTTTAAATCCTTAGTCGATATGATGAGGTGGTTTCATGCTCAAGCCCTAATGATTTAAAGCGCCCTATTTAGGCATGTCAAGAAGGTTGTTGGAATATGTATGTAAGTGTGATTTTTCCATGTGACATATTCATGTGATTGTTTTATGAGGTATATTAGGTTGCTAGTGAAATTTTCCAAGTGGTGGAAGTGCTTGGAAGTGGTGTTTGAGGTGTTAGATCATGTTGAGCTCAAGACTGATTCTTGAGGGCTAAAAAATAGTTTTAATAGTTTCAAAGAGTTAAAGATTTTGGGGTATTATGACTTGAAGTGAAGGTTGATATGAGTTTTGTGAGGTTCCTCTATGACTCAAAATAAACATGTGACCTTTAGGAACACTCAACCTCCGAGTTTGTGTGCATGACATCGATGTGGAAGATTATGGGAATATTGATGGGCAACTATAGGAGAATCAGGGACTAAGATCGGGTAGTGTGAATTCCTAATAAGTTAATTGGTGAAATGGGAATTAAAGGATAAGTAAGTAAGTTCCCTATTGTTTGATTATTTTATTTTATCTACTTACTTGAAAAGACACTAATTAAATAAAGGGAATAAACTAATAAAAGTAAACTAACTAATCTAATCTAATATTTTTGGATTTTATACTTTCTGGAAAAATAGAAGAAATACAAAAGAAAAATAATTTATTATAATTTAACTAAATTTCTTTTATAATAAATATAAATAAGTAAATAACCAGATATAGTTATTTCCCTATGTTGGATGGATATAATCTACTCTAAGTAAAATAAGGGTTTCCCATAATGTAATTGTGGATGTAAATCTTCTATTTTTCCTCAGAGGCATGGGAAGAAATCAAATCTTCTCGAAACATTTCTTCCCCGCAACTTCCTTGGTAGATTTAAAGAAGGATTTCTTTGTAGACTATAGCTTCAAATGGACTTGAACTACCTAAAACAAGTGCCGAATATTTCCTCTAGACAATCTTCCCTTACAAACCCACATGGATAGGAAGGGAAGTTATCTATCACTAGAATATTTACAAAAGAAATAGAAGCTACAATAATGATCTAACTATTGTAATGATTTAAATTAAAATGGTTTTCTACTCTAGTCAATAATGTGCATACAGATTAAATAAAGAATTCAAGAAAGCTTCAAGAAATCCAAGTACATCCCCAACTTGGAATTTTTAGTACTATGGAAAAGTTGGTTTTGGTTTACTCTTATGTACCCTCATTTTTTTCCAAATTCAATGTATACATGAGTCTAGGGAGGTGTCTTGGTAATACTGAGAAGAAGAAAAGATAAAGGTCCTAAAGCAATAATGGCTTCTTGGAAATCTTGTAGAAATGCAAGTATAAGAAGAAAAACAAAAGAGAATAGTGTATGGTTGTGTAATTTATTACAAGATCATGGCAACATAACGATGTAAATCACAACAAAAATATCCAACCAATGCTTCGGGAAGAAGACTGGTTCTTATATAAAAATGGTGGGGAAATGTCCTAAGCCATTTGGCAACCATGGGATACCACATAACAATGAGGATGGGAAGTTAACCCTCAATTATCAATAGAAGAGGAAGAGGAAGTTGGTACGCATCTATCAAGCCTTCAAACATCCCATTTGACCAAGAAACGTGCACAAAAGGTGAGATAGAAGAAGTTAATACATGTCCAAATCACTCATGGGATATCTCAATAAAAATGTGTAGGACAACTAGTCTATGCAGACTAGATGTTATGTAACCACTACTAAGGGCGGAGACCGGCGGTTACGTAAGCTGTCGCGGTAGTTGCCTAACCATCGCGAACATTGCATAAATTAGAGTCGAGTGCTAAGGAAAAACACTTGAATGATAAAGAAAGGCATGAGAAACATGAAAATCACTAAGGAAAGCATCTTGAGCCATAAATATACATTGTAAATAGGAAATAGGACTTGAACACCACTAGAAAATATAGTAGTCATTATAGGGGACTTTTAACCATTTTTGTCAATGTAGCACGTGTAAAATTTGGTGCGTACATATTTCCCCCTTGGAGAAGCGTTCTAGCCTTGAATATGCATAGAACATAGAGTTGAGTATGGCATTAGAAAAATGGGGAGTAAGAGGTTATACTTGACACGTCAGGTGTGCTTAAGTGATGCCATCCAAGCTTTCCTATACCTACAAGAAACAAATGAGAATTAAGTACAAATAGATATAAATTCAACACAAAATACTAAAAACAAAATGAAAATGGGACTTACTATATCTTTGGGAATAGAAACATACTTGGGCCAGCACTCTTTCCTTGCAAAGCACACACACTCAAAATAGAGTTAAAAACATGCTATATATAACCAAAATTGCTATTTTCATAAATCATTTTCACTCACCCGCTTAGAGAATTTGGATCTCTGTATTACCTATGATGGTTTTTGTGAGAGTATAGTCAATTTGAAGAGCATTCTAACATGATGATGGCCCCACCAGTGAGAAGAGTAGTGGCTAAGAAAAAGGTGAGTAATATGCACTTATTCATTTTAAATCCATAATATGAAAAATTGAAAAATATCAACCTAGGGGGTCATTTTCAATAATTATAGAGTTAAAATGTTCATAAGGGGGAAAATAGATGTCTATACCTTTTATTTTGCAAAAAATGATGCATTTTTTCCATATTTTGATGTCTTTAGGCCCCAGGGTATGGCATGCCCTTTTTGACATGACCACCACTCTACGTAGGCGACGATTACAAAACTACTACTCGACTAGACAAGTGGTTAGATAATCATGAAGAAAATTATGCAATTACCACTCTACACAGAGGGGTATTTTTAAATTGTCGAGGAAGAAGATAAGTTGAACCAAGTGTGATGATTTTCTTTTGGTTTTTTATGTCATTTTATAATGTTTTTGATGAGCTTGTTATGCACGAAATGTTTCTAACTTTATATTTTTCTTGTTTTGGTGGATGTAGAAGAGTTCCTACATCTAGTAGAGCTAATATAGAGAGTGTGATTGGCCTCCGGGTATCCTATAGTAGCTTTACTAGGAAGACATGGACTTATTACAAAGAGTAGGGTTATGGATATTGTCTCACATAATGTTAGTAGCGCCAACTAGTCACTTGTTGTGTGACCTCCTGAGTTATTGGGATGTAGAATGGAATACATTCGAGTTATTTGGGGTATGAAGAGAGTGGACCATTACCTTAGAGGATGTTCACTAGATTTTGGTGTTCCTGTGATAGACAAGAGGTGGCTCTTGACAATACGGGTTCGGTGGTGATATCACGTCAGTGGGCTACCTATATGGGGGATGGTCAAGCATAAAATGTAGGCCATAAGAAGGGCATGAGAATTATTTATATTTCCTCCATACCTATCCCTTCCTTGTGCAAGGCCATTATTGGAATCTTGGCTTCATGCTTAGTAGGACACAAGGCAGATCCTTTGGTATTAGGATCTTATTATCTAGATAATTGAGTAGTATGATTGCATTTATGCCTAGGCGTTAATACATTAAGGGCTACATTTCATGAGTTTTATCAAGTTATCATTATTCAAGGAAATTTCCTGAGTCATCCCACCTTGGTCATGTGTTGGGTGTATGAGAGGATGATCCTATACTAGATGGGAGTTTAGGTAGATGACCTAGGGGCCATCAAGGCGGTGAGGTGGACTGTCTTAGCTCCTCTCAAGGTGGCACATCATCCTGTAGCCACACTTACTACCAATGATATGGTTGTATAACCATACCAGGTAGGATCAATGAGGGTGATGATATATTTACATTGATTACATGCAATAGTACTACCAGGTTACTTAATAAGATAGCCAGAGTTGAGGCTAATCCTATAAACAGAGTTCCACAATAGTTTGGGTTGTCATATGTTGATGCACATACCATTATTCCTATAGTCTATCATGGGGTTAAAGAGGGTTGAGCTAGTCTTAGGGACTAACTTGATTGGATAGTTGTGACTACGAGAGTTCTATTACTACTACGAAAGGGTCACTCTAGATCCTTTCTAGTCGGGAGTTACACTATAGATCAAGGCCGCTACTGCACATAGTGGGGAGGAGGAGGAGGATGAAGCTAGAACAGAGATGCGAGACTAATACCAAGGGAAATAAAGGTGATGAGATTGGATAGGAGGATCGCGAGGAGATCCAGGATGGAGGAGATAGTGACAATGAGTGGAGAGTTACTACAGAGATCTCTATTGTAGAGAGAGCAGAGGTAGAGGTGGAGAAGGAGACTCTCTATTATGAGGATCCTCTTTCCCACGAGGGAGGTGGTGATGAGTAGTCCATCATGGGATATCAAGATGTCTCAAGAGAGGCTTCAACCAAGGAGGTTCTGTAGCAGCCCCGCCACCACCACCACTAGCCAACCCTTCCTAGATGCCAGGAGATTTGAGTATGTAGAAGTTATTACCTCAAATCTATTAGTTAGAATTTATAGTGAATTACACATTGTATATTCTAGAGTTTTTAATAGTTTTCTAACTCACCATTGTTTTCACTTGTGTTTTACAACCACTATTGATGGATGGTGAGATATTATTTACAAGATCTTGGTTGATACATTGCTTATCCCTACGTGGAAGACGCATAAGGATATACTCACATATGTGGGAAGTCATAGAAGGAAATATGTCATACGATGTATTCACACCACTTTAGTAGGCCAAAAATATTATTTTCACGATGGGGACCGAGCTCACTTTGCATTTCGGTTAGGCTGAGAGGAGATAGTGGTGAGGCCACTCTCATAGTAAGACCACTAGTAGTATATCACCAGCTCTGTCTCATAGACACTCTCATCATTCTAGTCATGGAGACTCCTATTCATGTCATAGGAGTTGCAGCGGGAGTCCTCATAGTGCTCCTTCATCTAGATCTCATAGGGAGGGATAGGTTGTAGGAATTTATTAATTTGTTTTACTTTTCAAGACACACATATATCGAACTTTTTAGGATTTTATGATCACTATGCAAGCATTTCAACCACACCTAGAGTTTGACTGCATTTTATAAATACTTGATTATATATAGATATGTACATACATATTTTTGATTTGGTTATCTTTGTGTAAGATTTTATCTCATTGATGACTCATTTCACTTGTGTACTCTTAGATTCTCATAATTTATGATTTGTTATATGCTTTTTGAATGCATGTTATGGATGATTATGTGTTAACAAAATGATTTATTTATGTTATTATGTTTGATATGATGTTTATGAAAAATCAACATAACCTAAAACTCTGGTTTTAAAATAATATTAGTACTTTTTGTTTTATTGGAAAAATGTGATGAATGTGATAAAATAAGAGAATGAACCCACTCCTCTTGTAACTCAACACAAATAGTAAGATGTGAGGCCTAAACACCAAGAGCTAGAAGGGATGTGAGATATATAGCTTTGATGAATGGAAGAGATGCAAGGAAGACAAGATCTTGATAAAATCCAATTAGGAAACTATAACCTAAATCTGTACATAATTTACTACATAGCTTAGAATGTGATTTTCTTGCAAGTTTTTCTATACTTATATCCGTAGATGGCCTCTTGATTAAAACATATCATTTTAAGGTTTTAAATCTCTTTGAACATATAGATCTAATTCACTTTCTTGGTATTTTAATCTTTCAAAGAACTTTTTATTTGCTAAATTGCTTATACCTTATTGATTTATTATGAAAAGACCCCCTACACCTTGTCCCATACTACTAGTAAGAAGCATAGGCTCATCACCAAGAAAAATATATAGGTAAATAAGGGTACGTCCACGCTTTTCCAACCTCACACCACTAATATGAGGCACAAGATCATCACCAAAGATTGGTAGGGAAAGAAAGTGTAGTTTTATTTGTAAATGAAATATTTTTGCATTTATTGATTAACTTATATCATCATTTATTTTATTTTAACTTTGAGTTGTGATTTTTGGAGGGATATATTTCCCCTAGCCTCAACCTAACGTAACTAGTAAGATGTGAGGTCTCATTACCGATGGATGATATAGGAAAACAACTGATCTAGGTAAAGTGTTTAGAGTGATTTTTGTTACCAAAGAGGTTTCTTGGGAAATATGTGACAAATGGAATCTTCTAGAATAGACCATGGGCAAAGACACCTATGTTGGCACAATAAATGTAAAAAAATCTTAACTTGCTTAAATGATGAAGTGATTAGAATTGTTGATGACAATATGGTGGATATTTGAAGAATTATGATTGAATGATTTTGCCAATATTTGGAAGTTTTGTAAATTGTTTGAGAAATAAGTTTCTTGACTACAATTATCCAATATGTTCTAACAAATGAAATGCGAGTATGGATGTAGTAATATACACACAGAAATGCAAATAAACTATGTGTGAGAGTGCTTAGGGAAAAGAAAGTTGAAAAATGCCAAACTCTTCACCATTAAGGTACAAAAATGATGCACATGATCTTTAAAAATTGTGTTCTCTTGACAAGGACCTACTATCTAGGGTTTGAACTTACAACCCTTACCAACAATTGTATATATATGATCATATAACATTGGCATGAACCTTTCCATTTGAAATATTTCTTTGTGAACTTCTTTGTTGCATTTTTGACATACCATATTCATGTGAGCATGACTACACTACTCAGCTTTGTCCCCTACGTAGGGAGTAGTGGTTTCATTTGACATTTTTCACGCTATGGGATTATGTCTTGTGGACACAATGAGCTTGGTTTTTGACATATTTATGTTTAGACAAAAGCTAGGAATGGAGGGAACCCTAGAAATGGATTTGATGGGTATTACTTTGTTCTCAAATCCATCTTATTTTACTATTTTGATCATTTTTACATATATACCAAGGTTATCGGTAGGAAGAGATGCCATACCAAGGAGGCTACCCATTGATTGTGGTTCAAAAGGAAGGAAAATCAGATCAACACCCTCTAAGAGTTTCATGATATCTCACTGTGGTTTTAGGGTACACCGTTTCCATGGATATTGCTTTACCCTTATCTATTTTTGGTACCTCAAATGTGTTTGGGTCAATGATTTCAACCTTTGGAATGCTAGGGGTGGTCATGACAAATTATTTTAATGGAGTCGAGGTTGTTTAATTGGTTTGCGGTGAGATCATATTCGGAATGGAATCCTATTTTATTCTTGAGGTTATCCAAGTGTATATCAAAGGGCTTAGGATCCCCTTCGAGAGATGAAGATTTTTCCCAAATGGAGGATTCTAAATTCTTGGAATAAGGTAGAAGGGATAGCCTTCATTCAATGAATCCACGGTCTCTAAGGATCATGTTACAACCCTTGCCTACAATTATATATATATATATGATCATATAACATTGGCATGAATCTACCCATTTGAAATATGCCTTTGTGAACCTCTTTGTCACATTTTTAAGTATCATATTCATGTGATAATGACTACACTACTCAACTCTTACCCCTACATAGGGAGTAGTGGTTTCATTTGACATTTGTCACGCTACAGGATTATGTCTTATGGACATAATGAGCCTGGTTTTTGACATATTTGTGTCTAGACCAAGGCTAGGAAGGAAGGGAACCCTATAAATGGATTTGATGGGTATTGCTTTGTTCTCAAATCCCTCTTATTTTACTATATTGATCATGTTTACGTATATACCAAGATTATCGATAGGAAGAGAGGCCATACCAAGGATGATACCCATTGATTGTGGTTCAAAAGGAAGGAAGATCAGATCATCACTCTCGAGAGTTTCACAATCTCTGTTGTGGTTTTGGTGTACACCGTTTCCATGGATATTGATTTATCCTTATCTATTTTTGGTACCTCAAATGTTTTAGTTCAACGAATTAAAACTTTGGAATGCTAAACATGGTCATAACCAATTCTTTTGATGGATTCAAGTTGTTTAATTGGTTTGTAGTGAGCTCATATTCGAATGGACTCTTATTTTATTCTTAATGTTATCCAAGTGTATATTGAAGGGCTTAGGATCCCCTTCAGAGATGAAGACTTTTCCCAAATGGAGGAATCTAACTTCTTGGAACAAGGTATAAGGGATAGCTTTCATTCTATAAATCCAAGGTCTTCTAAGGATCATGTTATATCTTGTTTCCTTGTCGATGATGTAAAACTTTATCAAGATAGTTTTTGGCCCAAGTGAGATATGAAGAACTATGGTTCCGATCAAGGTAGCCTTAATACTAGCATATCCTCACAACATGTTTCTTATAGAGGAGTAATTAGTGTCTCCATATCCTAAATTCTATAATAAAGAGAAGGGATCCACATTTATAACAGCCACATCATTGATCATAAGTCTCTTGATGTAATTTTTATAAACCTATAGTTGTAGATATAATGTAGGATCGCCTATTTTGGCTATTTCAGAGTCAGATGACATCTTGTCTATACCACAAATAAACCCAATATCTCTTTCACTCTATCCCAGAGGATGTATGTCAAAGTTAATATTATTTATTTGAGCTCGAAGAGGAATCATAACATGGATTAGATGACCAAGACCTAATACATCGAGAAATGTGTAGGGGAATTATTCAACAAATCTAGGAATGAGATGTGAGATAAGCTTTTGTTCAAATCCAATATCAAGTCATAGGGTCCTACCAGTTTTGAGATTGTAGGAGTTCCATCCTATGAGAAGGAATGAGTGGGTAGATGGTACAAAACATATTCCCTTATCTAAATTGTTGCATTAATTTTTGGTTCAACCTATAGCTCAAGTAATCCCAAAACTTTTGTATTGTTGTTTAAGAAAAGGTTGGGATAAACTTGAAAGTTATCATAAGTTGAGGCTTCATGGTCATTATTCCCTATAGAAATACCCTTGTTTTTGTTATGAGGATTCCCCTTAACATCCTCAAGACATTCATGGAATGTATCTCGAAAGATTCTTAGGTTTCCAATTTGAGGTGCAATGGGTCTTGTATGACTAGGATGCGGGGTTGTTTCAAGATTTACTAAGAACATGTCCACAAAGAGTTTCCTTTGGTTTTTAGGGAGTCTTTGTAGGAACTTGTTACAATCTCTACAAGTCCTAGCATCATGACTAATGACATGATGGAAACCGCAATATAGGTTAGGATCGTAATTTCTTGGTCTTTGATAATCGTCTTGTTGTTGATTATAACCTCGATTGTAGTTTTGAAATTGATTTTTATAACCATGATTCATTTCCCCTTGGCTAGATTTTTGTATTGTTTCATGCCATGATTTTTATTTTTACAAGGAGGGGGATGGTTCACATCAACCATGTTAATAGAGGAAACAATATTAGTGCCTCTTTGATTTCTTGTTTTATTTTTGTTGTTATGGTTGTTAGTGTTATTGTTGTTCATAAAACTAGTGTTCTTTTCTTGATTAGTAACACCATTTGTGGTAGCACCATGATTATGATTCAAAGCCTTAGGTCCTTGGTTGTTATCTCCATTGTTTTGATGGTTTGCATTATTTTGGTTAAAGGATACCAATTTCCAATTGAGAATGCTAGTCTTACACCCACTATTGATAGCAACTTGGTCAATTCAAAGTGCACATTCCAACACTTCTTCGTAGCTATGGAAAGGAAAATTATTGACCTCCTCCTTGGTCTCTTAATAGAGTGAGTGAAGGAAAATATCAAAAAATTTCATTTATTCCTTGTTAGGTGCACTTGCGAGAAGAATAAATAACTCGACACCATCTCTAGATGAAATGGGTGGCAGATTCATTTTTCTCCTGTCTAATATGTAGAAACTCCCTAATCCCTATACACAACAACTTGTTAATGTCAAATGCTCTGGTGAATTCTGAAACTAGTTATTTAAAGGAATGTATGGAATCTTCTAGAATCCAATAATACCAATCTAATGTAATTCCATCAATATTCTTTGGGAATATTTTAGCTAGTACAACATCCCAATGAATTAGATCCGTAATATCCATAATGTAGGCCTTGATATGGGTGTTTGGATCTCCCGCCCCCTTAAATTTTGGAAGATCAAAAATGGGCATGGAAACATGACACCATGCATGGTAAAGTCAAAGGGTTATTTTAAATACTCTGGCGTAAATACCTATTGCGTAAGATTCCACCATTGAAGACCCTTGATGAGGAGGTGGAGGAGAATGAGTCGGATAAGCTACATTGTAGGAATTAATTGGGGCTTATGAATCTCCTTGATATGTTGTATAAGGAGTAGGGAAGCTATATGGGTTCATATGGGGGACTTTGAATACATATTTAAGTAGTGTGAGATGATACCAAGATATGGAATAATCGGCATGAAATTAGGGAATGTTGCATTTCGAAAGAGCGGCATTAGAGAACGCACTTCCGGACATCCCTTGTGTAGGATAATCTTGATAAGGATTAGGACCCATCCCTAGTGTATCATAACCTCTTATAATATCATCTAGACTTGGTTGAAATGGATAACCTTGTTGTACAGGATATTGCATTGGTTTTTCATTGGTAGGTACATATCCCTTGTTATCAACTAGATACCCCATGTTATTTCCTACTACATGAGTTTTTGGGATGGTTGAGCAGTATCTAGCTCTCTAATATTTCCCACTAAGGTAAAAATTAGGAGAATATTGAGTTCTATTTGTAATAATCATGTTATTTGCATTGGGATGAATGTATTGCATGTTCAAAGGTTGATCAACCTCCTCTATTCTCTCATAACTGATGGGGTTTAAGACATAGCTAGGGGAGGTTTGCATATTTTCATGTAGTTGTCATCCCATCTAGAAAAGGAAGGGGATTGTTATGGTTGAACGTTTGTGTAATATGTATCAAAGCCAAGTTCCCCACCCAACTATCTACTTGGCATATTTTAAGAAGTATAAAATACTTACCAAAATAGGGGAAGAAATGGAAAGGTTAGGTAATAACAAAGAAAGAAAAGAAAATAAGAAGGATATATTCTTTCATGTTGGGTTCACCAATTTTTACAACTAAAAATCAACACGTGACCTTAAAGCACACTCGACCTCTCAAGGTCATGCCACAACAAATGACATGGAAGATTATGGGAATGTTGATGGGAAACTATAGGAGAATCAGGGACTAAGATCGGGTAGTGTGAATTCCTAGTAGTTGAATTGGTCAAAGGGGAATTAGAGGCTAAGTACGTAAGTTCCCTATTGTTTGATTATTTGATTTTATCTACTTACTTGAAAAGACATTAATTAAATAAAGGGAATAAACTAATAAAATCAAACTAACTAATCTAATCTAATATTTTTGTATTTTATACTTTCTAGAAAAATAGAAGAAATACACAAACAAACTAATTTCTTCTAATTTAACTAAATTGATTCTATAATAAATCTAAAAAACAAAATAACCAGATATAGTTATTTCCTTGTGTTGGATGGATCTAATCTACTCTAAGTAAAACAAAGATTTTCCAAAATGTAATTGTGGATGTAAATCCTCTATTTTGCCTCAAAGGCACATGAAGAAATCAAACCTTGTCAGAATCTTTTCTTACCTTGCAACTTCCCGGTAGAAGTAAAGAAGGATTTAATGGAGACTACAGATTGAAATGGACTGTAACTACCTAAAATAAGTTTAGAAGCTTTCCTGTAGACAATCTTCCCTTAAAAACCCATAGGGATATGTAGGGAAGCTATCTATCACCAAAAGATTTACAAAATAAATAGAAGCTAGACAAAATGATATAACTATTACAAAAATTTAAATTAAAATGGTTTACTACTCTAGTCAATAATGTGCATACAGATTAAAGAAAGAATTCATGAAACCTTCAGGAAATCAAAATACATCCCCAACCTAGAATTTGCGATCTGTGTGGAAAATCTAGTTATCTTTTACTCTTGTGTCCCCTCAGTTTATTTTCTAAATTCAATGTCCATGTGAGTCTAGGGAGATATGCTGGTAATACAAAATAAAAAATGAAGAAGGTGTTGGAGCAATGGTGGCTTACTGGAAATCTGGTAGCAATGTAAGTAGAAGAAGAAAAATGTAAGAGAATAGTGCTTGGTTGTGTAATTTGTAGCAATATAATGACAAAATAATGATGTAAATCACAAAAAAATCTCCAACCAATGCTTTGGGAAGAATCCGGTTCTTATAGAAAAATGGTGGGGAAATTGTCTAAGTAGTTTAGCTACCATGGGGTGCCAAGTCATAACAAGGAGGGTCTATTAACTCTCAATTAACAATAAAAGAGGAAGAGAAAGTTGGAACACATATGTAAATCATACAAATAGCCAATTTGACTAAGAAACATGCGCAAAAGGTGAGTTGGAAGAAATTAACACGCGTCCAAATCACACCTAGGAAGTCTCAGTCAAAACGCATAGGACCATTAGTGCGTAAACCGGTGGTTACGCAATCTGCCGATGAGGGTAGAGCGATGGGTTTCTAACCACGGTGGAGGTTTCATAACCATCATAGAAGTTTCGTAACTTAAATTCAAGTGCTAAGGAAAAACACTACATAATGATAATGGAAGGCAGGAAAAACATGGAAATGACTAAGGAAAGCATACTAAGCCACAAATATATATTGCAAATAGGAAATATGACTCAAACACCATTGGAAAAAGATATTAGTCATCATAGGGTACTTTTAACCATTTCCTTAAATGTAGCATGTGAAAAATTATGTTTTTATAGTTCCTAACATAAAAATATTTTTGTTGATGTGTCATTTATGATTTATTGTAGAGTTTTGATGTGAGAAGTTGCTCACTTTTTTAGAGTGTTAATTAGGTGTTTAAGACCTAATATGAGGAGCCTTACTTATGGACTGAATCATGATGAATATGAATGGATAAGATTTTTTAAGCATGAATATTGATTCTAGTGGTTGATTCTAACATGTATGAAGATGTTGGATTCATGATGATGTTTTTATGTATCTTTGAAGACAAAGAAGATTTCACTAGGGTAAAGCCCTTATTTTAGGTCTTATTGAGAAACATTGAGCAATTTTGTGTGTAATACCTATGTTTACCTTTAATGTACCTTTAGGTGAGTTATAGTATATTGTAGAATGTTTATTCATGTTTATATGACTGACCTTATGAGCATTTATAACCTAGAGATGTTCGGGGATGATTCAAGCATATAAGGCATAGTCTAAAGTTCATTTAAGCTATGATTGAGGATGTGAATGACCAAGAGGAAAAACGTGAAGAGGAAAGAATGATCTAGAAAATAACAATGAATAGGTATAAGAAGTTGATAAGGGTAGAAGAGAAGAAGCTACAAGCTCACTTCACCTAATCAAAGCACATGTAGGTGCATGTATGAGAGAAGAAGAAGAAAGCATGGTTTGAGATGTGTATGAGTGGAAGGAGTTGAAAGAGTGATCATCATACATTATTGAGCAACACGTTTAAGAGGTGATCTTCATTTTTAGGTAGATAAGTTTGTGTTTGGTCATCTTGGGGCATTTCAACATCCTTGTAGTGTGCGTGCTCTACTTAATAGGGGTTAGTGCTCCTATTGGGGTTGATGCCTCACTAAAGTTTTAGGGGTTGGTGTTCCTTGTGAAATGGGGGCTTCACTAAACAAATCCTTTTTGTTATGTAATATATGTAAAGGTTCAATTGGGTTTCTTCCCCTTGAGGGTTTCCCACTTTATTTCTTGTGTCATTTTTTTATTCTTTTTCGTCCATGGTTATGTTTCATGATGCATAATGGCTAAGGGAAATGATTGATGAATAACTAATGAATGGTTAATGGATGGTTAATTTTTTTTTACAATTATGCATGTTTAATTTAATGAAAGTTTTAAAATAGTGATTCACCCCCTCTTAAGCATTGCGCTTCAATAATTTATATCGAGAGAAAGATCTTTATGAATTAAGTCTAACATATTGGAGGATATCATTGAAGCACGTGTATGTCAAGAAGTGAAGTTCAAAATGAAGTAACACTCTGATCAGATTGAGATATTTCTTATAATCTTTATTTTTTGCATATGGAAATTTATCTGTGTTGTATCCTCTTCACCCTCCCGTATCCATTATTTCGATAAGAAGAGTTATGAAGATGATAAATAAGATAAGGAGGATTATGCTATGGTGTTAGTTTTTATTAATGAAAAAGAAAAGGAATGTCAAATATCCTAAACTTATTTCACCACTAAAAATGAAGGCTTGATATGGTATATTGATAGTGGGTTATCTGGCCACATGACTGGAGACAAGAGTAAGTTCATTTCATTGAAATAAAATGCATCATGCTTAGTTATATTTGGAGACAATACCTTTGTAAACATTGTTGGAAGAGGAACATTAAGGTTAGAAAATGAAAAAAATCTAATGAAAAATGTCTTTATGTTGATGGAATGAAACACAATTTGCTCTGTGTGAGACAATTGTTCAAACAAGGGTATAATCTAAATTTTGATGAAAAAGAGTGTAATATCATGAAAAATAAATTAGGTAAGCTTGTAGGAAAAGCTAAAAGGACTAAAAACAACATGTACATATTGAAGGATATCAACAAGGATAATTGTCTCACGAGAATGTTAGATGACAATTGGTTGTGGCATAGAAGACTAGGACATATGAATTTTGATAATCTTGTCAAGATAAGCTCTAAGGAATGTGTGAGGAACATGTCAAAGATCAGTAAACTAGAGAACACTCTATGCAAAGCATGTTTACTTGGGAAGAAGAGAAGGAGAATATTCAAAACCAGAGAGCATTACTCTACCACAAGTCCTTTGCACATAATTCACACTAATATATGTGGACCCATGAGGACTGAAATTCTGATAAGTGGGTATTAATTAATGTTGCTAATAGATGATTATACAAGGTACACTTGGGTTACATGTTTTAGGAACAAACCGGAAGCACTTGATAGATTAAGGGCATCCAAGGCATTTATTGAGAATGATAAGAATGAAATCATCAAAAGAATTAGATTAGATAAAGGAGGTCATTTTTTTTGAACTATTTGATGATTTTTGTGAGATTCATGGTATTAGGAGGAAATCATCTTATGCTAAAACACCTTGGCAAAATGGTGTGGTGGAAAGGAAGAATAATATTGTCTAGGAGATGGCTAGGACTATGCTTAATGAATCCAAATTGCCTATTGTATATTGGAAATAGGAAATTTGTATATCTATCTACATCCTCAATAGATTTCATATAAGGATAAATAGTGATAATACTTCTTATGAGTTATAGAAATGAATACCTGCTAATATAGAACATTTTAGAGTTTTTGGGTGTAGATGCTTCATCAAGAGAACTGAAGAAAACCTAGGAAAATTTGACTCAATATATGATGAGGGCATATTCTTAGGGTATTCCTCACTAATTTTAGCTTACATATATTACAAAAAAAGGATGTAAATGATGGTTGAAAGTGCAAATGTAAAGTTTGATGAATCCTATCCTATGAGGTATAAATCCAAGACAAAATATACTCCACAAGAGTTAAAATCTAAGGAATATGAAGAAGTTGTATAAATAACTAAAGAAGAATAAGATGAAGAATAAGAGAGGAAAGATACCAAAACCCCTTAAGAAAAATCATAAGAGATCATCCTAAAGCTCAAATCCTAGGCAAGAAGGATGTTGGCATAACAATAAGGAGAAAACTGGTAAGTCTTCAGAACCAAGAAAATGTTAGTCTTCTATTAAAAATCAAGTAAAAAAATGTTGTAGAGACAAACAAAGATGAGTTTTGGGTAAATGATATGAATGAAGAACTTATAAAATAGAGAAGAAAAAATCTTGGGAGCTAGTACCTATGCCTAAGAACTAAAAATAATTGGAACCAAATGGGTATTCAAGAACAAACTAAATGAGGATGGTGAAGTCACAAGGAACAAAGCTAGGATTTTCTGCAAAGGATATGCACAGGTTGAAGGAATAGATTTTGATGAGACTTTTACACCAATGTCTAGGATGGAGGCCATTATAATTTCACTATCATATTTTTATCATGCTAAATGTATATCATGAAAAATATATTTTTTTCAATGAAAACTAAGCCGACATGCAAAAATCCTTGAACCGGGTAATGTAAATCCACCCTCCACCATTTTTAACTATGTAAACCCCATAATGGATGATAGGAATAATATATATTGAATTTTAAAGTTTTTTTCATGTGTAGGTAAGCTTGTGGGAAGTAATTAATGGATTCATTTTGATCCACTATGAAGGAATTGCTCTTGGAGGCCTAAAAAGGCATATTTCGAATATTTTTGCACTTGGTAAGAACGCATCAAGAATATATGGGGAAGATAAATAGTATTGAGGAGGGTGTATCAGATATATGTAATAATATGAGGTAGTTTATGGAATTTATACAAGAAAATTTAGGTTTGGGAGTAAACGAGTGTAACACCAAGCTACATGTAGCATTACACTGGGAAATGGAAATAGTAAAAAATCTAGTCAACTTTTTGTGGATGTTATTGGGTCCTAAATATATTTTGTGGAGTTAAAATATACTTATTAAAAATATAAAAATTCCTAGTTCACGTTGCAAAAGGTTTCAAAATATTCTACTATCTAGATTTTAAGATATTAACCCGATAGTGCAAATGAAGATCTTCAATCCCGGTGGGGATTCATCTAATCATTCCAGGAGTTATATGGATATTTTAGGACAAATTAAAATAAAAATATGACCTATATAATTGTCTCTTCACTCATAATTTTTTATTATCATTTTCACTATCATACTTTTGGTAGCAGTCCCTTTCACCGGTGCACAAGCTTGAAAAAAATAAAAAGGGGGTAAATTTCAAATTTCAAGTAGAATGGGATCCTAAAAATTATGGTAATGATCTCCATGGAAATTTTGGAGTCATAATCCTATAATGTTTTCAAAATTAACTCTCGGGGAAGCTCCCAAGGCCAAAAATCAATTTTCGATGTTTATTTATAGTTTTTGGTGAATGTGAGGCTTCCTAAAGTGTACATGGTGAATTTTCAGACATATGATGTGATTTTTATATTTTAACTTGGTCAAAATGTGCATAATGTGAAAAATTGTTTCCACCAATGTGAGAAGAGAAAGTTATAAATATATGTCACTTAAAAAGGTCTTGTGATACGTAAGATGAGTTTTATGCACTCACAAGTTAATTTTCCCCATCTCCATGTTTTGTATGATCCATGATGCACTTGGGAGGCTCTACTTCTAATTTTAACCTGGTGTAAAATTTCATGAGGTGTAAACAAGTGTGCCACCAAGGGAGGGAAGTTCATTTGTCACTTAAGTGACCAACTTCAAGTGTTAGGTGAGTGTTCTCCACTCACACCTTCAAACTACCCCCTCTCCATGTTGAGCCTCACCATTGGTGAAAATTTCTACTCCTTATTCTCCTTTTCATATTTTTCAAAATTTCATGAAGTGATTTTTTTCCACTAATAAATCTCTCCCTCTCCCATCACTCATAACCTCGCACTTGCTTCGAGGGAATGTTTCCACTCACCTCACTATCACCCTTGTCCCCCTCTTAATGATGGTTGTCCCCTTGGAAACATTTCACCATGATTCTAAAAATTTCACCTCATTTCTGATTACAATTTTTTTAATGGACATGATATCTTCTCGAGCCATTTAGTAAGCACTAACCCACCCTCAACTGAATTAACAACGAAATGTCAAAAGTGGGTCAAGGGGTGGGTTTTCCTAACTTTGAGTTAAGGGTGAGTATTTAAAACATACCTAGACAATTTTGGAACTCATTTTTGAATCTATAATCCCTCTGTTTCTTCTATGATCTATTCATTCTAACATTGTGTAAAGATACCCCATGCCCAAATCCATAAAATTGCTCATATCTCACTCATTTTTGATCTGTTTCCTCCCAAATTTTCTGTGAAATACAATTATGAAAAAAATTGAGATGATCTAAGCATCATATCCATTGAACATCTAATTTTTACATAACCACTAAATATTTAATTACAAAAAGGTTTCCTTTAAAGTTTTAGCTAAATCCAGAGGATAAAAACACCTGAAAATTTTAGCAAGAGATCACATTGAAATTCCTAATCCAATAAGACCATTTTCATCTCAATCGAACAACTAGAAGGATTATTTATATTTTTTATTAAGTTGGAAAATGATACTTACTAATAATAGTAAGTCTAATAATGAAAAATCAATCATCGTAAATCCTCTTTTGCAATGCTCAAGTCAAGGACTCCAACACGAAATTGTGAAAATTGTGAAAATTTGTTGAATTTAGAAACTAAGGGTAAGCTATGAATCACTAAAAAATCATAAGTGCTCATATCACATAAAAATTTGACACTCACCTTAATCTACTCATTCCCTCACTATTCTAGGTAAGGATGAAGGTATGAGTGAATTTCAACCCTATATACGAAATATCAATGTGTGGGGCACAATGATGTAGCTCACTTAGATCGGAAGAGATGAGGAGATAGATGAAAAATGAAGTAAGAGAACTATCAAAGGAAAAAATAGTTTCTATTTGGATTTTCATAGTAGGAGACCACCCAATTTCAGTCTAGAGCACTAAGTTAGCCTTGGATAGTGCCCAATATTATGAAGTTTCCTCCCGAACAATCATTGCTAATGACAACTCATTATTGTTAGTCCCGAATCCAAAGGGGATTTCAATTTTAAGGTAAATTATAATTCAAAATAACATGGTCATCATCACAAAGAGATTTTTAACCTAATAGTCGGCTCTTGGTTGAAACCCTAGACGAAACCATCGAGGCTACCAAAGTCATTATCAATGATATATTTTCATGAATCCTACTCAGATGCTATTGACCTACCGAGTAGAGTAATGGGTGAGGAACACAATAAATACTTTCAAGACTCAATGGCCTAGTTCATGGTGAAAATCAAGGAGTGGAATTAAGTGGTGATCTAAGTATTGAGGGAATGGCTTATAAAAATCATTTTTAAAGTAGGGAAGAAGGCATAAATTTAACCATACCTAGACAACTATCACATTCACCATATCTCAAGGAGCCCGAGAGAACTACCATTTCATTCGATTATGAGAGGACCTACAAGACGAAGCTGGTGGAAGCCAAGAGTGCTAAATTTTTACCTCCCATGGATTTTTACAAGCAAGCTATGGTCAGAGGGAAACTATTCATCAAATGGTTGAGATACTTCATCCTTCTCCATTATCTTTCTCCTTCTATTCTCACTCTCCTTCTCCCTCTATTCTAATTCTTCATTGTGCGTAATAATTTATTTTTGTCTTATTCATTAAAGTGACTATGTAATATTTGTGTAATGTAAAATTACATTTTGGAATTATAAAAAGGGATCTTATTTTGTTTTTCGTAAGGAAATTTTAAAATTCATTCCTAATGGGAATGTAAAAATTCATGTGGGGGTAAATGAAAAGATGAATTGTAAATCTAGATAATGAGATGATCTCGCCATTGTAAGGGGATTTTTAATTATTGTTTACTAGCTACTATTGTCTTTCTAGAAATAAGTACCTTCAATTCCTTTATTCCCTTTTCTATTGTTGTTCAATTTCCATCTCAACTTATACTCCAAGAGCATTATAAATTGTATAGCATGATACACTAAATTTTTTTGTTTCTTATTGAGTGTTCCTCATTCTATGTGAATGGTTTCTTCTTATTGATGTAAGTGAAATAATTTGATTTTAATACAATAATTATATATGTTATTTTTTGTTTATAATTCCCCTCTTATCCCCTTTCCTATCTCTCTCTCTAAGAAATTTTTATCCCTTGAATTCCATAGAAGAAGGTGCCATGAGTTTAGGGAAGTATTATTGTTTAATTCTCAATCTATGGGCCACACTCAAAAATAATTTTAGTTTATATTTGTTTCATATATTCCAATAAATGGATCTTCCCATTCAAGTAGAGTATGTAGTCTCGGAGCGTTGGTGAAATCCCATAATTTTACCTTGCGAAAAATTATTTTTCCAACAGTTTTTTGTGCCCTTTGTGGGATAGAGTTTTTGCTATACACCCTTATATATTCCATAAAATATTTAAAAACCAGATATCTAAAAAATTAGAAAAAATATGAAATATGAAAATCCATTGATCCTTATGTCTTCTACTAGTGGATTTTTTTGGTCATCCCCGTCTTAAGACCTGAAATTGTCTTCCATACCAAACAATATATTGCATATAACATGAGGGAGGTCATTTGGCATAATAGAATAAATTTATTCCATTACCATGTAGTTACAAGAGTTTTGGATTTTGAATATGAATGAGCAGAAGCTTTGGAAAGAGCAATAGAATCTTAAATTTATTAAATGATATCTTGATAAATTTTATATTTGAGTTGATTTGAAGTCTGCAAGATGGATGATCATAGATACACTAGGTCTAAGAGGCTAAGAGAAAACTTTGATCCTACCTTTAAAGAAATCTAATAGTAGAAAGAGAAAATAAGAAATCCTCCTCACCTTCTTCCTCTCATGAATTCTCTCTTTGGTATATTGAGTGGTGTTTGAGATACCAATACAACTCCTCTAGTTCCATCTCTAGTTTCTCTAATTTCTCCAAATCCATTGGACATAGAATTTATAGATGTTGAATTTTTTTGGGAAAAGTATTATCATAAGCATAAGTAAGAATGGAAGAAGAAAGAGATATTCCTCTACCAATTATGTCATGGGGTATAAACATTGGTACACTTTCCCTCCCTCTACCTATCTATGAATTAGCAAGGGTATCTCATAAGAGTTTCCCTAAATTTAGATGTGAAAGCACATAGCTCCTAGAGGAACACGTATTAACATTAATCACAACATGTGCATCCTGGGAGTAGAACATAAATATGTTTCAATAAGATTGTTTGTATAATCTCTACAAGAAAATACAATGGATTTATTATATATCCTACCATATGGATCCATCACTAACTAGAAAGACATCAAAACTAGCTTTGAAGAAAGTATTAAATCTATTGAATATTATCAATACCTCTTAATTCATTCGGTTTAGATGAAAAATTATCCCAATGAGACTAAGATGGAATTCGTAGATCACTATAACAAGTATCTCAAGAGGATACCCTTTGAATCTTGGACCTCCAATGATAACATGATAATATTATTCATCAACACTCAATTTCCTAAGGTAGGACTAATCCTCTATAAATATATACCTACAGATCTTAGAAAAGCTCATGAATATGCCATTGAAGTATAGGATTATTTTATTTTGTTTGAAAAGGTAAAAATCCCAAGTGGAAAACAAAAACTTCAAAGTTCTAACTGTACCTCCATGGACCCTTAGGTCAAAAAATTACTTAATGACTTAACAATGATGATGAAGGAATTTTCTCAATGACCATCCGATGACAATCAAACAGAACCAAATTACAGGAGCACACAAGAAGTATTTCCTTGGAAGCTCCACCAATCAATGAAATTTGAGGAACTCTAGAGGAAAAATAAGAATTTTTAGAGCACAACAATGTACTATAGATTAAAGAAGTGGATGATATTGAACAAATTATATTCTTTGAATATTTAGGATGTGAATAAGAAGAAGATGATGATGCACATAACTTGTCATGTGTGGTGTTAACCCACTCACAATATGAGAAAGGAAGTTCCTCCACCACCACTCCAAAGAAGAAGAAGATTCAATATCCTCTAGTCATGATTATACATAATAAAATAATCAAGGGGGTCTCCATTCCACCTTGCATGGAGTTTACAAATGAGAATCCGGATCTCATGTAAAGGCTACCTATAAAGGTAGATCCCCCATTACAGTACTCTAAGAATAACCCTAAGATGGAGGTATCAATAGTATCTATCTATGAAAAGGGAAATACCTCCACCGAGAGGGCCTACCAATAAACGAGAGGTGGAGGACTATTGTGAGTGAGGGATGGACTAGTCCCTCGTAAGAGGCCATCTATTGTTCTAATTAAGTCTCTTAATTCTCCTACTTTTAATTCTATTTCTGTAAAATATAGTCCTTTCAAAACTTATAGTACACCGTAAAATCAGCCACTTGTTCCTAAAACATCAACTCCTTTTGATATCATTGAATATATGAGAAAGTATAATGTGAAGATTTCGAACTCGAATATATGAGACTCACCAAAAATAATTTTAAAAGATGGTCTTTTGTATCAAAGGTCACGATTCAAATGCTTACATTGTAGATCATAATTCCAACTCACTTCTACTAACTCCACCTACTCCTCAATATAATAATATGCCTACTTTGAGTGAATCTGAGACCAATAAGGTTGATCCATTCTATATTTCCTTCTCATTGGATAATATCAGCTAAAGAAATGCATAATAGATTAAGGAGATTTTGATAAAGTGATGCCCATAAATGTTTTCAATTCTCTTAGACTCGCCTTAACATGAGCCAAGGACTTTTGTTTCTCCATGGAGTCAAAGAGGTCCCTCTTGTGGAAAAGATTGAGCATGCAGAGGTGGTCATGGCTCAATTTCCTAACAAGAAGGTATTGTTGACTATTTTAGTAGTAGGTATTCTAGTATCATTGGAAATGATACTAAGTAGGAGTTTCTACCAAGACTAAGAAGCTAAAATCAAGATGAATTGGTCTTTTGTAACCATTCGGTTAGGAGACAAATGGAAAATTTTCTTTTGGTAAAAAATATTAAATACATGGTACAAATATCAAGATATAAAAAGATAACATCTTTTACCAAGATAGAAAGAACAAATTTTATTTCATAACATCAGAAGAGGAGGAGGAAATTCCTACTGTATACGACCAAGAATTCCTTTCTGTGGGATATCGATAATGATGAAAAGTGAAAATATATTAAATTACATGAGAACAGTTTGGAATTGCCAAATACTTTAGGCCACGAAGAAGATGAAGTGATTATTGATGATTTCGAAACTAATAAATTAGTCAATGTGTCTATCCATGAAGAAGTGGTGTTCATTTTTCCATTTGAAGAATAAAATTCTATTGGTGATTAGTGTAGTGACAAAAAATTTGATCCTATCATTAAAGATACCATCCATGAAGAATATAGGATGATTTATGATGAGCATTTAAAATATTAGAAAGAGGAATCCATGAAAAAGATACTGAGAATTACAAAATAAATAGAAGATCCCCAACTCACCTTGAACTCGAATGCAATCCATGGAATTGCAAGATAAGTATAAATCTAATTATGATTCATTATTAGATTCAAAAATTTCTTATAATGAAGTAGATCAAGATGAAAAATATTATATCTATCTTAAGGAAATGGTTGATGAATGTTATGATGAAAGAAAAATTTTATCTTTCCCATTTTAAGAGGAAAAATCTTTCTATGATGAAGAAATTGAAACAAATATTTTTTATTCCTTTCAAAATGAGTTCTCCTATAATGAGGAAGTGAAATTCAATGATCTTTGGGATAATGAATTAATTCTTAAATATTTTTCCCTTGAGTTTCATAATGAAGATTCTTCAAATGGATGTGAAGATGATATTTCAATGATTTTGAAAAAGAGTTCATGCATGATATCTTAAAAGTTGCGGAAGAAGCAAAATATCTCAATCTCAATTTTGATATCTTAATTCAGGCCATCAAAATGAAATATAAGTATGAAACAATATTTGATTCTTATTTGAATTCTCAAATGTTTCCGATGAAATAGGACAAAATTATGGAATCAATACCTCTCACAAAAATTTTCTAATAAGCACGAAAGTGGGAAAGATAATAACTTGGAGAACTTAAAAAATCCAATAAAAAATAAGTTTTAAGGTAGTAGTAAAATGTAAAATCAAAAATCACAAACTTTGATGAACATAGAAAATAATTTACAAATTGATATTGATGGATTATTTGGACGAATATCTAAGCATCAAAGTTATTATGAAATCTCACTCCTCTTAAGTATACAATCATCCATGAAATCACCTATCTTTCATAATTAGTTAAGGAAAGGAGGCTACTTCCTCAAACCAGTAAATGGATTCATGGATCATCATCACTCTATGCCACCCATTCAAGGTTAACATCTGAAGAGAAAATTGTTATAGTTAAAGCAAGTTTTCCCCCACATGTATCGTAGGTGATTTAGGTTATTTTTCCCATTTTGTGTGATTCTATTTTTATTGTGTTCTTGTTTTATGTGTTTTTATTGCATGGTGTATGTTGGAATGATGACCCTCTTCCTTAACTCGATAAAGCTAGTTGACTCCATGCCCAATGAATAAGGCAATGGTCCTCTTAGCTTATTGAGATTCTAAGGTTCCTACTTTCTTCACTATAATTTTTTTAAAACTAAAACAAGTCCCCAAGTTAGAGGCACTTATTGTCATTCTAAATCTATAGCATGAAAATTTAAAATT
Source organism: Taxus wallichiana var. yunnanensis (assembly GCA_018340775.1). NCBI lineage: Eukaryota > Viridiplantae > Streptophyta > Pinopsida > Cupressales > Taxaceae > Taxus > Taxus wallichiana. Next base: position 386,334,475 of record CM031236.1, read on the forward strand.
TATTACCATGAAAACTAATCCCATACTAAAAATCCTTGAACCGAGTAATGTAAACCCCCTCCGGCCAATTTATGACTATGAAAACCTCATCATGGAAAAGAGGGATGTGATAAATAGATTTTTATAGTGTGTTTTATGTGTAGGTAATATTGTGGGAAGAAATTCATGGATTTATTTTGATCCACTTTGAAGGAATTGGTCCCATAGGCCTAAAAAGGCTTATTTTCAATATTTTTGCACCTAGTAAATTCCCTCGGGAATATAACGAGAAGATAAAAATAATGTAGGAAGGGTGTATCAAATATATGCAATCATCTGAGGTATATTAGGGAATTTTGAAAGAAAAAACATGTTTGGTAACAAACGGTGTAACACCAAGCTACATTTAGCATAGTGTTGGGAAATAGAAATAGTAAAACATCCGGTCATTATTTTTGGATGTTACGAGAGCCTCAGTATATTTTATGAAGTGACCAAATACACATCAAAAAGATAAAAATTCCTACTTCACATTGCAAAATTTTTCAGGATATTCTACTATCCAAATTTTGAGATATTAACCCGACAATACAAATTAAGATCTCTCGATCCTGGTAGGGATTCAAATGAGAATTATAGGATATCTATTGATATTTTGAGACCTGATTAAAATCCCAAGATTAACTATGTAATTCCATATTCACTCACAATGTTTTGGTTTTCATTTTCATTATCATACTTTTTAGTAATGATTAATTTCACCAATGCACAAACTTTAACAAAATTAAAAAGGGAGGTAAATTTCAAATTTCAGGAAAAATTGGCTCCTAAAAGTTGTGAAAATGATATTATAATACCTTTTGGTGTCAAAATTATACAACATTGTCTTAGGTAACTCTCATGGAATCTTTCAGAAAAAAATCACTCTTCGATATCTACTTATAGTAGTTATTGGTGAAGGTGATGCTTCCAAAAGTGTACATGGTGAATTTTCAAACCTATGATGCGAAGGAGCGTGAGGTGAAAAAAATCCACTACCTAGGTTATAAGATAATTTTTTAAATATTTGTCACTTTAAAAGGTATTATGATGGGTTAGGTGAGTGTTATGCATTCATAAGTCAATTTGGCCCCTTCTCCATGTTGATTATGACCCATGACACACGGGAGGATGTGTTATACCTTTTCACCTAGTGAAAAATTGAATGAGGTGTAAAAAAGTGTGCCACTAAGGGAGATAAGTGTATTTTTAGTTAAGTGACCAACTTCAAGTGATAGGTGAGTGTTCTTCACTCACACCTTCAAATTGTCCCCTCTCCATATTGATCATCACCCTTCATGGAATTTTCTACCCCTATCGCACCTTTACACTTGTTGTAAAATTAAATTATGTGTAAAAACTTTAACCACCAAGTAATCTCTTGCTCTCCCATCACTCACAACCCTACACTTACTTCTTAGGGTATGTTTCTACTCACCTCACTCTCCACCCTTGTTCCCCTCCTCATGATGGTTATCCTGGGCATATAAGAACAATGATAATGAAAATTTTCACCTCATGTCACCTTAAAAATGTGGTAAGGGATATGATAGCTTCCCAAACCCATTTAGTAACCCCTAACTCACTTTCAACTTGGGTTAAGAAAGAAGTGTCAAAGGTGTTTCAAGGGGTGGGTTTTCCTAACCCGAGTTAAGGGGTGATTATATAAAACACACATATCCTATTTCAAAGCTCAGTTTTCAATCTATCATACCTTCATTTATTATTTAACCATATCATTCCAAACTTACACCAAGAAACCCCATGCCCATGTTCATAAAATTGCTCATATCTCACTCATTTTTCATCCATTTCCTCTCAAAGTTTTCTTGTACACTCTAATTGTGAATTCCTTTTATATGATAAAAACATCATAGCCATTGAAATTATGAGTATTTCATAACAAACCATGAATATATTAGTAAAAAAGGGTTCTTTTCTAGATTTAGAAAAATATAGAGGATAAAAACACCTAAAAAATAGACCAAGAGATCACATTGAAATATCTAATCCAATAAGAACATTTTCATCTCAACTTAGAAAATCGAAGGAATACTTATTTGTTTAGTAAGTTGGCATCTAATCCTTACTAATAATAGTAATTTTGATAATGAAGAATAAATCCTCCTATACTTGTTTGTGCAATCATCAAGTCCAAGACTCCAAAATTGAATATTGGGATAATTGGCTAAATTTAGAAAGTAAGGGTAATGTGTGACTTACTAAAAATAGTAAGTTCTCATATCACATCCAAATTTCACACACACCTTCATCTTCTCATTCCCTCACTATTCCTAACAACCATGAAGATTAAATACACTAGGTATGAGTCATTTTCAACCCTATATATGGAATATCCACTTGTCGGGGATAGTGATGTAGCCCACATGGATCTGGAAGAGATGAGGAATTAGATGACAAATAATGTAAGAGAGTCAGAAGAGGAAAATATAGTTTCTAGTGGTATTACTAGAGTAGAGGCCACCCAATTTCATTTCATAGCACTAAGTTGGCCTTGGATTATGCCAAAAATTATAACCTTGCCTCTAAAACAATCATTGCAGATGACAACTCATTGTTGGTATTTCTAACTACAAAGGGATTTCAAGTTTCCAATGAATTCCAACTTAAAGAAACATTGAGATCATCACAAAGCTATTTACAACCTAATGTTGTCTCATGATATACTCCTATTACAGTGGGATTGCAGTTGGTTCTTGGTTGAAACTTGAGAGGAAACCATTTACGATACAAGAGTCACTATCGAGGAGTGATTTTCATGAAGCCTACTCAAATGGCATTTTCTTACCTAGTATATTAATAGGAAAGGAACGCACTAAATACTTTCTATACTAGATGGCCTAGTTCATTCTGACAATCATGGAGCAAACCAAAGTAGTGATCTAAAGATTGAGTGAATGATATAGAAGAAAGAAGGTTTCTAGTAGGGAAGAATGCATCACCTCAACAATACATAGACAACTATCAAACTCACCATATCTCAAAGAGCCTAAGAGAACTACCATTTAATCTCATTCTAAGAGGAACTACAAGATGAATGCGGTGAAAACCAAAAGCACTAAAGTTTCACCTCCCATAGAGTCTCACAATAAATTTAATGTTAGAGGCATAATATTCATCAAAAAATGTGCTAATTCATAATTCTATATTCCATTTCTCCTTCTTCTATTCTCACTTTCCTTCTACCTCCTTTATACTAATTCTTCATTGTGTAATAAATAATGTTTATCCTATTCATTAAAGTGACCATGTAATATTTTTGTAATGTAAATGTCCCTCTTGCAATTATAAAAAATAGGACTTATTTTTTCTTTATTAAGGACACATGAAAATCCACTCATAATGGGAATTTGAAAATTCATGTCGGGGTAGATAAATAGATGGATTGTAAATATATAAAAGTAGATGATCTCCTTATTGTAAGGGGATAGTTAATTCTTTTTTACTAGATCCTATGTTATTTCTAGAAACAAGTACCTTCAATTCCTTTATTCACTTGTCTATTGTTATTCTATCTCCATCTCAACTTTTAATCCAAGAGCATTGTAAAGTGTGCAACATTATACAATAAATTTGTTTCTTGTTGATTGTTCCTCATTCTATGTGAATGGTTTCTTCTGATTGATGTAAGTGAAATAATTTGATTTTAATTCAATAAAATCAACTATGATATTTTTGGTTAAAATCCCCCTCCTATTTCCTTTTCTGTCTCTCTCTAAAAACATTTCATCCCTTATATTCCATACAAGCAGTTGCCACAGGTTTAGGGAAGTATTCTTGTCTGATCCTAGTTCTATGAGCCATCCCCAAAATTAGTTTGGTTTATATTTGTTTTCTAGATTTAAATAAATGGAGTTGCACCATTCAAGAAGAGTGACCTAGTCCCATATCATTTGTGAAATCCCTTAATTTTCCCTTGAGAAAAATTATTTTGTGAACATATATGTACACTATAAAAGTTTTAAGGTATACCAAATGGATGTTAAATACTACTTCTTGAATGGAAACCTAGAAGAAGAGGTATATATTGAGAAACCTGATGGATTCTCATTGACATATGGAAAATATTATGTGTGTAAATTATAAATGTCACTCTATGGCTTTAAGTAAGCCCCTAGATCTTCATATGGGAGATTAGACAAGTATATAACTTAAAAGGGATTCAAGAAGATTGTAACTGAAAATAATTTGTACCTAAAGAATGAAGGACACCTAATAATTGAGGTAGTTTATGTAGATGATATCATCTTTGGAGGGAACAATGAGCATATGACACATGAATTTGTAGAATTTATGAAGAAGGAATTTGAGATGTCCATGCTTGGAGAACTGTCATTATTTCTAGGACTATAGGTCAATCAATCAAAGGAAGGAATATTCATATCATAGGAAAAACACATAAAAGAGATGTTGAATTTTTTTCAAATGGAGAACTGCAAGGCTTATGGGAGACCAATGGTAATAGGATGTAAATTGAGAAAAGAAGACAAGTCATCAAAAGTAAATAAAATAAATAGATAGTTCCATGATTGGAAACTTATTGTATGCCACTACTTATAAGCCTGACATTTTGTAGGATATAGGTCTTATAGGTAGATTTCAATAGGATCTAAAGGAGACTCATTTTTAAGAATTAATGAGGATCTTCATGGTTGTTAAGGGGACAAGAGAGTATGGAATATGGTACTTAAGAAGTGATAAGTTTGAATTATTATCCTTTATTGATGCTTATTGCATAGGTGGCATTGATGATAGGAGAAATACTAGTGGAGGATCCTTATTTTTGGTAAGTGTTTTATCTCTTGGATACGTAAGAAGAAATCATTAGTATCCCTATCCACCTATGAAGCTGAGTACATAACAGCAACATTATGTTGTGCACAAGTTCTATGGATGAGACATACCCTAGAAGACTACAAGGTAGAATGTGATGGACCCACTCCTATTTATTGTGACAATACTAGTGTTATAAGTGTGTTTAAGAATATTATGTTGCATTCTAAAAACCAAGAATATTTCAATTATATATCACTTCTTAAGGGATCAGGTAAGTGAGAAAATATTAAGTTTTAACATGTGTCTACTAAGGAGGATATAGTAGACATCTTGACCAAACCTCTCCCAAAGGAAGTATTTGAGCACCTAAGGAAAAATTGGTCATGATTCATGCCCCTGAAAGTCATTGAAAAAGACAAAACATCAAGTGGGAACAATAAAATGTGTAGTCTTCTCCAATAAGTTGTGTACAAGAATGTTTTTAAACTTTTTAGGGTTGAGTAAGTAAATGGTTATGGAATTTGAGTATGATCAGAAGAGTGAACTTGTGATATATTGATTTAAGCCGTGGAGCTGTACAAGCATGGATGAAATAACTATATGAGTTTTCTTAAAGGAAGATTATTATGCTTAGAATTTATAGATCAGATATGAAGATATTATGGTTCTAAACATCTCAACTGGTTTAAATAATCTAAGACAAGTGCATAAGCTTGTTTACAACTAGTTTGAAGACCAAAATTGATATGTATTTTATTAGGGGTAGCAATGGGAATGTTTTAAGATCGGGTCCATGGATAACATACATATAATGGCTTCAAGAAAGTGAGTACTAACCAAGGGGGAAATTCTAAGTAAGTTTGTATGCATTGTTGATTATTGGTTTTCATGTCAAGATGTTATAATATCTCTCATCATAGATGTTAAAGGGGATAGTGAACTCGGAAAAAAAAAAAAAGTTTCATAAAGGTGTTTGAATGTTTGGTTTCAATCAATGTTTCTTAATATGGTTGTCGTCAATGATAAAGAGGGAGATTGTTAGACATTATATCAAGTCTTATTATCATTGATGCCAAGTGGCATTGATTTAAAATTGTGTCCAAGAGGTATAGGAGTTAGCATGAGGTGTCATTCATCAAATAATATTAAGTTTTATGGGTAGTGAAATGTTATAGTGGCATGTTGTCTTGAAGAATTTACGTGGTTTAGTGCATGGTTCTTGAAAGTAAGGTGTTGTGTGGTATAATTTATTATCTTCAGCTATAAAAATGTTTACCTATGGTGTCTAACATATTCATAGATATGTGTTAAATGTTTTAATGAGTCTGTAAGATGGAGAACAACTCAATTTTACTTGAAACATGTGGTGATAGAAGCCTTTTTAGGCCTAATACTAGACCTAATGCAAGAAGATTGCATGATATCTTGAGGTATGAATTAGAGTAGGTTAGTATGAGCATGTTAAATTTTTTTAAGGTTATATAGCATGTGTGGAATATGTCAAAGGTCATAATTCAGGTATATGGTGCATATTCAAGGTCCTTTAAAAGCAAGATCATGAAGATAAGGAAAGTAGGCATGGGAAAACCATGGTGCATGGTGAGTTACAGAGGTGAGAAGGCATGGATGAGCATTGGAGATCATGGAGGAAGTAATTTTAGAGGTATGGTCCAAGTTTGAGGTTAGAATGATGAAGGAATTGCATGAAAATTTGTTTTGAGCTCTACCAAGCTCCTAAAACAATCATTCCCAACTTGATAGGAAATTTTGAATGACCACCCACATGTGCGTACTTTACATGTGGAATTAATTTTTTTATGGATGATAGAGTATGGATCCTATAAATTTTAGCAAATGGAATGAGGTAAAATGAACACTGGACTTTTATGAAGCATTTTTAAGAAGCTAAGTAGGTTCAAACCCTTGTTAAAACCCTAGTCTTGTAGAAAATGCAAAATATGATGTTTATGTTATCAAAATAACTTAGGAAGGATAATGTGATGATTCATGGATGTATAGGAATTTTCAACGCTCATCATTATGGCATTTGAAGGTTTCATGTGCATTGAGAAGCTATAACAAAAACCATGTTTTGCGAGATATTTATAGGTATAGAGCTAAGTTTTAAGGTTCATGATGAAAGAAATTTTGTGGGAACTATCTTGGGATGTTCTCTAAGTGATCATGAAAATAATTGGATAGGTTAATTGCAATAATTTTATGAAACATCTCTTCCAAATGTGTCATCACTAGTGCCTAATCCGGTCAAGGCTAGTCATGGAGGTTTGAAGAGTGTTTTGATATTTTTCATGTTGTAGTACTGTTTTATGGGAATGGATAGATTATATAATTCTAACATGATGTTTTTGGGACCTTAGTTTTATCTCATGAGTTGGTTTCATGTTTAAGCCCTAATGGCCTAAACGGCATATTTAGCCTTGTCAAGAAGGTTGTTAGAATAAGTATGAAAGTGTGATTTTCTCCATATGACACATGCATGTGAGTGTTTGAGGAGGTATATAAGGTTTCTAGTGAAATTTTAAAATTATTGGAAGTTATTGTAAGTTGTTTGAGTTATTGGAGCATGCTTAGCTAAAGACTGGTTCTTGAGAGCTAAAACATAGTTTTAATAGTTTTATAGAGTTGAAGTTTTCGGGGTGTTATGACATGAAGTGAAGGCTGATATGAGTTTTATGAGGTGCCTAAAATCAAAATATATTTGTTCATATCTAATTTATTCTTTTATTAAGAGTTTTCATATCAAAATTTTCTCACTTTTGGAGAGTTTTAATTAGGTTCTTAAGACCTAATAGGAGGATCCTTTCATATGGATTGAGTCATGATGAAGATGGATGGAAAAGAGTTGTTCAAGCATGAATATGGAGTATATAGGTTGTTTATGAAATGTATGAAGATGATGGAGTCATTATGATCTTACTACGAATCCTTGAAAACCAAGGTGTCGTTGGAGTGAAGTCCTTATTGTAGGCATTATTGAGAAGTATTGATCATGTTTATGTGTGTAGGGTTTATGTCGACCTTTAATGTCCCTTTAGGTGATTTATATTAGAGTGTAGAGTGTTTATTCATGTTAATATGACTGACCTTATAATATTTTTGGACCTAAATTTGTTTATGGGATGAGTCAAGTATATAAGGCCTAGTGTAAAGTTTATTTAAGCTAAGATTGAGGATTGAGATGTTAGTGAGCAAGAGGAAAGTGTGAAGAGGAAAGAGGGTTCTAGAATAGAAAAAATAAGAGGTATGAGAAGATAATAAGGGAAGAGGAGAAGAATCTATAAGGTCACTTAACCTGATTAGCACATGTAGGTGTATGTATGAGTGAAGAAGGATAAGGCATGATTTGAAAGGTGTATGAGTAGAAGGAGATGAAAGAGTGATAATCATCAGTTGTTGAGAAATAATTTTAAGAGGTGATCTTCATTTTCGGGTGACTAAGATTGTTCCTAGTCATCTTGGGGGTTGTAGCCTCCTTTTAGAGTGGGTGTTCTGCTAAATAGGGGTTAGTGCTCCTTTTGGGTTTGGTGGTCTATGCAAAGTGTGTTATTCACTAAACAAATGATTTTTATTGTGTAATATATGCATAGTTGTAGTGCATTTTCTTCCCCTAAAGAGTTTCCCTCTTTATATCTCATATTATTGTGTTATTTTATTTTTCATGCATGGTTTTAATTAAGTGCTTAAGACCTAATAGGAGGATCCTATCATATGGAGTGAGTCATGATGAATATGGATGGAGAAGAGTAGTTCAAGCATGAATATAGAGTATATAGGTTTTTTCTGACATATATGAAGCTAATGGAGTCATTATGATGTTACTATGCATCCTTGAAAACCAAGAAGGTGTTTTTGGAGTGAAGTCCTTGTTTTAGGCCTTATTGAGAAGCATTGAGCATGTATATGTGTGTAAGGTTTATGTTGACCTTTAATGTCCCTTACGTGATTTATATTAGAGTGTAGAGTGTTTATTCATGTTAATATGACCGACCTTATGGTATTTGCAAACCTCAAGTTGTTTATGGGATGAGTCAAGTATATAAGGCATAGTGTAAAGTTTATTTAAGCTGGGGTTGAGGATGGAGATGTGAGTGAGCAAGAGGAAAGTCGAAGAGGAAAGAGGGTTCTAGAACGAGAAAATAAGGGGTAAGAGAAGATAATATCGGAAGAGGAGAAGAATCTCTAAGGTCACTTAACCTAATTAGCACATGTAGGTGCATGTATGAGTGAAGAAGGATAAGGCATGGTTTGAGAGTTGTATGAGTGGAAGGAGCTAAAAGAGTGACCATCATTAGTTGTTTAGAAATAATTTTAATAGGTGATCTTTATTTTTCAGGTAACTAAGATTGTTCCTGGTCATCTTCGGGGTTATAACCTCCTTTTAGAGTGGGTGCTCTACTATATAGGGGTTAGTGCTCCTTTTGGGGTTAGTGCTCGACTAAATTTGTAGGGGTTGGTGCTATATGCAAAGTGTGTTCTTCACTAAAAAAATGCTTTTTATTGTGTAATATATGCATGGTTTTATTGCATTTTATTCCCTTGAGGGTTTCCTTTTTATATCTTGTGTCATTGTGTTATTTTATTTTTCATGTATGATTATGTTTCATGATGCATAATGGTTAAGATGAATTATTGATGAATAACTAATGGAAGGTTAAGAATGGTTTATAATTATGCATGGTTAATTAAATTAACGTTTTAAAGGAGTAATTCACCCCCTTCCCAATCATTGTGATTCTATAAAGGTATTCCCAAGGTACCATGGGACTATATTACCTAGGGATACATGACACTATTCCCTTAGTTTCTAGGTGACTGATGTAGACACCTCATTGTTTATGCCCTCTAACCTTTTCTCTTCTACAGGAGATGCTAATGCATTATCATTTTGAGAAAGTTACTTTAGGGACATTTCAAGATTGGGGGTGTTCATATTTGGTCACATGGGATAAAACACAATTCCTTGAGAGATATATTTATGTTTTCCTTGATTTCGAGTTACCTTATCCTCACCTGTGTTCTTTTCCCTTATTCACATTTAACCCTCATTATGTCCACTTGTCTCACACTTTTTACACTCATTCCTAGTCCTCCCATCACTTTTTTCATTTTGTACCTTTTTCATGTTCTTATTAAATATCCACCTTCCATCCTCATTTATCTACACCCTTGAATTTAGTGCTTCCCCCTAATCTATTAGGATTTACCATGGTCGATCATGTAGGGCTCGAGATTTTTATCACCGACTGGATTGACCATAGTTGATCCCATAAGTAATTTTTTAAATTCACACTTATATATAGAAATACCACTTCTTAGTTATTTTAGTTGAGCTATAACAAAGAGGAACAAGAAATAATTTTATGAGATAAAGAAGAAACAAGAATTATCTCTCACAAATCTACACATATTCAATTTTTCGAAGGATAAGTGAATGATGAAGATTTATTATTTGGAAAAATATGGAATAAAAATGTTATTCCTAAATTTAATATGTTCAGTTGGCTTACTGTGATAAACAATATTTTGACATTGACAACCTATGTAAAATAGGTTTCCACTTGGTTAATAGATGTATCCTTTGTGAGAAAGCTATTGAAATTAATAATCATCTCTTTATGGGTTGTATTTTCTCTTTTCAGGTCATATCTTCTATCCTTGCATTATCCTCTATCAAGTGGATTATCCTACAAGAGGTTACTTTATCTTGGGTCCAATGTCACTAGCCCTCTCATAGCTAAAGCATTAGAAATCTATGGTTATTGAGTCTTAGGAATTTTTGGTGGAAGATATGGAAAGAATTTAATATGAGGATATTTAAAGGGGAAAGAATCCCTAGTCATATTATTATTAAAAGAAGCATTGAGGCTGTTAAAAAAAAAAAAATTATCCTAAAAAATAAATAAGTGGAAATTATATAGGGGGAAAACATATATTCAGAAACTGGAACCTCATAAATGTTGAAACAACAAAAATAGAAATCCTAGGGAAGGAGTAAAATGGAGAAGGCCTATGGAAGGTTTTGTTAAACTAAAATTTGATATAGCTGGAAAGGGGAAACCCATGAAAGCGGGAGGTGGAGGAATTTTATGTTACTTCAAAGCTAAATTTTTCTTGCTTACTTTTTAAATTTGGAGATTCAAACTAATCATGTGGCAGAGGCTACTACTATGTTTTGGGGGGTGAAGTTAGCATAGGAGAAAGGCTTCAAATCCTTGATTTTCAAAGGTGATTCTTTAAATATAATCTCCAACATGTTGGGAAGGAACACTATCTCAATGAAAATTGAAGATTTTATAAAGATTATGAAGAATAGATTCCATTCTTTCACTTCTATAACTTTCCAACATGTATTTTGGGAAGGAAAATGGGTTCATGGATAAATTTGATAAAATGGGATTTTTGCTAGAGACTTTAGAGTGGTGGAGGAATTAGAAAATATGTATAAAAACACTATTAGACTCATTAAGGGGACTCACTACCCTAACCAATTTTTACGTGGATGGAATATGTTCTTGAGTATTGATATTATAAAAAGATAAAGCAGAAAGTTTCCTTATGTTTTAATGGATTATGATGTTGATAAGAGGGCGATAGGTATTATTATGAAAATAAATTCTACAATCATGTAAAATATTTCCTATCATCCTAAAAGGATTGAAAGATAACGGTCACACTTTCAATTAATGTATGCATTTATTTCTGGGAACAAGTGAGCCTTGGTTTCAAGAAACCATGGTTTTTGAGTTTGAGTTTGGGAAACAAAAATATTTTCAATGACAACAAGAATATATGTACTAAAAATATAAGGGGAGAACTTGTGAGAATGGAGTTTTCATCCATGCTAGATTAACTAAAGAATCCTCTGTGTTTTTGGAGAAAGTGGTGCTCTTGAAATTATTTCAAATTTTAGATGGCTATAACAAGGATTTGAGAATTTAGATTGCCAATTCGTGGAATGAAGGTCGGGTTTGTTTGAAGAATGTCTCTTTCACCATAATTCCCAAGATGATTTCCAAAGTGATTGGTTTACCTCTAGAGGGAATATGTGTTTTCAAACTTAAATCTGAATACAACCTAAAGGTGGATGATTTCATGCAAGTTAAGGGTTTTCTCAAACAACATTTCAATGGTTTTGATAGAGAAGAGTTTCACGCTCCATATGAATAAATTTCCCTATTTTTATGTCTTATATTACTCTTGAAGGATGCCATAGAGTGGTTTATGGTTACCATTTCCCAATGCTCAATCACATTCGAAATGGTAGACAATATAATCTCCTAACTTTTTGTATAAATATTTAGCAAAATATATCAAGTAGGTAAAGAAAGGAAAGTCCATTGTTCCTCCAAAGAAGACCTTATCAAGGCCTTGATTAAAAAAAGAATTCCGGAATTTCTAGAAGTGTAAAATTTGAATCCAATTCTGAAAACCCTAGGTTAGAGGGTGAAGGGAATTCGGTGGCAAAAATAATGAGGTCCTAATTTGACAACAATTATCCCAAAAATAAATTGAGAAGTGAATAGGAACAAGGTAATCAGGAGAATATAGATGTTATATTTGGATCCGGAAAAAGGATCGGAATACTAGGACAAGGATGGCAAGTGTGAGAGAAGTTTAAATGGATTTTAGGAGACTTCAGGTAAAAAGGAAGAGAGGTAGACTGATAATCCACCAAAAATGGATGATAAGGATGAAATATCGAGACCCACACGTAGAACATGAAGGATACCATAGCTAGCCTACGGGAACTTAAAATTGATCAAAAAGACTTGCTCTCTTCTCAAAAAATAGGGATTAAGGCTAATGGATTCCTAAAGGACTTTGAAAACTACATATTGAACATTGATATTAATAGACATAAAATTTATATGATGGCCGTTGATCTCAGGGAGCTTCGAGATAAGGTGGTAAATCTCACAACCATGGTAGTGACTGATAAATTGAAAAATACAAATGAGAGGTGTCTTTCCATAGATAAGGACATACTGAAAATGAAAGAAACCCTTAAGCATATGAGAGAAATTAACTTGCTGAATATGAAAAGCTCCATCCAACACATTAAGATGTTGGGAGACTTGGTACATACCATTAAATGGGACAAATAGCTGGAGAAAGATGGGGTTATGCCTATAAGAGGGATGATTGCACCTAGCTATGAGGAATGGAAGACCACCGTAGCCATCCTGGTCAAGGAATGGAATGAATGCATTCCATCTGTGAAATAATTGATCCAGAATGACTTTTTTTGCTGCTCTCTTTTGGTTATTTTGGGACCATCTAGTTTTTGTAATGCTTTGTTAGTTTGGATGTTGTTATTATGGTTATGGAATTTTGTTAGATATTCTATGATTTTTTGTAGCTTTACTCAATGGGTATACCCTTGTCCTTGTTTCTTTATGTAGTAACTAGCTTACTATGTATGGGGTAGGTTCCCCTCAACCCTTCTTTACCACTAATACATTTTTTTATAAACAACCATATCTTCAAGTTGTAACTTTACATTTGTTCACACTTACTTGCTAGATTTGAGGTCTTAGAGATTTCCTTAATGTATTTGGGTCACCATAGTGAGCTAGGACTAAAGGTATTCTTGTTTTGATTCCCCTTCTCTATATGTAGTGGTTCTCTTATAATGTTGTTTTATTTGGGGAGGGTCAATGCATTATTGGTTACGGTATAAGTAAGTATTTATAACCCCTCTTTTTCCTTTATCTTATGTTTATTTTAGATTATATATATTATAGATAATTAATTGATTTAGATTAAAGTATTTTTGTATTTAATTTTGTTAATTACTTTGTCTTAATTATAATATCCCCTTGTATTTACCCAACCTATGTCCCTTGTATTTATCCATCTATCTACATATCTATATTTAAAATCCTAGTAAGATACCACTCTTTTCTATTAATATAGGCCTTGAAAACATCTAAATTTATTTGGGATATGGTTACTAGCCTCTAAAATTGTGGTATTTACACTCCTCGAGTACCTTTGGTACCTACGTATTGTGTCTTGGCATAAATTTAATCTCGATTATTACTTTCCTTATTCATATTATTCGTAAACAAGATAAAAACCTCAGGGATCCATATTATCCCATCATACATTCTAATGAACCCAAATGAATATTGTTACTCCACTAATTGGTTTATCCTAGTTGTTGGTGTAATTTTTGAGCTTGTACCATGTTGCCCTAAATTTTGAAATCTGTATTTACTCAAAAAATGTTTTATCCTTTGATTTGATGGTCTGTAATTCTTCTCCTCTAGTTGAAATGCTTTAAAATTGCTCACAAACTTGTTGTTTTGCCCTAATTCGAAAGAATAATCCACATTTGCCCTTTTCGTGCCCTAGCTTTTCCACTTTTGTGGGCTATGTCATATTTCTCCTTTACGAGATCATGGAAAAAATTTAAATTGATCAATTCATACTTGTTTGTATTTGAAAATCCAATCCCAAGGTCAAAAATGTTCGGAAATCATGCTTCAGTTGATTTAAAATCAAAAATCTACCATCCTTGGTGAAAAAATTGAATTCTAGGGCATCCTTTGAATTTTTGTGTTTTGACGGTCATACGGGCATCATTTTCCCATCAAATTCATCCTCAAAAGGTATTGGAAACATGGTGGGTTTTCATTGGCCGAGGTGTGGCGGGAAGTGTTGTAACTTTTCATTTTTCACTTTTTTGACAAATGGGGCATTTTCAGGCCCAGGGACCCATTTTTTCCAAATTTTCCTACGTGGCATGTTCTGATTGGTAGGGGGATGGTGGGTGGTTGGAATCCCTTGGAAGATTTTGACTTTACTTTGAGAAAATTTTAAAAGTAAAAAATTTTGCCCGAATCCCGCAACCAACCGTAAGAGGAAACATGTCCTAAAAGTTTCAAAATGGAAATGCGGGCGAGTGGGGACTTAGAGTTTTTTGCTCTAATTCTATAAAGTTTCAAAATTATTTTTTCACCCGCTCCAATTAGAGGAGAACATGTGGTAGAAATCAAGGTTAGGGGAGACGCGGATGACAGATATTTTTGAGGTTTTTTGCCTTTGGAAGAAAAAATATTAAAATTAAATTTTGGAGCACAGCCCTATGGCCAATCATAGGTGGATGTGTCCAACAAGGTGGGTCGATGGTCCGGTAGAGGGGGAGATAATTTTTTCCATTTTACAAAAAAGACTCAAAATCAAAATTTGAAGCACTGGCCCTCTAGCGAATCATCAGGAGACACATGGCGAGGGAGAAATCAGAGGTGCAGGCCCACGAGGCAAAAAGTGATATTTTTCAAATTTTACAAAAAAGGTCAAAATGCACAAAATTGAAGTGTGATCCCAATGGGATCTACCATGTGCCACATGTCAGCTCAAAAATTCAAAGGCAGAGGGACAAAGAAAAAAGTCAAATTTTTCCATTTTTTAAAAAATGTCAAAAAGACAAAAGATGAACCCGAATTGATTTCCAATCATTTTTTCCACGTGTCCGGCCTTATCGAAAAAATTAAAAAGATAACTCAAGCTTATTTCTAAGTCTGCATCTTCCATTTGGAAGGCCAGGATTAAAAGATGGATAAGATCGAGGGTTGTTGTGCATAATCTTGGAATCACAATTTTTGCATCAAAATTCATCAAATTTATACCGATTTTGTGTCATCTTGGCCTTCTAGGATCACTAACATCACTTTCATGGCTTAATTCTTTGATCTGAGGTGGTTGTGAAATAAAATTTTCCTAATCCATCCAAAACGTGAAATGACAAACTCAAAATTTGCAGAGGTAATTTGAAAAGGTAAAAAGGATAAAATGATGAGTAAAATGTGTTTGCATGCCTCAATGATGAAAAACATGCCTCCGGGATGGATAATGATCTAGATATTTGTAATGTTTTAATTTTTTAGGCACACCGGTAACTTTGTGAATGTTTTTCTGTTTGATGTCATTTTCATTGAATCATGAGGATTGTTTTGTAATGAGACTTGATCCCATGGTGTATTATTTTCTTGGGAAAGAAGGATCTAATATATCATGATGTATATAATGCATTTTAGAGAAATTATAAATGGTCGGGGAAAATTTTGAAAAATCACAAGAAAATTCATGTGAGAAAGCTCATTTCTCGAAAAAACCCACCAAAGAACCGAGAATAATTTCTTCTATGTTGGATCTTCATGTATGTGAGCTGTTTATAAGTGTATAGCCATCACACTGCCTCGAGATTGTTCATGAAACTCTCCCCTACTGATGAATCTAACAAGCTCTTGATTTAATCTATGTTTTTTTGGGCAATATGATGTCTGTTATCATTTTTTAAATGCCTATAAATAGTTTTCATTGTTCTTGTTGTAATCTTACATTAAAAGTCTTTAGAAATCACACAGAATCTCCATTTCTTGTTGATAGTTTAGTGGAATTTGTAATCTCATGTTAATAAGAGCCTTCATCTAATTAAGAGATAAAAAAAATTAAAATCACTTTACCTTCCTTCGACTATGCAGAGATTGCTTGTAAGCCTTTGGGGTGCACTTTAGGCATGGTTTGATCAAGGATTTTTGTGTTCAATTGAGTTCTTTACTTCAATATTTTGTAGTGGGTTCTCAAAGATTGTGTGAAGAGTGCTTCATGGGCTTCATTTATGCCTCTTCTGGTTGAAAGAATATTTGGATTATTCAAAGCATTTTATCTGATAGTTGTTCAAGTATTGTAGAGGTTGTCAAAGATCTGATATATCCCAATTTGTCTTGTCAACACCCCACCAAAAAAATCATTCAAACAAACTAATCCTACCCATACTACCCCTGCATTGCATTGTGTGTCAACAAAAGGATCTAACCCATCTACAAAAATTCACAAGGCAAATCAGGATTATATAATGTCTTCAGTAACCCTTGCCTTACATTGAAAATATCTCCATGATCTGGGAGTGACAACTTGTGAAAGTCAGATTTGGAGTGTTGATCATATTTTCCCAAGGCCTTTTCATACTATTTGCATAAATTAAGGGATATCTTCATCTCCTTCACCATTTGGGGGTTACAATATAGGTTCTCTTACCTTGGTTGAAAGGCACAACCTAAAATAGTGAGGGTTAGATCAAATCCTTTCAAAGTGCTATCCATCTCTCCGAAAACTGACCGCCGTTAGATCACATCCCCGGCTACAAAATGACAAACATCATGATCCATCTAGATTTAAGCTTCATGCCATATCTTTGATGCTGCTCAGACTAAAAAGGAGAACAAATTTAGGTACCAACACCTTCCGGCACCTGTCCGGGGACATTTTTAGTATTTCAAGATTTCAGATCCCTAGTAATATGTCTTGTGTGATTTATGTGAAATTACAAATCTGAGTATCATCTTCTGATCAGATTTATAAGATTGGAATAAAAAGTAGAGCTCTGAGTTTGATAATCTCTTAATTTAATATGATCCATGTGCATGCATATTTGAGATATTTGAATGCATATCAAACCCTAACAAAGTCCTTTGTAAGTTCTACATGTAAATATGTTGTTGAAGCATCATTTTATAATCAGATTTGTAAGGATTAAGTGAAGATATAAGTTATGCCTACAATTTTACCAATTTCCAATAGTTTTTGCACTTCATTTGCATTTGTGATTGATAAATTCCAGAAGAAGAAAGGTCTAATTTGTAAAGTTTGGCAATATTTTCAGTGCTGGTAAATATTTGACAGAGTATTTTAGTGCATTTGCACAACTAGGGTGAAATTCCTTAGTGGTGACTCCATGCTGATTTGATATGGATAAATATCGTGTCTTTCCTTTCTTTCATTTCTTTTTATGTTGCTAATATCTACAAAGCTGGAAGGAAGAATATCTCTCTTCCTTAAAGACTCTTAAGAAATTTTTTTCAAATTCAAGGAACTCGAGTTGGAAGGGAGAAGTGTTTGGAAATTTGATAAAGGTTAGACATCGGGAAAGATATAGCCACCGGTGAGAGATATCAGCCTTTGGTAGAGGATTATAACTCTTCTTCAAGTGATTCCGATTTAAGCAATCCTCTTATAAACTTGTTTGCCTCACCTAGTGAAGGTTCTTCCGCTTTACCAGTAAGTTCCTTCTCTAATCTGCACCTCTTTGTTTTAATTAAAGTAAAAATTTCCAAGAAAATCAGCACTTAGAGAATACCAGTCTTGTGAATCACATTCTTGAGCAATCATCAACTTGTTTCACCTCCAAGATCACCTCCACCAAACAATATGGTTTAGCCTAGACCTCCATTTGTTGTTAACACCTTTAAGCCCATACATTTTAGAGGAAAGGATGGTTACCCGAATGCTGTTCCACAAGATGTCAGAAATAGATTGCCAAAATTTCAAGGCAACAATGCAATAACTAGTGATCATCATCTCAAACTCTTTGTTAATATGATGGAAGATTTTGAGATAGATTTTGAATATGTGTATATTAATTTGTTCATTCATACACTAGAAGAAGATGCTAGGGATTGGTACAAGACTCTACTTGATAATTATATTGATTCATGGACTTAAATGAAAAGTGCATTTAGGTTGTAATATGGTGACAAGACTGATCCTAGATTTCTTTTTTGTCCGAGTTTGAGAATATCAAGAAGAAACCTAATGAATCAGTCCATGACTTAACACAAGGTTTAAAAAAACTTTTAGAAGGCTTTCTCGTTGGTTTGAGGCCTTGTGATGAATCTTGTTTAATCAAATATGTAGATGCATTTGATAAAATGTCACCTATTACATAAGAGACAAGAACCCTACCAATCTAAGACCAGATTTCACCATAGAACTTAAAATTGAAAACAATATCAAGGATTTTGGGAAACCTCTCAAGAGAGGTGGTGTAAAATTGATAAACTTGGAAAAACCTCAAGCTAGCAAAGGAGTTGATTTAGAAGTGGTTGTGAAAACTATGGCAGGGGCTATCAAAGAAATCTCATACAAGTTAGCAAGAGCCGAGAAGGGAATTGGGCAGACTTCACAATGTCATCCTAGGTAGCAAGCACAAGATAGATTTGGCAATCACCATAGAATGAGCAGAGGTTTGATGAAAAAGGTAAAGGGAATGTTGGATCTGCAAATAGACATTCTCAAGCACATGAAGGAAGAGTGTTACCCGATCGCTTAACTACTAGGGTTGTTGTTGTTGAAGAGGTTACTAATATTAATCAGTGTGATAGGTGTTTTCTACCCCATCCTCCATGTGAAGAAAACCAACAAGAAGGTGAATCTAATAATGATGATGTTACTGATGATGAAATTTGGATGATGGGCTGTTTTTCAAGCTCACAAGGAGGAGAAAATTTCTAGGACAACTACAAATTTTGGGATTGCATAAAATAGGTACAAGTCTGTCTTCCCCCTCATGTTCTTGAATTTGATGTATTTCAAGCTTCTGAAATTCCTAACAATGACTTTGAATACTTAAGTGATTTGATGATTAAGAAGTATGATGGTGGTATCCCTTCGAGAGGAAGATAGATAATTGTTGATGAATGTTGTTGTAGCTCAAGAGAAAGATTATAACACTAGAAGTAAAGTTTTTAAAGGAAGTGGGCCTCAATACAAACCTAAAACACCCTTGCTCACAAGCATTCCAAAAGAATCTCCTAGGAAAGAAACACTTGCTAAAATATCTACTCGTCCCAAGGAAAATTGCAGCCCCCTCATACCCAAACCGCCAAGAATACTTTATCATCAAATGAATCTTCTTGTCTCCTTCTAATGTATTTTTTCCAAAGAGTATTCCATATGACATAGCCCAAGTATTGAGCCAAATAAAAGTGAGTGTTCCAATCATTCATTGCTTAGAATTCTGAGCTTAAGATGAGAGCATTTGAGTACTTGGGGTTAAAGGAAGAGAACATCACTCCAGGTAGAAATGTAAATGTTGTTGAGACTCCTCCTCAAATAATTTCTAACCTTGAAACACCACCAGCAGTAGAAGATCTTGGAGAGACACCTGAGGTATATTTGGGGACATCTTTGGTTGATTCCGAATTGAATGTTGATCCATTTTTAATAACTTTGATTATAAAGGATAGGCTACTTCACAATTGTATGTTTGATTCTGGTGCATCATGTAATGTCATGCCTCTAGAAGTCATGAATGAGTTAGATATCAAAGTAATAAAAGAGCCTATGGAAATTGTACCACCGTGGACTCAAGAGAATTTTTGGTAGTTGGTTGTGTGAAAGGTTTGGTAGTGCAGCTTGCCTCTTATCCTGGGAGGAATTTAAAATTGGATGTTGTGATTTTTGATTGCCCCGCCAAATGGGGTATGATTTTTTCAATAAAATTGGCTGCAAGTGTTGGTGGAAACATTCGAATGGACTGTCTTTTACCACAATTCCAATTGAGGGCGGTCTTGTTAAACTTTATGGTGAGAAGAAGATGTTGCACCTAATCAAAGATCCCAACAATGCTTCCTATGAAGTGTTATTTGTTGATGTAGATGCAGATAATTTCATTGGTTTTTCTTATGGAAAGGAAAATAATATCGAAAAATAAAAGTTCCTTGAGGGTATGTTCTCCTTGGACCTTGCCATTTGATGGAGCTTGTTCCAAATTTAGAAATGGTGCTTTGGTGTAATTTGATTTCTCCTAGATTGTAAGAGTTTGTTTTTTCTTTCAAGCTTAATTTTGAATTTACTAACAACATTGCTAAGTATGAAGCCTTGTTCTTTGGTCGAGAATTGCATGGAAATATGGTGTCAAGGACATAATTGTAAAGGGAGATTCAGAGTTAGTTGTCAAACAAATAAGAAAATTGTATGCTATAAAAAATCAGCGGATGAAGTAGTATAAGCATGCAGTTTGGGATCTAATTGAAATGTTTGATTCTTTCAATATTGTACATCATAACAGAAGTATGAATACTGCTACTAACAAGTTGGAAATGTTGGGGTCAAGATTTGGATATTTCATTGTTTCACCTTATTGTGAGTATAATGTGGAAGTGTTAACTAGACCAGCTATCCCTGATAATATCAAACATTGGCAAGTGTTTGATGATGATGCTCAAGTGTTAAGGTTCTTGCAAAACCAAGGTGAGTTTGAAAATAAAAATATTTATTGGGAGCAAATGGTATGCATGATGAAGGAAGAGAAAAATTGTTTGAGAAAGACATCATCCAATTGAAAAAAACATCATTCCTAGAGGTCTTGCTACACTTGAGTCAAATTTTAACAATTATGATTGCATCATAAATAGAAACATGTCTACCTCAAGGGATGTGGAAGAGCATAACTTGGGAACTAATGGTAAACCAAGGAAGATTTGGTTGGGAAAATATTTAAGTAAAGAGGAAAAACAATCCTATTCCCAACTCTTGAAAAAATATCAAGACTCCTTGCTTGGACCTATTATGAGCTAAAAACATATAGAGAAGAATTGTTTCAACATGAGATCCCTCTTGAGTCCAAGAATAAAACATTTAGATAGAGAAAAGGCCAATTAATCCACTTCTTTCCATGAAAATGCAAGAGGAGTTAAATAAGTTGAGGGATGGTGGTATTATTCACCCCATGGATATTCATCTTGGGTTCGCAAACCTTGTGCGGTTAGAAAGAAGAATGGAGACATTGGAATTTGTGTGGATTTTAGAAATCTAAAAAGGCATCCATGAAGGACAACTATCCCTTGCCAAATATGGAAAATATGTTGCATCTTGTGACAGTGGTATGAGTTACTTTCTACATTGGATGATTTCTCCAGATACTGATCAAGTAGTTGTCAAAGAATCGAAAGACTTAAGATAATATTCAATACTCCTTGGGGAACATATTTTTTTGTTAAAATACCCTTTGGTTTGATGAATACTGGTGCCACTTTTCAAAGAGCAATGGATGTTGCTTTTTCTGGTTACATCAATGAGTTCATTACAGTTTACCAAGATGATGTGACTATGTTTTCAAGGCAGAGAGGTGATCATTTGCAGCACTTGGAGAAGATGCTGATCAGATGTAGGGAGTATGTCATTTCTCTTAATCCAAAGAAGTGTCATTTTGGCATGCAAAAGGCCAAGCTTCTTGGTCACATTGGGTCAAAATATGATGTTATGATAGACCCTAAGAGAGTGGTCTATCCCAAGAACCAAGAAAGGCGTCCAGTCTTTCTTTGGTCAAATTAATTTTATTAGAAGGTTTGTTTCCAAATTTGCTGAGTTGACTCTTCTAATCATGAGCATGCTAAAGAAGGACCAAGTTATCGTGTGGGAGGAGGTTGTCATTCAAGCTTTTGAATTGATTAAGGATGCACTTAAACATGCATTTGTTTTAGCATCCCCAAACTATAAGAGGCCTTTCAAAATCTTTTCCTTTACCTTTGATTATACCATTGCTTCTATTTTTTTGCAAAAGGATGAGAATTGGGCTAAGAGGCCTATTGCCTTCTTTAGTAAGGCTTTACAAATAGTTGAGCTGAAGTATACAATCATGGAGAAACAAGCATTTTCCTTGGTGAAAGCAACAAAAGTTTTCAGACCTTATATATTGAGTTCAAAAGTTGTTGCTTATGTTCCCCACACCATGGTGAAAGACATCTTATCAGAGATGGAGATCTCAAGCAAAATATGTAGGTGGGTTAACAAACTACAGGAGTACCATTTGGACATCTACGCCACAAATTTAGTAAGAGGTTTGGGTCTTGTAAAGCTCATGACTAAGAGTAATTTACTGATGTGGAAGCAAATGAAGTAGAGGAAGAAAGGGTAGGTGGTCTTAAAAATTGGTAAGATCTAAGTGGTACAATGATATAATATTTTACCTTAGACACTTATGTTGTCCCGATCATTTAAATAAAAATTAGAAAAGAGCCCTCAAGTGGCTTCTCAAAAATACATCATCACCGACTTTAGGTGGCTTAGAAGAACCACGAAGGTGTCCTCTTGAAATACATAATGAAGATGAAGCTCTCGAGATAGTTTCTGATTTCCATGGGGGAGTTTGTGGAGGACACTTTGCTGGAAGAGTAACAACACATAATATTTTGAGAGCTAGTTATTGGTGGCCTACTCTCTTCAAATATGTAACCCAACTGGTTAGAAAATGTGATAGTTGCCAACGTTTCTCTGGAAGACTGAAAGCTTCAGGATCCCTTCCTTTGCAACCTATATCAATTGAAGCTCCTTTCAAGCAATGGGTGATGGACTTCATTGGTGAGATTTCAAATCCTTCTAGTGTTGGCCATAAGTGGATCCTTGTAGCCACTGATTATTTTACAAAGTGGGTAGAGGAAATCCCCACCAAGAAAGCAACACACCAAATAGTTATGGATTTCTTGTTGAATCAAATCATATGTAGATTTGGAGTCCCAGCCAAGATTGTAGCTGATAATACCATGTGCTTTAGAGCCAAACCTTTAATGGTAATGTGCAATGAATATGGAATCAATTTGACTTATTCTTCAAACTATAACCCCCAAGGGAATGGGCAAGTTGAGTCTAGCAATAAGAACTTATTGAAGATCATTAGGAGAACCTTGGAGTTGAACAAGAAAAAGTGGGGTGAACAACTGAAATTTGTAGTTTGGGCTGATAGAATCACTGCCAAAAGAGTTACTAGAAAGAGCCCCTTTGAGTTAGTATATGAAACTCAATCTTTTTTTCCCTTATATATATAGTTATCTTCATTTTAGTTTGTTCAACAACTTGAATATCAAGAGGTCAGTCCCTATGAAGCAAGGATCAATGAGACTGTGGAGCTAGATGAAGAGAGAAGAGCATCCCATCAAAGGCATGTTAGATTTAGGGAAAAATTGAAGAGATTGTTTGACAAGAAGGTCACTCCTAGAGCCTTCAATGTTGGATATTTGGTTTTGTTGTGGGATAGTAGGCATGAATACAAGGGCAAGAATGGAAAATTTGATGCATTATGGATGGGCCCTTATGCCATTGATATGAGAATTGGTGCGCATACCTTTTTTCTCAAATATTTAGATAGGAAATTGTTGGAATTACCTGTTAATGGCAGGAATATGAAGCATTTCCTAGATTAAACCCCAAATTTGAGGCATGCACCATCTTGTATAGTGTATAGTGTTTGGTTTTTTGCTTTGTTTTTGTGTTTTGTCGGTTTGTGGTTTTCCTTGCTGTGTGGTAGCCATTTTTGTCGGGTTCTCAGCTGGTTTTTCGGTGATTTTGGCCCGTGACTCCTTTTCCCAATGGATATTTTGGCACTTGGTCTATGTTTTCTCCATCGGCACTCACCGGGAGTGCCCATCCCTGAACAAGAGCTGATGTTGGTGCCATTTTTGAGCTTACATTATGTTGCCCCAAATTTTCAAATCTGTATCTGCTCAAAAAACATTTTATCCTTTGATTTGATGGTCTATAATTCTTCCCCTCTAGTTGAAATTCTTTAACTCACAAACTTGTTGTTTTTCCCTAATTTGAAAGAATAATCCATGTTTTCCCTTTTTTGTGCCCTAGTTTTTCTAATTTTGTGGGCTATGTCATTTTTCCCCTTTTCCAGATCATGCAAAAAAATTGAAAGTGATCAACTCATACTTGTTTGTATTTTAAAATCCAATCCCAAGGTTGAAAATGTTTGGAAATCATGGTTCAGTTGATTTAAAATAAAAATTTTGCCATCCTTGGCGAAAGGATTGAATTCTAGGGCATTCTTTGAATTTTTACATTTTGATGGTAATATGGGTGTCATTTTCCCATCAAATTCATCCTCAGAAGGTATTGGCAATGTGGCGGTTTTCATTGGCTGAGGTGCGGTGGGGAAGTGTTGTAACTTTTCATTTTTCACCTTTTTTGACAAATGGGGTGTTTTCGGGCCGAGGGACCCATTTTTTAAAAATTTACCTACGTGACATGTTCTGATTGGTAGGGGGATGGCGGGTGGTCGGATTCCCTTGGAAGATTTTGAATTTACTTTGCAAAAATTTTAAAAGTGAAAAAAATTACCGAATCCCCATAGCTAACAAGAAGAGGACACGTATCCTAAAAGTTTCAAAATGGAAGTTCAGGTTGAGGGGGGGACTTAGAGTTTTTTGGCTCTAATTCTATAAAGTTTCAAAATCAGTTTTTCCCCCACTCCAATCAGAGGAGGACACGTGGTAGAAATCAAGGTCAGAGGAGACGCAGATGGCGAGAGGTTTTTGAGGTTTTTTTCCTTTGGAAGCAAAAATATTAAAGTAAAATTTTGGAGTGTGGCCCCATGGCCAATCATAGGTGGACATGTGTCTAACAAGGTGGGTTGGTGGAGGTAGGAGAGAATTTTTCCCTTTTGCAAAAAAGACTCAAAATCAAAATTTGAAGTGTTGGCCTACTAGCGAATCATCAGGAGACATGTGGTGAGGGAGAAATCGGAGATGTAGGCCCGTGGGGCAAAAAGTGAAAATTTTCAAATTTTCCAAAAAGGTCAAAATCCACATAATTGAAGTGCGATCCAATAGGACCCACCATGTGCCATGTGTCAGCTCCAAAATTCAAAGGCGGAGGGGTGGAGAAAAAAGTCAATTTTTTCCATTTTTTCAAAAATGTCAAAAAGACAAAAGATGAACTTGAATTGATTTCCAATCATTTTTTGCCACGTGTTTGGCCTTATCCAAAAATTAAAAAGGTAACTCAAGCTTGTTTCTAAGTACACATCTTCCACCTAGAAGGCCAGGATTAAAAGATGGATAAGATTGATGGTTGTTGTGCATCCATTTGTTTTGACCACCATGGGAGCTCCAGGAAGCTTGGAATCATGATTTTTGCATCAAAATTCATCAAATTTATAGTTATTTTGTGTCGTCTTGGCCTTCCAGGATCACTAGCATCACTTTCATGGCTTAATTCTTTGATCCGAGGTGGTTGTGAAATAATTTTTTCCCTAATCTGTCTAAAAACATGAAATGAAAAAATCAAAAGTTAACGAGGTAATTGTAAAAGGTAAAAAGGAGAAAATGATGAGTAAAAGGTGTTTGCATGCCTCAATGATGAAAAGTGTGCCTCAGTGATGGATAATGATCTAGATATTTGTAATGATTTAATTTTCTTGGGCACACTTGACAACATATAAATGTTTTTCTCGTTTGATGTCATTTTCATTGAATCGTGAGGATTGTTTTGTAAAAAAATTGTTCCCATGGCATATTATTTGCTTGGGAAAGAAGGCCCCAATCTGGCATGACGTATATAATGTATTTTTGAGAAATTATAAATGGTCGGGGGAAAATTTGAAAAATCACGAGAAAATTCCGAGAGAAATCTCATTTCTCTAAAAAAATTCACCAAAGAACCAAAATAATTTCTTCTGTGTTGGATCTTCATGTATGTGAGTTAGTTACAAGTGTATAGCCATCACACAACTCGAGATTGTTCATGAAACTATCCCCTACTGATGAATCTAACAAGCTCTTGAGTTAATCTATGTCTTTTCTAGGTAATATGATTTGTTATCGAGTTTTAATTTCCTAAAAATAGTTTTCATTGTTCTAGTTGTGATCTTGCATTAAAATTCTTTAGAAATCACACAGAATCTCCATTTCTTGTTGATAGTTTAGTGGCATTTGCAATCTAATGTTCAGAAAATCCTTATCCCGATAAAGAGATAAACAAATTTGAAATCACTTTACCTTCATTGACTGCAGAGATTTCTTGTAAGCCTTTGGGGGCACCTTAGGCATGGTTTGATCAAGGATTTTTGTGTTTAACTCGAGTTCTTTACTTCAAGATTTTGTGCTGAGTTCTCAAAGATTGTGTGAAGAGTGTGCCTGGCTTCCATTTATGCCTCTTCTAGTTGAAATAATATCTTGATTATTTGAAGCATTTTATCCGATAGTTTTTAAGTATTGTAGAGATTGTCAAAGATCGATATATCCTAGTTTGTCTTGTCAACACCCCACCAAAAATTCATTCAAACAAACTAATCCTACCCATACTACACCTATATTGCATTGTGTGTCAACAAAAGGATCTAACCCATCTACAAAAATGCATAAGGCAGTGATTAGGATTATACAATGTCTTGATACCCTTGCCTTACATTGAAAATATCCGCATGATCTAGGAGTGATAACTTGTGAAAGTCAAATTTGTAGTGTTGATCATATTTTCCTAAGGCATTTTCATACTATTTACATAAATTGAGGGATATCTTCATCTACTTCACTATTTGGGGTTACAATATAGGTTCTCCTACCTTAGTTGAAAAGGCACAACCTAAAATAGTGATGGTAAGATCAAATCCTTTCAAAGTGCTATGAATCTCTCCACAAATCGAGTTCCAGTTAGATCACATCCCCGGATACAAAATGACACACATCATGATCCATTTGGCTTCAAGCATCATGTCATATCTTTAATGCTTCTCGACTGAAAAGGAGAACAAATTTGGGTACTAACACTAGTAAACATCTTCACTCAAATTTTTATATTAGATATATATTTTTATTTATATCCTACATAATTGACCACTATGTTAAATTTCTTGTGCATCTAATTTTATCCATGCTTAATCCTACTTAACATAACATGATTTGCATGTGTACAAGTATTGGATCATTGATACCATCTATAATAGTTTTAAACCTTTTTTCTCAAACATAATATACAAATTTATGAATTAATGATATATCCTTCTAGCCTAACTTCCATACTCCAATCCCATCATACCTTGTGTATCACCGCATGGATGATACAATTAGGATATGAATAAAATCATTATTTATGAGATTCATTTTTCACCTCCTCACAATGAATCCTTCTTTTCCTAGCATTGAGGGGAACACTTCATGATTTATTTTTTCTAAAACTCAACCAAATATCCAATGTTACATGGCCAAATATCCACAAATGTATCTCCAAATTTTGAGATATATATAAATTAAGACAATAATAATGATATTCCCATCTATAACCATTCTAACATGAACATTCAAACTTTCACATTGATTCTAGAAATGATATTTGATCTTTTAACCCTTATGCCCACATTTAGTTAGAAAATATTGTTGGCATGTTGTGATTTGGGTGTTATTATTGATGTAAAATCCCATTAATTACAAATATGATAATGAAGTGGAGTCAAATGATTCTCATAGTGATGATGACATGGTGTTTAAGGTGTGTTATTTGTTGCATGAGATGATTTAGTGAGAATGGTTTGGTTTAGCAAGCCTTGATAGGTGACCTAGCTAGCCTAAGTGATGGTGCATGATCGTTGGAGCTTCTTAGTGAATTTAGGATCATGTTTGTATCATGAAGAGCATATTTGGAGAGTTTTTAGGAAGTCACATAAGATTTATGGTGTAGATACTGGTTGAAGACTAAGTTTTAGGTGCTCATATAGACTAGGTCTAGGTGTTAGGACACATGAGGTTGAGATGAAGATATATGTGATATCATGGAAGATTGAAAGGATGTCATACATGGTTTTTCAAGTATGTTATGTACTTTGGAGATGTTTTATGATGATTTATCATGATCTTTCAGTTCACCCTAGCCTAGATTATGTAAAACCATAAGGGATAGTCATGTAAATGAGATGGTATGAGAAGTTGGAGGGAAATTTGTGACCTTATCATGATTGTAGATGATGTACATAGGTTTCACAGGTGTGAGAAATGTTTTGAATCATTTTGAAGAGGATTTTGTAAAATAAGTCAGCTTTTAGTGAAATAGAGTCTAACAAAGGTTATAATCGATCTTGAATTGCTACTTGATGATCACCTTGAATTGTGTTCTTTTAATGGGACCTTTCAGATTTTAGGATTTTTATACATTGATTCTACAATTTTTCACAAAAATATTTTAGTTCATTTCATTGTCACATTTTTATGAACCAATGTTAAGAAGGTAAATAGATTTTGGTGTGTTTCAAACCCTATCTAAAAAGTGGTAGGATAGATCATTATCATAAGTTATAAAAATATATTTATAGTGAATGTATGATTATTGTATGATGTATTTTAATCCTCCATGTTTCCATAAAGGTGTGGTAGTTGTGGTGATGAGTGGACCCCACTCAAACAAGCTTGTTTCTAAAGAAGTTCATTTTGGGACAAGATTTTCAAAAGGAGTTATAAAATAAATGGACATTATTTTGATTATTTGATTTTTTATTGATGTAAATTGTGGTTTCAGGTCATGAGGAATCATATAAATAGAAAGTTGTGCCTTATTTGTGAAGACTAGTCAAAGGGTAGTTTTATGACAGTTTGCAGGTTTGAAGAGATGGGCTTGGTCAAGGCCTTCCAATTTGAGTTGGATGGATTTCAAATATGTTATGGGAATAATATTTATAGTTATTTCCAATGATATAATATTTGTATCATGATGATGATATTAGATGGGTCATCCAGTTAGTTTGTACATATGAATATTTCTTGATTTTTCAGAATAGATCGCTTCAGTGCTGAAATAATGAGTTTCTTGAGGCATGAAATGGATTATTTGATGCTCTAAATCACCCATAAATTCAAGATAAGTTATTTTTTTACTATTTAATTAATTTTTAGGTTTTGAAGTGGCATATAGGGTGTGATCCAGTTGAGTTTACAAAAAGGTTTCTTGGTAGCATGATTTAGAGAAGAGGAAAGTTGTTGTGGTTTGAAAATATGATTGTTTCATGAGATATAACTTTCATATATTTTATGTACAAGGAAATAAAATTTTATATATTGATCACATGCCATATTTTATTTGATATCGGTTGGTTTTGAGGCCCAAAGATAAAGAGACAGGTGGTGGAAACAACTGTTTGGTGAAGGATATGAGCATGTGGGCTCATATTATGATTTATTTGATTATTTAAAGTAAATGCGTGACCATGTATGATGTTTAAATGTTATATTACACATGTTTGGTTATTTTTAGATCTTTAATAATCATATTTTTGGTGTTAGTGGATTTTACTCATCATAGTGATGGGGTTTTGAGCCTTTTTGGTGCAAGATGGAAGGTTTTGTGCATGAGCAACCTATGTGGATTATTTTTGAACTCTTTAATGAAGTATTTGATGTTTATTTTAGTTTCCTTGGTAGAACCAAAGGATGGAAATTTAATTATTTTAAATTTGAATCATGAGAAGGGTATAAAAGTGAGTGTGTAGTGCAATTTGGCACTAGTTAGGAAAGATAGAGAAAGTGTGACCTAGGTGAAAGTGTTTTACAGGTATCAAGGTGTGAATTGAGATCTTAAAGTGTTTATTACAGGTTTAATAATGTTTTAAAGAGTTTTTTTGACGCAAGACTCCTTCAAATTTGCATGTACTCATCATAATATCAACATTCAATTACATTCACTTGATCTAAAATCATGTTCTTAGATGTATTCTCAATTATCTCTAGATGATCAAATAGATAAAAATAATAATTTAAAAGGGATAATGACATCAATTTTTACCTTCACCATTCCTCATACATCACATTCAATGTTCTATCAACCTTGAAAGGCTTAAGAAATAATAATACATTCACTTCTAGAAAATTGTTCTTAGTGTTTCTCACGCATTAGACCCTAAATCAACCAATATTTGGTTTCTAGGATTTAATAATCTTTTAGGCATCTTAGTATATGTTTTAAGTCTTATTTCAACATAATAACACCTCTCAAATGGAATGGAATTAAGGTTTCATCATTGTTTCCTAAATGGCTTCAAGAATGGCTTAAAAGTCCTCAATAACCACCACTTTATAGTTGATATGAATAAAACAATATGAATATTATCAAAATAAGCCCAAATATCCCTCAAATATATTTTTTATTAAGGTGAAGTAATACAAATTTCAGTATCCCACTCTTTACCCTTCTCCCTCCAATCCATCTTTTTTTCTTTCTAGTGATTCTCTCTCTTACTAGGTCTAGTTTTAGACTATTTCCAACACAATACTCTTCCCAAATGGTTTCAAGATAAATGTAAGACACATTAGAATACCCATCTCAATTTTTTTCCTAAGTGAAAATTTTTAACATTAGTTTCTTTGTTAAACCCCCTTTAATTTCATTGTTCTAGTGTTATGGTTAGGTTACCCAACACAATGATACGATGTCTGGGATGTGGAACCGGTAAGAGTATCTTCTATTTCACTGAGACATTTAAATTTCTATTAAAATACTTCAATATAATTTCCCATAGAGTCATATTTTAAATTATCACCTCTAAATTTAATGATATAATGCTTTAAAGATCAAACCCTAGGGTAATTCTTTGTCATAGTTCACTAGTTGATTAATCATCATGAACAAAGGGAAATGATAAAATATTTCATCACTGAGATTTCACACACTCTTTCTTTATGTCCCTAATATGTCTAATAAATATTTTCAAGATGTAATAATTTTTACAAGACCTTGATTGTTTGTTCAAAGTGAAACCTAAAAACCCTCTTACAAGCGTAAGAGGCTTCAAATCTAAATATATCTCTTTCGCATGAAATTTTTAAATCCAAGAATCAACCTATAAGTCTTTTTACACTCTCTTATCCTTCCTTAATTATCATTAATAGAAATCAAAAGGTTGGTATTGGATATACACGTGATTTTTCTTTTCAAAACAAAGAGAATCAAGTTTTATCAATAATGTGCAAAGTGATATGTAAGGAAACTAAATGCATGAACAAGGTTACATGATTTTCCTCATATACAAAAAAATTTCTCTTGATGACACTTTCACATCCAAGGGATACAAAATTCACAAACTCAATTCATTTTTACCAATATAATACAGTCACAATTAATCTTCATGCATCAACATGAAAATGTTTCTCACAAGGAAGTATAGATGAATAGATACAATGATTGGATTAACTCAAAGAACGTCTCTTCTACCAAAAGATTTTCCTTGGATCAAATCATCAATAAATCACAACTCAAGATTAATATAGAATCTTTCTCACATCATCTTAAGGTTACACATATTCAAGACCCGAGCTCTCTCATTTTTAACAAAGCATGTAATTCAAACCTCAATAGATTACTCAATGAACTTTAAAACACTCCCTCAATGCTCTTAATTAGTTTTTTTCATGCCAATTTACATGGAAAATTAAAATTCATAATGTATATACATCAAACTAAAAATACTCCATGTCAACAAAAGAGATTTAGGTCCCACAACATAATTATTATATTAAAATATATATACTTTACAAAATTTCATACTTCATGATTTCATCCCTCTGTTTCCTCGAGGAATGAATGATCTAACTGATTTTTGCTTCGTTTAAACTCATTCTCTCTATTTTTTTCATACTCCAAGTAACTCCTGATGATTCAATATTTCCATTCAACATCAAGGAGGAAATTTTACATTATTGTAGGAATTTATTGACTCATTTAGGACTTATGACTAGAAACCTAAAACATGTTCACCTCATCAAAACATCTCGTTCATCCCTTATAATATTACACATCATTATGAAGATTGAATTTACAATTTGGAGGGAATTTCAAGATTTAAAATTTGTGACTACTTGACCCTCTAATACCTATTTGCAATACCCTAAGATGTGTTAACATAGTTATTATCACTATGAATGAAGAGTAATGCCATTTTTATGTTCATTCAATGATGCTCTTACATCATACTCCCAAGGAGGAGAAAAGAAAACTTGTACTCTTGAGTTGAGAACTTTAAATTTTCTCTTCTTGATGATGTCTAACTATTCTTAAATGCTTCTTCTCTAAATTATTCTCTCCCACTATCTCTGTTCTCATTCTTTATCAACTTGAACCACATACTTGCTTCCTGACCTTGCATCTTCCTTGAAATGTCTTCCTTCTATCCTAAGATTCTTCTTCATCTCTTCAATATTCATTCATTTATAATCTACACCTACAAAAAAAGCAACAAATATACATAGTTCTTCATGATTTAAGATGTTTTCCACTTCTCCATAGCCTTGGCACAACAAAATTCCATCATTTTCTTTTCTTAAATGAGCTAAAAGATTCCCACAAGATTCATCCTTCCTCTTTTCACCATCTTCATTTCCCTCATCAACTGATTTTTTATCTTTTAGACCCTTTTCTAGGTCCACAAGCTCTTCATAATGATATTTTTCATTCTCTCTTTTATTATTCTCTTCTCTCACTTCACTTTCTTTCTCTTCTTTCTCAAGTACTTCCTCATGCACTACACTTCTCTTGTTATCTTCAAACTACAAAAACATATCCAAGGCCTCTCTCAAAACTTATCTTCTTCTTCTTCACCTATTTCACATTCTTGACTTGTCACTTTTTCATTATTTTCCATATTCTCTTATACCTATGTACTGTTTTCATGAATTTCAAAAAGAGTATCTCAATAGCCATTAGCATAATCATGTTTCTTAGACTGTTTTCTTTCCTTTCAACACATTATTCACACAATTTTTCTCTATTCAAAACACTATCAAACTTAATTTTCTCATATTTTTAGTATTTACAAACAAGAAACTTTAATTTTCCATTTGAAACTGATTACATACCTCATCAACAACTTGCTCTATCATTGCTGCACTTTCTTTCTTTGTCATCCAATCTCTCGAATTCCATCATACACAACCTCCTTTACCTCTTCTTCCTTTGTCTTTCTTTCTTGCTTCCTTATTTTCTTTATTTTTTTCTCTTCTTCCTCATGATTTTTTTCAGCTTTAGCCTATTGTTCCTATTAAAAATATAAGCTATAGGCCATTTGACCTTTCTTCTTATCACAAACCCAACTTCTCTATCTTATCTCATAATAATCATCTCTTCTAACTTCTTGACATCATCTCTCAATGATTTAAAATCCTTATCCATTAATACTTATTTTCTTGTTTTCTCCTCTTTCTTCTTCTAATTTTCTATTTCTTTAATTTCTTCCTCCTTTCCTATCAACTTTATACACTCTACCACTAGTTATTCTATTTCCATATTTTCATTTGTCTCTTTACCTAGCACTTTCACAATCACACAACTTCACATTCTCTTGTTAGTAATCAATAATAAAATTCAACACACAATCCTTTCTCTCGATACAACATGATGCAGAATCCTTCAAATTGGCATACAATCATCAAAATATCAACATTCAATTACATTCACTTGATCTAAAATCGTGTTTTTAGATGTATTCTAAATTATATCTAGATGCTCAAATAGATTAAAAATTAATTTAAAAGGGATAATGACCCCCTTTCTTACCTTCAACCTACCTCATACATCACATTCAATGTCCTATCAACCTTACAAGGTTTAAGAAATTTCTTCTAGAAAATTGTTCCTTATTGTCTCTCACTAATTTTGACCCCTAAATCAACCAATATTTAGTTTCTAGGTTTCATTAACCTCTATAGGCCTCTTATTCTATTTTTCCAAGCTTATTTCAACATGATAACACCTCTCAAATGGAATAGAATAAATGTTTCATCATTGTTTCCTAAATATCTTCAAGACTAGCTTAAAATTCCTCAAGGACCATAACTTTATAGTTTACATGAATAGAACAATATTAATATTATAATAATAAAACCAAAGCTACTCCAAATCAATTTTTCCTTCTTGTGAAGTACGTCAAATTTTATTATCCCTCTCTTTACCATTCTCCTCAAATCCATATTTTTACTTTCTAGTGTTTTTTCTCTCTTACGAGGTATGCTCTTCAGCTATTTCCATCACAATACTCTTCCCAAATGGTTTCAAGATAAAAATAAAACACCATAGAATAACCATCTCCATTTTTTCCCGAATGCAATTTTTAACTCAAGTTTCTTAGCTAAACCCCTTTGATCTCACTATTATATGTTATGGTTAGGTTACTCAAAACTATGATAGTCTCTGGATGTGAAATTGGTAAGAGCATCTTCTATTTCACTCGATGGGCATTTAAATTTATTTCAAAATCCTTCAAAATAATTTCCCACAGACTTATCTTTTAAATATCAGCTCAAAATGTAATGGTACAATGCTCCAAAGATTAAACCCTAGGCTAATGCTCTATCAAAGTTCACTAGTTTATTTATCTGTCATACACAAATGGAAATCATAATTTATTTCACCACTCGAGACTTCACAAACTCTTTCTTTATATTCTTAAGATGTCTACTAAAGAGTTTGAATATGTAATCTTATTTACAAATCCTTCATTTTTTTATTGAAGTGGAAACCCTACAAAACCCTCCTATAGGCTTCGAGAGGCTTCAAATCTAAATATCTCTCTTTCCATGAAAATTTGAACTCCAAGAGTCATCCTATAATCCTTTCACACTCCCTTATCATTCTCGTATTTATCACTAATAGACATAAACAAGTTGGTAGTAGATATTCACGTGATTCTTTCTTTTCCAAACAGAGAGAATCAAGGTTTATCAATATTTTACAAAGTGATATGTAACAAAAATAAATTCATGAACAAGGTTACCTGATATTCCCTCATATACCAAAAAAATTACTCTTGATGACACTTTTGCATCCATGGGATACAAAATTAACAATATCAATTCATTCTAACCAATAGAATATAGTCACAATCAATTTGCATGCATCAATATGAAAAAATTACTTGAAGGAATTATAGACTAAATAACTATAATGATTGGATTAACTCACCAAGGTATCTTCTATAAGGGGATTTTGATTAGGTCAAGTATTCAATAAATCACAACTCAGAATAATATAGAATATTTCTCACATCATCTTAAGGTTACACATAGTCAAGACCGAGGTCTCTCATTAGGAACAAATCAAGAAATTAAAACCTCAATAGACATTGAATGAACTTTAAAACACTCCCTAAATGCTCTCAATTATTATTTTTCATGCCAATGTAAATAGAAAAAAATGATACAAGATATACAACAAACTAAAAATACTCCATAGTGAAGAGAAGAGATTTAGGTCCCATAATAGAATTATTATATTAAAATGTATATACTTTAAAACATTTCATACTTCACATGACTTTCTCCTCTTCTTTTCCTCAAATAATGAATGCTCTAACTGATTCTTACTTTGTTTAAACTTATTCTCTCTTTTGATCATACCCTAACTAATTCCTTGATGACTCATTATGTCCATTCAATATCAAGGAGGTAATTTTACATTATTGTAAGAATTTATTGACTCATTATGACTTATGAATAGACATGTGCACCTCATAAAAACATATCATTTATCCCTTATACACTTACACATCATTATGATGTTTGAATTTACAATTTGGAGGGAATTTAAAGATTTAAAATTTGTGACTACTTGACCCTCTAATACCTCTTTTCATAACCCCAACACATGTTAATATACTGATTATCACCATGAATGAAGAGTAATGCCAAATTTTATTTTCATCTGATGATTCTCCCGCATCAAAGTGTACAAGGGTTTTAAGCAAAGGGAAGTGAAAAGAGTGAGAGATAGAGAAAGTGGAAAAGATAGGGTTTGAAGAAGTTTGGATCTCGAATCTTTGGATCACCATCAACTGAATTGTAGAAGCATATCTTCATTATTATCTTCCTCAAAATGTTTTGTGATGAGACATATTCATGCAAGTATCTTGTTGTGTGTAATATTAATGAGGGTTTTGGGGTGGTGCTCCTTGTTGGGTTGGTGCCTCACTAAAGAAATCTCTTATGATGTGTAATATTGAATTAAGTATTTTTTGTGTGTAATATCAACAAACTCTCTAGTGGGTTTTCTTCCCTTGAATGTTTCCCACTTATATCTTGTGTTTTGGTATTTCCTCTCTTATTCATATTTGATTGAATGTATGTTATGTGGTGTTGTGAAAACATTAATTGATGGTTAATTGATTAATGTTTTAGGTGAACAATATAAAACTAAACTTAAGTTTGTACAGAATGATTCACCCCCTCACCCATTGTGATTCCCAAAATTGGTATTAGAACATGTCGTTTTAGAGAAGTTTGACCACTTGAATGGATATCCTTTCAAGCGAGAAAGATAGATGAGTTACATGGGACTTTAACTTCTTATGAAATGAGGATTATTTATTCCAAGCCAACTAAGAAAGAGGTTACTTTCATATTTAAAATGAAGACCAAGTGAAATAATAGGAAGGAGGTTGTTGATGTGGTTGAGTTTTAATATGAAGAAATTTTTGTAACTCCTTCTAGAAGATTAGAGATGGATCTAGAAAATATAAAGGTAATCTTCCTTATAAATGTTTCAAATGTGGTAAGGTAGGACATTTTGCTATCAATTGTCCTCATAAGCATAAGAAGAAATATCATGATGAATAGGAGGATTTTGATGATCTTGATAAGAAGTATCACAAGTATGGTAAAGGAAAGAAGATTTTTAGAAAGTTTGATGACAAGAAAAAGATTTTTTATATAAAAGGAAGAGGATTTCTTGTCTAATGCTAGTAGTGGTGTTTCAAATTCTGAGTTTGAATCTGATTATGAAGATGTTGGAAATGAGGTATTTTTATGACTAAATATGGCATGAGATCTACTAGTGATGACTCTTCATTATTAGGTGATTTCATATAAGGTTATTATAGCCACTCTGAGGAATATGAAGAGGATGTTGAAGATGATCTAGAGAGTATCCAAAAGGAGTTAAGGCATGTTGAAAAGAAGAATAATAAGCTAAGTTTTTAGGTCAAAGATTATGAAAATAAGGTTCATGATCTAGAAAAAGAGAATAGGTCTAAAACAAGATAACTAAAGGAGTCAATCAGATTGTTAGAAGAAAAGGTAATTTTTTTAGTCTCAAGTGTGCAAGATAAAGAGAGCATGTGCTCCAAATTGGAAGAAGATGTAGAGTTTCTAAGGTAATATCTATTAGAGGTCTTTAAGAAAACAACGTGCTTTAAAATATTTGAGAAAAGTTCCAAAATCTTGATGATCTCCTTGGAAAATATAGATCAATAGGTGTAAGAGTAAATTTGGGGTTTAGTGATGACCTCAAGGGAAAAAGGAGATGATGCAGATGACATTGTTTCAAGAAAGAAGAAAGAAGAATCGTGTAAGAAGGATGTAGAAAATGAGATCTTCACCAAAGACAAGATGAAGCTAAAATCCATTAGGCATCATAATGCCTCAAGGTATGTAAGATATTTTAATGGTTATTATTTTACATACAATGGATTTGGTAGGGGAAAAGAGTGTAAAAGGTCTACTAAATATGATCATCCATGGAAGGACAAGTAGGAGTGACCATGCTAAGAGTGTGTTATGTTACAAATATAATGAGAAGGGTCATGTTTCTATATTTTTTTGAATGATTTACCTAGACAAGTTGAGGGCTACAAAAGGAAGAATTTATTTTTGTTCATAAGTTGCAATAATGTTGGGCATGTCTGCGAGAGAGTACTTTTATGGTTTTGTCAAGAAAAGATTGAAGGTTTCAAGGTCTTAGGTACAAAAATTATCTTTCAAATATCTAGGATGTATGATAATAGTCAAGGAAGGATTTAGGAGCCTAGAACGGATAATGGTATATCATCAAAAGAAAGTGGTGACATAAACAAGGGCATAACTCAAAACTTAGATAAGAATCAAGTTAATGAAAGTAAGGTATAACTATCTAAAGTTTCTTAAGACATCTTTAGGTCATTCTTCTATACCTATCATGGTGATATATGCCTCTACTATGCTTCTTAGAGGTATAATGATGCATATGAAACATTAAAGAAAGGGGGATCTGACTAGGTTCATGACTCTTTCCTCCATTTAGTCAAGGAATGTTGTCACAAGTCTTTATGTTTGTTTTTGTTGTCCTTTTTGAATATAGAAATGGTGAAAGTAATATGGTCGTTATAAAGAGGATATTAATTTTGTCTTGTCACTTTGAGATTTTGTGGTGGTCAAAGTTGATGATTAAAGTCTCTTGAAGCCTAAATTTTACAAGGTATGGTTGTGATCTCCCTTGAGTGTGAAGAGTTATCAGTTTCCTTAATAATGATCAATCAAGTCGCTTTATATCCTAAAGAGTATAAGTTGACATTGGAAGTACAATTTTCATAAGGTATAATGAGTTATGGTTATGTTTGTGTCAAAGGATGGTATTAGATCAATAATTATCACACTGTGATGTATTGATAGTGAAGGTGTATTTCTAAAGTAAACTAAGTTAGCTTTTGGTGTCTGTGTACTCATCATAATATCTAGTTTTGAAATACTTGTGGCATGGTCTTGAGATTGATATCATGAGATAATATAAAACTAAGACTCCTTGTTGTCTCAAGATAGTGATTGAATCAGGTCTTGTAAGGATCATAATTTTCTAGAATTGGTATTGAATTATATGTAACAATGTTAGTGTCATGAAATAGTGAAAAGTTGTTTAGTTCCTTACAAAGGTTTATCTAGTGTCACAATTAGTCTGTGAAAAGGTGATGTGTCATGTATCCAAGGAAA
This sequence comes from Taxus wallichiana var. yunnanensis, assembly GCA_018340775.1. Lineage (NCBI taxonomy): Eukaryota > Viridiplantae > Streptophyta > Pinopsida > Cupressales > Taxaceae > Taxus > Taxus wallichiana. Next base: position 386,373,582 of record CM031236.1, read on the forward strand.
AATATGGTGATAGTTTTATAGTAAGCACTCCTTGTAGTAAGTCAGTGGTTGCATGGTAATAAGTCTTGAAACTAGAAACATATCATAGTGCAAAGTTATATTTATGGTATTTCATGCAAGGATATTCAAGGAGATCTTGTGTGAAAATGATAAGGATTCAAACAAGTAAGTGATATTTGTGGCTTCTCGAGACATTAGAAGATGTTTTTATAGTGTTTGTGTCAAATCTTTAGAGTTTGAAACAAGAATTTGTGTATCTTGGGTGGTTTTTGTCTTGTCTAGGTTCTCGCGACTATAAGAAGTAGTATGAAAAATATTATTTTCCGAAGGTTTAAATGGTGGAGTTGAAACCTAAAAATTGAAGAAAAACATCTCAATAAGGAATCTTCAAGATTCAAGAGGTTTCATACCTTGATAAGGTAATATTTCTTTATAATATGTGATAGTGTGTAGTCTTATCTATGAAAATGGTAGAGACCTAATTAGGAATGTGTGACTTGAAAGCTAGGAAATCCCATAGTGACATGCTTCAAGGTTAATGGAGGAGACTACATGGAAAAAAAGGGTACTCTAATAAGGTGAATTTATTTTATAAAAGTGATTTTATCAAAATTTAGTAGAGATTTCTTCGTAAATCAGCGTGGTAAGTTGACTAGGCAAACATGATAGAAGAGAAAATAAGAAATAAATCTTTTCAATATGTGTTTGGATCATCATATGGGTTTAGGACATAGTGGAAAGAAGGTAAAAAGGTCAAATCAAGTAGCATTAGAGGATTTTTTAGGCTTACATAAGGGTGTAAGACCTATTGAGTCTAGTTCAAGACCAATCAAGAACATAAAGTGTAGCTACAAGTGGTTGAGGTAGGTTTGCTTCATATTTGAAATATTTGAGTCCATAAGCATGATGAGAAAGGGCTTGAATTGATTTTTGAAATAAGTAGTAAGTATTTACCAAGTGTTTTCAAACTCGAGATAATGAAAGTGCTCACGAAAGTCAAAGAGTTAGATAAGTCCTAAGATGATAGGGTCGAGTTTTGCAGATGGTAATTTGGCATCAATACATGATTGTTAAAAGCATGAGTGTAGCTAATGAATCAATGGAATTCAATTTCATCATCGATTTGGGTGACAATATGTTGTAATGAAACTTGCAAAGACACTCAAGGTTGAAGTGAGAAGAAAAGACTCGATATGGAAATTTTGATTGTGATAGATTTTCTACGATTATTCAAAATAGGTTTGATTAGTTCTATTGATTAAAAGAAGTCTTTTTTTTTCTTTGATCCAAGTAATATAGGAAGAGTCGGAAGGTACCATCAACATAGTATAGGTTTCTTTATTTCTAAAGGAGTTGATATAGTCTTATAATTTTAACAAGTTCCATGGTGGTCAAAAAAAGGGTCTGTACAAGCTTTTCTAGTTCATAAAGATGGGGAAGTTACATTTGTAACATTCCGAGATGTTCAAGAAGTGTATAAGACTTATATATATAAGGATTTATGAATATTTTAGGTGGGCCTAGAAGGTTATAGGTAATATATAAATTTGAGCTTGAATGTTTCAAGATTCTTTCTTGAGTAACATTGATCTAAAGTTTTTTATGATCTTTTGAGGATAATATATAGTGGTGTAAACTCTTAAGCAAGTATTTGTGGTTTCTATTCAAGCATGAGAAGTCATCCTCTTAGAGGTTAGTCATCACGAAGGATACACATGTAAAAAAATAGCTAAGTGTAACTATTATGACTGTGAATAGCCATTCTTTCTCTAAAATTGGCATCCTACAGTGTCTATAGGTGATGTCTAAGGAAGGGGAAGAAATTTTTGATCCCAAAAACATTAAAGCAAGTGTCAAAGAAGGTATGTTACAATAATCAAGAGTGATGAAAGAATAATATAGTTGATTCTTTGTTTATTTGAGATGATCACTCTCTTATAAGGTGTTACAAGGTTGAGAATGCATGGAGCTAATATGCTGGGTGTAAGGAAGTATTCAAGTCAGGGGGAACATGTTCTTCCCTTATAGAAGGTAATATAGATTAATAAAGGATATGTAAGGTATAATATGATTTTCCAGTCCATGTTCGATAAATTTATGTTTTAAGTATGCATAGCCTCATCCAAAATATGACTGCAAAGACTAAGAAGGTGATTTAGGAATGGGTCTAAGTGTTTGTATTGTCTCCAAGGAAAATACAAAAAGTGAGAAGCAAAGTTTTGATTCTTTCTACTAGAGCTAGATGGCATAATCCCAAGGGTAGTTTTTAAAATTTTGTTTCATGACGCATAAAGTGTTATAATTTTTTTCAAATATGGTTTAAAACTCATTTGAAATGTCAGTTTAGGGAACTCTGTCCTAATGTAGTGCAATGCTAAGAAATGGAAGTCTTAAAGCCTAGTTTGAGACTTGTAAAGTAAAAAAATGTGATGTGGTGACTTGATGTTTTTTCCTTGTAATCCTCATTGTTTTCATGTTCATGAGGTGTATTCTTCCAATTTAGGTCTATTACAATTATCTTGTACTTTTAAATAAGTAAAAAAAAGTACTAGTGTAAAATGACAAGGTTAGCATGCTTGTGCGGTGGTTCATGATGTTATTACTTAAAAAGGATGTAACATGTCATGTATTTCATTATTATTTGTTTATATGGGTATTTTTTTGCTCTTTCCTAGGGGAGTGCAATCATGAATGCTTTAAAAATGGCCCAAAATAAGATTTCTATGAGAAATAATTAGTTTGACGCTAGTTTGAAGTCTTTTGTTGATTTTTCCAACTAGATGATGATCATATAAAGATGAGAAATATGGAAATCAGTTGGTATAGGTATGAAATTTTTCATTAATGTAAAAATGGGGAGAAGTTCATGAGGTTTTCCATCATTGAAAAAGGGGTAGATTGTTTGCATGTTGTGATTTAGGTGTTGTCATTGAAGAAAAATCTCATTAATGAAAAAGAGAATGATGAAGTGGAATCATAGGATGTAGAGTGATGATGACATGGTGTTTCAGGTGTGTTCTTGGTTGGATGAGTTGATGAAGCTAGAATGGCTTGGTTTAGAAGCCTTGATACATAACCTAGCTAGCTTGGGTGATGGTACATGATGGTTTGAGCTTCTAGGTTATTTGTGGAGCATGTTGGAAACATTGAGATCATGTTTGAGGAGTGTTTAGGAACTCACATGACCTTATGGATGCAGATATAGGTTGAAGACCAAGTTTTAGGTGTTCATCTAGACAAGGTCTAGGTGCTAAGAGGCATGATGTTGAGATGCAGAGCTGTGTGAGATCATGGAAGCTTTCAAGGATTTCATACATGGTGTTTAAGGTATTTTTAGTCATTTTGTAGATATTTTATGGTGATTCATGATGATATCTCCGTTGACCCTTAAGGGATAGTCATGAAAATGAGATGGGATGAGAATATGGAGACCTATTTGAGATATGATGATGATTGGATATGATGTACAAAGGTTTCTAGAGATGTGAGAAATGTTTTGAGTTATCCTTAAGAGGATTTTTTAATATAAGTCATTTTTGAGTAACATGGTCCAAGAAAGGGTGTTTTCTAGCTCAAATTGCACCTTTTGATGCTCACCTTGAATTTTGTGATTTACATGGGACATTTTGGATTTGAGGAATGTTTCTAAATTGATTCTAGAAAGTTTCACAAAAATAAATGAGGTCATTTCATTGTCACATTTTTATGAATGAATGTTAAGAAGGTAAACAAATTTTTGTGTGTTTAAAACCATAGCTCAAAAGTGGTAGGAGAGATAATGCTCATAAGTGCCAATAATTATTTTTAGTAAATTTATGATGATTTTATGATGTAGAGGAATTATCCAGGTTTATAGAAAGGTATGGTAGTTATTATGGTGATGATTCAACCACAATCAAAGGTCCTGTTTCTAAACAAGTTTAGTTTGGGAAATGGTTGTCAAAGGAGTTAAAAATAAAAGGACAATGTTTTGAGCATGTGAGTTTTTCTTGATTTCCATGGTTGTTTTAGGTCTTGAAGAAGAATCTAAATTGAAAATTGTGCCCTATTTGTGAAGATTATTCAAAGGATAGTTTTGGGGTAGTTTCAGTTGGTTCGTATAGATGTTCTAGGTTTAAGGTCTTCCACTGAGTTGGAAGGATTTACATTATGTTATAGAAATATGATTTATATGTATTTCTAGTGCTATAATTTTTTTCTTGTGATGATGAGATTTTTGGATCATCTAGGTTAGTTTGTGGAGATGAATGTTTCTTGATTTTTAAGACACGAGAAGGATGAAAGAATGAGTTGGTTGAGGCATGAAATGGATTATTTGATGATTTATATCACTTATAAAGTTAAGAGGGGTGAAATTTGTTCCTATTTAGGTAATGTTTAGGTATTTTAAGTTTCAGTAAGGGTGAAAAATAGTTAAATTTGTAAAAAAATGTTTAGGGATCAATTTTAGTGTCAAGTGTTCCCAACACTTACTTGAAGCATGTCGCAAGGCAAAGAGATCCTTCAGAGAGATTTCTAATGACTATAGAACATGGAAAACATACACTTCGAGCTCAAGATAGGTTGAGTCAAATTTTAGTCAATTAGAAGGTCAACATTGGTCAACAGGTCCATGGTGACATGGACACGTGCACTTGCCCAAGTGGCTCATTCAAGAAGAAAGTGGAAAATGAGTAAAAGGGAAAAATGAAGGTTGTTGGAGTTGTTTGCAACCTCTGGTCTTCGTCAAGTGTAAAATTTGTTCGTTGAAACAAGAGGCTCAACTTTTGTTATGGAAGGGAGCCCAACTACCGTGAGGACTTATATATTGATCACCGACGTGGTGGGTCCTCAAGCCACCATGTGGCTTTCCACCACTTTGCCATATTTCATTATTGAAATATCACATTATTATTCATGGTTGAATTTTATATTACTTTGTAATTATTCACCATGATATTTGTGGTTCCAAGTCATTATATGTTGGCAATGCTTGAGGTCTATATTATGTGCCACACATTTATTCAAACCCCCACGCATTATCCTAACCACTTAACCCTTATATCTCTAATGCATTATATGTTAACTTCCTTTTCCACCACTTTGCATAATATCCTATTTGCCACACATTTCCATTAAATCTTCCACACATTGTATTATCCCTCCAAATACACTGCTTACCTCTTATCTTTCCTAAATCCACGTGGCCACCTCCTATATACAAACCAATCAATGATTCAAATATACACAACACCATATTTGTTTGGCACAACAAAAAGGTGGAATATATGTGGCCCAATCCACAAGGATAATGGGTGGTTTAGCCCAAAATAAACCCTCATCCCTCTTTCCATGCCAAAAATATGGGATTTTTACCCACTTGGAGGAAAATCCTGTGGCAAAATGGTAGGAGGTGGGATTTGAACCCCTGACCTCATAGTTCTAAGACCAATCTGCTAACCAACTTGCCCAAGGGGCTCACTTAGGTATAAAATGGATCGTTGCAACTTATACAAGGATGGTGCTAGGTCTGTGTATAGCAAAAATAGTTGTACTTGAAGCAAAATGCAATTTTGGAGAACTTTACAAAAAAACCAGAGCTTGAGTTATATATGAAAGTTGCTCAAATTTTGATAATATCATAATGGTGTGATCATTTTTCTGATTTGGAGCTTTTGTGATAGATTTATTTGTTGTTAAAGTCACATGAAGGCATAGAACCCAAGGGAGACACAACTGCAAGTGGATCAGGAAGGTGAAGGACAATGACTAAGCTCCATTAATTTCCTTCGAAGGTCTTATATCACATTTTTTAGGTTTTTATTCATTATTGGTTGAATGTAAAGGTTATTGTATTTTCATTTTAACATTATTAATGGATCAGTTCACCATGAACCCAGGGACATAGGAATTCGAACCCCGTAAACAATTTGGTGTTGTGTTCTAATTTTTATTTTTAGTTTTATGATATTTGCAAGTAATTTAAATTCAGAATATGAATATGGATGCAACTATAATTAGTAATTGATAAAATTGGGAAAATCAATTAAATCTAAAACAGTGATTTTTGGGGCTTCGATCAAACAGTGAAATTTTGAGTAAATTGCAAACTTAATTTCAGTTTGAATTCAGTCCTAAATCAGATTTTAATCAGTTTTTGGAAGTCTAAAATCCTTTTAAGTTGATTAAAATTGAAGATCCTTTGAAACGATTAAAAGTGTTAGTTTCAAGCACCCATTTTCGGATCAAGTTTTGGTATCAGAGTAGTTAGATTGTCGGATTAGCTTCTAATTGTGTTTAAAAATTTGGCTTCAGTTTCAGTATTGATTTCACTTTTTAGTGTGCAGAAATTTTGGGGCTTGTTAATATTCTTTTACAAGTGTGTAGTTTTGGAGTTACAGTTGTTATTTAGGAAATATAAATTCATGGGCAAGTCATTCAAACAGAACAACTAGATGAGCTTGAAGCCATATAAATGCTAACTCTAGGAAGAAAATATTTCTGAGAAGATGATTTTTACTCCTTGAAAGAGGAAATAGTGCGGTTAAAATGGAGCCACAATCCTCTAAAACTAAGAAAGAGGAGTATGTAAACAATATGATTTCAAAGAGAAATAAGTTGATGGGATTTGTTAAAGAGTTACAAGAAGAAATACATGCCAAGGATGCCCTCTTGGAAAAGTTGCTGACAAGGTGAAAAAAAGAAAGAATTTCCTTTAGATTAGATGCAAAACTATGGTGAATGCTTTGTAGTTTGTTCACATTTTAATTATTCCTCTCATTTTGTTTTAGATATTCCTTTGGGTCAATTTGGAAAAAAACTAAGGGAATTGGGTCTAAACTAATGGTTAAGATGGTATTTAACGGAAAGGGCCTTGGTAAAAGTGGACAAGGTGATGCTAAACCAATATAGGTAGAGGATCAACCTCGGTTTGCAGGATTGGGTTATTCTAGTTTGAAAATGGAAATTGGATAAAGTTCCAAATTATCTAAAGGAAGACAAGCTTCCAACATCCAAGCATCTATGCCACTAGAATTACATGATTCCACCATTAAGAGGAACAATGAAAGGTGTAAGAAAATAGGTAAACAAGGTAATTAAATTCCACCTCCTTCCACTTACACTACAAATAACTCCAAGGGAAAAATAATAATCATAAAACTTTAAAAATATCTTTTAGATGAACAATATATCTTTGGTCAACATAAATATGTGTTTCCTTCCATGTTTTTGAAGGTACTAATCATTTTACAACATATTTTGGAAGAGGAAAAATATGATAAAGAACTTAATGCCTTTGGGTGAAAGATATAATTGTGTCCCACTTGGTGAAAAATAATTTTTAAATATGACGAGTAAATAACTCTTTAAAACTACTATAAAATTTTAAAATTTTCGAGAAATGGGTGTCATATAAAGGTATACTTAATCTCTTAAAAATGCTTTCTTGTAATTTTAAATGTGTTTGGTCATGTTTTTATTTTTGGCAACTATTTTGTTGAAAGGTACAAAAAGTGCAAAAACATGGTACACAATTATATTCTTTGACCCTTTTGTGAATGATAAGGCAGTGCTAAAGCCCAATCTCTCCCTGGTAAGGCGAGAAATGGTAAAAAGGTTACCTCTCCTAAATAAAGGAATCATTCTCTAGATAGGTCTCAAGAAATGGAAAAATGGTAAGACTCTAAAACAGGAAGTTAAATTTTGTTCCCATCATAAAAGGAATGATTGTGATGTTAATATGTGTTGGTATGTTCCTTCATTCCAACATTGGAAATTTTTAAAAAGGAAAATAATGTCAAACACAAATTTGTTGATCTAACTCATGTAAATGCTCATTTTGGTATTGGGAAGTAAAACCACCTAAATGGATAAATACAAGTAATTGGATGGGTAAAACATTCCTCAACTTTATGTTTGCATTGAGGTAATCGGTGATAGTTTGCAAACATTTGCAAATCTATATTTTAGGTATTTTATCCTATGTTTATATTTAGCTTCAAAATAATTTGGAAGTAGTCCTAGAGAAGATTTGAGTGATATGTTCATCATACTCATATTCATATTCTCACATTTTTTGGTTATTCCATTTCTAAAAAAATAGTATGGAGGATATGGGCATCATCAAAATGTCTATTTTGAAACTTGCGAGTTTTATAGTGTTGTCATTTGTACAATTATTATGGATGCTTATAAGACCCATTTGGGAACTGTTTGATATTGTAATAACTAGAAAACTCATTATAACCACATGTGGTATTTGCACTAATTTATAAGACCCTTATTTTGGGAAAATTTATTTTTATAACTATCATATGTTGTTGCAATTTTGGTGTAAATTTTTACACTAACAAACTGGTAAGGAAAGGTACCAGGTGATCATTTTCAGATTATGTCAGTTCACCAATTTGGGCAAGAATAAAATTTATTATCTATCCCTTTATAGTTTAACATGTATGGATAGATTTGGTAGATTCACATTGATTTAGATATTGACTATAGCTATTTTTGGGCATTGATAGTCTATTTTATTCTCGATAGTAAATACTTGCAATTGTATAGAATTCGGATGGATAATGGGCACTAGCCTATTTGTGGATAGTTTAGATGTCTAGTATACTAATTTGTGTTTATGAAATATTAATTTAAGTAATCAGTTATATCACAAAGTGATAGTTGAACACTAGCTTTCCATAATAGAATGGGTGTTATTATCTCGGTCAGATAATTTTGATGGCATTATAGTGGGGTAAGATAGTTCATAGTTGTGTGCAAATTTGAAAGGGTTCAGAACCTTTAAGTTGAACACTAACTTAATTAGGTATTATTATCTTATCAGTTATGTAATTAGATAATTAAATATTTGCATTTTATTAACCTATAATGTTATTTCGGATTCTTATGTGTTTTTGTAATGCATGAAGAGATAGCATTATTTGTGGGTTGATAAAAACTTTTTGTGGACAAAAATTCTTCTATTAGGGAGGATTGATCAGAGATCAATTTTAGTGTCAAATTTTCCCTAAACTTCCCTAAACCATGCCATTACAAAGTAGATCCTTCAGAGATCTTTCCGATGACTATAAGAACATGGAAAACAAACACTCTGAGCTCAAGATAGGTCCAGTCAAAGTTTGGTCAATTGGAAGGTCAACATTGGTCAATAAGTCCATAGTGATGTGGACGTGTGCACAATTGGCCAAGTGGCTCACCAACAGCGGAAAAAAGTGGAAAAAGGAGAAAAAGGAAAAAATGAAGGTTGTTTGAGTTGTTTTCAACCTTAGTCTTTTTCTAGTGTAAAAAGTTCGTTAAAAAAGAGGCTTAAATTTGTTTATGGAAGGGAGCCCGACTACCATGAGGACTTATATATTGATCACCGATGTGGTGGGTCCTCAAGCCACCACGTGGCTTGCCACCACTTTGGCATATTTCATTATTGAAATATCACATTATTATTCATGGTTGAATTTTATATTACTTTGTAATTATTCACCATGATATTTGTGGTTCCAAGTCATTATATGTTGGCAATGCTCGAGGTCTATATTATGTGCCACACATTTATTCAAACCCCCACGCATTATCCTAACCGCTTAACCCTTATATCTCCAACACATTATATGCTAACTTCCTTTGCCACCACTTTGCATAATATCCTATTTGCCATGCATTTCCATTAAATCTTCCACACATTGTATTATCCCTCCAAATACACCGCTTACCTCTTATCTTTCCTAAATCCACGTAGCCACTTCCTATATACAATCTAATCAATGATTCAAATATACACAACACCATATTTTTTTGGCACAACAAAAAGGTGGAATAGATGTGGCCCAAGCCACGAGGATAATGGGTGGTTTAGCCCAAAATAAACCCTCATCCTTCTTTTACGCCAATAATTTGGAATTTTTACCCATTTTGAGGAAATCCCATGGAAAAATGGTAGGAAATGGGATTTTAACCCCCAAACTCATAGTTCTAAGACCAATATGCTAACTAACTCGCCCAATGAGCTTCTTGGATATAAAATGGCTCGCCTCAACTTTTACAAGGATAGTGCTAGGTCTATGTATAGGTAGAATAGGGGTACTTGAAGAAAAAGGAAATTTTGGAGTACTTCTACTCAAAACCAAAGCTTGAGTTATATATAAAAGTTGATCATAATTTCAAGAAAATCACGATGGTTTTATCATTTTTATGATTTGTAGCTTTTGGGACAGATTTTGTTTTGTTAAATTCACACAAAGGCATAGAACCCAAGGGAGACACAACTACAAGTGGATCAGGAAGGTGAAGGATAATGGATAAGCTACATTAATGTTCTTCGAGGTATGATATCACATTTTTGTTGTTTTTGATTAATCATTTGTTGAATGTAAAGGTTGTATTTTAATTTTAACATTATTAATGGACCAAGTTCACCACAAACCTCGGGGACATAGGAATTCCGAACCCCGTAAACAATCTAGTGTTGTGTTCTAATTTTTTTTTTAGTTTCTAATATTTGCAAGTAATTTAAATTCATAATATGAATATGGATGCAACTATAATCAGTAATTGGTAAAATTTTGAAAATCAATTAATTTTGAAAGAACTATTTTTGGGGCTTCATGAAATAGTCAAATTTTGAGTAAATTGTAAACTTAATTTCAGTTTGATTTCAGTCCTAAATCATATTTTTATCATTTTTTGGAAGTCTAAAATCCTTTTAATTTTATTAAAATTGAATATCCTTTAAAACTATTAAAATTTTTAGTTTCAAGCACCCATTTTTGGATCAAATAGGTTTCTAGGTAGCGTGATTTAGATAAGAGGAAAGTTATTGTGGTTTGAACATATGAATTTTTCATAAGATAAAAATTACATAGATTTGATGTAAAGGTCCTAAATATTATATAGATGGTTCAAATTCTATAGTTGAGTTGATCATGGGTGGTCTTAAGGGCTAAAGCTAAATACAGGTGTTGGAAATAGATGTTTAGTGAAAGATTTAAGCTGTGGGCCCATATTATGATTTATTTGATTGGTTAAAGTAAAAGTGTTACCATGGATGATTTTTAAATGTTATATTAATCATGTTTTTTTATTTTTATACCTTTACCAATAAATTTTTGTTGTTAGTATAGTTTACTCAGCCTAATGATGGGGTTGTGAGCATTTTTGGTACAAGATGGAATTTTTGGGCATGGCTGACCTATATTGGTCATTTGTGAATGTTATAATGAAGTATTTATAAAAAAATTGAGTTGAATTGGTCCAAAAAAATGAGGTAAACCTCCTTGGTTTGAATTTGAATCATGATAAGGGCATAAAAGTGAGTTTGTAGTGCAATTTGGAACTAGTTGAGAAAGAGAGAGAAAGTGTGACCTATGTGAAAGTGTTTTTTCAGGTATACATGCATGAATTGAGATATGAAAGTAGGTATGACATGTTTAAGAATATTTTCAACTTTTTTTGTAAGGTTTTTAAGAAAATCAATGTGAAGAATGTGAGATATAGAGTAATTTAAAGAAGATAGTGTGTGAAGAAGGGTTTGAAGGAGTTTAGATATGAATCTTTTGATCAGTATCAGCTGAGTTATAGCTCCATATCTTTAGTGATATCTTCATCAAAATATTTTTGATGAGTCATATTCATGCAAGTCTATTTTTGTGAGTAATATCAACAAGGGTTTAGGGTTTTTTGCTACTTTTGGGGTTGGTACATCACTAAAGAAATATCTTATGATGTCTAATTTTCACTTTAGTATTTTTTATGTGTGGTATTAGGAAAGTTTTTAGTGGTTTTTCTTCCCCTTGAGGGTTTCCCACTTATATCTTGTGTTATGGTTTTTTCCTCTTGTTCATGGTTGATTGAATGTATGTTTTATGATGTTGTGCACACATTAATGGATGGTTAATTGATTAATGGTTTAAGTTAACAATGTGAAATCAAAATTAAGTTTGTAAGGACTGATTCACCCCCATCAGTCCATTTTTCTTCTAATAAATACAAATTCGATCCTCTATTTTTGTTTTAAATTTAACACCAAGCACAAATCCTAACATTCTCCTTTTACTAACATGACACCTAATATTGTTCATGTTAGTATAGACTTGTCTTATGCTATCATCCCTACATAGCTCTTGAATGATTTCGCTCTATTCCCTTTCACCATATTTAGACACTATCAACCCTCCTCAACTTTAGGATAATGTAAAATATTCTTATTAAACCATAACTAATGGTACAAACCTCTATTATTCTACCATGGCCAATTTGATAAAGATTTTTTTGTTATTTTATTTTCTCACATTTCGGGCATGTACCGATGCTTCTCCCTTTTCACTTATAACTTTGGGGCATATCTCGATGCTTACATTTACCTTTTCTTAATACTAATAACCTTTTAATTTTCATTTCCTTTTATTAAGGCATCTTATGATTCCCTCTCTCACCCATCCTCTAGCCTATGGGAATCTCATGGTTCCTTCTATCTATCATCATCTTACATTCTAATCAAAAAGTATAATGTATGATGAGATAATAATATATATAATATTTGACTTATTTGACTGATCTATTCTTGTAGTAGGGAATGATATAATTGATGTGAAACTAATTTAAGAATAATTTGGAGAGATTTCAGTTATTTTGAATTTATATTAGAAATAACATCTTACAAGAGTTATAGGTGAGTTATCAAGTGATATTGACTTACTTATATAGCCTTCCATAGGTGATATATTATAATAAGGCTAATCCTAGGAAGATGAAACGACACAATAAAAGTATTAAAATTAGAAACAAAGTTAGGGAACATGAAATTTCAAGTCTAAAAACTCATCAAAGATCGTATTTCTCATCCTAATCAAATTATATGCTCCATGACATGAGGATTTTTATGTCAAATAGAAATTTGTATCATGTTACATAAGGATACTAAACTACTTTAATTAATTAATATTTCCTAAATTTATGATAGAGAAGAGTGTACAAATGACCATTCCACAAAATAAGTAGTGATATATAATAATTACATTCCAAGTGTGAGAATTTATCTAATTAAGGGAGAAAACCAAACATGGATTTGTAAAAGTTACCAAATTTTAGTGTTTATATTTCCTTCCTCTAAGTGTGTAATTGAAAATTACAAACTTGAAGAAAAATAATAACATTGTGTGAACAAACCCTTTATCTTCACTTGATAGTTGTTATCTAATGTGTTGGTTTTAGCACACTCCATAAATAAACCTACAAAATAGAGTGCAATCAATTTTTATTATAGAAAATGAATTGTAGCTAACATTATAGATAACTCTTACAAATTTTGTAACTTTTAACTTACATAAAGTAAATTAAAAGAGATGAAATTCATGGAAGAAATACACATGCTCATTACATGGAGGGAGGATTTCATATTCTTTTTTTACTTTGGAGATTTCAATTACTATTGAGATGTCAAGGATGGGTGTGATTAATCCCCAATTTTGATGAAGGAAAACTATAGTGTTGAGTACATGCAACCCAACACTAGAAGAGAGAGGAATTAAATTACCCTACCGAGAGTGATATAATACTAGTGTATCTAAATTTTTGGAAACACTAATATATTCATATTTTAAAACTTATAAGAGAAGAGGAAGGAAAACCTACAAATAACTTAGATACATTAATTAATTAATCATTTAATATTTTACATGCCCGATTATCTCATCCACATTAATATTAATTAATTAATTAATAATTTATGATCCTCACATCCCTAACCAACCTTCTAATTAGGATTTTTTATCCTACATATAAATCACCTTACTTTTCTATCTTTCATCCCATCTATTTTTATGCCCTAACTACCTTGGATTCATCCCCAAGTCATCTAATCCCACAATATGCTTTAAATCACTCATCCAGAGCTTAAAAGCATCCAAATCCACCTTAAATAAAAAATCATGCCCATTGGGGAAACTTTCCCGTGATCGCGACCACCTAGACTTGGTCGTCCATCGACCCACTTTAAAACAAGTGTTTTCTTTCCATTATGGACATCGGGATGCAATCACTCGAAAATCAAGAAATCAGAGAGAAATCAGAGCTTCTCGTGACTTCTAGAGCTTCCTGTAATAACTACAGACATCCCATCCATCATCCAACATGTTTTACATCACTCAAAATCTTCCTTTGATCTTTCTTACTTTATAGTTCTTTTATCAAGTTTTCTATCATATTATCTTTTCTTTCTTGTAGATTAACCTTTTTAGGTCTAGAGCAGCATCCAACCATCACTTAATAACCTCTTGTTCTAGTCCTAGTGCTTATAGGTTTCCATATTTAGCTATTTATTTTTGGCCTCATCCCAATCCTCCTAAACTTACCATGATCCGATCCTCCCTGGTCACCATCGACTAAGGGGCCTTATCCATCCAATAATCTTCCTAAATCAGCCTTTTCTATCCTTTCCCCACCTTTATGCCTTTACTTCTTTTCTATGTAGATCCTCCTACAATAGCTACATGTCCTTATCAGTTTCTAGGTTTCTCCCAGACTTTACAAGTCTACATATTTCATCTACAGCTCTAGATTCATCCTCCCAAGTCACCATCGACCTACATGTAGAGTCTGGGTCATTGTCAACCCAAACTAGGTAACCTTTATTTTGCAGTTATTGTCATCTAACTAGCTTTAGATCAGTTTTGCCATTTTTCAGATTTAGTGATAGCTTTGTTTCTACATGCTTTTGCTTTATTTCATCCTTATCTAAAAAAAGGGTTGACATCCACCAAGGAAGATAACTACTTCTTGGAATCGACATTATTCAGGAAGCCCCCACATATATTTATCTAATAAATCCCTTTTAGTCTTATTTGAAAGTTTGGACATCTACAACAATCCATCATTCAGTGCCTGTATCAAGCATCAAGCATCCGAGGTAACATAAACCCTCTATCATTTATGAGTTGACTAGTTTCTTTAGTAGCTAGTGCATTCATTTACATTAAAAAAGAAATTTAGACAAAATTCCTAGCACTCTGGTGGGACCACCCTTTAGGTGGTTTCTTTCTTTTCTATATCTTACTTTTTCCCACTAACACCTTTTGCAGTGAGGCCTTGCTTTATTTTTTATTTGGTTCGTGGCTTGGATCACCCATCACTCAAAAGTGTAGAAAAATAGGAAAAGTGTTATCAGGTATTCTTCTTTTCCTTATTTTCTCCTTTTGCATCATACCTTCCCTTCTTGTCTATGTACTCATCAAACATGTCACATCTTGTTTTGGGCTTAAAAATAACCTTTCCTTTTGCATCCTACTTTCTCACATAGCTTAAGTAGGGGTTCAATATTTTGCATCACACATCTTATCACACACAACCTAAAACTTCACAAATCAATTAACACATCAAAACATTCCTTTCACCTGGTTCACTGATTGGGATTTGATCACCCAACAGGAGACCATTTCAGACATCTCCCTAGCCACAACTTACTTGAGACCAAACATAGTTTTCCATCTCCTAGGTCCATTCACATCCATCCTCTTCACACTTTCTTAATTAGAACATAAAAATAATTGTTTTCTTACTTTCCTATTTAAAAATGGAACCAAAATTTTCCTCGAGTTCTTAGTAGTCCTCTGTGACCCCATCAGACCACTAGATTACTTCTAGGGCTTCCTCTAGCCCTATCTATGACTATCTTCATCATAGACCTTCCACCTCTCACCCACATTGATCCATAGACCATGATTCACCTCATTTCTTATGCATCATCCCTTTATCTCCATCACCTTATACTCCATTGCCTTATATCTCATCACCTTTATCCTCATCATCTTTAGCTCCATCCCAGTACACCATTCCTACTTCTACCCCATCATCTTTGACCTCATTACCTCGTGTCCTTCCTATGTCACCCAACATCACCATACCCACTTCTCTGGATATTCCTCATGAGAACCCCATCCATGACTTCCTTCTCCATAGGTATCAGTCATAGATCCTACCCCATCTTATGACATCTCTCCTCCCATCTCACCAAGGGATACCTCGATGAGCCTACCATATTAGATCTCCCTATTCTTTCCCCATCTCCATCATCTCATTATGATCCCACTTATCACCATGCTCCTACATCCCCCAAACAATCCAATCCTCATCACATGACATATTTAGAAAACCATTTCCTAATCCTCCACTAGCCAGTTCATCTTCACCTTCTACATCACACCTATTTAACCCATTCTCAATCAATACCATACATCAAACACCTCTTTCCACATCATTCTCACCCATTTCCTCATCTAATTCCATCCTAAGTATTGCACCCTTGGCCCCTTCTAACATTATTCCTACATCTATCACATCTATAGTCACCTTACCTACCTCCCTTACTTCTACTTGCTTCTCTTACAACCACATCTAGTCCTACTCTCACTACATTTGCATCATCAGCCTTGGCCACACCTATCTCCTCATCTACACCCATCACCGCATTACATTGACATCCCTTCACACACATTTATTTTCCTACCCACATCACCTCATACTATGTCTACCCTAACATCCCTACCACCTATCTTGTCACTTATGACCACCATGCTTAGCTCATCTTCCACATCCACATTTTTTATACACCTCCCCAATCCACTCATGTGCCTTTTGACACTCATACCTCTTCCATCCCCTATCCTATCCCATCCACCATCTTCCCCATCTCACATAGATATCATTAATCACATCATCTAGATGCCCCTCATCATCATCACCACACCCCCACCTATTACAGATCCCACACCTACATCTATTTTATCTACTTCATCCGATTTTACACCTCCATCCCCATCTACTCTAGTAGATCCTATTCCTCTATACACATCTATTCCACCTTACCTATCTTACCTTCCATATATTCAGTATTGGTCCCTCTTTCCATGCTTCTACCTACACCTACCACATCGACCATTGTCACCATATCCCCATTATCTCCCTCTTCCTCCACCACCTTCATCATTTGAACAATATTGGAGGGCACTTCAACTTTTCATTGACTATAGGTGACCCTCCTGTCTCATCCACACAACCAAACATTCCCACATCTAGCCAATCTTTACCCTCCCTAGAATCCATCATCATAGAAGCTACTTCCGCCATCAACCACCATGCCATCACTAGATCCCCTAGTAGAGATTATTTTCATCCCTACCAAGGGTACTCCTAAAAAATCCAAATCTAAAGACCTTGGCATTCTTCTTCCACAATAGTCCCTTGAGCATCCCCATAAGAAGATTGACATCCCTCCAATCAAAACCAAATCCACATCCTCCATCTTGGGGCCACATCCATCCATCTTAGGCCCCCTCCTTCATCATGATCCAAAACATCTAATTCTCTCCTAGGGCCAGCCCCTTCATCAAAAACACCTCTAATTATCCAGCCATCTAGGCCTAAATCATCCACCACCACTTCTCTTCTAGACCACCTAGACCTCGACCTAGTCCACCTTTACCTTCACCATCCACACCATCCTATAATTTTCTGGTGCCCATATCGAATCATATGTGGAGGTCCTCCAACATTTTCTTCATACTTATATCATCATGCTTCCACCTATTAGAGCCTTTGATCCAAACCATTTGAAGCCCTCATGGTTCAATTCTCATCACATTTGTGCTTATCATCACACCCCCGGGCCATGACACTGAGCATTGTAAGGCCCTATACTATTTTCCATGATCTTATTGAGTGAGAGGACCTCCTGATGAGTGATTCCCTCACCACCATCTACTACTTCACCCATAGCACATCTGATCCTTTTACCACATCTCCATCCGATCAGCCTCTTGATGAGGGTCCTCCCTTTTTTATCGATACCATTCACCTTGATACACCATCTTCCTGACATCCATATCCTTTGACATCCATTATCTTATCCACATCCCTTTCATTGGGGGAACATCTTCTCCCCCCCATTATTGATCTTTTAGCATCCTTCTTCTCGTCTCCATTGATTCATCCTCCCGCTAGGGGGACTTCATTCTAGGATCTATCTATTTCTAGATTAGTTCCTTTCCACATTTGACATCATCTTATCTCATCCACATTGGTTCATCCGATCATGCCTTTCATCCTTTCCTCCTATGACCACTTTTGTGGCCATATATTTTCCTCCCTTTGGAAGCACCATGGCTCTCATTTAAGAACTCACCATCGTGGCACATATTTTTATATGTATTTAACTTATCTCATCTAGTCCTTAATGCATCTTGATCATCATTTTGATCCATCATATAATCACATTTGTCTCTCTCTAGGGGACCTTTCACTCATCTTAGACACATACCTTTCACTTCCTTGAGGGTTAGTGCATTTCATTTTATTTTACTTGTTTATCTCATCCCATCTTCCAAAATGTGACACTAATTTCTTAACTTTATTAGAATGTCACTACTCTAGAAAGGAGCCAATGTGGAATTTTTTCCCCTAACTGGATCGGTCCATATGGTAAACTGGAAGTGGAACCGCTTAATGCATTGCACTTTGTGACCATTATTTTGTTAGCACATTTACCAATGTTCCCTTATTCATGTCTTTAGATCATTCCTCCATCTTAGCCATTTCCATTTCTCATTGTGATGATTTGGAACTATGTGGTCTTCATCACTTCCTAGATGTGACCTTAAATATGGGCACCATGGCTCTTCCCATATCATTTTCCTTATGGATAGGTTCTCCCCTTTGGTGAGAACTCCACAATCATCACATCCATCTCCTATCATTCACCTATTGGAACCATGCAAAGGGTCCAAGGGTGTTTCTTGTACATCATTTATCCCCTCCTAAGTGGTCTACTTAGCTAGTCCCATCTCTCCCCATGTAAAATCAAAATCATGGATGCTCAAATCAAAATCAAAGTTATAAAAAAAATATTGATCCCTCGAAGGACATTGTTCATGCAAAAAAAAAGAAATCAAAAATCAAAAAAAAATAAAAAAAAAAGTAAATAAATAGATCCCTCAAAGGAAGGACTATCATTTATTCTTTCCATCTATATATTGTAAAAGTAGACCATACCCTTGAAGGATGGCTACTCCTTATGGAATTTGAAGGCTTCCACATTGATCAACCTTCCATTTTATCAACATCCTAAGAAAGCTTCCCGCATTGATCAACTTTCTCTTTCCCCTTCCTAGAGCTGGGGCATAGTTTAGGGAACACCACTTTTGGAGAACCCTCTTTCCTCTATACAAGTTTCATCTCAAACCCCTTTTTGTCATGTCAACATTAGGTCTATGAGATCATCTCATCCATCATTTCCTTATGATATGTGAAATGACTAACTATCGTTGGTTATTTGCTAACATCTCTTTGGTCACATGTGCCTTGCGTTACTTGGATCCCTTTTTGTTTACCTCAAATAAGTTGGAGGCATATTTTCCTTGTACATTCCTCTCACTATAATGTAGTGTTGTTTGCACCTATAGGTTACCACCATTTTGAGGAGGCATTTTTTCTAAATCCTATCACATCTATCTTTCAACACATCTTTCTTCATCTCAATCACCTATATGTTATCTATCTATCCTACAACACACTCATCATTCATCACATTCATTCTTAATTTTTTTCATCACATCTTATTCATATACATTTTAATCATCATGATCAAATTTAAATACAAAACATGTAGTCCTAATCATCACATCACACACCTATATCATCATTCTATTCATACACATATCAATAACCATCTAATCATACATTTATCCCACCATCATCATCAAATGTAAAACAAACATGCAATCTAAAATCACCATCACATCTAATCTAGAAGCCATAATCATGACATATAATACAAGATCATCACCACATCAAAATTAAAATCATCACATCATACAATAGACACATGGGAAAATATAACACATAATGATCCACGAAAAAAAACCATATGTGTGTGTGTGTGTGTGTGTGTGTGTGTGTCAAAAGAGTATCAATACATCATGGCCCTCTGAGGGCTCCTTTAGAGCTGAAATACTATCAAAATATGTAAAATGAATATATGAGGCTCTCAAGTCCTCATCTCTAGGGGAAGGTACAACACCTGACCCCTACACATCTCCACCACCCTCGTGGACTCCCTCTACTTACTATGGTTATGCCACACTAGCTATACTCCTAGATGGCCCATCTCCTCCACCTCCATCCCTTGGAGATGATCCCAATAGCTCAAGGTCTTTGAAACTTCTTGAACAAAATCCCCTCATAATATCTAGCCTCTATGGCTAGTGCTCTGTATCTATCCATAGAAATCATGCAGGGAGGTCTACTTGTCCCGACCCCCTTTGGAGCTTCTAGGTACCACTCACTAACTTTATCACCAAAATAGTAGTCAAATCACCAAAAACAGTCCCTATAGGCCTCCCATACCACTGTAGTAGTGGTCCCTCTCTCCTAAAAAACTTGGTCTCACTCTCTGCATGACCACATCCCACTTTTAGAGTTGTGTCTCACTCTACACATGTTTGGTCTCTCTTGACCCTCATATGATCTAGCTGACATGTAAGTGTGCCACCTCTATAGACTCTCCTACTCCATCACCTCCACCTCCTCTAAGAGCCACATCAACATAAACCTCCATATCTCTATCTCCTCCTCTCCTCCCTCCTCAACCACTAAAGCCACCCATGTTGTTGTCATGTGCCAATCATAGTAGTACCCCTCTCCTACTCCCATCATCATCATCATCCCATGATGTAGACCTCCTCCTCTAGTGGGTCTTCCATAGTAGGACTCGACAAATCTCTCTATCTAACTCCTCCCTCCTATACAAAATGGGATCATGTGGACACTGAATGAATGACTCCAAACTATCATCTCACCTACTGTCAAACTATACATGACCTCGATCATCTCAGACTCTCATCCCTGGACCCCTTGTGTTCATCTCATACCCCTGTAACTCTACATCCACACTGACCAAGTGGGAAATATCCATGATATGGCCATCCATCTAACCTAATCAATATCTAGCTTTGTAAATCTAATCTACATACCAATCCACCCCTCTCTCTCCCTGTCTCAAAGGCCTGATCGGCCCTCCATCTTAGAAAATCCAACCTCTAACTGAATATGGTCACCTATGACCCATGGAAGCCCTGGTGGCCTAATCACAATAATATGCTCGTAGGCCCAGTGTGTAGCAAGAATCCTACATCCAATCTTGACCTCCTACCTACCATATATCTAGATAGCTCATGATAAACCTAAGCCAATAATGTGGTCCCAAATGAAAAAAATTTTGGTGGTCAACAATGTCGGCCACTGAACAAGTCAACGCCCATGGAAACCGAGATCCTCCTGAGTCTAGAAAATCATAGTAGGACACTTACCATCATAACCATGTAAATCAATTGGTTGCATGCCACCCCAACCTCATATCTCTGCTCATAAGAAAATGCCCCTAAAGAAAATATGATAAGGGGCATCATCGGCTCCAAATAGCCACATCAAAACTACCAATCTATCATCACTAGTCATGGGAACTATCTTCTCCCCTGTATCGGAATCTTGAGAATCGATACACATCCTCCAAGGGTGATAGTCATCTCCCTATGTCTAAACCAAAATGTACCAATCTATCGATCCCATCTCTCCACAAGAGAAATCATAAGCCCCACATCTCATGGGATCCTCTAATAGTGTCTAAATCCACCTAATCGACTGTGGATAGATGGTCCCACTCAACATCTATCACATCCCCTCTGATATACTCATAGAAAGTAAGTGACACTCGGTCTGAGATATAAGGTCTCTCGGGCCTACAATCACAAAAAAAATATACATATCAGACCCATGATCCAAAAATACATTTAAAATGCATTAAATTTTCATCCAAAATCAAATCAAACCCTAAATTATCAATTTTACCCTAGTCGATGTTGACCCAGGTCAAGTTGATGCATTTTTAGTCAAATTGATGAGCCCTAGGGCCCAATCAACATCGACCCACCCGGGGGTCACCACCAACCACCCTAGCGTCATCCACTTTTTACAAAAAAATGCAAAAAAATAAAATAAAACATGAAATTAAATTAAAAACCAATGTGATTTTTGTTACTCACCATCCTCCGCACCCTCTATGCACTTCCTCACAGCTTAGATAGCCTCCATTTTTCAAATCTCTTTTTCCTCACTCTCTCTTTCTCATCAAACTTTACATGCATGAAAATGAGCTTTTTCATTGACCATTGGGCTTATATAGCCCACCAACACTGGTGTCACATCGATCCCCCTTGGGTCACCATCGATTGGCCTTAGTCATTCCATCGACTAGCCTTACCACCAACCATTTTGGGATTTCTCCCCTTTTCTAGCATCCCTTTCTAGGGCATTATCTCTTGTTGACCTTAAATCCACATTTATGGTCATATCTATTTTCCCCTTTGGGCATTTTCATACAACATCAATCTTCTGAGCATACATACTCTTCAAGTCCACATTCGTGGCTATATTTTTTCCTTTCGGGCATGTTAATCATATTTATTCCATAAGTCCACACTTGTGGCCATAATCACTCCTCTATTGGGCATTTTATTTTACAATCCTATCAATCTATGCATGAAGTCCTCCTTTGAGGCCATACTCATCCTCCCATTTGGGCATTACATTCATTATATCAAGTCCTCCTTTGAGGCCATATTATATCAAGTCCACTCTTGTGGCCATATTCATGCCTTCCTTAGGGCACCATTATTATTTTTCATCAAAGTCCACCATTGTGGCCATATCTATCCTTCGGGCATATACACTTTTCTAAAGTCCCACTGGGCCATACCTTTTCCCCACTTGGGGCATATTTTACTTTTTTTTTTTTCTTTTTTTTCCTTTGTGGCCATACTTTCCCCTTTGGGGCATATTATTTTGTACTCACTTTTCATCTTGCCTTATTGGCCATTCTTTGTGTCCCATTGGGCACCTTATCATGCATCCTGTCCCTTATGGATGATGCATACCTATTTTTCCCAATTCTCATATGTATGAAGGATTTCACATACCTTTTCACATATAGTTTCACATATTTTGATGACTTTCCCATGACCATTGGTCATCTCATCTTGCATCCATACTACAGTGGTCTTCACCCACTCATTGGTCCATAGAACATTGTTTTTCATCTCCGTTGAGACTACAATTTCCCCTATCGATGTGATATTGGAGTCACCACCATAGTTTTCCATCCTTATTGTGAATCCTTTTTTCCTGGGGAATCTTTCCTTGGTTATGCTTTCACCCATCTTTTCATCACCCACCCACCCTTCATCAAGAACTTTTTCAAAACATGTCATCGATTTCCTTTGACATCATCGATCCCCATTTGAGGGGAGCTCATCATCAATCCTTTATCCTCATCCAACCCTTTTTATTTTTGTCTTGTGGTTTGCTACCACAAAACACTCAACAAAAAGGGGAAAAATGTAGACACCTAAAATCGGTATCTATGCCTTCATTCACCCGCACATGCACATATTTTAATTTAATCATCCCCCTTCATTCAATCAAATGCCCATCCAATCCTTATTAATTAATTAAGATACATTAATTAATTAATCATTTAATATTTTACATGCCCAATTATCCCATCCACATTAATATTAATTAATTAATTAATTAATTAATCATTTAAGATCCTCATAGCCCTACCAACCTTCTAATTAGGATGTTTTATCCTACATATAAATCACCTTGATTTTCTAGCTTTCATCCTATCTATTTTTATGCCCTAACTACCTTGGATTCATCCCCAAGTCATCTAATCCCACCAATATGCTTTAAAGCACTCGCCCAAGCCTTAAAAGCATCCAAATCCCACCTTAAATAAAAAATCATGCCCATTGGGGAAACTTTCCCCGTGATCGGTGCCGACCCAGCTTGGTCACCATCGACCCACTTTAAAACAAGTGTTTTCTTTCCATTATGGACATGAGGATGAAATCACTTGACAATCAAGAAATCAAAGAGCAATCAAAGCTTCCTCGTGACTTCCAAAGCTTCTATGATAACAATACAGACATCCCATCCATCATCCAACGTGTTTTACATCACTCACGATCTTCCTTTGTGAGATTTCTTACTTTTATAGTGCTTTTATCAAGTCTTCTATCAGATTATCTTTACTTTCTTTCAATTAACCTTTTACATGTCTAGAGAAGCATCCAACCATCACTTAGCAACCTCTTGTTCCAGTCCTAGTGCTTACAGAGTTTGTTTCCATTCAGCTATTTTCTTTTGGCCTCATCCAATCTTCCTACTATAGTCACCACCGATCCTCCTTGGTCATCATTGACTAGGGCCCTATCCATCCAATAATCTTCCTAAATCATCCTTTTTCTATCCTTTTCCCCACCTTTCTACCTTTTTACTTTTTCTACAAATCCTCCTATAGCTACAAGTCCTTATTAGTTTCAGGTTTCTCCTAAGACTTTATAGAGTCTGCATATTTCATCTATAACTCTAGAATCATCCTCCTAGGTCATCGTTGACTTGCCTATAGAGTCTAGGTCACCATCGACTAGACTAGGTAACCTTTATTTTGTAGTTATTGTCATCTAACTAGCTTTAGATCAATTTCTTCCATTTTTTAGATTCAGTGATAGCTCTATTTCTACATGCTTTTGCTTTATTTCATCCTTATCTAAACAAACAGGGGTTGACATCTACCAAGGAAGCTAACTACTTCTTGGAACTAACATTGTTCGGGCATCCCCCACATCTATTTATCTAATCAAATCATGTTTTAGTCTTATTTTCAGGTTTAACAGCAAAGTAGAAAATCCATCATTCAATGCCCGTATCAAACATCAAGCATCAAGGCCTATGCCCCCAAATCCTATTCTTATATTTGTGTCTAAGTAGTGTAGAGGATAAGAAATTAAGTACTCATTCCCCACATTGCAGAATTTTTGTTTGATATATCCTAAGAAACCTATAAATGGCTGATAGAATCTAACCAAATTAAAAATTTACGAGAATATGCCCCTTATCTAGGAATTCCCTTTTCGGTCGAGGTCCCTACCACGGTTTGAATGTAATGTATTATTTTTATTTATATTTAATTATGTCACTTTTAAATTTTTTTGCATATTTCTAAGCATATTGTACTTGTAAAAAACATGTTCCTATGTCTAATAATCCATTTCTATATATAGAATATATCTTGATAAATGTCACCTCTTATGAGGTGTGTTTGGTAAACGTTTTTCAAGTGAGCAACTCAAAATAATAAATGTGTACTCATGTGATGATTTTTATAATCTTTGTAGTATCACATAGAAGGATGCAATGGTGGCCACCATTAGGACCTTGTACCTACAAAAGGGACTATACGGGGTGGAAACCATGATGCGTAGATAAAGCAACATGAAATATGCAACAAAAAATAATACATATGTATATGAGTAAGAACAATAGTGTAAAAAGTGTCAATTATGTGATAATTTGGGTGAGTAATAATATAATAGTGTAGTTTTATCAAGAGTTTCATAAACTAGATTACTAATAGTATAGAAACATCAAAATAGTAATATCCAAGCATGTCATATGCTATATTACAAACACTATAGTAATAGAAACAACAATGTAGAGACAAGTTATCAATAATATAAAAACATAGTCACACATAGGCATAAATCCACAAATATGGAACCCCCACAATGTCAAAGGATAACCACTTTATAAGGAATTATAGGATGCATAAAGAAATACAAGTACACAAACACAAGATAAGTATAGATCCAAAAACATGGGACACCTAGAGTGTCGAAGATAATTAAGGCATTTAGGCCATATATAGTAGCCAATCATAGAATTGTAATCAATCATGATAAGATTCAGTTATAAGCACAAAGTTAAATAATGAAGTAGTTGAGAAAGGGATGGTTTTTATAAGAAATTTGTTATAATAATTTATCAAATAAGTATATAAAATATTTATAATAAGAGCATAGATAATAAGATAGGTTAGCATTGAAAAAAATATGTGTTAGCCCTATTAGCTTAAAAGATAACATAAACACTATGTATATAGTCAAGAATGATGAGGAAGTGCAAAGTAATTGCCTTTGAATTGAAAGAACCTACATAGTGTGGGAGATCCCCACAAATAGTAATGTCAATGGGAAGGAACCAAGATAACACCTATAAGACTATATCATCATGTGGGTGTCCTACATAAAGCTCATTACATCTCATGAATATAATTGTTTAAAGAGAATATATAAAATTTATGATATCTATCAAACCATCCTAACAATAAGCATGTATTAAGTAATAATATATCAATTCAAACAATAAAAATGTCCTAGCTTTGTATTTGTGAAACATGTTAATTTTTATATTATGTGATCATTTGAATGTTTTTGAGTTTTTTCGAGCTATGTACAAAAATAAGGTAACACAAGAGCCTATATGTTGTCAAGGATATCATTTTTGTGGGGTCAAATATTATAATTTTGGATGGGGTAAGATCAAACTTCAATGAATCATAATTATATATAGTCTTGTTAGGATCTATAGTGATAAGGATATATTCTCAGTGGTTTCCATGAATTTAACATGTACGAATAAAAGTATCATGACATGGACTCTTACTAGAGTCAACTCTATCAAATGGGTGTGAGTGTTTCAATTATAGGAGTCTTCTGAACATAAGGTGATATCGCCATTTTCTTTTATCATATTGATGTTAGAAATGTGAGATTAATAGTGGTTAGTGTCATTTATAGATACACAATGATATTCACAAAAGGTATTAATTGGTTTCTGAGATAGATTTTTAGTAGATCGATGCCATAGAGAGGGTAAAGTAAGTAACTCAAGATTGAAAAATATAGATAATAATTATGTTGGGTATTTATATGTGTTGGGATGGTGATATATATAACAACAAGTACATGATCTAGTGTATTAATAACATGTCCCAATGAATCGATCCATCTATAGGGGATGTGGCATGCATAATCAAAGTAACATAAACGAAGGTTTTATATCAATAAAAATTTAATCTAATAATGTTAAGGAATAGTTTAAAAATAGTATGGAACATATATTTATCTTTATAAAATGGATTAAAATTCAATTTACATAAGTTTTCATTAATATGTGCATCTCAACATTGCTATTTGGGAAATAATCATCAACATTGTATTGTAGTATTGCATTAACCAATAATTTAGTATTATTATATGGAGTATCAATAGTAGTATGATAAATAGGATATAAAACATATTTTTAAAAATCAATGGTGATAAATTAGTGGTAGTATTCGATCCATGACTAGATTCTCTTATGACATAGGTTAGAAATTTATCTACATGTATGAGTTTATGAGGGGGACTAATAATAATTACTTAAGAGGTAGAGGTGTCAAATTTGTAATATTGTAAGGATATTGGTCAAAATCCATGGTATACTCACATCCATCATGTATGAATTTGAAAAATTAATGAATACTAGATGGAAAAAATTACATGTCATTGATCCAAGGATGACCTAAAAGAATATTATAATGTAAATTTGTGTCCATGATGTGAAATGTAGTGGGAATCATTTTCGGGCCAACCCAAAGGTTAAGAGTAATAGTGCATAATGGAGATCATGTAATATTATCAATTTCCTTGTGGTTGTAATATTTACGTTAAATGTATGCATTTAAATATCCATCTTTTAAATAATCAACAATGAAAATAATTATATCAAATCCATTATCGATCAAGACACAACTAAAAAGGAATCCTTACAATTGTGACGATATATAAGAAGAGGTGAGCATGGGTCCTCATTGAGTGGAGGTGTGATATAAGTTGAAATAAATGTGATTACCTTATACAAGATTTGTATATGTCCATCATAGATAAAAAGAAAAAAATATGAGTATTAGGTGGTAAGATGAAATATTCTAAAGTCTAATGTAAGATAACCTTATAAATAGACACCTTTTTCAGGTTCAATAAGACATATCTTAACAAGTGTTTTATTTCATTATTCTAATATACAAAAAATTTAGAATTACCACTATATTTAGAAGATTGAACTATAGGTGATGGGGAACACGTGGGTTTTCCTTAACTAGTTGCTTATTATAGCCTATTGTGACAACAATATATTCAATAGCCATGGATGAATAAGAAAATCAACGTTGATGTTTCTAATTAGGATGAATATATTCAACTTGTATATCAATATAAGTAAGAACCTCATTAGTCATAAATATGTAGAACCATCATAGAGACCCCATTGGCTAGGACAGCTATGGGTTTGGACATGGTTAAAGGGATGATAACCCAACTTTAATGAGGGAGTGGTCCTTTAGGTTTGAAATGAAGATCATAGAATATTGAAGGAAGATTCACGGTGACAAATAATAACATAAATTATAATATCCCAATATCATTATAAGAAACCCTAGGGCCATTAGGGTTTGAACAATAGATATAATTCAAAAGTCGGGTTCATAACATGTTTACACAATAATTTAATTATGTTATGGAAGGTACAAAATAATACATGATATGTAAGGGTTTTTAATAGGATATTATTTTGATCTTACCAAAAACATGAATTAACAATTACAATTGATAAATGATACATAAAATACATAAGAGGATATGAAAAATTATATGGATAGATCTAAAAATCATATCCTAATGTGTAACTACGTGGAAAAGAGATATTAGAAAGGTGAAATACTTTGATATAAATTTGGTAACTAGAAACTAATATGGTGTAAGTCTGTATGAAATTTTTATGATCCAAATAAATAGTTTTACATTCACAAATGGAAGTGTATAGTCTTTTAACCTTTTACAATTGGGTTTGGAAACTTCTTATATGCTTTGCTGGACTAAAAATTCCATTCAATGTATGTCAATTTTTTTCACACAACCTCATTATTAATTGTAATCATCTACAAAAAAATATAAACCCTAAAAACCTATAGTATCCTTCATTAAAACATTAGAGAAGAAAATTTATAAAATCATGTGTGTGGTGAGGTTGGAATTACCTTGGTAGTTAAACTAACCAAACCAATCTACATGATACACTATATTCCATCATGAAAGATAATTCCACATGTATCTTAGGTGCTTGTGCAAGTGTGAGTGTGATCTAATCTAACCCCATATGGGTTCCCTATGTATCTTTAAAAAAATAATATTTCACCCTTAACCCTAGGTCATATATCAAGATATGGATAACTGACATATGGCTAACATAATATCTTATCATGTCATATCATATTTATTTATGCTTTCATATGCTTAGTGGGTCGGTCTTAGGGTTCTGGATAGTATAGTAGGGTATATATATGAGTTAGAGTGTAGGATATTATCATGATATTGAGTGCTTTTATATTATTGTGTGGTTTGGATATTTCTCCCCTCAAAGTGAATACAATAGTATACTTTCATATTGTGATCATTTCTCTATAATTGTATGTTCTTCGTGTTCTATTTTTTTATATTCATATCTATCTATGTAATTTCATTACAAGTGGTATCTAAGCTTTATCTCACCCAAAAGCGCATCAAAAACCTAATTTTAGAGATTTATATATATATGTGAATAGGTAAATAATGTTTTATAAAATATTTTTGTGGTGTTTAGAAATCACTCAAGTAAGATCCTCTACAAATTTCAATATTGTTTGACTTGTCATGAAAAATATATCTCAATTTTAGTGTTTTTCATAAAATCACTCTATAGATTGTAAATTGTGGAAATTTTCCAAGTTCTTTACATTTTTAAAAGAGGATAAAAATTGGTTTGAGTGTGTTCTTTAATATTTTTCATAATTAGCTGAATTTCTGTTGAAATCCCAAACCTAAAATTCGGCCTTGATTCAAAAAATGACAAGACCTTCCACAAGAAAAAAATCCCTAGATACCGAGGAGGTAGTAGTTGGGGATTAGGATTCAAAAGGGTAAATATTGTATCCTTAGTACTAGGGTTTAATATATTTGATCCTCAGGTAATCTAACTTGAGTATGATTTGTTAAGACTCTAGTCTGAAATGCCCTAGAAAGAAGATGTGGAAAACATCAATCAATGCTTAGATGATATCATGTAAAAACTCAATGAGAATCTAATGGTTCATCATTAACCCCATATAAAAAAAAAGTTGGAGAAACTATCTAGGGTGGATCTTATAACAATACTAATAAAAATCCAAATACTCTACATGCCTAGAATGTGATGCCAAAATTTTAAATGCATAAGATTTATTGAAAGGATCTACTCAATTAGATTAACCAAATGGATAATTTCTTTAATCTACATCAAATCCCATCTCGATAAAGGGTGACCATGGAATCCCTATATTTTGAACCTGACTAATTCATATGGTATGTATGGTTATGTGGTCAAATCCAAAAGAGTGGTCTCAAGGTCACATGGAAAGTTTTTACTAAAGATTTGCCTAATGTGTTAAATAATTACTTTAGCCAATTAGAAAAGTTAAGAAAAACATGACTAGTCAAGGATTATGTTCATTAATTCAAAGACCTATTCTTGAAGGTGGAAAATATTATTGAAGAGAATCTGAATGACCTATTTCTTAGGTCTTAAGGACCACATTGAGCACATGGTGTGTTTGTGTAATCCACTTAAGGTTTCTGTTTCTATTATCATGGCACGTAGGGAAGAGGACAAATTATTTTATAATGAAGGGAACACATTCAAAATCATAGTAGTCTGCATCATCACTCCCTCAACCTACTAGATTGAATCTTCAAAAAATTGAAGAGAAAGGAGAAAAGGCTTGTGTTTTAATTATGATAGAAAATATACTAAAGGACATTGATGTGCTGAAAAAGAAGTTGTTATACATGGAGGACATTGATGATGAATTCAAATATGAAGAAAAATAATTCAAGGTTATGGATGAACTAGGGTTGATGATTCCCAACCTATTATTTCTTGTCATGCATTGTCAAGTGTTATCTCCCCACAAACCCTCAAGGTGAGGGGTCATTTAAAGGAACAATATTGATTGACTTTGGAAGCACACATAATTTTATCAATAATAAGTTGGTTGCATGTTTGAATTGTTTTATTTATCCAACCCCATAATTTCAGGTCATGGTTATAAATGGAGGTACAATTAATTGTTTAGGGAAATGTCATAGTATCAAAATTGACATGGGAGACTACAAGCTAGATTCCCCTATGTTTTCTATTTCTAGGTGGAGTAGATATTGTTTTGGGAGTCCAATGGCTCATAACCTTGGGTATAATTGAAATGAACTTCCAGAATTTTTTTGTTCACAAGGAAATATGTTTGAGTTAATAAGTTGCATGGAAACTCTCCTCAAGGGTGAGAACTCATAAAATCCAACTCATCAGGGGGCCTAACTCACAATTGATTAAAATGAAAGATAAATAATACATGGCCTACATACCACCATATTCTCATGAGAGGAGAAAAATATTTAGTTATTGTTGAGGATATGCCATTAGTCTAGACACCTAAGCAAGACATTTTTCCAAAATCTCTCCTCATTTCCAGCCACCACCCACCATATCAACCTTGAAGATCCACCCAAAGGTTCAAGCAGTCAAAGAACAAAGTGCACACTAGCAGAAGAAGGTAATCCATGAGTATCAAATCAAGGAGAAGATCCATGACAAGGCAATAAAAACTTGGGAGGAGGAATATTTCTTGTACCAACATCCAACTATCATCAACATTTAGGACTACAAAAATGCGTAGCAAAATACATAATTGGCCAACATTAGAGATAATGTTACTTTGAAGAGGAGGGGAATGTTATTCCCTTAACCCTAGGTCATATATTGGGATATGGATAGCCAGCCAATGTCTAACATAATCTCTTATCATGCCATATTATATTTATTTATTATTTTATATGCTTAGTGGGTCATCCTTAAGACTCTAGATAGTATAAGGGGGTATATATATGAGTTAGATGGTAGGATATTATCATTATATTAAGCACTTGAGTCTTATTGTGTTGTTTAGAGGTTTCCCCCTTGAAGTGGATACATGATTATACTTGTATATTGTGATCAGTTATCTATTATTGTATGTTCTTTATGTCCTATTCATGATGATATTCAGATCTATCTAAAACAATTCATTACAAATAATAACGGGCTAACTATATAATATAGAATGTACCCTACATAGTAGTCACTTTATGTAGTATTATTTAACTACAAGACATAAGCTATTTTATACCTTAAACCCATTTAACAATTCTTGGAGTGAATTTTCTCTTGCCAAGACACGATTCTATGACCTTTGTATGCTTAAAAATGGAAGAATCTAGACTCTTTGACCTAGTTGAGTGCTTAAAACCTATAGTAGGGTCTATTCTAATTAATTTTTAATTGATTTAAGAATATTTTGGAGAGCCTTGAGTTATTTTATAATGATATTTTTAATAGTATCTTGTAAGATTCGAAGATATATATTAAGTGATGTCAAGTTTCTTATATAACCTTTCATAGATGAAATATTCTAATAAGAAAAACACTAGGAAGATGAAATGACAGAATACATATATTTAAATTGAAACTAGAGTTAGAGAACATGAAATGTCAAAAATATACAAGTCATCTAGAACCATATTTCATAAATGACTAAATTGTATGGTTTAAGAGAGGAGGATTTCGATGTGAAATATAAAGTTGTATCATGTTTCATAGGCATTATTTACTTCTTTGATTAGTTAATATTTCCTAAATTTATGATAGAACAAAGTGTGAAGATGTGAAATGCATGAAATATATAAAGAGATATAAAGATTGGATTTTGGATGTGATAATTTGTCTTAGCAAGGAGAAGAACCAAACTTGAAATTACAAAAGAATAAGCTACCAAATTTTAGTATCTACAATAATGAGGCTCTATGTGTTCAAGACCATAGAGATACCCAATATAACTTTGATATGAAGATTCACATTTTTATGTTAGGAGGTATCTAGATATTTTTTTACTTTAGGTGGCATGTGGATTTTTTTACAAGAGGTATCAAGAGATTTTTGAGCTACTTCTTTGAGTTCTATTCCTTTAGTGGTTGTGACATTTGTTACTTCAAGTCATGTGGACCTTGCTACATAATTTTTTCTTTGATGCCTTATTATTTTAGGTTATATACACACAATTTATATACCACTATTATTAGGTATGTGACATTAGAATTATGAAATTTTATTATTACCTTTCTCTCTTTGATGTGTAGGTGCCTAGTTGTTAGTAATTGTCATGTTACAAGGTTATAAATCATATTTTTGAAGTCAACTTGTGTTGTGTTTATTTTTCTTGTATGATGTTGGGATGTTATGTGTTGTTTGGGAAATATTTGAAATGATGAAAATAAATTTCTTATCTAGTAGAATTTTAGGAGAAATGAACTAAACTAATAATAGAATGAGAGAGCTACAAATCTTCACAAAAAAGAAGATTTGGATAAAAATAAAATTCTTGTTTTTCCTAAGTGCATTACATTCATTGATAGGATCTCTTTCTCTAGGTTAATGGATTTCAGTTCTGTTTCTCTAGTTATCTTGGAATTTTCATTGCATTGAGGCTGATATTCTTATAAGGGAGGGAGATTTAGTGCCCTAATACTAATATTTTTTACTGAGACTTAATTTTTTTGTTGAATGTCGTAGGTAAATTTTCAGTCTATTTATTCTTAGAGAAGGTATTTAAATAAAATATTATCTTTAGCTTGTGATATATTTTGGCTATGTATAACTATATCGAATGGTTCTTCAATCCCATTGAGTTGTTCCACTTATTTTGATGTAATTTTCCAATCTACAGGAAAATATAGAACAAGGTATTGTAGTTACTTAATTAGTATGGTATGCGGATATATGTGATAGGTGCAATAAGATCAAGGGTCATACTGTTGGTGCCATTTTTGAGCTTGCACCATGTTTCCTAATTTTCCAAATCAAGTATTTGCTCAAAAATATTTTACCCTTTGAATTGATGGTCTATAATTCTTCCCCTCTAGTTGAAATGCTTTAAAAGTGCTTGCAAACTTCATGTTTTTCCCTAATTTGAAAGAATAATCCAAGTTTTCCTTTTCGTGCCCTAGTTTTTCCAATTCGTGGACTATCATTTTTTTCCCCTTTGTCAGGATCATGTAAAAATTAAAATTGATCAAATCATACTTGTTTGTATTTGAAAATCCAAATCCTAGATTGTAAATGTTTGAAAATCATGCTTGAGCTTGATTTAGAATCAAAAAATCTACCATCCTTAATGAAAAAATTGAATTCTAGGGCATCCTTTGAATTTTTGAATTTTGATGGTCATACGAGCATCATTTTTCCATCAAATTCATCCTTAGAAGGTATTAGTAATGCGGCGGGTTTTCATTGGTTGAGGTACGGCGGGAAATGTTTCTAAATTGTCATTTTTGATTTTTTGGCAAAGTGGCAATTTAAGGCTCAGTGGACCCATTTTTAACAATTCACCTATGTGGCATGTTCGATTGGTAGGGGGATGGTGGGAGTCGGATATCCTTTGAATATTTTGTCTTTATTTTGTAAAAAAATTTAAAGTCAAAAATTGGCCCAAAACTCGCATGACTAATCAGAGAGGACACATGTCCTAAAATTTTCAAAATGGAAGTGTGGGTCACGGAGGTAAAGGGGATTTTTTCCCTTTTTCACAAAATATTTCGAAGTAAAAATGTTTAGCGTGCCCCCACGAATGAATCATAGGTGGACACGTGTCCAATAGAGTGGGTTTGCAGGTTGGTAGAGGTAGGAGGTAATTTTTTCCCTTTTGCAAAGAAGGCTTAAAATCAAAATTTGGAGCGCTGGCCCATGACGAATCACAAGGAGACACGTGGTGAGGGAGAAATTAGAGGTGTGGGCCCACGGGGCAAAAGATGAAAATTTTCCAATTTTCCAAAAAGGTCAAAATGTGTAGAATTGAAGTGTGATCCCAATGGGACCCACCATGTGCCACGTGTCAGCTCCAAAATTCAAAGGCAGAGGGGCGGGGGAAAAAGTCAAATTTTTCTATTTTTTGAAAATGTCAAAAAGTCAAAAATAAGCCTGAATTTGTTCCCAATCATAGTTTGACACGTAGCAGATCAAGGGAAACTATGCATTTTTATATTTGACTACCATGGGAGCTCCAGGAAGCTTGGAATCATGGTTTTTGCATAAAAATTAATCAAATTTATAGTGATTTTGTGTCGCCTTGCCCTTCCAAGGTCATTGGCATCACTTTCATGACTCAATATTTTTATTTGAGATGTTTTTGAAGTAATTTTTGCCCAGCCCAAGAAAACACGTGAAATGACAAAATCAAAAGTTGCAGATGTAATTTGAAAAGATAAATAGGTGAAAATGATGAGTAAAAGGTGTTTGCATGCCTCAATGATGAAAAACATGCCTCCAAGATGGATAATGATCTAGATATTTGTAATGATTTAATATTTTTGGGAACACCTGACAACCTATGAATGTTTTTCTATTTGATGTCATTTTCATTGAATCATGAGGATTGTTTTGTAACAAACTTGATCCCATGGCATATTCTTTTCTTGGAAAAGAAGGCTCCAATGTGGCATGAGGTATATAATGCATTTTGGAGAAATTGTAAAGGGGTCGTGAAAAAGTTGAAAAATCACAAGCAAATTCTGAGAGAAAGTTCATTTTTCTTAGAAACCCACCAAAGAACCAGGATAATTTCTTCTATGTTGGATCTTCATGTATGCAAGTTAGTTACAAGTGTATAACCATCACATATCTTTGATATTGTTCATAAAACTCTACCTTGCTTTGATGAATCTATCAAGAGTTTGAGTTAATCTATGTTTTTCTAGGCAATATGGTGTCTGCGTTATCATTTTTAAATGCCTTCAAATAGTTTTCATTGTTCATGTTTCAATATTACATTGAAAGTCTTTAGAAATCACAAAGAATCTCCATTTCTATTGATAGTTTAGTGGCATTTGTGATCTCATGTTCATAAGAGCCTTCATCGATGAATATATAAAAAAATTTAAAATCACTTTACCGTACTTGATTGCGTAAAGATTGCTTGTAAGCCTTTGGTGGTACCTTAGGCATGGTTTTATCAAGGATTTTTATGTTTAATTGAGTTATTTACTTCAAGATTTTGTGGTGAATTCTTAAAGATTGTGTGAAGAGTGCAACCTGGGCTTTCATTTATGCCTCTTCTGGTTGAAATAATATCCTAATTATTTGAAGCATTTTATCTAATAGTTGTTCAAGTATTGTAGAGGTTGTCAAAGATTTGATATATCCCAGTTTGTCTTGTCAACACCCCACCAAAAAAATTCATTCAAACAAACTAATCCTACCCATACTACCCTGCATTGCATTGTGTGTCAACAAAAGGATCTAACCCATCTACAAAAATGCACAAGGCAAATCAAGATTATACAATGTCTTCGATAAGTGTTGCCTTGCATTGGAAATATCTCCATGATCCGGGAGTGACAACTTGTGAAAGTTAGATTTGGAGTGTTGATCATATTTTCCCAAGGCCTTTTCATACTATTTGCATAAATTGAGGGATATCTTCATCTCCTTCACCATTTTGGGGTTACAATATAGGTTCTCTTACCTTGGTTGAAAGGCACATCCTAAAATATTGAGGATCAGATCGAGATCCTTCTAAGGTGCTATCCATCTCTCCACATATCCGAGTGTTAGTTAGATCACATCCTGGCTACAAAACGACACACATCAAGATTTATCGGACTTCAAGCTTCATTCCATATCTCTGATGTTGTTCAAACTGAAAAGGAGAAAAATTTTGGTACCAACAATACCAAGCCCCATTTTTGTAATTTAGAGTGGTTTGAATTTTTAATTTAGTTCAACAAAGGCCAATGAGATTATTTGAAGTGTCTTAACTTTTTACACATTAAACTAATAATAAATAACATTAAATTAACATATGTATCACACTATAATAACATAATAATGATAGTAATAAAAAAATAAGTTGCTATATTAATATAATTTAAAATTTGAAGTGAATAGAAACCAAAATTTATTTTTAAACAATAATATATTTAAATTAAATGTATAAAAACTAAAATAAGATTTCAAAATAGAAGTTATGGCGGTGGGTGGTTGGTAGGTGGGGGCTAGAGTTTGGAAAGAGTGACATGTAATTTTAAATGGAGGTGGGTGTTTGAAGTGAAATCAATGTGAAATCAATGGATATGATAGGTAGGCCCTCATAGGGAATGTAAACATTCATACATGTGATGATTATTTTCACACTAACTACACTTGGGTAGAATTTTTTCTTAGAATAAATTTGTACCTTTATTATCCATATTGTAGTCACCTTAGTAGCCTACCATGAGATGTTATCTATGCATAATCCTTACTAATGTGTAATTTTTGTGAAACAAAAATGCTGACATTAAAGATCGGTTTTATATCTAAGTAGGAACATTAGAGATAGGTGTGAAGTAGGAGGATGTTTTTGTGTTTAAAAATGAATGTGATATCATTTTGGACCATTAATGAGACTTTTAACACATGTTTTATTGTTTACGGGCATAGATTGTAGCACATTACAAGGAACTCAAGTATAAATACACTAAGTATGTTGCTATATTTCCTTTCTTTACTAATTATCAACTGTTTGTATCTTAAAGAAAAGATAGAATTTTGGCTCAATGTGGGCCTTTGTTGGGATATTAACATAAGGTTAGATGCGAGGACCTGTAGGAGTTAGGTGTTTTATAAATGAATGCAATTATCATTCTCCTCCTTCATACTAACACTAACCTCCATTTAATATGCCCCAATATGTAAGTTATAAAGATCTCATGGAAAACCATCTTAATTTAACAAGAAAAAATAACTATTGGTAGATATAGTAATAAGTGATTTGGTATATATGTATACAAGATGTGGAATCATATAGTAGATATCTGAACTATTTGGATAAAATATCAAAATAAATGATGCCTCATAGCCTACATGAAGGTCAAAATAATAGCCTTAATTAAGGTTACATACATCCATCAAAGCATAATCAAATGCATATTATTTTGTATAATGTTGTAGTTGTAGTTTCTCGATTCGATATGTATGAAAAATGTGAAGCACCTCCATCAACTACCATTTTTACCTAATTTTGTGAGTTGAGATTAGTGTTGGATGACATTATAAGGTCTATCATTAGACTTAATCACATTTTCTCACATACTCCTATCCATTCCTTGAGGATTTTAAGGTGTTGGAGGACTGCAATGCTTTAATATATGCATGGATTGGATTTGTATTAGAGTTGGACATAGAACACCAATAAAGCATAATGAAATGAACAAAATTTAGATGAAGTAGAAAGTGTCCTTGGATTCATGTGAGAAAAATTTGGAAGCATACATGAATAATTTAATTTTTGACAAAACCTTTAGAGAGATTTAGTCTCATGGAACATCGTGGTTATAAGGTATGTATAAAATGTGTTTTTTGCAACGGTGATAACACACTTCATGATATGATGGAGATATAATAAGTATACCATTACCAAAAATATTATTTTAGTTTATTAACATGCATAAATGATTTGTAATAGAAGAGGGGTCAAATAATTGAATGGCATGACGCATCTTATAACAATACGCCTATAATAATGTAGCCAAATTCTAAACAAACTCAATATACTGCAACTAATATGAACTCAAAAAAAAAAATATATCCTTATTTATTATTGAATCATGAATTAAAATGTTTCCTAAATAGTAAAAAACTCCCAACTCAAGTTTCCAAGCAAACTCTAACTAACTTTGACTAAATCTACTCTAGGTGGCAGAAATTACTATTTTTAACGAGTTTACTAGAACCACTATTCTTAATAAGTTCGCATGCTTATTCATACAAGAATAGAAATTATCACACATCTTCTACATTCCTAAATTAGAGGAATTTCAAAATTTCCAACTCATAATGAAACTAATAGACTAAAATTAACTAATGCCCTAAAATAGGAAAAACCCAAACTACAACTTAAATCCTAATTTTTGGCCTCAAGATGGCAGATTTTGGGCCCAAAAATGTGCGTAAAATTGCTCAAAATAGTAGGTTATGTTGATCAATGTATTTTTATTATTGAAACATGTGTTTTAAAAAAAACAGACTCAAACAAACACCCAGGAGCACAAGTTATGACCTTTTCAAGTTCTTGCTAATTTTGGCGCATCATTCTACCCTACTTGAAAAAAATGTAGCTCCTATAAGTTGTCTTGTTCATATTGCTTCCATTTATCTACATCTAACTTCTTAATATCCCACTCGTGACCCAAGTACTGTCCTCTTGTCCCATTCCTTTCCAATGTACCAAATATTTGTTGTACTTCCCATGTCGTGTGTCCATTGTTTTCTTATCTAGAATATGATCCACTTCTTATTTCTTCTTCATTGTAACCTGGTAGCTCCAGTCTACTACTTCATCAATAACACCCCATTCTACATCATCCCCATGAAAATAATACAAATCTAAAACATTAAACACAAGAGAAATATCAAAATTACCTAGCAATTCTACCTCATAAGCATTATCATTTATTTTTTTCACGATTTTACAGGGACCAATCTTCTTGTAATTAAGCTTGTTATAGGTTCTTTTTGGAAACCTTTCCTTCCATAGGTATACCATAACCAAATCATTAAATGTAAATACCTTTCTCCATTTGTACACATCTTCTATTTCATTATATTATCATTACTATTTTGTAGCTTCTTTCGCACTTCTTCTTGCAATTGTTGTATATGTTTGACAAATGCTTTAACATCATCACTAAATTTTCCATCAACTAGTAGCTATACAAAATATAACATCCCATTTGGATTACTTCCATACACAATTGAAAATAGATACTTACCTATGGATCTATTTATGGAATTATTATATCAAACCTGGACTTGTGGTAATGCTATGTCCCATTATTTTGGCTTTTCCCCAACGATGCACCTTAACGGGTTTCCCAAACTCTAATTTACAACCTTTTTTTTCCCATCAGTCTAAGGATAATAGGCACTACTAGTTGAGTTCCCAACTTATTCCATAAATTCCTCCATAAGTGAATTAAGAACCTTGTGTCCCTATCTGAAGTAATGGTTTTGGAACACCACGCAAACGAACAAATTTCTCTAAAAAAAAATGTTACGCCTATTACATCACTTGTTTTCTTATAGGAAATAAAATGAACCATCTTATAAAACCTATCAACAACAACTAAAATTGATTCATTACCTCATTGTGTTTTTGGTAATCCCAAAACAAAATCCATACTCAGATCTATCCACGACCCTTTAGGAATAGGAAATGGCATATACAACCCTGTATTCTATGCATGGCCTTTCAAGACTTGGAAAATTTGACACCTCTCCACATATCTTACCACATCTCTTTTCAGCTTTTTCCAATAGTATTTCTCCGCTACAAGGCTATTGTCTTATTTTTACTAAAATGCCCAAGTAATCCTCTCTTGTGCAACTCTTTCACTATATTCTCTCTCATAGACCCAACTAGAATACATAGTTGGCATCCCTTGAATAGGTAGCCATCCTATAAAATATACTCATCCTAGACATCTCCTACATTGTCTAATGACAATGGAAAAATTAATCTTTCAACAATATCCTTGAAATCAAAATAAGAAGAATACAAACCCTTTATTGCTTCAAAACCCACCATCTCATTTTCCATAGTGGTAAACAAATTCACACATGTGAGGTGTCACAATAAACCTCAAACATATTCTCAAAATATGGTAGTACCAAAATAGGTTCCTTGGTAACCTTCTTCTTCAAAACTCGAAAGATATCCTCGCCTACCTTTGTCCACAAAAACTACCTTCCTTTTGTGCAACTGCATTACAGCGCCACAATACTACTGAATTTTTAATAAAAATTTCAGTAAAATGTTGCTAGACCATGAAAGCTTCTTACCTCTATTATACTCTATGGAGTAGGCCATTCAATAATTACCTTTATCTTATCCGAGTCCATCATGCACTGATCTCTGAAATAATAATTCCCAAGAATTCCAAACTCTCTTGCATAAACGTGCACTTATTCATATTTGCATAGATTTTCTCTTTCCTTAACACTTAAAATATCACCATCGGATGCCTCAAATGTTCTTCTTTAGTTTTAGTAAAGATCAATATATCATCAAAATAAACCACAAAAACTCACCTTTATACTCCCGCAAAGACAGTGTTCATCGGTCTCATAAAATTACTAGGTGCATTGGATAACTGAATGAAATCACCAACCAATCATATAATCCATTTCCTATCTTGAATGTTGTTTCTCACTCATCTCCTTCTATGATCCAAATCTAATGGTAACCACTTAGAAGATCAATCTGGGTGAAATACCTATATCCAACAAGCACATCCATCATATCATAAGTATTTATTTTCCATCCTTCGAGAAATTATAAGTATTATTTCCCCATCATGAATAACTTTTCTATAAAATTTTCATGTTCTTCCTAGAAGCATATGACATGCATCCATAGGAATAAAATCACACAAAATCTCATCCTTGTAACTTTTCCCAATAGAAAAACTTATTAAACATATCTTATCCATAATAACTTCATTTCCTTTCTTAAACCATACAATATGGCAAGGGTTAGGATTCTTCTCATAATGCAGACCCAATTTCTTGATCATCTCATTTGAAACCATGTTGTCATAACTACCACCATCAATAAAAACATTACATACCTTTCCTCCTAAAGTGCATATTATTCTAAAAATAT
Source organism: Taxus wallichiana var. yunnanensis (assembly GCA_018340775.1). Taxonomy (NCBI): domain Eukaryota; kingdom Viridiplantae; phylum Streptophyta; class Pinopsida; order Cupressales; family Taxaceae; genus Taxus; species Taxus wallichiana. Next base: position 386,415,352 of record CM031236.1, read on the forward strand.
TTGTACACAACCATTCATCCCCCTTGATATTCTTTCTTGGATAAATCATCATCCTCTTGATCATAAAAGTTTCTCCAACATTTGGTGTAATTTCTAGATCATGTTCATTTTCTACTTATTCATATTCAACAATATTTACTCTTGGAGCATCTTCTTACCTCTTATATGTATATAATAATGCGGGTGTTCAAAATATCAATGCCCCTCTTCACCACATCTGTAAAAAACAAATGGTATTTGTTGATCCTCTCATCCTCTATCACCAACATATCCTCTGCCCCTAGAAAATCCTTTTCCTCTTTATTTATTATGGGAATCTTGTCTCATATCTTATTAATTTTCCACTCCACAAGGTGATTCTCCCCTACCTTGGCTGAAACCAGTTCATCCCCTAAAGGAAGACGAGGGCCCCCTCTTCATTCCAGTTATCTCCTAAAAATTTGAAGACTTTGTTTTTCCTCGGCCTTTAAAGCTAATTGATAGGCATCCTACATGCTCTTAATTCATGCATACTTATCTCATCTTGAATAGAAAATTTTAATACATTTACATACCTTGCAACCATTTGTTCCTAAATTTCTTCATACTCTATACAAATGGACAATTTTTAGAACTCATCTATATATTCTGCACTATTTTTAAGTTCTATCCGAGATTCGAAACCTCCTATAAAGGGTTTGTGTATAATCCACAGGAGAAATTTATCTTTCAACTTCTTCTCCATATTACTCCACATCCTAATTATTTCTTTCCCCTTTCTTGACTACTCTTTCGTAGGTGATCCCACCATAACATAGCATGACCTTTCAATTTCGTGTATTCAAATTTTACCTTTTTTCTTCGATATAGCCTTCCACTCAAAAAATTTCCCCATGCTAGTAAACTAGTCTATCAACTCCTCTAGTTTTAGACTACCTCCATACTCTGAAACATCAACTCTTATCCCATAATTATTTCCTTCTAATTCTTGAAGCATCCTTTCTTCAAAATTTAAGGGTGGAACTTGCATTTCCTCCTCTACACAAACTTGTTCTTCATCTCGTGTCGTCATATCCACCTTGATTTCCTCTATGAGTTATCATTACAGCAAGTGCAAAAATTTCATCTCGTAGATCTTGCATATTTCTATTCACACGGGAAATACCTCCTCCTCTTCCTCTTCCTGTTCCTGCCTTTTTTTTAGACTCGAACCTACTGCGGTACCAGAGATAATGTAGCCAAATTCTAAACAAACTCAATATACCGCAAAAAAATATGAACTCTAAAAGAAAATAGATCTCCTTATTCATTATTGAATCATGAATTACAATGTTTCCTAAATAGGAAAAAAAAATCCCAACTCGAGTTGCCAAGCAAACTCTAACTAAATTTGACTAAATCTACTCTAGGTGGCGGAAATTACTATTTTTAGCAGTTTACTAGAACCTGCTATTCTTAGTAAGTTCGCATGCTTATTCATACAGAATAGAAATTTCCATGCATCTTATACATTCCTAAATTAGAGGAATTTCCAACTTTCCAACTCATAATGCAACTAATAGACTAAAATTAACTAATGCCCTAAAATAGGAAAAACCTAAACTACAACTTAAATCCTAATTTTTGGCCTCAAGATGGCAGATTTGGGCCCAAAAATGTGCCAAATCTTGTTCCAATTAGTAGGGCGGGTTGACAGTACATTCATCTCATCAAAGAATGTGGTTTAAAAAATGGATGTAAATTGACACCTAGAGCTCAAGTTATGACGATTTCAAGTTCCCATTAATTTTGGCACATCATATAATTAATCAATATGTCTCCATGGTTGAACATTCTTAGAAAATATAGTGTTTTAAAAACTCATATATCTATTATCCATTTACCAACTACCCTATGGTGGCATCCTGGATGTAGTTCTTGTTTCTTATAGAGAATAAAACAATAAAGATATGGATGGTACAAATTTGGGGAAATTAGGGTTCACGTTTTTTTTTTTTCCAAATTCAAGGTATTTTGGATAAGTCATGGATGTAGTGTAGCTTGTGGTGTGTTTGCAAAAATCCTAAAAATATAATGCATCCATTCCCATTTATTTATATGATGTGTTTCTTCACTTTATCTATATTTCTACTATATTTTAGCTCTCATCTTGTTTGGAATAGACTTCTATAATTTTATAAAGTGCATATATATATATATATATATATATATATATATAATTAATAATGAAACTTCATTACTTGAAAGTTTCAATAAATTGATATATAATACAAGTCAAAACAAACTCTAAATCACCATATAATTTGTCTATACTATAACTAATGAAGAACATACTTATTAAATAAAACATTAAAGTTGATTCCATGTGTATTTCATGGCCTAGGCATTGAAATAGTAGGATCATAATACTTGGAAAGTGATTTAATCTAAATGAAATTAAACCTTATTTGAGTAACTTAATGTAAGAAAATATATTCAGGTAATTAAATAAATTAATGTACAAGCACTAAGAATTGATCAATGTAAAACCCTAAGCAAATGATAGAGGAATATGACTTAGCTGAACATGCCCACAAACCACATCAAATCTAATAAAAATATACAAAATGTGGAGTCAAACTGACCCTACACTCACCCAAAGAGTGAACTTAGCACCGATCATCGCACTACATCTCAGAATCCATTTAATTCTTTGTGTGTGTGTGTGTTTGTGTATCCATAAACCATGCCCTAGGTTTCCTTGTACAAAGTTACGTGATGATAGCAGGTTAGATCTAGACTATCCCAAATATGTAAAAATGGGTGAGATGAGATAGAATAAACTCCCCTCCTATATCAAGTACAACCATTGTACATTGTATGAATTTAATAGATGTATGATTTATAGTGCTCTTGTTCCTTTGTGAAAGATTAGGTGATGATAGATAATGCTTATAGTTCTTCACCCTTTATTTAACGAAGTAATTAAGTATATATATGATACTCTTGTTCGAATTTTTTAATTAACAACCTGAAAGGCCTACCCATAGTTTTAAAAGGTGACCAAAAGGAAAAAAATGAGCCAAAAGAGTAATAAGAAGATAAATAAGGGCATGAACACCAAGGAATAATAGGATTTCTTGGGCGCTAGTGTCCGAGGTCATCAAAAGATAAATTAGTCAATCTTGAAAAATTTATAAGATGTGTAAAGCTAGTAAAGTACAATAGATAAAAAAATCAAAAGGAAAAAAAGAGTTGTCAACCACTAGTTTTTTGTCTTAGGAAACATATATACATTAGTATGCTTTAGGACCTAAAAATGTTTGCAAGTGCATATATTTTTTATCTACAAAATTCTAAACACAAGAATTTAAAAATAGAACTTAAAATTTTATAAATTCTCTACATAATAGATGTGGAATACATCTATGACCATTACCTTCTCAATTTTATGACTTCAACATGCACATTAAGGATTGAAGATGTTATAATAATACTTGAAATTATCTCATACCTTTTGTTGGAACTTATTTGAATCACATCTTTGAGCCACTTGAAGAGTTTGTTCTAGAGATGACCACTCAATTAGTTATAAAATAGATTTGGAATTTCCTTTAAAAAAGTTAAAGAGAAAGATATCATTGACTACCACATCAAACCTCATTCCTTACTATATTGATAATTGTTAACAAAAATTATTGTAAACTTATCTCTTTAGGAAGACTTTTTTCATGCCATTTTGGAGCCACTTTAGCTTATGGTGTTAGAGTGTAAAAATTAAATGTTTTGCTAATTACCTATAGGATAGTACCTTAAAATTGTGTACCACTTGTCAAATTTTATCTCCATAATATTCTCTACATTCTCATCATATACTGATAATGGTTTGGAAATGATAAAAACATTTTTAGTGACTTTGTGACCTTTTTAGAATCCATTTTGTAATCATTTAAGCTAGTTTAAATTATAGAGTGACTTAGTCTGTTGACTCAAAATTTGAATTTATATGATACCCTTGTTGGGTTTGATGAATTTATGTGTATAATATGTTTAGTAGCTATAAATAACCTTTCTAAACACCTCTATACAAAAATCAAATGATATTTTTATTCCTTTCTCTTGAACCTTATTTAGATTCCATTTAAAATGAAATCTTATGTGATGAAATTTAAATTTCCTCTCTCTCTCTCTCAAACTTATAAATGTTAATAAATTATGAAATGATATAGAAAATATTGATTATTACCCCTCTCTTCTTCAACTATAAATGTAGTTGTGTAATATGATTGCTAAAAAGAGAAGTGAGATCCATGTCAACTTCGTGCTGACCTATGTTGTTGTAGGTATTTAGGATGATGGGTATGAAGTATATACAACCAATAAAATATCTATAATTTTTATATGTTTGAGTAATTATAAACTAAATGTTCTATTGAATATATAAATAAGGGAAATTATATATCTTAATTTAAGAAATGCAATCAAAATATAAATTAAATAGTCCTTGTTGAGTTATTGATTACTTTTTATAACTCATGTTACACAATAAATGTCATGGAATTTTTATCTTAATTGAGATAAGTAGGTCACCTGAATAACATAATATAGAAAAATATTACTTGGATCATTTTTGGATGTATTTTTAAAGACCATTTAAAAACTTTTACAACACTTGTTTTCAGACCATAACTTAGGAAATATATAAATAGTGAAATTACATTGGTATTATAAATCTAGTTTAAATCATACTACACCAAGTATTAAAGATGAAATACACTCAATAGAAACACTCTTGATCTTTACCTAATGTAAAACTCATCATTAAATTGAATCTTGGGGAGATGTAACTTGTGGTTAACCTAATGAAAAATTATTAGGAATGATTGATGTCAAATAATTTGAATATATATTTCACACATTTATAGGCATTTTAGATGGTTTCTATAATACCAAGAATTTCAGTTTGATAAAGAAATGTTTTTGTATTGTTCCTTGGTAGGACTTTGTGTCATTGAAATATTTTCTATATTGTGTGTCATTATTGGACACTTTATCTTTATGTATGATAATTAGAAGTGGTAGGGTCTCGTGTGGTCTTTATCTTAAGGAATTTTAGTTCCCATCATTGTGAGTATGTTTTTCCCCTTTGAATAATGATTTCGGTACCTTGCCATTAATCATACTTATTGTGTTTCTACCTTAGATATAAATGTGATATTTCTTCCTAGTCTCTCCATCCCTTATGTTTTCACTCTAGTTAAAAATAAGAAGAAATAATCATGTGTTCTTACCTCTTGTAAGTAATAAATGAATGATTAATCAATCATGAAATTTGTATGAAATAAATATATTATGATCATCCTAATGTTTTTTTTTATTATTGGTAAATAGTTTTTTGAAAGGGACTATACCCTTGTATACAAAAGGGGGCCTAGAAGCCAGAATAGGAATGAAAAGCATTACAAAAAGGATCAAAATCCAGATGAGACACAGAAACCCAATGTAACCAAAGAGAAGTTACCCCAAAACATCAAACTAGTTCGAATACTGCAGAAGAGCAGCCAAAAATAGCAAAAAAACAACAGAAAATATGAAGGAAGATAGCAAGAGTAGCGTGAGACCCACAATTACTTCTTGGTGGCTTTGTTGATTCTGGATTTGATAGTCTGCAGGAGGTGAACATAGCCAATGTCATCATATGAGAAGGGTTAGAAACATCTAGTTGTTGAATGGTCTATTTGCTTTCCTTTTCCATGCCCCAAAGAGTTGCAGGTACTCCACTGAGATTAGAAATGTTGCGAGACATGTTGCTCAATAAATTCTTTGATTGCACTAAAAATAGCCATATTATGGTCATGGTGAGTCTTGGCTTTCCCTAGATGGTTGTCCAAGGAGTTTAGTTTTTGTAGATATCTTCAACCTGTTTATTATCAATATCAACCTCCTCCTCCTTCTTCCTCTTACCTTTTTGTTTTGCCAAGTTTTTAACTTCTTCTTTCAACAGCAATATGTCAGTTTCTAAGGCTTCCAACCTTTTTGTGGGACTCTCAATGTGCGCCTCCTATGAACTAGTGCTGCTAATATGCAGGAGGTTATGAGCCATTTCCAAATCCTGAGGAATGTTCCTGAATGATCATCCTAATGTTGATTGTGTTGTGAGTATTCAATATTGCAACATTTGGGGAAAACCATGTCCTAAGAAATCTTCGGGGAAGATATTATGGGAAAAATATTGTAATTTTGTAATGATGAAACCATTTTTGGTAAGACCTTTGTACGTAAAAATATATATCATGTGATTCTCCTCCTTAGACTAGTTGGATAAATATAAAATGTTTAATGAAATATTGTGTGTAGTGCCTCTTAAAGGGAAACACTTATGTTTTGGAAAAGAAATTTTCAATACATAATGTTGTATTGAGTATCCTACTATTCTTTAATTTTTTAAAAGAAAAATATTAAATAGGAAATGAAATCATAATAAGTGTATAATATTAACTATATTATATGTGAACTATGGATAAATTCCTTTATCCATACCTCTCTTAAATGGCTTAAATGTTGTATTTTTATTGCTCATATTAGTAGGTGTTTAATTGAAATATATGTTTTGAAATTTTCATTTGCATGCATTTTTGGGGCATATATGAGTGAATGCATGTGTGGGGTGAGAATATACCAATATTTAGTGGAGGGAAAAGGGCATGTTACTCGAAGGGTGGATAAGGATTTGTGTGTTGTTACATTGGAGGAAACAACGAAATACACAACTAGCCTTAATGGATTGAAAATGGGTGGATAAGTGGAGGAAAAAGGGTATGTTTTTTATGTGTTTTATATTGGAGGAACTAAAGGATTTCCATGATTCCTTCGTGGAGTGAAAATGGTAAGTACATATAATGGTATCTCCCTTTTTATTTCCTTTTTCATAGGATTGGTAATATGTGTTTTTTGCAAGCTTAGATTAATTTATTTCTTTCCTCTCTTATTCTTGGTAAAATTTAAATCATTGCATGAGTGATTTTGTAAATGTGAAAACATATATTTTTTGTTGTTGCATACTAAGTGTCATGAATACACTTATAAAAAAATTACCTTGGTTTTGGCTATGATTTATGGTATGTAAATTTTAGGTGTTATAAATTATTTCTATATTCATACCAAATCCATTAATCATATTAATCATACAAAAACATTACAGGGCCACATTTCTCGTAGAAAAACCATCTAAATGAGACCAAACTATCCAATGATTTGGTCCTGAAAATAATAGTTTCATCTAGAGCCACCCAATAATCATTTTCTTAATTAACTATCTTATGTGGGTTAGTCCTTTCCTGTGAGTTTTATTTAATTCAAAATTATATATATCAAACCCTATTTAAGCAAGTAAAATTCACTAATTTACTTACTTGTAACTCACCTAGTACTCTTAAGTACAAATCACTCAAAAGACATATAAATATATCCTAAATGTTACTAAAACAAATAAGACATTAATAAAACCCCCACATAGGTATAAATCACTCAAAACTAGGTTTAAGAGTTGATATTTCCCAAGAAAAAAATTTCACCAAGGTAATTCAAACAATAATACATCCAAGTCATTACAATTTTTTCAAGTAATTGCGTTATAAAGAATATTTACATATATAGAATATTATGTCTCTAGGTGGAGAACTTCATGCAATTTGAGGTATCTTTAAAGTAGTGAAAATATACGTGGTGTACGAATTAAAATTTATTCAGGACACTAACCTTTTTCCAAGGTTTTTCATAATGTTATGGTTTTGTATTGATTAAACTCATTACAAATGGTTTCATATATTTTCAGATGTAATAATTTATAATGAAGCATATTTCATCCATTCAAAATGCTACAAGAAGTTACAAAGTATCAATAATCCTCCAATGATGATTCTAGTCCTCTTAAAAACTTTGATGATATTGACGAGAAAGAATTACCAAAATTTATAAAGGTTAATCCCCAACACATTAGTGTACTACTATGTATAGTTACATATAAAATCCTTGTATCCGATTTTCCTTAATTTACTACTAATTCATCTCCTATCTCTAAATCTACTATTATCATATATATTGTGCCTATATCTATTGGGATATATTACCCCATTAAAAATACTATAATTTTTATTCCAACTTCTACTACTATTCCTACATCTCTTGTGCACACTTATTGGGATTGCATTCTTCCTCTATTAAACATTCTATTGATATTCTCATATATGATTTATAGATTAAGTTATTGAAATTATATATAGGTGTGACTATACATTCTAATATCAAAATTATAATCAATTAATCCATAATCCACTTGCACTCAATGGAAGGTTTTCCATTAACCCTAGGTTTTTCACCTTCAAAGATTCCTCTCTAAGAGAGTAAAGGGAATCTGAGAAATACCTTCACTCTTTTCTTTCTTCTTTCTTAGGCTATGCTTACAATAGTAAACTTGTTACTAATATTTTTCCTATAAGTATTAAGGAGTATGCTTTGTAATGTATATATGACCTACTGTTCACTTAGTAAGGGATTTCAATACATTGGCTATCTAATTTATTGCAAAAAAATCAATAACACTTTGGTGATAAGGTTTCCTATTCTCAAATGGATAAAATGTAACAAGGCTCAATGAACCGACATATGGTTATGTCTTGTACTAAAAATAATGCTTACAAACATTATCAAAATACTTATGAAAATTGAAATTTAATATCTATTTACTCAAATTATCTTAAGTACCTTATAAGAATATATATTATCTTTTACAAACTTCAATCCTTTGATGAGCTATGTCATACTTTAAAATAAAGAGAGGTCAATTTTGTAGCATTCAAAAAGCTTAAATATGGTTCTACCCAACCTAATATATACACATATAAATTGAAGAAAATTATACTTATAAGGGCTAAACCAATGATAACAAAGATGAATGTAAAGAAACTATTAATGACATATCTAAATCTACAAATATTTAGCTATAATAATCTCCTCAAATAAAGTTCACATGAGTTCCCTCCTCTCCATACATTATCTTACAAAATTTTCTTAAGTGTAACCTTGTATCTCTTACTCAATTTAGTGAGGTCAATATAATAAATCCTTAAACCAAATATTAAAATTCTAATGTTTTTGTGATTACCATAACTATCATGGGAAATCCACTAACAAATGTTTCAATCTTTGACATGTTATACAAAATCTAATCGACACAAATGTTATTGAATCTTACTATACTCTTAAGCTCTTTAATCCGCAATTCAATGATAATTCTAATCTTAAGATAATAAATTACTTGTTTATTAATAATCACACCTCCGGATCTAAGAAAAACTTAGAGGTGCATCATACATATCAAGAAAAATCTCCCCTAACTTCATATTCGATTTAATTAATTCTCTCATTGGTAAATTCACCTCTTCCTTACCTCCTAGGCCTCTCATTACATTTGATGAAAATGACATACTTGATGATTAAAAATTTTATCATGCACTTTATGCTTAAGGTTTTATCAATAAAAACATCTCGATAATGTCTAAGTTGATATCATTTATAGGAACAACACATGTAATATCATATTTCTTACTTCTTTGGACTATATTAATAAGCATATCCAATTTAATGTAAAATCTTACAATGAATCTATTGTGCATACATTTCTCCCTCTTATAGTGGGATATGCTAATATGGATACACCTTTATTAGCTACTTATACTATTAGCACATGTTACATGCTTTTAGGATATCCTTAGATTCATATGCTCCGAATATTCTTTATGTTATCCATCAATGTCCTAATATAACTATTTCAATCAAATTGATATGGTTAAGGACATTACTTATGAGACTCCATTACCTATTCCTTGTATCAAAAATATGTTATTTTTACATCCATGCCTATTATTCCTGCTCATGTTATATCTACATGTTCCATCTCTGAAAATTCTCCCATGTATCCTCTTACAAGAAATAAATATCCTAAGCATGCCTCATAACCTCAGATTACAATGAAATATCCTAATCCTATTATGAAAAATACACTTTTGAGGCCTAATCCTCCTTCACTTGTGGATTTCTCTCCGAACCTCTTGATCATATCATAGGGTAACACTTATTTTTAATATTTATAAAATAAAAATACAAAAAAATAAATATTACATATAACACAAATAAACATTCAAATATTATCAAAAATATAAAATTAGGACATGAACAAGGATTGATCTACTAGTTCTGTATTTTACATATATGTTGTTTATCGTATATTTTATAGATATCATATTTTATACTATTTAAAAATATGAAATTAATGAGGTGTGTGAGAATGATGTAGGATACGAGAGGAATTTACATGATCATAGGTGTTATACATCCCCTTTTCCTAAAGACCTTGCTAATATGGGGAATATTCTACATTGTTATGTGTTATTTTTTATTTCTTACACAATTCTCTTTCACATTATGTATGTTCTTATATTATATATTATTTATATATGTTTTTGGGACTAAAACATATGGACCATGTAACACTAATATATATTTTCCATGCATTTATCGGCTATTGCCTAATTTTTTTCATCATCACACATTTGATTATTTAAAGGTTTTTCTTATGTATGAGGCATGTGTCCTTCTTTGCATGTGTGTGAAACTTTATGTCACTTGATTATGGCCATAATTTTGTTTTATTATGTACCTATATATCCTTTGTTTATGTTTTGCGACAATATTAGGTCCCTTATATCTGAGATTTGGCCTTTTCTATGAGTTATTTAACAAATATTGAAATATATATAGTATCTTAAATTCTAATTTTAGAGTCAAATTGAGATAATAAATCAATGAAGTACATATTTAAACTAAGAAATAAGAAATTCAATTTAAAACCCTAAGTGCAATATAGGGAATAAGAGACTTATATGATTTCACAATTAATCCTTGACTATGCCAAGTTGAAGAATTGATAAACAAAAGGAGGATAATGTGGTAAATGAACCCAGAAAATTGTGTGATAGCCAAATCTTCCTAGACTAGGGTGTCTAGATTCAGGTCAAGAGCACCTAGGTGCAAATGCTACTCCCGGGAACCTGTGACTATGAAAAATGTCAATAAAATAAATTTTACATTGTCGCATGATGTTCACTAAATGTATCTATTAGTCTCATATAGGTCATTTTTTTATCGTTGAGTTCGTCTAAACCCTGCAAAGAGAAAGAGCACCTGAAAAACCCCAAAACAAATCAAATCCTAAAAATAAAAAAATGCAAATGGGGATTCATATTGACCCCAACAGTCATCCAACTGAGTGAACTTACAATATGGGTGTTACACTACATTTTAGAGTCCATGTAGTTCTGCGTGTGTGTGTATATCATTCCCTAGATGCCCTTATGTAAGATGCACTTGATAGCGAGTAATGGATAGATAAAGGAGATGTAAATAGATGTGTGGTTGGAATTATTAACTTCCTCTCCAATGGAGTGTATACAAAATAATTCAATCCCTTTTCCCTTAAATGATAGCTATATGGATTCTTTGATGCTCTTAAATTCATTAGGATACAACCTTAGGTGATAGTAATAGATGTTTATATATAAGTCCTTTATTATTATCACATAACTTCATATTTATATGATTACATTGTTGTAATTTTGTAATTAACAACTAAAATTCTAACCACCAAGATAACAAGATGCCCAATGGATAGAAAATTAAAAAATATGTGAGAAATATATAAAGAGGTCAAGGGTGCCCAGAGGGGAGGAGGGCACTAGGGTACTGTCATCTTCGATGTGTGTTGGTGTCTATTCTCGGAAAAAATGAAGTGAATAAGGTCATACTAGGTAGTGGGGTGTGTAATACCAAGAAGGAAACTAGAAAGAGAACAATGAGGCCAAAGATAGTGCTCAATTAATACTTTTATCGTTTAGGAATAATATGAATAGAAGTATGTGATTAGAACCTAGAAATGTACCCAAAGTGCATGATTTTGTGTCTACATTTTCCCCCACATTCTGTTTTTGATTGAATGCTTGATAACATAAAGTAGATAAGAGATGCGCACCTAATAACCACATAGATTGATGGAGAAAGTGTCTTTGAGGAGACACGAAAAAGTGCGGAGTGAAAAAATGAAGTGTGAAAGATAGAGAAGAGGAAGTGACGATAGGGGTGAAAATCAAATGTGTATATGTCATGTTGTATCTATTTTTTTATTCTTGATGATGTAATTGTTGCTTCCCATAAGGACCAACCTACGAAAGAAAAGAGAATAATAGTAGTAAAATATGTGTATATGAAAAATTAGATCCAAAAATGTTAACAGTGTGAAAAAGTATTTAAAAATGTAAAAAGTAACATGTTCACCTCATCCCTCATGAGTGAAAGGATATAAAGGATCCTAAAAATATTGTAGAAGAACAAGTTTTTGGGTGATCTCACACAACAGAGAATAAGTGTAGGGAGAAAGGTCTAGTTTTATTCTCCAACCTTTGATCGCTTCCCAAATATTTATACATCATTGATGATGGTGTGATCCTAATTTGTTCAAATATGATCCATCTTGATCTAGTTCAAACCAACGTGAAAATAGAAAATAAGAAAATGATGCATGTTGATTACTAGAGGAATGTGCTTATACTATATAAATTTTTGTGTAGATTTATTACAACTATGTTGATATGAGAAAAAATGTGTAACTTCCTTAGTTATAGTAATATAGGAAGGGTCAAGAGTGCCTAGGTGTTGGTGTTTGGATCTGGGAATTGGTGTTTATGTTGTGCTAAAAACCCAAGTAAGATCCTATGTCATTTCGATACTATATTTTTTTCATTCTATATTGAGTTGTGTTTTGTTGTGATTGTTAACTTATGAATGGGGTGATTGATTCACCCGGTGTATGCCCCCTCATTTGGAGTGCATGTGATGTTGCTAGGAGGATGTGGCCCAAAGGAGGACCAAACATTTAAACTAATATTTATACCCTACGGGGAATGAATGTGCTTGGTATACTAATGCACACACAAAAAAAGTGGCTAGAAACACATGTTAAAGAAAACAAGATAAATATACTGAGATATAAGACAATGTGAAATCTAGAGAACAAGAAGACAATGTAAACAACAAAAAATGGGTTTTAAATATGAGATGTCACAAGACAATAAGGGATGAAGTGGAAAAAATCATACGGTGTGCACACAAGACAAAGATAAAAGGCCATAAAAAATTCATACAATGGAAATTAATGACAAACAATAGGAAGCAAAATATCAGACAACCATGGTAGAAAATAGTTCCTGCAAGATAAATATTTCATGTGACACACTCATTAACATTTTAGAAATATTAAAAGTATGTCAAAACATGTATGATATGATATATTAATGTGCTAACATGAATAGGAAATAATATAAAACAAAACAATAACACATGTGATGTGTATGAAAATGGGTGCCCCTAGAAGCCCTTTGTGGGATTGATATGAGGTACATTTCCAAGCATCCGCATTGTGTGTAATGATCTATATAAAATATACATTCACAACTATAAGGAAATTTAATGTGTATCTATATATATATAAAATATAATGACATATAATAAATCCATATAACATAGTAAGCAAAGTGTACATGCTAGTATAAATAAGAAAGAACAATGCATAACCAAGATATGTAGTATGTTGTGAGTGTGAAATTTAATGAAATGCGGTGTGAGTGTGATAGGATCAATATGGCCCCTAATAAAATGTGAATTAATATACATAATATGAGGTTCATTTATAAATGCCCCCTCAGTAGTCGAGAATGAACCATAGAACAAGAGTGTTTCATTTGGAAATGGTTTGAATTATACACTAGAGAGATATGATTGATAAAGCATAGAGTGTATAAAGTGAGTGATTTTTTTGAGTTTCATTTCATATTTAGACCCTCAACAATCGAGTATGAACCATGACATTAGAGTGCTTCATAGGGAAGTGTGTTGTGTGATAATGTGACACTAAAAAGATGTATCATGAATGCACCTATTTTGAAATGTGTCGTGTTATGACGTGAGGTTCATGAATGTAGTTATCCCTCAATAGTAAAGTGTGAACTATAACATGAGAGTGTGTCATCAAGTAATGAAAATACAAGTTGTTTGTATTAATGTGTGTAATGATACTTAGAAATTGAAAGTATGAAGCACATAGCGTCACGAGTAGAAATGATGGACACTTGATAATTCTAGGAGGGGAGAATAAACATGATACCCCCAAGTGTGTGATGGATATCTATATGGTGGTGTGATAAGTACCATTCCATTGAGGGAGAGCATTATCTATGTCATGATAAGAGAGAGAGCCAACACAATGGTAAGTCGAAGTAATAGTAGGACTATTGCATGGTGGCGGAGTTTGAAATGGGTCTTGAGGATCAAAATAAGGAATCATTTCTTTGAAAAAATGATTGGCTGCTGAAGTGGTGGATTATTGGGTAACGTTGTAGAAGAATTAGTAGGAGGAGGTGTTGAACTGATTTTTAGAGGTGGTTTCTTAGGTTGACTTGGTAGTGTTGTAGATGACTTGAGAGGAGGTGGAGTGAGACTAATTTTGAGAGGAGGTTTCTTAATTTGAGTGGATTACATAGTTGAAGCCTGATTGATTGAAGAAGGGACATTAAAAGTGATGGTGTGATGCTCATTAGACATAGGTGAATCAGATTTAGGAACCCAGTGATATTTAGCAATTGGAGATGGGCATGTATTAGAATGTTGTGTAATGAATGAGACCTAACCATGACACTCAATATGTTTGATTCTTTATTATAAATCATATAAATCATTTTCATTATGTCCATTAATTCGATGATAAGCACAAAATGGGAGACCTTGATAATTTATTAGACGATAAGGAGGATATAAATGAGTAGTCAGCAAATTGATCAATCGATGGCGAAGGAGCTGAATAAGAATGTCATGTTTCTTAGAATTTTGATCAAACTTTAGAGGTTTGGGAGTAGAAATAATTTAGGGTCAATGATATGAGCACATATAGAAGACATAGAATGAGTATTGGAAGAAGAACTAGCACGAGCCTAAGAAGCATTTGTAAGATGTTGGATTTCAGATTTTATAGATGTAATATTAGATTCCATATCCTGGAATGTATCTTGAAATAAAGAATGTAAATATTGAATAGAATTTCAAATTGATTGATTTGCAATATAAATAATAGAGTCATCAGAGATATGATTGAAGATGTTACTAACTTATGAAGGAGGCATATTGATAGGGAGATACATAGTGGCTAGGGTTGTTTAAAGAGCATATTTACAAGATGGGAGCATTTGAAAACATTAAAGTAAAGTGAATTGAGAGACCTTATGAACCATGAGAGAAGAATAATGAGGATCTAAGAGTGTCATAATGAGATAGTATCACCAAATGATTTAACAAATATTGAAACATATATTATGTTCAAGTCGATTGCAGAGACATAATGAAATAATAAATCAACGAATTACATATACTGAACTAAGAAATAAGTACTTAAATTTAAAACCCTAAGTGCAAGAGCAGGAATAAGAGACTTAGATTATTTTATAATTAATCATGGATTGTGTTGAGCTGAAGAAGCTGATAGATAGGAGGAGGACAGTGTTACAAAAATGAACCAAGAAAGTTTTGTGATAGTTTGATCTTCCTGGAATGGATTGCACTGGAGGTCGAGGTGCCACGATGTCAAAGACTTATCCTAGGTGCTCATGAATACGAAAAATATTAGAAACTAAATTTTACAATGTTACAATATGTTTGCTAAATGTATTTTTAGTTTCGTATAGGTCCATGGTTGATAACCGAGTTCATATGAAACTTGCAGAAAAGAGAAAGAGCACCTATAGAACCCCAAAACACATCAAATAATAAAAATAAAAAGATGTAAAAATGGAGTCACACTTGACCTTGGTGGTCACCTGACTGATTGAACTTATGATCCATGTGATACACTACATTTTAGACTTCATGTATTTCTACATTTTGTGTAGAATCATACCTAGACAACTCTTGTGCAATATGCACTTGATAGCGATAAATAGCTAGATGTAGGAGATGTAAATAGATGTTTGCATTAAAAAATGAACTTCCCTTGTATGAAGTGTATCTAGAAAAATGTAGTCCCTTGTCCCTTGAATGATATCTATATGGATGCTTTTATGCTCTTCAAATGCCTTTTGATTCAACCTTAGGTAATAGTAATAGATGTTTGTAGCGTGGTCCTTTATTATGATCACATATATTTATATTTATATGATTTCGTTGTTTGAATTTCATAATTAAACACTAAAACGTAGAACAACTGAGAAAACAAGATTCCCAATGGCTAAGAAAGATCCAAAAGTTGTGAGAAAGCTAAAAAGAGATCGGGGCATCGGGAGGGACGAGGGATCATTGGTGTTAGCATCTTGGTTGGGTGTTGATGTCCAAACATAGAAAAAATTATGTGATGAAGTTTAGACTGGGTAGTGGGGTATGTAATACCAAGAAGGAAACCAGTAAGACAACAAAGAGGAAAAGATAGTGTTCAATTAGTATTTTATTGCTTAGAATCATATATACGCATAATAATATGTGAATAGGACACGGAAATGTACCCAAAGTGAGTGAATTTTTGTCTACAATGAGTGTCCCTTAGATGTAACTTTTGGGATTTTATATGAATAAATAGATGACATTTATTGATGTGATTTTGTAATTATGTGTTTCTATTCTTATATATGTATGATTTTTATGTATGATATCTCCTTGTGACATGGTTTATAACATGCACTCTATTATAAGCTTGAGTTCTAACCTACAAATATCTTTTATGTAATAGAATTGCTTATTTATGCTACATCTAATATGGACACATTTCAATTAATTTTAGATTAAAGATCTATAAAATATCTCACCCACCTTAAAAGAGGGAATATAGTGTGGTTATCATATGAATATTAATGCAATGTAGAAACATAAATAGAGCATAGATTGCATGTTAGAATGGAATAGAATACAAGGACACAGAAACAATAATATAAAAATAATCTATAGTATATTAATTTAGATAACACCATCCAATAGAGGATGAAATTTAAAAATGTTATAGTTTAACCCTTGATTAATTTTTAGGTAAATTTAATTATGTGTAGATGAGAATAGATTTGATTAATATATCTAGTAAAGATCATAAAATACAAATACTGATTAAGATTTACAACTTAGATTATAAAGGAATAATTTTCACGCACCAGATTAGCCTAACATGTAATCAAAAGAACAAAACAGAAGTATAGAAACACTTATTTGATTTGTGAGGTTTTCTAAGAGATCTAAGACTATACAACAAACTAAAAAAAGATCTAAAATAAAGTAACCTTTGCAATCTAGAATGAAGCTGTAAATGCACTTGGGTCAAGACCATACCTAGGTTAGGACCATATCATATGGTTCAAACCATTATGTAAGGTCTCAGACCTATTACGAATCTACCTCTACAACTTTCTGGGTTTCTCACCTTCCTATATTTTTTGTCACTATTAAACCGTAGTTGTCATACATATAATGAATCTCTCTAAATGAGTAAATCTTCACCTAAAACCATATCCATAGATGAATATTCCTAAAAAATAAACATTAGAATTTTGTGGTAACCCCATGCACTAGTTATGTTGACACTACTCCAAAGATGCCAAAAACAACACGTTGTTATCCACCTAACATGTGATATCTAGATAGATCAATCAAATTTGGAAATTGCTTTGACCATGTTTGATTTTGAATTAGCTCTTACTAAAAACTTGGAGAGAGGATGTTTAGTTACTTGTAGATAAGAGATATGACTTCCTTGACTTAGTTTATAGCTTTAGACATGATTTGGGTGATGCCCTAATGATTATAGATGTGCAATTATAAGATACATATAGATTTGTATGCCCTTTGTAAGTGTATGAAGTGATTTCTCTAATGCATTTCATTATTTTAACAAATTATGTGTAGTTTAATTGTTTATATAGGGTTATATAGATGATTTTTATAAGAAAGGCCAACCAAAATAAAGTATAAGACCCTACAAAATATTTCAATCTAAAAGTGCAGTTAGAGGACATGTCAATCCAAGATTGTTTAAAGATGTCAAGACCCAAAGGTATGACCTTGACATAACTACATGGCCTTTGAAAGCAGTAGGAAATATGAAATTAAATATTGGAGATGATAGGATGATGTTTCTATATTGAATTTTTGCATTGTATTCTTACGATGTATCAACATGTCAATGTGAAAGAATAAAAAGGTAAGAAATGGACCTTAGAAATTTTTAAGTGGGAATTAAGAATTTAGGTTTATCATAACAAGAGTGCATATTCACATCAAGGGTTTCCACGATGTAAATTTCCAAATTTGACTGTATATATTTACCCCTTTAAGTATGAAATATTAAAATTAAATGCTTAAAGGAATTTGTACCTAAGTGTGTAACCACACTTTTCCTTTGCTTGAATTTTTGTTTTGTAGTTGCGTTATTTTTCTTGGTGTTGGCATGATCCATGATGAAACCTAAAACATAGAGTGTAGTCAATTTTCATTATAGATAATTGACCATAACTCAAATAAAACTTATAACAAAACATATTTATATTTTCACATATGCAAAGTGAAAATATATAAACAAGGAAAGAATATACCTATTTTCTCATACTTTCTTATGATTAAAGATTTTTATTGCTTAAAATTTACTAAAGGATTTGGGGTGATCAGTTCCCAATTAGTTCCATGGAGAAACTAAAGTGTTATGTTTATAACCTAACATGGAAATGTGCAAGAAAAAGAAGAAGAAAGAGGTACAAATGCAACCCTAACAAAGAAGAATACCATATATCAAAATTATTGAGAAAGTCTAATAACTTCCACTTATAGTGTAATAGGAGAGGATATCCAACCCACAAATCCCTTAACTACATCACTTCCTTCCATAACCCTATAGATCGTACCATTGCAAAACGAATCTAAACTTGATTTTTAAATAAGGACATATAATACAAAATAGAATAGGTTCCCTCAAACTCTCTACATATTCAAAACAACTGAGTATAAATTGAAATAAACACTAAATATTTTGAAAATTTGCTAACAATGTTGAACTAGGAAGGAGACCTGGTGCCCCCAAATTTTCCTAAAACTGAAATTGAAATTGATTCTTGGTGTGAAGAATGAATGAAATATTTTATACCCATTTTCATTAGATTAACTTAGTAATATGAATGTGAAAATTTGCAAACTACTTGTAAATAGTTGGAAATATGAAAATAATAAAAAAACCTACTTAAATTGCCCCAGGTCAAAAACAAGTGTAGGTGTTGAAATAATAATGTACAGTCTTGACCAAAGTGTATGGTTTTACCATGTGTTATTTTTGCCAAAATTTAGTGTTTGAATGCATTTTTGGGAAATTAATACCTACATATGCCCAAAAATTCTATCTTAATTTGCTAAAAATATAAAATATACCCAAATAGATTCCCCTTCTTTTGAGGTATGTGCAAAAACTATGATTGAGCATGTGGCTCAAAAGAAATAGGTGTATATTGCTAAATGATATGTCTGAAAATATGTGTCAAGTGATAAAGAGGTGGCAAACTTAAAGAACATATACCTACAAAAGGAAATGTGTTTGCACATGGTGCCAACCATGATGCACAATAAAAACAATGGAAACAATAAAAAATGATGATATTAATTAAAGAGACTAGTAGGACAACACATATAGAGAAAAAAATAAAAACAATGCATCTAATTGTAAACAATGCCATGCAAGATAATAAAAATAATTTTAGAGCCTATAAACATGGGACACCCATGGTCTCATAAGACAAACAAGGCTTGTATGCTTCTACTAAGAGAAAGTAGTTATAAACAAGATAAACACGATGCTAAAAACATGGGACACCCATGGCATTAAAAGAAAACCAATGAAAACATGCCACAAGAAAGGAAAAAAAAACAAGAAATGACACACACACACACACACACACACACACACACACACACACACACAAACAAAAAAAAAAAAAAAACATGTATACATGAAACAAACATCGAAAACCATGATAATATGATGTAGAAACCAACATAGGTTATATATATATGAAATAAGAGATGTCAATGTTGCATAAGAAACATGTGTTAGTATTGCTAGTTTAAAAATAAGGAAGTACACAATGTATATGATTAAGCATAAATGAGTAAGTGAAAATAAAATGTAATAGAATAATAACACCTATAGGATGTAGAGGAACTACTTCCAAATGATTAGAATGCAAGGAGAAATGAGTGATCCTATTAGCAAATACATATATGTATGTCTTGCATCTAACTCAATATACTAAGTGACCACATGTGTGTGAAGAAATAGATCATGTTATTTATCAAACCAAAGTGACAAACAACACATGTAATATAAAGTGCTAACATCTCAAATAATATGCACATGTCCTAATTTTGTATTTTTATTTGTATTTTAATGTTTTGGTATTATAATAATAAATAAATATGTACAAAATATGATGTAAATACTTAAGATAAAAAATATAACTATAATATTGTTATAACTTCATAATTTTCATGGATCCTTCATGGGATTTCCATTAAACTTAGCTAGACAATAAACAATGAGGCCAAACCATGCGGCTACAAGTGTATGGGCCTAACCAATTTGGTTTGAATTTTCCTTTTAATGTTGCCTCATCATTTTTTTTTCTATTGCTTTTTTAAAAATAAGATCACCTACATGAAAATCATGTGCATGTAATTTTTATTATAAGCACACTAGATGTGTTCCTAATACATACAAAAATGTTCCAATACTTGCACACACATGGATTAAAACATTTAAAGCTCATGTAAGTGCTTCTCATCATAATTATTTTCCTTGATGATATCCTTTAGACATATATGAAGCGAAAAGATCTCTAATTTTAATGGAAACACAACTTGATTACCATAAGAGGGAAAAAAATAATGGCATTGGTAGGTGTATGGACACAAGTATGGTAATACCATAGGGTGTAGAGAATTTGATTGTGCCAATTAGAGAAATATTTATCAATAATATTACAAAGAATCTTGAAAATTGTTTTGTTAGTGGCATAAACTTTTCCATTTCCTTGTGGGTAATAAGGGGTAGAAAAAGTTTGTTTGATTCAAAACTTTGCACTTTTTTATCGTACAATTTTTGAAAGAAGGCACATTATATGTAACAATAATAGAAGGAGACCAAAATGGCTGATAATGTGCGTTAAAATAAATTGAGATACATCATTACTAGTAAAAGAAACTAAGGGTAAATTCTCTACCCATTTAATGAAAATATTTTTGTGGTCTATAATGATAAAATTATGCCCCTATGGAAATTAAGGGTTAACCTTACCAAATAATTAAAAGCTAGACATGGAAAATAACCATGGGGGTATAATATGTTGCAATTCATGAGATGAGGCATGTTGAAGGTTATTGTGGCATTGACATTGATGAAATTTTTTGAACACTCATGATAATTTTGTTCCATGGTGGGCCAATAATATCCTTATCATAATAATTTTTAGACATAATATTACCACTAATGTGGGCACTACATTCAATATTATAAAATTGAGATAAATCAAGTTAGGCATCAAGATTCTAGAGATAGTGTAGTAAGTGGCCATGATAAGAGTGTTTAAATAATGATCCATCTATAAGGATATAATTAGTATCCTCGCGACGTAAGCGAAGACCTTCATCGAGTGAACTTGGCAAGAAGTATTATTTTATAGAGGTAGTTATAGATCTCATTAGACCATTTAGCATTATTATCACTACATGTGGTGAATTTTTTTGGAGAGAATCAATAATAGCAGGAGTGAAAAAAGCCTTTAGTAGTTATAGAATGGTAAAAGTAGCAAAATCATGAATAATTTCCAAAATGGATCAAATAAATAACACTATCTATAACATCAACATGCCTATTTTCTTTCCATGGTATGGTGATGCAAAAATACACTGACAAGAATGTTATATAGAATTAAATGTTCCTCATTTATATTGTAAATATATTACACTTGATCCGGCCAATAAGTTGTGAATATCCATATATATATATATTGAATGTATAATGTACAAGTAGTATATAATCCAAAGATTAATGCTTAATGTTTAGTGATGTTGTTGGTGAAAGAAAACCCTAAGCGGTAGAAAAGAAGAGATTATATCCCTAGGAGTAACTCCTAGGGAGTAATAAATATTGTATCAACACCAACTTCAATAGCACATCGATATCCATTAAAGTACATAGTCCAAACTTTAGAATCAATGTTATAGGAATAAAATTCATCACGTAATATTCATTGATGGAGAAGGAGTGAGAAAGTGGGAGTCAATAAGAATATTGACGAGGAATTACCCATTCATTGATTTTTAGCCACAAATTTAAGGTTAAACTTAGGTAATAACACTACTTATCGTAAAATATGACCAGAAAGGTGTGTTTGTGAAATAAAATAATGTAAATGATCCACCTTAGTAATAACTTGTACATTTATATTAAGCATATAATGACATAAATTTGTTATATAAAAGACTAAGATGAGACAAAGCTTCTAAATGGAGGTATAATTAGTCTAATATGGAAGCAAGGTGTGAATAATATAATAGATATTATATTCATGATTGGTATCATCATATTGTGTGATTAAAGCACCGAGGACACATTTGATAAAAAGAAATGTAGAGTAAGAAGAGTTTATTAGGTATAGGCGGGACTACAACCAAGGGATTGAGTAGAAAATGTTTAATGTCTTCAAATGAATTTTGGAAATTAGAGTCCCAAATAAGTATTGTATCTTTATTTAAATTTCACATAAAAGGGCATGTTTTATCATCCGAGATAGGCCATAAAACATCGAATGGTTTGAATTTTTCCTTGAGGAGATCATAATTGCTTAATATTCTATAGTGGTGGAATATTATCAATAGCTTTACTCTTTATAGGGTCAACCTCTATTTGTTTACTATAGATAATGTAGCCTAATAGCTTACCCATGGTAACCCTAAAGAAACCCTTATATGGGTTTAATAAAACATTATATAACCGTAATTATTCAAAGATAAGGTGTAAATATTGTTAGGATAAAATATTATTATCCTAATTAATTATGCATAGTATAATTATTTTATTAATTTTATTAATTAAATAGTAATGGTAATTAAATAAACCATATTTTGTTATGTATTGTTATATGTTTCATAAACCATATTTGTCTTTCATAGATGTTATATTGTTTTAAATAGTATATTTGTTTTTATTCAATTGTTGCTTCCCGGATATAATATTGGAAGCTAATGTACTGATTGTTGTATTGTTACAACTTATATTTTGTTTGTATTCAGCTGTACAATACCTATAAGTATTGCAGCTCTTTCCTGTGTAAACGATTGATTGAGTTTAATAAAATATTATAAGCTTCCGCCCTTGTTGCTCAATCTACATTTGGTACCAGAGCAAGAATCTGGACCTGTGAAGGAGTGGAAAGAGAGTGCAGCAGAGATAGAGAAGATTGGAGAAGAGTATGCAGCAATAGAGAGCCTGTGCAGCCTCCTGCAACCTCCCAGCCTCATCTCTGCCTTCCCACATCCCCCAGTTCATTCCAGGTGTTTGGAATGCAAATTTTTTTTGCACTAGTGCACTCAACACCAGGAAAAATTTGTTGCAGGTATATACATTAAAAAAAAAAATCATTCAGGGTTTTGTATAGATAATATTATCTATTTGTTATCAAATTCAGAGGTTTTGCAGTGATCTACATTGGTTTTTGATTGGTGTGGTGAAGCAAGCCAAGCAGTTTAAGCTATTACAAAGCCAAAGCCAAAGCCACGACCCCTGCAACCCTGCACAAAGAAACAACAATAAATCAACAAAGTGGCTTCAAGCTCCACCCCCTGCGAACCTGCACACAACATCACCAAACAAAGAAGATAAACAAAAGGCGGAGGCATACAACAAAGCCACTCAGACCTGCACAAAGCAAAAATGGTGACAAAAAAGGAGAAATCTAGCCGAACCAGCAATAAAAGCTATTGTTGTGCATCTCCACGCACCTGTAGCAAACAAAAAAGGTGGCTAAAGGAAAAAAACACGTGACCAAGCAAATATCAATTAAAAAAAGGCGGTTGTGTAAAGGAATAAAAACAAAAACAATGCATGGAGAGCAATAAAGGGGTGGAGGAAAGTTTGTAGATCCGTTTTTGGTGCAAATGGAGCCCTAAATCCACCTCAATCCTCAGCCACGTGGATCTTGCATGCACCACGTCATTAATTTGCAAGGTTAGTTATTTTTTCACTTGTTTAAATGCAATATTATGTGTTTTATACTTAAACAAGCTTAAGTGGCCAAGGTGGATAGACTATATGACTTAGAAGTGGGAGGTTTGGAGTTCAAATCCCACCCCAAAATTCCTTTTTGAATTGGCGAGAATATTTGGTAGAATCTGCTAAATTTAGCGGAAAATTCAAATTTAGTTATAACTAACTAAATTTAGCGAAGAAATCCCTAATTTAGGGTAATTTTTTTTTCTCCCATTCGGCCTGGATTTTCATTTCAGACATTTTTGTAAAAGCAGACCCATCTAAAAATTGCATTTTCAGATTTTTTTGCAACTTTTAGCATTTTGGGTCGTATTGGGTTCCGGAGGCCACCAGGTTCCACAAAACAAAAAATAAATTCCTGCCATTCAATTTTTCTAGATTTTTGAATGTAATTTGTATACTTCAGAATATTATACTAATTTGCGAGTTGACATAGTCAATCTGAAAATTTGTAACTACTCGAAAGCTGACATAATTGTAATAAAAAATTGGTTTGTAACACTCACGAGATCTTAGATCTCATTCGTAGCATTTGGTATATACGGTGCCTCAGAAAGCACTTACGAGTAAAGCCGTCATGACTACTACTACACTTAACACCTAATATAGCTAACAACATCATCTGGGCATCATACCTATAAATCTACAGGGAGTAATAAGGTCATAGTGCACACACTATGAACCATCCCATCCATCTGTGAATGATTACACGACATAAATCCAGACTAAGAAATTATCCAAGTATATAGAGAAGTTACGCGTGCGTATGAGGATATTTCTTTGAGCCGTGTCAATAAAGACCCCATCAAGATACTATCTTGGTACCACGTATTGAATTCTTTCACGTATGTTAATGCATCTTTCACATACCGTTGGGTATATAGAAAGGGAAAGCTTATTTCACATATCGATGGGTATATCGGAAGGGTGCGTATATAAAAGGTTCGGTATATCGGACTAATGGTATATAGATTAGGTGACCTAATACCCGAAGTGATAAGAGCCAAAACCTGTTAATGATCTCTAAAAATGGGCACCAATGCCCCCAAATTTTTTCTTCCGGATTCACAATTTCTTAGAGGAAGTAACTATGCTACATGGAAGACAAAAATAAAGACACAACTTGAGTTTGAAGAGATCTGGTCTATTGTGAATGGTACTCTAACCAGATCAGCCACTGATACAACACAACAATGACAGTTTGATAAAGTAGATCAGAAGGCCAAACTCATCATCTTGTTTGGAGTGTCTGATGATGTGTAACCCCACATTCGAGATGCCAAAACAACAAAAGAAGTGTGGGATAAATTAAGCACAATATACGAGGCCAAGAACAAGAATGTCATATTGAATTTGTAGAGTTAGTTACATACATTGAAGTTCAAGCAAGAATGAGAAAATTGAAGCTTTCTTAAGAAGAGTTGTAGAATTGAGGGCTTCACTTTTAGCCCTGGGGAACTAGTCATAGATGATGCTCTCATTCCCATTGTTCTAAGATCACTCCCCTCTTCTTACCACATTTTTTTCACAACACTAAACGTGTGAATACGATAGTTGGTTTTGACAAATTGGTAAACCCTCTGCAACAAGACAAAGCAATGCACAATAAGGATGATGAAGAGGAGCAGGCACTTATCTTCACATCAAACATGGAAAGGAAAAGGTAAAGGAAAACCTAATTTCTATAAGAAGTCAAAACATCGAGAATCAGTTTCATGGGGACAATCAATAGAAGAAGTAATGTCCTATCTGAAAAGACGACATGAGTTAAAAGATTGTTGGTATAACACTTACAAGAAAGTTTCATCAAGTAACTCTAGACCACAATAACAACAATATTAAAAGGGACATTCTAACAACTATCATGGGTAGAAAAAGGGGAACTGGAAAATAAGACCCCACCAGTAAGGTAATATTGCTTAGCAACAAGAATAGTCAGACAATGAAGACTTCTTGTTCACTACTTGATCAAGTAAACCATCCACATCATCTAGTGATGTCTGGTATGTTGATTAGGGAGCCACTCGACACATGACTGGCCATAAAGACGAGTTTATTTCAATGAGGAACATGCCATCAAAAAATCATGTTTCATTGGGAGATGATTCTTCATATACAATTTAGGGGATTGAAACATTTCTCTACCCCTTGGTTCATGCAAATGCAAACTATGAGATGTCCTATATGTCCCTGGGTTGATAAAGAATCTCCTTTCAGTTAATAAACTCCTTGATCACAACCTAAAAATTGACTTTGATAGTCAATCGGCAAGAAAACGTGTTTGATTCGAGATAAATCAAGAGGCTCGAAAATAATTGCAAAAGCCTCCAATGTGGGACGCATGTTCCAACTTGATTTTGTTCACAAAGATGATCAAGCACTTGTGGCTAAAAAATCCACCTCAGCATAGTTGTGGCATCAGAGATTTGGTCATGTAAGTTTCAAATATCTTGAAACACTTCACCGGTGTAATATGGTACATGGGCTACCATCTCTTTAGAAGGATACGAAAAGTTTCCTCACTTGCCTAAAAGCGGGAAAACAACACAGATCTTCATTCCGAGAAGAGTACATTTCAAGCACATGGTAAACTTGACCTGGTTCATACCAATCTTTATGGTCGATGCAGCCAAGTCATTCTCAGGTTCCGAGTACTTCATGCTTTGTGTTTGACGACTTTCGAGGAAAATGTGGATTTTCTATCTTGCAAGAAAAGTGAAGCATTTGAAACCTTCAAAAATTTCAAAGTAGCAATTGAGAAAGAAACTAGTCATCACATCAAAACTCTCTGCTCAGATCGAGGGGGGGAATTCACTAATGATGAGTTCAGAGACTACCTACAAACTCATGGGATTCATCGACAAATGCCTCCTCCACACACACCGTAGTAAAATGGTGTTGTTGAGAGAAGAAATCGTACTATCATGGAAATGGTGCGATGCATGATCGATGATTCTAGAATTGCAAAAAGACATTTTTGGTAGAAGTAACAAAAGACAATAGTGTATTTGTTGAACAGAGCACCCACAACTGCTCTTGATGGAATAACACCACAAGAAGGATGGTCAAAAAGGAAACCATCCATTGCACACCTCAAAGTATTTGGGTGCAAAGCAAACATGCACATACCCAAACAGAATAGAAATTAATTTGACATGAATTCACAAAAACTCATCTTCATTGGATACGCAGTGAACAAACTCTTGGGTATAGATTGATGGATCCTAAGACCAGAAAAGTCTACACCAGCAGAGATGTTGAGTTTTTCAAGAAGAAGGAAGTAGAGACTCCTCCTCTAGACTCACAAGATGTATATTTTTCACTTGTTGTAAAAATTGAAGCTGATGTTCCCTCAGAAGATGAAAGTGATGATGGGGATGATGGTGTTGATCAGATAGAACCATGACCCATGGGAACAGTTTAGCGTATGCCTAAATGGTGTACAAGTACATTACGAGATGCAAGATTGGATGCTCCACTGGATACATCCACCCCTGGACCACGGACTTACAGTAAAGAAAGAGAAGAAGTTAAATTTTCTTTGATGAGTAGAGTTATTGAATCAGATGAGCCCTCTACAGTCCAGGAAGCCCTATAGTCAAAATCTTGGAAAGATGCCATGGATTCTGAATATCAATCAGTGATGAAGAATAACACTTGGCAGCTTGCCGATCTTCCACCAGGGAAGAAACCCATTGGATGCAAATGGATATTCAAAACTAAGTACAAATCAGATGGGACAGTGGACAAGTACAAAGCAAGACTTGTAGCAAAGGGGTACGCACAAAAATAAGGCATTGACTATGAGGAGACATTTTCTCCCATAGCTAAGATCAAAATAATCAGGATGATCTTTTTCTCTACGCTTGATGTTGGATGGAAATTTCACCAAATGGACATAAAAAGTGCCTTCCTAAATGGAGATTTACAAGAAGAAGTCTACATGACTCAACCTGAGGGATATGTTGTACCTGGTCAAGAAGCAAAGGTATGCAGACTTAGGAAATCTTTGTATGGCCTCAAACAGGCACCTTGGGCATGGTACATCAAGATTGATGAGCATCTCATACAACATGGATTTGTTAGAAATCCATACGATCCCAATCTCTACCTCAAAACCAAGGGGGAGATGGTGATTGTTGTTGCTCTACATTGACGATCTAGTCATCACTGGTAGTTCAGTGAGGATGATTGATGTAATGAAGAAAGATCTTAATCGATCATTCAACATTACCAATCTCGGGTTGATGCACTATTGTCTTGGATTGGAAGTATGGTAGAAAGAGAATCATATTTTGTTTCTCGGATGAAATATACCAAGACTACGCTGAGAAGTTTAGGATGATGGATTGTATACCAATTACTACACCCATGGAGAATAGATTGTAGTTATCTCGTTCATATCCATCTCCGACGTAAGTGCCACTCTTTATCGTGTTGATCTAGAGTCTCATTTACGACCTACACTAGACCAGATATCACTTTGCAATAAGTTATCTATCGAGTTCACGCAAGAACCCAAAGTTTGTCATTGGAAAGCAACAAAGCACATTTTGAGATATCTCAAAGGATCAGAGGATCTTGGTCTAGAATACAAGAAGTGAAAACTTTTTCTTGATTTGGATATTTAGATTCGGATCATGCGCAGGTAACATTGATGATAGAAAATCCACTTCTAGATTTGTATTCTTTTATGGGATCTGGACCAATATCATGGGAAGTAAGAAACAACACTTTTTTCTCATTCTTCCCATGAAGCCAAGTATCATTCTACGAGGATAAGTATGCAGTGAAGTGATTTGGAGTACGTCACATCTTGGAAGGACTTGGAATACCACAGACAAACCAACCACCATGTATGTTGACAATGAAGTTTCTCAAACTTGTTGCAATCTAGTTTTCATGAGAGAACAAAGCACATTGAGGTTGAGTTCATTTCATATGTGAACATGTGTTGAAGCACAAAATTCAGCTTCAATTTTGTCCAACTTCGAACAACGTGTAGATATTTTCACGAAGTCACTTACACGTGACAAGTTCGAGTTGTTCAGAGAGTTCCTCTCCTCATCTCTTTAGACAATGCACAATTAAGGGGGGGAATGTTAGGATAAAGTATTATTATCCTAATTAATTATGCATAGTATAATTATTTACCTAATTTTATTAATTAAATAATAATGGTTATTAAATAAACCATATTTTGTTATGTATTATTATATGGTTCATAAGCCATATTTGTCTTTCATAGATGTTGTTATATTGTTTTAAACAAAGTATATATTTTTTTATTCAATTGTTTCTTCCTAGATGTAATATTAGAATCGATGTACTAATTGTTATATTGTTACAACTTATATTTTGTTTGTATTCAGTTGTACAATACCTATAAGTATTGCAGCACTTTCTGTGTAAACGGTTGATTGAGTTTAATAAAATATTATCGTGGGGCTTCTGCACTGTTACTCAATCTACAAATATTATGCGTGATTTTAGCATTTCATTGATTTTTCCAATAGGTCATCAACATAGTATTCAATAATATTTATTATATGGTCATGAAATATGTGATTCGTTGCACAATAGTAAGTATTATCATTGTTCTTTAACCAAAAGTCATAATGGTGTAGCCAAATGTACCCTAGGGGTTGTGAAAGATTTTTTTATTGGTATAGAAGGTTATTCTTAATCTGGTTGTATCCAGTAATCCCATCAATAAAGGATAATATGTCATACCCTACAATTGAGTCCATAATCATATAAATGTGGGAAGTGAGAGAATGTTCTTAGGGAAAGCCTTAAAGAGGTCATAGAAAGTCATCAAAGCAACATATCTCACCATTGGGCTTGGTGACATGAACTATATTAGAAACCTATTGGGAGTAATGAACAACATAGATGAAGATGGAATCCAAAATCAACTAAATTTATTTTTGATGATTAAAAGCACATTAGGGTATTGTGAGAACTGAAAAGACTTTATAAAATATATAGATAAGAAAAATATCAAGCCTACTCCTCCATGTCTTCCTTGCAAACCTCAAATAATGTTGTAAGAAGGTTTTGAGCTTGTGAAACCTTATATATTATCGTGGATGCTCTTGAAAGTTACCTTAAAATGTGAGAGTGACAATCTGATGAACAAAAATTTATCTTGGATATAGCTTCTAATATACAAATATTAGATAGAAAAGTTAACATAGTTTTCTTACAAATATCCAAGATGATTTTTAAAGGGTAATCATTCTCTTTTATAGATTAACGAGTAGTGGTTGGAAGTGGTTACATGAGTTTGACTAAGCTCTGGAGTTAATAATTTTAATTACCTGGAATAACAAGTAGACTTGGCAATAACAATTGCATCTTTTAAGGGGTAGTAGACACTTGGATTGGAATAAGTTACATTTGGAAAGTTGATTGCATGTACAACTCTATTTCCCCCTCCTTTCTAGGAATCTAGAAGTGGAGTTCAAGTGGAGTTGACTATGGATGAGGAAGTGGAATTCAAAATGAGCCTAAGTGGCGAGTTGACTAGGAAAATAGATGTATTTTCCAAATTATTAAGTAGCTAATTTAATTAGCTATAATGTGTAAGATAACTAATTAATCATCTATTTAATAAATAACAATTAAGTTAGTCAAAGTATGGTTAGAGACTAATTTAATTAATCCTCTGAAGTGAAATGTACATGATTAATTAATTTTATTAATCATCGTAAGAGGTTATGAAATAGGATGTGAACCAGGATAGTCATTGGGAACATATATGTAATTTTGGGGTGTCTACATTTACCCTCTTTAAATTTCTATTGCAAATTAATAACATTTTAAATATATTAGACACATTTAGATCGATGAACGGAAGGAAATAAATCAAGTAGAGGTTTATGTTGGAAAAATTTTCTCTTTCCTACTCAAATTACATAATTAATACTAAAGAAAATGAGTAACTCAAAATATGGAGGATTTTAGGTACCTCAAGATGATGGCAATGTATATGGGTGCAAAGATGAAATCCTCCTCCTTCTTTGTAAGCTTCTAATCTACAAAAAAAGGAAGACTAAGAAGGAAAATAGATCAATAGATGCACGGAGGGTTTCTCAAATAATTTGGTCTGAGAAGCATGAACATTCAGGATGGATGTCAACCCTATTATAAGAGAAAAGAGAAATTTGATAATGGATTCAAGTACACTAAATCTAATATAAACAAAATACTGAAATGCGAAAAGTGAAGGAAACATTGATCTTATCTAAATAAATAAAATAGATCCAACTTTGATAGGGGTTGATAACAACCCGAGGTAGAGAGGTAGTTGACGGTGATAGGAGCTAGGTGGGAAGAAAGCGCACAAAAGCATGGCTGCAAGATCTTATGTGGCTCGATTTGAAATGCTCTGAATTTGCAAAAAAATCTAGAACGAAGATAGACACCTAAAAAAATAATGGATTTGAATATGGGTGAAAGGATGTGAGAAAATTAGGAAAAAGGAAGGTAAATGGTATGAAAATGGGTATGCTTGATGAAAACCAAGGAAAATCAATGTTTGAGGATGAGAGAAATGGATCTGGAGTGACAAACTAAATAGAATGACAAAATTTGGATGGAAGAAGGGTTATGAGATAAAAAGCAGAGATGATCTGATGACTTGGGCGACAACCATAAATAAAATGAAGGTTGTGTTGATGGTGATTAGGTAGAATCAATGGTGACCTAGACTGGTTAGGTTTTAAATGAAATGGGATGGGCTGAAATGAAGACTTGCGGGAAAAACAAAAGGATGGAAGAGATTGATGTACAATATGTGAGAGTAGGTGAACCTACACAAGATGTTAGTGGAAGATATATGTAATAATATAACAATCGAAACAAATAGGATACTAAGGTAAAATAAGTCTCCTAAATCTCAAAATTTGATTCTTCAAAGCTACAAGAAGAATTAAAGATGGGTATGATAGCTGCAAAATCACTTAGAGATGAAGACAAGATTGCAAGATAGCTCAAAAAATTCCAATGTTACATCCTTGAGAAAGGAGGGGGTAAGGGCTTACTTATTGGGTCAAAGATGATGTGGATGGGTCATCATTTACTATGGGAACCCATCTATTTAGACAATGGGAAGATTATAATCTCAAGGAAAATATCCCATTAGGAGTAGGATTATGGTTATAG
Source organism: Taxus wallichiana var. yunnanensis (assembly GCA_018340775.1). Lineage (NCBI taxonomy): Eukaryota > Viridiplantae > Streptophyta > Pinopsida > Cupressales > Taxaceae > Taxus > Taxus wallichiana. Next base: position 386,447,915 of record CM031236.1, read on the forward strand.
GATGTTTAGATGGGTGAGGAATGCATAGAAGTGAAATGGGTAGGTGAGAGGCTAAAATGAGTAAGTAAAGGTAAGGGGATGGTGAAAATATTAAATGGAGGTGGTTGAGAACATAGAAAGGATAAAATGGAGGAATATAAAGGTAGGAAATGGATTAATGGGTGATTAGAATTAATTTAGGTATGGTTAATTGGAGATAATGGGTGATTAATTAATTATAATAAAATGGGAAAATAATAGCATGGGATGGGATTAAAGGTGGGAAAATGGAATTAAGTGGGATAAATTCAATTTAGGAGGAAAATGGTCGATTTGAAAAGATGACGGAGAGTGAATGTGGGGTGAATAATAATGATACCAAAAATTGGTGTCTACATTTGCCCCTTTTTGTTGAGTGGTTTTGTTGGGAAAGCCATGAGACAAAACAAGAAGGATGGAAAGATGATTGATTAGGTGCTCTCCTGAAACTTGGGGTAGATGACACAAAACAAAGTCAATCACGATTTGAAGAGATAGGTGAATAAGTATGGAGAGGATGAGAAAAGAATATAAGGGGATAAGATATCCTAGATGAGGATAAACAAGAACTAAAAAGATAAACAAAATTATGGTGTTGATTATGGAATAACTCTGGTAGGGAACAAAGTATGGCCTTAATGGAGATGGAAACAATGTTCTATGGACCATGAGTTGAAAAAAATATATTTCAAAATGAGGGAAACCAATGGGAATATCTTGAATGGATGTGCAAGTCATGGGACTAATGGGTCAAAGCACGACATCAAATATGCAAAAAAAGTATGAGAAAATGTTCAAGACATGGGTCACGAACAAAGGATAGGTGCGGCAAAAAAATACAATATCTTGTTGGTAGGAGGAATTTAAAATATGTAGTTGAGGGTGGGATGAAAAGGAGGTAAAAATAATGGTTCCCTAAGATGGAACATGAGGATGGCATAACAGAAAATGAGGAGACAAAAATATATGATGAAAAAGACCGAGTTAAGGAAAAAGTGGAATAAAATATACGTTTGAAGTGAAGGATTGATTGAAAAGAAATAAAAATGGAAATGGATGGAAAAGGTAGGGTTGGGTTAAAGGAGACTAGGCCGAGTCGATGGAAACCATGGATGAGGCTATGAAGCAATAAACCAAGAGAGTTCGGTGAACCAGTGGTTGGTGGACTATATAAGCCCCAAGCTCACCCGAATAGGTTTATTTTCATGGAGTGAAGTGACGATTGAGAGCTTTGGTATATAAAGAGAGATTGATATTTAGAGAGAAATGGAGGTTAGAAGAGTAACGAGGAAGGGCTAGAGTAGAAGCATAGGATGGAAAGTTCCTAAACCCTAGCTTGTTTTTAAGCATTGTTTATGTTTTTCTTTAATTTTTAGCATTTTTTCAAATATTTAGCTTAGTGTATGGTGCTCGATGACAGACTAGGATGGTCACCATTGATCAAGCCTAAATGGCATCGAACCTAACTTGGATTCATCAACCCAACTTTGGGTGGGGTAGAACGAGGATTGGAGGATAGGATTTTATTTTTGATGAAATTTGGATGATGAGGATTCTAATGTTTACATGTTTTATTAGTTTTACGAGCTAGGGATACCTTATACTTGAGAGACAAAGTTCAACCCTATATGAGTGAATTCAAGGTGATATAGTAGACATTGAGTGGGATCACTTAATGTAGTTGTTTAAGGTGATTTTGATACTACTAGTAGATTAAACGAGATGTGGCATGATGATTCCTTTGGTGGATTGGTTGGATGTGTGTACATACACATTTTGGTTCGGGATGGGTGATATGAATATCACCCTATAGTATACATATTACATCCAAAGATTACTAATATATGGGAGAAAATAGTTCACATTATAGTGGATAACAAACTAGAGATCCCTGAGATGGTTGTTTGAAGCTAATACCCTACACATTAGATTTTCTTTAGGTGAATTTTCATATGAGATGGGATATGATTTTGGGTTCCTCAACATTGATTTATTTTATGGTGATGATGGCCATATATTTTTACACAATTCATGGTTAAGGGGTGCTAGGCTCCCATGGACACTACTTGAGTCATGACGGATATAGTAGATCACCGAGATAGTGTTTTCATTTGGCACTTCACTCTTATCAAAGAGTTTTATCATGAGTTATACTCATGTAAGGAGAGAGGAAGAAGAATAAGGTTATATGTGGGATTCTACTCCACCATTGGGATTATGAGCACCTAGCAGTCATTAGGACACTAGATTTTCATGGATTAAGATTGATCACACTTAGTTGATGGTATTATTTTTGAGGTGGTAAGCATCGGGATCATGGGGACGAGAGGGTTAGAGATGTAGATTGGTATGGTGATAGATTTTCCGATCTTGACATAGAGAAGGTGAGGTGGTGATCATACTCGGATTATCTTGCATGGATTGGAGTACATATAGAGTTAATGAGGTATGTACGGTGGAATAGGTGGATACTTGGATGTTAACTAAAGATAATCGAGGATGTGAAGTTTCTTAGAGTCGATAACGACTTGGTTTTTGTTTAGAAAGTCTGGGAGAGCCTATTATATATAGGAAGGACAAGACAAAGATGAATTTACCTAATTCGACATGGTGGAACCTTGTGGAGGAGCAGGAGTTACTTGGGTTGATGATGATGATGTGGGAGTTGGGGCTTGATTTTTAGATTAGATGACCTGGAACTTGGTGGCTCGGATGGTAGCATATGGGGTTGAGGTGGAGGATGAGGACGTATTAAAGGAAGACGGTTCTCTTGTAGGGATTGATGGTGAGGATAGGGGTATAACAAAGCTAGCCCAGATACGAGTTGAGTGAGATTTGACCATATTGGAGTGAGATATCACTTTCAGGAGTGTGAGGAAATATGATAGGAGGCCTTAAATCTTCATTAGAAGAGGATGAGGCCATATAATAGTAAGCAGAGATATCGGAGGAATGTGAGGCCTACTAGATGATGTTTTGGGGCCTCACACATAAATTATCCATTAAGATTCGGGAGTGGTGCCTTAATTGCATCACGAGGGAGCTAGTGGACATATGGCACCACCAAGGACGGTGCCCTTGAGCTTGTACAACCCTAGTTTTGAAGCTAGGTATTATGAGAGGATATCAACACATGGTGTCAAAAACTTTGAGATATGCCAAGTACCTAGCTACACGAGAGAAGGCATGTGTGGTGCAACATATCCAACACCATCTAGAGTACAATGAGTTTGGCACAAACATAACGATATTTGGGTCATCACAAAGGTGAAAAGGCCCTTGGATTATTTACAGCACCTACTTTAGGAGAGAAGGACTTGAGATTGTTTGATGTAAGTTTACTGATTTTGATGATGTTTTAGGATTGAGGAGGACCCTTAGTTTCATGTGACTTGATGTATTGATGTAATTGTTAACTTATGATATATATATGATGATTTTGGATTTTCGTTCGGGATGTCAAAAAATGATTATATTTATGGTTTTGATGTTGTTAAATGTTATGTATAGATGTTTAATTATTTTCTAGATGGTGGTATGATTTTATGATGATGGTCTTTGATGAATGTTGATTTTATTTAGATGCATATGTGTTAATATCATGTAGATGTAATGATTTATGATTTATGCTTTGGAAATTTTGGATTATGTTATGGATAAATGGTTGTTATTGAATGTATGTGATGGATGTGAAATTATGTCCAAATATGGATGATGTTAATAGATGTTATACATAAAAGTAAACATACGAGATATAGATGGGATGGCTTAGATTACTTGATAATATGTATGGATGCAACCTTGATGAAAGGTGACCAAAATGAGACAAATAATACATAATCATAGTAAAGAGCATATAAAGAAACAATGATTCAAACCGTATTGGAGGTAAACAAGAAAAGGAACCACTTAAGGTAATGTACTTGCAACCAATAGCAGTTGTTAACACATAACCAATGATAGCTAGTTATTTTAAGGATCTTGTGGAAAAGATGGAAAGTGAACTTATAAACCCAAAGTTGACACAAACAATGTGTTTATATGTGACCTATATGGGGAATATAGGTTCTTCATGGTTGGTCTCCCTAGGTATATGCCCTAGATTTGGGTAATAGGAATGCAAACTTGATTAATGTGGGAATTTTTCTATGAATGATAAAGCTGATTGATGCAGGAAGATTTCTTAGGATGCTTATTTTTGAGATTTTATTTTTTCTTGTGATATAGAAGGATGATCAATGTGGGAAGCCTTTGTTTTCATGATATAAAAGGATTAACCATCCTTGAGGAGTGGTCTACTTTTTCTTTGTTCCTTTTGAATTTTTATTTTTTCTTTGACAAATGGAAGGGATAATATATGTATGTTAGTTGTCCTTTGAGGTATTAGTCTATAATTTTGACTTGTTTATGATTTTAATAACAATTTTCCTTCGAGGATTACTCTATTTTTGTTTTGACATTTTTATAATGAGAATCCATTGAATTTAAACTTTTTTTATATGGGGAAGAGTTGGATATATTTAGTTAGACCACTTAGGAGGGGATAAGGAATGTACAAGTGACACTTATGGAAATTTAGTATGGTTCCGATAGGACATTAATAGGGTGATCGATGTAATGATCGTGGAGTTCTCACTAAGAAGGAAGAACTTATCCATAAGGAATATATTTTGAGAGAACCATGGTACCCATATTCAAAGTCCAACTAAGAAAGTAATGGTAGACCACATAATTCCAAATCATTACAAGGAAAGATGGAAGAGGCTAATGGTGGATGGATTACCAATGGGATTACTAAGTTTACATTTGTAGATAAGCTAATAGTAGATAAGTAATAAGTAAAATGTGTTAAGAGGATCTATTTTCAGTTTACCATCAAGGAGGCCAAACTATAGGCCCAATACCCTTTCTTATGCATGATAATGTAAGGCCAATCTAGTTGGGAGAAAACTTTCCACATTTTCTCCTTTTATAGAGTAGTGACATAATGATTTTATATAAGGACAAGGTCACGAATGTTAAATTCACATTCCTTGATATGTTTATTGTAAGCTTGTTTGATGCACTCTTGATAGAATTGATTTTGTTCTAGAGTGAGAAGGCAATGTTCATCAAAAAATTGAGTTGTGTTAGACAATCTTCGTGAAATTCTTCTTCAGAGAGGGAGACAAAGTCGTGAAGAGAAATATGTAAGATGAGATTTGAACTTCACCTTTAGAGGTATGGATATTATTCTTATAAGCCCAAAAAGAAAATAGAAGATGAAGGTGCCAATTATGACCTGATCTATCAATAGTCTTGGCAAGGATATTGTGAAGATGTTGTTTAGTGGCTTAGGCTTAGGCATTAGCTTAAAGATAATACCAAGAATGTTGAATATGATATTTTTTGAGGACTTTTCGTTTTCCATGATGATTGTATGAGGAACGATGAAGTGAAAAATGATGTGCTGATAGATGAAGTTAAATATTTGATTAGCTTTGGTTGATGTGAGTGGAATTTCTTTGACTCAATTTGGTGAAGTAATCGGTTATGGTGATGATAGAATGAAGGTGTTGGGAAGAACATAGATCGATAAGGAAAATGAGATCGATTCCCATTGTAAAAAAGGAAAAATATCTTGAGTTAGTTGTAAGACATGAATATGAATGTGGATGAGATTTGAGTGCTACTAAAATTTGCAACACATGTTAATATATTCATAGTATTTTTATTAAGGGAGGGCCAATAATAACCCATGCGAAGGACATGCTTAGTGACATTTAAACCACTAAAATAGCCACCAAAAATACCTTCATGGAATTCTTGGATAACACAAATGGATTCATGAGAATTAAGGAAATGAAGAAAGATGCCATCAAAGCCATGCTTGTAAATAATTCCACAAATAATGACATGATGGCTAACACGTTGAAGAAAGGACCTCTACCATTTTAGATAACTTAGAAAGAGTTATGGATTGAGAAAGATAGTCAAATATTTGATAATACCAAAGATCACGATGGTTAATACCAATATGGTTGATATGAGGGAGTTCATGGATGTGGGTTGGTTGATCTTGATGCCAAAAAATAATATAAAGTTTAGATTCATTAGTTGTCAAGGGATGAGAGATATGATAGATGTCACAAAGTGTTTGTGAAGTGGTTAGATAAATGAGGATGGTTTAGATGATGTAAAAATATAATGATCCAAGGAAGAATTCAAGAATGTATTTATTTTTTTAAATCATGTCATTTTTACATTAATAGGTGCCTTTGATTTGATTGAAGACAGGTTGAGAATCCCCGTAGATATTAAGGATTTGGACACTAACTAGAACGAGTCATTTGAGGCCTAAGATGAGAGCCTCATACTCAACCATATTATTAGTGCATTAAAAAGTAATCTTGTTAGTGATAGGAAGAGAAGTATCCTAAGGAGGAATGATAATGATATCATCACCTCCCCCTTGCTGACACTTAGATCCATCAAAGAAGAGTGTTATCCTAAGTGGATAATACTCATTAAAATTTGTTGATGGACTCATTTGGAAAATTCTCGTGGGAACATAGGTATCTAGAAGAGGCACATCTACTAATTGATTTGTGATAAATTTTCCCTTGATTTATTTTTAGGAGATGAATATGCGTTCAAACTTGGGCATGAGCATGAGCCATCAAGTGATGTAATCATTATGGTAAGGTTTAAAATGCATGGTTTTGAGAAGATGAAATATAGTGAAAATATAAATCTTATGATTGAGAATATATTGGCAATGATTAGAACTAGAGAATAAAAGAGAGCAACACAAATTTTCAGATTCAATGTAGTGAATCTCATAGTTATGAAGGGTGCGGCTGATGTAATACATGGTTTGCTCCTATCTTGCTTATTATGATGTGTAAAAATGGTTTCTAGAGCATGATCAAAGGAAGATACATAAATATAGAAAGGCTCCCCTTGCGTAGAGGTATAAGCATAGATGGATATAGGAGATACTTCTTGAGATTATTGAAGTATTTTTGGAAGTTATCATCCCGTTGGAATTTGTGATCTATATAAATAAGGTGATGAAATTGTTGTCAACGAGAAGATAGTTGCAGATATGAAATAGAAAATTTATTGAAGTTGTCCTTGAAAGCTGCAACCTTTCTTGAAAGAAGGAGGAGGCATATTGAGGATGGATTTGATTTTGGTGGGGTGAAATTCGATACCCCTGATGAAAATGATAAAGCCGAGGAGTTTACAAGTAAGCACTAAAAACATACACTTGGTTGGATTGTGGAAGAGAAAGAAGTGAATATAGAATTCGAAAAGGATTTCAAGGATGATAAGGTGATTGTGTTGATGCTTGGACTTACCCAAGAGGTCATCAACGTAGTCCTCTATATTATTATGGATAAGATCACAAATTATTTAGGTCATGGATCGTTGATAGGTGGGTCTAAAAATGTTAAAACCGAAGGGATTGACGTGATAAAAAAAGGTACCCCAAGGTGTGATGAAAGAGGTTTTATGTTGTTCTTCTAGTGCGATGAGAATATTATTGTATCCATAAAAACCATCCATAAGAGAAAGAATATCATGGCTTGCGGTAAGGTCTATGAGTTGATCGATATTAGGAAGGGGAAGTTCTTCTTTAGGGAAAGTGATATTTCAATCTCGGAAGTTAGTATAGATGTATATATTTCCCAAAGCCTTAGAATTGGGTACAATTTTTGAGACCCATTGGGGATATTCAATGGGGCTGATGAAGTTTGTAGAAGGAGTCATTTTGGATCTGTTTGTGAGGAGGTAAACTCGAGGGTGTATGCGGTGAGGATTTTACTTAATTGGATTGGTGTTAGGAAAGGTGACATTGTTATGGAAAAAATGGATGGATCAAGGCTCGACATGTCACAATATGACCATACAAGGTCTTGGTTATGGAGAGAAAGAAAGGTGGTGAAGGATTCAATATCTTATGGATGAAGGGATTAACCCACTTTAAGAAAGTGATGTCGATGGTGGAATCATTGTGAAGGGTGGATGTGTCTTGCGATAAGGACTTATGAAGATAGGAATATTCTTCCCCCATGTGGGAAAGGATAAAATCAGCTTGAGTGCATTAGAGAAGCTCAATAGTAGGGGAATCTTCTTCTATCATTTCTTGAAATTGAATTGGAATGGACCAAGATTCTCTGTCATACTAATATGTGACATGGCCTAAGGTGATGGTGGAGACTTTAAAAAAGTTACGGAGTAATTGAAAATGTATCATTGTTAAACTTTAAATTTTACCTTGAAAAAGAAAAAATTTGATTAAAAATTCTTCTAAAATTTTTCACTCGAAAGTGTTTTAGAGATGTGTTGAAGTTATTTGAAGTTGAAACTCTGAAATCCCAAAATTCCAAAATTTGAGTTTGGACTTTGAGATTCGAGAAGTCCTCTTGAAATTTTTATTAATTTTGACTTGGAATTCTAAAGTCCTAAACCCAAAATTTCTAAAATTCCAAAACTTTGGAATTTCCAATTCAGTTCTCCCATCACCTTTTTGGTAAATTTGGACTTGGATTTCCTAAGTCTAAAACTTCAAAGTTCCAAAATTTTAGAAGTTCATACTTTCATGTTTGAGTCTCGATCTTCATTTCGATATTTTTCCTCTGCGGAGTTCAAGTCCGAAACTCACGACGTTTTGAAATTTTAGAACTTTAGACTTTCGGGTTTTAGATTCTTATGTTGACTTTTCATAAACTTTTCTCTCAAGTTCTAATGTTTGAAACTCGAAGTTCTAAAATTTTAAAACTTGAGACTTTTAAGGTTTTAGACTTTGAGGTTCTATGGGCATTTAATTCTTACCAACCCTACGACATGTCGATTCGAGCATTAATTTTAGGTTTTATATATAAACTTGAGTTTTATCTATCATTTTCACTGAATGTTTTCTCGACACTCGAGTTTCTTGAACTTTTGTACTTTTGATTTCATTTTCAAGGTAATTTGGTTTGGGTTATTTCATCTTGGTTATGATAGTTTTGATGTTTTCTTATATGTTTATTTTCTTTTGTTCTCCCTATTTCTTATTTTGGAAATGGAACCCTTATCATCTGCCACGTTTTCCTTATAATTGTTTCCTAATTTCCAAAGCTATAAAATCCAACATGTGGAGGCATCAATCTAGATTTCATGATATACTCATCTAGATCACTACGAGTATTGGATTATGTGTCCTTCGGTGATTTCACGGTCAGTAAATTGTCATTTTCGGAACTTTTATTTTGGAGTTTTGGAGGACTTTTATTTCAAGATTTAAGAGATTTTTCCTTTTTGAGGTTCTTTGTTTTGGAGTTTTGGAGCTTCCAATTTCATCATTTTGGGGTTTTATTTTCAAATTTTTAAAGGTATATTATTTTAGGTTTTCGAGAGGTTTGCACTTTGGAACTAGAATAATTTTAGACTTTGGCATTTCGGGGTTTTTTCGTATTTTCTATGAAATTTCCAAAGGCTTTTCAAATTCCAAAATTTGAACTTAATTTCAACCTCCTAGTCAAAAGGCAAGGAAAAGATGAAATATACATTTTTGGGAGTCACGCCTCATTCACACCTTTCTTCATACCTAGGGAATACTAGAGAAACCTATCTTAAACAAGTATATTTTCTAGACTTCAGGAAAGGGTGAGAGCTCCTAACAAGAAGTCTTGGATGTAGAATATATATGACAATGGGCTTGCTCTCACTACTAGTTTTCCTATGTCCATGCATTGTCCCAAAATCGTCTTGGCCATAGCAGCCCATTTTAATGAAAATTCTAGGATAATTAAGAATGCTAACGGAAAGTTCGTAATTCAATTGGAATCTGATTTCTTTGAATATTTGTTTAAACTTCCTGATCTTGAGGACTATGCCAAAATTTCACCTGAAGCTCCCATTGATCATTGGGACAAAGAAACTAAATTATGTGTGAGGGTCTTGATGAATAACTATTGGCCAAGAGTGTTACCAAGTTTCCTAAAACTATGTTTCGATCAAATTTCATCCAAGAAGTGAATGATCTCATTGTGTTGTTGAGTAGAGTTTTGGGTCTTGCTTCTACAAAAGAGTTTCAGGAATGGATGTTCTTGTACATTTCCACTATCAAGAAGAACAAATAATTCATATGATGGGGAGAGCATATCAGTAGCTCTATTTGTTTTCAATTAAGTAAAGTCTTGTCTTCCAAATTTTTTTATATGACTTCTTTCTTGGTTTATGCTACAACTCTCATGTGGGAATTTAATGGGTTAAATACCACATGTGTTAGTAGTGCATATCAAATTTTTAATTTTTATCCTCAAATCATGATGGATGAGGGAAGAAAATATTTTCGCAGATTCAATGATGCCTTCTTCGTTGTTCTTATTTTTCATTTTGACAAGGATTTGTATAATCAAAGGATTTATGATGAGGCTTTTAAGGAAGTACGAGAGTGGGGAGCCATTTATCTTCAATTTCCTACATTTACATACATCAGGATTCATGTATTCATGGGTGCCCTACTTGATAAATGAGTTTTGCTAGAGTTGGTTCTGCGGTTGTTAGAGAATCATAAAATCTAGAATAAACGGCATAAGGTGGGAGTCCATTATCCCATTTCAATCAATAGATATAATTGTGACATTATTTATAAAGCAAAGAATGTGGATGTAGAAATTTCTGAAGTGACTTTGCGAACCTTTCATCCCTAAACCAATTTTGATTACTGGGGTAAGTTTAGTGAAATGGGTTTATCTAGTTCTCATGTGCCTCAGCTAGAGGATATTTGGATTCAATGTTACGATGATTTAATTATCCGGAAATGAGAATATGAAAGGATGACTTTAGATGAGGTTAGATAGTTTGGTATTGTAGAGATTCCAAAGGAGATGGAGGATGAGGAAGAAGTATTGGATCCAGTATATAAGGATAATAATTTTCCAATCAACCATTTCCATGGATTGATTGGTATCAAGAATAAATTTTCAATACTAAGGAAATGGTGGGCCCCATTTTACAAAGAACATATGATTGGTTGGCTACCTTAGGAATTTCACCCAAAGGGTTGGATCAATCTATAAGAACAGAATCCCAACAAACAATGAGTCTTCCTACACCCATAAAAGGAAAAAGGTATACCTAAAGGGCCATGATAATCCCTAAGAATATTTCATTTGTTATTGGAAGTTCCTCTCTTTCCAAGGCCCCTGCTTCCAAGGTTGTGCCCCTCACATTGCTAATATCATAAATTTTCAAGGTTATTGATTCTCCACTTATATCACAAATCTTTCCATCCCTTTCTTTTCTGTCATTATCACTTCCCTAATCACTACGTTCTTCTCCTACACCCATTTATTCTTTTCCATCCCTATCCATGGCCCAAGTGTTCTCATCTCTTGTTGTCCTCTCGACGAGAGAAATGATTGGGTCTCTAGTTTCCACTTCACCCCCTCTATAATTTTCACTTCCCTCCAGTTTAACTTCTAGTTTCATTGTATCCGCTCCTATGGTTTTCTCACATCTACCCTATCTATCATTACTACCTCCACTTCATTTCCAACTAATTTTATGGGTGTCATTGTGTTTTCTAGTTCTCAAAGTAATGAATTAGTCATGTCATCTCCATCGGCATCTACTATACTAGAATGGTTGTATCGCCAAACTCCAAAACAAAAGAAGAAGGTGCCTCTGGTAGATGTAATAGATCTGAGTGTGTTAGAACCTACTCCGAGGAGACATGCCAAATAGAAAAATATTGTCTCTAACCTATCTATGAACCAATCAGGAGAGAGATTCATGGAAATTGCTACTCCCATTAAGGGAAATACTAAATAAACTATCACAATAGTGACTATCAAATTTCCAGATTTTCACTAGGTAAGGTAACACATGAAGGAGCCAAACAAGATGTACAAATGAATCTTAGGAATTTGTTGGAGAAATATGATAAGGATAAAGCTTCTAAGGATGAACTGAAAGCAAAGGTTGAACAACTCACTGCTTTGTTGAGAAAAGTAACACAACCCACTCCAACCATTGATCCTTCAACTACAACTACTTTGACAATTTCTTCCACTGGACGATATTTCATATCATGAGATTGAGAAGATAGGTCAAAAGGGAAGATCAGTGAATGGATGGATGGAACACATGCTTCAAGAAGCTAATCATTTGATCATATAAGATATTGAAATATATAATGATTTAAAAACTGAAAGATCCTTTATTCATAGGATGGATGAAGCCTTCTCTAAAGATAATAATAATTTGAATCTGAATTTGACCACATGGGGTGAGATTAGAGAGGAATATCTAGATCTACTTCTTCAAGAAGAAGTAATTGATGATATTTTCAAGTTGTTTTAATTTCAAAAGGATATAGAATTTAGATCCCAAGTGTTACAAGATTTGATCAAGAAATTGGATGACAAGCATGTGGAAATAATGGATGCTCTAAATGATATCTCATAAGAGTTTGATAATATCAATTGCAAATTATTCAATGAGAATATTGATGCTCTTCCAGTAGATCAAATTAAGTCAAATTTCAAGGATTTGGTGAAGAAAGATGATGAGGTAACTAGGACTTTCAATAGTGACTCAATTGACAGATTGGTTTCATGCCAAAATTTCACAAGTTGACTGAAGAAAGCGGTGAGTAAACTCAGAAGGCTATCCAGATAAAGTAGCAAGAGAGATTGAAAAAGTGGATGTGGTAAATCATTACGCATATGGACCAGAAGAAGAATAAGTATAAGGAATCATCAAGTGTTTCATTGACTACAAGCATCAGATGACTATGTGGGAGAAAGAACAAGAGAAAACTGAAGAAGGAAAAGATGTTGCATGACCAAGCTAAGTTAGGTGGCCATGGAAGGACAATTCCAAGCTCTGGATCAGTCCAAGTTACAGGTTGACTGAGTCAAACCTTTGCAACTACTTTACTATTTTTATGGGAGCATGTTCCTTTGAACTTAATTACATTCAATTTAAGTATTTTGTTAGTTAAGGTCTAGCTATAATGGCTCAACCTAAAAACTTATAAATAGTTAAGTGCATAAGTTTAAAGAGGAGATCATTTTGAGTTAAGCTACTCTTCAAGTTTGTAAGAATGATTTGAATACTTTGGATCCTTTCAATCATATTCAGAACAATATTTTGTTGTGAAATGTCAAATTTATTGTGTTAATAGTTGATCAATGTATGCTTTGTGAATGTGCAATTCCTTAGTATAAGTGATTAACTCACCTTTATTTTAGAGTATCTTATTTTAATTTGTGGGAGAATGATGTGGTTATCTTGAATATCAGTTGTGGAAATATTATATTCCTTTTGTTATAAAGTTATATTATCATTAACTACCATAAAGAGAAAGGGATGTATGACATGTGCATATCATATATTGTCATGATTTGTTGATTGTGTATTCAAATAGATTTGATCTATCTATTAGGTATGTTTGGGGTCTTACAAGGAAATACATGATATTTTGTCTATGGTCATTATTTTCCCTATATAAATATCATAAGTTAAATTAGATTGTGATGGTTTCTTTATCCTTTCTAAGTTAACCCTTTCTGTGTAAAGATCAGAAAATTATCTAGTTATACTCTCTTGGTGTATCATTGTATTTTCCTTATTTTTATTTCTAACCCTGAAACCCATGAATTAAGTAGATTAGAGTCATTTTAAAGTGTCCTTAGAATTGCACTTCAATCTTAAATAGGGTGCCCCAAGTTTCAAAGGAATCGGCCTTCTCAGGAGTTTCATCACAAGGAAAAAGGGTCCCACACTTTGGGAAGTTCCAACGTTGCACGAGATCTCTCAACAAGTTAACGGGTGCATGATTTGCATGACAATAGTTTTTGGCATGCCTGGTGGGACTCAAAGTAAGTTGGTACTTATCTTCATATTTTCATAACTCAAAGTACCTGGCGACTCCATATCTATAGATTTTTATCTCGGTGTGTTAATATATACGAATAATTTAGACAAGTGCATATTGCAAGACAAGAGGGAATTATCAACATATTGAATTATATTTGTCTCCTATAAGAAAAAGAAGATGCATTTCAAACTCACTTGTCACATCATCTCCCTATAGGGGTCATTATACTCCCCTTGATGAGAATATTCCCTCCACTCACAAATAACGAACCTATCGAGAAGAATGGCAAGGAATCAAGTCTTCCCCCATTTCAATGCAAGTAGTCCTCTTCTTTTAGCTCAACATGATCCTATACCTGCTGCAGTACTCAAAATTTTACCCTTATATATAGGGGAAACTCACGTTACTCAACAAAACATGTTCTTGATGTAGCGAGCATTTATGTAGGACATAATATCATAGAGGACAACGTTGCGGTTATACTTCTTAATACTTCTTTCAAGGTAAAAAGTGCTTCAATGGTTTTGAGGTTTGAGGGTTGGGACTATTACCACTTGGGATGAGTTAGGGGAAAATATTTGCAAGCAGTTCAAAGACAAGAGTGATCACTGTCGCTCTTGGAACAACTAACTACTATAAAGTGATCTCCCCAAGAATACATGAGTGATTTCATTTTTGGTTCCAAAAGACGTGGAATAGGATTCCAAAACTCATAAAACCTTCTCCAAACAATGCATTCTTATACTATTTGTGGGATTTGAATAGTGATATAGCCATAATGATCTAGTCTATGGGAGGAACAGTATTACAGGGATGCCTATGAGGTTTCCATAAGAGCTATGAATTCCTTGATCTAGGCTAGGAAGATAGCTCCACAACCATCAATGTTGTTATCTCTGATCTTACAAATACTCATCCCACCATTTCCCATATTATAGTAGGTTCCAAGAAACTAGCTCAGTCATCCCCTTCCTCTTCAAATTACATATTTGAAGTCAAGTCACTCTTGCACACTTTTGGGAATGAGCTTGTTGAATTCAAAAGGAAAAAAATTCAATACAATCACCATATCAGCCACAAAATCAGCAGTACCAAGCTAACCATCCTCCCTTTCAAGGAAATAACCAGCCTCAAAACCAAGTTACAGGTCAAGTTGTGAATGTCAGGCCTCTAAATTTTAGGAATCCCCTCGTTGCTAGTTCTTCTAAAGCTATTGTACTGTCCAAAAATAATCTAGTTCAAGATTATGAATGGTGTTATCCTTGTTCTCAGGCTCACAATCAAAAACCTATGTCCAAATGGAGTTCTTAGCCAATCCCTTATGTATCAAAGCATATCCACCCCTTTAGATCCAACTAGAGAAATCACCTACATAGGAAATAGCAGATCAACCACATGCGCCCAAAGAAACCACATTCTTTGAATTGGAAAGCATAATATTTTTATGGGGTGAATACAAATGCTTCATACTTAGAGGGAATAATCATTATAAGGAGAGTGTGATGGATATCCAACCTTTCAAAGATGACCATGATTCTACTTCACAACCTAATTCATAAGAAGAAGTTGATAAGGATGTGGGAAAGAGACAACTGAAAATAGCTGCTAGTCAAGCCGTAAGGAAGGAAGGTTCTTCAGGCATCACAATACCCAATAAGAATTTTCAAAAAGAGAATCAAATTCCCAAATAAGTTTCAGTAAAATAGGATTAGTTCCATTCAGTATTGTAGATAAAATGATGAATACTAACCTAAGCGTTACTATGTGGGATGCACTCTCGATTCCTTCTCAAAGAAACTTGCTGTGAGAAGCTTTGAATAGTTTTGGTACAAATGGTGGATCATCAAGTCATGGAGAAGAAATTGCAACACATTTTTTCCAACTAGAAGGAAAAATTATTCATAATGCCAACAAACCACTCCTATTTAAATATCCTAATCATTGGTAATCATTTTTGTATAATTACATGATTGCTTCAGTGATAGTAGTTAGTTATGCGAGAAGAATATTATAGATGTGTTTGGAATATAGCATACTCAATCTCTAAGGGATTTGTTCAATTTGATGGTACAATATTTTAGATGTTGAGAATCATCAAAGGACTCCATATTACCATTCATGTGTGCCCCAGATTTGTCATTCGAACAAGACATATTATTTAACAATGTTCCTCCTCTCTTCGCCATCTACCTATCATGAGATTTCACTTTGCCAATATGGGTAGTTACCTATCATCGTATTGGTCACATATGATCCTTAGAATTTGGTATTTGATGAAGGTGACTATAAGGGTAGAACTAGTTTTCCATAATCATGTGGAGCCTTACACTGCTAGTCCCATAAATGGGAATTATGCCATTGGTTACCCTAAAGAAGATGATGATGATCATGAATGAACTACTCTTTTAGAGGAAGTTAATGATACGGTGCTAGACAAGATAAGTGTATATCATCAATACGATCCCTATGCTAATTTATTGGAAGAGGAAGAAGTTGGTTTGTTGTTGTTGGAAGAGATGGGATTGGGTAGATATTGCATTCACAAAGAAGGAATAACCATACCACAACTTGTCGAAAAAAAAATCAATCTTGAAGGATTATGGCAATTGTTCTTTAATGGCTCAAGGATTAAGAATGGATCTATTTTTGGTGTTATGCTAATTTCTCCAGAAGGAAATAAATACTTCTCATATTTTTTTCTTGTAGTTCATTGCACTAACAATGTTATATTAAATGTGGCCCTAGTGCGGGGAATCCAACTTACTCAAAAAGAGGGTATTAAATCTCTTGTTATTTTTGGATATAGTGAGTTATTATTTCATCAAGTGATGGCACATAACTCCTCCAAAAATTATCTTTTAAGATCATACAAAAACTAAGTCCGGGATTTGATCGAATATTTTGAAGCTTTTTAGATCCGTGTTGTTCTGAAAATAAAACCAAGATGTTGATAGGATTTCTACAATTGGTTCACAATATGACATACCGGTTGATATCACAAAGGAAGGACAACCATATATCAAAATAGTGGTTTGAAGCTGTAGTCCACGATAATGTAAGTAGTGGAAAGTATTCGATAGTTACCAAAAATTATCATGTTTCTACAAGAAGAGGCAAAGTTTACCGTGAAGGACCTATTTGAAGAAGGGCACGTGTGTTGAAGGTGCGCATGGGGGAAGGGTTATAACATGGTTTTATAGAACACATAATGTGTGCACAAGAAAAGAATATTTTGGGACTTAGCCATATTTGGTGTTCCAAGTAGCACATGAGAAAAGCATGACCCATCTAGCATGTGCGATGGATAAGGTGCCACCTCGGCAGACTATAGGATCAAAAGGGAATATTCCATGCATGCGATGGAAGGTTCCAGAAGAACATCATTACACAGAGTGGAGAGCTTCAGATCAAAGGAGGCATGCTCCATTGGAGGACCACTTGGACACTTGGCATGACGATCTATTACCTTAGAAGGCATGGCGGTGAAGGTAGAAAAGCTATATATAGAGTGTGTGGATAGATAGAAGAGAAATGTAGATATATACATGGATCATCTGAGAGAGAGAGAAGAGGTGGTGAAAAGAGGTGAATCTCTGCATAAATATCATGGAGATTCTATGGGTTGGGATTTAGAAAATATAGGAGTGATGGCATATTTAGAGGGATGGGTTTGTATTTATCCTTGTAATCTGAAGGACATAGTGTAGTTTCTGATGCATGACTTTGCTCTGCATTGTTATATGGGTCTATTATGACCTCAAGGAATGTAATGTGGTTATTGAACTCATTAATATGAATATAAGGTTTCTATTCTAAATCATATATGTGTTCATGAGCATAATCTTAGTGCATTTCCTTTGTGTATGAATCAGTTCTATATGTTGTTTGTTATTTCTCTTTTATGGATGCAATGAGATGATAACTCATCCTAGGTTCTCAGAATGAACACATGGTTCCTTTCCATTCTTTTACACTTAAGTATATATCATAGATGATGCATTCTCACAAGACTCACATAAAGGAGAGGGCTCGGCACCTGCGTGCATGCCTCGGGTGAGCACCCAGCTGCCCTTGGGTGATAGGCCGATGCACATGGGATTTAGACTATTAATCTAAGGGTATAAAAATGACTACATCTTGGTTCCATTTTTGGGACCTCTTTTCAAAGTTGTTTGAGAAATGGCATACATCTTGGTCCTGTGATGCGTGATGATAGAATGTTTGACCTTGGAAAGTGTTGAAACATGGTTCAAGAGCACGAGAGGATGAATTTTCTCAAAGATTCAACACTGGACTGAGTTTGATGCACGTAGATGGGTAGAAGAGAACCTATACCATGAGTTGTATGAGACATTCTTTATTGTTTTTTCTAGTAGAACTATATGAATGGATTTCAACATATGCATCTAGATCGAAGATGGTACTATAGATCATGTGTATGGACCCAAGATGATTATCCAGAGGCTACAAGGATGTAGATCTGACTTGGACATGTGTTGTTGATCACTGGTGGAAAGGAGTGTTGACTAGTTATACTCTAGAATATGCCATTTCTATGTATTATTTCCCAGAAGTTGTTGAGTTTGAGTTTTTGAGGGATCCCTAGAGGATCATTTTTACATGTTATTCCTTTGGCTATGAAGATCTTGATCATTACCTTAAGTTTAGAGGCATTTCCCATGGCCGGATAAGCTTCTCTGAGTGTTGGGAGAGGAAGCTAGGGTGGAGGAAGATGGTGGACATTGTGGCTGAGAAGGAAAGGGAGGAGAGATGACTCAAGTATAGTGAAGCTCATGAAAGGGAGATGACTAGACAATGTGAGGTTGCAAGTGTGATGGATCTATGGAGGTAGACATTGTGGGAAGGAGTTGAGGTTCACGCAGAGGATGTGGAACTGAGAAGTAGTATGATACTACCCCATCTTGGAAAGCAGTGGGAGAGAATCCCCTTTAGCTTCTGATGAGATTTCATCACATGGAGAAAGAGAGATCATCGGTGTGCATCTGAACCCACTGGTGACCAACCCCTGGTGCTTGGTTTTCTAGATCAAGGGAGAAGTATTGTTAACCTAGTTGGTATCGGTGGGAGTAACCGATCTATGCCCTAGGAGATATAATTTCTCATTTGGAACATCCATGGCTACGTAAACCATTCGGTATTTGGAGGAATTTTTGGACAAGGTGCAAGTACACAAGGTTTGGGTATCACATCTAGGAGTGGCATGGGACACACAACTAGTAGTGGGACAATATCACAAACCATCGGCGTGTGTAGTTTAGTGGGACATTGGGAACACTAGGCATGACCACTTTAGGCCATTTTCCAGCTGTAGGAGGTGGATCTGGTGGTATAGGGGTTGGAGGACCTAGTGGACCTAGTGGATCTAGAGGATCGGTGGGTTAGGAGGAACAGGACCTAGTGGATCTAGTGGATCTGGTGGAGGAGGAAACACCGAGAGGAACCAAGGCTCTGGATCAGGAGGAAAGGCCTCAACCACCTCCACAAGTATTTTTTGAGATGTCTTTACACTTACTAGACTATATGGGTATTGAAGATGTTGCATAGAGCATGTGCACAAGTGTGAATTACTATGGTGTGTGAAAGGGATCACTACCCGGAGTGGAAGGAAAGTTATTTTGCAACAACATTGCAAGGGCATGCACATAGTTGGTATAGGAAGTATGACCCCCATCAAATGGTGGTAGACTACACTACATTAAAGAATGCCTTCCTAGAAGAGTTCCATATCCTTGGAATTTGAAAAAAAGAGCATCAGCGCTCTAAAGGAGATCCAACAAGGAATGGTAGAGAGTGTGTGGGAGTATGATGCATGTTTCAAGACTCTCTTGTCAAAACTATCCTATGACATTCATCCTTCTCAACATGCTCAATGGTTTTGGAGGATTGATAACACCATTTAGAAGGGCTCTATCACACAAGACTTTCACAGACCCCGTGAGGCATTGGAAGCTTCCCTACGTGTGATGAGGCTATTGGGAGCATTGATACTGGTGTTAGTCCTTTCTAGAGGCTCAAATTACTGTAATGGCCAAGTAGTTGGAGAAGTTTTCTGCAAACTCAGTGCATGAGGTTTGTAGTGGGATTTGGTGTATAAAAATGTGAAGTGGAGGGCATGCAAAGGATAGTTTCCCTCCTTGGAAGTCGGTATGTGTATATGGTGGTAGACTGTGAAATTTTCCATGGGGATCATGATGCAAGTAGGTTCCCTCTACTACAGTGTGCAATCACAAGAATGTTTCTTTTATTGTAATATTTGTACCTCTATGACCCATGATACCAAGGATTAGACTGATTGATCAGATTCATGATGTTATTGATCTTGGTGTGTGCCAGACTAGTCTTGCAAGTAGTTCAAGATGATGATGATCATCACTATGAAGGGTGCACAGATGGAGGAGTGTGGAAGAGGTTTTGTGGAGGATTTCATGGTGCAGTAACCATGGTGGAGGAAGAAGTGAATTCCCATGAGGAACCTATTATAATTGTGGATCTACAGAGCATTACAAATGTGAGTGTCTTGATCTATTACAATGCTCATGGTGTGGGAAGAAACATAAGTATGAAGAGTGTCTAGAGCTTTATGAGCATATGAACCAGTAGCACTGGAAAGAAAAAGGTGTTGGGATGGTGAGCATCAAGAAAGTTGATTCATAGTGGATGCCAAGAGTGGCGCGTGAGTCAGGACTAGAACCTATACTGGTGTGATGAGTGAGAGAGAGCCACATGTGTGCCAGGAGATGCCAAGACAAAGGACACTAGTTTCAAGAGAGGAAGTGGTACATGGAAAGTATCTGAGACCCTACTCATCAGAAGGAGGTGTATCAAGAGACTATGGATGTGATTCGGAGTTTGCAAGGGGAGATCAATGTCTAAAGGAGAAATCAAAGTAGTTGGAGCAAAGGAAGAATGTCGAGGCTCCAAAGGATGACTGGATGAGGTCAAGGAAGTATGTAGGATGTTAAGGCAAGAGAATATTATTCCCTTGCTAGGAGAATGGCTGAGGGAGAAGGTACCACGCACAGAGAGAGAGTGAAAGGAAGGTTTTGCATGTAAACCTTCCTCCTCACAACCTTGACTATGATAAGGAGATTACTTTGAATGTAGATTGTTGATGGATGGCTTCTAAGTAATATCCTCATTGACATGGGAGAGAGGTCAATGTTCTTACCTTGGATGCCTGACATCAAATGGGAAGGCCACATTACAACCATCTTTGAATGTGTTGTATATGGAAAACAAGACAAAGGAAATGCCCATTGGAGTC
This sequence comes from Taxus wallichiana var. yunnanensis, assembly GCA_018340775.1. NCBI lineage: Eukaryota > Viridiplantae > Streptophyta > Pinopsida > Cupressales > Taxaceae > Taxus > Taxus wallichiana. The sequence continues at coordinate 386,469,079 of CM031236.1, forward strand.
TTGAAGGATGTGGTTATCACTATTCAAGGGGCTAAGTTCACTGGAGACTTTGAAGTCTTGGTGCTCCGAGGTGGATAATTTTAGCATTACTTGGGTGCCCATGGTGTTATAAGAACAATGTGACCTGTGGTTTAACAAGGGGTATATCAGCTTTGAGAACAAGGAAGAAAGGGTGATTATCCCTTTAATAGATGGGAAATCACCCTATACTGAGCCCTTAGGAGAAGAAGTCCTCGAATAGAATCTATGTGTGCTCCATTAGAGATCTGAGATAATTCATCCCATGAGAGGGAGTTATCTAGTTTGAAGATGCTCAGTCCTTGAGTGATACCACTAGCATGGCATGTGAAAATTGGGTGCATGGGACTTATGAGTTGATTGGGTGATAGTTGAGAGGATATGTAACAAGGGTAATGAAGGTGCATGCTCAGTCAAGCACCTAGGAGGAAGAAGTTTCCAAGTTACTCTGGAGGAGCATACCCTAAAATTTTCTTGTGAGAAATGGAGGCTTAGTGGAAGAATGAGGATGAGAGAAGGGGAATGCTCAGTTATAACCTTCTCGGAACTACAACATGTACTGGTGGGCTACACATCGGGAGAGCCTCCTAGAATGGCATGGCATGAGGTAAGAATCACATTTTTATAAGGTTCTCCGAGAAATGAAGCAACATGCCCACTATCATACAAGACTACCATGGTAAAGAGACCACCTCATTTCATATCCAAGCATGTGAGAAGGCCTGGATGGGAAGCACAAGAAGCATTACCACCTTTGTTATGGGTGCATAAGTTGTATTCCACCTTACAAGGTTGTGTGTGCATGCATGGTATATTCATTCGAGAGATGCATCATCAAATAGGTAATTGGTAGGAGTTGGTGGCTGATCTCATTCAAGCTTTTCAAGTATAGGAGTACAAAGCCATCGGTGGATAAGGTGTTATAAGTAATCAAGCACCTTACGATGGGAGATAGTGTTATGGAAGAAGATAGGCTACTAGAATTATTGGGTGAGCCTTATTTGGAGATGTGCCTCAATGAAGAAGAATAAGAGGAAGTACAACTTGAGTGTGCGTGCATGGAAAAAGAAAAAGGAAAAATGGTCTATGTAGTAGATGGTGAAGAGATGGAAACTTTGGATGTTAACCATTTTGAAGGTATGCACGAAGTCATAGATAGTGCTTGATGAGAGAGCATGCACCTACCATGAGCCCTTGAAAACAAATAAGGTTAACATTGGGATAGAGACAAAACCTAAGGAAGCTATCATTGGGGACTATTGGTTGGAAAAATAAGTTTCAAAGGTCATTGATCTATTGTGAGTTCAGGATTTGTTCCCTCATGGGTACCATGAACTCAAAGGCATCCACCATTCCTTAGGGGAGATGAAGATCAAGTTGAAGGAAGGTGTGCACCGATTTGGAAGAGGCCTTATGGATGAATCCAAATTTGTGCACATATGGGTCAAGGAAGAAATAGACAAGATGATAGCATCTGGTATCATTGAGGTAGTGGAAGAATCAGAATGGATAAGCCCAATGGTCATCATTAGTATCAAGAAGGATGGGAGGATAAGGATCTATGTGTGGACTATAGGGACCTGAATGTAGTATGTGTCATCGATCCTTTTCCAACCCCCTTTACTGAAGAAATTTTGGAAGGAGTAGCTGGGCGTGAAGTCTACTCTTTCACGGATGGGTTCTCAGGGTATCACCAAGTAGGATTACAAAGGAAGACTAGAGAAAGAAAATTTTTCACCACTAAATGGGGAATTTTTTTCCTACATGGTTATGCCTTTTGGATTGAAGAATGCACTTTTGTGTTCTCGCGCATCGTGGTACAAGCATTTTAGGACTTCATCCATAAATTTCTTCAAGTTTACCTAGATGACTGGACTATGTATGGATGGATTAAAAGACCATTGTGACAATTTGAGGCTGATGTTTGAGAGATGTGGAAATTAAGGATATCCCTCAACATTAAGAAATGTGTCTTTTTTACTCCATTTGGAACCCTGTTAGGACATATTATATGTAAAGAAGGCTTACTAGTGGATCCCACCAAAGTTGTAGTTATTGTGGGATTAGGGGATCCTACTAGTCAAAGTGTAGTGCATGGATTCCTTGGGCATATGGGGTACTATAGGAAATTCATCAAGGGGTATGCCAAGATCACCATGCCCTTGGAGGAATTGCTAAAACACAAGAGTTCCTTTCATTGGGGAGAGCGCAAAGAGAGGGCATTTGACACTTTGAAGGATAGGCTTGTCACGATGCCATACTACATTTTCCTTCTTGGGATAAGCCTTTCCATGTGCATGTTGATGCCTTAGGGAAAACTATGGGAGAAGTACTACTAGCACAACCTGGTGAGGGAATTGTTGATCATCCCTTGTGTTTTTCAAGTAGAAATTTGACACCATAGTAAAAAAATTACACAACTACTGAGTGTGAAGCATTGTCTATGATCTATGCACTGCATAAGTTTAGAAGTATCTATTGGAAACACCATTTATATTCTACATGGACCACATGGCATTGAAATACTTAGTCAACAAGCCCATTTTTTGTAAGGGTGCATATGTCATTGGGTCCTATTATTTCAAGAGTTTGAGTTCACAGTGGTTGTAAAACTAGGAAAAGCAATTCAAGGACCGACCACTTATCAAGGATTAACTCAGGGGAGGACATGCAAAGCATTGAGGATATACCATGCGGATGCAGATGTGTAACTATTTAGGTTGCAGTGTGCACCCTTAGACTTGGAAGATATCAGTGTTCTTGAAAAAAATAGGTGGTCGGAAGGGATGAAGGCTCTGGAGAGGAAGTAATTAGCAATACATGCACACCCTACATGTTGATTAGTGGAGACCTGTATAAGTTAGGTCGTGATGAGGTTATGTACATGATGTGTATTGGAACATGAGTGCATGGAAATTATGGAGGAAGCACATGGTGGGATTGTAGGAGGACACTATGTAGGAAATGCTACCGCATGGAAGATTTTACTAGTAGGGATTTGGTGGGAAACCATCTACCAGGATTGTATTGAGTTTTTGCAAGGCCTGTGACCATTTCCAGTGCCTTGGAAAACCTGGGAAGAGGGATGAAATGCCCTTATGACCAATACCAACACTTGAACCATTTGAAAAATGGGAAATCAACTTTGTAGGGCCAATTTTCCAGCACATGCAAAAGGACTGGTTCATGGTATATCATTACTTACACTGATTACTTGACATGATGGGGGAAGAGGCAGTGCCTATGAAGGATTACACATGAAAACTACTAGATTTTTATGGGAGAACATAATCAGTAGGTATGGTTTCCTTTAAGCTTAACAAGTGATAGAGGTACACACTTTCTCAATGAAATGGTCAGGATTATGTTAGCAAAATTTATGGTGGCCCATCACAAGACTACCCCTTATCACCCTCAGTGCAAATGGAACTATTGAGGCATTTAAAAAATACTAAGTCACACGTTGACTAAGATCTATGACATTGGAAGACAAGATTGGGATGAAAAGTATATCATTATTCTATGGGCATACAGGACAACCTACAAGAGGTTGAACAAGGCCACACCATTTCAATTGGTGTTTGGCATGGAGGCTATTTTTTTAGTTGAATTCATGTTACCATCATTACATGTATAGCGCATGCGTGCAGGAGGGTTGGATGATGAAAAAGTGTTGGAAGAGAGGATTGATAAGTTGATGTAGTTAGATGAAAGGTGATCACTTGCTAGATGGAGTTAGAAGATAAAAAAAGAAAGACAAAAGGCATGGCATGATCATCATATCAAGAAAAAGTAGTTTGAGGTTGGGAAGATGGTGTTGTTGTATGATTCCAAGTATTTGTGCCATCTGGGAAGTTGAAATTCCATTGGTTGGGACCCTACATCATCTCGTACATTCTTGATTCAGTGCTTTCCAATTACAAGTGCTAGATGGGATGAGATTACCAGTCATTTCAATGGGAGTAGGTTGAAGCCCTACTATAAATAAGTCTTCTTGGTGTTTGTAAATAAGGCAGTATTTCCAGTTAGCTTATTAGAATTTCCTTTATATGCTTTTCTTTTCTTGTGTTTCCCTTTCTCGTTTCTTGTTCCTTTCTTTTTTTTTTTTGCACCTTGTGCACCTAGTAACCACATTATTTTCCAAGGTTGTGTATGCGAGAGGACCACATCTATTTTAGTGTGGGGTGGAGTAATGCAAAGCAAAGTATAGGCCTGTAATACAAGTTGAGTGGCCCAGTAGAAGGAAGCATGTAAGGTTGAGAAAGCACATGAGGAAATGGTGGATAATGAATTATGGTGTCAAGAAGGTTGTAACAAAGACCACATATAAAAAGGATGAAGAGCACAGGAACAACATGAGGTAGGTGAGGGAAAAAATTAGGTAAAGGACAAAAGAAGTGCCTTTGGTGTTGTAGACGTGCGTGTAAGAGTCTTTGGTCAAGATTGGATTTTTGCATGCCAAAAGGTTGTAGAAGTTTTTTTGCATAGGATTGGTGCGTGGGTAAGGGCACTTAAAGTTGGCCTAGTGGAAAAATCCACATTTAATGTTAAAGTACATTGGTAGGTGGTATAGCATTTATTTTGGAGAGGAAGAAAAAACTATAAATATAAGGTCGGGAAAGTCATTATTCTACCTTGCTATTATGAAGTTGAAGTGCTCTTGTGAACTAGGGCATCCAGAGAGAGAGATTTGTGTGAAGGAAGAAGAATCCTAGAAATCTAAGTGTGTGACTAGAGTGGATCTGCAAACTAGGAGGAAGGAGTACATGGGCATGAGAAAAGGTTTTTGAAGTGCATCATCTTGTGGAAGGTTTTCCTAGTTAGGGTTTGGAAGCTAGGGCATGGAGATAGAAGGATTTATTCTAGGAGTTGAGCTTTGGAGTTGAGTTTGGAGTTAAGTAGAGTAGTAGAAGAGTAAGTAAGTTCTTAGTTTATCCCGATAGAAAGCATGACACCTAAGAAGGAAACCATTTCACTGAAGAAACAAAAGGGAAAGGGAAAAGGAAAAAAACCACTATTCATCAGTGCTTCAATGAGGAATGGTATGCAAAAATGCAATACCCAGATGGAGTATTACTAGGAAAGGAGTGGGTGTCACACTTAAGAAAAATGGCCATGAGTGATTATAACCATCACATGAGCACAACTGAGAAGGAAATGGCATTAGAGTTGGTCCATCCAACTAACAAAAGGACACCAGATGGGATGCCTATATACAATGATGAGGTGAAAGTCAAATTGGAGAAAGTAGGGTTATTACAACTATATGAGTTGCCTTACTTTGGTAAGCCCTGAGCACCTTTATCAATGGTTGATGTCATGTGTACATGAGGATCACTTCTATTTTTTAGGGTAAAGATGTGCATAACACCATAGTTGATATCCAAGTTCACAGGCCTTATTTGTGAAGGAGAAATATAGATGATGATCTGAGTGACAAGGAGGCTATCAAGGAGATAAGTAGCAAGCATGTATGACTACAAGAAGGGTTCATGATACTTTGACATCACAAGAGATTCTAGACCTTATTATGAGGATGGGCACACTTGGTGACCAAGCTTAATGATCAAGAATGATGGACACAAGTGAACAAGGCATGGCTAAATGTATGTTGGAAGATATCAGAGGGAACCATCTATAACTTTTCACTTTCATTGTGGATGAGATCATAAGTAGTGCATAGGAAGGAGAGAAGATATTATTGGTAATGTCCTCCTCACCATCATCTTTTCAGAGATTGGAGTGCTAGATGGGCAGAAAATTTGTTTGGGAGTATCCAGAAGAATCCCTCACCCATAAAAAGGTTTGAAAAGTACACTTGTGAAACCATGATGGTCACTCACAAGGTGCACCTAGAGAAGTGGTATAAATGAATGTGTGATGCATTTGGGGAAGAGTGGAGGATCCCAGAGTAGTTTCCCATGCTCATGGATGGAGAGAAGATTTTGTAGTTTACCAACATTTTGCATTGGTAGATTTACTTTAACAAATGGGACTAAGGGTCCATGGTGCAAGCTACCCTTCTCCTTCACTTCACGTAATACTTCCAAGCTATGGAGTCAACTAGGTTCAAAGAAGCCAAAAGACTAAGGTTTGACCTTAGTGAGGTGGACCAAGACCACCATGAGCTATGCATGCCAAAAGCTCATGTACCCTAAAAATGCATGCATATGTGGAGAAGTATGTCTCCCATGAAGTTCAAATGATGAAGCCAATGATGCTGCCGATCATCGGAAGGGACCACAACAAGGGTATATCTATGCATAAGGCCTAAGTTTGAGAAAGGTGAACCTATCTAGAGAGTGATGTCTCCATTCTAGAAGACCCCATAGGTAGGGAGAAATAAGGCCACACCAAAGAAGAGAGAGAGAAGAGAGGGCAGAGAAGAAAAGGCACCAAGTGTGAGAACACAATCGGTGGGGCACTGCTAGAAGCAAGTGCTAAGCCTAGCACTTACACGTAGGAAGAAGTCCCCTGTCAAGGAAAAGACCCAAGAAGAAGAAGCACTAGAGCATGAAGAGCCCCTCACACATGAGGAGTCACCAAGGAAGATGTCACCTAGTGAAGAAAAAGAAAAGGAAGAATCTCTATACTGGAATCCCTAGTAAGGAAGAAGTAGAAGGTGACAAGAAGAGGAGACTCAGAGGAGACAGAAATTTTAGATGCCTACATTGGTGAAAAGGATGATGATGAGCCTAAAGGAGGTGAAGACCATCTAGTGTATGATATACATGATTGGAGGAGGAGGAGGAGATGAAGAGAAGTATAACAAGGAAGATGAGAGAGAAGAATGATGAGGAAGAAGCAGAGGATCAAGGAAAGGGGTGAGTGAAGAAGTGAGCACCAAAAACCAAGGAACCCCAAGCCTCACCAAGGAGAAAGTGGAGAAATCCATGGAGAGAGAAGTGGCGAAGGCATCATGAAGGAGTTGGTGGAATAGGAGTTGGAGAGGAGTGCAGATGAAATTATGAAGGAGATGGAAGAAGAAAGCATTGGGAAGGAGTATGGAAGCATGGGTGGGGATCCCAAATTGGTAGTAAGCTTCCCAAAAGATGTGCAAATAGGTGGGAAAGGTAATAGTGGTGGCACAAGAGAGTAGGGAATGGGATACATTAATGATCCTAGAAAGGTGTTACTATGTGTGCACTTCCAAAGCACCATACCAATAGAGAAACTCCTAGCTATGTCATCATTTGATGAAGAAGGCACATATCCCTGAACCAGGAAGATGTTATCTTGGGCATTTGAGTCTCACGTAGATGAACCTAAGTTTAGTAATCTAGAGAGTGCTAATGAAGGTGCCAGAAAAAAAGGAGTAAATCCCTTGGTGAATGCTCAACAAGCTATCAGATGAACAAGTCTGTAATGCTCAACAAGGTTTCATTGAAGTTGAGGCTAAACTATTTGGGAGAAATGATAGAGTGAGATTCTGGAGGAGGAATTGGAGAAGAAAAAGAAGGAGCTCATGGAAAAGAGAAAGGACCTAAAGCAAGAGGAGTTGATCAGTGCTCAGTTGAGGCATGAGCTGAAAGAAGAAAAAGAAAAGGTGTGTGAAGTCTCCAAGAAGGTGGAGATGATTATGGATGCCATTGTCTAAAGCACCCCGACTTAGCACCACCCGAGAAAAAGTATGAATCAGCCTTGTAATGTCTGGAGGATTTGACTCACATTCTCATGATGGAGAGGTGACCACTCACTTTAGAGTCTAAAAAGAGGCATGCATGCCAAGAGAAAGAGGAAAAGATGAAGGTTTTTGAGATTGTGGCTCGATACACTAAACTTCTTGTAGAGGTAAAGGCCATCGTGCAAGTCGTTGAAGCTACTTTATAACTACTAACGCTACATTGATAGGGATAGAGTGGAAAGCATCTTGGTTTCCACCCATGAAATGGAACTCAAGGAGTTCCAAGAGAAAAATAAGGGGAATAGAGTGGAAAGAGATAAGATCCTAGCCGAGGTGGAGAAGAATTAGAAGCAATCGAGACCCTGTGAGGCTCGATCAAAAAGCTAAAGGAATTATACCCCTAGATCACCCACAGGATGGATGCACTTGAGGACTTGGGAAAGTAGTTGGAAAGTATTGTTGAGACCATGAGTGCCAAAGGGGAGGAGCTGAGTTTTGAGGAGGTGAGCACCTGGTGGGTGACCTCTCAAGCAAGCTCAGAATGAGGTTGATGCTTGGGAGAAGTTAGAGGTAGAAATAGGAAGGATTTCCCTCTCCTCCTCCAACAATAAACAAGTTCCCCATTCTTTCATTCTTTCTCCCAATTCTTCATTCCTTTATTCTTTCTTTCCAACCATTTTAAGAGCCCACCATTCTTTACTTTATTGAAGAGTGTTTCGAGGATGGAGAGAACAAGGTGTAGTGTGGGGTGATGTTGGGCCCCAAAATATTGGCTAAGTACAAGAAGGCGTGTGGGTGCATGGGACCTATTTGAAGAAGGGGCGTGTGGGTTGAAGGCATGTAGGGAAGGGTTCTAGTAGGGTTTTTGAACAACACACATGTGCACGTGTGCAAGGAAAGAAGGTTTTGGGACTTAGCCATATTTGGTAGTTCTAGGTAACACATGAGAAAAGTGTGACCCATCTAGCATGCGGAGTGGATAAGGTGCCAGCCTGTTAGTATGTAGGATCAAAAAGGGAATATTCCATGCATGTGATGGAAGGTTCAGAAGAACATCATTGCACAGAGTGGAGAGCTCAGATCAAAGGAGGCATGCTCCATTGGAGGACCACTTGGACACTTGGAAGCTGATCTGTTACCTCATAAGGCATGGCGGTGAAGGTAGAAAATCTATATATAGAGTGTGATAGATAGATAAAAAGAGAGAGAGGTATATATATAAAAGATCATCTGAAGAGAGAGAGAAGAGGTGGTGGAAAAGAGAGAAGCTCTATACAGAAATATCATGGAGGATTCTATGGGTTGGGATTAGAGAAAATATAGGAGTGATGGCATATTTAGAGGGATGGGTCTGTATTTATCCTTGTAATGTGAAGGACATAGTGTAGTTTTGATGCATGACTTTGCTCTGCATTGTTATATGGGTCTATTATGACCTCAAGGAATGTAATGTGGTTATTGAACTCATTAATATGAATAAGGTTCTGTTCTAAATCATATATGTGTTCATGAGCATAATCTAATGCATTTCCTTTGTGTATGAATCATTTATATATGTTGTTTGTTATTTCTCTTTTATGGATGCATTGAAGATGATAACTCATCCTAGGTTCTCAGAATGAATGCATGGTTCCTTTTCCATTCTTTTACACTTTAATATCTATCATAGATGATGTATTCTCACAAGAATCACATAAAGGAGAGGTTCATCACCCATTTTTTCCTAATAAGCATTCATCTTGGGTGGCCAATCTGGTTCATGTATACGGAAGAAAAATTGAGAAATTCGATTGGGTGTGGATTTCAAAGATCTGAAACGTGCCTCATTGAAAGATCATGATCCTCTTTCATCAATGGACAAAATTATTCAAGCAATAGTAGGATCTCGAGAGGTTTCCTTTACTCAATGGTTATTTAGGTTATTATCATATTTTGGTTCAATAATCGATCAATTGAAAGCGACCTTCACCACCAAGTGGGGCATGTAAACTTATAATAAAATTCCATTCAAATTGTCTAATGTTGGGGATACTTTCAAAGGGCCATGGACATGGAATTTACAAGACTAATAAATGATATCATTTTGTTTTACCTAGATGATATAATTGTTTACTCTAAGTATGCAGGTGACCACATCGCATGTCTTAGAAAAATTTTCTGGAAGTGTAAGGAATTTGAGGTTTCACTCTATCCTAAGAAGTGTATTTTTGTAGTGCACTGAGGGAAATTTGATGGGTCATGTTTTTGAGAAGGACTATTTATTGACCTAACATAATTCACTCAATTTTTCCCTCTCCCTCCCAAGTCACAAAAAGGACTCTAAAGTTTTCTACGAAATATAAATTTTGTGCATAGATTCATTCCTCAATTTGTAGAATTGGCTAAACCACTACTTGATTATGATAAAGTAAATTATGCCTTTCTCATGGAAAAAGGAAGGGAAGGAGAGTTTTGAATCCATTAAAATGGCCATTTCTCAAGATCTAATACTGGTGAACCCTAGATTTAATAAATATTTTATCCTCTATGCTTTTGTAGGTCAAGAGAGCATTTTAGGCATACTTAGAAAAATGACAATTTGATGGAACAACCACTTGATTTTTATATTCAGTCCTTCAAAGACTATGAGCTCAAACATTCATTTGTTGAAAAACAATTCTTTGTAGTTATTTGAGCTTTGAATAAATTCAAGAACATGTTGTCAAAAACAAAATTTAGCTGATGGTGTCTCATCTAGGCATTAAGGACTTTTGCTGAACAAAGAGATGAATGAGAAGCATTACGGATGGATCAAAAAGGTGATGGAGTATCACATGCACATCTTAGTTACCAAACTTTTAGAGGTAAAGGTTTGTGTCAACTTGCTTTGTAAACATGGAATCAAAAGGAGATTTAGATGTTACACTCTTAAACATTGATAAAGGTGATAATTAGGTTGATTTGGTTATCCAAATAAAAGAATTTCATTTTCTCAAGAGTATATCCTATGAACATGGATAAAAATTAAAGATGGACCTTCCATGTTCAGTCTATTCGATATGTTCTAGTAGGTAATGTTATCTTTCAAAAGGATTTGAATGATGTTATCCTTCGCTATGTAGGATTGGAATAGGTAAGTAAGATACTAGAAGAGTTTCAAAATGGTCTATTTGGAGGAAATTATTATGCAAAAAAAATACTGCAAGATCATGTGAGTTGGTTACTATTGGCCAGATTTGTTCAAATATGCCCATCTCTAGGTAAGGAAATGTAAGGAATGTGCCCTTTTCACTGGAAAGTAGAAGTTGGTAGCCCTTCCACTGCATCCGATTCAAGTAGATCAACCTTTCATTCAATGGGGGTTGGATTTCATTGGGATGATTAATCCTCCATCCATTATGGACATAAATGGGTTCTTACTGCAACAGACTACTTTACTCGATGGATAGAGGTAGTAGCATTGAAAGAAAGCAATGAAAAGGTAGTCCTTGATTTCTTGGAAGATATAATGACAAGGTTTGGTGTTCCATTTATAGTTATTTTAGATAATGCAATGGATTTTATTTTTTGAAGTTGAGTGAATGGGATATTAAGAATGGGGTCTATCTCAATACTTCATCTAATTTCTATTCGTAAAGAAACAAATTGGTTGAGTCTAGTAACAAGAATCTCATAAGGATTATCAAATGCACAATGGAGTCTAACAAGAGGACTTGGCATACACAACTTAATAATTCCTTATGGGAAGATTGAATCACACCTAAAAGGGCCATCAAGAATTCTCCTTTCATGCTTGTATATGGAAGGGAAGTAAAACTTCCACTCTCCTTGGAGTTACCTTCTTTGGAGTTAGCACATCGGCTTTTGGTTATGGAAAATGATTCCTTGACCATAAGGTTTGCTGAACTCATGGAATTGGAAGAAGTATGGAACAAGGATGTGAAAAATTTGGAGCAAAATTAGGGTTAGGTTAAGAAAAGTTTTGAAAAGAGAGTGTCCGATAAGCATTTTCAAGAGGGAGATTTAGTTCTCAAATGGGATGAAGATAGAGCCAAACCAGGAAAACACACTAAGTTTGATGCTCTCTTGAGTGGGCCATACATCATCATGAGTTACAAAGAGGTGAATTCCTTTCATCTTTCTAGGCTTAGTGGAGAAGAACTTCCCATTCATGGGAATGGTATACATCTCAAATCTTGCTTTTGAGATCATTTCCCCCTGTATAGTGTTCATTTTTAAATTTTCCTCCAAGTTCTTCACACATTGCATGTTTTTTTTTTTTTTTTTTTTTTTTAATTTGTGCTTTGAATATAGTTCTTTTTGAAGACTATTTTTCCATTGTTTTTTATAAGGATACTAGCCTAAAATCTTAGCAGGAAAGCATTCCATGGAGGTCGCAAAAATATTAACCTTTAAATTTTACCTTGAAAATGTTAAAAGTTGATTCAAAATTTCTTCTAATTTTTTTGCAAATCGGATGTGTTCTAGAGATGTGTTGAACTTCTTAAAATTTATAAACTCTAAAAGCTTGAAAGTCTAAAAAAATTTGGATTTTTCCGATTTCAAGATTTAGAAGTCTCCTTTGACAATTTTCATTAATTTTTACTTGACTTCTAAGTCTGAAACTCTAAAGTTCTAAAATTTCAGAACTTCATACTTTCAGGTTTCAGAGTCTTCCATCACCTTTTTGGTAAATTTTGACTTGGAGTTCTGAAGTCCGAAACTCTAAAGTTCTGAAATTTTAGAACTTCAAACTTTCGGGTTTCAGAGTCTCCCATCTTCATTTTGATATTTTTGCCTCTAGAATTCCAAATTCCAAAACTCCAAAGTTTCAAAATTTTGGAACTTTGGACTTTTGAGTTTTGGAGTCTTCCATCATCTTTTCATAAAAATTTTCTCTCAAGTTATGAAGTCCAAAACTCTAAAGTTCCAAAATTTTGAAACTTCAGACTTTCAGGGTTTCAGACTTTTGAGGTTCTATGGGCATTTAATTCTCACCAACCCTCCCACATGTCAGCTTTTGAGCATTAATTTCAGTTTTTCTATATAAAATCAAGTTTTATCTATCATTTTCACTTGACCTTTTTCTCTGACACTCTGATTTTTACCAAAATTTTGTACTTTTGAGGTGTCATTTTCAAGGTAATTTTGTTTGGGTTATTTCTTCTTGGTTATGATCATTTTGGGTCTTCTTCCTTGTTTATTTTCTTTTTTTCTTCCTTTTTCTTATTTTGGAAATGGAACCCTCATCATCTACCATGTTTTCCTTAAGAATGTTTCTGATTTCCATAGCTACAAAATCCAACATGTGTAGGCATCCAGTCTAGATTGCATGATATATTCCTCAGATCTCTACAAGTATTGGATTTTGTGCAAATCGATGATTTCTGATCCGTAAATTGTTGTTTTTAGAAATTTTATTTTGAGTTTAGAGGGCTATTATTTCAGGATTTTAGAGCTTTTTCCTTTGAGAGGTTCTTTGTTTGAGTGTTTCAAAACTTCCACTTTTGGAATTTCAGGGGTTTTAAATTTTGAGTTTCATAGGTCTTCTATTTTGTGTTTTAGAGGTTTTCACTTTGGAATTTAATACTTTCAAACTTTCGGACTTTAGAATTTTAGGGTTTATTTAGTATTTGCTACAAAATTTCCAAAGGCTTTTGGATTCCAAAATCTGAACTTAATGTCAACCTCCTCATCAAAAGGAAAGGAAAAAGATGAAATATATATTTTTGGAAATTGCTCCTCATTCAAACCTTTCTTTCAGACTTAGGGAATATTAGAGATATTGATCTTGGATAACTAGATTTTCCAAGACTTCTGGGCAAGGTTGAGAGCTCCTAACAATAAGTCTTAGATGCAGGCTATATATGATAGTGGGATTGCTCTCACATATAGTTTTCCTAAATCCATACATTGTCCCAAATTTGTCTTGGCCACAATCATCCAATTTTGATGAAGATTCTAGGACAATAAGGAATGGTGAAGGTAAGGTTGTAATTTGATTAGACTATGATTTCTTTGAAGATTTGTTTAAAATTCCTGATGTTGAGGACTATGGGACAAGGATTGAATTGTGGAAACAAAGGTTTATGGTCATGATGAAGAGCTACTTGGCCAAGAGTGTTACCAAGTTTCCTAAAACTATGTTTCGATCAGATTTCATCCAAGAAGTGAATGATCTCATTGTGTTTTTAGTAGAATTTCAGGTCTTGCTTCTACAAAACAATTTTAGGAATGGATGTTCCTATACATTTCCACTATCAATAAGAAAAATAATTCATAAGATGGGAGAGCATATTAGTAGCTCTATTTTTTTCAATTAAGTAAAGTCTTGTCTTCCAAAACTTTTATATGACTTATTTCTTGGTTTACGCTACTGCAACTTCCATGGGGGAATTTAATGGGTTAAATACCAAAGGTGTTAGAAGTGCATCTCATATTTTTATTTTTATCCTCAAATCATGATGGATGAGGAAGCATACATTTTTCAAAGTCAATGATGCCTTCTTCACTTTTCTTCTTTATCATTTTGACAAGGATTTATATAATTGAAGGATTTTAGATGAGGCTTTCAAGGAAGTACGAGAGTGGGGAGCCATTTATCTTCAGTTTCCTACATTTACATACATCAGGATTCCAAATTTTGTGGGTGCACTGAGTAACTTACCTAAGTTCCCTAATGACAAATGGGTTTTGCTAGAGTTAGTTTGGAAATTGTTGGATTATCATAAAATCCAGAACAAACAACATAAGGTGGGAGTCTAGTTTCCCATTTCAATCGAGATATACTTGTGCCAATATTTATAAAGCAAATAATGTGGATGTAGAAATGTCTGAAGTGACTTTGTGAACCTTTCATCCTTGAACCAATTTTGATTACTAGGGTAAGTTCAGTGAAATAGGTTTATCCATTTCTCATGTGCCTCAGCTAGAGGATATTTAGATTCACTATCGGGATGAGTTCATTATCCGGAAATGAGAATATGAAAGGTTGAATTTAGATGAGGTTAGATAATTTGGTATTGTAGATATTCCAAAGGATATGGAGGATGAGGAAGAAGTATTGGATCTAGTATACAAGGATAATAATGTTGTCAATCAACCATTTCCATGGATTGATTAGTATCAAGAAGAAAGTTACAATACTAAGGAAAGGGCGGGCCCCATTTTACAAAGAACATATGATTGGTTGGATACCTTGGGAATTTCACCCAAAGGGTTGGATCAATCTATAAGAACAGAAGCCCAACCAACAATGAGTCTTCCTACACCCACAAAAGGAAAAATGTCTACCCAAAGGGCCAATATAATCCCTAAGAATATTTCATTTGTTGTTGGAATTTCCTCTCTTTCTAAGGCCTCTTCTTCCAAGATTGTGTCCCCAAAGTACCAATATAATAAATTGTTGAGGTTATTGATTCTCCGGTTATATCATGAGCTTGCCATCCCCCTTCTTCTATGTCATTATCAATTTTTTTGTCACTACCTTCACTCTACACTCATTTCTTATTTTCCATCCCCATCCATGTCCCAAGTGTTCTCATCTCTTCATGTCCTCTCAGTGGGAGAAATGATTGGGTCTCCAATTTCCACTTCACTCCCTCTATTTTTAATTTCCTTCCATTTCAACTTCTAGCCTCATTGTATCCACTCCTATGGTTTTTCTCACATCTACCCCATCTATCATTACCACCTCCATTTTATTGCCAACTAATGTTACTGATGCTATTGTGTTGTCTAGTGCTCTAGGTGCTAAATAATTCATGTCATCTCCATCGACATCTACTATACCAAGAATGGTTGTATTTCCAAACTCTTAAAAAAAAGAAGAATAAGGTGCCTTTGGTAGATGTAATAGATCTGAGTGTGTTGGAACCTACTTTGAGGAGATAGAAAAAATGGCCAAAGATCATCTCTAGCCTATCTATGAACCAATCAGGAGAGAGATTCATGTAAATTACTACTCCCATTGAGGGAAAGACTAAAGAAACTATCACAACAACGGACTATCAAATTTCTAGATTTTCACTAGGTAAGGCAACACACGAAGGTGCCAAACAAGATGTGAAAATGGATCTCGGGAACTTATTTGGAGAAATATGATAAGGATAAATCTTCTAAGGATGAACTAAAAGAAAAGGTTGAATAACTCACTACTTTGTTGAGAAAAGTAACACAACCCACTCCAACCACTGATCCTTCAACTACAACTACTCTGACAATTTCTTCCGCTCTGGATGATATTTCATATCATGAGATTGAGAAGATAGGTAGAAGGGAAGATCAGTGAATGGATGGATGGAATGCATGCTTCAAGAAGTTAATCCTTTGATCACATAATATATTGAAATATATAATGATTTGCAAACCAAAAGAGCCTCTATTCGTAGGATGGATGAAGCCTCTCTAAAGATAATAATAATTTGAATATGAATTTGACCACATGGGGCAAGATTAGAGAGGAAGATCTAGATCTACTTCTTCAAGAAGAAGTAATTGATGATATTTCCAAGTTGTTTGAATTTTAGAAGGCTATGGAATTTAGATCCCAGGTGTTACAAGATTTGATCAAGAAACTAGATGACAAGCGTGTGGAAATAATGGATGCTCTAAATGATATCTTAGAAGAGTTTGATAATATCAATTGCAAATTCTTCAATGAGAATATTTATGTTCTTCCAGTAGATCAAATTAAGTTAAATTTCAAGGATTTGGTGAAGAAATATGATGAGGTAACTAGGAATTTCAATAGTGACTCAATTGATAGGTTGGTTTCATGCCAGAATTTCACAAGTCAATTGAAGAAAGTGGTGAGTAAACTCAAAAGGATCCCGGCTAAAGTAGCAAGAGAGATTGAAACAATGGATGTGGTAAATCATTATCCATGTGGACTAGAAGAGGAAGAAGTGCAAGGAACATCAAGAATTTGATTGACTACAAGCATCATATGACTATGTGAGAGAAAGAATAGGAGAAAACTAAAGAATAAAAATATGTTATAGGATGAAGCAAAGTTAGGCGGCCATGGAAGGACAATTCCAAGCATTGGATCAGTCTAGGTTACAAGGTTGATTGAGTCAAACCTTTACAACTACTATGCTAATTTTATGGAAACTTGTTCCTTGGAACTTATTACATTCTATTTTTAGTATTTTTTAGTTAAGGTCGAGTTGTAATGGCTCAACCTAAAAACTTATAAATAGTTATGTGCATAAGTTAAAAGAGGACATAATTATTGAGAAGTTACTCTTCAAGTTTGGAAGAGAGATTTGAATACTTTGGAGCCTTTAAATTATATTGAGAATAATATTTTTCCATGAAATATAGGATTTATTTTGTTAATAGTTGATCAATGTATGCTTTTTGAATGCGCAATTCCTTAGTATAATTGATTATATCACCTTTATTTTAGAGTATCTTATTTAAATATGTGGATGAATGATGTGGTTAGCTTGAATATCATTTGTGGAAATATTTTATTCTTTTCTGGTTATAAAGTTACATTATTATTAACTACCATAAATAGGAAGGGATGTGTGACATGTGCATATCTTATATTGTCATGATTTATTGATTGTGTGTTCAAGCAAATTTGTTCTATCTATTAGGTATGTTTGGGGTCATTATTTTTCCTTTGTAAATATAATTAGTTAAATTAGATTATGATGGTTTATTTATCCGTGTAAGTTATCCCTTTCCAGTGTAAAGATCAAATAATTATATAGTTATACTCTCTTCATGTATCACTGCATTTTCCTTATTTTTTATTTCTAACCCTGAACCCCATGAATTGAGTAGATTAGAGTCATTTTAAAGTATTAGTAGCCTTTCAATTCGATCTTAAATTGGGTTCCCAAGTTCCATAGGAATTTGACCTTCTCTGGAGGTTCATCCTAAGGAAACAAGGTACCACACCTTGGGGATGTTCTAACATTACATGGGATCTCTCAACAATTTAACGGGTGCATGATATGCATGACAACAATCATATTCATCCAAAACCTCATCGGATGGTGGATATAGGGGTTCAATGTCCATGAGCATCATAAATGGGGAAGAGGATCTAAATATTATTGCTTATAACTTAGGATAAATTTCTCATGTGGTTTTGCGAGATTGATCGATGACAAGGTCATGCATACCTTGTTTGTAACACCTAATTGTAAATTTCTAGGTGCAATGGTGAAGATACTTATAGGAAAACAACTTCTTGTAAAGATAATCAAATCTATTTGTGTATGGTTTTGTGTGGTTTTTGGTATCTATGTGTGAGGAAGGGTGATCGATTCCACCATAGATGAGGTTGGTACAAATATTAGGTACACCAAAGGGAATGATATCCCGATATTAGGTTGATACATTACTTATTTGTCATTTGTACCAAGTTGAGGGGTTGTGGGAAAAGTGTTAAGTGTGAGAAGGAAATAATCCCCCAACTTAAGTTGGTCTATAAATTTTTCTAAAGAGTCATCATTCGGAAGCTTAGATGCAAAGTGACTGATAAGCTAGTGGATGGCTTAGAAGGATCATTTTTGGGGATGAGCATCTCATTTGGATGGTAAGTCATATGAATTGTCTTGAATGGTGGAGTTTCTATGGGGATATTTATTATTTTCCCCTTGTGCTCATACTTAATACATAAATGGAGGGTGGAAGGGACATAACACATGGAATTAATCCATGTCCATCTAAGGAGAATGTTATATTGAAACTCCCCCTCTATGATATACAATATTTCATGGAGGTTTTTGCACCAACATATATTAGAAGACTAATTGTGCCTAAAGAGGCGGTAATAACATCGTTAAACATATGAAGGACCCCAGGTGATTGGGTAAAAATATATTTAGGAGCTTATGTTAATTGAAGGTTCATAATAAGATGATGTTGATGCTAGATCCATTATCAATCATAGAATATCGGATGCAATCTCAATGATGATGATAGTCATGAAGAGGAGAAGATCATGCTCTTTTGGTGTGATATACAAAATCTCGGTGTCATAAAAATATATGAAGGGAGAGGTGAAAAGTGACACCAAAAGAGATGTGAAATATATGAAGGAGAGGTGAAAAGTGACACCAAAAGGGAGTGGGAATGTTTTTAAGCACTTTTATGATGGCCTGCTTATGGTCTAGAGAGCCTTGGATGAGTTCATAAAGTGACATCTTAAGGTGCACTGATGAATTTATTTCGTAGTACTTTTTCAATAAGCAACAAGGCAAGACACAACTAAGATAGATACTTTGGTTTTTTATGAAGAAGATGATTCACTCGAATATTTGGGTGTAGTGGAGATAACCACTTTTTATTTTGATTGAATTGTTGGTGGGAATTCATGGGGGTGAGAATGAGTCATGACCTAAAATACGTCAATCTAAAGAGGGGGACCATCTTTAGGAAGGGTCAATTTTGGTGGAAGAATGGCAACATAAGTCTTAGATGAATGAGGGGATTTTGATGTCTTAGTGGATGAAGGTTGGGATGAAGAAGTTGATATTGTTGGTGGAGAGTTGGTCCCCCTTAACAAAGAGGTCAAATTCATCAATAAGGTTATGGATAATGGTTTGAAAATATTTTTAGTGGTCAATTTCATAACCTAGTGGATGATGGTATGCACAAATTAGGTTGGAGTCAAACCACAAAGGTATTGGGGAATTTAATTGAAAGGCTTAAATGATGGAAGAGTAATCACTAAATATTGGAATAATTAATAAACATTTTTGTATATCACCCTATGGGGAAGGAAGATAATGTTGCGATTAGGTTTTTATTTAAATTGTGGATAAAGGTAATGATGGTTTAGTTTGATATGATATGATAAGGGCCTTTTATTTTGTCTTGAGTTTAGAAGAAGATGAGGATGGGTATGTTTTTGTTTGATTTTTGATAGGTTGTGATTTGGATTCAGTTTTAATTATGGAAATTGTCGATGGTTTAGATGAAGGGTTTGGTTTGGAAGATGGTTTAGGTTGTGTGTAATTTTTAACAATGGTTATTTTATATGAGTATATTGGAACTAAAATAGAAGAATATTCTCCTAAGGAAGATGATGATGCGGAACTAAATTTATTATGAGGGTTATTTTTGAATAAGGGTTCTCTAGCTTCTTATGTGGATGCATAGTGGATTTTTTTTTATGGTGACACCAAGGTTTTTATTTTTATTTGTGAAGGTTAGGCCTTAGTTGTGATACTATCATATTTGGCTAGAGAGAATCGTAGTGGTAGGACTTGGTAGTAAATCCTGGAATATTGAAGGTGAGATCATTTTTACATGATGTGATTAACAAGTTCCAAAGTGTTTGTGGGTTGTGTGGTTTGAGGATGTGGGGATGTAGAAGTGATTGGATTTTTATATTTTATGGGAATATCACTTATAGGTGCATTGTTTTGGGATTTTTTTATAGTTTATGATTCAAGAGGTGGTTTAGATATACATATAATTTGAAATATTGATGTAGGTATTGAAGTTGTGGTAGTAGATACATTTGGGATTGAAGTAATTGTAGATGTTGAAGTGGTCATAGGTGAAGGAGAAGGTACAATATATGAAGATATTGATGACATGGATAGAGGGGTAGGTATTGTTAAGTTTGATGGGGTTATCATGGTTGTGATAATAGTTGATGTTGATGAAGTTGTATTTATAGGGGAAGAATATAAAATGGGGTAGATGTAATATGTTCTAAGGTGGTGGTTCGAGATGATCGGTGAGAATTTTGGTTGGGGAAAGATCTGCTAGATATTTGTCACTTCATCTTGGAGAATTTTGATAACATTGTGCTATGGGTTTGAACTAAACTTTAGGTTCTACCTTAAATTAGGATGAGAGGACCCATTTGTGCTTTGTATTTGTAAGGGAAATGAATGGATCAATAATATTTGAATATCCTTTTAGGGAATTTGAAAATAATCTTGAGAAGACATGGTCAATGCAACATAATCTAACTCTCACGAGTTGTCACCTTAGAAAATGTATATGCCTCTTGTTGTCCACTCAAAAATTCCTGTTCTTAAGAAGGTGAAAATTTAAAATTTTTGAGTTTAAGTGTCTTTTCTATTCCCCGAATATGTTGCTGGAGAAATTGAGAAAATATATGTTTTTGTGTCATTTTGCATGTTTTTCGGAACTGTCAGATATTTTTGTCCCACGTGTATTCAATTGGGCCCTTTGTTCCCTCCTAGTCCAACGAACTTTTGTCCCAAAGTAGTTCAACTAGACTAGTTATTCCATTTTCATCTGATTGGTAAGTCACCCTATTTTTGTCCCGCATGTTCTAAGAGAGCATTTGTGCGTCTTTTCCCGTATCGCCCGAATCGGCCGAGTTACTTCACGCTTTCGCGTCCTCATGTCCCCAAATGAACCAAAGTGCTATTCGTGCAAATTTTTCCCACTCTACCGAATATCTTGCTTTTCAAGTTGGTAGGTATGTATTTAATGTGCATTTATTACCCCTCTCTCCTAAACGGCTATATAATGAGCGAACCCCTATGCATTTTGACACCTTTCCTTGCTTTCCTATTTTGCTCAAACCCGCAATCTAAATTCTCAATGCGTGTATCCATTCCTCCGTAATTTCATCCCAAAGTCTAGCTTGCAACTCTGCTCCCTGAATTACTATCAACATGAAGATCAAATTCCAGGGGCAGGAACAAGTCTCACCACTAGAGTCTACCGTTCCCGATATCGGGACAAGTGAAGTTCACCACCTTGACTTTGGTGATTTTTGGTCGAGGATGACAGACGTAAACCCTACACCAATGGCACAGATGATTCATGACAGTGGTCTGGCTTTCGCTGGTGGTTTCCCTATCTCTGTGCAATGTGCGGACACAGTGCTCGCATGCGGGGCTCATTTCAACCCTGATTCGAGTGAATTAACAAACATACATGGGGAGCTCATCGCCAAACTTGACGCATCGCCGCCATCGGGCATCGCACCGAGGATTCCTGAAATGGATAATGCCATAGTTGTCTCCCGTAATCAAGCACAGCCCTGCTCAATCAAGACAAAGGACAACTATAAGGTGCAGGTGGTGGCGAAGTCTTGGCTCAAAAACCCTAAGAAGGGAGCATCTCGTCTATCCAAGACTCTTTCTAGGCAAGCTGATTTCAATGAAGAATTGTCAGATTTCATAATCCTACTGGCTCAGGTTATGGGCTTACCCTCTACTAACGAGTTCCATTTCTGGATGTGCCCGCTTATCAACATGGTGTGCGAGGGAACTCAAAATATCAATTGGGCAGAAATCATCAGCATGAACCTAGCGGAGCAGCTGTCCAATGTACAACAAACAAAGAAATTCTACATGACTTCATACCTGATGTATACTCTGGTGGCATCAAGGCAATGGTTTGGTTTTTCTTACATTGATGCCCACAAGGATGATCCTGTATATGCCTACGCCCGACAGTTCACCCTAGAGACCAGCAATCACAATTTCCGAAGGGTGAATGATGCTTTCACCATGTACATGGTCAGACTTCTCGAGGGTGACACTGCTAGAAGATTTTCTGATGAAGCCATGAGCCTGATATCGCACTACGGTGCCTATTTTATCCAATTCAGAAAATTCTCCTATATCAAAGCTTACTGGCTACAAGAGCACCCCTCTGAGGCTTCCGATGTTCTAGTGACAAGATGGCTCTGATAGAAGTATGCAGGCAATTGGACAAATTGCATAGAACCTGCAGGGACAAGAAGATTACTGGTTTGCACTTCCCCATCTCTTTGGGAAACTACACCTGTAAAACAGCCCTGGATGCACAGAATATAGAAAGAGCCCTGGCCCCCATTACTGTTCATTTCTTCAAGCCTAGAACTTGCTTCGACTTGAAAAAGTTCATTGAGAAAAATATCAAGATAACCTATCATCATAGGGCAGATACAAAAGACTATTGGGCTGACTGTGCCGATGATTTTGAGGCCAGAAGGAGGCATTATGGTAGGTTCTCTCTACAATTGATCCAAGAACTCGGCTTGTACCAAGTTCCTGAAGGACTCAAGGATGACAACTCTGATCTATACTCATATGAGTATGACAATGTGGTTAAGCACACTCCCTTGGAGGACTTGGATTGGTTTAAAAAAGAGAAAGATGATTTGGTTGAGATCCTGGCTCCAGTCTTAGTCAGGACTAAGATCTGGTTTGATAAGAAAGTTCGAGAGCTTAGGAGGCACTCAGGGGAATCCTCCTCCAAGGATGTTTCAACACCAAGGAGGGAAGCATCGACTCCAAGATCAGACACACCTGTGCAAACCCCTCCTGCCTCATCAACTCAAGGACCTGCAGCTTCTACTCCTTCTTCATCCACCCAGGTATACCAGAAGAAACTCAAGGAGGTTAAGAAGGAGCCTGTAGAAGAAGATCCCCAGAGAAAGCAGGTAGAATTGCCTTTGGGACCAGAGAACATCATTGTTCTCAGTGAAAGTGAGGAAAGTGAAGTGCCAGCCCCTTCAAGCGCCCCTGAAGCTCCGACGGATAAGGACAAAGAGGTACAGAGTGCTGAGCTTCCAAGTACTATTGATTCCTCCGCACCAGTTGTCTCAAGCACCCCACTCATGTCTCAACTCGAGACAACAGCTGTGTGCAAACCTTGAGCGCCATGAGTTCTCTATCTCTTGGTCCTCTTGCCCCTCCTGCCTCTTCCTCCTCCTCTTTTGCATGGGTGCAACCTCTCGTTCGACAAGTAGGAAGAGAAAACCTTCCTCTCGGAGCTCAGGGCCAAATTTTGATGTTGTGGCAGCCTTGTTAGGCACTACTCCTCCTTCCCACGCCAAAAAAGCCAGAATCACCTCCAGGATAGTGTCTGATGCTCAGGGCCAGCAATTCCTGGAGATCGCTAAGCCTACAGTAGATAAACCAGAGCAGGATTTGCAGGTATCTGACCTAGAACTCTCAAGGATTCCAATGGGAGAGTCTACCCCTGAAGGTGAGATCCACAATCTCCAGGAAATAGTCACAAGAGTCATTGGGAGGGTAGAAAAAGGGCAGCAAACTATAGAACAGTTGGAAGAACAAGCCCAGATTCTCACAGATTTTATCAAATCTCTTTTGTCCAAGGACAAAGTTTTGGACCCTACCCCATGACTACTCTTCCACCACCTGTGATTTTGAGCCAAGATGAGGTACAGAGTATCAAAGACATGCACAAGTATTCCATCTATGGCAGAGCTATGGAGGCCATGGTGGAAGATATGCTTGTTGTTGGATTAAACTTCATCGATGAAGCTTTCAAACTCCATGGAAAGGTGAACAACTTGCAACAGAAGCTCTCCTCCACTATTGGGATCATAGATAAAGAGCTTAAACTTTGGAGCAGTTGCATTGTGGACCTCCGCCTCATGGGACAAACAGATGAAAACATTTTATTGGCGAGTAAGGTTTTTGATGATGCAAAGGATAATCTGTCAAAGTCCTGGGTCTACAGCATGGAGTGGAAGATCAAGGTCCTGGAGGAGGCTTTGGGAGAATTGAAGAATAACTGGCAGAAGGGTGAGGCTTTCAAAACACTAGTTGTATTTGCTTTCAAAGATATACATTGTCATCTTCAGGATGAAACTTCTGGTGTGTCTCTCTCCCTACAAGAAATCAAAGCTCAATTCAGAGCTTTTGTCAAAGGTAATCTATTCAAGGAAAGCTCCATTTCCAAAGAGAAAATGAAGGAGATCTGCTCTCTTCAATCTGCCATTGAAGAAGCAAATAAGGACTATCATACTCATGTCGAGTTTGATAAGGAAATGGAGAAGTGCCTCGGATTTTGGACCCAATCTACAGCCAACACGTCAGTCCCTCGTGGCAGAGACATAGCCGAGGCGTATGAAGAGATTCAGACAGTGGATTTTAAAATCAGTGGGTCCCTCCCAGTCATAAGCACCTGTCTTCCCTCCTAATTCTTCTCTTCTCTTCCCATTCTTTCTCTCGGATTTATTGTAATAATTAGTTGGGTATTGTGATTGGCAACCCTTTAACTAATCATTAGTTAAAAGAAGTAGTTACCGAGAGTAACTGATTTGTAAACTATATAATGGCCTCTCCTCACCATTTTGAAGGAGGAAGAACTTGGCTTATTTTTTGAAAGTGTAAAATAAATCATAAAGAAATCAATACAGAAGGACTTTTCATTCTTTGTCTATCTGATTTCCTTTTATCCCCAAGCTTTTCATTTAATCTTGTTAAGATCATTTGTCTGTATTATGTTAAGAAGCTTTGTATTCTTGCAGATGTTATTTATAGAACTTTGTGTCTTTCAAATTTCATCTTACTAGTATGATACAAATGATCTTGTTTCAATTCACTGTACCTTCGCATGCATAAAGAATTACTCTATCATCTATAATTCTAAATGGTGCCTTTCTGCTTGTTCTCATTTTCTCATTCCTCACTCCTTTTGTAATGATGATCCTTATAGAAAACACTTTCGAAATATCCAAGTTCCACAAGAAAATCATGTTTTGTATATGTGTAAATAGGTTCGTTTCTGAATAAGGGAACCTCTCCCATTAAAGAGGAGGGACTTCTTGTCCCCTGACTATTGCTCTTCGTGAAGTCCTTTTGATGACCAACCAACAGCTTTTTTGGTGACTCACTGGGAAATCATATTCCAGTTTATTTATTGATCATCCTTTGATCCGGCGACTCCTGCATTTTACTCGAGGGAGAAGGGCCCGTGGTATTGAAGATTCTCGCCCACTTTTGGAGCAAAGCAGGTTTTCCTTTCCTTCAACAAGAAATAGAAAGACTCATTCAACAAGCACTCCACCTGTTCAAGATAGAATCCCTATGGGTGGTATTCCTTCAGAGTCAATCAGCCCTAATCTTGAGCTTTGATTCTTGCTGGTGTAGCAGTTCCTCTTCAAGCCATTTTTCCAAGAATGGTGGTACCATTGCCCTGGGGTCATCGTGTCGGGCCCCTTGCCCTTCCTCATCCTTTGCACGAGTTACCCAGAGGTAACCGGAAGAACTTCCCTAAATTCAAAGGCGATGGTAAAGTGCATCCTGATGAACACATCGCAGCCTTCATAGTTGCATGCGGAGTTCTGGGAGTTGAACATGAAGATGTCTCCGTAAGACTTTTCATTGAGACTTTACAAGATAATGCTGCTGATTGGTTCTATCACCTTCCGGCCGGTGCTATCACCAGCTGGGACACAATGAGAACTAGGTTTGAAAACCGGTTCAAACCAGCAGAAGACGTGCATGCCTTGCTAGCCCAAATCTCTCAAATAAAGAAGGATTCATCAGAGCCCATGAGAGAATTTGTGGCCCGATTCAACAGGTTGATTAACAAAATTTCCGCCAAATACTCGACCTGTAGATCAAATTCAAAAATGTTTTTTCCTAAATGCTCAATCACCTGAAGTTAGTTATGCACTAAGAAGGGCTAATCTCGCAACATTGGCTGAAGATCAAACTCTTGCTGTTAGTGTCGAAGATGATTTAATCATGTCAGGGAAGTTGAGGAGAGACCCTTCTAAATCTAAATCTGCTTCTTCCTCCTCTTCCACCCCTGGACCTAATACTGATCCATTGGTACAAAAACTTGCAAATGATCTCATTGCCATTAAGAAACAATTGGCTCAGCATGCTCCCTATGCAGACGTTCCAAGGAGGAATTTTCAGCCCAGAAATCATTTGCCTGCTGCTCAAACAAGGCTAGCGCTTGAAGGACCTCCTATTAAAGTTCCCGTCAACGCAACCTGTGAAGTTGAGGAACCAGAGGATGAAGAGGTTAATGAAGATTGCGAGGAATTTGTTGAAGAGGTTGATGATGAAGCAGATGAACTCGAGGGATCTCGAGTTAATTTCTTCACCACTGAAGGCATTGATGCAGAGGATGATTATGATGAAATAGTAGCAGACATGAATAGCGAATCATACGCTGTCATGACTCGAGAGTAGACAAATCAGAGGGAGAAAGTGATGCAGCCCACCAAGAAATCTAAAGAACAGCCGACAACTATCCCCGTAATTGCAAAAAGAGGATCTCCTATTCCCATTTCCTCTACACCAAAGGTGAGTCCTGTCAATTCTGCTACTAAAGTTACTTCTTTTTCCCCTAAAATTGATAAACCTAAGATTTCAAATGATGATAGCCCATCCACTTCTGGGTCTTTTGATATTATTGATCACCTAAAAAAGACTAAGGTTCAAATCTCAGAAGGTGAATATTATCAAACCCATCCTAAGGCTTTTGCTAAAATGATTCACTTTGTCAATTCCCATTCTAAAACTACCTCTAAAGGCCTTTTACCCACTCCTTCTTCTGCACCACAACCTAATCTGATAGCCGTTGTCACCTCACCCAGTGACAAAATCAAACCATTCTATGTGACACTTCTTATACTGGCGGCCATAGGCTCAATAATTACGTCATAGACTCAGGAGCATCAGATAATGTGATGCCTGCTAAAGTAGCTCATGCCTTAGGCTTGACTCTCACACGCACTTATGGATCTTGTTATTCTATGGAGAGTAAGGAAGTGCCCTTGGTCGGAAGGATTAAAGATGCACAAGTGGCTTTTGCTGCTTTTCCTGAGAAGAAAGTTTTGGCTACTATCTTAGTAGTAGATATTCCTCCTTCATATGGGATGTTGCTAAGTAGAAACTTCTGTAAGGATGTGGGTGGAGAAATTCAAATGGATTGGTCACATGCCCTCATACCTGTTAATGGGAAAATGAAGAAGTTGTTTCTTGAGAAGCAATCTGAGTATATTGTACAAAAAACGGATGATCCCAAAGCACAAATACTCTATGAGGATATGGGGCATGGCAACTACATGATTATGTCTCCTGAAGAAATCCAACTCCCCAAAGTGTCACCTAAAGATCCTAATGGTGTTTGGATTTTAGAGTTTGATGGAAGTTGTTCCTCAGCTGGTTCTGGAGCTGGTGTCATATTGGTGTCACCTGAAGGAAGCCTTCATCCTTTTTCATTCAAGTTGCAATTTGAAAATACCAATAATACAACAGAGTATGAGGCTCTCATTCTTGGACTACAGGTGGCAAAAGAACAAGGTGTGAAGAATCTTCTAGCTCGTGGGGATGCGGAATTGATTGTAAAGCAAGTTAGAAACCTCTTCCAGGTGAAAAATGGAAGGTTGAAACATTACAGAATCAGGTTTGGGATTCCATTGAATTTCTTGATGCTTTCTCCATCGAAGCAATACCTAGGGAGAAGAATACCAGGGCTGATTCATTAGCAGTCTCTGGGTCACTGCTTATACCTCATCCTGACTTTTCCCAAGATAAGTTCACCATTGAGATGATCCATCGACCTAGTGTACCTGATAATACAAATAACTGGCAAGTTTTCAATAATGATCAACACTTGCTTTCTTTCTTAGAACTCAAGGATAATTTTGAACAACTATACTTTGAAGGAAGTGATAACTTGCCTCGTGAAAGTGTGCCCTTTGACAAAGAAGCCACCCAAGGAGAAGAAACGGATCAGGATGGATGTATCAAACTCAAGGGAAACAAGATCCCTAAAGGATTGGTAAGTTTAGAGGAACTATTTGATAAACACGACAGGTATGTAAAGTCTAGAGCTTCTACTGGACCTCAACAATCAGCTGAATATGACAAAATTAATATTGGGAGTTCTACTGATCCTAAGCTCGTGAACATTGGAAAATGTTGCACAGCAGATGAGAGGAAGAAAGCAATTGATCTTTTAAAGAGGTATAAGGATGTTCTTGCCTACTCTTATGAAGATTTAAAAGCTTTCCAACCAAAAGAGATGCAGCATTTTATTCCTCTCAAACCTGGAATTAAGCCTTTTAAGTAGAAGCAGAGGCAATACAATCCTAAAATAGTCGACACCATTTTTCAAGAAATACGTAAGTTGTTGAAAGCCAAAATCATTTTTCCTATCCATCATTCAACATGGATTGCCAATATTGTACCTGTTAGGAAGAAAAATGGTGAGATTCAGTATCCGTGTTGACTTCAGAATCAATCAAGCTTCCTTGAAAGATAATTATCCTTTACCTATGATGGATCAGGTCTTACAAGTAGTAACAGGATCTGAAATGTTGTCTATGCTTGATGGATTCTCAGGATATAATCAGGTAGAAGTTAATACTGCAGATCAACACAAAATGGCTTTCACTACCCCTTGGGGTACCTTTGCTTACAAAAGAATGCCTTTTGGGCTCATTAATGCCGGTGCTACTTTTCAGAGAGCTATGGATCTAGCCTTTGGAAGTTTGAAAGGGAAGTGTATTGTTGTATACCTTGATGACTTGACTGTGTATTCTAAAACAAGGGCGGATCATTTTCAGCACCTGGAGACAGTTCTGCTAAGATGTAGAGAACATGGGATCTCTTTGAATCCTAAAAAATCTGTCTTTTGTGTCACAGAGGGGAAATTATTAGGGCACATCATCTCCAAAGATGGTATTAAGATTGATCCTGAGTGAGTTCAAGCTATTCAGCAAATTCCTCTCCCAACCAGCAAAAAGGGCGTGCACTCTTTCTTTGGTAAGATCAATTTTTTGAGAAGATTCATCCCTGATTTTGCAGAACTAACTCTGAATATCTCCCAAATGATGAAAGGCAAACAAATGTTTGGTTGGTCTTCTGAAGGGAAAGAAGCCTTTGAAGATATTAAAAGAGCCATTGCTAAAACTCCTATTTTAGCATGTCCAGATTTTAGCAAAGATTTTATTATCTATTGCTACGCCACAGATAACACCTTGGCTGTTGTTTTAACTCAGGAAGATTCTAATGAGCATGAACTCCCAATTGCATTTATGAGCTATATTCTGAAAGATCATGAGTTAAAATACACCATGATGGAAAAACATGCTTTTGCAGTGGTTAAAGCTGTTAAGCAGTTTCGTTTTTACATTCTCAACTCTCACTCCATGGTGTCGGGTACTGATACAATCGTTAAGTCAATTCTCACACAAGCAGAATTTGGATCCAAGAGAGGGAACTGGGTGGCTAAGGTCCAAGAATATGATATTGACATCAAACCAACCAAGCTCATCCGTGGAAAAGGCCTTTGTGAACTCATCGCTGAAGGAGCTAGACATGAGTTACTGGAAGATAAAGTTGGTCTTCCTACCATTCTGTTTCTTAGCTCAGTTGACGAATGGTATGCTGATATCACCCATTTTCTCACCTATGGAGAATGCCCCTCTCATTTGACTGCCAAAGAAAAGAGGACTGTTAAACTAAGGTCAGTGCAATATGTGTTGTGGGAAAACGCCTTGTTTAAACGTGGGTTAGATGGAAGGTTTTTGAAATGTGTGGACAAGGAACAACAGAAAAAGCTACTCTCAGCTTTTCATGATCAAGCATGTGGAGGGCACTACTCATCAACCTGTCACTGCTCATAAGATACTTCGTGGAGGATATTACTGGCCTACCTTGTTTAGAGATGCATCAAAGTGGGTTGATAAATGTGAGGCTTGTCAGACTTTCGTGGGTAGACCCAAATTGGCCTCTTTGCCTCTTAAGCCAGTTGTAATTGAAGAACCTTTTCAACAGTGGGGTTTGGACTTCATTGGAACACTTAATCCCTCTTCTAGTGCTGGTCATACTCATGTATTAACTGCCACAGATTATTTCACCAAATGGGTAGAAGCCATTCCAGTAAAGAGTACTACTTCTGAAGTGGTGTGCAGCTTCATCAAAGAAAACATCTTGGTAAGGTATGGTGTACCTAACAAGATTGTGACAGATAATGCTTCAAATTTTTCTTCAACCGAGATAATGGATTTTTGCTATGGATATGGCATCTCTCGGCTCACTCCTCAGATTACTATCCTCAGGGAAATGGACAAGCAGAATCCACTAATAAAAATATGGTGACCATAATAAGGAAATTAGTCAATGAGTCTCAACGAAACTGGCACAAGAAACTCTATGATGCTCTTTGGGCAGACAGGATCACACCTAAGAGAGCCATTGGAATGTCTCCTTTTCAAGTGGTATATGGAGTAGAAGCTCAATTGCCAGTAATAGTGGAGCTGCCAGCCTTGCATCTAATGAAGGCCATTGAAGATACCAGTTTCAATGATGCTTTGGATAAGAGAATAATGTACCTTCACAAATTGAATGAGGATAGATTGGAAGTTGCTGATAAGATATCTCACTCATCAACAAAAATTTAAGGTCCCGTTTGATAAGAAAGCCAGTTCGTAGATTTCCAAGTTAGAGACACTGTTTTGTTGTGGGATAAAAGGCATGAACCTCGTGGGGCAGCCATGGCAAGTTTGATTCCCTTTGGCTCGGACCTTTCAAGATCAGGCACTTTGCTGGTAAGAATTATTTTTACCTTGATTATATGGATGGTTCCTCTCTCCCACTTCCTTATAGTGGGCAGTACCTGAAGTTGTTCAAGTCATAGGTGATTAGGGGGTCCCTTTTTGTATATTCTGTATAGTGTGTGTCCTTTTCCGCTTTTTTTGTTTTGTTTTGGTGTGTTGTCTTCTGTATTGGTTTGCTTTTTGACTCCGTGGCCCAATGGATAAGGTACTGGTCTACTTCCCGAGTTTGTCTAAATTCTTGCCTTGTCTCATTTTTGAATTTATGCCAAGTCATCCCCAGAAGGAGCCAGTTGTTGTCCACTCAAAATTCCCCTACTTTTAAGAAGGTGAAAATTTAAAATTTTGAGTTTAAGTGTCTTTTCTGTTGTACTGATAATGTGAAAAGCCAGAGAAATTGAGAAAATCTACGTTTTTGGGTCATTTTGCGTGTTTTTCGGGCCTGTCGGATATTTTTGTCCCGCGTGTCCCAAGTTCAATTGGGCCCTTTGTTCCCCGATCGGCCGGTTTACCCGAAGTCCTCTTTTTTCGGCCCGCATAACTTTTTGTCCCAAATGTCCCAAGTTCACCCGGACCAGTTGTTCCATTTTCACTCCGATTCGGCCGAGTCGCGTACTTCACGTACTTTTGTCCCACGTGTTCCAAGAGCATTTGTGCGTCTTTTCCCCGTATCGCCCGAATCGGCCGAGTCACGTACTTCACGCTTTCACATCCCTCATGTCCCAAATGAACCAAAGTGCTATTCATGCTAATTTTTCCCGCTCTACCCGAATATCTTGCTTTTCAAATTGGTAGGTATGTATTTAATGCGCATTTATTACCTTTCTCTCTCCTAAACGGCTATATAACGAGCGAACCCCCTATGCTTTTTGCACACTGCTTTCCTGCTATCTTTTGCTCGAACCCTTGCAATCTAAATTCCTGTGCGCGTATCCATTCCCTCTGCAATTTCATCCCAAGTCTAGCTTGCAACTCTGCTCTCTGAATTACTATCAACATGAAGATCAAATTCTAGGGGCAGGAACAAGTCTCACCACTAGAGTCCGCCGTTCCCGATATCGGGACAAGTGAAGTTCGCCACCTTGACTTTGGTGATTTTTGGTCGAGGATGACAGACGTAAACCCTACACCAATGGCATAGATGATTCATGACAGTGGTCTGGCTTTACCGGTGGTTTCCCAATCTCTCGTGCAATGTGCGACACAAATTGCTCACATGCGGGCTCATTTCAACCCTGATTCGAGTGAATTAACAAACATACACGGGAGCTCATATGCCAAACTTGATGATGCCGCCATCGGGCACCGCACCGAGGATTCCAGTAAATGGATAATGCCATAGTTGTCTCCCAGAATCAAGCATGTGCCCTGCTCAATCAAGACAAAGGACAACTATAAGGTGCGGGTGGCGAAGTCTTGGCTCAAAACCCTAAGAAGGGAGCATCTCATCTATCCAAGACTCTTTTCCAGGCTGATTTCAATGAAGAATTGTCAGATTTCATAATCCTACTAGCTCGGGTTATGGGCTTACCCTCTACTAACGAAGTTCCATTTCTGGATGTGCCCGCTCATCAACATGGTGTGTGAGGGAACTCAAAATATCAACTGGGCAGAAATCATCAGCATGAACCTAGCGGAGCAGCTGTCCAATGTACAGCAAACGAAGAAATTCTACATGACTTCGTACCTGATGTATACTCTGGTGGCATCAAGGCAATGGTTTGGTTTTTCTTACATTGATGCCCACAAGGATGATCCTGTATATGCCTACTGCCTGCAGTTCACCCTAGAGACCAGCAATCACAATTTCAAAGGGTGAATGATGCTTTCACCATGTACATGGTCAGACTTCTCGAGGGTGACACTGCTAGAAGATTTTCTGATGAAGCCATGAGCCTGATATCACACTACGGTGCCTATTTTATCCAGTTCAGAAAATTCTCCTATATCAGGCTAGCTGGCTATGAGAGCACCCCTCTGAGGCTTCCTATGTTCTGCAGTGACAAGATGGCTCTGATAGAAGTATGCAGATATTGGACAAATTGCATAGAACCCGCAGGACAAGAAGATTATGGTTTGCACTTCCCCATCTCTTTGGGAAACTACACCTAAAAAGCCCCTGGATGCATGTAGAATATAGAAAGAGCCCCGCCCCATCACTGTTCATTTCTTCAAGCCTTAACTTGCTTCGACTTGAAAAGTTCATTGAGAAAAATATCAAGATAACCTATCATCATAGGAAGATATAGAAGACTATGGGCTGATCGTGATGATGATTTTGAGGCTGAAGGAGGCATTATGGCAGCAGTTCTCTCTACACCGATCCAAGAACTCGGCTTGTACCAAGTTCCTGAAGGACTCAAGGATGACAACTCTGATCTATACTCATATGAGTATGACAATGTGGTTAAGCACACTCCCTTGGAGGACTTGGATTGGTTTAAAAAAGAGAAAGATGATTTGGCCGAGATCCTGGCTCCAGTCTTAGTCAGGACTAAGATCTGGTTTGATAAGAAAGTTCGAGAGCTTAGGAGGCACTCAGGGGAATCCTCCTCCAAGGATGTTTCAACACCAAGGAGGGAAGCATCGACTCCAAGATCAGACACACCTGTGCAAACCCCTCCTGCCTCGTCAACTCAAGGACCTGCAGCTTCTACTCCTTCTTCATCCACCCAGGTATACCAGAAGAAACTCAAAGAGGTTAAGAAGGAGCCTGTGGAAGAAGATCCCAGAGAAAGCAGGTAGAATTGCCTTTGGGACCAGAGAACATCATTGTTCTCTAGTGAAAGTGAGGAAAGTGAAGTGCCAGCCCCTACAAGCACCTGAAGCTCCGACGGATAAAGACAAAGAGGTACAGAGTGCTGAGCTTCCAAGTACTATTGATTCCTCTGCACCAGTTGTCTCAAGCGCCCCACTCATGTCTCAACTCGAGACAACAGCTGTGCAAACCTTGAGCGCCATGAGTTCTCTGTCTCTTGGTCCTCTTGCCCCTCCTGCCTCTTCCTCCTCCTCTTTGCATGGGTGCAGCCTCTCATCGACAGTAGGAAGAGAAAACCTTCCTCTCGGAGCTCAGGGCCAAATTTTGATGTTGTGGCAGCCTTGTTAGGCACTACTCCTCCTTCCCGCATGCCAAAAAATCCATAATCACCTCCAGGATAGTGTCTGATGCTCAAGGCCAGCAATTCCTGGAGATAGCTAAGCCTACAGTAGATAAACCAGAGCAGGATTTGTAGGCATCTGACCTAGAACTCTCAAGGATTCCAATGGGAGAGTCTACCCCTGAAGGTGAGATCCACAATCTCCAGGAAACGGTCACAAGAGTCATTGGGAGGGTAGAAAAAGGGCAGCAAACTATAGAACAGTTGGAAGAACAAGCCCAGATTCTCACAGGTTTTATCAAATCTCTTTTGTCCAAGGACAAAGTTTTGGACCCTACCCCATTGACTACTCTTCCACCACCTTGTGATTTTGAGCCAAGATGAGGTACAGAGTATCAAAGACATGCACAAGTATTCCATCTATGGCAGAGCTATGGAGGCCATGGTGGAAGATATGCTTGTTGCTGGATTAAACTTCATCGATGAAGCTTTCAAACTCCACGGAAAGGTGAACAACTTGCAACAAAATCTCTCCTCCACTATTGGGATCATAGATAAAGAGCTTAAACTTTGGAGCAGTTGCATAGTGGACCTCCGCCTCATGGGACAAACAGATGAAAACATTTTATTGGTGAGTAAGGTTTTTGATGATGCAAAGGATAATCTGTCAAAGTCCTGGGTCTACAGCATGGAGTGGAAGATCAAGGTCCTGGAGGAGGCTTGGGAGAATCAAGAATAAATGTAAGGGAGAGGCTTTCAAAACACTAGTCAGATCTCGCTTTCAAAGATATACATTATCATCTTAGGATGAAACTTCGGTGTGTCTCTCTCCCTACAAGAAATCAAAGCTCAATTCGTAGCTTTTGTCAAAGGTAATCTATTCAAGGAAAGCTCCATTTCCAAAGAGAAAATGAAGGAGATCTCTCTCTTCAATCGCCATCAAGAAGCAAATAAGGACTATCATACTCATGTCGAGTTTGATAAGGAAATGGAGAAGTGCCTCGATTTTGGACCCAACCTACAGCCAACACGTCGTCCCTCGTGGCGTAGACATAGCCGAGGCATCAAGAGATTCAGACAATGGATTTTAAAATCAAGTGGGTCCCTCCTCCACTCATAAGCACTGTCTTCTCCCTCCTAATTCTTTCTTCTCTTCCCATTCTTTCTCTCGGATTTATTGTAATAATTAGTTGAGGTTTTGTGATTGGCAACCCTTAACTAATCATTAGTTAAAAGAAGTAGTTACCAAGAGTAACTAATTTGTAAACTATATAATGGCCTCTCCTCGCCATTTTGAAGGAGGAAGAACTTGGCTTATTTTCTGAAAGTGTAAAATAAATCATAAAGAAATCAATACAGAAGGACTTTTCATTCTTTGTCTATCTGATTTCCTTTTATCCCCAAGCTTTTTCATTTAATCTTGTTAAGATCATTTGTCTGTATTATGTTAAGAAGCTTTGTATTCTTGCAGATGTTATTTATAGAACTTTGTGTCTTTCAAATTTCATCTTACTAGTATGATACAAATGATCTTGTTTCAATTCACCGTACCTTCATAAACAATTATGTCATCTATAAAATGGTGAATTTCTTCTCATTCTCGTTTTCTCATTCCTCAGTCCTTTTTAATTGATTATCCTTATAAAAACACTTTCTGAATATCTAGCACATTAGTATACACGGTAAACAAACATGGGTAGTTCTTGTAGGATTTATCGGTTTTGGATGTAATTTGTTGGGGAATTAAGCAAGATAAAGTTGATTATACCAAATTTCTGGGAACTTTTAACAAAGGCTAGAAAATATACCAAATAAGATGATGAAAACACTTCAAATAACCAACAATGAACCTTCAACTAGAAGATGTGCACCCATGGAATCCCAAAGATACATGGTTTCACACATTATTTGAGAATTTAAACATAAAATATCATGTCAAAGACTCAATTAAACATCAAGAATCCCTAGATCTATCACACCTAAGATACACTCATAGACTAACAAACAACTGTATCAACAAAATGGAAGTAAAGTGAATTTAAAATTGTTTATTGCATAATGAAATGAAAGCTCTTCTCATAAGCACAATTGCAATTACCACAATACTACCAGAAGGATAAGATCTTGTGTGATTTAGAGGAATTCCTAACATAAGATTACAAAGAACATGAATAGCTACTTAAAACATCTAAAATTAAAACAATTAACTCAGAGCTCATCAAATTTATCAACAAGGGAAAGTTTCATTTATAGTCTCAATGTTTGTCAATGGTTGTACACTCACAACCATCTTGACATGATTCAATTTGAAGGCTAAGGAAATTAACAGGTTTCTCAAACAAGTTCTTGGAAAAATGGTTTCTCTTAGTTTATGCCTTTCTCAAAAAAATTTTAGAAAATTTTAACCTCCCTCTCGATATGAGAACATGCCTCTCATATCTATACAACTTATTTTTCATTCCTTGAGTTTTTCCCCCAAAATCTAAAATTTTCCACCGGATATTCCAAAGGAATTATTTTTATTCTTTTGTTGGAGTATCTTATCCTTTGTTGTGCCAAGTGGAGAAATGTGTCACAAATATTGCTAGGTGTGTATTTTATTCTTATGTGGTGAATAAAATGCTTACATCATTTATCCTGACATCATCAATTTTGGATTCTTTTGAGTTGGTTTGAAATTCATTTCGTAACTCCTAGGTTCCTCTAAAATGTCTCAATGTGACTAATAATCATTCTTACTTTTTGAATATTTTCCTTAGGATACACACACTCTTCTCTACATTTCTCAAAATTGGACGTTTTCTACCCATTTTGTGTCATGTCAAGCTGATTATCATCCTTTTGCAAGATTTTTTTTTCATATTTAACTCCTTGTCCATGTTGAGAAAGAAATATTTTCTCATTCAATAGCAATGATGTTGTCCAGTTCATCTCGTATGTATAGTTCTTTCTATAAATTTAGCTCATCTGCCTCTCCTTTAAAACACATTATTTCTTTACCTTTGAACACGATAGAATTTTGTAGACTTCTTTTTTGGTGTGATGGCAAGGGTAGTGGTAGCAATAAGCTTGAAAGAAACATCTTCAAAGGAATTAAATAAAAATTTGACTTGGTATGACCATAAAAAGCGTTCATCAAGGCTTTGTTTTAGATAGTTGACCTAGGGGATAGTAAAAGGACTTTGACACACTAGGACAATCAAATTTCTCTCATACTGAGGTTAATCAAGATTAATCCTATTTTTATCATTTCAATCTATGTATTATCACCTCTTTTGATGGGAGAATCTAAAAAATATGGAGGTGTTGAAAATTTTTTGGATTGAGAGAAGGCATGTTATAGTAGGAGAAACTGAATATGAATGCCCTTTATTATGTGATGAAATATTTTTTCAAAAAGAGATTCCTTCTGATTCTTATGTTCTCTATGATAAGAATCTAATTAATGTTGTGTCTACCATTTCTTGTAAGATGGGTGAATTAGAGAAGTGTATTTATTCTTTGGAAAAAGGTCCAACATGACCTATGTCATCTCAACCATCTACAACACCACCACTATCAACAAGAAAGGAAAGGAGAGAATCTAGTTCTTATCCCCCTATTATCATTTTAGATGAAGAGGAATCAAGGCCTTCATTTCTTCAGCATCCCAAGGCATCAAATTCTAAAGGAAATTCTATTTTACAACCCTCAATCCATTTAGAAAAACAATCTTCTTTGATGGAGCACAAGTTGTCAGGACCTCAACCTATTCCCCTTCCAAGGGAACATCCACCTTTCACAAGAAGGTGCAAAGGTGAGTCTAGCTCTAGGTATTTTTTCCCATTGGGTCTAAGACCCATAGTTATTTCTCTTCCATCCACTCCAATTGCTCCTTCTCAAACTACTTCTACTCATCCTACTCCAACTAGTTCTATTCCTTATAAGGAAAAAGGGAAAACAACATTTCTTGGTGGTGGTTTAGATCTCTTGGATTGGGTATCTTCTATTCAGAAGAAGATAGAATTGGGGAGGATTCTGGATGGTCCCAGGATGGACATGAACACATTGAAGGACATGGGGATGTCTCGTAATTTTTGGGGTAGTCATATTTGTTCAATCAACTTAGGGTTCAGGGGATTTTATACCAAGAAAGAACAAGTTATTGAGAAAAATAGCCTCTTTTGGAGAAGATCTTAAGGTGGGAGTAAAGAATGATTGAATATTTGTCTTCTTCTGATGCCCCTTTTTGATGTAATATTTTGAAAAATGTATGTGCTTTTCATGGGTAGGGGCCCCTATAGATCCCCATTTTGTCTTTTTCCATAATACAAAAGATAACACAACATTTACATTAGTTCATATGCTTCATAATGGATTTGAAATATTATCCAAGCAATATAAAAATCTAATGCATTGTATAAAATTACATTCATGTGTGAAAATAAAAACTTCAAAGTAATATTCAGTTCTTATGAAACAAGAGTAGTAATTGAAAAGTGATGAAAATAAATTTTAAAGAAAAAAATCCTAAAGTTGTTTCTCGGTCGCCATGTCTACATATTTATTTTCATCACCTTCTTATTCCTTTGGTTGTATCTCTATATATGCGTCATATTTCTAGAACAATTCTTTTATCTCATCCTCATCTGGACTTATGTGATGTTGGAACACGAGGGCCTTCTTTCTTAGTGCATTCATATCTTGATCTATCTTTTATTTATAATCTCATGGTCTTGCTCTTAATTCTGAAATCCTAGATTCCATCCTCATCAATGTCTTGATGAATTCATAAGAGAAGTTTTCTTTTGAATGTTTTTCTCAAAGGAACCAAACAAGAAGTCATTTTTCAAATCACCATAAGTCTTTTTTAACTTGTCAAATACCATATCATCCAATTTAAAATAAATAGTTTCTATAGTATTATCCATCCATTTATTTTATGTCTCGTTTTCTCCCGATCTCATTCAAAACCTCAATCCTGATGCAACCAATTCTTCAATATCATACTGAGTTACCATATGCTCAAGTGATAAAATTCCTTCCCTTTAAACCAAATATTCATCAAGATGAGTAATACGGTTCATTTTGGGAGAAATCCTTCAAAATATAACAACTCATTATCCATTGTTTAATTAACTCATCAATTATTTTGTTTGTGAGCTCTTCATATTGTGTTATGGCATTTCCAATGGAATATTTTCCTTTTTAATTACCTTTTATACCAAAGTGTCAATAGATTGAACCTTGTTAACAAATTAATAAACGTTTTCTATAAATTTGGGAGCAGCTGTGGAGATTTATTCTTGTCTCATACTAGATTGGTCAACAAGTTGTTGTAGGCACGAAATCAGTGATTTAACTCATTCCTTTAGTTGTCTCTTTGTTATCCTATCCTCATCCACCTTGTGTAATAAGTCACCGAATGCTTCTAAAACTCCCTACTTCAGTGCATCTCTTGAAGGTTTTCCTAGAGGAATAAATTGAACATTATAATCCTTAGCTTTTATATCACTCCTTGTCTTCCCCTCATGTGGGATTGCTACCTCCAAAGTCTTGGATTCGAATGGATCAAGTACCAGTCTTGTGTGAATACCCTAGCCTTCTTCGGATTCTTAGTATGTTTTGGGAAAGATAATATTTTAAGTTTTATATCCTTAACAAGTGTCACTTCTTCTTATTCTTTATCTTTGGAGAACAATTCTCCTATCCAAAAGTTTATAAGAGTATTTTTCACCTTTGTCTCTTGTAGGGTTTGTTGAGCTTTTTCTACAATAATCACCAATTTTTTGGATACTTCTTGAATATTTTGCATTGATGGATCCTTGTGTTGTTCATTTTATTCTTCCATTGTCATCTCCTTAGGTTCATTTTGTGTTGGATTTTCACCCAATTTCTCTTTTCCTTGGTCTTGGACTTTTGGCCAACTTATTTTGGAGTCATATCAACAGTTGGAATATTTTCTCTATTCATCTCCCCACTTGGTGTAGTCACATCTTCTACATTTTCTTTGGGGGATTCCTGAGCTGATGTTGTTTCCTTGGGAAATTATTTTCTTTCTTCAATTTCCTCCTCTTTAGAGGATGTTACTTGGTGGGAATATTGTAATAAACTGGCATACTGATCTCTTTTTTCTCTTTTGATTGCTTGTTTGGTGTCATGGTAGGATAGCTCTCAATAGTCGGTTCTTTACATTTAAAAATATTTTTCATATTCTCAGTGTCATCAGCATTTTCCTTTATGTCAATTTATTTTACAAGTTTTCATTACCTTTTCTTCAACAAATTTTTGTTGTTGTGGTGATTCACTTCTCTGGATGACCTTGTTTACCTCTTGGGGATATTTTTCAGCTAGTGTCTCAATGTCCATAGCCTCCCCACTACACATTATTTGGACCTCTGACTTGTTCACTTCTAAAGTGGTTTGAATTTTAGGATAAACCTCGACATTAGAATATATGATGTAACAATAGGTACGTGGATAGATTCCTTGACTTCCTCTCTGATTGAGGAACATATGTATCTTTTACTTCTTGTTTTCAAACTATTATTTCATATGCTTTAGATGTTGGTAATTCTTCATTTACATCTATATCTACTATCTCAATCAGGTCTATTGTGGATTCATGTAATTGATCAAAACAAGGGACACTCATACCTTTCACTGGTGAAGTAGGAGATATTGGCTGTATAACTGGCTTGTCTTGGTCAACATGTTGTCTTAATGATGGAATTGCTTGATGATCTAAAGAGGTGACTATTTACTCTTTTTCCTTAGTGATAACAAGAGGATCAATCACTTTATCCTTATTATTATTATTTTTCTTATGTCCATGATGACCTTATCTTACTAATGGTTGTTAAAATACATTCTTGTATCTCTTTTTTTCCTTATAAATTGCTTGATGCTTGGTGCCTTCATATCCTTAGAACTTTATGGCTTAGGTTGGACATTAGAAGTTTTCATGTCTCCTCTCATTAATTTTTGAGTACTTTGTGGATTTGATAAAACTTATGGAGGGTTCTTTTATGTAGCTACTCCATTTCCTTTTGATTAAATTGGTACTCAAAAATTAATTGGAACATTTTCCATAGACTTTAGAAGCATATCTTCAGTTTTCTTCTTCAAAGAAGACATGGAGGTTCCTATTCCACTAGAAACAAGTCCATTCATCAAAAATTCCTATAGTTGGTATCTTTTAAGGTAATTGAGGATATTTTTCTCCTGATGGATGCATCTTATTAGCTCCCTCCTTTAAAGGGGAGGGATCTTCCTTCTAAAGCCCCAATTCTTTGAAATTACTAAAACCATTGTATTTTGAATGGATAAATCAATGTTCTTTATTTTCAACCAATTCTAAGTTATCCTCATTACATGAACAATCCTACTATATTGATCATTAGATTCTTCCTCATCCCACTTCATGGGGGTCATTGGGTGGCCTTCTATTCCTTGGTCAATATAAAATTGAATCACAACTTGTTGGTCATATACAATTCCCTCGGGTACCATTTTTTTTTTTTGAAATCAATGATTTGTGTGAGGTTCATTTGGAATAATTCTCTAATTCTGACCTCTTCCGTATCCATGTAATTCATCTAATAGTCCTCAAAGTGACTCTCATGCTCAAAGAAATTTTCCAGAGTATTTACCACCCACCTAATGTCATAGCTAGACCTCACCTCAAATTCTCCATATCAAACCTTTCCATTTCTTCCTCCATCAACCTATATTTTATAATGGAAGGGTAGGAATATCTTCCAATCCTAATGGGAAATTTGATGTTTGTCTTATGTCTCCTAGAAATCATCTTATGAACAAGTGTTAATTGTCTTGCCAACTCACATAAATCCATCTTATCATCTAAATACCTTGGTAATTTGCAAGGTTGTCCCTCAAATCCACTAGCTCTTATGTAAGTGAATCTTCTATACTAAATAAATAAGCAACCATATTCCATTATTATATTTCTATCTTCTTCTAATATTCTATATTGCTCCCATTTAGGTTTGAACAAGCATATGACAGGTGTAAAAATGTATCATTCACCAATCTTACATTTCCTTCTAATTACTCAATTGTAATTGGGGATAGACTTCATGCACTTTGTGTTTTTTGAAAGGGGCATGTGGTATAAGGC
Organism: Taxus wallichiana var. yunnanensis; assembly: GCA_018340775.1. Taxonomy (NCBI): domain Eukaryota; kingdom Viridiplantae; phylum Streptophyta; class Pinopsida; order Cupressales; family Taxaceae; genus Taxus; species Taxus wallichiana. Next base: position 386,511,198 of record CM031236.1, read on the forward strand.
CAAGGAAACATCTATGGCCTACAATATTGTAAATTAGATATGTCATCATGTAAAATTTGAACTCCCCAACACCACCCAACTTGATATTTATAGCCAATGCTAGAAGATGATCATGAATTGAATCAGCAATAAGGGTTTCCCAAAAAATTCTCCCTTTCCTTTCTAAAACAATCCACATATATGGGCACATCCATTCTTTGAATTCATTTGTTTTTCCAAACCAACCATCGTACTTTGTAACAAAACTAAATCTTTCACTTCTTCCACAAACTATTCTCTAACCATCTTCTTTTGAATTCTAGTGGTTACCTTCTTTTTCATAACAAGAACTTAATGTTTATAAGTTTAGCATATTCTCTCTTCTTGGTTTCATAATATTTAAGGGATAATTCAACACCCAGGGTTATCATATTTTTTATAATTGATAAGTTAAACATTATCCCGAAATCCTAGGGTTTTAAAGTTAATACCGCTTCACCATTGCATCAAATACATATCTCTCTTTTGGATTATAGTTCATGGCATAAACCATCACCAATTAGGGAAATGCACAGAGGGAGGTATGACACCAGTTGAGGAAATGTTACTAGCCTTGATTTCTTCCATGAGTTCACTTTTTTCTAGGATACTCAATCTTTTCGAGGAATTCATTCAAATCAGCATTCATTAAATATGTGTTTGTGATATCATCTAGATCACTGTAAACCTGTAAGTGACAGGAAAACATGATGACATTTTCTTCATATTTTATTCCCTAGCTTTTACTTTCAATTACTTTGCAAATTTGGAGTAAAATACAATGAAAGTACGAGAGTAATACAATCCTTACCAATTTCCTGTGCAAATATCCATGTAATTCTCCTTCACTCTTTATTATTTCGAATCCTCAACTCTCAATCGATACTTTCCAATAAATCTCACTCATTCTTCTAAAAATTTTGATAGAAAGGCAACTCTATTCTTGACATACGATATTGAAGAGGCTAAAAGAATTTTAATACTTTAAACAAATTTTCCTTGATTTTTACTATAAAAAAAAGTATTACTATATTTTGCAAAACTACAGAGGTTTAGATCCTACTACAGAGGTTTAGATCCTAACCCTACTCTAACTTGCAAGGAGACAGGGGTAGAAGTGCAAAAATGAAACTAACTAAAGATGGTGATGCACCAAAAGGAGTGGTGAAACATATTTGTCATGCAAATAGATACGCACTCAAAGTTCACAACATAAAACATACACAGATCGATAATGTATAATTTAGTATCTCAAATCAAGCAAATAATACAAACAGAGGATCGGGAACCCATTCACAGAGCTTGCATTATCATTTTAATGTCAAAACACGCATTACACCCTCAGAGAGGTAAAAGAAAACTGTTACAATCCTTGGAGAGGTCTGATCCTTGCATCAATCACTTACTGGAGGTGAAAGAAGAAGTCTGCTATGCCCAAAAATGTTCCCCCTTTGAAATGAGCCCAAAATCGGCTTTTACAAAGGTAAGGGTCGAGCCTGGGACAGAAACGCACAAAGGCATGGGAGCCCATTCTTTCTTGACTGCAGGTGCATTAAAATGGCATGGGGACCTTACAAACCCATACCCTGTCACTTTGACCGGATTACAGGAGAATGCGACCCATTCTGCATTAAATCTGGTCGTTGGAATGTCATTTCTGGCCATGAACACGCGTCAGATCTGTTTCTCAATTTTCTCCTCCAGACTACTCCAAAACGCAAGATTGACCCCAGAATCGTGTAGAGAATTTCACCAGCTTTCCGTTGATATAAAGAACGTGCAAATCCGAGTTCTGGATCGAAAGTTATGGCGATCTGAAGATTTAGGGCACAAAACAGGTGAAAACGTGTTTTGAAATCTTTCGCGCTCGCCACACCTGGATGACACGTGGCACGTGCTGATTGACGAGCAATTCTCTCTCCTCTACCTTTCGGGCCTTCCTTTGAAATTTCCTCAGGCCCCTTAAATTTGGACACGTGGCGCTATTTCATTGGTTCGGGTCAGAGCTTAAAAACCCTTTGACCTTTGGACCTTTCTCCATGTGACACGTGTCATGATCTGGTTGGTTCTCGGCCCTTTCGGCTCCTTCGCGCCCTTTTGTCCCGGATGTCCCAAAGTGTTGTCTGGGACAAAAACCTCCGATCCACTGAAATGGGCTTCCTCGTCCCTCATTTGGCCGATGACACGTGGCGTTGTTTGATTGGCTGCCTTTTCGCGATCCGCGCCCCGCGCGTCCCTTTGTCCCATTTGCCCCAGTGCTGAATTTCCCTGTTTCGGCCGAACCGGCGGTTCGCGTCCTTTTGTCCCAAATGTCCCAGTGCTTCGTGGGACAAATTCTTCCGGTTCACCCGATCCGGCCGATTCGCGTCTTTTTGTCCCACTTGTCCCACATTGTTTCGGACTGAAGTTCTCCATTTCGGCCGATCCGGCCGGTTCACGTACTTCGCGTACTTCCGGCCCAGATGTCCCATACTGTCCCGCTTGTCCCGGTCAAAGACTTGGCAAATTTTTTTCTTTCTTTCGGCCGATTCGGGCATTTCGCGTCCCGCGCGCGTACCTACGGCCCAGATGTCCCTGGGCCTTGCTTACGGCCGCGCCGGAGGCTTTTCGGCCGATCCGCGCCTAGATGTCCCAAATGTCCCGACTGCCCCTAGGACCAGGACTTAGCCAATTTTCACAATTTTTTCTGGCCCAAGCTTATTTTCTGCAACTTTTCACATTTTCTCAGAGCTTGCTCCTTCCTTCTTCGGCCAGGGGAGTTAGAAAAATATCTGAGGGAACCTTAGAAACATGATTTTTTCCCCGAATCAATCCATTTGCCTGGGACTTGAGAATTCTGATGCATGTTATCAAATTAACCCTGGGGGTGAATTTAGATAACAATTTGGTGACTCAGTGGGGCATCTACCTGCTAGATGAAAAGACCAGTTGCCTGAAGCAGTCCATTGGGCATGGAGTCATCAAATATTCTGTTTAGAACCCTAACTGACTCAGAATGTGCAAGGAGGAAGATGGAATGTTACCTGATGAAAGCAAGGACATGCTAAACATCTCCATGGACAGCAAGCTGTGCCAAGGCACTTAGGGAAAACAAAACTAACCTACAGAAAAACAATGTGCACAAGCACTTGGAGGAAAGAAAATCTAATCTAATATTTACAGAGGTAGTGAACTTCCCTCTAGAAGCAACGCTTGAGATAGATTCCATTAATCGAATCTGCAGTTCTTCACCATCCAATGAGGCCAATTGGAAAGCATTGTTGTTCCTGCACTTTGTGACCATGTACGGGCCACTCCAAATGGCATCAAATTTTGAATGCCTTCCTGGTTTAGCTCTATCCACATCCCATTTCAACACTAGATCTCCAACTTGAAAAGATCTATCTTTGGCCTTCCTATCAAAGGTCTTCTTGATCAAAGCTTGATCCTTTTCCATTGCTTGGGATGCCTGATTTCTGATCTCTTGCAGCTCCATCAATTCTGCATATCTCACCTCCATAGGCTCAAATTCAAGCAACTCCAGCTGCTTCATGAGTTCCAACGTTGGCAACTCAAGTGACATGGGCAAGATTGCCTCTCTTCCATAGACAAGCCTAAATGGAGAGTTACCTGTGGATCTTTTGGGAGTTATCCTATCAGCCCATAAGGCTGATTTCAGCTTGGTATGCCAAGACCTCTCGATTCTCATCAAGAGTCCTCCTAATGATCTTCAACAAGTTCTTGTTTGTAGAGATTCGGCCCGCCATTACCTCGAGGGTAATAGTTTGATGAAGTGCTTAGGTAAATACCATTCTTGACAGCCCACTACTACCCCCGATCCAATGAATGCCAATGCATTATCGAGATTATTGTGGTGTACACCAAATCAAGTTGTTATCTACTCATAAAAGTCTAAGATGTTAGACTCATTTGCCTCTTTGAGTGCTACTGCTTCTGTCCATTTGGTGAAGTAGTCTCGTGGTCACAAAATCCATTTGTGCCCTTGGCTCGAATTGGGATTGATGGCTCCAATGAAGTCCAGTCCCCATTGCATGAATGGCTGATCTACTGAAATTGGATGTAATGGAAGGGCAGCGAGTCTCTCTTTTCCTGTGAAGAATGCACAATTCTTACACCTCTTGATCCATGCATAGCAATCACTAAAGATTCTAGGCCAATAATAACCAGCCTTCATGATTTTTAGAGCTGTCACTCTTGGTGCAAAATGGCCACCAGCTGGTCCATTATGAAACTCTTCTAATACCCTTTGGATCTGACCTGTGCTAATGCATCTCAGCAGCACTCCATTCACATCTTTCTTGAACAAAACTCCCTCAACGATGGCGTACGGGACAGCCTGCAATCTGAAATGTCTCCTTTGGGTCTTGCTCATCTCCGGAGGGCATAGGCCTGTTTGTAGGAAGTGCATAATGCCTTGGGTCCAGCAAGGAGTCGGGGCAGCATTGTCTTCTTCTTGCCTGCCACTCGGCTCATGGCTGTCTTGAACTGTCAAAACAGCCTCTTCTTCGTTGCCTACTTCTTTTTGCTTTCCCAAAACCAGCTGCTCACACAATCCTTTCCCTCTTACCAGCTTGGTGATCTTGATCTCAATGTCATACTCCATGACACGGGTGATCCAACCTGCCCTTTTCTCATTCAAATCCTTGTTGAGGAGGAAGTCCTTAACCCCAGCATGTGAGACCAGCAATTGGACCTTGTTGTTTGAGACTAAATGCTTGAATTTCTTCAAGCTTCTGATTACTGCAAGCACATGCTTTTCAATAAAAGAGTACCTCACTTCGCAGTCATCTAGGCTCGGGTCAAGAAGGCAATCTATTGCTCATCATTATCTTTGTTCATTGTATCGTAATGGCAGTAAATAGTGTCATCACCTCCAAATGCATAGAGGATGAAATCCTTGGAAAAGTCTCGGGGTTGATGAGAGTGGGTGCTTGGGAGATGGCTTCTTTGATTGCTTCAAAACTCTCCTGCCTTCGCCATCCATTCAAAGCCATGCTTTTCCTTAACATTTTGGTGATGGGCTTGACAAGGGCTGCAAAATCTGGGACAAACCTCCGAACAAAGTTTATCCTTCCCAGAAACTCAAGGGCTTTCTTGTGGCTTGGCAATGGTAGGCTCTTATGGCGCAACCCTCTCTCGGATCAATTGCTAATCCTTCCTGGAGACAATATGGCCAAGGAGCTTCCCTTCATGTGCAAGAAAGATGCACTTCTTAGGATTCAAAGACACTCCAAACTTTCTACACTCTCAAACACTTGCCCGAGGTGAAAGAGATGGTCTCAGCATTCTTTGAGAAGACAAAGTGATATCATCTAGGTATACCAAAGCACTATCTTGTTGATCAAGCCTTCAATGCCATATCCATAGCTCGCCGGAATGTTGCTTCAAGCATTCGATACCCAAATGGCATCTTCTTGTAAGCATATGTGCCCCATTTGGTTGTGAAGGCTGTCTTGAACGGTCTTCCTCCTTTACCATAATCTGATTGAATCCCGAGTAACCATCAAGTAGTGAAAACCTTTCAACCAGCTACGACCTGCAATATTTGCTCCATGGAAGGGAGTGGATAATGGTCCTCGAGAGAGGCTCTATTCAAATCTCTCAAGTCAACACACAACCCGATCTCTCCACTCTTCTTTCTCGATCGAACTAAGTTGGCAACCCAACTAGAATGCTTGATGGGAATATGATTCTTGACTCAATCAGCTTGTCCAATTCTTTCCTCATGAGAGGTTCCATGTGTGGATTGATGGTCTCTGTTTTCGCCCGATGTGCTTAGTATTTGGATCCACCCGATGGTATGCCGAGCTAAGTTGGGATCAAACCTTTCAAGTCTTCATAGCTCCAAGCAAACACGTCAGGGAACTCTTGACATAGCTGTATGAACTCACATCTTTCTTGCTCAGTTGTCATCTTTCCAATTTGCAATGGCTTGTTCTCTTCTACCAAGATGGATACCGAATCTTCTCTCTTGACCGAATGTTTGCTTTCTCCTTTCTAAACTCGATCATGGGGTTAAAAATGGACTCCAAAGTGATAAGTCCCTGGGCAGCTTGTTACCTCACCGTATCACTTGGTCACCATATTGCTGTTCCAACTTTTCTTGATTCTCTTAGCCGAGAACTCAGCTTCTTCTTCGCAAGAAATGGATGATTTGCTGGTCATTCTCAAATACTTGCTAACCGACATCGTTATCCGGCATGAAGGCCTCACAATCACGTGGATGTTTGGCTATACCTTATCTTGTTGAATGTTTTCTACAATGTCAAAGGCTGCCCCTATCGCCGCAAGCCCCTCAACAGCCACTTGATTCTCTTCCTAGGAATGGCTTTGATGCCAAAACCTCAAAATCTTCCATGAGGTCCCACACCCTTTCAGTAGCACCCGAGTAGATCATTTTTGGCAAAGATGTTGTCCCTTGACCTGATTTACAATCAATTCACGTCCCCAAAGACTTGCAAGTTCTTTATTTTTTTTTGATTGCCCAATGCATCCTCGCACCAAGGCTTCATATTCAAGCAGTTGTTATTGAGCATGCAAATTGAAATCTAAAAGCTGAATAGTACTTTACTCCTTGAGGTGAAGCAAGCACGGCTCCACCTCCTGCACCTTGTCTACTCCTTGATCCATCAAAAAACAGCTGCCATACCTCATTGTCATCCTTGTGGTTTGGCTTGGTGATGCTAGGAATAGGTTGACTTTCTTCGTGTATACAATAGACTCCTAGCTCAGATTCTTCTATTCCTTGATAAGGATCAAAAGCATGCACCTTGCTTGCCCATTCATCAAGAGTTAGATCCGGGATGTTTCCAACTTTAGTGTCAGCTTCATCAGTGCTAGGGTGATCTTCTTGATCAAATGCCGAGCAATTGGCATTAATCTGACTTGGAGTGTAGGGCTCAATATGGAAGTTTGCAATAGGTTCAGATCTGATTGTGGTCTTAGTTCCATATCTTGTCCTGAATAGCATGTGAGACCAATCAGCGGACAAATATCCCCCAATCTTGGCAGTGAAGTCCCTTGACAAACATAGGGCAAAGAGTGGTGGAAGGTCTATGACTGACACATCTTGTAAAACAACAACATTTGGACATGCGTGCAAGGTAAGACTCAAATTTCTAATCACTCCAACTGTTGCTATTGCTGTCCCATCCAACTGCACTACCCCTTTGGATGTTGTTTCATACTGAAGCCCTAGCTGATCAGCTATTTGTTTGGGCATGACAGAGCTACTTGCTCCAGAATCAATCATGCAATTATGCACTAGCTGATTTCCAATGATTAATGAAACATAGAAAGGAGGGGGTTTCAACATCTTACCTTGTTGTCCTCCATGATTTCCTTCAGATTGGGCAGCATTTGTAAGCACTTTGTCTTGCATCTGCTGATTCGAAGCTGGCCAGTCCTTCATGGCAGCTTGCAGCAGATCTCTTTGGCCTGGGATAGATAGGGATTCCCACATAGATATATTGACGTTTGTTTTCTTCATCTGATCAATGATACTGAATGGAGATGAAGTACCCTTTTGTTGTCCCTTGGTTTGCACATTCACCTCTTGTACGTGGGCAGCAAGAAATAAACCGGCATTTGAGTTCGCCTAGAGGCGTTTCTCTGCTGCCCTGTGCATTTGAAACTGGGTTTTGCTTGCCAATCACTTGAGGAGCCGTGGAAGGTTGTGGATTGGCTGGGGCTAATGGCTGTTCTTCACCCAAATTTCTCCTTTTTGACCTTGTGTTGGCTGCAACACCTTGAGAAACTGCCTGATTCATGCCACAGAAATCCTCTGCTTGCCAATTTACCAATGTGGTGTCATTTGGGGCTGATTGTTGTTGGAATGTTTCTTGCTGAGGTGCTTCATGCTGCTGATCTCCTTCGTGGCTGGGCTCTTGCGACCCACCGACGGTTTGCACCATCAGGGCCTGATTTAATGCACCATTAAAGCACATTGATTGGTTATGTGGCTGACTACATGGGAAACACCAATCATATTCCTGGGCCATGTTATTTTGCACCGGTACCAAAGCTCTAGATGTGGATGCAACATTGGGATTATAGGGCTGAAATGGTCTGTTGGCAGGAGGCCTTGCTTGATTCTGATTTACAGCTGGATTGGGTGGCCTTTGAGGCTGATATGGCTGCCTATTAGGTTGAGCTTGAGGCTGATACGAAGGTCTAAAACCTTGAGCTTGCTGTCTTTTGAGTGTAACCAGCTCATTACCTAAATTTTGCAGTTGCTTCATGACTTCTTGAAATTCATTTGAGGCACTAGAAGATGAAGTAGAAGCTTCACTTGAATTCTGATTTCTAGGAGTGGGAATAGAGCTAAGATGTGTGTTCGACTAGTACTGGGCTCTCTAAACTTGGATATAATGGCATTGGAGGCCTAGGAGCCAATTTTTACCACCTTGAATAAGACAAGCTGCTCTAATGGCAATGCTATAAGCAAAGCAGTAAGGTTGGCCTCCCATTGATTGAATTAACATAGAAATATCAGAATTCAAAGCTTTAAGATAGTATAGAAAAGCACCTTTCGCATTGCCTCGACCGCCACCGGAATCCTATCCCAAGACTTTGAAATCTGAAGTTGAAGTCGGGCCACCGCTCATTGGGAGCTCTCTGATAGTTGTTAATTGTTCCAAAGAGAGACAAATTGTCTCCTTTTCCCCAAACTCGCTCATGGAGAACTATGCATAATCGATTCCAATTTGTGATAGAACCACTTGTAAGGCTCCCGAACCATCGCAATGCCTTCCTTTGAATGATGATGCCAAAGAATTTGATGTACCACATCCATTTCATTTATCTCATGGATTACACAGACGTTAGCAATGTTTTGACATGATCACCAGTGAGTGGTATGATTTTCTCCGTTGAAAATGGAATGTTCTTCAACGCTGCAATTGAACCGGATTTCGTGCATTGAGGGCAAGTGGGTCACGCGCTGAAATTGACAAAGGGATTTTGGTTGCGCCATTCTCGATCGGGTCAAGGACTCTTGAATACCGAATGAAAGGCCGAGCGGTGGAGGAGTTGAGAGAGTTCTATTTGGTGGAGATGGAGACCTTTGAATCCTTCTTCCTCTTTTCCTTCTTCTTCGAGATAATGCAGGTATTCAAACAAGACTTCTTCTTCTCCAACTCTTGACCTTGTGATTCTTCTCATAAGCTTTCGTGCCCGCACCATCGAAAACCAATTGATCTTCCTCTGAGTCGCCAGATATGCGAATAATAGCTCTTTTCAAGCAAAAAAAATTGCAGCAGATGCATATCAACTTTGCTGCAATAAAAATGAGACCTCTAGTCCCACCGGGCGTGCCAAAACTGTTGATGCAAAATCACAGCACCCCTGGATGCAGATCAGGCTTCTAGGTTGATCACTCTGCATCCAGGTGATTGCACAACATGGAAACCTCTCTCCAAGCGTGGGACTTGTGAAACTGAGAGAGGAATCTCCAGATTAGAGGCTGGTTCCTCAAACTCCTCTGATTTAGATCTATATTTTGCAAAACTACAGAGGTTTAGATCCTAACCCTACTCTAACTTGCAAGGAGACAGGGGTAGAAGTGCAAAAATTGAAACTAACTAAAGATGGTGATGCACCAAAAGGAGTGGTGAAACATATTTGTCATGCAAATAGACACGTACTCAAAGTTCACAACATAAAACATACACAGATCGATAATGTATAATTTAGTATCTCAAATCAAGCAAATAATACAAACAGAGGATGGAACCCATTCACAGAGCTTGCATTATCATTTTAATGTCAAACACGCATTACACCCTCGAGAGGTAAAAGAAAACTCACAATCCTCGAGAGGTCTGATCCTTGCATCAATCACTTACTGGAGGTGAAAGAAGAAGTCTGCTATGCCCAAAAATGTTCCCCCCTTTGAAATGAGCCCAAAACTGGCTTTTACAGTGCAAGGGTCGAGCCCAGGGGACAGAAACATACAAAGGCATGGGAGCCCATTCTTTCTTGACTGCAGGTGCATTAAAATGGCATGGGGGACCTTACAAACCCATACCCTATCACTTTGACCGGATTACAGGAGAATGCGACCCATTCTGCATTAAATCTGGTCGTTGGAATGTCATTTTTGGCCATGAACACGTGTCAGATCTGTTTCTCAATTTTCTCCCTCCAGACTACACCAAAACGCAAGATTGACCCCGAATCATGTAGAGAATTTCACCAGCTTTCCGTTGATATAAAGAACGTGCAAATCCGAGTTCTGGATCGAAAGTTATGGCGATCTGAAGATTTAGGGCACAAAACAGGTGAAAACATGTTTTGAAATCTTTCCCGCGCTCTGCCACCTGGATGACACGTGGCACGTGCTGATTGGACGAGCAATTCTCTCTCCTCTACCTTTCGCGGGCCTTCCTTTTGAAATTTCCTTGTGGGCCCCTTAAATTTGGACACGTGGCGCTATTTCATTGGTTCGGGTCAGAGCTTAAAAACGCCCTTTGACCTTTGGACCTTTCTCCATGTGACACGTGTCATGATCTGGTTGGTTCTCGGCCCTTTCGGCTCCTTCGCGCCCTTTTGTCCTGGATGTCCCAGTGCTGTCTGGGACAAAAACCTCCGATCCGCCCGAAATGGGCTTCCTCGTCCCTCATTTGGCCGATGACACGTGGCGTTGTTTGATTGGCTTTCGGCTCCTTCGGCGATCCGCGTCCCGCGCGTCCCTTTGTCCCATTTGCCCCAGTGCTGAATTTCCCTGTTTCGGCCGAACCGGCCGGTTCACGTCCTTTTGTCCCAAATGTCCCAGTGCTTCGTGGGACAAATTCTTCCGGTTCGCCCGATCCGGCCGATTCGCGTCTTTTTGTCCCACTTGTCCCACATTGTTTCGGACTGAAGTTCTCCATTTCGCCGATCCGGGGTAAGCGCTGTATTTTTGCAGATTTCCGCCCGATGTCCCATATACTGTCCCGCTTGTCCCGGTCAAAGACTTGGCAAATTTTTTCTTTCTTTCGGCCGATTCGGGCATTTCACGTCCCGCTGCACTGCGGCGCCCAGATGTCCTAGTTGCTTCACGGGCCGCCTGGAGGCTTTTCGGCCGATCCGCGCCTAGATGTCCCAAATGTCCCGACTGCCCCTAGGACCAGGACTTAGCCAATTTTCACAATTTTTTCTGGCCCAAGCTTATTTTCTGCAACTTTTCACATTTTCTCAGAGCTTGCTCCTTCCTTCTTCGGCCAGGGGAGTTAGAAAAATATCTGAGGGAACCTTAGAAACATGATTTTTCCCGAATCAATCCACTATTGGGTGAATGATTCATAAAGGGTTATTTAAAGACATCCAAGGGTTATTTGGGTGGTGGATTAGGATTGTTTAATTGAAGATCACCAAACTCTATAAGTTTTGGATAAGATCCTTGAATGTGTGACACCTCTCGATGTCATGGTTGTGGACTTAGATGTGTTTACAATAGTATTCTTTACATTACCATTCTATTTTGGGTCGATTTCTTCATCATATGGCTAGATAGGTATAAGTAGAATGAGATTTAATGACATTAACTTGTCAAATATTGAACTGTAGGTTTCCCCAATAGGGTTAAAGTTAGGGGCCATTATAGGGTATCTTTCGCAAAGTCTTCATATTTTAAGTGGATGTGGAAGTGCATGAGGATTTGAAAATGATGGTGTTGGAAGCCATTTTAGGTTTATCGCCATGCATGTAAGGTTTGGTTAAATCGGTTTTAGGTTTTTTCAATTTAAGCTTTGGTAGCCTTCTTCAAGGGTACAAAGTTCAAGTTTACTTGAGCCATATTGAACACTTCTTCAAAGGTTTGAAAATATTGAATTTCAAGGGTTGAAGATATGTGATTCACACAAGACCATTAGAAAATTTCAATGAGTTTGGTCTCGTGGAAGGGGAAATTATAGTTGATTAATGATGTCACACCATCATGCGACAAAATTTGTGTTATTTTTCGTCAAATTTTTGAATGGCATAGAGGTTGGTGATGGTTATCTTATATGAAATTTTAATCAAGAAATTTTCAACAAATAATCGGGAAAGTTGAGTGAATAAAAATAGTGAATGTTGAGGGATACTCTTATACCAGTCTAATTCGGGTCCAGTTAGTGACATGGGAAATGTGTGAAGCATAATATGTTGGTCATGGGTGATATGATAACACGCATGTCTAAAATATTTAATATGTTGTTGGGGATCATCCTTAATATTGAACTTAGAAATGTTTAGAAATTTCTAATGAGGAGGATATGGTTTCACAGAGACAGATGGGTTGATGGGTTCATTACATACTTTTTCATATGAAAAGGTCATCTTAGGTCCCAAATTTACGGTTTCAAGGTTAGCAATTCAACTTAACATTACTTGTAACGTATCATTAGATGGTTCATATGTTAAAGGATGAATTTGATAATTATATGAGGTTTAGTTGTTGGTTTTTGATATGTTTGATATGTTTGGGGATGTGTTGGTGTTGGTGGAAGTGGTTGATAAGGGGGAATATAATTAAGAGGTTGGGATTGAATTGGTTGGGATAACTCTTTTGTTGAGATGTGGGAATGTAATAAGATTGGGTTGATTGAGTTGGTGTTTTTATATAGTAATGTTGGATTGATTCGATATAGGTTTTGTTGGGATGTAATTGGTAGGTGGCTAGGATACTTGCATTGGTTGAGTGGGAGGTGTGTATTAGTTAGATATTTGATGAGGGGGTTGATGAGTTTGCATGGATTAAAATGGATGAGGTTGTGAAATTATTACATTATCATGCACATGTGAATTTTCAACAATAGGAAAGTCTTTTTGATGATGTTCGAGATGTGGGATGAAGTAAGTGTGATTATTGAGAAGATTTAATAGGAAACTAAGTGACTATGGTAGATGATGAGGTGATGTGAAGAGAAGAACGGATGGTTGAATTTATGGGAGGCAAGTTAGTTTTGATATGGATCACTAATTGGGTGGTTTGATGATTGTGAGGAATGGATGAAGATGGTTGATTAGGATCGATCTCACCCATCACTCTAGGAAATAACACAACAAGTTGGTAGGTAAGAACTTGAGTGGACTACATATTAGAATCATATGCATAAATTTGTTGTAAGGGAGGCCCATCAATTGGAAGGTTGGTGGTTTTATGGAGGAGATAATCATGGAGAGAAATCAGATTATCATCAAGAATCTCATGGAACTCCAAAGACCCACATGGAGGACGATAGGAGACCCTAATCATAAAAAAATGTGGCAAAAGGAGGTGTGATCTGGTCTATATGGGATAGGATAATGATAGAGGAAAGGATTAGTTGTGTCATGAGGTTTTAATTAGTTTAATTGGGTCTCTGAAGAGGTGGAATGGTAATGATATGTTGAGTGACCATGGTAGGGACAAGAAAATGGGTGGAAGTAAGGAGTTATAATGTAAAATTTTATTGAATGGTAGAGTAGTAAGAATGGGAATGTTGTTTATCATCTTTTTGTTCCATTTTATTGGCTTGAGATCTCATGATAACTGACATAAAAGAAGAAACTAAAATGGTGCTAATTTCTTCTTTAGAAAAACAATTCACAAAACAATTTTTTTGTTTATCTTGATTATTTTAAGATGTGAAAAGAAATGAAAATGGGATAAAGGGGTACCTAGGAAATGGAAAGCTAAAGATGGTTTCATGTGTGAAGCCCAAATCTGTGATAAATTTCTAATGCGTCCAAAACACCACGACGGATTTCCTATTGGGTGATGAAATCCCAATAGTTCCACCTAGTAAGGAGTGTTTAGATGTGTAATTTCCATTTTTCCCTCCTTTTTTTGGTTCTTAGGTGTTTAGTTTAGATCCAAATCCAAAATGTGTGATTTTATGAGGAAAAAAAAAAAGTGATACAATGTGATAAAGAGAAAATGATGGGGAGAAAAAATAAGGAATACCGGAATACGGTTTTACTTTTTATCTAATATTCAAAGAAAGAAATTGAGAAAAATCAAAGTCTAAGAAACCCATGATGTAACATGGGAAAGAAAGAAATAATGTACATTCTTCCTTTGTAAGGTTTTGGAAATTGAATGAAGATGAAAAATGAAAACAAATAACAAACTCACCTAAAAAGGGTGGGTCCCATTGGGTGTGATATAGTGTTGGAAATTTTTTCTCTTTCCTATTCATATTAGTGAAATAGTACTAAACAAAATGAGCAACTGAAAATATGGAGTCTTTGTGGTACCTAAAGATGATGACATTGTAGATGGGTGAAAATATGAACTCCTCCTTGTTACAAGCTTTGTAATTTGCACAAGGAATACTAAGAAGGAAAATGGGTTATTAAATGTATAGAGGGTTTCCTAACCAAGTCAGTCCTAAGAAGCACTAACTTCCAAGGATGGATGCCAACCCTCTTGTAGATAAGATAAAAATAGAAATATGATAATGGATTTGAAGTATATGCAAAGTAAAAATAATATAAAAAAATACTAAAATGTATAAAAGTGAAGGAAACACTAATATAATATAAATTAAAAAATAGATCAAACTTGATAGGTTTCGATGGTGACCCAAGGTTTAAGATGGGAATTCGATGGTGAATGGAGTGGGTGGGAATGAACTACACCATAACTAGCCTACAAGATCTTTTGTGGATAGATTTGAAATGCTTTGGACTTGCAAATAGATCTATACTAAAGATAGACACATATAAAGCATACTAGATTGAAAGATGGGTGAAAGGATGTAAGAAAATTATGAAAAAGGAAGGTAAATGGTATGAAAATGGGTTTGGTCATGTTGGTGTGTGTTATTTTCCACATCATTAGGTGAGTCATCTCACTTAGGTGAGATCGTAGGTCCATGTGTCATTTAGGGGTCATTATGAGATTCCTTTACGCGTCGCAAGGCGTCAAGATCGTCGAGTGCATCATTGGGAGTTACACTTCTATTCTGGGAATGTAACTCCCCCTCTCTACTCAAGTTTTCATGATTGTAGCACTAGGGGTTACTCAGCACCTCCTATATGTACACCCCATTTGATCTATGAGATAGAGGAGAGTTTTATGGCTTAACTAGGTTCTTCCCATGTTTCAAATCTTTGCATGCACATTCGGTTGATGCTCGCTCCTCCCAAGATCTCTTCACGCTATCGTTCGCACATCCATTGATGTGCACATCATCCCTCGTGATCCTTGCTTGTGGGTTTTAAACCCTCTTCAGCCGATGGCAACCAAGGTAAATCGATGACAACCGGAGATGGGTGAAATAGATCTAGAGTGATAAACTACTGAGAAGATGACATAATATGGATGTTAGAAGGGTTATGAGATGACGAATAGAGATGGATGATGACTTGGATGGTAAAAGTAAATAAAATGGAGGTTGGGTCGATGGTAATTAGAAAGGGTCAAAATCAACTTGAACTAGTTAGGGTTTCAATAAAATGGGACAGCTGAAATGAAGACCTGTATGCAAAACATAAGGCTAGAATAGTTTGATACATTGTCCTTGAGGATAGCTAAACATACACAAGATGTTAGTGGCAAATATATGCACTAATGTAGCAATGAAAACACACAGTATGCCAAGGTAAAATAAGTCTACTTAAATCTCCAAATTTGATTCTCCAAAGCTCTAAGAAGACTCAAATATGGGTATGATAGCTACAAAATCACTCGAGAGATGAAGACGCAATCACAAGATAGATACAACATTTTGATGTTATATCCTTGAGAAAGGAGGGCATAAGGGTGTACTTATAGGGTCAAAGATGACCCTTATGGGTCACCACTAACTACAGGGACCCATCAATTTGGACAAGTGTGAAGATGATGATCTCAAGGAAAATATCCCATTAGGAGCTAGATTAGGTTTTTAGGATGTTTAGTTGGGTTAGGACTACATACGAAGAGAAATGGGTAGGTGATTGGCTAAAATGGGTAAATAAAGGTAAGGGGATGATGAAAATATTAAATGGACATAGTTGGGAGAATAAAAGGGATAAAATTGAGGAAGATATAGGTAGGAAATTATGATTAATTAGTGATTATAATTAGTTTAGGGATGGTTAATTGGAGATAATAGGTAATTAATTAATAATAATAATATGGTAAAATAACATGGGATTGGATTAAAGGTTGAAAAATTGAATAAAGTGGAGAAATTGAATTTAGGAGGGAAAATGGTCAATATGAAAAGACAACCGAGAGCAAACACGGGTGAAGAAAAATGATATTGAAAATTGGTGTCTATAGTTTAAATTTTCCTTGTGAAGAATTTTATTCCTAGTGGGTAGGAATGGTAAGGAATGCCCCTCAAGTGGGTGGGTGATTAATTAAAGTGGTGTATGACCGCTAATAGGAAGAAACAAGGGATTGGAACAAGGATGAGAACATATTGTGTTGAGAGAATGAGCGTCATTTAGAGAGGATGAATATAAGAGAAAATTATGAAAGAATCGAGATGGTTAACATAGATGGGCATAAAAAAACAAACACAACAAAGAAAAGATAAAAATTAAAAAATACCCAAAATATAGAGTAGGTGTAGGAATCAATGTTATAAAGGAACCAATATGTTATCACACTACTGGAAATTGGTCCAAAAAGTAAACATCACTAATGCAACACAACCTTGAAAAAGAAGACAATTAGCTATGCCCTAATGTGTACAATAATGATGATTAAACATATGTAAAATAAAATCATGTTGGATACATTTTACAAATTATCGAGAGAAATTTCCCCATGAAAATTTATATCACAAATGTCACACCATGTAAATTCAGTTTTGATTATAATAGGGTAAGTCATTAACTAATGACTTTGGTGCTTAACATTCTGGGATATTACCTTAGCTTGTATAAACTTGTTATAATTGATATTTGGGACATACTTATCTATCATTGTTATGTTAATTTTCTTTATTAATTATAACTAATTGACAATTAGTCAATAAGGAGATTTTGGTGACTATATACATTGATTAGCACCTCCTTGATGTTTGATTTCCTTTCAACCATTTTCAATAATACAATTATCAACGATTGTTTACTCGGAGGAACTAAGGCCATATTGGTGGGGTTTGAATTATTTTAACCATGCTTGCATGATAATGTGAATAAGGTGAATAATGGAATTATGTGTAATTACATTGGGTCCTGGTTGTATTATTATTATGATATAAAAGTTTTGATTGTAATTGCATGTAATAGGACCATGTTTATTAAATTGGCATCACCTTAGACCTATATTGTTTGATTAAGGTAAAATCCAAATATTTATATCATATCAATTAATCTAAACTTATAGATCTTGAAGAATGATTAACAAATGGGGCCTAAGTAAGGTATAAAGTTATGGGATTTACATTGTTTTAAACCTAGGTGGAGGAATAGAAATCCACCCCCTCCCTTCACATTTAGAAGTACCTATTCCATAATTAATGGGAATTTAATAGGCACCACCACCCACTTTAGTAGGGGGTAGAGTTATTAAAGACCTAGCTATCTGTTAGTTAACTAACAATGAGTTATATTGCATAGAAAGTAAAATGGGATTTGCTAAATTTGAATGGAAAAAGGTGGTCAATTATAGTTGGTAGGAAAATTACACTTAATTCCATACATTAAATGCATTCAATATCTTCCCACACACTATGGGACATGTGAAAGGCGGTGGGGAAATAGTGTAGTTTGTGGTATTTATGTTCATTTGATGGTATCAAGCTTTTTAGAGCTCTAGATCTGATTTTTTGTTTTGTGGATCTTAAGATAAAACTTGAGTTCTCCTTTGTGAAACTTTTTTGGGAAGTTTTATTTAAAAATATTATTTTTAGATCTGGTTTCTTTATAACTTTACATGGCTTCGAGGATGTTATAAAGTGATGGGGAGATGGAAAGTAAGGGTTTGAATCCATTGATTTGTTGGGTTTTGTCAACACTTGCTTGAAAGAGAAGAATGAAAACTCAAACTCCCATCACAGTGCATGATACGATCGATCTCTCCCTTAGCCACTTATTTTATTTATTATTTCATGAAATTAAACTCTATAATATGTTCTTTTTGATATATGTGATTTTGGGTTTTCATTATTCTGGGTGCTATTGATTTATGTTCAAGTAAATAAAGTTTGGTATAAACTAGAACCTTGAACACATCCCTATTAAATACATATATTTACAAAAAAATTTGTTTTATATATGCGCACTTTCTCTGAAAATGTTGTGGAGTGGTTGTGATTTGAATCCTGCAATTAGGGTATTTTTGGGTAAATTTGAAATTATTTTGGATATCCAATCCATTAGACGTGGTTACCGTATTTTGGGTGTTAAATTGCTTCTTTATCATTTGATATTTCTATGGGATGGAATCTCTAGTTTTATATATTAAGAATGGTTGAGCCATTTTATTAGACATATATATATATATATATATGTATACATATATATATATATATATATATATATATATGTATGTATGTATGTATATGTATATATATATGTATGTATATGTATATATAGATGTGTATATATATATATATATACATACATATATATATACATATACATACAATGTATATATATATATGTATGTATATGTATATATATATGTATATATATATATATATACATATATATATATATATACATATATATATATATACATATATATATATACATATATATATATATATATATATATGTATGTATATATGTATATATATATGGCTTGTTTGTATAACATGGATATTATGTGAAATAGAACCTTTGTTTTCATTTCTTTTAAGAATTTGGGTTCTCTGTGTTAAAAGATCTAGAAGAGTTTACCATGTTACTAGGGTTTTCGGTCTTAATACTTCACTGGGTAAATGCTACTACCTTATGAGAATGTTGAATATTTCTATATGTTGTTTATATTGCAGAAAATACCCATAATCTATGGGTGTTAATCTACATATATAAATGAGCATATTATTTAATAGAATCCTCTTATTTGGATTCATATTTTCTCGAGTATTACATTATTATTCCATTATGTATTTTGGGGTCAAAACCTTAGAAGGATATAGTTAAGGGAATTACTAATAATGTTATTAAAGGTACAAGGGCTTGTATCGATGCATGTTAAGGTAAAACCTGGGATAATAATGGAGGAAACTATGTTTTATGTATTTAAATATATATCAAATCCTTTGATTTGTGTTTGGGTAACTGGAGCGTATGTTATCAAGTTCTTGAATGTTGATGTTCAACCTTGTAGACTTAGTCTTTGAACATATTTCTATGGTAGATGTATATTCTATTGAATGACTACTTGACCTTCAAGGTTATCTTTATAATGATGATGTGTTCTATTGTATTACTCCCTAACTATCGGCTATGATGGAATTATGGGTATCCCTTAGTAAGTTGAACTGATTTGTAAGGTAAACATTTTATCCGGGTTGTCAATTCGTAAATGTTAAGGTAAAGGAAATTTTATCTTGGTTATTGAACTTTGTACTTCTTTTATTGGACCATTGAGATGATAAGTTTCCATATATCATGAGGATATGGTCTTTCCTATTTAAATTTCTACGTGGACTGAATTAGAATTATAGGGTTGTATTACAATTCATCTATTCCTAAATACAGGACTGATAAACAATTTTAAGATATAAGAAGATAAGATAGTAAGTAAACTTGAGGGTATCTAAGTGAAATAATTACTTTATTGATGGGTGAAGTCCTTCCTTATATAATCGATTAGTTACCCTTGAGAGTTAGATATTATTAATACTTAAAGAGATGATGTAATGGTTGATGTTCAGAACTTTGGGTGATTAAATATCAGTTGACACTAGATTTAATTCACGTATTCGACATTGAATGGGTTAATTATTTAATTAAAGAATTACATACTACTAGATATTCTTGTAAGACATTGTGATTATATAGTATCAACTTATTTAATGTTATTTGGATTATAAGTTAGAAATGTGAGTTATAAGATAGTGATATAACTACTAATACATGACATAAATGTACATTACTAGTAAACTATTTTGTATCCTCGTCAATTGTAAAGTAAACCAATTAATGGAAGTGATCGGTAGTGTGTATGCAAAGTGATCTTTCTAATATGCTTCATTTAGATCTTGGTGTCCTAATATGTCATTGATGTGATTTAAATTGATGCAACATTTCATTTATGTAAATATTAAATGGCATAAACTAGTAAGGTGGATATAGGTCTTATCATGCCAGTTCAGTTGGAGCCGACCATGTACAATGGAATATTTTCCATACAGCTTATTAACATTCATGGTTGATTATAAAGGAATACATGACTTACACCTTTTCTCACTTCTATGGATTTTGATGAAATCTATAAATATGTTCTTATTGTGAAAATATGAAAAGAATTGTATTTTAGTAAGGCGTGATACTTGAAACAAGATGTGATTATTTTGATAATTAGTTGTGGACATGTATTAGTATCATCTGTTGATGATATTGTACTCAATTGATAAATGAAATTAATTTTATTTTATTCTACTAAAAATATAAATGTATACTTTATCTTGTGATATTAACAACAAAAAGGGTAGTTTGTTGGGCATTAATAAAGAATTATGTTTGAGATATCATTGTTAATATAGTGAATTACATGGTTTTGTTTTTAAAAGAATAAAGTATGTAATTAAATAGGTTATTGTTGTAAAGATTTGGAACTAATCCTATTAAGTATAAACTATACTTAACACTTTAGTTGAGCAAAATTATTAAATTATGATATAAGTACTACTCTTGACATGATGCATTGCTAGTGTTAATAAGTAAAATATGAACAAGGGATTTAATGTGTAATGTTGAATTAAATCTACAACTGGAAAGTGTAATGATCATGATGGAATGTCTTTAAGCATTCCATTGGAATGCATGAAACCTTCTCTTATATCCATAGGTTTGAATTCCATAGTAGCTAGAGTTTCGCTAAAACCTAGGAATTGATATGTCATAACTTATTCAAATAACCTTAATAACCATAAGATATGATGTTCCCATTTAGTGGAACTCAATGAGCCTACTCAAGATGGCCAATGCCACATTATAACTACTTAATGACTAAGGTAATTATTTGGTTATAGTGGGGAAGATGCTATGTCGAGTTATCTCATCAAGCTCCTCTAAATGAGAAGTTCATAATGCACTAATATACGGTATTATCATAGGTGCTAATGCAGATAGTGCCACATGGTTAAGTACCCAATGTCATCTTATGATGACTATGGGAAAGAGAGTGACCCGTAATGATGAAAATCATTATGGAGATGCTCACTCTCCCTTAGTCATCTTAAGCATACATTGTGGTACTTTTTCATGCAGATTATCTCAATTGGTACCTTGTACAAAACTTGCTTAACTATCTAGTTCTAATCTAGATTAAAAAAATTAATAAGGTGATGTACAAGTTCCTAATGAAAAGTGTTCCATCATGGAACCGAGCATTGAAAACATGTATATGAAAATCTAGCCAAATTAGTGTAAGATATTGATTACACTGTCTTGGAGTCACCAAGGATCTAAGTGTAGGTTACCAATGTGATTCAATGAAATATACTCATCTAGACACTTATAATGCAATATTTCACTATTTTTATAGATGAATGAAACCATTAATATACTTTATATAAACAAAACCAAATGATACACTTGGTGTAATCACTCATAAAGAGTGTTGAGGGGGATTGAGTAGGATCTATATACTCTCATGCAGCTACACATGGTTTATGATTGTTATAGGATGGATTGACTAAGATGATGTTAGTTCTAAATCATGAGAATTTAGAAAAAGGAAACATGAGATATGAACTTAAGATTTATGTTGGGTTTAAATATATGGGTATTTAAATCAATGAAGCATAAAGTAAGATTAAAAAAATTCCTAGTTGAGAAGTGTAATAAAGTGGTTGTTACATTTTTGTATCGTAGGTGAAGGTTTCAATTATTGGACCTATTAAGTCCTTATGCTTATGAATTTTATTTTTATTAAAAAATAAAAAATAATGTGAGAAGGATGTACCATGGATAACAAACCAGATCAAATTATGCTTCAGGTTTGGTAGTAAATAAGTTAGATAACACTCTAATAATCCTTCATGACACACTAAACTAGAAGGATGCTAGGAGCAACTGGTAAAGTGTGAACATGATTAGCCAAGTTAAACAACTTGATCCTAAATGATAAAAATCAGCAGAAGATTGTTTGATTGTTGAATTATCAAGAGGATAGATTTTGGAACTTGAATCCAACATGAAATAAAAACCCGTAAAGGTTAGAAGTAGATAGAAGAGGACTATTTTTGTAGTAGGAATGATTTGAAAAGAAAATCAGGCTAGAATGAGATCTACAATAAATTCTAACTTGAAAAAAGAAAAGTATACATGATTGCAAGCTCTTCTCCACCTGCAACTTTAGGAAAAGTGGTGGAAACAATATGGTAGCAAATGTAGACTACCATAATGATTTCAGCAATAAAAACTTTATAAAATTTCCATCAAGTAGCATAACAATGTTGCGGTGACTAATAAGCTAATATGAAGGAAAAACTTTCCTAATGAGATCAAGAAGTTAAGTAGAACTTCATGTTTCTATTTTAATTTGATACTAGTATAATTGAGCTCTTGGTATCTAGTGATTAGCTTAAATAGAATCAGAAATATGAATTATTCTCTCATATGGAAAAAATGCAAACTTATGATTATCAATACAACATGAAATTGACGTTGATTGAGCCTCATGGAATTTGGAGTTAATGAGTTCTTAAAGGAATAAATACATACTTGAATATATTTTATAGATTGAATGCTGGAATGACAAGGATTTTTTCATATTCTAGATTGTTTGTCATTAATTAAATGAATAAAATAACATAAATAATTATATGTCAAGGTGAAACACAATCAGTAAAGCACGTTGTAGTTTTCTGGAAGAACAGGAACAAGTCATTCCTAACATAATGTCAGGTAAGTAAGTTATGGACTTCCTAATTCTAATTTAGTACAAAACTTAAATTATTAAGGTCGTTGATCTATTTATTGATTGAAAATAGAATTATAATTATGATTTTCATTAGCATATGATAAGAAATCTACTTGAGCCTATAAAATGTTGTCAATCATCACGACATTGACCTTGATTAAATTCATTACTTAAAATTGGATGTGGTAATTAAAATAGGTTGTTTGGTTGAAAATAAATGCCCTAACAAACTTTTTATCTAGAAAAGGAACATGAGGAAGTAAAAAAACGTCTTCCGGTTTAATTTTGCTTTATACAATGATTAATTTTGAATATTTTGAAATTATTCAAACATTTTTTCTAATAAGAAAGACAATAAATACCTATGTGGTATGTAGCTAATAGTAAGCCAAAAAGGAAAAGAGAGGAACAATTTGGATGATTAAGTAATCATTGACCATGAATTTATGATGAAGAAATCTAAAAGGGAAAACCATGGTGGTATTTGGATTAAAAAAATTAGAAAAGGAATATTGTTGGGTACATTACAAATAAAATTGAGAATTGTACAGGGAAAAGGTTTTGAAAAAAGCGAGCAACGAAACCAAAATGTCTTAAGTATACTTATGGGAAATTAAAATTAGTATTTTTCTAGTTTTTTTTTTTACGAGATATGCCTTGTTTTACTATGTGTATATATATTACATATTTATGTATGATATGAATGGAAATAATGATAAATATTAGGTCATGTTGCTAAATTGGTGACAAATTTTGCTGGTTGAAAGGCTATTCCAACCAATAAAATATGAATTTCAGATATGAAAATTGTAAATTTTTATGAAAAATAATGACTTATTTTTCGGGATTATTGGATATAACCTATTTTTCCTATTCTAATTTTTCTTTAGAAGTAAAAATCACCTAGATAATGATTCATTAAGAAGGGAAGTATGTCGACCCCATAAATTTAGTTAAGATTATAAAAGGTAAGTCATTAATTGATGAATTTGGTGCTTAATGTTCATGTGGGATATTCCTTAATCTTGTATAAACTTGTTGTAATTGATATTTAGGACACACTTATGTATCATTATTATGTTAATACTATTTATTAATTATAACTAATTGTCAATCATTCAATAAGGAGATTTTGGTAATCGAATACATTGATTAGCCCCTCCTCCGATGTTTGATTTTTGACTACTTTCAATAATATAATTATTGATGATTGTTTGTTATGTAAGACCTAAGACCATATTAGTGGGGTTCAAATTTTCTTTGTACCATGCTTGCATGATAATTTTGATAAGTTGAATAATGGAATTATATGTAATTCGCATTGGGTGTTTCATTGTATTATTATTATGATATGAATTTTTGACTATAAGTGCATGTAATAGGACCATGTTTATGAAAGTGGCACCACCTTGGACCTGTATTATTTGATTAAAGTGAAGGCCAAATGTTTATATCATATGAATTAATGTAAAATTATAAAGCTTGAAGAAATATTAACAATGGGGCCTAAGTAAGGTATGAGTTTATGGGATTTATATTGTTTTAAACCTAGGTGGAGGAATTAATAAGTACCTACTCCATAAATAACGGGCCTTTAATAGGAACCACCACCAAATTTAGTATGGGGATAGTGTTAGTAAATACCTAGCTATATGATAGTTAACTAACAAAGTGAGTGAGATTGCATGGAAAGTAAAAAGGATTTGCTAAATTTTAATGGAAAGAGTTGGTCGATTATAGCTTGCAGGGAAAATTGAACTTATGTCCATGCATTAATGGAATTCAATATCTTCCCATAGAATTTTAGACATGCAAAAGGAGGTTGGGGTAAAATAGAGTGGTTAGTGGTATTGTTGTTCATTCAATGGTATCAATATTCTTCAAGCTCTACATGCGATTTTGGGCTTTTAGAGCTTCAATTAAAACTTTAGTTTACCTTTGTGAAACTCTTTATAGGAAGTGTTGTTTAAAAACATTATTTTTGGATCTGGTTACTATGTAACTTTAGATGTCTTTGTGGATGCTATAAAGTGATGAGCAACCTGGAAAGTAAGGGTTTGACTCCATTGATTTGGTGGGTTGTGTTAGCCCTTGTTGGAAGGAGAAGAAGAAGAACTCAAGCTCCCATCATAGGTATGATATGATCTATCTCTCCCTTAGCCATTTATTCTATTTATGATTTTCTAAAATTAAACTCTATAATATGTTCTTGTTGATATTTTCTATTTTGGGTTTTCATTATTCGGGTTCTATCACTTTATGTTCAAGTAAATAAACCTAGGTATAAAATGGATCCTTGAACATATCACTATTAAATACATATATTTAAAATAGTGTTTGTTTTATGTATGCACACTTTCTATAAAAATGTTATGGTGTGGTTGTGATTCGAACCCTGCAATTAGGGTACTTTTCGATAAATTTATAATTATTTTTGGTATCAAAACCCTTAGAGGTGATTACCGTATTCTGGGTGTTATATTGTTTCTTTATTGTTTGAGGTTTCTTTGGGATGGAATCTCTTATTTTAGATATTAAGAATAGATGATCAATTTTATTGGGAATATATATATATATAGCTTGTTTTTATGGTGTGGATATTCTATGGAATGGAACCTTTGTTTTCCTTTCTTTATAGAATTTTGGTTTTGTGTCAAAGATATATAAGAGTTTATTATGTTACTAGGGCTTCCAGTTGTAATATTTCACTAGGTAAATACTACTTTCTTCTAAGAATGTTGAATGTTTATTTGTGTTTTTGTATTCCAAGAAATACCCATAATCTATGGGTGTCGATATACATATAGATATGAGTATATACTCTAATTGAATCCTCTCGAGTTGGACTCAAATTTTTGAGTATTACGTTATTATTCTACTATGGTTTCTAGGTCAAAACCTTATAAGGATATAGTTAAGTGAATGAATGGTAATGTTATTGAAGGTAAAAGGGATTGTGTTAGTGCTGTTAATGTAAAACCCCGGATAACATTGGATGTAGTTGTGTTTTATGTATTTAAATGTATATTGAATCCTTTGATTCATGCTTGGGTATCTAATAGGAATCTTCTCGAGTTCATGACTATTGATGTTTGACATTGTAGACTCCATATTTGAACATATTTATATGGTGGTTGTATAGTAAGGAAATAATGGATGCTTGACCTTCAAGGTTATATTTGAAATGATGATGTGCTATATTGTCTTACTCCATAACTATTGGCTATGATGGGCTTTTGGGTATCCCTTAAGAAGTTGAACATATTGGTAAGCTAAATATTTTATTCATTTGTTTTCAATTCGTAAATTTTAAGGTAAGGGAAATTTTACCTCGGTTATCAAACTTCATACCTCTTTGTTTGGGCCATTTAGATTATAAGTTTTCATAGATCATGAGGATATGGTCTTTCCTAGTTAAAGGTCTATGTCGATTGAATTGGGATTATAGGGTAGTATTATTACAATAAATCTATTCCTAAATACAAGTAACATGTAAACAATTTTAAGATATAAGAAGATATGATAGTAAGTAAAAATGATGGTATCTAAGTGAAAAATTACTTTATTGATGGGTGAAGTCCTTCCTTATATAATCAGATAGTTACCATTGAGATTTAAATATTATTGATACTTATAGAGATGATGTAATGGTATGCTTGAAAATTTATTTGATTAAGTATCATTCGACATTGGATTCAATTAGGTTATTCAACATTAAATGGGTTAGGTATTTAATTAAATAATTATATACTACTAGATATTGTTGTAAGACATTGTGATTATATAGAATCAACTTAATTATACTTATTTTTATTGTAAGTCATAAATTCGGGTTATAGGATAATGATATAACTATTAATGCATGACATAAATGTAAATTTTTGGTAAACTATTTGGTATCCCGTAAATTGTAAAGTAATTAAATTGATGGAAGTGATGAAGCAATGTGTATGTAGAGTGCTTTTCCAGATCTACTTCATTTAGGTCTTGGTCTCCTAATAGGTCATTTATGTGATTTAAGTTTGATTCAACATTTCATTTATGTAGATATTAAATGTCATAAACTACTAAGGTGGAGATAGGTATTATCATGCCAATTCGGTTGGAATTGACCATGTACAATGGAATCTTTTCCATGCAGGTTATTAACATTGCAAGTTGATTATAAAGGAAGACGTGACTTACACCTTTTCTCACTGCTATGTCTTTTGATGAAATCTATAAATTTGTTCTTGTTGTGAAAAGATGAAAATAATTGTATTTTAGTAAGGCATGATGCTTGAAACAAGATGTGATTATTTTGATAATCAATTGTGGACATGTATTAGTATTATCTATTGATGATGTTGTACTAAATTGAGAAATGTAATTAATTGTATTGTATTTTACTAAGAAGTGAAAGTTATACTTTGTTGTGATATTAATGACAAAAAGGCAGTTTGTTGGTCATTAATAAAGCATTATCTTTGAGAATACATATTGTATTGCAATCATTATGAATAGAGTGAATTACATGGTTGTGATTTTAAAAGAATAAAGTATGTAATTAAATTATGGATTTCTACAAATGTTTGGAATTAATCCTATTAAGTATAATACTATACTTAACACTTTATTTGAGAAAAAAGATTAAATTATGATATAAGTACTACTCTTGACATGATGCATTGCTAGTGTTAATAAGTAAAATATGAACAAGGGATTTAATGTGGAATGTTGAATTAAATCGCAACTAGAAAGTGTAATGATCATGATGGAATGTCTCTAAGCATGCCATTGGAATGCATGAAACCTTCAATCTTAACCAAGTTTCAAGGTGTGTGGGTGTATAGGGTCCCGATTATGAAAATGTGTGCAAGGCAAAAGTGTGCAAGAGAAAGGCTTAGGGAAGCACATAGCACATGTGACACATGAAAGGAGGCTCATGACTTAGTCAATTTGAGCACCCATGGAAGAACATGTGAAAATCATGATCGGTTGCACGTGGATAAGATGCCATCCTGGCGATAGGCTAGCCTAGAAAGAGCATGCCCCAGATGGAATCTTCTAGAAGAACATCATGAGGTAAAGTGGAAAGCTTAGGCCTGAAGAAGCATGCTCGCATGGACCACATTCGACACTTGGCACCAGATCTGAGGACGCTGGAAGGTGAGTTGGCAGTGTAGGAAAATTATAAATACAAGTTCCTGCAGAGTAAAAGATATATCTAAGAAGTATGAGGTATAGTGGGTTAGAGAGTGAGGAGCTCTGCAGAATTACTATGAGTGGATATTTGTATTCAGAAAGAATGCACTAAGCATGGAGTTGTAATTTTTCTTTTTCTATTAGCTTAGTTACATACGTCCAGTGATATGCATGACTCGTGTTGCTCTCTGTGACACTCTGTAATGAATCAATGAATATAATGAGGTTACCTGATATAAATAGACATGGATATCAATGGTTTTAATGCACTTTTCTCTCATATGAGTTCTCTTTCCTTTCATGCTATGTATGAATGCTTGTATAATTATTTTTGTCATAATGCATGTTCTGGGTTCTATTAAAGTACTCAGTCTAAGGTGACTGCAAGGATCTAGAGGCCATTTTGAGCCCTATGGTCCTTGTATGTTTCAACCTCCCTCATTAAAACTCTTACACTAATCATAATGATGCTTCCCACTAAACTCACATAAAAGAGAGACTCAGTACCCACGCGTGCCTCGGGTGAGTGCTCAGCTTCTGCTGGGTGATAGGTTAGTGCGCATGGGGTTCCTTCCTTTTGTGATAGGAGTAAAAATGACTACATCTTAGTTTCCATTTGGGGACCTCTTTTCAAAGTTGTAGTGGGATATAACATACATCATGATCTATGTAATGAGTAATGACAGAGTGGTTGACATTGGAAATTGTTGAATCATGGTTCAAGAGCATGGAGGATGAATTTTCTTAGAGATACAACACTGGACCTAAGTTTAATGCACATAGATGGGTAGAAGAGAACCTCTACCATGATCTGTATATGAGACCTTCTTCTACTGCTTCCCAGTAGAACTATATGAATGGCTTTCAGCCTATGCATCTAGATCAAGTTGGCATTATGGATCACATGTATGGACCGAAGAAGACTACCAAAGGTTGTAGGATGTAGATCTGATGTGGACCCATGTTGTAGATCATTGGTGGAGAAGAGTACTAACTAGTTACACTCTGGAATACGCCATTTCCATGTATTCTTGTCTCGGAGGTTGCTGAGTTTGAATTTTTGTGAGAACCTAGAGGAACATTTTCTATGTGTTATTCCCCTAGCTATGAAGATATTGATGGTTACCATGAGTTTAGAGGCTTTCCCAATGGCCGGCTAAACCATTCTGAGTTCGGGTAAGGGAACTTGGGTGGAGGAAGATGGAAGATATCATGACAGAGAAGGAGAGGGAAGAGAGATGGCTCAAGTATAGTGAAGCACATGAAAGGGAGATTGCTAGATGATGTGAAGTCTACTAGTGTGATGGATCTATGGAGACAGATGTTGTGGGAAGGAGTTGAGGTTCACGTGGAGGATGTGGAACCTGAGCAGTCTTGTGCTACCCCATCTTGGCAAGCATGTGAGGGAGACCCTTTCGGCTTCTAGTGAGAGTTCATCACATGGAGAAAGGAGAGTCATTGGCATATCTGAAC
Source organism: Taxus wallichiana var. yunnanensis (assembly GCA_018340775.1). Classification (NCBI taxonomy): domain Eukaryota; kingdom Viridiplantae; phylum Streptophyta; class Pinopsida; order Cupressales; family Taxaceae; genus Taxus; species Taxus wallichiana. The sequence continues at coordinate 386,540,860 of CM031236.1, forward strand.
CCACCCAGTGACCGAGCCCTGGTGCTTGGTTTTCCGAACTAGGAAGAAGTGTTATTGACCCAGTTGATATCGGTGGAAGAGACAGATCCGCACCTAGGAGATATAATTTTATAGTCCCTTCTTCTATGGCTACACATATTCTAGTATTTGGAGGAGTCTTTGGACAAGGAGCAAGTGTACAAGCTTTTGGTCTCACATCAAGGAGTGGTGTGGGACAAAGTAGTGGTAGCGGAGTGCTATCACTGCACCATCGACACATAGCATTCAAAGCTGGACCATGGGGGGCACTTGGCACAACTCCTACAGGCCCTATTGGACCCAAAGTGGTTTGGTGGATCGGTGGCTCTGGAGGCACATGACCTGGTGGATCAGGTGGTGGAGGAAACACGGAGGGAACCAAGGCTCAGGCTCGGGAGGACAGGACCCCAGCCACCACCTCAAGTATTCTTTGAAATGTCTCTGCATTTTCCAGATTATAGGGGCATTGAGGATGTTACGGAACATGTTCACAAGTGTGAACTACTATGGGCACGCGAAGGGTGTCACAACCCCAGAATGGAAGGCTAGTTAGTTTGCAACCACATTACAAGGGTGCACACATAGCTGGTATAAGAAGTATGACCCTCATCAAATGGTGGTGGACTATACTACCTTAAAGAATGCATTCTTGGTAGAGTTCCACATCCCTAAGTTGAGTAGAAGAGCATCAGCACTTTGAAGGAGATTCAACAAGGAATGGCAGAGAGTGTGTGGAGTATGATGCATGCTTTAAAACTCTCTTGTCTAAATTATCATATGATATCCATCCTTCTCAACATGCACAATGGTTTGTTGGAGGATTGATCACCCCTTTTAGAAGGGCCTTGTCTCATAAAACTTTTTGCACCCACGTGAAGCATTGGAAGCTACCTTACGTGTCGAGGCTATTAGTAGTATTGATACTGGCATTAGCCCATTCTTGGAGGCTTAGATTGCTACTATGGAAAAATAGTTGGAAAAATTATCTGTGAACACAACCCATGAGACCCATAGTGGTTTGTGGTGCACAAATTGTGAAATAGAGGGACACGTTAAGGATAATTTCCCCTGAGAGGATGGTACGCTTTGACAGTGGATTGTGAAATTTGTCATGGGGACCATGATGCAAGTAGATGTCCCTTGTTACAGCAGTGCGTGATCAGAAGAATGTATCTTGTTACTACAAAATTTACACCTCTACAACCCATGACACTAAGGACTGTAGGCTCATTGATCAGATCCATGAGGCCATTGATCATGGGGTGCACCAAACCAAGTGTTGCTAGTGGTTCCAAGGATAATGATCACCATTATGAGGAGCACGTAGATGGAGGCATGTGTGGAAGAGGTTTTTGAGGAGGATTCCATGGTCGAGGTAACCATGTAGAGGAGGAAGGAGTGAGTTCTGTGTGGAACATGTTTCAACTGTGGATCTACAGAACATTACAAGCATGAGTGCCCGAACCTATTGCAAAGTGCTCATGGTGTGGAAAGAAGCATAAGTATGAGGAGTGCCTAGAATTATTTGAGCACATGAATCAGAAGCACTGGAAGGACAAGGGCACTGCAATGGTCAAATATTAAGAAGGAATACATACAGTGGATGCCTGGGTAACATGGGATGAAGGTTTGGAACCTGTCTTAGTAACAACAAGGGTAGAAGCCATGCGTGAGAGAGGTACCAAGATAGAAAACCCTGGTTTCAAGGGAGGAGGTCATTCATGGAAAGTATCTAGACCCCACGCATCAAAAGGAGATATATCAAGACACCATGGATGTTATTCGAGCTTACAAGGGGAGATCCAAAGTGTCTAAAGGAGAAATCTAGGAGGGAGGAACAAGGAAGGAGAGTCGAGGTGCAAAAGGATGACCTGGATGAGGTCAAGGAGGTGTGTAAAATGCTAAGGCAGGAGAATATCATTCCCTTACTAGGATCCTAGTTGAGAGAGAAGGTACCATGCATGTTAGAGAAGAGTGTGAGAGATAGGTCTTGCACGTGAACCTTCCCCTCACAAAGCCTTCGACTATGACAAGGAGATTATGTTGAATGTAGTTGTAGATGGATGGCTCCTCAACAATATCCTCATTGACACAAGTGCGGAGGTTAATGTTCTGACTTTGGATGCATGGCATCAGATGGGAAGACCTACATTACAACCATCTTGAATGTGTTGTATATGGAAAACAAGACTAAGGAAATGCCCATCGGTGTCTTAAAGGATGTGGCTATTACTATCCAGGGAGCCAAGTTTACTGGGGACTTCAAAGTCTTGGCACTCACCGAGGTAGATAATTTCCCAGCACTACTTGGGTGTCCTTGGTGTTACAAAAACAATGTGGACCTTTGGTTCAACAAAGGGTACATCAGCTTGAGAACAAGGAGGAATGGGTCATTATACCCTGGTTGATGGGAAGTCGACACCCTATATTGAACCATTGGGAGAAGAAGTTCTGGACAAGATTTATGTGCACTCAATCAAAGACCCTGAGATGATACACCCTACTAATGGGGTTATCTAGTTTGAAGATGCTTAGTCAATGAGTGATACCACCAGTCTGGCATGTGACAATTGGGTGCATGGAACTTATGAATTAATGGGATGGTAGTTGAGAGGGTCGGTGACCAAGGTAACAAAGGCATGCATGGTTAGTGCCTTGGAGGAAAAGAACTACCCAAGTATTCAGGAGGAGCCTTCCCTGAGATCTTTCTACAGGAGGTAGAAGCTCAGTGGAAGGATGAGAAGGAATGGAGGGAGATGTTAAGTTATGTCTTGCTTGGCACAATAGCTCGGTGGTGGGCCACACATCAAGAGAGCCTTTTAGAGTGGCACGAGGTAAGAATTTCTCTCTCTATCATATTTTCTAGGAGCAATGTACCCACCATCATCAAGGAGTACCATGGGAAGGATCCCACCTCTTTCCATATCTAGGAGTGTGAATGGGTCTAGAGAGAAGGCGCAAAAGCTTTTCCACCATCCCTCTGGGTGCACAAGTTGTATTCTACACTACAGGTTACGCATGCATGGTACATTCATTCAGAGACACACCACTAGACAAGGAATTGGCAAGAACTCACAATGACCTTATTCAAACCTTTGAATATCAGAGTACCAAGCCATCATGGTTGATAAGGCCTTACAGGGTATCAAGTGCCTTACCATGGGGGATAGTGCCAGGATGGAAGATAGGTTGTTGGAATTACTAGGTGAACCAGGATTGGAGGCATGTTTTGAAGAAGAAAAGGAAACAAAAGAGTTACAACTTGAGTGCACGTGTTTGGAAAAAGAAAAGGGAAAGTTGGTATATGTGATTGATGGAGAGGAATCAGAAAGCTTAGATGTTAGCCATTCTGTAGGGATGCGTGAGGTAGTGGATAGTGTAGATGCTCTCATGCATGTGCCTACCATGAGCCTTTAAAGATGAAGAAAGTTAACATCGGTTAGAAGAAGAACCTAAGGAAGCTATTATTGGGGATTACTAGAAAGAGAAGGAAGTATCGAAAATCATTGATCTACTATGTGAATTTGAGGATTTATTTTCATGGGTATCATGAGCTCAAAGGCATTCACCATTCCTTGGGGGAGATGAAGATAAAACTAAAGGATGGTGCATGCCCGGTTAGGAAAAGGCCCTACCGAATGAATCCCAACTTGTGCGTAAAGGTCAAGGAGGAGATAGACAAAATGATAGCTTCTGGGATCATTGAGGTAGTGGAAGAATCAGAGTGGATAAGTCTGATGGTAATCAACATCAAGAAGGATGGGTGGATTAGAATTTGTGTGGATTATAGGGAATTGAATGTAGTTTGTGTCATTGATCCATTTCAACCCCCTTCACTAAAGAAATTTAGAAGGAGTCACTGGGTGAAATCTATTCCTTTACTGGATGGATTTTCAGGGTACCACCAAGTCTAGATTGCAAAGGAAGACTAGGAAAAGACAACTTTCACCACCGAGTGGGGAAGTTTTACATATATGGTCATGCCCTTTGGGTTGAAGAATGTGCCAGCTGTCTTTTCACGCATAGTGGTGCAAGCATTCCAAGACTTCATCCATAAATTTCTTCAGGTCTATTTGGATGACTGGATAGACAATATATGGTCTAGTTAAAGACCATTGTGACAATTTGAGGTTAATGTTTGAGAGGTGTAGGTAGTTGAGGATATCCCTCAACATTAAGAAATGTGTGTTTACTACACCCTTTGGGACTTTATTGGGGCATATCATATGTAAGGAGGGCTTATTGGTAGATCCCGCTAAAGTTGTAGTTATTATGGGGTTAAGGGAGCCTACTAGCCAGAGTGCACAAGTGTGGATTCCTTGGGCATGGGCTATTACAGAAAATTCATTAAGGGATATGCCAAGATCACCATGCCATTAGAGGAGCTGCTTAGACATAAAAGTGCCTTCCATTGGGGAGAGGCAAAGAGAGGGCATTTGATACATTAAAAGATAGGCTTATTACCATGCCTATTTTATGGTTTCCCTCTTGGGACAAGCCCTTTCATGTTCATGTAGATGCCTCAGGGACCACCATTGGAGCAGTGCTTGCACAACCAAGTGAAGGGATTATTGATCATCCTCTCTATTTTGCAAGCAGGAAGTTGACACCAACAGAGTAGAATTATACCACAACCGAGCATGAGGCATTGTCAATGATCTATGTGCTCTTCAAGTTTAGGTAGTATCTATTGGCAACACCCTTTGTGTTCTACACCGACCACATGGCATTGAAGTATTTAGTGAACAAGCCTATTCTACAAGGATGCATATGTCGATGGGTGTTGTTGTTTCAAGAGTTTGAATTCACCATTGTAGTAAAACCTAGAAAAAGCAACTATGGACCTGATCATCTATCAAGAATTGATTTAGGGAGGATGCAGAGTATTGAGGAAGCAATGCCAGATGTGCAACTATTTAGGTTATGGCGCATGCCCTCGATTTAGAGGAGATTGCAGTATTCTTAAAGGAAGGTGTGGCACTGGATGGAATGAAGACATTGGAAAAGAAGTAGTTGGCCATATGCATCATGCCCTACATGTTAATCAGTGGAGACTTATACAAATTGGGACGTGATGAAGTTTTTACAGGTGTGTCTTAGAGCATGAGCACCTGGCCATCATGGAGGAAGCACATGGAGGAAGTGTGGGTGGGCATTATGCAGGTGATGCCACCACATGTGCAAGATATTAATGGTAGGTTTATGGTGGGAAACCTTGTACAAGGATTGCAGAGATTATTGTAAAGCATGTGACCATTGTCAATGCATTGGAAAACCAGGAAGGAGAGATGAAATGCCTTTGCACCCTATTCCTAGCCGGGAGCCTTTTGAAAAGTGGGCGATAGACTTTGTAGGACCTATTACACCTGACAGCACGTAGGACCGGGTCACGTTATGTCATCACTTGCATAGATTATCTCACAAGGTGGGAAGAGGCAGCCCCAACTAAAGATTACACAGCAAACAACAATGGCAAGGTTCTTATGGGAAAACATTATCATGAGGTATGGGTGTCCATTGAGTTTGACTAGTGATAGAGGTATACATTTCTTGAATGAGACCATCAGGATCCTATTATCAGAGTTCATGGTAGCTCATCACAAGACTACGCCCTATCACCCACAAGAAAATGGAACCATGGAAGCATTCAACAAGATATTGAGTCATACCTTGACCAAGATTTGTGATGTCAGAAGACTTGATTGGGATGACAAGGTATCAACAGTACTATGGGCTTACAGGACAACGTATAAAAGACTAAACAAAGCCACACCTTTTCAATTGGTGTTTGGCATGGAAGCTATTTTTCCAGTTGAATTTATGTTGCCTTCTCTATGAATAGCACACGCATGTAGGAGGGTTAGCCAATGAACAAGCACTGGAAGAAAGAATTGATGAGCTAATGAAACTAGATGAGAGATGATCACTTGCCCGATGGAGCCAAACAATGGAAAAGGAAAAGAAAAAGGCTTGGCATGATCACCATATTAGAAACAAGAAGTTTGAGGTTGGGAAGATGGTGTTATTATATGATTCTAAGTTTCTGCACCATCTGGGAAGTTGAAAGTCCATTGGTTGGGTCCTTACACAATCTCATACATCCTTGATTGGGCACATGTGCAGTTATAAGTGCTGGATGGGATGAAGTTTCCTAGACACTTCAATGGGAGTAGGCTGAAGCCCTACTATAAATAAGTCTTCTTGGTGTTTGTAAATAAGGTAGTTTTTCCAGTTAGTTTAGAAGTTTCCTTTATGCATTTTTTCCTTTCTTGTGTTTCCTTTCCGTGTTGTTGTTTTGTTTTGTGCCTTGGGCACTGGTAACCTTATTGCTATTTTTGGAGAATTTGTAAGTGTGCACAGAGGACCATGCATCACTTTAAGTGTGGGGTGGAGAAAGGTGAAGAAGCACGTGATCAAAGTACCAAGGAAGTTGTGTTGAAAAGCCTTGTTGAGTAGCCGGGTTGAAAGAGGTATATAAAGAGGAAGATGGAAGAATGGTTGGTGCCAGGGTAAAGCTACTTGTAGATCCCATGTACTAAGGAGGAGAAAGCACATTTGAAAGCAACACGAGGTAGGTGAGAGCAAGGATCAGGATAGAAGAAGTGCCTTTGGTGTGGGTTACGCACATGTGCAAGAGTCTCCTGTCAGGTTGGATTGGTTATGCGCCATAAGGTTGGAGGAGTTTTCACGCAGGTTGGGCACGTAAGGGAAGGCACTGAAGATGGGATTTGTTTGAAAAATCTGCATTAAATGAACAAAGTATGGTGGTAGGTGAAGTAGCATTTAATGTTTAGAAAAAGAGAAAACTATAAGTAAAGGGTCGGGCACTCTCATTTTTACTTTGAAATAGAAGAGTTTGAGATATAAGTGAGTTCCATAAACTAGGGCTTTCAGATTCGATCGAGTGAAGGAAGATCTATGAGATTGAAGTAGCCAGTTTGAATTTTCAAACTAGAAGGGGTTACACGGGCATGGAGAGAGTGAAGAAATGTTGTCTTGTGAAGATTTTATCCCAGTTAGGGTTTGAAAAACTAGGGCATGGTTTAGAAGAGTTGTATCACGAATCTGAGATCGGAGGATTGGAAGAAGTAAGATAGAATAACAAGGAGAGGGTAGGAGTGATAAAAATACCTCTTGACCATGGCACCCAAGAAAGGAAAGGGCAAAGCCAAGGCTAAACAACTAGAACCCGTGGTAGACACAAATGAAGAATGGTATGTAGAGATGCAATACCCAGATGGGGTGATGATGGGGAAGGAATGGGAATCCCACTTGAGAAGTGTACCTGTTAGTGACTATAATCACCACATGAACACAATAGAAAAGGAAATGGCATTGGAATTAGTATGCCCCACCAACAAATGAACACCTGAGGGTTTTCCTATATACGATGATGACGTTAAGGTTAAAATGGAGAAGGTAGGGCTGTTACAACTCTATGAGTTGCCTTATTTTGGAAAGCCAGAGCACCTGTACTAGTGGTTGATGTCACATGGTGCATGAAGACTACTTCCACTTTGTGGGTAGGCAAGATGTGCATGACTCCCAGCTGATTTCACAATTTATAGGCCTCATATGTGAGGGAGATAGCCTAGAAGATGACCTTGGTGACAAGGAAGCTATTCAAGAGACCATCACCGAGTATGCCTGCAAGAAAGGGTCATGGTACTATGACATTTCAGACATCAAGGACCCTATAATGAAAATGGCCATGCATCTAGTGACTAAGCTGAATGGCTAGGAAAGATGGACACAGGTCAACAAACCTTGGCTACATGTCTGCAGAAAGATTGCAGAGGGAACTATATATAACCTATCCACATACATCATAGAGGAAATTGTCAGTTACGTGAAGGAAGGGGACAGGATCCTCTTTCGGAAACATCTTTCTCACCATTGTATTCATGGAGATTGGGGTGCCTGATGCACCTAGAAAATTTGTATGGGAGTACCCCACCGAGGATCCCTCACCCGCAAAGAGGTTTGAAAAATATGTATGATATAATGACAACACCCCACAAGGCGGACTGGAAAAATGGTACATGCACCGAGGAATGCATTTGGGGTAGAGTGGAGAATCCCCAAACAACTCCCAACAGACCACTGAGGGAGAAGTCTAAATTCATGGTCTACCAACACTACTACCTGGGTAGATTCAAGCTGATAGACGAATCATGGAGCCCTTGGTGCAAGCTCCCCTTCACATTTACTACCCAATACTTCCAAGTGGGAGTGAATAGGTTTAAAGAGTCAAAGAAGCTAAGACTAGAACTGGGTAGGCTGGACCGGGAACACAGGGAGATGAGAAAGAAGCTGAATTACCCTGGTGGCAAGTGTGCATATGTGGAGAAGTACATATCACATGAGATTCAAATGACAAGGCCAATGATCTACCCATCACTGGAGGATCAATGACACATGTGTACTTGCGCATAAGGCCAAAGTTTGAGAAGGGCACGTATCTAGAGAATGAAGTCTCCATACCTGAAGATCCCTTGGGTAAGAAGGGGCCCATGTCAAGGAAGAGAGGGAGAGAAGGAGAAGCACCAATTGTGTAGACTACTAGATCAGTGAGCATGCCATCCATGAGTGCTAAGCCAAGCACTTACATGTGGAGAAAGAAGTCTCTGGTAAAGGAGAAGATGCTAGAGGTAGAGGCACCTAGGCAACCCATCTCCAAGGAAGAATCACTGAGGAAGAAGATAAGGCCGAATCCCTTGATCAGAGCCACCTCTCAGGAAAAAGTAGAGGGTTGATGAAGAAGCTGACTCGGAGGCAACCGACAACTTGGAGAAATACATGGGCGGAAGAGGGGATGAAAGTGAAGAAGATGGTGGCAAGGAAGAAGAGACAGAGAAAGACCAAGATCCACATGTGTTTAGCATCTATGACTGGGAGAGGAGAGTGGAGATGAGAAGCAAGAGTTTGTATTCACATGGCAAGGGCACACAAGATGAGGAAGATGCCAAAGACATGGAGGATGAGGAGGTTACAGGGAAAAGGAGGGAGCCATAAGTTTTACAAAAGAGCAGATCATGGAGGTGGCAAAGAGAGAAGCACAAAGAATGCTTGAGGTCTTGGTAGACCAAGAGTTGGAGCGTAGCACAGACATAGTGTTGAAGGAGGGGAAGGAGGAGAACATTGAAAAAGAACATGATAGCCTAGGAGGCCCCACTCTAACAGTAAGCTTCCCAAAGGTGTGCTGGGTAAGAACTCGGATGTAGAAAGAGATAGGTAATGGGCTATGTTGATGACACAAGGAAGGTGTTACACATGTGATTCCAGAGCACCATACCCATGGAAAGGCTCATAGCCATGGGGTCTTTTGAGAAGGATGGCATGTACCCTAGAACCAAGAAGATGCTCTCTTGGGCATTCGAGTCCCATGTTGATGAGCCAGACTTCAAAGTCTACCAAGGAGCCTCATCACATTGCCAGAGTCTAAGGGGGTCAATCCCTTAGTGAATGCTCAGGAGCTCTCAGATGAGCAAGTCTACAATGCACTAAACAAGGTCATGGTCGAGACCGAGGCTAGATTATTTACATGCAATGACAGGATTAGAATGCTAGGAGGTGAAGTTAGGGAAGAAGGAGGAAGAACTGGCGTAGAGAAGGCCAAGAGCTTGAAGCAGGAGGAACTGATCAATGCATACAGTTAAGGTGTGAGTTAAAGGAAGAAAAAGTAAAGGTGCAGGAAGTATACAAGAAAATGGAGTCTATCAAGGGCACCATCCTCCTGAAGCACCTGACTTAGTGCCACCCACACAAAAGTACTCATCCCTCCTAGAGTGTATGGAAGACCTAATGCGCATCCTCACTATGGAGAGATGACCCTTGGCCCTGGAGTCTACTAAAGAAGTGGTCACGCACTTGAAAGAGGAGGACCGATTGAAGGTGGTAGCACTCATTGCAGAGTACCAAGTACTCATGGAGGTTAAGGTCATTTCCCAGTCTGCGAAGCCACATATGATACATGCAGACAGAGATAAGGTGGTGAGCTCCTTGGTCACCATGCTTGAAGTAGAGCTAAAAGAGTTCCAAGAAAAGAACAAGGGGAATAAGGTGGAGAGAGACAGGGTCCTAGCCAAAGTAGAGAAGAAATCAGAGGCAATTGAAGCTTTAAGGAGCTCAATTAAGGCCCGAATAAAGGAATTATACCCCTAGATCACTAGAAGGATGGATAAACTTGAGGACCTGGGCAAAGAGATGGAGCAGATTGTGGACATTTTGGGCACCCAGGGAGTTGGCCTGAGTTTTGATGAAGTGAGCACCCTGGTGGGAGACCCTCCAGAAGGCACAGGGTGAGGTAGAGTATGGAATAAGCTAGAGGCAAACCTCCAAAAAGATTTTCCTAGCTTGTTGAGTTGATGCTCCCCATTCTTCATTCTTTTCCCGATTCTTTCATTCCTTATTATTTTTGTAAAGTGTAAGATGATTCATTGGTTCCCTGGACAACATGCATCTTGGTCAAGTGAAATGTTTCGAGGATGGAGAATAGGTGTAGTGTGGGGTGATGTTGGACCCTTGTAATCTTAACCAAGTATGAAGGCACGTGGGCACAGGGTCCCAGTTATGAAAAGGCACGCAAGGAAAAAGTGTGAGAGAAAGGCTTAGGGAAGCACATAGCATGTGTGACACATGAAAGGAGGCTTGGGACTTAGTCAATTTGAGCACCTAGGTAGAACACATGAAAAGTGTGATCGGTTACATGTGGATAAGATGCCACTGGTGATAGGCTAGCCCAGAAAGAGCATGCCCTGATGGAATCTTCTAGAAGAACATCATGAGGTAAAGTGGAAAGCTCAAGCCTGAAGAAGCATGCTCGCATGGACCACATTCGACACTTGGCACCAGATCTGAGGATGCTGGAAGGTGAGTTGGCAAGTGTAGGAGAATTATAAATACAAGTGCCTGTGGAGTAAAAAAAGAGAAGAAGTATGAGGTATAGTGGGTTAGAGAGTGTGAGGAGCTCTACAGAATTACTGTGAGTGGATATTTGTATTCAGAAAGAATGCACTAAGCATGGAGTTGTAATTTTTCTTTTTTGTTAGCTTAGTTACATACGTCTAGTGATATGCATGACTACGATCTTCTCTCTGTGACACTTGTAATGAATCAATGAATATAATGAGGTTACCTGATATAAATAGACATGGATATCAATGGTTTTAATGCACTTTTCTCTCATATGAGTTCTCTTTCCTTTCATGCTATGTATGAATGCTTGTATAATTCTTTCTGTCATAATGCATGTTCTAGGGTTCTGTTAAAGTACTCAGTCTAAGGTGACTGCAAGGATCTAGAGGTCCATTCTGAGCCCTATGGTCCTTGTATGTTTCAACCTCCCTCATTAAAACTCTTACACTAATCATAATTGATGCTTCCCATTAAATTAACATAAAAGAGAGACTTGGTACCCATGTGTGCCTTAGGTGAGCACTCAACTTCTACTTTGGGTGATAGGTTGACATGTATGGGGTTCCTTCCTTTTATGATAGGAGTAAAAATGATACAATTTTTTGAAGATCCTTGACAATGAAATTCTCCAAGGCCGAATTTTTAAATTTTCAATTTTTAGACATCGAATATTTTTCCTTCCTTTTGAGATTGATTTTTAAAGATTATTTCACTTTATTGGTTTTTTCTAGACTTATATTTGTAAATGACCTACTGATTGACAAGATATGGTTGTAGGAATTATTGTATCTCTTAACATCAACAACTACTTACTTCTCGGGATAATATGATTAAGCACTTTTGATTCATATTTTTGAGGACTTTATTGGCTAATTATTTTTGTTTGTTTTTAAAGGGACCTCCTATATCTTCCCCATGCTATCAAGAAAGGAAAAGGCTCAAGATGAAAGAAAAATATAGGTGACTAAGGATATATATCTCATTTCCAATTCTCATACTACTAGTAATAAGTATGGGTTTATCACCAGAAGACCTGTGAAGGATGAAAGGTGTAATTATTCTATAGTTTTTCGTATTTTTAGATTTATTTTTCCTTGTATCTCAATATTTTGTTTTTGGGAAGAAAAATATTCCCCTAAGTCTTAGCTAATGTGAGTAAATAAAAATGGACTAAAATAGGATAGTTAATCTAATCTAGGAGGAAATATAACGTAGTAAACAAATGTACTAAATCAAGCATGTAAAATAGAATGGACAATTAAACTAGATGAAACTAAAACCCTAGTGTGTAATAAAGAAGAAGAAATGACTTAGCTGATATATAGAGATTTACATAGAGTGTCACAGTTTGCACAAAAAATTAGGAACTAGGATCAAATTTTCTATAGTTTTGAAAATGACATATCTAGATAATGTGTCTAGACTAGGGCGCCCATGGGTGATGTCATCTATCCGGGCACCTTGGTCCGTATAAAAGCTCTAAATCTAGGTTTTACAAGGTCGAGAAGATATTTTTCAACTCTGTTTGTATGTCATACTAAAATATTTATGTCGTTTCGAATACTCTAAATATTCCAAGATGGACAAATGACCTGCAAGACCCCAAAACAAGCATCAAAACCTAAAAAAATAAAAATGCATATGAAGGGGTTAGATCTGTCTTCAATTTCCACAACGGTGGACTTACTAATTAAGTGTTGCACTAGATCTCATACCCAATGTAGTTATGTATGAAAGTGTGTGTAAACATGCCCTAGGTTTCTCTTGTGTCACCAAAATTTGTGAAGTAGCGAGAAATTACTATGTGTAGAAAATGTAATAGAATGTGTGCATCAATGGAATAGAATCCCTCCCTATGAAGTATGTGTTGATGCGATTATCCTAGTTTGTAACTTGATTATGATGGAGCTATGAGGATGCAAAGGTAGTAGATGGATGTAACTCTAGATGGAGTTATAGTAGATAGTGATGTTAGGTCCCCTCACTATGGTGTCATAACATTATATCGATAGGTTTTCTTGGTCCAATTTTGTAATTAAGCTTGAAAAGACCAACCTCACAAGAGATAACGATGAAAAAATGATAGAAAAGATGCAACAAAAGGAGGGAAAGTGAAAAAGGGACCAGGGTAGTTGAAATGGAACCGAAGCACCCATGGGCACCCTAGTTAGGGCTAAGATGACGTGGGATCTTTGGAAATGGCTGGATAGGTAGATGCAATTGGTCACAAAATATGAAATAAAATAATAAAAATGACCAAAAGGATGGGGTTAATTAGTAATTTATTTCTTTGAGAACCTTATAAATAGTAGTATGAGACCGGGATAAATAATTACCTAAAGTGCATGATTTTGTGACTACATTTTCCCCCACTTTATGTTGGTGAGAAGAAATATTGGTAACATAAAATAGATAGAGATAAATACCTTATGTTGGTGCAAAGAGTGATGAAGAAGGTGTGTCGAAGGACTAGACAAAGTGTGGAATGACAAAAATATAGAGGAACGTGGAATCTATAAATGTAAAATGTGTAAAGGAAAAGTGATGAGAGTGAATATAGGGTGGAACATGTGTGTGTAGCTGCTTTGTAATGTGTAGTGTACTGCATGGTTAGTAAATCATGTGTGTTGACGTGAAATATTGTTATTTTTGTTTTTGTCACTTATTGTTGCTACCCCATTTGACTATTTTTTCTCGTAAAACTATACTTGCAAGGAGAAAATGCTCAAGTAGTCAAATACGTATTAATGTAAGTGTAAAAACACCATGTAAAATATGCATGTAAGTGTAAAATAAGAAAATTCTAAATGGAAATGTAAATTTAAATGGAACAAGTGCACCCTATATATTTCGAGGAAGAGTGTAGAAGGATACCCAATACTTCGATTTTTTTAGGCAATCTCACATGAACTTGGTTGAAGAAGTGTAGGGAGGAAATACTATGTGTCATCCAAGCTCTAACCACTTCTATTGAAATATGTGTGAAGAGATATTTTTACTATCCTAGTTTTTTTGGTGATCCAATGCCTTTGTGTGAAGAAGTATAGGGAGGAAATTCTCTGTGTCCTCCAAGCTCTAACTATTTCCCAAAAATTCTAAGAACACCATGTCTTGTAAAATTCACTGTGTATGGGTTTCAGTATACTAGTTTGAACCAAATCATTGAATTTAACTAAATCGAAAGCAGTGTAGAATCTCTATGTTAGTATGTAGAAACCCACAATTTATTCCCTCCTCTTTGGGGTGTACTAAACATCACTAATAGGAGACATGCACCCCAAAAGAGGGCCAACCGTATGTACGTTAAGAAGTGCTTGGTAGAAACCAAGGCACACACAAAAATAAAGGCTAGCTAAAGACAAGTGTAACATGCATGTATATAGAAATAATGTGTAATCTACGTAAACAATGTAAAATATACCAAGCAATGTGATGTAAACACATAAGAAGACAAGTATGCTTCACAAAGCGGGTTACAAAATTGTACATAAATAATGATGTCACAAGACATGCAAGGCCATCATGACTACAAATAATAGACAAGTGTGCACACAAAACATAGGGAAAGGCCCACAAAAATAACAAACAATGACAAACAATGGAAGAAAATGCAACAAACAAGTAGTCATGGGAACATATAATCCTACAAAACAATCATTTCACATGGAACACCCATTAACATGTTAGAATAATAACAAATATGTCAAATCATGTATGATCAAGTAATGTAAGATGCTAAGTAAAAATGAAATAATAACACCTAATTAAGATGAATGTGGATACCCCTAGTGACCAGTATAGTAAGCGTAGAAGGTGAACATGTATATTGTGTGTAAGAGACCTATATCTATGATCAAAAATAGGTAAAGGTGTGAACATGCATGTGTGTATGATATATATAATGACATATAAGAAATCAATCTAACATGTGTAGTAAATTGATCATGCAAAACACTATATAAACAGAGTAAATGTCCCCAAGACAATGTAGTATGTGTGTGGATGGATGGAATGTCATGCAAGATGGAATGATAGGAGTTGTGTGCCCTAGAGTGGATGGAATTTTCTGCAATTAGGTTCATTTTTTTCCTCCCTCAGTAGTCAAGAATGAACTGTAAATGAGAGTGTGTCATCGGGAAATGGTCAATTAGTGGTGATGGTATGTAACATGTAGAATAATTGCATGTGGAACTTATAACCTAAGCACATACCACTATGAGATGAAGTGTAGAGTTATGATTTATTCCTAAGCTTATATCACTATGATATGAGATATAGAGTGAAGATTTAGCACTAAATGTATATGACTATGAGATGATATATGGAGTGATGATTTAACACTAGCGTATATCACTATAAGAAGAAAATATTAGGATGAGTGATGATTTATAACTAAGCGTATATCACTATATGATGAATTATAAGGAGTGGTGATGTAACCTAAGGTGTATACCACTAAGATGATATAATGAGGGTGTTGATCTTGCCTAAAGTGTATACAAGTATGAGATATAAAAATTGAGTGACAATTTAGCCTACAACGTATGTCACTAGCATAGGAGTGTCATACGATTAAATGTTGTATTATGAAATGTCGCATAATGATTGTAAGGTCCATTTGATTTGTAAACCCTTAGAATTTGAGTATGGACAAATTAACTAAAGTGTGGCATAGGTTAGTTGGTACAACACATGAAAAGTAATGTAGTATTTGCAAGGATAAAACATGACCATGTGATGAGTGGGATGTGTAAATATGTTATATGTAGAATGTAATGTAACAAGCGTAGGATGTGTAAAGTGTAAAGTGTAGAATGCAATGTAATAGGTGATAATGTATGGAGGGAATGTAAATCTAGGCTCATAGATAATGTAGACTAGTGTAGTATGTAGAATATAGGTGATGTATAAATGTGCAGTGTGAAATAGCCAAATGGCATATGTAACACATAGAATGACTAATATGTGTATGTAGTATAATGTATAATGCAAAGTAGGTATAGGATAGATGGTGTATGATATGTGATGTGTGTAAAAAAATGTAAATGTGTAGTTCCTATAGTGTAGTGTGTGGGGTTCAATGTAGAAGTAATCCCTCAATAGTCCAATGTGAACTAAATCCCAAGAGTGTGTCATCGGGTAATGATGCTAGAATGTATAATGAATATGCTAATTGTGAGAGAAACGAGCGTGTGATAGTATGGAAAATGTGATCATGCTAAGAGGAAGTATGCCAAAATGTGGGGGGTATGATGTAGGACTATGCATATATGTTATAATAAGGGGGATATGTGAAGCGCTATGCCCCCAAGTTTCTGTAAATGAATGAATTATCCAATGATGATGAAGAAAGATGGTCCTCAACTAATGTAGGAGGGGAAAGCATATGACCATGCTCTGATAGTGGTGGGATAGTAGATATACGATGGACTGGTGAATGAATTCTATGTGTATGTGAGGGATGAATATATGGGGATGATCATAGTGTCACAAAATCCCTCGGTGATTGAGATATATACATTGCGGAATGTCAAGGTAAATAAGGTATGTGAGGAATAAACTAAGGTGGTGATCTATTCCATGATGTTGTAACTATCCATGGAATAGGCCTATACCTATGTGTGGGACTAGTCAAATGATGTGGGCATGTAGATGTTGCTTGAGTAGGTGAACTAGGAGTAGATTGTGTTTTAAGTAACATAGTATCCAAAATTACACGTGCTACATTGTGGAAAAAGCGATTACGAGAATCCCCAATGATGATTCAAAATCCTTTCAATAAGGTGTTTGAGCTCCAAAACCCATTTGCAATGTATATTTATAGCCTAAATGGCCTTACTTAACTTTTCCATGCATTTTTCCATCTCCTACCTCTTTCTATGCTTGTTTTGGCCTTGCTTGCAAGGACCACCACCATGTCTTGGAGTTCACAAAATTGCCGCCCCAAGAAGAATGGCGGTCCTAAAGCTGTAGCCCCTGCAAAGGGTAGTGGTCTACCACTTTTTCCATATTCTTCATGCGTGTTTCGACATGTGACGATTCACTTAAGTTTTCTTTTAGAACGCATCTGTGAGCCAAATTGGCTAAAAATAGCTTTGTTTTCTTGGTTCTCCTTGTTCCTTCTATTTTAAATAAGATTTAATTAGTTGGAACTGCCTCTTCTTGCCTTGTGCATGAAGTAACCTCCTAGCCTCCATTCCTATATATTCCATGCTTGTACTCAATAAAAGGGCCTGAGAATTTTTGTATCTTGTATTGTTTTTTACCATAATCTCACTAGGAATTGTAGCCAAGCTCAAATCTCTTGTGTTATCTCTCTTCTACTTGCATTGCATCCAGATTGCTTCCAAGCTACCATTGCTCAAGCACCATCCTCTTGTTTTGTTCTTTGCATTCCCAATCCTTTGGACTCACATGAACACTCAAGAGAAAGAAAGGAAAGAACTGAGGGATGGGGATACGATACTACTACTATGGATTTTCCAAGGTTCTTGCTCTTCCAGGTTGGAGTTGTGTATTTGTTTTCTTTGTTTATCAAATTGTCAATTATGAATTGTTAATTTCAATTGCATATCAAATAGAGTAGAGAAATAATTCATTTAATTAGCTAGATAATCTCAAGTAGATCAAATCAATAGGAATTTTTCTCTTCAACATTACCAAGAAGCTGTGGGGAACAATAGCTCTATTAGGGTTATGATTTGTTCTTCACTTCTGAGGTAGGGTTGGAAGTATTTTGATTGAATTAGAATAGATTTTAGATTTAGATTCACACATACACAAATAGTTAGCTACATCCGGCTAATTTTTGTATTTAATTTGTTTATTAGATTAGATGCATTGTTTGAAAAGTTAGAAAAGAGAAAAACATTTACTTTCCATAGATTAGCTTGTTTTATTACTTTGTTCTGATATATTGAGAAAACACCAAAAACATAGGTTAGATTTCCTTGATAGATAGTTTATTTAATGAAAGAAAATCAATTCATCTTGCATGACCATCAATGGTCCACAATAGGAAAAGACTTATAGTTTTGATCCCTGGTCCCACAACCCAATGGGCTAGAGCTAATAACTAACATTGACACAAGTTTGTGTTTAACAGTTTTATGCACACCTACAACATATGCTAAGAAAATAGGACAGTTATATACACTGAATATCACTTGCTAATCAAGCCTATGACTTTTGGACTACTCCTAGAAATAGGGTTTGATTGCATACATGACCATACGAGGGCCTCAGCCTCAATGAGTCTTTGGTTGTGATCCACAAGTCCCACAACCCAATGGGCCTGCTAGTCAACTAGATATTGACACTAGTTTACACACATTGGTATTCATATCTTCACCGCTTCCACCCGATATTATTACACAACTTTCATTGTTGAACATAGCAGCCGATCAGGCTAAGAATTTCTGGACAAGACCAAAAATCACCCATAGTCCCTATGCAGCTCCACTACACCTCTTATCTTCACTTCCATGACCTTGTCTGGAAACCCATATGAGGCACTGTAGGTTACTTTCCACGTATTCCACAACCAATCAATAGAATAGAATCTTGAAAACTAGACATGATTGGAGTCTCTGAGTAGCTATCATATCGAATCATACCATCACACCCCTTCAGGTTAGGAGAGCATTATTTTCCTTAGATTCATAGATTCTAGTATTGCATGTCAAAGACATAAGGTTTCCCAATTATCTTGATCACCACCATCACTTTCACTTCCATTTCAATTCCACATGCTATGTCTCAGCACGACCTCGGGAGGTTGGGTGTGAAGAAGGTCATGTGTTGATTTTCTATCATACAAAATTGGTGAACCTAACGTGAAGATCTAGTCTCTAAATGTTTCCACTTTCTTTATCCATCCTTTATTCTATGGGTATTCTTATACCCCCCAAATATGTCAAGATACGATGAATATGGTGGCCCATCGTACGTTTTGACATGTACCATTACCAATCAAGTATACAACACACAATAACTTCACTTTCAACATGGGAAGACAACCGCTCATCCTGCTCAAAACCCTTCTGCTTCATGGAACCAATGTTGGTTCTTCTATATACATTGAGGAACTTGATCAGGTCACTCAAACTTATCCCCTCAAACAATCAAGTTCAAATAACATGACATTCACTGGTGAAGCAAGTTCATCTCCTTGGGTATTGTTTTGACAACCCATTAGCATGTAATCTAATCAACTCCCCCATCTAGATGAGGATTATTTAGACGATATATGCTAGGAGTGAACAACACTTCTAGAACATGAACCAATATTTTGATAGGTTATAAGGACAAGGTGATGTCCTACTTCAAAACAATAATGCTACCCACCACCAACTGACAATACAACCAATGAGGGGTGGAAAATCATGTGAAAATTCATAGCAGGATACCATACTCCTCAACAACCTCCAAGGGTTAAACAAAAGGTACCTAAGAAAGGCACCACCCCATTAATGGGTGATGTCATTTCAGCTTTGGTAGACAAAGTCAAAGAGTTAGAGCTTTCCCAAAATATGCAAAATTCATACACAAGGAAATGTGAACTCCATCCTACCCATAGAACTATGGGAAAATACCTACTGCACAGAATCCTCTAGTCTACATGAATACTCAAAACCCTAGAGATTTTCTCACGGGGCAGCACCTTGGGTATGCCCCTAAGCCACATATGGATATCTACAATAGGCACTAGTTGGAAGTGCATTCTCAAATGCCATACCAGCCGGAAATGCAACATTCCCTGGATTTATGCCTTTAATTCCATATCAAGGTAATCAACCCCCCTATGTACACATGTATTCTAAATCTCCACAAGGGGACATGTATACCTACTTGGGTCCATATGGACAACCATAGGGGATGACATACACCCCACCCAATGTCTATGTTGTCCCATTTCAGCAATCGATGCAGCCCCCACCTCCCTAATAAGGGTCCTCAATAAGGAAATGGTTGAATATATGGAATGGGAACCTATTATGAATACCTAAAGGAACCCCTAGAATTCTCCATTTGGACAGTCATGCTCCCGAGACCCTTTCCTGATCTTTGAATTTCAAAGGGTAGGGAAGTGATCCAAATGCCCACATCAAGGCTTATGTAATGGCATCCATTGAGAGCTGCTCCCATGGGATAGTCATTGCAAAAATTTTCCCTAAGATGTTAGAAGGTATTGCTCTCGACTGGTATTATAGATACCAGAGGCTTCGATACAATCTTTTAAGCAACTCGTATCATATTTTATTAAGGATTTTGATATGAATAAGTTTTTAAGAACAGGGATAAGAGAATTCTTGCACATCAAACAAGAACATAATGAATCTATACCCACTTCATTCAGAGGTGGTGATAGGTTCTCTACTCTTCCGTAAGTGTTCTCCAAACATGGATCAAACAAAATTTGTGATTTATTCCTCCACTCTCTCAATAGAGAGACAAAGGAAGAGGTTCAAAAGTTCCCACTCAAGAGCTATGAGGAAGTACTAGAAGGTGCTTTGAATTGACCAAGTGGCCATTGATAGTGGCCATAAGACCTATGGTGAAAATGGGAAGTTAGTCACTCCTACTCAAAATGCTCCCAGCTACTCCAACAACACAAATAATAATCAAGGACCAAAAATCCTTAACAAGAATTGTGGAGCCATGACTGATGGTGTGACTGACCAGCCCAAAAATCCTAATGTGGTTAATCCTACTAACACAAGTGTTACAAATAACAACAAAAATAATGGAAATAATAAGAGAAACAATAATTTCTCACCCTCGGTAAATGTTGTGGATTTTAATCATCCATAACAAAAACAACAACAACCTCAACAATAGAGGAAAACACCGACCCCAAGCCCTAGTCAGTACCCAGGTGGGTATCCCAACCAATTCTAAGAACCAATGGAAAGGGTTTCAAAATTTTAACCAAACAGTCAAAACCAAACTAGTAACTATAATTTTAGGCCACAACAAGGAACAAATCAAAGGCCTTGAGATTATGATCCTGATTTATACTGTGGTTTCCATAGGGTTCATGGGCATGATGCAAGAACATGCACATGATTGCAATAAATTTTTATTCAATGCTTTCTAGAGGATCAATGACAGTTGTTTGTTGATATGTTCTGGAAAACCCCACCGCACCAATGTAAAACACCTATATGGGACCAAGTGTCCCCGCAAAACACACCACTCAGGGATCTTTAATGATCCCCTTCCCACATCCTAAGGATGGTAGGATAGATCCCAATGGTTCCAACAAGGGTATTATGATAGGGACTAATGATCGTGAAGCTTCAACTTCATCAAACCCATAGGTGGCACCTCCTCTGGATGGTCGCCAACAAACCAAAATTGTGGGCTTGGTTGAGTTAGACATTGAACCCCAAATTAATGCTGCAACAAGAGCTAGGGATTATTCTTTCACAATCAATCCTGATTTATCTAGATGTATTAGGAAATATTCATGATACGCTAAGTAAGTTGGTAGGGGCTTATGATCTAATCAATGATCTAACCAAGACCTTTTCACACATTTCCTTCTTAGACCTATTGAAGAATTCCCCTACTCAGAGCCACCTTTGTTAGAGGTGCTAGGTTTAGGTCATCTAGTTAATGTCACCCCCATAAGAAACACAAGTAAATCATATAGACTTTGATTTTTTCCTCCAAGGAAACCCGAAAGGGATATTGGGTTTGTGTTTGACATAAGTAAGATGCCTACAGATGCTGAAATAGCTCATAGAGGTGATCCGACCTTGTTTTTACAAGTTTGGATCTACAACAACTACGTGAAACATGATGATGATGATGATGGGGTAGTAGTTAACATAGTCCCCTTCTCTTTTCTATAGAAGTTAGGGTATGGGGAGACTAATTTCTCCTCGACAAGAAACACACTAAGGGGCTACGATAGCCTCAAGGAAATGTCAATGGAACCATAGTGTTATTAGTCACCCTCGGGCCTAAGATGGTACTAACTAAGTTTTATATTATAGATCAAGAAAAAACTATAATATGATCCTTGGTCATCCTTGGATCCACCGCATGAAGGAAATCCCTTCCACTCTATTTCAGGAGGTAAGGTTCCTGCATTTAGGGAAGGTATTTATGGCACAAGGTGATCAAAACCTTTTGACATACATTTGGACTAATTTAAAGAAAAGGCCATACATTCAATTAAAGTTTAGCTTCCACAGAATCAGTTAAATAAACCTACAAGGGCAGCACCAGAGGAAAAGTTAGTTCCCATGATAGAGATAGAAGTCACGGGGTTGATTGAGGGAATTTGGTAGTCAAAGATGAAACCATGGTTATAGAGATAGTGTCACTGGGAACCACAAAAGGATTTTCAAACTATTGGAGAGGATTTCCTATTCTCCTCCCCTTTGACTCTATGGGTATGGGACATACTCTGGGACTTGGTTCTCTCCCAGACAGATGAGATTTTCATGGTTGAAGTGACTGAGGTAAAAGGTGAAGATGTAAAAGATGATCCAACATCCATTTTTCCAAGTAGTTTTGACTCTCCATTTTGATGGAGCCAAGTTTCATTTTGGTGCTAGGGTAGGTGTGATCCTTACTTCACCTAAAGGAAGGATTCTACCTTTTCCTTCAAGCTAAATTTTGAATGTACAAACAATGGTGCCTGAATATGAGGCTCTTCTATTAGGTCTCATTATTCTAAGAGGATGGGTATCCTCAATATTAGGGTGTTGGGTGATTCACAACTGGTCACAAATCAGATATCCAAGGTATATGAGACTAGGGATGAACACCTACAACTCTACAAAATAGTCGTGCTAGGCCTAACAAAGGGTTTGACTTTATATCAATCGAAGCAATTCCATGTGAACATAACCTTCTTGCAGACTCTATAACAACTTCTACTTCATGCTTCACCCAAGTAGTGACCTAGAGGACACCAACTTCACGGTTTTGATTCATGCTGAACCCTTGATTCGTAAAGCACCAATGGCACCCAATGTTGACATATGTGGAAGCCGAGGATCAACTTGACTTTTTAGACCCCGTTGATGGTAATGAAGCAACTTTAAGATATCTAAACACTTTTGCAGAGTTACATCTTAATTACCATGAGATAGACCTCTCCCTAATCCCACGTTCCTCTTCTTATTTTGGGAATCCCATGATTGAGTCCTCTCCGGGAAAGGATCTTGAGATTTATGAGGTAGAAGAAGAAGGGGACTTGGAGTTTCCTCCAGCCCACTAGAATTTGAGGAAGGAAATGCCTCCTTAATTGAAGGAACAATCGATATAAACATTGAAATGGAGGAGGAACCAAAGATCTTAAAATTGGGGTCCTCCTTAACTCTAGAGGAAGTGGAAATACATACCCAAATCCTCAAGGAACATCAAAAATCCTTCACATTTAGCTACAAGGAAATGATGGGAATTACACCACACATCATAGTTCATAATCTCATCACCAAGCTAGATGCTAAACCAATTAAGTAAAAGTCAAGGCCCATGAAGCCAAAGGTGGCCCTTATGGTAAAAGAAGAAGTAATGAAACTTCTCCAGGTAGGATTCATTAAGCCAAGTTGATTATTCACAATGGGTATCTAATATTCTGTTCTAAAAAAGAATGGAAAGATCCATATTTGCATAGACTTTTAGGACATTAACAAATTTTCCCAAAGATGATTTCCCATTACCATCCATTGATGTTATTGTTGATGCAATAGCTGGATTTGAGTTGTTGTCTCTCATGGATGGGTTTTTGGGATATAATCAAATTAAAATCTCCGAAGAGGATCAAGCTAAAACTACATTCATAACTCCTTGGGGAACCTATTATTATGTTGTCATGCCATTCGGTCTTAAGAATGTTGGTGCTACATACCAATGAGAAATGACCTATATATTCCATGATCTTATTCATAAGATTGTGGAATCCTACATTGATGACCTTTTGGCTAAGGCCAGAAGTGTTGTGATCACCCAGAGGTTCTTCATGTCATCCTTTCTGCTTAATCGAGTATGGTGTCACATTAAATCTAGAGAAATGTGTATTTGGTGTAACAAGAGGCAAGCTTTTGGGTTACATTATATCTTCATGAGGGATTGATGTCGACCCAACCAAAATCTAGGCTGTGC
This sequence comes from Taxus wallichiana var. yunnanensis, assembly GCA_018340775.1. Lineage (NCBI taxonomy): Eukaryota > Viridiplantae > Streptophyta > Pinopsida > Cupressales > Taxaceae > Taxus > Taxus wallichiana. Next base: position 386,564,920 of record CM031236.1, read on the forward strand.
TAGAAATGGTTCCACCATTAGATGAGTCTGGAATTAGATATTTTCTTGGGAAACTGGTGCAATCAAGGTTTATCCCTGACTTGACCTTTTCTATTCATCGATCAACAATTTGTTGAAAAAGGATTTACTGCATTGATTGGATGGAAGAATGCAATGAGGCATTTGAGTCAGTTAAATGATTTTATTATCTCCTCCCACACTCATGCCACCTAAGTCAGATCATCCCTTGATCCTATATTCATGAGCTATACGATGTCTCATTAGCTTGCATGTTGGCTCAAGAGGATGATGATAAGCATGAACATGTAGTTTATTTCATTAGTCAAACATTTCTTGATTATGAGACATGTTACACACAAGAAGAGAAGGAGTTCCTTGTCATAGTTTTTGTGACAAAACACTTAAGGCATTATATGTTAAATCAAGAAACAAGGGTTATTGTTTAGATCTGATCACCTACGGACATTCCTCACACAAGGATCCTTATCTAAAAAGGTGGGACATTTCATAACCCTAATGGGTGAGTTTGAACTAACATTTGTAAATCAAAAGTTTTTCAAGGGACAAATCATTGCAGACTGGTTGGCTGAAATCCATTAGATGGAGGTGATTTGGTAGATTTAGACTTTCCCGATGAGTGCATGTACTTTTTTCGAAACTAGGCCCCCAATCTCTGCATGTCCTTAGTACACCGACATTGTCAACTTCATTATGGATCATACATACCTAGAGGGGAAACATCAAAAAAGAAGGTGGTTACATCATCATCGCCACTAAGTACGTTATTTTGGAACAAGTTCTCTACAGAGCCTTTGATGGAATGTTGTTGAGATGTGTTGATGTAGAGGAATCAGAAAATATTCTTTATGAATCACATAGTGGGGTATGTGGAGGTCACTTTGGTGGCCACACCACTACTAGAAAATACATCGGATGGGCTACTTCTGGCCCATGCTAGAGCATGATGTAGTATAATTCATGTGTAGATGCCATAAATGTTAGGAGTTCTCCCATGAGATCCACATACCGACACAAGCTCTAAACGATTGCAACTCCATGGCCCTTTTCCACATGGGGCTTGGATTTGATAGGGAAATTTCTCTCCTCTCAATGATGGCCATAACTTCATAATCATGGCCACATAATACTTTACTAAGTGGGTAGAAGCCATGCCTCTTACAACCATACCTGGCTCTATAATCGCTAAGTTCATCTTGAACTAGATCATTTGTAGGTACGGTGTTCCATAGGTTATTATCTCAGATAATGACACATCCTTTAAAAATGATGAGGTACGTGAACTATGTGAAAAATTCAAGATAAGTCATCATACGACTTCTCTCTACTATCCTCAGGCTAATGGACAAGTTGAGGCTACCAATAAGACTTTAAAGTCCATTCTCTAAAAATCGTTAAGGAAAACAAATGAGATTGGCATTTAAAGATTTTTCCGGCCTTATGGGCCTACTAAACATTAGTTAGAACACCAACAGGGAAACCCCTTTTCTTTGGTGTTTGGGGCTGAAGTAGTTTTACCACTCGAGTCAAGATACCAAGTCTCTATATTTCATTACAAGGGATCCGGGAGAAGAGGGTTATCGAGAAGCATGACTCTCTCAACTAGAAAGTCTCGATGAGGCTAGACTCAAATGTTGCACAATGACATAGTGTTTATGCTGACCGGATGGCTTGGAAATATAACAAGAAGGTTTACAAATGTGAAATATATGAGGGAGACTTGGTCTTAAGACTTGATAGCTGGATAGACAAGAAGACCAGTGAGGGAAGAAATTCAGACCTAGGTGGTTAGGTCCATATCGAGTAGTAGAAGACTACAAAAATGGGGCATTTCACTTGTGTACACTAGAAGGTGAGGAGTTTAGCAAATCCGTAAACTCTCTTCACCTAAAGAGATACTACGCATGATCCATCAACATTTTCATATGTACATTATTGCATCTACATTGCATTTTCATCATCCATGTTCATTTTGTAAAATTTGTGATCAAGGAACTTATTCTTATAGAAATTCCTAAAAACTTCTGAAAACATTGACAAAACATTCAAATCATGTCTCTTCAAACCTTCATAGTATCATCAATTGTTTTTAAATCATTTATCAATCCAAACAAGATAAGACAAAGTTTTGATGGTAACCATACCAAGGCCTGCATACTTGGTTCTACTTTTGGTCTCTTCCTAGGTTAGGTGTCTTTCCCATGGTCTATTCTAGAAGCTTCATGGTGTCACATCTATCCCATATACATCTCCTTGGAAATAAGAGCATTCTAAAATTTTTTTCCCAAATAAGTAAGTCAAATGTAAATCCATAGAAAATTTTATTTTTACACATTTCTTTCCCTACCAACCTTTGGTGTTGAGCCTGCATCTCTTACTAGTGATGTAGGGTTGGGAAAGGAGGGAAATGCCCTTACTCATATGTGCCTTGTCCATGGTGATGAGCCCATACTTCCTACTAGTAGCATGGGGCAAGGTGTAGGGGTCTCTTTGATAAACTTGAAAGTTAGAAACAACCTAGTCAAATATTGTGAAATCATAAGTAAAAAACAAAGTGAGTTAGATGTCCAAAATTCCAAGAGAGTTTAAAACCCCAAAACCATATTTTGTCAACCAAGTGGCCATCTATGGATCCAAGTCTAGATAAAATGTCAAATAAATTCACATTCTAAACTATGAAGTAGCTTGAGTAGGGTAAGGTTGTAGCATCCCAATTTGGTTCTGCCAAACCTCTGTCTTTCTCTCATCACTACCATTCAACAAATTTTCATAACTTGTGCCCTTTCTAACTCTTGGTGTTGAGCCCTCACATCTTACTAGTTGTGTGGGGTTAGGAGTGGGACAAGTACATCTATTTATCATATCATTTTATCATACATTTTTTCAAGACCATATGAAGTACCAAGATTGCAAAAGAAACTAAGTTTAAGGTCACATTGTGTTTGCATCATCATATATCAACATCATAAAATACAAAGAAAAGAAATCATTCTATTATCATTCATATCCATTGCATACATTCTAAAAGCATTGAAAAGTGGAAATTCTAAACATCTAGAGTACACATGAGAGATAAGCCAAAAGAGAGTCAACTCAGATACAATGGAATACCAAACCAAAAATAGAGTCTGTATATATCATAGTAGATCAAGTTTGTATACAATGTCATCATGCACTAGGCATGGTCAAAACACTCACAATGAGCCCAAAAGATAAAAAAGAATCGTATGAGAAAAAATGGTCTCAAAACAATAAAGGCCCAATGGCCTGTCAATCCCTATGGGATCCCTCAAATGGTGCATGACCACATCTAGGGCTCCTACTATGGCTGATGACACTGAGAATGGACTGAATGGTGTGAGTGCTCATGGTGGCACCCACTTCCCATAGCCTCACTGTGAGAGTGGCTCACCTCATCAGGCACTCAAGTAGTCTCGTATCTAGCTACCTGGGTATGAAGGGAGGTCACTATCTTTGCCACCTCTCGAGAGACAGGAGAGAACACATCAAGTATATCGGATGATGTCTAAGGATTGTCTGAATCCGTCAGTTAATTCGGCCTAGGTCTTCCCTAAGGGGATCAATAGGGTGTCCACACACACCGATGAATGAGTTCTCACCACTTGTGTGCAGACACTACAGAAAAGAAGAAAAAAAAGAGAGATATAATGAGCTATAAAATCATAGAATGCAAATCAAAAGGAGAATGCTAAGCTAACATACAAAAATCAATAGAAAAAATCGAGAAAGGAGTATCAAACATACTCGGGTCTCTGGGCATCCATGTGGGATCAGTGGCTACTACTGTAGGTGCTTGTTGGTGGCTACAGATCCTCACCGAATCCAGAGGCATGACACTATCCAATCATAGACTCATCATCCTCTCTAAGTGTCTCCTCTGAGACTAGTCTCTCTCTCTCTATGCTCGCCTCCTCATGTGCTGCTCTGAGGATCTCCTGAGTGTCATGCCACTCAGGGTCACTCTCCTCCTCCCTCAAAGGGGCTTCCCCCTCATCCTCCTCCCTGGTCTCCTCTTCTGATAGAATCCCCTCCGTATCATCTCCCGTATCCTCCTTAGAGTCAGAGTCCAAATAAATTGGCTCATCCTCCTCCCACTATGAGTAGGAGCAACCACAATCCTAAGTAAAGGTGCTCGAGGGGCACCAACTTCCCACTTATATCAAACCACACATCCTAACTACAATAGACATGCTAGGAGTAACCACTATCTAGCCGGGATCCCCTCTAGGACCCCTCCGAGCCTCTGAATAGTCCTATAAATAGGAACCATTGGAGGAGGCATGTCAAGGTATGGAAGGCCAAACTGCTGAGGTACCCAGTCAAATGGGTGAGTCTCTAATCTCCCATCTCTATCAACTAGCTGACTCATGGAAGAGCAAGCCACCACCATCGTAACCTCCTCACCCCATAACCCTACCATGTCCTAGTAGGGTGTGTAGCGATCATGTCTGCAGTGGTAAGAGAAGCCACTGGCTGGTGTGGTGTCTGGAGCATTGACATACCTATCCATCTAGCTTCTGAAAAAAGCCCACGAGGTCTCGATATGGGTATCCCCTACCATAGGGGGTAATGTGCTCGTATACCTAGCTCATGACGAGAGTAGGGTGGCTCAATGACTGCCCCTGTAGTAGACTACCCTGTATAGGTCATGGTAGGTAGTCCCTAGAATATTACCCCCATGCATACTTATGGCCATGACCCTCGATCTGTGTAATGATGGGGGCCCAACAATATAAGAGTGTATCTCCTCCCTTGTCCTAATCAGTCTCGAGGATAGGATACCCATGATGGCTCTCTGAAGGATAGGAATAGGATCTATAGCGAAATAGATGGACCTCATCCCCTTCTTTGAGATGGATGAGACGATAAAGCATCTCCCATGTAAGTGCCCACTATACCATCATTTGTCTGGACCCATCCATCCTCAAAATTAAATCCTCCCAAGAATTGAGAGCCTAAGGATGTGGAATACATCCTCTAGAGTAATGGTCCACTCCCCTAATGCTTGGAAATTAGAAAGTGTTCTAGGTCTACATCCCAAGTAAGAGAATAAGTCACACAGAATGTGACTAGTAGGAGTGACATGGGGCACCCATGCTATCTACTAGATGCTTACTCATTGTAGTACATCCATATCGGCCTAGGTTAGCTGATCCAGAATCCCAGGGAGCCAATCACACACTCTCTCTCTCTGCTCCAACGTATGTACTCCTCCTTCTACATTCACCAAAACATGAGAAAAGAGCAAGTTAGTAATGTACATCACATGATAAGCTCATCAAAAACATAGCAAAATATTGAAAACACAAAAAAAATCAAGTTAAGGTACATTTTGGACATTTTGTTCAGAACCGCCACCCAGTGCATGGTGGTGGGGTCCCGTGACCAGTAGGGCTGGTCCTGTCCGGCGGTTGGTCTTGGTCCTCTGATTTCCCAAAATGTGCCCTTAACCCTAAAAATGCTCAAAAATGACAAAAATGACCTTTTTGACCAAATGAAAGAATTCCCTATGGGCACCCCCCCTAAGGACTCATTTAAAATAAGAAAATTTGAAAATGTCCCCCTAGGTGAACTTTTCAACATTTTAACATCTAGGGCACAAAAAGAAAAAAGAGGAAATAACTAACTGAGAACGCATCGGTCGATCTCCCACTCGTGGAGGCATGATCACTATCTCGCAATGGTTGTTTCATTGTATTTGCATCGAAATGGTCAATGTGGGTCCAGAGCTCCAAATTCACCAAATCAACAATGCACAAATGAATTGAAAAATGAGTTTGTTTCGATATATATATATATATATATATATATATATATATATATATATATATATATATATATATATATATATATAATTTTAAACTTGTTTTGAGTGTATGTGTTTATAGGGTTGGAGCATTGCTTGGCAGGTATATTTCTACATCCCCACACAAATGGTAGGTCCTCTTGTCATAATTGGTTTAGTGTTTATTTTTCAATATTTTATCTATCTACACTTGATTCTCTTCTTCTTCTTGCAGGAAGTGGGAGCTTGGACGGTGACATTTCGACACATGGGCATGTCAGGTATAGCTTCTAACTCCCCATTTGGGAACACCATACTCAGAATCTATGTTTTACAGCCTTTTCATGGCTAAGATGCTTCTCCGAGGGGGAAATATGTATACATACCCAAAATTACACGTGCTACATTGTCGGGAAAATGGTTACAAGAATCCCCAATGATGATTCAAAATCCTTTCAAGAAGGTGTTTAAGCTCAAAACCCATTCACAAAGTGTATATTTGTAGCCTAGATGGCCTTACTTAACTTTTCCATGCATTTTTCCATCTCCCCACCTCTTTTTGTGCTTGTTTTGGCCTTCAGTGCTAGGACCGCTGCCCAAGCAGGGTGGTGGTCAAACGCCACCCGCAGTAGAGCTAGGTCTTAAGAGTAATGGTCCTACCCACTTTTTCCAAATTCTTCATGCATGTTTAAACATGTGATGATTCACTTAATTTTTTTTAGAATGCATCTATGAGCCAAATTGGCTAAAAATAGCTTTGTTTTCTTGGTTCTCCTTACTCCTTTTATTTTAAATAAGATTTAATTAGTTAGAACTGCTTCTTCTTTCCTTGTGCATGAAGTAACCTCCTAGCCTCCATTCCTATATATTCCATGCTTTTACTCAAGAAAAAGGCTTGAGAATTTTGTGTATCTTGTATTGTTTTGCTACCATAATCTCACTAGGAATTGCATAGCCAAGCTCAGATCTCTTGTGCTATCTCTCTTCTACTTGCATTGTGCATCTAGATTGCTTCCAAGCTATCATTGCTCAAGCACCATCCTCTTGTTGTTGTTCTTTGCATTCCCAATCCTTGGACTCACATGAACACTCAGAGAAAGAAAGGAAAGAACTGAGGGGACAAATACTGATACTACTAGATTTTCCAAGGTTCTTGCTCTTCTAGGTTGGAGTTGTGTATTTTTTTCTTTGTTTATCAAATTTTCAATTATGAATTGTTAATTTCAATTACATATCAAATAGAGTAGAGAAACAGTTCATTCCAATTAGCTAGATAATCTCAAGTAGATCAAATCAATAGGAATTTTTCTCTTCAACATTACTAGGGAAGTTGTGGGGAACAATAGCTTTGTTAGGGTTATGATTTGTTCTTCACTTCTGAGGTAGGGTTGGAAGGATTTTGATTGAATTAGAATAGATTTTTAGATTTAGATTCACACATCTACACAAATAGTTAGCTACATCCGGCTAATTGTTTGTATTTAATTTGTTTATTAGATTAGATGCATTGTCTAAAAAGTTAGAAAAGAGAAAAAACATTTACTTTCCATAGATTAGCTTTTTTTACTGCTTTGTTTCGATATATTGAGAAAACACCAAAAACATAGGTTATATTTCCTTTGATAGATAGTTTATTTATTGAAAGCAAATCAATTCATCTTGCATGACCATCAATGGTCCACAACAGAAAAGACTTACAGTTGTGATCCCCTAGTCCCACAACCCAATAGGCTAGAGCTAATAACTAACATTGACACAAGTTTGCATTTAATAGTCTTACACACACCTGCAACATACGCTGAGAAAATAGGACAATTAGATACATTGAATATCACTACTAATCAAGCCTACAAATTTTGGAATACTCCTAGAAATAGGGTTTGATTACATGCATGACCATATGAGGGCCTCAGCCTCAACAAGTCTTTGGTTGTGATCCACAGGTCCCGCAACCCAATGGGCCTACTAGTCAGCTAGATATTGACACTAGTTTATGCACATTGGTATTCATATCTTCACTGCTTCCACCCAATATTATTACACAACTTTCATTGTTGAACATAGCAGCCAATTAGGCTAAGAATTTTGGACAAGACAAGAAAATCACCCATAGTCCCTGCAGCTCTACTACACCTCTTGTCTTAACTTCCATGACCTTTTTGGAAACCCATACGAGGCACCTATAGGTTACTTTCCACGTATTCCATACCAATCAATAGAATCTCGGTAGAACTAGACATCGATTGGAGTCTCAAGTAGCTATCATATCAGATCGTACCATCACACCCTTTTAGGTTAGGAGAGCATTCTTTTCCTTAGATTCACAAATTCCATTATTGCGTTTCGAAGACATAAGGTTTCCTAATTAGCTTGATCGCCACCATTACTTTCACTTCCATTTAATTCCACACCGATTGTCTCGACATGACCTCAAGATTTTAGGTGAGAATAAGGTCACATGTTGATTTTCTATCATACAGGTATTCAATATTTTATTGGGGGTACCCAATAACATTAATAAGGGACATAGAGTATGCACTAATAGGCAAAGATGGGTCAACTTAGTGTTGTTGATGTGGTTGGAGCCAATAGATGCATTAATATGTAAATGATTAAATGTAAATTTATCATGATAATTATCATTGGAAAAGGAAATAACAGGCAGGGAAATGTCGGTGTGAGACCGCATCATACACATGATCCAGATGGTTAGATAGCATCATACACATCATATTCTCATGATACAGATGGTGAGACCGCATCATACGCATGATTAGCAAAAGAGTTTATTGTCTTATTGTCAATTTCTTGAGAGTCATTGTTAAAAAGATTGAGTTAAACCTTGTCATTTTCAAAGTGGCATGAATAGGAGATTCGGGAACTTGATTTTTTTATCGTCAATTAGATCTTAGAGGATGGTATGAAGTTTTAAGAATCTATTTGTATAATTCCCAACACAATGATGATAATTACAATGGAAAATTTTATTGTAATTCCTACCTTTTGGGCATGATGGGTATAACTTGAGGGGATGAGGAAGTGCAATAAGGTTATTTTCAAGAGGTTTTCTCAATATAAGATTTGGGGCCATTCGAAGGGTTCTAATGTGTGGTGAGGATATAATGAGAAAAATTCCTTAGAAGGTACGATACCATTGACATTAATTTTATTTTCATTTGGTTTTGCCATAGATGGTTTAAATGGCATCTTGTGGGAAAATGAGTGGAAGGGGATGTCTATTCCCAATACTTAATTTTTCCTATGGGTAAGATTTTGGTGTCAATAAGATTAAGAGTATGAAATAGCTTGTCAAATGAGGGACATGTTTAGAATAGAATACTTTCTGTAGAGGTGGTAGTAAAATATGAATAAATAAGTCTTGAAGTTTAAAGTTAGCAAGTATGTTTGTCATGTTACCTAGGTTATTCTTATACCTTATAACGTAGTTGGGTATATTTTCATTTAGACCTTGTTTAAGTTGTGTGAGATTGGCTTAAGAGATCTTAGAGCCAATGTTGATGGAAAATTGAGTAAGAAATGCATCCGCTAAGCGTGTGAACGAAGTGATCAAATGCATAGGTAAGTCATAGAACCAACACATTTCATTCTCATGGAAATAATGAGGAAAAATTCTAGCTAGCAGTGTATGATCATCAACAAAGTCAAGAAAAGTGACATGAAATGCTTTGAGGTGTTCTTGTGTGTTGCCATGCCCATTGAAAATGGGTAGCTTAGGGATGACAAAACTAGGAGGGATCGAGATAGGTAGAGATGGTGGTGTAAATGGTGTATGCACTCACAAAGTTGAATCTAGGGATGGTGATGCATGGGAAGTAGCTTATTGTAACTTACAAATTTGAGCTTGTAGGTCATGATAAAGAGAAGTTAGGTCTTGATTTCCAATGGATGAGACCTTCGCATATGAAAAACTAAAGGTGGTTTGAAGTGATTGGTAGGAGTAGGGACATAAAAAGTACAATACAAATGGGAGGAAGAGTAGAAGTAGGTGATTGAGAAGTAGGCATGGAAAAAGCATCATTTAATTATGCCAAGTTAGTAGCTTCTTCATGAGAAACATGTAAAAGTAAATCTAGATCTGGGAGGTCCTCAACAAGGTGATCATTGATGGCCTTAAGGCGGGCTTGATAAACTCCTCGGAGAATGATCCATGGTAAAAAGAGAAGAAACCTTAGAATGATAATGTAAAAGAAATAACATAGGAGTGTGAGGGAAAGAAGTGTCGAGTTCACAAAAATTATTAACTAAAAATGTACTAAATTAGATAGTCAATCTAATCTAGGAGGACATATAACGCACTAAAAAAATGTCTTGAAGCGATTATGTAAAATAGAATGGATAATTAACTTAGATGAAACTAAAACCCTAGTGTGTAATAAAGAAGAAGAAATGACTTAGCTAATATCCGGAGCGCGTAGAGTGTCACGTGCAGTCTGCACGAAAAAAAAATCAAAACCAAGAATGACTATGCCAAAGTGTTGAAAATTATATATTTGGATGATGTGACTATCTTGGGGCACCCATGGCCACTCTAGTCTACTATCTAGGCACCATGGTTTATATAAAAGAATTGAATCTAGTTTTTATAGGGCCAAAAGATATTTTGTAACTCTATCGTATGTCACACTCAAATCTTGGTGTTGCAATCGAATACTCCGAATATGCCAAGATGGATAAATGACCTGTAAGACCCCAAAACAAGCATCAAACCCTAAAAAAATAAAATTACATATGAACATGCCAAATTTTCCTCACTTTCCACAAGGGTGGAGTTACTTATCGAGCGTTGCACTACATCTCAGAACCAATGTAGTTTTGTGTGCAAGTGTGCGTGAACATGCCCTAGGTTTCTCTTATACTAGTCATACTTTGTGAAGTAGCAAACAATAATTATGTGTATAAAATGTATTAGAATGTGTGCATGGAATACAATAGAATCCCTCCCTATGAAGTGTGTGTTTATGCGGGTCTCCTAACTTGTGACTTGATGATGATGGAGCTATGTTGATGCCTTTGCGCAATAGATAGATGTAACTCTAGACGGTGTGATAGTAGATAGTGATGCTAGGTCCCTCATTATGGTATCATCACTTTATATTTATAGGGTTCTCTTTGTCCTATTTTTTAATTAACCCGAAAAGATCGACCTCACAAACTGTGAGACAATGATGAAAACCAAGCTAGAAAATACCCAATAAAAGATAGGAAAGTGTAAAAGGGACCAGAGCGTGCCAAAATGGGACCCCTGGGATTAGGACTAAGATGACACATGATCTTTGGAAATCACCTGATAGGTAGATGTTGTTGTCCAGTAAAATAAGAAATAAAATAATTAAAAATGAGAAAAAGGATGGGGGTTAATTATCACTTTCTTTCTTTGAGAACCATCTAAATAGTAGTATGAGACCAAGATAAATAATTTCCTAAAGCTGCAAGATTTTGTGAGTAGACAAGGTTTCAAAACTATAGACTAAGATGGATAAAAATATTTGGGTATAAAATTTTTAGCTTTCTGTTAAAGAGATAGCTTATGCAAAAGGATTATTTACCATCGGTAAGATTTGAGGCAAAACCCTAGGTAAAATGATCGAAATGGTAAATACCATCACAAGGATGAGACACAAAATTCCCAATAGGAAAAAGGTTAACTTGTGGTGTTATAGGTAAGTATCATGAAGATATGATAATGGTATGATTAAGATATATGCCAATGGATGAAACAATTAAAATTGTTTTTAGATTTGTTAACCATGAAAGAAACCTTACCTAACGTGGAGAGAACTCTTTGAAGAAGTTGTTTCTTCTTATCTTTTTTAATGTTTGAATAATTTTTTAAAGATGGGTTTGATATGAATTTTTACTCTCTTTTATGTTTTTAATTTTTTATGAACTTTGGCAGATGAGGGTTAGAAATGGACTCATCGGGAGATAGTTCTATTTTTTTGAAAATTGAATGTTTCGACATACGAGACTTGGGTAGATGAAATCCAAGTCAAAGGAGTAGCTATAAGGATTTTTAATGTATACATGTTTTAGGTAGTAATTATTTACAATACTTGGGTATATGAGGTCCAAGTCAAAGGAGTGAATCAAAATATTTTATGAGTCCTAAATTATGATACTTAGGTAGATGTGATCCTAGTCAACGGAGATAATCCTAAGATTTGAGGAGTCCTAATTTACAAGACTTTGGTAGACAAGATAAAAATCAAAGGATAAAATCCAAAGATTCAATGAGTCCTGAAATATGAGACTTGGGCATATGAAATCCAAGTCAATGGACTAAATCACAATATTCAATGAGTCTTGATTTATGAGACTTAGGTAGATGAGTTCAAGTCAAATAAGAGAATCGAAATATTTGATAGTTCTGAAAAAATGAGACTTAGGAGGACAAGGTCCAAGTAAAAGGAAACAATTGAAATATTTGATAGGTCATGGAGTATGAGACTCAAGCGAGATGAGATTCAAGTTAAAGGATGTGTGATTAGATAATTCTTTTGATGATATCGAAAGACTTGTGTGATGGTAGATGAGGATTTTCGATGTGGGAAATATGTTTAAATTCATATTCACATAAGGATGTGATGAAATAAGTATTGATATAAAGATGTATATCTAAGGGTTCTTATAGACCATATCGATCAAATATTAAATGGCACCCCTTCAAGGTTGTGAATTAGTTGATTTGATGAAATATTTGTAATTAAATTGTGAAAAGCTTGTGTAGGGATATTCTGGGTATCTTCACCTTGTAGAGTGTATGCATGTAGAAAAATTGATACATAAGGGTTATCATTGAAGATATTCCTACAAGATTGATCATTTGAGGAATTACAAACACGAAAGGATGTGTTGTTGTAAGTGTCGAATCTTGTGGTTTTTGTGTCACAATAAAAGGACTAGGGATGTCATCCACATGAGCTAACATTGAAATGATGGAATAAAGATTGAAAATGTTTGATGATGGAACCTCTTTTGTAGAGTCTATATTTATATCAAGGGTCAAAAGGGAGTCTTTAATCAAGGTAAAACTCTTGTTTGATGTTGGAAGGTTGTTGTCCAAAATAGGTTCAATATCTGTTTGAATTGTAGAAAGAAAATTTAAAGAAGAGAAATATTAGTTTTGATTGAGAGAGACTTGAATTTTTTTTTCATGATCTCATTGAGTGTTAGTATGTACAATATTTTGACAACATTAAAATATTCTTGAGAAGTTGTGGTAGTTGACATGTCTTTAGTTGTGATAGCTTTTTGTTAATATTCATATAGATGACTATATCATCAAGTAATTCTTAGACATAATTATTAAATCATGCACGCATCTATCTATTGAGTGGCCATCAATGCAATGAAAATTAGGATACATATTGGTTTTTACTAATATGGCTTATATTCTCCCATGAAAAATTATTTTTGATTAGTTATCTTAGCATTCTAGCCTTTACTAAGTAATGAAATATGCTTTAAAGATATTTTCTCCGAGGGGTGTAAAATGATGTTTGAATTTAAGAGGAGTAGTGTCTTTGCTAGGTTATATGAATGGATTTTGGTTTATTTTTCATGTATGTTGTGCACATGTCAATTATTAGTGAAACGATCACCGAAGAGATTGTGGTTGCAGTCTATATACCTAGATTTATCATGAGAATTTCTAGGGTTGTTATTACTATGCCTAGTATATATTAAACAAGTATCCTTGTACTTGTTTCATATTAGTGAAGTGACAAAAATAAAACAAACAAATATAAATATGAGATGCTATATAGTACCTCTACATGGGATGACGATTGATACATGCACAAATGAGAGATCCTCCTCACCGCAAGCTAGATGACCTGCACAAAAAAATAACTCAACATGAAAAATGGATCAAGTAAATAGATGGGTGGGTTGCCTTATAAGGTCATTCATGAGAATTGAAAACTTCCTAGAATGGATGTTAACCCACGTTCATGATTAAAATAAGCAAAATAAATTGGTAAATTATATGTAGTATATAACTAAATTGAAATATAAACCTGAAATGCAATAAAGATGATAATGTTTAGATCGATATAAGAAAATCAAACCAAAATTTTGCAAGTTGAAGAGGACCGATATTATAGGGCTCTGTCGATGTTGACTAGAGGGGACCAAACAAAATAGTGTAAAAATGCAAATTTGAAGGCATTGGAGGAAGATATGGAGTGGTGATGAGGCTAAGGTAAATAAAATGAACTGTAAGAGATATAGAGCTTGACTTGATAGAAAGGATGCAAGAAAATTATAAAATTTGATGATGGATGCAATGAAAATTGATATGGTCGATGATGACCTGGATGAGTTAGCGGAAAGTGGATATGATAAAAGAGATATGAGGTGACAGAAAGGGAAGAATGAAATGATTTGTAATCTAAAGGACTATGGGATCATTAAGAGCATGATCGGAGAATATTGAATGACAGGAAAACCAATAAGATGGGAACTAGGTCGATGGAGACAGGAAGATCTAGGGTTTGGTTGAAAAGTATGGATAAGAACAATGATCTTTGGATGAAAATGAAGATCTAAAAGGAAAGAGATAGGGATCCTGGATGATTTTGAACCTATAAACGAACCGATAAGAAAATGGATCATAGAATTTGCAATAATATATCTAAGCATGCAAGAAAGAAAAAGGTCTCCAAATGTTAAAGATTGAAGCACAAGATCTCCAAGGTGATGATAACAGCTGTAAAACCTCTTTATTAGGCTTCTCAACTAAGGAATTTTTTTCCAAACCATTAATTTTAGTTTAAACATTCAACAAATTTAATACAAAAAAATTAAATTCCATCATATTAAAGTTGTAAATCACTTAAGTTATCTTACATTGAATGAATAACATCATTTACAACAACTATTGAATTATTTCAGCATTATTAATTATCTTGATGCCTTCAATGATTAATAGCTTACAACAATTAATCCAACATTAATTAATGTTTAGAATCCAATAGGACAAGATATGTTAACCATGTGCAACCTGAGGGTTCAAATGCTACCCGATCCCTCAAACACTCATTATGAGCTAATATACCTAGTATATCTTTTTGTAAGACATTTTTAAGTTACAAAGGATGTGTATCCTCCGAGGAATAACAAAGTTTAAAGAAGAAATGTTGATAAGAAAATTCAATTAGTATCTTCCACTACCACGGCCATAGTTTAGGGCATCATGCTAGTTATCCTAGTTTTGTGACTACACACAAGTCACATAAAACTTGTCCCTCCATTCACCACACAATCATCTCATTCATAGTATCAAGATTATTTCCATTCCTAACTTATTAATTTTATTGTTAAACTTATTAAGTTGTCATGTAGCTAGTTACTAAGATCACACACTAAAGCCACAAGTATCATAACTCAGATTTTGGGTCATGCAGCTCATGCCGATACCACTTTGAGAAGCCTACAGGAAAATATGCATCCTCATAATGACCTAGGTCAGTAATTTTTCACTCCTCTACCTCGTATCCAACCTAAACACGGGTGTGGGTATGACATGTAATACTCGAAAATCATTTCGTGTTACTTATTTTTGTGTACTATACATAATATCAACTAAATCAATTTACATTCATGATGCGATTGTGACAACTAAGCCTCTGCGACATATAATTACAACCTTTCATGAATTCATGGTTATATCTTTATGATATTAAAGTTACATTTGATTTATTATCGTCATTCATTATTAATCAAATCGTAATGTTGAGATATCATTATTCATGACTATATCTTCCATATTAACATGGAAATAGGTTGCCTCCATTTTCCTATGATAAATTCTTAACATATGATTAATAAATATTCATTTATTTTTTAAACACCATTAAATGTGTTGTCTTATTAATTAAATTTGTAAATGTACCTTCACAATGGTGTTTTTCATTACTTATGTTAACACAACTTAATCCTTTCATAGGTAAGTTTCCTGCCATCAATAATCGATAGTTTAAATCTTAATGCTTTAATCAAATAAGATGAATTTATATCTACCTAGTTGTCTAGGTGAATAGATATACTTCATCGTTATATTTGTCTCTTAAGTAAATGCCCATGTTCTTTTGTTTCCTTACTATTTTATTTTTAAATTTTTATCTTACATTTGAACTTAATCATCCCTAAGAAAGGTTAAGATCCCAAGCCACCAAATTCATCCATACTATTAAGTAATCAAAAGAAGATTTCAACCTATAAGAGTTATTTATCTCCTTTTAAACTATGTAGTTTATAACCCCGTAATGTAAACATTTGTATCCATATTAAGATATCTCTCACCTCAATAAGATTACTTATTTTCAAACCATGCATGTTTTGTATTAAAAAAGTGATAAACAAAAGCTTAATAAATCTTTCATCAATTGATCAAATTTGATTTCAATATATTGTTTCATAGCCCATCAAAAACTACTGAAGTGTCAATTTACATTAGACCCAAGTCCTTTAATAGTTTCAAAGGAAATATTTCACTACTCAAATCAAATTACATTACTTTACATGCACAAAGAATAGGTGCAAATAATCAATGCATGTCACAATAGCCTCGTTATTAAATTTGGCATGCCACATTTCCCTATAACTGAAAAAAATAATGCACAACATTGTATATTGTCATTTCTATATGAACTAGCATGGTATTGTTGTTTTTAATTGGTAAATGGAGGGTTTTTCACAGGGGTCCCTACCCTATTACAAAAAGAATCTACAATCCAGATATGACCATATACATTTATGAGTAAATAATAAAATGCACATCGAATACAACTATAGTTTACAACATAAAACTAGCCCAAACCCAATACAGAACAATCCGTAACTAGAAAAAAAAAAAAAAAAAAAGTACAATAACATAATATTGTACTTACTTTCTACCTTTTCCATTGAGGCCTCTTATGTTAATCTTATGAGGTTTTTTTGGGACCTTTAAAGTCCATTTTTTTAATTTCTTGCTGCAATTTCATTGTCTATGTTTCTTTTTCTCCTCTTTGTCAAACAACTTTCCTCTAGTTTTTCATCCCCTACATTAGATTTTGGGGTTTTTGAGCATGCAAATTATAGGTTATTTCTTTTCCATTTAATGGGGTTCATAATGGTATTTATTTCCTCGTCTTCTTATGATTTTCTCCTTACCCTAGATATTTTTATTCATCCGGAAGGCTGTTTCCAATCCTTCCTTGACTTCATTCTATCGTTCTTATTTCCTGTTCTTGATGTATTTCTTCTTGTCTTTACTCGATGCTTCTCTTGATTCTTCGTGAGTCATTTATAATTCATCTTTATTCTATATTTCATCCTATTTCTCTATCTATATGAATGGTATAAGGAGATCAATTATCCGTGTTTTCTTGAAATAATCCCCTTCCTCCTATTTCACTGATTCTAGATTGTTTTGTCGAATTTTGACAAAACATATAGGGTAACGGGTGCGGGAGGAATACCTAATGAAGATGATGATTATATTTGGTTATGTGCATGTTGACTCCTCGATCCACAACTGGTTTTGAGAGTTTCCTTTTGGCTGGGAGGAACTACCTGAAATAGAAAGCAAGATCACCAGAAAGAGTTAAATAGTATATACAGTGGACTACCTAGCATATGCTAGATCCTAGAAGTGTGGTACTTCCTGGAAGGCTATCAATCCATTATTTTAAACAATTTAATGTGAGGAAAAATTAAATGCCATCTTACTATAATCTATAAGATTTAGGTATCTCATATAAAACATAATAAGAAATATCTAATTCAATAGGCTAAATTAAAACGAGATCCAGGGGTCAGGTAAATGGTTTCGGGCTTTTCAGGTCTAGTAGAGGTCTGGGAAATGTCACAGGAAATTATGGGTAACTCAGGAACAAGTAGGTAGGTTATTATTAGAGATGTATTGGTGGATATAGAGACCGATGTCGGTCTAGGGGTGACCGATGACGGTTAAGGGTGACTAATGCTGGTCACTGAAAAAATGATAGAGGGTCAAGAACAGAGTTCTGGAGGAGGTTTTTCAAGTTGATAGGGAGCTGAGAGGGATATTTATGAGGTTTAGATTGGATATCGGACAATGGGTGGATCTAATGGGGTTTGGATGGAGCTAGGATGAGCTATGGGTTGAGTTTGGAAAATGGTGGCATGAGGCCAATGTGCATCGTGGGCTAACCGATGCCGCGTTAGGAAGAAGCGATGCCGATTCATTGTGGGAACCGGGAATATCACAGAACAAGTTTTTGGGTCCTCTTTGTGGTTGCACAAAGGGGCTTGGTTGATTGGAATGAGGAATCAAGTTGTTTAGATGGGGTTTTACAAGGGTTTGATGGGGGTATGGAGGGAATGCTACCAAAGGAGATAGGTAAGTGGTTGTGGGAGTAAATAACAATAGAGAAAGATGAAAATATTAGAACTAATGAAGTGAATGAGATGAGCAGAGGTTCTACTTACTTGGAATCTAGGCTTGGATGCCTATGAATGAAGAATGGAGATGATGATGAGTGGTTGGATGCTATGGAGGAATCACCAAGCATTGGGGAGCTCTTGCATGGGCTGCATGTGCTCTCCTTCTTGCTAGACTGGATCATCTCTATGCTAGAATGAGTGCTAGATGGTTGCTGGATGATTACTCAGTGAGTGCTAGACATCTGTGCAAAAGAAAATTCTTGATCTCCTCCTTTGCATGCATACCCATGTTCTCTAAAACTACCAACCTCGAGGATGAGGTTTCCCTAGGGAAGAAAATCTCACTAACGGTAGTTTATGGTCTGACCGGCGTCGATTTAGGGGTAACCGACATCGGTTAAGGTGGGATTCCCTAAGTTAACTAAAAATAGGAGATCATGGCTATAACTACTGCCAGATCTCTCTATTCCTCTAGACAAGAGTAGAAGTTACCATTTGTGTCTACGGGAATGAGGTTTTGGCATTGATTTTTAGGGTGTTGGTTAGGTCTTAGTTAGTTATGGGAACATACTAAGAATAGGCTTAGGGTGAGGTGGCTAGGTGAGGTGTCTTGGTGATGTGGAGGGATGGGTATTAGGTAATTAGGATAATTAAATAATAGCTATGATGAGGATAGAGATTAATTTAATTTAAATGAATTAAATTAATATTAGTGTGGGGTGAAAGGGGCCATGGTTAGGTAAGTGTGTTTAAGTTGATTAATTAACAAGGGGCTAAGGGGAGTGTGACCTGATTTTGGTGTCTACATTTTTCCCCTTTTTGTTGCGTAGCTTGTATTGGTAAGTGACAATAAAAAAATAAGATGTGGTTGCCCCATGTGTGGGTGGAGGTGCTCCCCCTCAAGCTAGGAACTGATGAGGTGGCAGACTGAATTGGTGAGTGGATTGATAAAAGTGGATGTGATGAAGATGTGTGAAAGAATGAGGTAATGGGGGAAAGGTAAAATTGGGAAAATGGGTAAATGGGCTAGGGTCAAGGTAGTGGCAGTCAAATGCACACACTTGTATAAAGCGTAGTAGAATGGTACCTGTTGAAGAGCTTGCAAACTCTACATCATCTAAGATCGATAGGCTTATCTAAACAAGGTCAAAGTGATTCCAAGTATCCGAGGGTATAGGATATGATCGGGAAACTAAATGTAGGTCGGTATAGGAATGTTTAGGTATGTTTGGCACACCAAAGTTTGGGTCAGGATAAATGGTCACAAAAAGAGGCAAGGTAAGGTCAAAGGTCAATCAAAATAGGTAACAATTCCGTAAGGTTATATCAAACACATGGGGTCAAAGGTCACTAGCGATGGTCCAAGTCCAAGTATCTAGGTCATGGCATGGGTAGGGCCAAGGCATGATTAAAATAAGGAGGCTCGAATATAATAGGAAAAATATAGGGTAATGTGGAGGGGTAAAGTTGTCAAGGTGGTATAGAAGTGAGCTAAAAAGGTCTTCAGGTAAGTGAAGTAGGGGTAATAGGTAGTAATGAGGCTAAGCAGGGTAATCGACATTGGTCAAGACCAGCTGAGGTCGGTCAAGGCTTACCATTTGTAGTTTTCTAGGAAGACGACCATCATTGGTCAAGGATACTCCATCACTGGTCAGGTCAATAGGGGTATAAAAAGAAATAATTCCACGTTTTTAAAATTCATTTGTGATTTTCAAAAGAGAGAAAATGACAAGAGAGAAGGAGAGAGGAATAAAATGACCTGAGGGCTTTAGAAAAGCTGTGTTGGTGAGCCATGTAGGCAACGAGTGTGGATTGATTAGTAGGGCCACAAGAGTGGGGTGTTGGATTCGATTGGTTGGAGATTCAGAGAGCATTCGGCGATGGCGGAGGTAGGAGAGGGATCGGGTGGACTAGTGCAGCAAAGAACTTGAGGTACCACCATGTTGATGGCAGTGGGATGAGGTAAGATCTAAAGCCTATTGTTGGTTGTTTAGTGAAATGGGGAAGAAGTTGGGTAGGTGGGAAATGGGGTTTTGGGGGAAAATTGAAATTTGAATTTGTAAGGAAAATGGATGAAATGGGAAGGGGGAAGGGTAGGAGATAGGTAAAAGAGGGGTGGGAAGGGGTGTGAGGGGTTTGGGGGAGGAATGGGTGGGTAGAATGAGGAGTGTGTAGAGAAAAGGGGGTTTGGGGTCACGGTGGTCACCACGATAGTGACCAATGTCGGTTCCACTATGGCCGGGCCTCGTGGTTGTGGACCAGTATTGATTACAAGGGAGGTGACCGATGCCATTCGTAGTGAGAT
This sequence comes from Taxus wallichiana var. yunnanensis, assembly GCA_018340775.1. Lineage (NCBI taxonomy): Eukaryota > Viridiplantae > Streptophyta > Pinopsida > Cupressales > Taxaceae > Taxus > Taxus wallichiana. The sequence goes on from CM031236.1 coordinate 386,585,481, forward strand.
CGTGGTTGTTCAAGGTTAGACTGGGTCGATCGGTCTTGACTAGCATCGGTCCACATGGGGATAAACAAGGTAAGTGTAGTGGGTAGGGAGAGAGAGGAAAGGGTAAAGGTAGATAGGGAAGGGTAGGGATAGATAGGTAAAGTGGCGAGGTAAGGGTATGGGTGTGGGTAAGTAGGTTAGGTCAAAATGTGGGGTCAAAGGAAAAGGGAAAAAGATGAAGACTTGGGGTATGGGTAGATAGGTTCGGTGGAATTTGGGGTCAAAGGTAATGGTAAAAATTATAGATATGGGTAAGTGGTTAATAATGTGATCATTTTGTTGGATGTAGGTGAGAGATCAGTTACGTATGAGAGATAGGGTACCACCATTTCTTTTGGAGGTACGAGGGAGCATGACGTGCAAGGAGTGGCATCATGTGGTAGAGGTGGGCCTGATTGGGGTTAGACGCTACTAGCATGTAGTCTGGGAGGTGAGTTTGATGGTTTCCCTCATCGACAGATGGGACTTGGTGACCAATACCTTCCATCTGTCGATGGGTGAGCTCACGATCACCCTAGAGGATGTCTACAGGATCCTGTGGCTATCGATATCAGGGAGGTAGGTGTAATCGATATCGTCAGAGGCATATGAGGAGTTATTAGCACTAGTACTCGATGAGGGTGTGGCAGATTTCAGTTCCATAGCACAAGTATGAGCTATGGAGTGATGTACAGAGCCCACCCGAGGAGATGAGGGTGGTTGTATTGTTGATGGAGGTAGTGTGTTATTTTGTGCTAAACCTGCCAAAAAAAAAAGGTGTGTGGCCGTAGGTATGCCCCGAGAAGATGCATTTATACCGAGATTGGTGTGGGTGGGGTATAGGTGGTGGGTACCATCCATGGGAGATGGCCGAGGCATGCAAGCTATGTATGATATAGCTTATTACAGGAGATTCTTTGGAGGGATTGTCTAGATTGGAAATCATTCGAAGGCCATATGTGAACTTCCCCACATATAAGGGGATGGTAGAAGAGTTGGATGGGCTTCAAATCTATAGGTTGATATAGGGGAAATGAGTAGGAGATCATGAGTTGATACCTATAGAGTGGATCGAGTGAATTTTCGAGCTGTTTCAGGATGTACCACTACCCTTCCCTCGATATAGCAAAGACGATGTGGAGAGACCGATGTATCCACCTTGATCTATAGTGCCGAATGGGTAGGAGGAGGATCCAAATGACACGTAGATAGATGATGTTGGGGTAGCAGATGACTATAGATAGTGGTGGGCGGAATAGTTAAGAGTAGTACCACCGAGGCTAGGGTAGCCAGATCTAGCCACCATCACCATTTAGAGAGACACCCTCTAGGGGTAGGTGGCGACCCTAGTGACCTAGTTAGGGATCATGCAAGGGCAGCTGATAGGTATAGAGGCATAGGTTGCCACATTACAGGCATATATGGCCATAGTGTAGGCACAGGCAGGACAGGGACAGGTACCCACCCAGGGTGGAGATGGAGAGGAGGGTGAGGGGATGGGGGGCAGGTAGCTACCCTATAGGTGTAGGTGATAGATTTATAGGTCTAGTTAGTCATGATGCAAGGATAGGTTATGGGCTTATAGGATTAGTCGACAACAAGATACAAAACGAGATAGTGGCCTTTCGTGCCTAGATACAGTGCAGTGGCGAGGCCGGTTGTACCACACCGGAGGTTCGAGACGGGGTTCCATTGTATAGGTAAGGGCAGGATAGGTTCGAAGTCGATGGCATGGCCATAAGGAGTACCTACAGGCCTTTTGAGAGATACCTTGGGTGAGGCATGGTATTATCATGATCACCTGCTGGAGGTTGGGATTACGCTCGGTCATATGCATAGTATAGAGCCCAATAGACCTCAAGTGAGAGGAGTTCCCACACTCAAAGTGAAGAGAGCACATGTGGTGCTGGGGATCCCATAGATAGGTTCATGGTGAGGCGACCAACACACAGAGGCTAGCTCCAGATGCAGGGCCTTCAGGGGCTAGGCCACAAACATTGTTATTAGCGGGACACCGCATAGGGGCCGAGGAGGAGACAGGTGAGACAGAGATGATGGATACTCATCAGGGAGATGCCTGATATCCATGTGCTCCACCATTTTGTAGATATTTGTATTTTTGATATATGCCATCCTGCGTGCCGAAGATATTTTGTATTGTTTTATTGTATATGATACCATCCTGTGTGCCGATGACATTTTGTATTGGGTATCGGCCTACGTGCCAACGATTTTGAGAGATTCTCATGATTGGATATCTATGTATATTGTATAGAGACACACATATTTGTTTATATGATGATATGGATGTGATTTTGATGATTTGTTGGTGTTTTATGAGAATTTTAATTTTTTCGTGATATGGACGGAAACTAGGTGAGTGAGGCATGATGGAGTCAAGTTGGTTTAGGCATGGAATGAGTCAGGTTATAGGTATGGATTGAATCAGGTAATAGGTATGGATCGAGTAAAGTAATATGCATGATGGAGTTAGGTTAGTTTAGGCATGGATTGAGTCAGGTCATAGGTATGGATCGAGTCAGGTAATAGGTATGGATCGAGTCAAGTAATATGCATGATGGAGTAAGGTTGGTTTATGGTTTGAGTTAGGTCATAGGTATGCATCAAGTTAGGTAATAGGTATGATGGAGTCGAGGTTGGTTTAGGCATGGATTGAGTCAGGTCATAGGCATGGTTGAGTTTAAATTTGATGAAGTTTTGATTTGTTATTTTGTGCAATGAATGATGAAATGGGTCATCTTTGAAGATGTTTTATAATATAGACATGATGATGGTAGAGAAATGGTAATCATAATAAATTTATGTTCTAATGATGATAAAAATGTTAAGAAAATTATTGTTTGTTTTTTTTAATTTACAATTTTGATATAAAAAGGAAATTAAGTGGGGTAGAATGTAATTTAGGAAGATGAAAGATGAATTGGTTAGGGTAGAGAGTGTCCGAGCTAACCTCCAAGGGCCCCATGCCCTCGATTTCTACCTACATAGTCTTGGTGAAAAGGGACCTCAGGCCAATGTAGTTCTTCCATAAGCTAGGAAGATTATGAGGAGGTATGAAAATGAGTTGGTAGGTTTTAGGCATGATTTGGGTTTAGGTTTGTTAGGTGTGGGTGAGTTTTGGGAAACTTGGTATAGGTGATTTTTATTGTGGTGGAAGAATAAGATTACCCCAAAGGTAAGCGTTGAGGACCAAGTCTTGTATAAGGTAATCAATATGTAATAAAGAAGGTTTAAAAGATAAGAGGGGGAAAGAAAGCCACCTGATTGGTTAGGATCATACCAAGTAGGTCATACCTTAGAGGAGGTGATGAATGTAAGACCCTAAAGACATTACATGATTGATTGTTCTAAAGGTGAATAATAGGCACATGATCACCAAATGTCATAGTTCCAAGAGGTCCCTTGAGGTGGTAGGAAATGGGAGTGTGAATGGTGAGAGGGGTGAAAGGTGGTTAATTTTTATATGGTATGAGGTAGCATGCTCTTTGGGCAAGAGATCTAAGGTCACAATGGGCAAGTCCATGACTAAAAGGCTTTCTGTGTTGACTTGTATTTGAGATAGATTGATTGATGTGGGAAGTCTATATGGGATGAGGAAATTAACTCCTTGAGGTCTTCGTGAAGCTAATCGATGCGGGAAGCTTTAGATTCTCCCTCTCCATTTTTTTGGGAAGAGCATTAAATAGCTATCCTTCAAGGGACTAGTCTATTTATAACAACAATTGTAGAGAGGAAGATGTCCTTTGAGGGAGTCATCTTTTTATCGAAATTTGACTCAAGTAGTTGGGTCCCATGTGAGGGATTTGAAGTCATGGACAAGACCAAGGTGAAGAATAGGATTCTTGTTTAGAAAGCAAGGTGAAATGATCATGGTATTTCATATAAAGGTATACAAAAGTATGCATGAGAATCATGCTATGTGCGTTCCGTGGTACACATATTCAAGAGAAGATAATAAGTGATAGGTACACACATGATTCTTTTTAATTGTTGGTGAGGTGTAATAAGTGGATAGTACTCAAGGGATGAGCATGGAAAGAGGAAAAAGGTGAGTTAATACTAAAAGTCAATAGTAGAAAGGTCAAAGATGCAAGGCATTAAGGGGCTCAGTTCGGTTTACCATCGAGTGAAGATAAATGATAAGCACCTGATCCATAAGTATAGGTCATGGTGTATGGTCCAAGCCAATTAGGAGAAAAAATTGCCTCGTTTACTTTTTTTTCTACTTTGGTTATGTGTTGATTTTCTTTCAGGACAAGATCACCAACATGAAAGGTTCATTCATGGACATGTTTATCATAGACACGTTTGATACGTTTTTGTAAACTTGAAGGTGGTCAAGGTCGTTAAGACTACATTTTTATAATAACTCAATTTGTGCTAAACGGTCCTAAAGAAAGTCGTCATCATTGAGCATGTCATGGAGAGAAATGTGGAGTGAGGGAATCTAGACATCAAGAGGTAGAAAAGTCTCTGTATCATGGACCAGAGAAAAGGTTTGGGCAAGAGTGGAAGTATGGATACTAGTGCGGTATGCCGATCCTTCCCAAAGATCATTAACCACTTTCATGAGAATTTTATTTAAGGTTTTGTTAGTGGATTTGGATTGGCTTTTGGTATATGGGTAATAAGGTGATGAGAAACTTAATTGAATGCTTTGAAGGCGTCACAAATTTTTCTCAATTTTTTTATTTTTGAATTATTTTCATTATAAGTGATGAGACGATGAGGAACACCAAAGTGAAAAATGATGTGATGATTGATGAACTCACATATTCTCTCAGCTTTCATGTAGATGAGTGGTATGGCTTCAACCCATTTTTGTATTATTTTGTAGCGGTGATGATCCATTGATGTCATTGGGAAGAACGTGGGATTGATCTCTCGATAAGATCCAAACCTCATTGAGAGAAGGGCCAAAGGTCACGGGTGACTGTAAGGCATGACTGGGTGTATGATGAAGTTTGGCATGTTGTTGGAATTTTATACAATGCTTGACATAGTCACAAAAATCATAGTTAAGGGTTGGCCAATAATAGCCTAAGTGAAGAATACGATTAGGAACAAGAAGGCCATTCAAGTCACCTCCACATATGCCATCATGAACTTCCTTAATGGTATAAGGAATTTCAAAAATCATGAGGCATCATAAGAGAATACCATTAAATCCACACTTATAGAGGAGGCCCCCCATGATGACATAATGAGAGACCTTTTTAAGGAAGGCACGTTTTCCATTACGGGTGAGATCAGGAGGTAAGATGGAGAGAGAAAGATAGTCAGAATATTGTTTATACCAAAGGTCACTTGGGTCAAAGGTGATGGTTCCAATGGAGTAAACATCATGAGGTAAATAAGAGGGTGATTGGAGTCATTATATGGTGAAAAATATTTTAGAATTGGTAGGTGAAGTGGGTATTTGAGAAGCCAAGTATGCCATGGTATCCATAAATTTTTATGTTGAATGGGGGATGGTTTAAAGGGCATAACGATCAAATGTGGTCAAAATTATGTCTACATGATGTTTATACTTTTAAGTATCTCATTGTGACATTGGTATATACCATTGACTTGGTTTATGACCAATTGGGAATCATCAAAGATGTCGATTGATTTGACATCTAGGTGTAGGTGGCTTGAGACCTAATACGAGTTCTTCGTATTTAGAAATGTTGTTTGTACAATCAAAATCTAGTTTGAAAGACAAAGGCATGGGCTCACCATTAAGTGGAATAAGGATAATACCAGCCCCACCCCAGGTTGACACTTGGAACCATTGAATAAAAATGTCATTTGATAGGAAGGTTTGTCGCCATAAAGGGTAGACATGACTCATCCGGAAAGTCAAAATTAGAGGGTTGATCCCCAAAAATAGGTGCTTCACCAATTGGTTAGTGATAGCTTGGCCCTTGATGGAATTTTGATGAATAAATTCATCATCGAGGTTAGATAAAAGCATAAGCTAGTGTGTGGCACATTTATTTTGATAAGGTTTGGCATATATGATGTGTAAGGGGTTGGTGTTTTTCACAACATAGGTTTTTGGTTGAGTAGATAATGGTGGAGTTTTGTGGTAACAAAAACTAAGGCTAAGTAAAATTTTTGGGATGGGTGTATCAAGTTTTGAAATCCAAAAGAATATGGCTTATGTAATAAATTGTCTATTCCCTGTGTTGTTCATGACAATGAGCAAGCATGGCCCCTAAGGAATGATCGGTAGTTGAGATTTATAGGTAGATGGGTTGATCATCTTTAGGTGGGATGAGTACGGGTGGTTGGAGAAGGTATTTTTTAAGGCCTCAAAATATTTGTGGCAGTCATCATCCCATTTAAAGGAGACATCCTTCTTGAGAAGATGATGAAATGGTTGACACCGATCAAATAGTTGTGAAATGAAATGGAGAATAGACTACAACTTACCTTGCAAGAAAGGCTATGGAGTTGCCCAAGGTTAGTGGGCAAAGGAATTTCTAGAATGGCCTTGAATTTAGCAAGGTCAACTTCTATACCACATAGGGAGACAATAAATCCCAAGAGTTTTCCGAGAGGACCAAAAGACGCACTTCTTGGGTAGAAGGTGATTGCAATATTTAATGAGGTAGTCAAAGATGGTTGTTAGGATGGTGAGGTGCTCGAAGTGGTGTTTAGATTTAGCTAGGAGATGATCCATGTAATCTTCCAATATATGATGCATGATGTCATGGAATATGTAAGTCATAGCCCACCGATATGTGGCACCAGCTGTTTTTAAGGCCAAATGGCATGACTCAATATTAGAAGGTACCCAAAGGGGTGATGAATGTGGTTTTATGTTGATCCTCTAAGGCAAGCAAGATTTGGTTATAACCCGAGAAACCATCCATGAATGATAGCATCCCATGACCACCAAGAAGGTCCACCAGCTTGCTCAATAACGAGTAGAGGGAAGTCATCTTTAGGGTAGGCTAGGTTGAGGTCACACAAATCTATGAAAATGTGGAGTCCCTCTATCACTTTAGTGATAGGGACAATGTTAGAAATCCAACCAGGATAATCAATCGGTAAGATGAAGGAAACAAAAATAATGTGTTGATGTTCTTCTTTGATGAGAAGGCCAATGCGAGGGTGTATTTTCCTCGCTTTTGTTTAATGTGTTTGGCATCGGGAATGGTTACGATATTTTGGACCACTATGGTGGGGTCAATACTAGGCATGTCTACGTAAGACCAAGAAAACACATGGTTATGATCTTTGAGAAAATAAGTGATGGCTTCTTGTTTAGAAGCATCTACAGATTGACCGATATTTAGGATGTGTGGGTCATCCCGAGTATTAATGTTGATCTCGATATTCAATTTATTCAACATGCTTTTCATTTCAGAGGGTAATGACCGTGAATATATGAGTTTTTAGACCACGGTAGTGAGTATAGATTCATCATCTTGACATGAATGACGTTAATTCAAGGCACGTATCATCATTGATCATTTTAGGATGCATGAAGGGAAGAGAGGAAGAAGCCTCACCCTCGCGTTGATAAGTAAGAGGTCCTAAGGAAATGGTGTTTATGAAAAAAAAAAGTTAGGAGGGATGGATCCTGGATCCACTGACTACTGTCGAGAAAAGGTGGTGATGGTGGTGAAGAAGGTGGAGAAGGGCTGATGTCCTTAATGAGTTCAATACTGCACTGCTTCGACTGGTGGTTCAAGAAAGCCAATACCACTACAGTCGTTATGTTTGTGGGTAGTACATGGAATAATAGTATGGTATCCTTGCTCATAAAATTCAAAACCAAAACCCTTCCACACACATTGGTGTAGGAAGGTGTGGGAGAAATGGTGATTAGTGAGTGACTAGAAGTCAACAGAAAATGGGTGGGTTTGTGACGGTGGTTTGGGTGTGTAAGTGGTAGTATCAAGTCCCCATAGGTGAGACTAGTACAAAGGTGAGGAGGACCATAAAGGAGGTGTTATCCTATGTGGTGATCATAGCAAGGATGTTGGTGAAGATTTCCATACTCTTATGGAGTAAGGAATGTGTTAACACTATATAGGTGATATTCTCCAGAGTGAGGCGTTGAAAAATTCCTTCCAAGGGATCGGTGGTTGGTATGTGGGTAGTTGGATAGATGTTGTGTCGAGGTCAACTGGAGGTGGAGCTAATGGATTGGGAGGATGATGGGTTGGCCATGGAGGTTGTGGCAGTGGTAGGAATGGAGGAGGTATGTGTGGTTGAGGTAGTGACTATACTGGTAAGTGGAGGTGTAGGTGAAGTAGTAGTGGTCATGGAGGTAGATGCCTTAATGGGTATAAGCACATCATTGGGTTGATAAAGCATGTTTCATGTTTTAAAAGGTGATGGATCAGATGGAATAATATAGGTGTGTCCTTCATGCTCAAACTTTACACAGTGATGTAAAGTGGAAGGAACACAACCCATGACACGAATCCAGGGTCTGCCAAGCAATAGGTTATATTGAAATTCCCCTCCAAGACATAAAATAACTTTGGAATAGTATGAGGTCCCATGCGATCATGGAGGATGATGGTGCCTAGTGTAGAGGTCATAGTGTCATTAAATGAACACAACATGATAAAATGTTTATACATGTAATTGTCAAGTATGCACATTTGAGCCAATGTATGGGATGAAATTATATTAATTATTACACCCCCATCGATCATAACATGTCTTACATGTATATCATTGATGTCGACAGAGATGAAGAGAGCCGGGTCTTAGTCATTAGTTTGGTGTGGTGTGATCTCTTCCTCCGAGAAGCTAAGGAGGCTACTTGGTGAGTAGGGTGAGGTGTGGATAAAGGTGGAAATTTGGTGAGAGAGGCTACATGATGGGGTATGATAATAGAGGCTATGGGTGTAGGGTCATTGAGTAAAACCTCAATTGATTACAAGACTTCCATGAGAGCTTAACGATGGGATTATGATGTTTGGATGAGGTCATATAAGGATATTTTGACGGAGGATTCGTGTATTTATTTGAGCATGAAATGATGTGTGATCCCATTAGAAATAGGATATGTGGGGCCATGAATAGTAATTTTATGTGTGGGTGTAGATGGTATGTTGGGTATAGAATTGGTTGGTGAGTCACTTGCCTTTTCCTTTCCTTTTTCCTTCTGAAGACGGGTGGAAACATGGATCATGTTGATTTGAGGTGAGTTGGTAAATGGAGAAGGTGTAGGATGAGTGGTATAATGACATGACGAGATAAAACCTACCAAGGAAAAAATCCTTGTGAAGTTAGCTGGATGTAATGATATTTAGGTGATGGTGTGGCAAGTTTTCGGATGTGAACCATGATAATTTTGAATCTTAGGGGTGGCTTTAAGAGTTGAGGGGATGGAGTTCATGGTTATTGAGTAGGAAGTGAGGGAAGGAATATGGAAATGGGTGTTAGTGAAACAAGGTCATCATTGAGAAGATCATCATCATCAACGTTTGCTTCGGAGGACACAACTAGATAAGAATGGTTTTCAAAGCCTTGCAGTTCTCCACATTGTGCCCTAGAACATGATCGTAGGCACAAATTTTAGTGTCATCGAACCCTTTTGGCTTGGGTTTGAGGGGTCATAAAGTCGAAGCGGTGGTAATGTGATGACATAAGTCTTAAGGAGGTTGGGTAATTATTTGGCCTAGGACCCTGCTAGTGGGTTACAATGGGAAGTGAAAGTGGGTTTGGGCATAGGTGCGGCTGATTGTTGAGGAATGGTCTTTAGGGGGAGTGGGTTAACCTATGGTTTTGGGTGCTAGATTAGTCTTGGGTGTTGGTAGTGTTTGCTTTGGTAGGGGTATGGTAGATAAATGGGCGGGAGGGTGTATGGTTGTTTTTACTACCTTATTTTAGGGTAGCAAATTTTTGTCTTTGGGTTGCACCTTCTTAGGTAAAGGTGATAGGGGTGTGCAAGATCTAGAGGGAAAAGTAGATGGGGAAGAGGTTGAGTTACCTAGGGGGATAACAGAGGTGATGTGAATGTAGATGACGTGGGTTGTGCATAGGGTGTGAGGGATAGAGACTAAAGTGTCGTGGGTAGCGAAGAATTCTTGAGGGTATTAGAGGTATGGGTGGTAAAGATGCTATAGGTGAAGTTGTAAGTCATGTCGGAGTTCTTGGTTATGTTAGAGGTTTGCAAGGAAGTAATGGACTATTTTTGTTTGGTTTATTGATGAGTGGAAGTTTCTTCACCGTGTTGGAAGGTTGAGGTCTTAGGATGAATGTAAAGGGTGAAGGTGATAGGGTATATGAGATCTAGAGGGAAAAGCGGATGGGGAAGAGGTTGAGTTACCTAGGGGGATAATAGAGGTGTTGTGAATGTAGGTGACGTGGGTCATGCACATGTGGTGTGAGGGACAAAGACCGAAGTGTCGTGGGTAGTGAAGAAGTTCTTTGAGGGTATTAGAGGTATGGGTGGTAAAGATGCTATAGGTGCGGGTGTAAGTCATATCGGGTTCCCTGGTTATGTTAGAGGTTTGCAAGGAAGTAATGGACTATTTTTTTGGTTTATTGATGAGTGGAAGTTTCTTCACCATGTTGGAAGGTTGAGGTCTTAAGAAGAATGTAAAGGGTGAAGGTGATGAATCGTGTGGTATAGCCAAGTATGGGTTCTATAGGCTTGCTTATTTTGTTTGGGTGCTAGAGTAGGTTTGATGTTGAATTTTGAGGATGTAGCTAAATCTAGTTTGATAGGTGGATGAGTAAGGCTGGTGGTTGGGGTGACCCCTAAGGTAGTAATAGGTTTAGTCAAGGAAGATGATGTAGGTGTGGGTTTGGATTTAGATGTATGTTGGGTTATGGGTGAGGGTGTATGTTGAGTTGTGATGGGTGTCGTGGAAGAAGTTGTGATAGAGGTGGTTGTGCTTGGTTTGATTGGTTGAAATATTTTTGGGTAGATAGTGGAAGTTTTGTCACCTACATCTTAGATGTTTCTTTGAATATTGATGAAACAGATAGGGTAACGGGCATAGGAGGAATATTGTTGGAATGTTGGATGATGGGTTGTTGTGTGCGTGTTGAATCTTTGATCCACAACTAATCGTGAGAGCTTCCTTTTGGCTAGGAGGAACTACATGAAATGGAAAGCAAGACCACCAGATAGAATTAAACAATATATGTCATGGAATGCCTAGCATGTGCTAGATCGGGAAGTGTGATACTTCCTAGATGGTTTTCAATCCATTGTTTAAAACAATTTAATGTTTGGTAAAGAAGTAAATCCTATTGTAATTTGAAATGATTTAGGTATCTCACTTAAAACACAATAAGAAAGATATAATTTAATAGGATAGGTTTAAATAAGATTTGAAGGTCGTAGTTGTTTTGGGTCTCTGTAGGTCTGAAAGAGGTCTTAGGCAGGTCACAGGTGAGTAAGGGTGATGTGGGAATAGGTGGGTAAGTCACATTCTCGGGGTGTATTAGCGAATACTGATGACCGATGTCGATTAAGGGTGATTGACGCAGTTTGGGAGTAGTCTTTGGTTACTATAGATAACTTGGAATGCCACAAAATGAGCTTTGGATCTCCATTATGACCGCACAAAGGACTAGGTCAGTTGAAGTGAGGTATTAAGTTGTTATGGATGGGATATGACGAGGTTTTAATAGGGATGTGGAGGGGGAGTATTATAATGAGGTCAATGGGTGGCTAGGGGAACAAATGATGAAAATACAATAATGGAATAAGTGAACCAATGGAGTAAACTATTCTACTTAATTGGAATTTAGTTCGGATGATTTTGATTGAGGAATAAAGGTGTTGGTAAGAGGATAAATTCTATGGAGGATCACCCAACATTAAGGTGCTCTTGCATGGGCTGCATGTACTCTCCTTCTTACCCGATTGGATCAAATATTTTCTCGGGGTGAGTGTTGGATGGTTGTTGGGTGATTGTTGGATGTATGTACAAGAGAAAATTCTTGATCTCCTTCCTTACATGCGTGTTCTCACTTGAAACTTGTTCTTTAAAGATTTGATATCTTTCTAGAATGCGTCAAATTTTTCCAACCTCAAAAATAAGGTTTTTTTGGGGGTTAAAAGGTGACTGACGGTGGTTCCAGCTCAACTGGTGTTGGTTAAGGGTAAGCGGCATCGGTCAAGGTGGGATTTCCTAGGTTTACTAAACTAGGCGGATCTCCTTAATTTTTCTCGGGATCTTGTGTCATTTTACCCATAGATTAGACCTGGAAGCTTCTTGTAAGTATGTTAGAATGTGGTTAGAGGGAATGTAGGCATTGATTTTTAGGGTTTGGGTAAGACTTAGTTAGTTGTGGCAACTTACTAAGAATAGGTCTTAGGGTGAGGTGGCTTGATGAGGTGTCTAGGTGAGGTGTATGTGTGGGTATTATCTAAATGAAGATATTTAAATAATAAATATGGTGATGATAATGAATTAATTTAATTAAATTAATATTAGTGGGGTGAATGGGGCCATGGTTAAGTTAATGTGATAAAGGTATTTATTTTTCAAGGGACCAAAGGGGAGTGTGACCTAAGTTTAGTGTCTATATTTTGCCACTTTTTGTTGCGTAACTTGTATTGGTAAGCAATGCTAACAAAAAAAAAAATTGGTTGCCCCATTTTGGGTGAAGGTGATCCCCTTCAAACTAGGAACTAACAAGGTAGAAGGGCGAAGTAGTGAGTGGTTTGAAAAAGGTGAATGACACGAAGAGGTCGGTGAATAATGGGGGACAAAGGAAGCAAGGTCTACTTGGGTAATATAGGTAATGGGTCGGGTCAAAGGTAGTAATGATTAAATGCACACACACATATAAACTACAACATGCTACCATGTTGAAGAGCAGAAAACTCTACATTGTCTAAGGTCGATAGGTTTATCCAAACAAGGTCAAAGTGATTCCATTATCCAAAGTGTAAGATATCGTTAGGAAACACAATGTAGGTCAGGTGTAGGAATTTTTAGGTATGTTTTGGTACACCAAATGTAGGGTCATGATAAATAGTCATGGAAATAGGCTAGGTAAGGTCATTAGGTAAACAACATAGGTAATAGTACCACAAGGTATAGTGAATACATGAGGTCAAAGGTCACTAGCGATGGTCTAGGTCAAAAAATATAGGTCACGACATGGGTAGGGACGAGGTATGGGTACAATAATGAGTCCCCAAAAGAGGAAGAGGGTAGGTGATAAATGATGAGGTATGGAGGGTGAGGTAAATGGTCAAGGTAAAGGTAGGGTGGGGTAAATGATCAAGGTAAATGTTGGGTGAGGTAAAAAATATGGAGGGATAGGCATGGTAATAGGGTAATTTTTTTTTGGGTTTTGTGTAAGATAGGGTGACTAATGCCGGTCGAGGTAACCAATGCCAAGTATAGTGCAACTGACCACGTTAAGGTAGGGCACATGATTAATTCGGTGAAGGTAAAACCGGTGTCGGTTAGGTTGGGTTTGTTATAAAAACAAAAATTATGTTTTTTGTTATTCGTTTGTCATTTAGCAATTTGAGAAAACGAAAAAGAGAGAGAAAAAAGGAAAATTGTCTAGATGAAATAGAGTGGTGAGTTGGTGATCTGAGGAGTGGGTGATTCATTGTTGAGAGGTGGGTCCACAAGATCGGTGTGTGTGATTCGATTGGTTAGAGACGTGGGTAGAGATTTTGTGATGGTAGAGGACGGAATCACCATGACGATGTGGCAACACGATGAGGTAAGCATCCAACTCTTGTTGTATTTTGTTAGATAGATTAGGTGATTTGTAAATTTGGTATTTGGGTTTTTTTTTAATTATGGGTGGGGAAAAATTAAATTGGGAAGATGGGAGGGTAAATTAGGTTGAATAGGAGGGGGAGAGAGATAGCTAGGAGAAGAGGGGAAGGAATGAGGTTTAGGTGATTTTAGGTGGGAGAAGTGTCAAGGTAGGAATTTTTGAGAAGGGAGGGTTTGGGGTTGAGAGTTTTCATCGTGATAGTGACCGACGCCATCGGGTTGAACTCGGCATCGGTATTATTGAACCTGGTATCGGTCACGAAACAAGTGACCGATGTTGGTTTAGGGGTTATCGGGGTTAGTTAGAGAGAACTAGAAATGACTAGGTTTTGGAGAGTAAGGAGCCAAAAGTGATGTAGGTTAGGTGGTCAAGATGGGTAGGGTTAAAATAGGGTCCAAGAAAATGATAGTGGGTGAGTATGGGTGTGATAAATTTAGAGTAATGTGTTGTTGGTGTTGGATGCATGGGAGAGATTACCTATGTGTGCAGGGATAGGGTTCCACCCCTACTCATGATAGTTCACAATGCAATAAACCCCGAGGAGATATAACATCCGGAGGCGGTGGGCCCGAGTGGGGTCTCATGTTATGGGCATGTATTCTAGAAGCCTAGTTTGATGGTCACACTCATCGATAGATGGGATTCCACGACCAACATGTTCCACCTACCGACGGGTGAGATCACAGTCACCCTGGAGGACATGTTCAGGATTCTACGGCTACCCATATTGGGTACACAAGTCTACTCTATCTCCTCCGCCCATTCTCGGAGGAGATGTTGTTGATGGTGTTTTGAGAGCAGATGGCGAGCTGACCTTCCATAGCACCATCTTGCGTTATGGAGAGATGTACCTAGCTCATTTAGAGGAGATGAGGTTAGTAGCTCTATTCATGGAGACAATGTACTACTTTGCACTACGAGATGTAGAGGGTGGGTGGTTTCCCTATCTTTGATGGGGGTATTACACAACATGATGATAGACTAGACCAACTTTTCATGGGTGCCAAAGCATTCCTAGTGTAGCTATATAAGGAGTTATGGCCATATGGATGGTTACGCAAGTTCGAGACTATACTATACCTTTTACTTTTGCCTGTTTGGCATATGAACACATTGTCTATGTGTGGCCAGCAGGATTCCCGAGTAGATGCATTTCCATTGAGATTGGTGAGGGTGGGGTACAGTGAAGGATGCTTACTATTGGAAAGTGGAGATAATACTGAGCCCACACATGATGTGGCCTATTTCTAGTGTTTATTGGAGGGTTTTTCTAGAGTGGACATCATATGGAGGCCGTATGTGGACTTCCCATCATATAGGCATATGCATGATGAGCTAGTTGAGTTGCAGCCACTCGAGATTGATACAGGTTACCGTGTCGGGAGTATGAGATGATGCCAATGCACTGAGCTAGTGGCAGTTGGGCTGCTACAAGACATACCTCCGCCCTCCCGCAATACAAAAGAGATGATGTGGAGAGGCCCTTACCTTTACCACAGTGGATAGTTCCCATAGGGAAGGAGGAACAGAACTTGATAGTTGGATTAATGATGCCAGTGGTTACAGACATATAGATTGTGGTGGGCGACACATTTATGAGCCATACCACCTAGAACGGGGCATCCAGATCTAGCCACCATCATGCTATAAAGATACACCCTACAGGGGGTAGGTGGCTACTCTGATTACCCAATTGAGTATGGTGCAGACACATCTTACGAGCTCAAGGTAGAGGTGATTGGAGTTACATATTCAGTGGCCAATCTTTAGGCCCGAGATGGCCAAAGGTGGGGATGGATATGGAGAAGGAGATGATGGTTGGGTGGGTGCCTTATAGGCATATTTTTATAGGGTTGCAAGGATAATTAGCCACAACTCAGGCACATCTTGGGGCCTTACAAGCTCGAGATACAAGAACATGGGAAGAGGGCACCACCACAGGCACCGAGAATAGGGTCCCAGTTCACATGCGGAGGGGGACAGTGGTTCCACAGACAGGTATAGGGGCCGAGGCCTATGGGGCCACCACACACCATGCATATGTCCAAGTTACATGGATGCCCTAGGTGAGGTTGGATACTACAAGGATCGTTGATGGTGGCCGGGATAGAATTTCTATCCTTCGCAGAGTACTAGGCACGTGAGGACTTGAGTGAGAGGACTAGATCCTAGACTCACAGTGTAGAGAGCACAGAGGCCAACGAATTCCGAGGCCGAACATGGAGAGGCCACTAGCTCACGGAGACCAGATCCAAGTGAGGCACTAGTACGGACTCACCACCACCTATGATGGGTGGGGAGATGTTAGCAGGTCACTACATAAGGGCCGAGGAGGTAGAGGGTACATGTGATATAGATATGGACAATATCCATTGAGATTCTTGATATATGGCCCCTACTTTTTTATGTATTATAGTTTTTTTGATATATACCAGCCTACGTGTCTGAAGATAGTGAGGATGTATGAGAGTTTGTATTGATTTATTATTTTATTGTATATGAGACCGGCTGCGTGTGGATGAAATTTTGTATTAAATATTGGCCTACATGCCTACGATTTTGAGAAAGATATGATGGGATATCCATGTACATTGTATTGAGACACATATTTATTTATATGATGAGATGGATGAGATTTGTGATTTGTTGGTGTTTTGAGGGGACTTTTGATTTGTTGTTGTGATATGGATAGAAATTATGTGAGTTAGGCATGATGGAGACAAAGTCGGTTTAGGCATGGATCGAGTCAAAGTTGGTTTAGACATGGATCGAGAAAGGACTTAGGCATGGTGGATTTAGGTTGGTTTAGGCATGGTGGATTCACGTTTGTTTAGGCATGGTGGAGCTAGGTTGGTTAGTGTTATGATTCATTAATTTGGGCAATGAATGATGATATGGGTCATGTATACAATGCTTTATAATAAATGTATGATGATGGTAGAGAAATGGTATTCATAATAAATGTATCTTGTGATGATGATAAAAATGTTTAGCAAATGTCATTTGTTTGGTTTAATTTCCAATTTTGACATAAAAAAGGAAACTAAGTAGGGTAAAATGTGATTTAGGAAGATGAAAGATGAATTGTTTAGGGTAGAGAGTGGTCGAGCTAACCTCTAAGGGCCCCATTCCCTAGGAGTGCTACCTACATAGTCCAGGAAAAAAGGGACCTCAAGCTGATGAAGTTCTCCTATAAGCTAGGGAAGAATATGAGGAGGTATGAAAATGAGTTGGAAGGTTTTAGGCATGATTTGGGTTTAGGTATTTTAGGTGTGGGTGGGTTTTAGACAAATTTGTATAGGTAGTGTTGATTGTGGTAGAAGAAGATGATTACCCCAAAGGTAAGTGTCAAGGACCAAGTTCGTGAAATGTAATCAATACGTAATAAAGAAGGTAAAAGATAAGAGGGGGCAAGAAAGCCACTTGATTGGTTAGGATCATTTTGAGTAGCTCATACCTTAGGGGGTGATGAACGTAAGACCCTAAAGACATTTCATGATTGATTGTTCTAAAGGTGAAAATTAATCACATGATCACCAAATGTCTTGGTTTCCAAGAGGTCCCTTGAGGCAAGAGGAAATGAGAGTGGGAATGGTGAAAGGAGGTTAATTTTTATATGGTATGAGGTAGTATGCTCTTTGGGAAAGAGATCCGAGGTCACAATGAGCAAGTTCATGACTAAAAATATTTCTATTTTGACTTGTATTTGACATAGACCGATCGATGCGGAAATTCTTTATGGGTTGAGGAAATTAACTCCTGAGGTCTTCGTGAAGCTGATCGATGCAGAAGCCAGTTTCTCTCATTTTTTTGTTTTGAAAGGGATTTACATATATTTCCTTCAAGGAAGTAGTCTCGCTTTATAGCAGCAATTACCGAGAGGAAGATGTCTTTTGAGGGATTCATATTTTATTAGAATTTTGACTAAAGGAGTTATGTCCCAAGTGAGGTTTTTGAAGTCATGGACAAGACAAAGGTGAAGAATAGGATTCTTGTTTAGAAAGCAAGGTGAAACGACCATGGATCTCATCTAAAGGTAGATGAAAAGTATCCATGAGAATCATATTATGTGCAAAGTGCTATGGTACACACATTAAAGAGAAGACAACAAATGATGGGTACTAACATGATCCTTGTTTAATCATTGGTGAGGTATAAAAATTGGATAGCACTCAAGGGACGAGAATGGAAAGAGACAAAAAGTGATGTAGGACTAAAATTCAATAGTATAATGGTCAAAGATGCAAGGCATTAAGGGGCTTAGGTTCATGTTTAGCATTGAGTGAAGTTAAATGATAAGCACCTGATCCATAAGTATGGGTCATGATGTATGGTCCAAGCCTATTAGGAGAAAATTTTCCTTGTTTACTTTTTTTTCTTCTTTTGTTACATGTTGATTTTCTTTCAGTACAAGGTCGCCGACTTGGAAGGTTCATTCATGGAAACGTTTGTCATAGGCATGTTTGATACATTTTTGGTAAACTTGAAGGTGGTTAAGAGCATTAAGATGACGTTCATAACTCAAGTTGTACTAAATGGTCCTAAGAAAAGTCATCATCATTGATCATGTCATGGAGAGAAATGCAAAGTGAGTGAATCTGGAGTGTGAGAGGTAGAATAGCCTCCTGTATCAGTAGACCAAGAAACTGGTGTGGCAAAAGTAGTGGAAGTATGGATACTAGTGTGGTATGCCCATAGGGAAAAAGGAATGTGCATATGCCAGTCCTTTCCTATATCATTAACCACTTTAATGAAAATTTTATTTAAGGTTTTGTTAGTGGATTTGGCTTGGCTATTGGTTTGTGGGTAATAAGGTGATGAAAAATTGAGATGAATGCCGAGGGTGTCACAAATTTTTGCAATGTTTTGTTTTTGAATTATTTTTCATTATCGGTGATGAGGTGATGGGGAACACCAAAGTGACAAATGATGTGATGATTAATGAACTCACATATTTTTTTGGACTTTGTGGAGATGAGTGGTATGGCTTCAACCCATTTTGTGTAGTATTTGGTAGTGGTAATAATCCATTGGTGGTGTTTGGAAGAATGAGGGTTGATCTCTCCGATAAGTTCCAAAACCATTGAGAGAAGGGCCAAAGGTCACGGGTGACTGTAAGGCATGACTTGGTGTATGAGTAAGGTTGGCATGTTGTTGGAATTTTACACAATGTTTGGCGTAGTTGCAACAATCATGGTTAAGGGTCAGCCAAGAATAATAGCCTAGGTGAAGAATACACTTAGCAATAGCAAGGCCACTAAAGTGGCCTCCACATATGCCATCATGAACTTCCTTAATTGTATAAGGAATTTCAGAACTTGTGAGGCATCATAAGAGAATACCATCAAATCCACGTTTATAGAGGAGCCCCCATGATGATTAACAAGATACATTTTTAAGGAAGGCGCATTGTCCATTATGGGTGAGATTAGGAGGTAATATGGAGAAAGAAAGATAGTTAGAATATTGTTTATACCAAAGGTCGCTCAGTCCGGAGCGACAGATTCGATGGAGTAAACATTGTGAGATAAGTAAGAGGGTGATTGGAGTCATTATACGGTGACAAGGATTGTAGAATCAGTAGGTGAAGTAGGTATTTGAGAAGCCAAGTAGACCATGGTATTTGTAATTTTTTTGGTGGAATGAAGGATAGTTTTAAGGGCATAATGGTCAAAGGTGGTCAAAAGTATGTCTACATAATGTTTATACTTTTGAAGTGTTTCATTACAACATTGGTATATACCATTTACTTAGTTTATGACCAATTGGGAATTACCAAAGATTTTGATTGATTTGACATCTAGGGTGTAGGCGGCTTAGAGACCTAATACGAGCACTTCGTATTCGGCAATGTTGTTTCTATAATCAAAATATAGTTTGAAAGATAGAGACATGGGTTCACCATCAAGTAGAATGAGGATAATACCAGCCCCACCCCACGTTGACACTTGGAACCATCGAAGAAGAGTGTCATTTGATAGGTGGATTTTTCCATGGAAAGGGTAGTAACTAACTCATCCGGAAAGTAAAAATTAGAGGGTTAATCCCCAAAAATAGGTGCATTGGCCAATTGGTCAGCGATAGCTTGGCCCTTGATGGAATTTTGATGAATGAATTTGAGGTCAAGGTTAGATAAAATCATAAGCCACCATGCGGCACACGATTTTGATAATGTTTAGCATACATGAAGTGTAGGGGGTCGTTGTTGGTCATAACATAGGTTATTTGGTTTAGTAGGTAATGGCTGAGTTTTGTGGCAATGAAAACTAATGCTAAGTAAAGTTTTTAAGATGGGTGTATCAGGTTTCATAGTCCAAAAGAGTATGGTTTATGTAATAAAATGCCCACTCTCTATGTTTTTCATTGCGATGAGCAAGCATGGCTCCTAAGGAATGATCGGTAGCTGAGATGTATAGGTAGAAAGGTTGATTGTATTTAGGCGGAATGAGTACGGGTGGTTGGAGAAGGTATTTTTAAAATTTTCAAAAGCTTTGTGTAAGTCATCATCCCGTTTAAAGGATACATCCTTCTTGAGCAAATGATGAAATGGTTGAGGTGATCAGATAATTATGAAATGAAATGATGAATAGATCTGTAACTTACCTTGTAGGCTACAAAGTTGTCTAAGGTTAGTGGGTGGAGGTATTTCAAAAATGGATTTGAATTTAGTAGGATGAACTTCTATACCATGTAAGGAAACGATAAACTCCAGAAGCTTTCTTGGGAGAAATGCAAAGACACACTTATTGGGATGAAGGTGAATGCAATATTTAATAAGGCTATCAAAAATGGTTTTGAGGATGGCAAGGTGCTTAGAGTGGCATTTAGAGTGGGTGAGGAAGTCATCCACATAATATTTCAATATACGATGCATGATATCATGAAATATATAATTCATACCTGCGATCTGTGGCACCAGTGTTTTTAAGGCCAAAAGGCATGAATCGGTAGCATAATATCCCCCAAGGGGTGATGAACGCAGTTTTTGTTGATCCTCTAGGGCAAGAAGTGATTTGGCTATAACTCGAGAAGCCATCCATAAGTGATAGCATCTTGTGAGCATTCGTAAGGTCAACTAGTTGGTTAATACCGGGTAAGGAAAGTCATCTTTTGGGTAGGCGAGGTTGAGTTCATGGAATTTCGTGAAAATACGGAGTCCCCATTGCCTTAGTGACATAAACAATGTTATAAACCAAACGAGGATAATCAATGGGTAATATGAAGGAAATGGAAAGAAGGCATTGAATTTCTTCTTTGATGAGAAGGGAAATGCAAGGGTGCATTTTCCTCAGCTTTTTTTTGATGGGTTTGGTATCGAGAACGATTACGATATTATGGACCACTATGGTGGGGCTAATAATATGCATGTCTATGTAAGACCATGCGAACGTGTGGTTACGATATTTGAGAAAAGAAGTGATGGCTTCTGTTCAAAGACCATCTAAAGATTGACCGATCTTTAGGATGTGTGGGTCATGAATGTTGATCTCTATAGTCAATTCATTCAACACATTTTGCTTCTTAGAGGGTAATGACCGATGAATATATAAGTCCTCTGCACCAAGGTAGGTGATTATAAATTCATCATTCGACATTAAACGACGTTAATTGAAGGTGTATCGTCATTTCAGGATACATGAAGGGAAGAGAGGAAGGGCCTTTCCCTCACGTTGATAAGTTAAAGGCCCAAGGGAAATGGTGTTTATAAAAAAATAAAATTAGGAGGGATAGATTCTGGATCAATCAACTCCATCGATGAAGGTGGTGATGAAGGTGGAGCGGGTGAAGAAGGTTGAGAAGGTCGATGTCCTTGATGATTTCAATGTGGGCCTGTTTGGTAGGTGGTTCAGAAAGATGATACGACTACGATCGTTATGTTTATGGGTGGTACATGGAATGATAGTATGGTGTCCTATTTCATAAAATCCAAAACCAAAACCATTCCTTACACATTGGTGTGGGAAGGTGTGGGAAAAAGGGCGATTGGTGAGAGACTGGAAGTCGGTGGAAAATGGGTGGGTTTGTGATGGTGGTTTGGGTGTGTAAATGGTACTATCATGTCCCCCATAGGTGAGACTGATATGAGATGAGGAGGACCATAAATTAGGGTGAGGTGTGGATAAATGTGGTAATTTGGTGAAAGAGGCAACATGATGGGGAGATAATGGAGGCTACGGGTGTAGGGCCATTGGGTAAAACATAGATAGATTGAAGAACCTCCATGAGAGCTTGATGATGGGATTCGAGGTTTGGATGAGATCATATAGGGAAAGTTTGAGGGTTGATTGGTTTAGTTTTTGAGAATTATGCGATGTGTGACCCCATTAGAAATAGGGTATGTGGGGCCATAGATAGTAATCTTAGGTGTAGGTGCAGATGGTATGTTGGGTGTACGATTGGTTAGTTGGTCACTTGCCTTTTCCTTTCCTTTATCTTTCGAGCATGGGTAATAATGTGGATCATTTTATTTGAGGGCATGTTGGCAAATGGAGAAGGTGTAGGGTGAGTGGTATAATGACATGATGGGTAAAAACCACATGATGGAGGAGAAAATCCTTGTGAAGTGAGTTGGGTACAACAACATTTAGGTAATGGTGTGGCAAGTTCTCTGATGCGAACCATGTTAATTTTGAATCTTGGAGGTGGCTCTAGGAGTCTGTGGGGGTAGAGTTCATGGTTTTGAGTGAGCAATGGATGAATGACTATGGTAATGGGTGTCGGTGAAGTAGGGTCCTCATCGAGAAGGTCGTCATCATCAAAGTTGGCTTCTAAAGGACACAACTAGATAAGGATGGTTTTCAAATCCTTGCAGTTCTCCACATCATACCCCTCGGCACACAATGGTAGGCACAAATTTAAGTGTCATCAAACCCTTTTGTCTTTGGTTTGAGGGGGTCATAAGGTCTGAGTGGCGGTAATGTTATAACATTACTCTTAAGGACGTTAGTTAATATTTTGGCATAGGACCTGTTAGTGGGTCTCAATGGGAAGTGAAAGTGGGTTTTGATGTGTAGGTGCGGTTGATTGTTGAGGAATGGTCCTTGTAGGAGGGAGAGTAGGTCAAGTTATGGTTTTGGATCTTGGCATGGTCTTGGTTTTGATCGCGCTTATTTACGTAGGGGTATGGTAGATGAATGGGCGGGGGGTGTGGTTGTTTTGAGTACCTTATTGGGGGTAGCGAAGTTTTTCTTTGGGTTACACCTTCTTGGGTAAGGGTGATATGGGTATATGAGGTATAGAAGGAAAAGAAGATGGGGGAAGATGGTGAGTTACCCATAGGGATAACAAAGGTACTTGTGAAGGTAGATGATGTAGTTCATGCGGGGGTGTGAGGGATAGAGAGTGAAGTGTAGTAGGTAGTGAAGAAGTCTTGAGAGTATTAGAGGTATGGGTGGGAGAGATGTTGTAGGTGTAGGTGTAAGATGTGTCGGGTGCCAAGGAATGTTAGAGGTTTGCGAGGAAGGGATGGGCTATTGTGTTTTTGGTTTCATTGTGGTGGAAGTTTCTTGACCGTGTTGGGAGGTTGAGGTCCTAAGACAGACAAAACATGTGAAGGTGATGCGTGCAGTGTGATTGGCACCACTAGGGTATGAGTTATATGGATTTGGTTCTTTGTTTGGGTGTCGGAGTAGGTTTGGTGTTGAATTTAGAGGATGTGGCTAAATCTAGTTTGATAGGTGGATGAATAATGCTTGGTATGGGGTGACCCCTAAGGTGGTGATAGATTTAGGCAAGGAATATGATTTAGGTGTGGGTTTGGATTTAGATGTATGTTGGGTTATGGGTAAGGGTGTGTGTTGAGTTATGATAGGTTTTGTGGAAGAAGTTGTAATATAAGTGGTTGTGCTTGGTTCAATTGGTCAAAATATTTTTGGGTAGATAGTGGAAGTATCAGTAAGTGACATCTACATCTGTGTTGAGACCAGAAGTAGAAGATGCCCCCACAATAAGGCTCTATCCACATAATCTAGGTGATTGGCCAAATGTGAGAATGACACATATGTAGGTGGAATTAATGAGGACATAATAGCAATTCCTATAAAATGTGTCTTAGACAAGGAATTGGCTAGCTTTGGCTTTCGTGGGTAAGAGACTCAAAAGTAGGTCTTCAGGATCTTGGGTAGCTGATGGAGAATGCTCACCTAGAGGCAAAGGTATATCTACTGGATCCGTGATAGGTGGAGGAGAAAATGGGTGCTCCTTTGTAGGTAGAGGAGATGATGGGTGCTCCTCGTCAGGTGGAGGAGATAAAAAGTATCCTCCATGGATTGAAGAAGTACTATGGGTGTCGGTTCTCTAGGTGGAGAAGCCAAAGGTGAAATGGTCTCAATGTTAACGGAAAGCTCCTCCATAGGTGAGGTAGGAGGTGAAAGTTATTCCTCCGTGGATGGAGGAATAAGTGAGGTGGGTTCGATTGCAGAAGGAGGACTTGAGGATATAATTTCCTCTATGGAAGGAATATGAGGAAATTCAGAAGCAATGAGTGCATCGCTAAAAATAGCGTGGACCTCGGGTATGGGTATCATGAGTTAAGGTCTCAGCGGTTTGATCAAATTAAGGGGCATGATTGGGAAAGGTTTTCTTGAAGATTTGTAGGTTTTGATTAGCAAGTGCATTAGGATTATCCATGGTTAACTCACCTCTCTCAAGCATTTCTTAGACAATATTTTTGAAAGTGATGTGATTGTCGTCACTATGACCCTTTACTCGATGATAGTTACAGTAAATTTTATTCTTTATACCATGTGGGTTTGGGGCGAGAAGGGTAAAAACCAGTGTGTGGTTTTATAGGTGGAAGGGTGATGGTCCTAGCTTTAATGAGCTTTTCTAAGATAGAAGAGTAAGGCTCCCTAATTGGGGTGTATTTTTGTTGTTCTTATCTGAATTGAAAAGTCCGAATGGCTGAAAAATTAGATGAGGGGCTAGCCTGATTTGATGGATGACTTGGGCTGGCTTTAAGTACCATTGTGCTAGTTGTGCCCTTGGCCTTTAAATAATTGTTCTACGGTTTGGAAGAAGAAGAGGTATCATTCGATTTGAATGTTGAATTTTATTATGTAATTATATTTTCTTCTCTTCGATAGCCCAAATCTCTAGCTTTCGTGCCATGGTGAATGCTTCATCGAATGTTAGAAAATTTTGGACATATAGGGTCAGCGAGATATGTCTAACACAAGACCAATTGAAGAGCTCAATGAGTTCTATTTGTGGTAGTTGGAAGGTGACCGATTAGTTAGGCTATGGCAGTGAGTAACAAAATCAGTGATAGATTCATCGTCATACCGACACGTGGAGTATATGTCAATCATGGTAACCTTCGTGATGATATTGAAGGAAAATTGATCTAAGAAGGCTTAGTCTACTTGATTAAATGAAAATATAGAGTTTCTAGGTAACCCAATATACCAATCTAACGCAAGTCCAACAGAGACATGGGAAAGGTCCTCGGGAGTAAAGCATCATCATGGGTGATTAGGTAGCACCTATGTTTGAAAGACCACAAATATTGTTTTGGGTCTTCCTTCCTATTGAAACAATTGAATTTAGGCATTTGCCAATGCATGGGGTAGGGAAAAATAGGAATGGATGGGTGGATAGGCTCATTACAAATATTTTCATAGGTGAGAGTATTACGGGAGCTAGAAACTGATGCCTCCAATGTCCGCATCTTTTCCATCATCAATCTATTTAGGTTGTTGGTAGGTTGCGATGATTGGGTACCTCCTGTAGCAGTAAGAGGTTTGGTGTTGGTAATGTAACAAGGGTGGCACTCTAGTATATAGTGCTACCGTGTAGGTAGATTGAGAAGGAGGTAGTTAATTAGGGGTTACGTATCAAAAATGAATAACATATGAAAAAGGAGGCTATTGATAGTACATATATGGAGGTGGAAGATTCACGGTGACCCTAGTGGCAATGGGGGCCAAAGATTGGGGAATAGAAAGGACCTTGTTTTGAAATGGGGTAGGGGTCACTAACATGGGAGGTGGTTGTGTACCTACGGTATATATGAGACAATAGGGGTGGATGAGATTGTGTTTTGAGGGGTTGTCAAAGGTATGGTTGATGTGGCGGCAGTGCAACAGATGTAGGAGATGTTACAATCATAGTAGGTATAGGACCTAGTTGTGAAATGACTAGAGGTAAGGTAGATATGGGTAATCTAGATCTAGATAGGGCTAATGAAGGAGTGGGAATGAGAGTCGGGGGATAGATATAGGCATGTCGTATATCAAATGACCCGAGGCATCTCGAGTGGATGAGTAGGAAAGGTAAAACTGCAAGGTGGCAAGGTTTTGGTTAAGGAGTCATGTGAACTCCTCATATCTGGTAGCAATAGTGATAGGTTGGATAGGATCCATGGTGGGTGATAAAATGGAAGGTGGTGAAGGGCTAGGTGGGAGTAGTTGACAATTGGCATGGAATATTTGGGTACTAGCTTGTCAACGTGTCAGTACCATGTGAACAAGTACTAATCAAGTTGGGTTGTTCTTATGTAAATGACATAGAAAAATAGTAGGAATATGAAGAACATGTGGTAATAAGTGGATTAGGTACCAAATGTCAACTAGAAAGTGACACAGGCTAACTGATGCCAGTTAGGGTAAACGGATGTTAGTCACTGGTAATCGAGGTTGGTCACCTGTGGAAAGTGGACAGTTGGTCAAAAACAAGGTATAAGGCCAAATATGATAGGTATGCCAAATACTAATGAGATTTACCAGGTCAATGGGAATGATGAGAGTGACAAGGACTTGAAATATTCAAAGAAGGTGAATAGGTGTCCTTTGGGTAGGTTAACCAACAAGACAAAGTGAATCGTCATCGCGATTGGGTATAACCGATGATGGTCGTGGAGTAATCAACGATGGTCGGCATTTGAAACGACATCGGTTATTATGAAATGAAACACCGATGAAATAAAAGTTGTTATGAATGAAAATTTCATGTGGAATCAGACCTAGAATTATGAGAATGACAAGAATATGGTCCATGCACACTTAGATGAAGCGGAATACACCAACTGCGATGAGGAGTGTGCAAGGAGAAAAAGGAAAATAATGAAGAATGTGACCTCTTACCTCAAAATGCAAGCTAAGCGAAACACTAAAAAATGTGATCCTAAGAGTTCCCTTTCTATTATGTTTGTTTAGCTTATGTTATTTAAGGACTAACACATGAACTATAAAATAGATTTTTAGTGAGGATGGATTCCTATGAAAAAGGAGATCTAAAAGTTGAGGTTTCGGTGTATATTATGGTGGGGCGGGCCTCATTCTGAAGTATGACTTGATAGAGCAATGAGTTGGGTGCCTTTGTACTATTATTGTGTGATCACCTATAGCTTCTTCTAGGTAATATGTTGTTTAAGAATGTATATATTTTTGAATTTTTGTGAGGTTTGGTAGGACTCAGAGAAAGAAAAAAAAAGAAGTTCTTTTCTATGATTCCTTTGTCAACCATCAGCTGGGCATGACTTCCAAAGCATATAGACTTCCCTCAATTAATGTGATCTAATGCAATAAATTAGAATGGAATGCACTTATTTTAAACCCAAATCGAAATATGAAGTTCGATGACATAAAGAGATGAAGAGGAGGAGGGATGCTCTCTCACTAAAATGCAGAAAATAAGAAGAAATGATTCTTGTTAAGTACACCAAAAGAAAGGTTTCTTTTAGAGAAAATAGAAAGAAAAAGAAGGTCACTAAGGAAGACAATTAATGTGTATACTTTTCAGAAGTGAAACAAACACACAACTTTTCCTAGTAATGAATAAAATACAAGGAACCTGGATGGATCCCACCGGTGTGCCAAAATGTTTCACCTAATTCTTAGATGTTTCTTTGAATATTGATGAAACAGATAGTGTAATGAGAATAGGAGGAATACTTGTTGGAATGCTAGTTGATGGGTTATTGCGCACATGTTGACTCCTTGATCCACATCTGATCGTGAGAGCTTCCTTTTGGGTAGGAGGAACTACCTGAAATGGAAAGTAAGACCACCAGAAAGAGTTAAACATTATATGTAATGGACTACCTAACATGTGCTCAATTCTGGGAAGTGTGATACTTCTTAGACAGTTGTCAATCCACTATTTAAAACAATTTAATGCTTGTAATGAAGTAAATCCTATTATAATTTGAAATGATTTAGGTATCCCACTTGCAACAAAATAATAAATATCTAATCTAATCGGATAGGTTGAAATAAGATTAGAAGGTCAAGTAATAGGTTCAGGTCACCTGCAAGTTTTGTGAAGTCTCGGGTAGGTCACAGGTGAGTAAGAGTGATGTGGGAATAGGTGGGTAAGTCACCATTTCGGGCTGTATTGGCAAATATAATGACCAATTCCGGTTAAGGGAGACCGACACCGGTTTGGGAGAAATAGTGCCGATTACTATGAAAAAATGGGAATGCAAAGAATGAGCTTTAGATCTCCTTATGATTGCACAAAGGACTAGGTCGATTGAAGTAAGATATTAGGTTGTTTTGGATGGGATTTGGTAAGGTTTTAATATGGATATGGAGGGGTGAGTATTAAAGGAGGTCAACGGTGGCTAGGGGAACAAAGGATGAAAATACAATGATGGAATAAGTGAACCAAAGGAGTAAAATGTTCTACTTACTTGTAATCTAGTTTGGATGCTTGTGAGGAGGAATGAAGGTGCTTTGGTAAAAGGTTTAATACTATAGAGGATCACCTAACGTTGAGGATCTCTTTCATGGGCCGCATGGGCTCTCCTTTCCTAATTAGATTAAATCTTTGCTGGGGTGCATGCTAGATGGTTGCTAGGTGAATGTTGGATGTCCTGTAAAATAAAATTCTTGATCTCCTTCCTTGCATGTGTGTTCTCATTGAAACTTATTCTCAAAAGATGTGATATCTCTTAGGAATGTGCCAACATTTTCCAACCTCAAAACTAAGGTTTTTTGGGAGTTAAAAGGTGATCGACGGTGGTTTTCAGTTTTAACCTAAAGTTGTCTGTCAAGGTAAGATTTCCTAGGTTTACTAAACTAGGTAGATCCCCTTGATTTTTGGGATCTCATGTCGTTTTACCCATGGATTAGACTAGAAGCTTCTTGTAAGCATGCGAGAATGTGGTTAGAGGGAATGTATGCATTGATCTATATGGTTTGGGTAAGACTTAGTTAGTTATGGAAACTTACTAAGAATAGGTCTTAGAGTGAGGTGGCTTAATGAGGTGTCTAGGTGAAGCGTATGTGTGGGCATTATCTAAATTAAGATATTTAAATAATAAATATGGTGAGAATAATAAATTAATTTAATTAAATTAATATTAGTGGGGTGAATGGGGCCATGGTTAAGTGAATGTTATGAAGGTATTTATTTGTCGAGGGACCAAAGGGGAGTGTGACCTAATTTTAGTGTCTACAAAAGTATCAACAAATGACATCTACATTTACATTGAGACATGAAGTAGAAGGTGCCCCACAAAGTATGGCTCTATCTACATAATCTAAGAGATTGAGTAAACATGATAATGACACGTCTGTAAGCAAGGATGAGGAGGAGCTAATGGAAATTCCCATAAAATGTGTCTTAGAGACAAGGGATTTGTTAGCTTTGGCTTCCGTGGGTAAGAGGGCGAAAGTAAGTCTCAGTAGGATCTTGGGTAGATGATGGAGAATGGTCACCTAGAGGAAAATGTATCTTTCTTTGGATCTTTGATAGGAGGAGGAGAAAATAGGTGCTCCTCATAGGTGGAGGAGATGATGGGTGCTCCTTTGTAGGTGGGGGACATGATGGGTTCTTCTCTCGTGGGTGGAGGGGATAAACAAGTATCCTAAATTGATGAAGAAGTATCTTGTAGGAGATGGTTCTCTAGGTGGAGAAGCCAAATGTGAAATGGTCTCAATGTTAATGAAGGGTCCTCCACATGTGAGGAAGGATGTGAAAGGTGTTTCTCTATGGGTGGAGGAATAGGTGAGCTGGGTTCCAATAGAGAAGGAGGACTTTGGGATAGAATTTACTCTATGGAAGCAATAGGAGGTAATTGGGAAGCAACGGGTACGTCACTAAAAATAACATGGACCTCATGGGTATGGCTATCATGAGTTGAGGTTTCTCCAATTTGATCAGATGAAGGGATATGATTGGGAAAGGGTTTCTTAAATATGTGTAGGTTTTGATTGGTAGGTGCGTTAGGATTATCACAGTTAACTCACTTTTCTCGAGCATTTCTTGGAAAATGTTTTTGAAAGTAATGCAATTTCCATCATTGTGACCCTTTACTTGATGATAGTTACAAAATTTGTGTTCTTTATACCATGTAGGTGTGGGGCGAGTAGGGTTAAAACTAGTGTGTGGTTTTATAGGAGGAAAGGTGATGGCCCCAGCTTTGATGAGCTTCTCTAAGACAAAAGAATAAGGTTCCCCAACCTGGGTATATTTCATTTTTTCCGTCTAAATTGAAAAGTATAAATGAGTGAGAGACTAGATGAGGGGCTAGCCTAATTTGATGAATGAGATTGGCCATCTTTATGTATGACTTCATTAGTGGTCCCCTTGGCCTTTGAATAATTGTTCTATGGTTTTGAAGAAGAAGAGGTATCATTTTGCTTAAATGCCAAGTTCTTATTGTGTAATTGGATTTTTTTCTCTTTAATGGCCTAAATCTCAAGCTTTCATGCCATGGCGAATGCTTCATCAAAGGTTTGAAAGGTTTGGACCTGTAGGATTGGTGAGATATGCCTAGCACAAGCCCGCATGAAGAGTTCAATAAGTTTGGTTTACGATAGTTGGAATGTAAGTTGATTGATCAGGCTACGCCAATGAGCAACAAAGTTTGCGATAGATTCATCATCATACTGATGCGTGGAGTATAGGTCAGTCATGGTAACCTTCTTAACAATGTTAATGGAGAAGTGATCCAAGAAGGCTTGGGCTACCCGATTAAATTAAAATATAGAGTGTCAAGATAAACCACTATACAAATATAATGCAGCCTATTAAGAGACATGGGAAAGGTCCTCGAAGCAAAGCATCATCATGGGTGATTAGATAACACTTGTGTTTGAAAGAATGCAAATATTGTTGTGCATCTTCTTTTTGTTGAAGCAGTTAAACTTAGGCATTTCTCAATGCACGGGTAATTTACGAATAAGAATGGATGGGTAAATAGGCTCATTACAAATCTCATCGTAGGTGAGAGAGTTACGTGTGACAAAACCGATGCTTCTAGTGTCCGCATCTTGTCCATCATTAACTTGATTAGGTCATTGGTAGGTTGTCATGGATGGGTGCCTCCGTAGCATAAGAAGGTTGGTGTTGGGCATGTAACGAGGGTGGAATTCCAAAGATATGGTGCCGCCAGTATAGGTAGATTGAGAAGAAGGAAGTGATATAGGGGGTATGTACCTAGAGTGAATAATAGATGAAATAGAAGGCTACCGATGATACATATATGGAGGTGGAAGGGTCACGGTGACCCTAGTGGCAATAGGGGCTAAAGATTGTGGAATAGATAGGATGACGTTTTGAAACAGGGTTAGGGGTCACCGAAACTAGGGGTGGTTATGTAGCTACGGGTATATGAGAGACAATAGGCATGGATGAGGTTTTATTCTAGGTGATTGGTGAAGGTATAGTGGATGTGGTGGGTACAATGGATGTGTGCAGACATGACATTCATAACAGGTATAGGGCCTACCTATGAAACGACTAGGGGTAAGGTAGATGTGGGAAACGTGAGGTTAACATGGGGGCTAGAGTAGAAGTAGGAATGAGTGTTGGGGGATAGATACGGGCATGTCATATATCAATCGACCCGAGGCATCTCAAGTGGATGATTGGGAAAGGTAAAACCGCAAGGTGGAAGGATTTTTGTCAAGAAGTCATGTTAACTCCTTGTCTCTGTAGCGATAGAGATAGGTTGGATAGATTCCATGCCAAGTGATAAAATGGAAGGTGGTGAAGGGATAGGTGGGAGTGGTTAACACTCTGTCATCGAATATGAGGGTGCTTTCTTGTCGATGCGTTAGTATCGTGTGAACAAGTACTAATGTGGTAAGACTACTTTACATGTAGGTGACACAAAAATATAGCACAAGTAGGATAAATAGGTGGTGGTAGGTGAATTGGCATTTAAATGTTAGCTAGAAAATGACATAGGCTAACTAATGTCGATTAGGGTAAACCGACACCGGTCACAGGTAACCACTACCTGATTAACGGTGGAAAGTGGACAGATTGATCAAAAACAAGGTATGAGGCCAAATTTACTAGGTATGAAAAATGATGATGAGACTTATAAAGTTAACAAATATGATAAGAGTGATAGGGATTCTAAATAGCTAAATAAGGTGAATAGGTGTCATTTTGGAGAGGTTAACCAAAAGAACAGTTGAACTAAAGCTGGTTGGATATAACCGATGATGGTCAAAGGGTAACCAATGATGGTCACTAGATCGACATCGGTTCATGTGAAATTAAAGCGGTGATGAAGAAAATGTAATTTTCGGTTAAAATTTGATGTGGAATCAAACCCATTCGGGAAAGATAAAAATATGCTCCAGCATACTCATATGAAGTTAGAATACACTAAGTTTTATGAGGAGCATGCAAGGAGAAATAGGAAAAATGAAGAGCGTGACCTCTCACCTCAAAAATCCAGCCAAAAAAACACTAACAAAAATATGATCCTAAGAGTGCCTTTTCTATTATGTTTGTTTAGCTTATGTTATTTTAAGGTCCGACTCATGAACTGTGAAATAGAGTGTTTTGGTGAGGATATCTTCCTACAAAGAAGGAGATCTAAAAGGAGAGGTTTCAGGTATGTTATGGCAAGGGTGGGATTTTCTCTATAGTATGACTCGATAGATCAACGAGATGGGTGCCCATTGTATCGTGATCATGTGATCACCTACAACTTCTTCCAGGAAATACGTTATTTAATAATGTGTGTATTTTAAATTTGTGATGTTTGGATAAGACTTAGAGAGAGAGAAAGAGAAAGGAAGTACTTTTTATGATTCATTTTTCAACCATCATTTGGGTATGACTTACAGTGTATAGGTTTCCCTCAATTAATGTGTGTTAATGCCAAAAATTAGAATGAAATGCAATGATTTTTAAACCCAAATCAAAATTTAGAATTCGATGCCACAAATAGATGAAAATAAGAAGGGATGATCTTTCACCGATGTGATACTAATCAAAGGGAAGAAATGTTCATTTTAAAGCACCAAAGTATGATTACTTTTAGATAATAGAAGAAAAGAAGGTTCTAGGGGAGAAAGTTTAATGTAAGAACTTTTTAGAAAAGAAACAAACATACAACATTTTCACCTAGGAATGAAAGAATGCAAAGGAACCCTGAATGGGTCCCACTCGGGCATGCCAAAATGTTTCACCTGATTCTAGATCGTTTCTTCGAATGTTGATGAAATAGATAGGGTAATGGGTGTAGGAGGAATACCTGTTGAAGATGTTGTTGTAGGTTGTTGCACGTGTGTTGACTCCTCGATCCACAGCTGACCATGAGAGATTCCTTTTGGCTGGGAGGAACTACCTGAAATAGAAAGCAAGACCACTAGAAAGAGTTAACGGTAAGATACGCAATGGACTACCTAGTGTATGTGAGATCCAGAATGTGGTACTTCTTGGAAGGTTGTCAATCCACTATTTTAAACAATTTAATGCAAGAAATAAAGTAAATGTCATCTTACTATAATCTATATGATTTAGGCATCTCATATAAAACACAATAAGAAAGATCTAATTCAACAGGCTAAGTTAAAACAAGATCCAGGGGTCAGGTAAATGGTTCTGGGCTTCTGCAGGTCTAGCAGAGGTCTGGAAAAGGTCACAGAAATTATGGGTAACTCAGGAACAAGTAGGTAGGTTGTTGTTCTAAGCTATATTGGTGGATACAGAGACTGATGTCGGTCTAGGGGTGACTAATGATGGTTAAGGGTGACTGACGCTGGTCACTGACAAAATGACAGAGGGTCAAGAACAGAGTTCTAGAGGAGGTTTTTCAAGTTGATAAGGAGCTGAGTGGGATATTTATGAGGTCTAGGTGGGATATCAGGCCAGTGGGTAGATCTAATGGGGTTTGGATGGAGCTAGGATGAGCTATGGGTTGGGTTGGAAAAATGGTGGCATGAGGCCAATGTACTATGGGCTAACCGACATTGGTTAGGAAGAACTGATGCCGGTTACTGTGGGATACTGGGAATATCACAGAATGAGTTTTGGGTCCTCTTTGTGGTTACACAAAGGGGCTTGGTTGATCAGAATGAGGAATCAGGTTGTTTAGATGGGGTTTTGTGAGGGTTTGATGGGGGTATGGAGGGAATGCTACCAAAGGAGATAGGTAAGTGGTTGTGGGAGAAAATAACAATAGAGAAAGATGAAAATACTGGAACTAATGAAGTGAATGAGATGAGCAGAGGTTCTACTTACTCAAAATCTGGGCCTAGATACTTGTGAATGAAGAATGGAGATGATGATGAGTGGTTGGATGTTGTGGAGGAATCACCAAGCGTTGGGGATCTCTTGTATGGGCTGCCCGCTCTCTCCTACTTGCTAGATTAGATCAGATCTATGTCGAGAATGAGTGCTTGATGATTGATGGATGATTGTTGAGTGAGTGTTGGAAATCCATGTGAAATCAAATGTTTGATCTCCTCCTTTGCATACATACCCTTATTTTCTAAAACTTCCAACCTCAAGGATGAGGTTGCCCCAAGGAATTAAAGTTGAATGATGGTGGTTCTGATCTGACCGGTGTTGGTTTAGGGCAACCAGCGTCGCTTAAGGTGGGATTTCCTAAGTTAACTAAAAATATGAGATCATGGCTGTAACTACTACTAGATCTCTGTATTCCTCTAGAAAAGAGTGTAAGTTACCATTTTTGTTTTCGGGAATGAGGATTTTGCATAAATTGTTAGGGTGTTGGTTAGGTCTTAGTTAGTTATGATAACATACTAAGAATAGGATTAGGGTGAGGTGGCTAGGTGAGGTGTCTCATTATCCAAAATGTACCCCTTGCTCATTTTGTGGCTAACTCCTTTCATTCTTCCCTCTCTTGTGCCTCACCATAAAATTTTTTTCTTTTCAGGGGACTCAAAACTTTTTGAAAAGGGAACCATTGGATAGATCTCTTTCTCATCTTTCCAAAAAGGTAAATTTTTCCTCCTAACTCCATGTATTTTTAAGTTATGGCTTGGTGGAATTTACGTGGGAAATTTTCCCCAAAGCCTGCATCCATGAGATGCCGCCACGTGTCCAAGGAAGTGGCGGGGGTCAGAAGAAAACTTGGTTTTTTACCAAGTGTTTGGAAAAATTTCAAAAAGGAAGATTTTTCCCCGCAAGCTCGCTACTGGCAAATAGAATTACAAAGACGTGTCCATGAGGAAAAATTGAAAAAATGACTAAGTGTTGGCACAGGGAGAATTTTAATGAAGAAGGCCCGCGCCAATTATATTGTGCCACGTGTCACCAGAGCCTGGAAAAGCGGGGGGCAGAGGGGAAGTTAGAATTTTGGCAAAGTGTTTTTGCCAAATTTCAAAAGGAAGTTTTGTCCCATTGCCCTGCCAACCAATAATGTGATGCCACGTGTCCCGAAGGTCGGAGCTGCAGAGTGCGGGAGGAGATTGGGATCTTTTCCCAAAAGCTAAAATGAAAAGGAAAAAATGTTCACCCGTGTGCCACATCTAGTAAGACAATGCCATGTTTCTGAGCCAGCGAAAGGTGGGGAGAAATTGAGAAAATTTTCCCAAGGGAAAACAAAGGAAATTTAAAAGGAAAAACACCTCCCCGAATGCGAGCCAATGGGATTGTGCCACGTGTCAGGTGGTGGCAAATCTCAGGAAAATCCCACAAGGAAAATTTGAAGGGGCAAGCCCGCATCCAATGGGGTTTCGCCATGTGTCCAGTGGCTTCAAAATATCAGTCAGGCCCATGGAAAAGTTAGGAAGGAAAGGTCTCAGTGCCCAATCAGCACGTGACACGTGTCCTCAACTCATCGGCCCAGCAGGGGAAATCTTGGAAAATTTTCCAAAGGGAAAAACAAAGGAAAATGAAGCAGGATAGGCCCATGCCCAATCAGAACATGCCACATGGCTCCCGAAGTGGCGGAGTGTGGGGATTTTTGGGAAAATTTTCCAAATGACCAAAAGGTGAAAAAAATTTAAATTTTCACCGCCAATCCGATTTGGCCCTATTTTTCCCTAAAACTTCAAACGGCCATATCTTTCAATCCAAAGCTTGGTTTTTCATGTTCTTTATATCAATGGAAAGTGGTGAAATTTGTACAAGATTCTCGGGGACATTTTTTTATTTTGATGGAGTTTGGAGAGAAAAATTGAAAAACACCTCTGGCACGTGGTCATGGACAAAAATGATGTTTCAACCACCGTTTTTAATGAAGAATGGCTCGCATTCTCTCCCAACATGGCTAAAAAATGTTAGGGAATGCACCTATAAGGATGCCCATGTTGTTTTGATTATGTTTTGGTCAATGGTTGAATATTCCCCCATGATTCTCACATTTCTCTCTCCCAGGGTTGTGGCTTGCAGACTTTGTAAAGCCGAGTGGGTTCATTTTTGTAAGGAGAGACACTTTTTCAGCTCTGCAACTTTCCTTTTCTTCCTCTTTGGCAGAATTTGTGAAATTTTTTACCTTTCCATGTAATACAACACCCTTTCTTGCCTCTTGATCACTGTAATGCATTGTATTGGATCTGAAATGTTAATATATGTTCTGTGATTAAAATCCCTCAATCCTTTCATATATCTATCATTGTTTTCCTGATCTTTCATTACATTTTGAGAAATTTGTGCATGCTTTGTGTTATTTTCTCTTATGGATTGTGTATGTATTGCAGTATCAGGTGTCTACAACTCCTTTGGTGCATCACTTCATTAGCATTAGCTTCATTTTCTTGCATTCCCTATCTTTGTCCCCTTGGAATTTAGAGTAGGAACTAGGAATTCAAACCTCTGCAACTTGTAAGTGACATATCTGATCAGAGGAGTTGAGGAACCAGCCTCTAATCTAGAGATTCCTTTCCCATTTTACAAGTCCCACACTTGGGGAAAGGATTCAATGTTGTGCAATCACACTGGATGTCCAAGATGTCAAACTAGAAGTTTGATCAACATCCAGGGGTGCTGATTTGCAACAATAGTTTTGGCATGCCCGGTGGGACCTTAGAGGTCTTCATCTTCATTACAACAAATTGATGTGTATTTTTGCAAGTTTTCATGTTTAAAGAGCCCTAACTTGCACATCTGGTAACTCCAAGAGAGAAAGAATCAGCTAGTTTTAGCAGTACAGGCCTGAAAGCTCATGAGAAGAATCACCACAAGGTCAAGAGTTGGAGAAGGAGAATTTTTGTTTGAGTATCTTTAGTTATCTCCAAGAAGAAGGAAAAGAGGGAGGAGAATTCAAAGGTCTCCATCTCTACCAAATAGAACTCTCTCAACTCCTCCACCTGGTAGGCCTTTCATTCAATCAACAAGGGTTCTAATCCCAATCAGAATGGCACAAAACAATCCCTATGTCAATTTCACTGGTAGCAGATGACTTTCTCTCAATGCACAAAATCCAATCCCAGTTGCAGCATTGAAGAACATTCCATACTTTACTGGAGAGAATCAGACTACTCCTAGTGATCATGTTAAGGATATTGCTAACATTTGTGCAATCCATGAGATCAATGAGATGCAAGTTGCTGTCAAATTGTTGGCATCTTCATTCAAAGGGAAAGCTTTGCAATGGTTCAAGAGTCTTGCCTTAGGTTCTATTCAAAATTGGAACCAGCTATGTATAGCCCTCCATGAGTAGTTTGGAGAAAAGGGAGATAACTTGTCCCTTTTGGAGCAGTTGACAACCATCAAGAGAGCTCCCAATGAGCAGCTGACTGATTTTAATTTCAAATTTCAAAGGACTTGGGAGAGAATTCTAGTGGCAGTCAGGCCAACAACAGAAGGTGCTTTCCTTTATTACCTTAAAGCTTTAAATTTTGATATTTCTATGTTAATTCAATCCATGGGAGGCACAACTATCCCCATTGCTTATAGCATTGCCATTAGAGCTGAAAATTGTTTGATTCAAGATGGCAAGCTAGCTCCTAGGCCTCCAATGCCACTATTTCCAAGTTTAGAGAGCCCAAACACTAATCAAATGCCTAATTTAGATCCTATTCACACTACTAGATATCATAATTTAAATGAAGCTTCTACTTCATCTTCTAGTACCTCAAATGAACTTCAAGAAGTCATGAAGCAATTGCAAAATCTAGGCAATGAGCTGGTTACACTCAAGAGGCAGCAAGCCCAAGGTTTTAGACCTCCCTTCCAGCCTCAAGCTTAGCCTAACAGGCAGCCATACCAACCTCAAAGACCACCCAATCTAGCTGTAAATCTAAATCAAGCAAGGCCTCCTGCCAACAGACCATTTCAGCCCTATAATCCCAATGCTACATCTGCCTCTAAAGCATTAGTGCTAGTACAAAACAATATAGCTCAAGAGTATGATTGGTGTTTCCCATGCAATGAACCTCATAACCAGTCCATGTGCTTCAATGGTGCCTTGAATCAAGCATTAATGGTGACAACTACTGGTGTGGAAGGTGAAGGTAGCAAGGAAGTAACCAACAACAAGAAACATTCCAACAAAGCAATCAGCTCCAAATGATGCCACATTTGTAAACTGGCAGGTAGAAGATTTTTGTGGCATGAATCAAACAATTCCCCAAAGTGTTGCAGCCAACACAAGGTCAAAAAGGAGAAATTTGGGTGAAGAACAGCCATTAGCCCCAAGCAATCCACAATCTTCTATCACTCCACAAACTGTTGGCAAGCAAAGTGCAGTCCCAAACACGCAAGGACTACCTAAGACAGCTCCTAGGCCAACTCAAATGCCAGTTGCTGCTACCCATGTGCAAGGAATGAATGTGTAGGCTAGGGGACAACAAAGAGATGCTTCATCTCCATTCAGTATCATTGATCAGATGAAGAAGACGAATGTAAACATATCAATGTGGGAATCACTATCTATCCCAGGCCAAAGAGATTTGCTACAAGCTGCCATGAAGGATTGGTCAACTTCAAATCAGCAAGTCCAAATGCAAGAGAAGGTGCTCAAAAATGCTGCCCAGCCTGAGGGGAATCATGGAGGACAACAAGGTAAAATGTTGAAGCCCCATCCATTATATGTTTCATTGATCATTGGAAATCAATTAGTACACAATTGCATGATTGATTCCGGGGCAAGTAGTTCAAGTAATGCCCAAGCAAATAGTTGATTAGTTGGAAATTCAAGATGAAGTCATATCCAAAGGGGTAGTGCAATTGGATGGGACAACAAGTAAAAAGCAGATTGGAGTGATAAAAACTTGAGTCTTACCTGCATGATATTGCCCCAACATTATTGTTTTGCAAGATGTCTTAGTAATAGACCTTAGACCACTCTTTGCCCTATGTCATCAAGGGATTTCACAGCCAAGATTGGAGGTTACTTATCTACCGATTGGTCACACATGTTGTTCAAAACAAGATATGGAACCAAGGCCACAATTAGATGTGAACCTATTGCAAACTTTCACAAAGGAGCCTTACACTCCAAGTCGAGATCAATACCAATTGTGTAACACCCTGAACTATTGTTACTTCCTCCTGAGCATTCAAGTGTTGATATATGATTTCTTCTGTATAAGGATGTGTTCCTTTGATTGTGAAGTCATGCTTGATATGGATTGTATCTTCTTTGCTCTTGAAGATCTTTGACTGAGTCAGGATATGCTTGGACTCTTTTATTTCTTTCATTTTTAGCACCTGAGTTCAATTTGATTTCGAGAGGAATTGTGGATTTATCCATCTTTATGACTCAACCTTGGATCAGTTGCATTGATCCAAGATATGTTTTAAGTTTATTCTGTATGAACAAAAATTATAGACCTTACGAAAGTTGCAAGGTCTGAATGTGTTAAATAAGTAATTTCTGAGTCTAACTCAGGTTGATCGTGTTAAATGAATTGGTTCCCGATATCATAATATCAAGAAGGCCTAGACCTTAAGCCAGGTAATAAATTCTGGTGTATACTACAAGCTTATTATTAATTCCAGATAGAATCCATTTCGGGAATGTTATACCTGTTTGTTCTACTACTGATCGAACCTACTTGTGGGACCTAGAATGGATTCGTTAAGGTTAATAACCTTAACCTAAACTATAACCTATGGGTTGAATTATTGCTAATCTAACCTAGCCCTAAACTATAGGTTTAATGCTCCTAAGGTTAGCTACCTAAGCACTATGGAAGTAAGACTAATGTCTTACCGTAAGATCTAACCTATGTTTCTAACCTAACTTATGATAATGGATGAAGGGGGACCTATGAAGGGGTGCGAGCCATGGGCAGTGGTTTCCATGGCATTAAATGAGGTGGATAAGCATGAAGGACAAGGGATATGGCAGAGATTGCAAATGGCTATTGAGACCTGACGTGGCAGAGTCACCAAATTTGGGAATGGTTGTTTGTTTTCATTTGTCAATCGCCAACTTTGGCGGTCGGTGGCAATGGAGATTAGGCGGGAATCTTGGAGTTAATGTCATTGATGAACTTCGGTTCCGAGTGTGGATTGCTCGGGAAGGCATGCAAATGGAAAACTAGTTGGTTGTTTGGTTTTCCATACGCTCCGTTTTTCTCTCTGTTTGATCACTGGTTCTTCGAACCAGTCTACTTTGTGTTGCATGGCAACTATGAGATTATCTAGCTCTTTTCTCTGTCGGGGAAAGTTTATAAGACATGAGGGTAACAAATTATTGTTGCTGAATCTATCGTGGAAGAAGAGGAGAAGGCACGAGCACATTCAGAGGTCTTCTTCAGATTTTTAAGCGACATTACCAGGCATGATAGGCCCTGACTTTTAAAAATCTTGCTTTACTCCAAATGCTTTCATTAAAACAACTCTGTTCAGGTGATTTTAGTACAGTTGGTTTGAAGCAATGTTTTGGTTCTTCTTTTCCTGTGGAATTAGGAATCTCGGGTTATTCGAAGACTTTGTTGGAATGTTACTGTATTTATTCTTCCTTTTGGATTCATTTCGATTGAAGACCCAGCTGTGCTCTTATTGTTGTTGAATCCTGTTGATTCTTGCTATGAATACTTGAAGTTTCTTCTGTTTGGAATGCTTGCTATGATTATACTACTTGAATGTGACTTTAGTAGAAGTCCTCACTGTGTTTGCAATTTTGGGATAAACTCCATTGGAAGTTTGCAAGGATTATCTATGAAAATGACTCAGTGGGAGTCCTTGTAATGTTTCGTATGTTTTCAACTTCTGTCTAAGCTTGGTTGTGATTACTGTGGGAGTCCTTGTAACGTAATTTATGTTTTAACTTCTGTAGAAGTTTAGTTGAGAATACTATATGGTATTGACTCAGTGAGAGTCCTTGAAATGTATCTTGTATTTCAACTTCTGTTTAAGCTTAGTTATGAATATTGTTGCTTAGTTGTGAATACTATATGGTATTGACTCAGTGAGAGTCCTTGAAATGTATCTTGTATTTCAACTTCTGCTTAAGCTTAGTTATGAATACTATTGTTTAGTTGAGAATACTATATGGTATTGACTCCGTTGGAGTCCTTGAAACGTAATTTATGTTTTTAACTTCTGTAGAAGTTTTGTTGTGAGTACTATTGGGATTCTTGAATTGTTGTCGTATGAATTCAACTTCAATCGAAACCTTGGTTATGAGTACTGGTTGGATTTGACACTGTTGGAGTCCTTGATATGCTGCGTGTTGGCTCGATTCCCGATTTAAGTCCTCGTTGTGCATGCATATCATATAGACTCTTTCTTAATATTGTTGTGTTATGTTCAGTTCGATTTTGAGGAATTAAGGGATGGGTTTTATTTACCAACTCAACTCTGTTTGAGACCCTGTTGTATTTCGTAATAGCTCGACTTTGGATGAACTGTGAGGAAATTATTGATATGGAATCGGCTTTTGTGAAGTCCTTGGTGTGATTATTCTTATTGAAATCAACTTCTAATATAAATCCTTGTTGTATAATCATAGGGATTAGATTAAGTTGAATGAAGCTGTGCATGTTTGTGTTTCGACTCAGTGTGAATGTCACCGTATTTACATATGGAACGTCATTTGTTTATAGTGTTATCTAGTCTCGTGTTTGACTGTGATAAAGAGCTCTTAGCTGTGCCATGTCGTCGACGATGGTGTTGTGTATTTCATGATTGATATGGGAATCGATTGACTCTATTTTTTTCTTCTAGATCGTAAATTATATGTTGATGTATAATAAGTGGAATAGGAAAATACTCTCTCCTAATCAGGAAACTTTCTATGCTTTCTTATTGAACCCTCATGAGATATCTACGGTAAGGGCAAAACAAGGATAGACCGTGGTATTGTATGGAGAGACTGGTATAAAATGTGTGTTGCTGTATGAATAGGTATACTTGTCAATACCATTGAAATGTGTTATAATTATAAAAGAATTAAGTCAGTTGAGCTTGTTGAATGTTTAAACTGCCTTTGAGTAATTGTTAGAAACATTCTTGTAGGAGTATTGCTGTCTTTGAATGGTTGTATTCATTGTTCTTAGTCTCTAACATATAAGATGAATTATCTGAAAGGCATTAAGGATTAATTGACATCTATAATATGAGTTATGCGTTAAAGGTCATGTTAGAAATATAAGAAGATGAATAGCCTGATTTATGTTTGGAATTTGAAGAAATGATTTCATTTAAATAGGTTGTTTAATGAGAACAATTGGTGGATTGCAATTGTTTTAAGAATTAGTGCTTATCATGCTCAGTTCACCGAACTGACCCGTGTTGACAATTTTTGCAGATGGTTTCCATAAGTGGTAAAGGCACGCAGATCTGATATGATGTTTAGATTGTTTAATTTGGTTTTATGATGAATTCCAACTTGATTCTCTAAATGTACTACTTGAAGAAAGATGTTCTTTTTCTGTTGAGTATTGTATCAAATATGTTGAATGCATAAATTGTATTTGATTAGCTTAGAAATGAATGAAATGAGGGAATTGTTACTTATGTGTTTGCATTCGTATCTTGATGGATTGAACTTCTTCGGTTCGAATGATTTTAAGAGCATTTTTATTATTGTATACCTTGGAGACATTTGGGATTCTCTAAGTAAACTTTGCAAAGATTATGTGACTGAATACTTGTAAATGTTAGTAGTTCTGTTATGTTCTATCTAAAGCTAAATTGGAATTTAGATCACTGTCTTTTGAGAAGCTAAGGTTAAAATAAACCTCAACAGGAAGCTGAATGGGAAGAATAAATTATTACTCCCTAGTCTTGATCTAAGTCAAGACAACGTTTAATTTGATTTTAAATCACTATATCTTAATACTAATAAGTAAGATATATTTCAGTTTTGAGAACTGATATAAACCTAAAAGGGTATGGTTAGCAACCTTATGAGAAGATTTAGGGCTATTGCCCAATTTCGTTGATTTAGATTACTATT
This sequence comes from Taxus wallichiana var. yunnanensis, assembly GCA_018340775.1. NCBI lineage: Eukaryota > Viridiplantae > Streptophyta > Pinopsida > Cupressales > Taxaceae > Taxus > Taxus wallichiana. Next base: position 386,628,754 of record CM031236.1, read on the forward strand.
TATCAATGAACTCCTTGATGAGACCTCAAATCTTAATAACTTCTCTTTGTGAAATGGGTTTTAATAAGAAAGGAAATTCTAAGGTGAGGAACCCAGGGGTTGGGAAAAGACTACCCTAAAAGGAGCATCTTAAAGTATAACTTTAACTCAACGTAAGTAACACATTAAAGTTTAGATCTTTTTGAGGTGGATTTAAAGGTTGATGGCAAAATTCAACTGCAGGGTTGTACCTTCGAGAAGAATAGGATCTTCTCGAAGATACAACAATGCAGGTGACTTATGATGACACCCTTTGCATTGATCGTTAAGATTTACACCTTAAACTTGAACAAGTTTTACTCTAGGACTGGTTAGGAACGTGGTCATGTTATAAGACTGCCCCTGGAGACTCGGGGTATCTTGACACATAGGGTTAACTAGGGTTGACCCAGTATGTCAGCGTATCCCTAGTCCTTGAGAGCATCCTTATAATGTGGTCATATTATTAATCCGTTCCTGAGTGAATAACTTGGGGCTGGGAGGCTGACGAAGTCAGTGTAAGACATTCTACATAACATAGGAATGGGGTGAAGGATGTATTCCAGATTGACGAGTATGCCATTAAGGAATATGAGACATAAGCAGTATGTTTCAAATCTTTGGCCAAAGTATCCCATGCTGTTGATTGTGTTTTCCTATGTCACCTAGTCTGAGGGACGAGATGTCGATGAATAATGGTAACAATTATTCAGATAGGTTCCTTGGATAGAGAATTTTGAATCCCGGATTAGGGAAGAGAACCTGCAAGAGTGATGTGTTAAAATAAAAACGCCAACTCTTTGATACTCATGAATAGATCGGTAGATTACCGAGTCATGGAATGAATAGATCGGAGGTACTCCAAGTCATCACAGCTGCATATGGTTATCTATTATAAGAATGATTGTTATGATCTGAGAGTTCTAAATTATGTATTTAGAACTAGGATGCACCTATCAAAAAAAAAAAAATCTTGTTCTAATGTACTAAAATGAGGACGTTACAAATTGTTCAGCATTTGATCAAGAGGATTATCCAAGCATTGATGAAACTGACACCAAGGTAGGAAGTATCCTAGATCTAACTCTTGATGAATAGGCAAAAAGGTACATACTTTTGATCTTTATCAAGAAATAGAAGAATACGAGTTAGGAGTCTATTGCATGCATGAAAAAAATCAGCCTATTCCTAGCATCACCAAGCCAAACCACAAGGATGACAATGAGGTATGGCGGTTGTTTTTCAATGGATCAAGGAGTAGACAAGGTGTAGGAGTGGGAGCTATGCTTGTTTCACCACAAAGAATTAAGTATTATTCAGCTTTTAGGTTTCGGTTTGCATGCTCTAATAACACCGTGGAATACGAAGCTTTGATACAAGGATTGCATTGGTCAATCAAGAGAGGAATAAGGAACTTGCAAGTCTTTGGTGACAATGAGTTGATTGTCAACCAAGTTAAGGGGCAACATGCTATCAAGAATGATCTACTCAAGAGCTACAAAAATAGGGTGTGGGACCTCATTGAATATTTTGAGGGTTTTAGCATAAAATCCATTCCTAGAAAAGAGAACCAAGTTGTGGGCTTGTAGTAGTTGGGACAGCCTTTGACGTTGTTGAAAGCATTCAAAAAGACAAGGTACAACCAAACATCCACGTGATTGTGAGGCCTTCAGTACCAGACAACAATGTAAGTTGGCAAGTGTTTGAAAATGATCAGCAAATCATCCATTTCTTGCAAGAAGAGGCTGATTTCTCAGCTAAAAATCAGGAAAAGTTGGAGCAGCAGTATGGTGACCAAGTGGTACAGTGAGAACCAACAAAATACCCAAGGGACGTATTAATTTGGAGTCCATTTTCAATCCTAATGATCAGTTTAGGAAGGAGAAAGCAAACATCCAAGTCAAGGGAGAATATTCAGTGCCCATCTCGGCGGAAGAAGGCAAATCACTCCAAATTGGAAAGATGACAACTAAACAAGAAAGGTATGAGTTCATACAACTTTGTTAAGAATTCCCTGATGTGTTTGCTTAGAGCTATGAAGATTTGAAAGGTTTCAATCTGAGTTAGCTCAACACACCATTTAATTGGACCCAAGTACTAAGCCCATCAGGTAAAAATAAAGGCCAGTCAATCCACACATGGAGCCTCTCATGAGGAAAGAATTGAATAAGTTGATAGAATCAAGAATCATTTTTCCTATCAAGCATTCTAGTTGGGTGGCCAACTTAGTACCATTTAGAAAGAAGAGTGGGGAAATCAGATTGTGTGTTGACTTCAGAGATTTGAATAGAGCATCTCTCAAGGATCATTATGCACTTCCCTCTATGGAGCAAATTTTACAAGTTGTTGCTGGCTCCGAGAGGTTTTCATTACTTGATGGCTATTCGGGGTATAATCAGATTATGGTGAAAGAAGAAGATCAGTTCAAGATAGCCTTTACAACCAAATGGGGAACTTATGCATACAAGAAAATGCCATTTCGGTTTTCCAACAACTGAGTTACTTTCCAAAGAGCAATGTACATGGCATTCAAGGATTTGATTAACAACATAGTGCTGATATATCTTGATGATATCACTATTTTTTCAAAAAAATCAGCAGATCATCTCTTCCATCTGAGACAAGTGTTCCAAAGGTGCAAAATATTTGGAGTATCCTTGAATCCTAAAAAGTGTATTTTTCTAGCCCATGAAGGAAAAATCCTTGGCCACATTATCTCCAAAGAAGGATTAGTAATTGATCTAGAAAGAGTTGAAGCCATAAGAGCACTACCATTGCCAAGCCACAAGAAGGCCCTTCAAAGTTTCTTGGGGAGAATAAATTTTGTGTGGAGGTTCGTCCCAAATTTTGCAGCCCTTGTCAAGCCTATCACCAAGATGTTAAAGAAAAGCATGGCTTACAAATGGATAATAGAAGGCAAGGAAAGTTTTGAAGCAATCAAAGAAGCCATCTCTCAAGCCCCAACTCTCATCAACCCAGATTTCTCCAAGGATTTCATCCTCTATGTATTTGGGGGTGATGATACTATTTCAGTAAATTTGGTATGGCGTAACAAAGACAATGATGAGCAGCCAATTGCTTTCTTCAGCCAAATCCTGGAGGACTATGAGGTGAAGTATTCCTTCATTGAGAAGCATGTTCTTGCAGTAATCAGGAGCTTGAAGAAATTCAAGCATTTAGTTTCAAACAACAAGGTTTAGTTGCTGGTTTCTCATGCGGGAGTTAAGGACTTCCTCCTCAACAAAGAATTGAATGAAAAAAGGGTAGGTTGGATTACTCGTGTCATGGAGTATGACATAGAGATAAAATTCACCAAGTTTGTCAAAGGAAAAGGATTTTGTGAGCATCTGATTTTGAGCAAACAAAAGGAAGCATGCAATGAGAAGGAGGTTGTTTTGGCATTGCAAGACAACCATGAGCAAGGAAGCACTCAAGAGGAAAATAATGGTGTTCCCATTCCTTGCTGGACCCAAGACATAATGCACTTCCTAAGCACAGGTCTATGCCCTCCAGAGATGAACAAGACCAAAAGAAGACACTTCAGATTGTAGGTTGTCCCGTATGCCCTTGTTGATGGTGTTTTGTTCAAAAAGGATGTGAATGGAGTGCTGCTGAGATGCATTAGTACAAATCAGATTCATAGGGTGTTGGAAGAGTTCCATGGTGGACCAGCTGGTGGTCATTTTTCACCAAGAGTGACAACCCTAAAGATCATGAGAGCTGGCTATTATTGTCCTAAGATTTTCAGAATTGTTATGCATGGATCAAGAGGTGCAAGAACTGTGTGTTCTTCACAGGTAAAGAGAGGCTAGCTGCCCTTCCATTGCATCCAATTTTAGTTGACCAACCATTCATGCAATGGGGTTTAGACTTCATTGGATTCATTAATCCCAATTCAAGCCAAGGGCACAAATGGATTCTAACAGCCATAGATTATTTCACCAAATGGACTGAAGCAGTAGCACTCAAGGAAGTAAATGAATCTAGCATCCTAGACTTCTATGAGGGAATAACAACCAAATTTGGTGTACCTACTACAATAATATCAGATAATGCATTGCCATTCATTGGGTCCAAGGTGACTGAATGGGCTGTCAAGAATGGGATCTACCTAAGTACTTCATCAAATTAATACCCTCGGGGTAATGGCAGGCCGAATCTACAAACAAGAACTTGTTAAGGATCATTAGGAGGAATCTTGATAAAAATCAGAGGTCTTGGAATACTAAGTTGAAATCAGCCTTATGGGCTGATAGGATAACTCCGAAAAGATCTACATGTAACTCTCTGTTTAAGATTGTTTATGGGAGAGGAAATTTCGCCCATGTCACTTGAGTTTCTAACATTGGAACTCATGAAACAGCTTGGAGTTGTTGGAGTTTGAGCCCATGGAAGTCGGGATATGCAGAATTGATGGAGCTCTAAGAAATCAGAAATCAAGCATCCCAAGCAATGGAGAAGGATCAAGCTTTGATCAAGAAAAATTTGATAGAAAGGCCAAGAATAGATCCTTCCAAGTTGGAGATCTAGTGTTAAAGTGGGATGTAGATAGAGCAAAATTGGGAAGGCATTCAAAATTTGATGCCATTTGGAGTGGCCCATACATGGTCACAAAGTGTAAGGACAATAATGCTTTCCAATTGTCTTCATTGGATGGTGAAGAATTGTAGATTCCAGTCAATGGAATCCATCTAAAGCATTGCTATTGAAAGGAACTCTCCACCTTGTACATATTAGCTTAGGTTTCCATTCCTCCAAGTGCTTGTGCACATTTTTTTGCTGTAGTTTAGTTTTTTTTTCCCTAAGTGCTTTGGCACATGCTTGTTGTTCCTGGGAATGTGTTTGCAGGCCTTGCTCCATTAGATGATATTCCATCTTCCTCCTTGCAGTGTTCTAGTCAGTTGGGGTATCAAACAGAGAATTTGATGACTCCATGCCCAATGGATTGCTTTAGGAAACTGGTAACTTCATCCAACAGGAAGATGACCCCTCTGAGTCACCAAAATTATTATCCAAAATGTACCCCTTGCTCATTTTGTGGCTAACTCCTTTCATTCTTCCCTCTCTTGTGCCTTAGTCATAAAATTTTTGCTTTTTAGGGACTCAAAACTTTTGAAAAGGGCACCATTGGATAGAGCTCTTTCTCAACTTTCCAGAAAGGTAAATTTTTCCTCCTAAATCCATGTATTTTTGAAGTTATGGCTCGACAGAGTTTTTATGGGAAATTTTCCCTTGAAAGGCCCGCAGCCAATGAGATGTCACCACATGTCCAAGGAAGTGGCAGGGTCGGAAGAAAACTTGGTTTTTTACCAAGTGTTTGGTGAAATTTCAAAAGGAAGATTTTTCCCCACAGGCCCACCGGTGAATAGAATCGTGCCACATGTCCATGGGGAAAAATTGGAAAAAATGACTAAGTGTTGGCACAGGGAGAATTTTAATGAAGAAGGCCGCACCCAATTATATTGTGCCATGTGTCACTAGGAGCCCGGAAAAGCGGGGGGCGGAGGGGAAGTTAGAATTTTGGAAAAGTGTTTTTACCAAATGTCAAAAGGAAGTTTTTGGCCCGCTGTCCCTTCCAACCAATAATGTGATGACACGTGTCCCGAAGGTTGGAGCTGCGGAGCGCGGGAGGAGATTGGGATCTTTTCCCAAAAGCTAAAATGAAACGGAAATAATGTTCACCCAGGCCTCACATCTAGTAAGATGATGCCATGTGTCCTAGGCTAGTGGAAGGCGGGGAAAAATTGAGAAAATTTTCCCAAGGGAAAAAAAAAGGAAATTTAAAAGGAAAAACACCTCCCCCGAGTGCGAGCCAATGGGATTGTGCCACGTGTCAGGTGGTGGCAAATCTCAGGAAAATCCCGCAAGGAAAATTCAAAGGGGCAAGCTCACATCCAATGAGATTTTGCCACGTGTCCAGTGGCTTCAAAATATCAGTCAAGCCCATGGAAAATTTAGGAAGGAAAGGTCTGCGCCCAATCAGCACGTGACACGTGTCCTCAACTCATCATCCTGACGGGGAAATCTTGGAAAATTTTCCAAGGGGAAAAACAAAGGAAAATGAAGCAGGATAAGCTCGCGCCCAATCAAAACATGCCACATGGCTCCTGAAGTGGTGGAGTGTGGGGATTTTTGGGAAAATTTTCCAAATGACCAAAAGGTGAAAAAAATTCAAATTTTCGCCCGCCAATCTGATTTGGCCCTGTTTTGCCCTAAAACTTCAAATGGCCATATCTTTCAATCCAGAGCTCAGTTTTTCACGTTCCTCATATAAATGGAAAGATGGTGAAATTATCTACAAGATTATAGGGTCATTTTTGTATTTTGATGGATTTTGGAGAGAGAAAATCAAAAAATGCCTCTGGCACGTGGTCATGGATATAAATGATGTTTCAACCACTGTTTTTAATGAAGAATGGCTCGCATTCTCTCCCAACATGGCTAAAAATGTCAGGGGATGGGCCTGTAAGGATGCCCATGCTGTTTTGATTACATTTTGGTCAATGGTTGAATCTTCCCCATGTTTTCCCATGTTTCTCTCTCCTGGGGTCATGGCTTGCACTGTAAAAGCCAGAGTGGGTTCATTTTTGCAAGGAGAGACACTTTTCAGCTCTACAACTTTCCTTTTCTTCCTCTTTGGTAGAATTTGTGAAATTTTTTACCTTTCCATGTAATACAACACCCCTTCTTGCCTCTTGATCACTGTAATGCATTGTATTGGATCTGAAATGTTAATATATGTTCTGTGATTAAAATCCCTCAATCCTTTCATATATCTATCATTGTTTTCCTGATCTTTCATTACATTTTGAGCAATTTGTGCATGCTTTGTGCTGTGTTCTCTTGTGGATTGTGTATGTATTGTAGTATCAGGTGTCTACAACTCCTTTGGTGCATCACTTCATTAGCATTAGCTTCATTTTCTTGCATTCCCTATCTTTGTCCCCTTGGAATTTAGAGTAGGAACTAGGAATTCAAACCTCTGCAACTTGTAAGTGACATATCTGATCAGAGGAGTTGAGGAACCAACCTCTAATCTGGATATTCCTTTCCCATTTTACAAGTCCCACACTTGGGGAAAGGATTTAATTTTTTACAATCACACTGGATGTCCAAGATGTCAAACTAGAAGTTTGATCAACATCCAGGTGCTAGTCGATTTTGAACAACAAGATATCTTGGTGATGTGGAGGGATGGGTATTAGGTAATTAGGATAGTTAAATAATAGCTATGATGAGGATAGAGATTAATTTAATTTAAATGAATTAAATAAATATTAGTGTGGGGTGAAAGGGGACATGGTTAGGTAAGTGTGTTTAAGTTGATTGATTAACAAGGGGCTAAGGGAGTCTCGACTGATTTTGGTGTCTCCACCGTATTAAATGTTTCTCCTATATTTCAAAGCATGCAAAGGGATTTTCATTGTCCATAAATTCTTCAAGTTTTTTAATGGTTTCTTGCCTATTGTCTTTTCTTGTGTCTTCTTTTAGAGCATTTACCTCAAATGGTTTCTCATGCCATTCAATTTTTTTTTCTTCCCTTGTGCACGCAACATTTATATTCTTTGGGAAATATTTAACATTATTGTCTAATTTATTACATTTTTGACATCTAGCTATAGATGTCTCATATTCAAGAGTCTATTCCAAAATACCCATCTTCGAATGCATATTAATGATTTCGGGTATATCTCTTTCCAGATATACATTCACATAGATTCTAGAAGTGTTTAGTTTTTTCTAGCTTTGGTTTCTCCATCAAAAGAGATTTGGGATCCTAGAGACTTTGTTAAACTTGTCAAAAATTGTTCTTTAGAGAACTCAAGAGGTAATCCTAGAATATTATCCCACATGGGCATAACAATAATGTTCTACTTGTTTGGATAAAAACATGAAGACAAACTTTTAAGAAAATACACATGTTCCCTAAGAACCATGAGCCTTTAATTGGTATGGTATTGTTACTCACACCATATTATTGCATTTATAATTTCATAATATTACAAATACTATCTATACTCTAATAATAGTCAAATAAATATTTTTATAAATACCAAAGAGTCTTTTACTTCCAAATTTAGCTCAACAATGAATCTAACACTTCATCATATTAATATTTGATACTCTAATATTTAAATATAAATTTAAATCTATCAATATAGATTTAAGTATCAATCTTGTAATACAAAAATAAAAAGTCTCAATCATGTAATATAGAAATATCCAATCTCAATCATGTAATACAAACATATCCAATCTCAAGTTTGTAATATAGAAATAAAAAATCTCAATCATGTAATAAAAAAGATATAAAGGATGACTATCACAACATGGGTTATCAATTTAATCCAATTAAACACATCATACAATGTTTTTGTAGGTGAAATATTATTAAAGTTTTACTATTTCACAGAAATATTATTATTTATTTTTGAAAAATGCTCAATTAAAATAGGAAGGTGATGAATCACAAGACATAAACTTCTCAGAAGGTAAAAATAATACCCTCCCTTCATCTCAACGGAGCTAGAAATGCACTTCTGGATTCACTGAAAAAGATTGCAAGAGAACTTGACTATGCTCACTCTATAAGTTCAAGTAATTAGCATCTACTAGGTATTATGAACCTATTTAATACATAATCACAATTTCCCAGCTCTAATAAGGATTCCACCTTTCATGTGCAGCTCGAATGAGCTTACACAAAAGTATTATTTCATGACAGTTCCAAATTAAACGCACTATTGGTTATTAAATTCATATACAGTTGACTACCTAGAATAAGTGGCTATGATTTTCATTAGGTACTTGGTAGGGAAAAATACTCCCACCACTAAGTTTGAAAACTCCATCTTTATTGAAGCCCATAAGCAAAAGACTAGGAAAGATCACCTTCCTACTACACCCGATTCTCAAGCAACCAAATACAAATCATAATGAAATTTTCATAAGTACAATCTCAAACCATATAATATAAGTAGGAAAAATGATTAAAACCCAAAACTACATGTCCTTTACATGGTATTATTAACCTTTTATGTTACCTTTAACTAGAGGGTAGTTTTAAAATAAATTTCTACCATTCTTTGAAATTTATTTCCTAGGTTTTTAGGGAATCAAGAGTTTTCCAAAGCATGAAATTTCATACTTCAAAATGTAGAGGTTCTCTTACTTTGGGTTTTGTGTCATTTGCAAGTAAAAAAAATCTTAGAGTTCTAAATTCTAAAATCTCAAAGTTCTGAAATTTCAAAACTTTGGGCTTTCAAGTTTTGGAGTTCTCATTGAAATTTTTGATCATTTTCATGTTCTAGTTCCAAACTCTGAAAGTATGAAGTTCCAAAATTTTAGAACTTTAGGTTTTCAAGTTTCGAGTCTCACTTTACACCTAGGGCTATTTTTATTCCCAAGTTCCAAAGTCTGAAATCCCAAAGTTCTGAAATTTTCGAACATCAGTCTTGTAGGATTCAGACTTGGGATTCACATTAGAATGGTCACACTTGCATTTTGGAACTTTGGTCTTTCCGCATAAAATTTCATTCCCATCACCCCCACACGTGTCAGCTTTCAGGAATTAATTTTAGGTTTACCTATATAAACTTGGATTTTCACCTGTCATTTTCACTCTAACACCTTGATTTTTACCACACCATATCATACTTTTAGGCATCAATTTCAAGGTAATTTTTGGGTTTTCTTTAATATTTTTGGTTTATATTTCCATGGTTTTGTTTGTTATTTCTTTCCATTATTCTTCTTTCTTAAACATGGAAGCCATTATTGATTTGTTGTTCATTTTTGTTCATTTCAAACATGTTGTTTGGTATTTCATTCAATCTTGTGAGCTTCGAATCATGCAAGCATCGAGTCTCATCGAACCCAAGGATTTTGAAAAAACCTCATTTTAGATCTCGTGGAACTATTACCTTTTGGATTTGGTATGATTTTTTGGAGGCCTAAATTTCAGAGGTTTGTATTTCGGAGGTATGCCTTTCGGGACTGTGAAGAGCTTGATTTCAAATTTCATTTTTAGAGTTAACATCATTTTGGACCTTCGAACTTATTGCTTTTGAGAAATTTTGAATTTTTTTCTTTTCATACTTTCGGAGGTGTTCTTTACAAGTTTTGGAATTTATCAGAGTTTGTATTTTTAGAGTTTTGGATTTATCTTTTTAGAATTAGATTGTTTTCAGAGGTTTTGTTTTTGGAACTTTAGACTTTGGTGTTTTGGAGTCTTCAAAATTATTTCTATAAAATTTTCAAGGTTCGATCAGGTTTTGAACCCTAAACTGATGTCAACTTCTTCTTCAAAAGGAAAGGAAAATATGAAGTATACCTTCTTAGGAGTTTCCCCTCATACATGTATGTCCTCATATTTGGGAAACATTGGAGACACGGACTTGGGACAGTTGGATATGCTAGAATTTTGGGAAATACTAAAAGCCCCTAATAAAAAATCTTAGATGCAAGCCATATTTGACAGTGGGCTTGCTCTCACTGCTAGTTTTCCTTCATCCATGCATTTCCCTGAGTTTGTCTTGGTTGTAGTAGCTCACTTCGATAAGGCCTCTAAATTAGTAAAGGATGATGATGGTAAAGTTGTGATTAGGCTGGACACTAATTTTTTCAAAGACTTATTCAAACTTCTAGATGTTGAGGAATATGCAACAATTTCCCCAGAGGCTACAATTGAATACTAGGATAAGGAATCTAAACTATGTACAAAGATCATGATGAAGAATTATTTGGCCAAGAATGTTACTAAGCTCCCCAAAACATTTTTCCGCTCAGACTTCATCCAGGAATTCAATGACCTTATTGTGATTTTGAGTAGAGTTTTGGGTCTCGCTTCAACAAGATAATTTCAAGAGTGGATGTTTCTTTACATTGCTACCATTAAGAAACATAAGGAGTTTATAAGATGGGGAGAACATATTAGTAGTTCAATTTGTTTTCAATTGGGCAATGTCTTGACTTTGAAAACTTCTTCATGACTTCTTTCCTCGTCTATGCAAAGAACTGCCATGGGAGAATTTAATGGGTTGAATACAAAGGGTGTTAGGAGCATTTCACAGATTTATGATTTTTATCCTCAACTCACAATGGAAGAAGGAAATAAACATTTCCATAGAGTTAATGATGCCTTTTTTGTTGTCTTCCTTTATCATTTTGATAAGAATTTATACAATCACATAATTTCGATGAAGCTTTCAAGGAGGTAAGGGAATGGGGAGCCATATATCTCCAATTCCCAACATTTACATACATCAGGGTTCTAGGTTTCCTAGGTGCTCCTAATAAATTACCAAGATGCCCAACTGATAAATGGGTCTTGTTAGAATTGGTTCATCAGTTATTGGATTATCATAAGATTCAAAATAAATGACATAAGGCAGGAGTCTAGTTTCCCATTTCAATTAGAAGATACACTTGTGCTAGTATTTACAAGGAAAATAATGTTGATGGAGAAATGTATGAAGTTACCTTGTGAACTTTCCACCCTAGAACTAACTTTGATTATTGGGGAAAATTTAGCAAAACAGGGTTGGCTAGTTCCCATGTTCCTTAGTTAGAAGATATCTGGATCCACTGTCGAGATGAGGTCATCATTAGACAACGAGAGTTTGAAAGGTTAACTCTTGATGAAGTTAAACAATATGGTATTGCAGATGTTCTTGATGGAATTAAAGATGATGATGATGTGCTTGACCCAGTTTATAGGAGTGATAACATTGCTAATCAACCATTACCATGGATTGATTGGTATCAAGAAGAATGTTCTAATACAAAGGAAAGGGTAGGGCCCATCTTGCAAAGAACATATGATTGGTTAGCTACTTTGGGAATCTCACCCAAAGGGTTAGACCAACCTATAAGAATAGAAGCCCAACCAACCCTAAGTTTTCCTACACCTAAAAAAGGTAAGAGGTCTACTTAGAAGGCCACTACAACTCCAAGAAAGATCTCATTTGTTGTTGGTAGTTCTTCTCTTGCAAAACTCCCTACTACCAAGGTTGTGTCTTCTATAGTGCAAGTATCTAAAGTTATTGATGTTAGTGCTTCTTTGGTTGTATCACAAGGTTTTCCACTTTCTCTTTCACTACCATTATCACCATCCTCAGCTCCACCACCTCCATCATTTTCTACCACTCCTCTGCTCATCTCTTCTTTTCCATCTCCATCTATGGCCCAAGTTTTCTCATCCCTTCATATTCTCTTAGTTGGAGAGATGATTGGGTCTCCACTTTCCACTCCATTTTCTCAGAACTTCCATTTCCTTCCATTTCCATTTTCTATCTTGTTTCATCTTCTCCCAAAGCTATTCTAACTCTCACACCATCTATCATTACCACTTCCATTTCAACTGTTGTACCCAGTGCTATTATTTTACCCAAAGTGCTCCAAGTTTAACTATGATTATGAATTTTTTTCTGCATTTGATATACCTAAATGGCTATATCATTAGGCCCCCAAGAAAATTAAGAAGGTTTCCTTCATATATGTGATTGATATGTGCATGCTTGAACCCACTCTAAAAAGGTAGGCCAAATGGAAAAAGATTGTTTCTAACTTATCAGTAAGCCAATCAAGAGAAAGGTTCATAGAGATAGCCACCCCCACTGAAGGAAAAACCAAAGAAACCATTACTACAGTAGATTATCAAATCTCTAGGTTTTCATTAGGAAAGGCAACACATGAGGGTGCAAAATAGGATGTTCAAGTGGCCCTTGGGAATTTGTTAGAAAATTATGAAAAAGATAAGGATTCTAAGGATGAATTGAAAGAAAAGGTTGAACAACTCACTACTCTTTTGAAGAAATTCACACAACCTACTCCAACCATGGATCCTTCAACTATGACTACTTTAACTATCTCTTCCCATCTTGATGATATCTCATATCATGAAATTGAGAAGATAGGTCAGAAGGGATGATCAGTTGATGGGTGGATTGAGTGTATGCTCCAGAGACCAACCCTTTAATAAAAATAACTATGGAACTATACAATGATTTGCAGACGGAGAAAGTTTCTATTCAAAAGCTAGATGAAATCCTCTTTGAAGATATTAATAATTTGAACCTGAATTTGACTACTTGGGAGGAAATTAGAGATATGAATCCAAATATACTTCTCCAAGAGGGTGTAATTGATAATGTCTCTAAGTTGTTTGAGTATCAAAAGGCCATGGAATTTAGATCTCAGAGTGTTACAGGATTTAATCAAGAAATTGGAGGATAAATGTGTTGAAATAGTGGATGGACTAAGTGACATTTTAGAAGAATTTGATAACATCAACTATAAATTCTTCAAGTAATATTTATGCTCTTCCGATTGATCAGATTAAAGAAAGTTTCAAAGGTTTAGTTAAGGAGGATGATGAGGTAACTAAAACTTTCAATATTAATTCAATTCACATATTAGTTTCATGTTAGAATTTCATAAGCCAGTTGAAGAAGGTGGTGAACAAATTGAAAAGGATTCCAAAAATTTTGTGAGAGAGGTTGATACAACAGTTGTCATAAATCATTATATGTGTGGGACAGATAAAGAATATATAAAAGGAATTATCAAATTTTTCATTGATTACAAGCACAATTTGGATATGTGGGAAAACGATTAGAGAAACCTAAACAAGAAAAAGATATTACATGTCCCATCTAAGCCTAGCGTCCATTTTTGGAATGGCTCTAAAGCTCATATTTATTTAAAGTTGTAGGGTTGACTTGGTCAAACCCATGCAAAAACTTGCTATATTTATGGGATCTTGTTCCCTTGAACTTAATTGCACTCTATTTTTAGTAACTAGTTAGTTAAAGGTTCAATTGTAATGGCTCAACCTCTTAAACTTATAAATAGTTAGATGCATTAAGTTTTAAAGATTTTTTTAGATCATTTGGGGAGTTACTCTTCAATATTGGAAGATTGCTTCAGATACTTTGAGCCTTTCAGTTATATTCAAAACAATATTTTTCCATGAAATATCTGGTTTATTGTGTTAATCATTGATCAATTCATATCTTGTGAATGTTTAATTCCTTGATGTGATTGGTTAATCTACCTTTATCTCAGTTATCTTATTTCAATATATGTGAAAAAATATATAGCTACTTTGAATATCAGTTGTGGAAAATTTTTCTCCTTTATGTTATAAATTTGCATTATTATTTACAATCATAGATGGAGAAAGATTGTAAGACATGTGCATATCATATATTGTTGTGAGAAGTTGATTGTGCATTTAAGTAGGTCTATCTATTAAATATACTTGGTGCATCACCTTATTTTTCTTTTTTTATCTCTAACTTTAAGCCCCATAAATTGAGTAGATTAGAGTTATTTTCAAATATTTTAGCCTTGCATATTGATCTTAAATCAAGTGCTCCAAGTCTCAAAGGAATTTTTCCTTCTCCGAAGGTTCATCCTAACTCGGAAATATCCCACACCTTGGGGATGTTCCAACATTGCACGCGATCACTCGAGAGATTAAAAAGGTGCACAATCAACGTGATAACAATTTTTAGCACCCCAAGGTGGGATAGAGTTGGTACTTCTCTTCACATTTGTATGAATCAAAGTACTTGGAAACTCCATTTCTCTAGATTTTGAATCTCAGTGTGTTAACTTATGTGAAGAATTTAGACAAGAGCTTCTGTGAGATAAGAAGTAAATTATCAACATATTGAACTTTCCTTATCACCTCCAAGAAGAAGAAGAGGAATTTCAACATCACCAATTACAACGTCACCACATAGAGGTCATTCAACTCCTCCTTATGGAAGGTTCCCTCCACCTAGGAACAATTAGCCTCTTGTTAGAATGGCAAGGAACCAAGTGTTTCCTGCATTCAATGTAGGAAACCCTCTTCTATTATCCCAATGGGATCCTATACCTACAACTAAAGTAACAATTGTACCATTTTATATAGGGAAACTCATACTACTCCTATAGAAAATATTCTTGATGTGGCCAGCATTTGTGCAGTACATAATTTTATAGAAGACAAAGCACTTGATTGGTTTCATGGGTTAGAGGCTGGTACTATAACCACTTTGGATGAGTTGGGGGAGAAGCTCTGCAAACATTTCAAAGACAAGAGTGACCACTTGTCACTCATGGAGCAACTCACTACCATAAAGAGATATCCTCAAGAGTACATTATTGGTTTTAACTTCCAATTCAAAAAGACTTAGAAATGGCACTCATAAATTCTTCTCTTTATAATGCATTTTTGTTTTATTTATGAACTTTGAATATAGATATGGTAGTTATGATCATTCCATGACAGGGACCACACTGCATGATGCCTATGACATTACAATAAGGGATGAGAAGTGATTGATCCAAGAAGGGAAGATTGCACCCAGACCTCCCATGCCTTTATTTTCTAAAATTTCAAGTAATCAGCCAACCATTGATCATGTTCCATCAAATTTTATCCAACTAGATGTGTTTGTACTTGTTCCTTCAAACAATCTAGTTAAGGTCAAATCACTGCTACAAAATTTTTGGAATTAACTTGTATAACTCAAGAAGAAACAATCTTAATATGATTGTTTTTACCAATCGTAGAATACAAAATATCAGTCAAATCATCCACCATTTCAAGGGAATAATCAGGCACAAAATAAAGTCACAATTCAAGCCGCAAATGTCAAGCTCTTAAATTTTAGGAATCCCCTTGCTGCTAGTTCTTCTAGAGCTATTGTACCTATCCAAAATAATCTAGTTCAAGACTATGAATGGTGTTATCCTTGTTCTCAACCTCACAATAAAAATATTTTCCCAAATGGAGTTCTAAGCCAGAACTCATGGTTCAAATTTTATTTACTCCACTAGAGGTAACAAAAATCATCCACACAAGAAAAATATGATCAAGCACAAGCTCCTAAGGAAACCAATTTGCTAAATTGGAAAGAGGATAATTTCTATGGTTTGAATACTAATTTCTCATCAATCTTAAAAATACCCACTCTAAAAAGAGGAAAATGGAATCCCAAGTTTCTAAATTTGATCAAACATCTACTTCACATCCTTGGCTACAAGTGGTAATTGATAAAGATGCGGGAAATAAACTTTCAGAGTCACAACCTAGCCAGTCTATGAGGAAAGAAGGTTCTTTAGGAATCACAATACCCAATAAGTAATTTCAAAAAGAGGATTCTAATGCCCAAATAAATATAAGAAAAGTAGGAGTGATTCCCTTCGGTCTTGTGGAACAGATGAAGAAGATCAAACCGAGTGTTACTTGTGTGGGATGCACCCTCAATTCCTTGTAAAAGAAACTTGTTGTAAGAGGATATGATTTTTTTTTGGTACAATCAAAATATCATTAGGTCATGGAGTTGTAGACACCTGATTTGGGTCACACTCCCCTTATTCCCCTTTTAATCAGCTTAACATAACATGTTCACCTCAACATGACCCCTTTACCCCAAATTCATCTTAATTTAATTACTTACAATTTAATTAATGCCCATACTCACATTATTTATTAATTAAATTACTTTAATTAGGTTAATTTACACCTCACCCAGCCACATCACCTAGACACCTCACCATGGACTTATTCTTACCCTATTAATTAACTAAGACTTCGTCTCTACTTATCTTAACCAACTAGGACTTAGTCTAACCCTAACATTAAATTCTTATTCCTTCTCCAACAACACTCCCACTTATCTAAGTGCTAACCATCACTTGAGACCCAGAATGATAAGAAGAGCACACCAAAAATAGCCAAGATGTGATATTTTTGGTAAACCTAGGATTTCCCACCCTAAACAATGTGGAGTAACCCATAACCGATATCGGTCACCTTGACCATCATTAGTTACCATATATAAAGTTTTGCAACCTTTTTCTTAGGTTGGTCACTTCGAGTTTTAGAGAGTGTTATATATATTCAAGCATGAACTAAAGTTTTCTCAACATCAAGATTACAAAATACATTCAGCCCGGTGGCCCAAGAAATTACCGAGACTAATATGAAGGTATTGGAATTCACAATAGCACTCTAGGAAGTAGTACCATGACACTGACCACCAAGATCTTCATAGATCAACCATCACTTTCCTTCACCGCCCAAGCTTGCATATATAAGTAAGTTTATTTGATTTTGTATCACTTTTGTACTTACTTAAATAGGTTTTTTATATTTTTGTTATTAGATCTGGTTATTCCCTGCATTCTTCCATCCCCAATTTCCTACACACCTACCAATCCAACCACCCTAGCCTTTTGGATCTCCATACTTATCGTTTATATCTTTCTAAGTCTTCCTCATATTATTACAAAACAAATAATCCCTCCTTCACTCCCGGTACAATCACAAAGAAGCCCAAAATTACCTTTTATCAACTTTCACCAAAGTTCCCTTACCAACGTTGGTTACCTTAATCATCATCAGTTTCCTCTTCACCATCATCAGTCTCTTGAATGATGTTGGTTACTATTTCTCCTTTCATAATTTCACTAAACTAACCTTAACACCTAAAAATGTCACGAGAATCTTGCTAAAACCTCGATACCCCACTTATAACCTCACCACAAACATTCCCAACTCTTTATGCAAACACAGAGAGAGTCTGGATACCTATTTCGACATTCTTCCACTCTCACAGGAACTAATATCGGTCATCTTAAACCTATGTGGGTCATAGCTAAACCTTCATCGGTCACACGGTGACTGAGATTTGGTCTCTGTGTTTGGTAAACTACCTCAGACCAGCAAGCTTCCCAGTTATCCAAGAATAACCCAAACTCCACCAAGTCTTACTCAGACCCTACATGTGATCTCTATACCACCTACCTATCCTACAACTTGACCCAAGACCTTCATTTGTTTAATTATTAAAGCATATAATTGAATTAAAATTGATATTAATCGATATACCTAAATCAAAACACTAGTGTTAGATTCTTTTATTTGCACGTTCATTATTATATATTGAATTATACATATCAAAGGATTAAAAACCGTTAAGGAAGTATCACAGCTTCCTAGATCTAGCTCATGCTAGGCAATATGCTAACCTTTTGTAACTAAGCTGTGTTTTGTGGTCTTGCTTTGCATTTTAGGTAGTTCCTCCTTGCCAAAAGGAAACTCACACAATCAAATTGGATCAGGAAATCAGATTCATGTGCACAATTTTTAACCAATATTACAATAGGTATTCCTCCTTGGCCTATTTTACCCTTATCTATTCCATTAATCTACAAATAATCTGGTGAAATGTTTGGCACACCGGTGGGACTCATCGGGGGTTCTATTACATTTGTTCATTCCTAGGTAAAAATTGTGTGTTTATTTCCTTTTGAAAAGTATTCACATTAACCTTCTTCTCTAGAATCCTCTCCTTCTTTCTATTTTCTAAAATAAATCATGTTTTTAGTTCTTTAAAAAGAAAACATTTTTTTCTCGTATGCATTGCATTAGTGAAAGAGCATTCCTCTTCCTATTCTCCATTTTCTACATCAAACATAATTATGGATTTGGGATTAAAACATTTACATTTCATTATGGTTTGTTGCATTGTAGCTCACATTAATTGAGGGAAACCTATATGCTTGAAGTCATTCCCACCTGATGGTTGACTAATCTAATCATAGTTCACTTTGCACACTCTATATACCAAATCACTTAAATAATTTACACATCTTCTTAAACATCATCCTACCTAGAAGAAGTTGTCAATGATCACATGATCAGAGGATTGATAGTGGGTGCCCAAAGCTAGTTTCTCTATCCATTCATTGTTTTAGATAAAGGACCACCCCCACCAAAACAATACCTAGAACCATCCTTAGTTCTTGGCTTTCCATAGGGTACCTTCTATCAAACCAAAAACTTTTTTCTATTCACAAGTCAGTCCTAAATATTATAAGCTAAAACATAAAATTCACCAATAGGATTTAGTGTTTCTTAGTTTTTTCTTGATTTTGGTTTTGAGTTGAGAGGTTTTTTTCTCCATTTTCTTTCTTCCTTTCATGCTCCACAATCATATTTGGTGTATTTTGACTATTTATGAGTTTTTTAGGGTTGATCATTACCATACTTCAGTTTCTGTGTTGGTATTTTATCTTATCTAAGTCACTAAATACCATTTTCCTCATCTTTTCAAATTTCATAGGAGGAGCGTTGGTCCAAAGCAACTATTACCAATTTACATCTGACCATCATCAGTTTACCTAACCATTTTCAGTTTCCTACTTTTTTGGGTTATTTCACCAAAACAATACTCATCATATTTCTATTCTTTCTAGGTTTTCTCAGATACATCATCATACATCTAGATCTTTGAAAATCATTTTCAAATCTAGGTTTTACTTTATTTTCATCAATTATTTCCTCATTTGTAAGACATTTTATTTTCCACATGTAGAACCGATATCGGTCACCGTAACCATCATCGGTCACACTTTATCACCACCATCGATTAACCTAATAACCATTGGTTGCTTTGTTTTAAATTTTTAATTAAAAAAACATTAGTTTTCACCTTCCAAAACTATTTTTCTTCATTTATTTTATTTTTTTGTGTCATATACAAAGAGTAGATTTCCAAAACTACACCAAATCATATAGTTTTGACTCGTAGTCAAACCAATGCCCTTGTATTCCATGCAATCCTTCATCCACTCCCGTCTAGCCCATCACCACCTTCTATCCTATCACCTATGGATCATATCAGTCCATTATCATTAGTAATGGTGATGAAGAGTTCACAAGACTCCTTTAACAAAACCCGCTACCTTACAATATTATCTCTCCCATTCATCCACATGAGATTCATTAGGAAAACTAGTAAAGGACATGCCGTGTCCATACCCTTGCCCTCACCCCCACTTCTCGCATCAGCTAGTACTAGCTCGGCCTTACCTTCTTCCATTTTACCATCCATAGTATCCCAACTTGACCCCACATTATCAATATATATGGTACCTATGACATCGGTCACACTTTTGATGTCATTTTCTCCCATGGTGTCAATCATTCATTTATCACCACCTTGAGCATAGCCCCATCTACACCCATCACCTCATATATACCTATTACATCATAGCCACCCATGGTGTCAGAAACTCATACTCCATTCCAAAACATCATTCTCTCTATCACACAGTATTTACCTCCAATCACTACAAGAATCATTACATCTACCCCACCTACTTACACATATCACCAATAACCACCTATCTCATTTATCACCTATTCGAGATATTTTCCACCTATATCTATTCCCCCCTCAGAGTTCTCATACTTAGCATCACCATTTACTAGGATTTCATCCTCATCATACATTCACCATCTACCCCCTTATACTACAGGGGGTGCCCAGTCATCAGAACCTACCAATGACCTTATTAAAATGATGATGGAAAAGATGCAAATATTGGAAGCATCAGTTTCTACCTCTTGCAACTCTTTAACATATGATGAAATATATAATGAGCCCATTCATCTATCTATTCCCATTCATCCATACCCTATACATTGATAAATGCTCAAATTCAACTTTGTTCAATAAAGTGAAGAGGACTCGCAACAACACTTGCGGTCTTTCAAACATGGGTGTTTCTTAATCGCTCATAATTATTCTCTACACTTGTAGACATTACCAATGTCCTTAATAGGACATGCATTAGATTGGTATAGTGGTTTACCTTAACATTCCATTTATTCATTTAACCAAGTGGCTCAAGCCTTCTTAGACCATTTTTTAATCAATATCGTCAAGAAGGTCACCATGACCGACTTGTACTCAACACAACAATACGAAGATGAATCTATCATATATTTCATCACTCATTGGCAAAGCCTCATCAACTAGATTACATTCCAACTACCTCAAACCAAGCTTATAGAGTTGTTCACTAGGGCTTGTGCTAGGCACATATCACCAACTCTCTAATTCTAAAGCTTCCAAATGTTTGATGAAGTGTTCACCATGGATAGAAAAATTTAAATTTGTGCCATAGAAGAGAAGAAAATTCAATTGTGTAAAAAAATGATACATTCAAGTCAAATGATGCCTCTTCCTCTTCTAAACCCCAAAATAATTATTCCAAATCCAAAGGATCTACCAATGTGGTAGTTTTAAAAGTTGGCCCATATCACCCATCCAATCAATCAAAACCTTCTTCTAACCTTTCTCCCATTCAATATTTCAAGTTCAAGCAAGAGCAACAAAAAGTAAACTCCCATAGGAGAGCCCTATTCATCAATTTTAGAAAAACTTATAAAATTTGGAGAAATCACTCTTCCACCCATCAAAACACATACTTGTTTTGATCTCACTCATCTTATGTCTGCATGGTGTAACATGATTACTGTAACTATCATCGTGTTAAGGGTCATAGCGATGGTAATTGTATAACCTTCAAAATCATTGTTCAAGAAATGTTAGATAACAAAGATATCATCTTGGACAACGCAAACACACCGGCTAATCAAAACTTGCATATATTCAAGAAGTTGTTTCCTTATCACACCCCATCATCTAACCAAACTAGCAAAACTTTGACTAATGATAGTAATGTCCATGAAGTTCATGTTGTTTTCGAAGTCGTACTAGACCTTCCTCAATTTCCTCCTATCCCCTCTATCGAGGAGATTCTTACACGAGCTCCTTTACCCACAAAGGATCCTATTTCATCTACTCCTTTACCCATAGAGGAGTCTCCCTTATCTCCCCCTTTACCCATAGAGGAGTCCACAATATTGGTCGATGTCATTTCCTCACACACCTCTCAACCTAACGAACAACCCATGGTGTTAACTCTCTTACCCATGGGAGATTCATGCTCACCTTCCTCTCCACCAAAAGAGGAACCTACCTCATCCCACTCATCATCTCCCCTACCCATCGAGATCCTTTAGAAGCACCACTTCCTGTTGGTGACAATTCCCCATTAGCCTTTTAGGATCTTGTTGATTTTATCTCAGCTCTCTTACCCACAGAGTCTAAAGCCAACCAGTTCCTATCTCACAGATATTCTTTATAGGGATTACCACCATGTAAACATCATCTCCTCCTATAATAATTTTATTTTCATGCCTAATTGGTTGCTTGAATTATTTTGATAATTCCATGCTTTGGGAACTCCTTCTACTACCTTTTTAACCCAAATGAAAATTTTGTCTAATGATACCTCCAAAATTTATCCAAAGGTTTTTTAGAAAACCAAACCAACCATGCCCATACCATTCATAATGACCTTTTATTCATCACCTTCACGTACACCTAAATCCTTACCAATAATTGTACTTTTACCAACACCTAAACCTTTTCCATCACCCATACCTTCCCCGCATCCAGAACCATTACCACATTAGGTGTCATGCCGACATCAATCCTAGTCCATCCTCCTGTCAAATTGGATTTAGCCACATCCTCACAAGCCCATGTAAAAACCATTCCTCCACCTAAAAGGAAGACCCAACCTTCTAGGCCACATACATCAGTTTTTCCTACTACCCTTCTTTCACCTTCACCACTTCCATCTATCCTAGGACCTTACCCATCCACCTTGGCCAAGAAACCTCCTACCCAAGGTAAACTAAAAACACAACATCCCATCTCCTCATCATGAGCCTCTATTACACCTAACTTAACTACAAAATGTACACATTTTCCATCACCTACAATCTTTTTACCACCTATACCTGCACCACTTCTACTAGCCTCATCTCTACCTATGGTATTCCACACTCTTGAACCAATACCCGCACCTCGGCTCTTCCAAAACCTTCACTACACCTCCATTATCACCTTGGCTAACCTTTCCTCTTCTGCCATCTTCCTTCCCTTCTACATCACACACTCCTTCTTTACCTTTACCTAACAAGGTGTAATAGAAATACAAGATGCCACTACCATCCAAATAAGTATTCAAACCTACAACACCTTCAACCACTAGCTCATCCGCTACACCTTTACCCAAGAAGGTAAAACACAAACCCAAAAAGTGCTACCTACCAAAATAGTGGTCAAATCTATTCCACTTCTGATTCCACATCTTGTAGCACCTCTCGCACCAAAATCACCCACACTTCCATCCAGACCCACACATACCTCCCATTGTGATCAATTCGCAGGGTCTTACACCAACATATTTGCAAACCTTTTAGATACTAATGTCATCACATTGCCACCACTTAGACCTTATGACCCACTCAAACCCAAACTAGTAGGGTTTGATGATACCAAAATTTGTGCCTATAATCATGTGCCAAGGCATGATGTAGAAAATTATAAGGCTCTTAAGACCGTTCTTCTCCAACTATGTCCTCTTGAAGAAAACTTTGACGACATGATGATATTTTAGATGAGGACCCTGTTCCACCTTCACCTATCACCACACACCCTCATCCCTTACCTATCTAACAACATTCATCTCCACCTCCACAAACTTTTTATTTACCTCCAACATTTGAGATCAATATGATATGCATAAGAGAGCTTGCCAAAACCCCATCAAAATGTCGGTGTGCCAAATTTCTTTCACAAACAAATTTTAATTCATTCTATTTCTCATCCTGTCACTACACCTATCATGACACACTTGTTCCCTCACCCCATATTAATATGGTTAACATTGTCACTCGTGCCCAAAAAGAAAAAGGAAAGGAGAAAACAAGCATCTCATCCATCAATCCTATTCCTAATATACCTTCTACACTGCACCAAGAATCACCATTTGGGGACCCACATAACCTATTTCGATAAGGTCACCCAACGTACAATGGTTAAATAGTTGCACCAATCTCCTCTTAAAATTTCATTGTACGACCTTGTCCAAACCTCTGAGTCTCACCGACATGCCATCGTGTAGGTTCTACAATCTATTGAGGTTTTACCTAATGAACCAACTCTTGTGGCATCCATGATCAATCCTCACCATGTGGCTTCTCTCACCACTTCATCCCCTTCCTCTACACCTCGCTACTACTCATAAAGTAGCTTCTCTTAGTTTCTTTGATGATGAGATTGTACCACTCCAAATAGATGATCATGATCCCACCCTTTTCATTTACATCTACAATGATAATATACATTTTTGACATGTTATAATTGATGGTGGTGTCATCATCAACATTATATCTTCCCATGTGTATAACCAAATGCACATACCTACCAATTGTATGCATAATAACCCAATTATGTTACATACATTCAATAATGTCATAACTTTGACCCTTTTCACCATCATTCTCCACATTTGTGTGGGCCCCAGTACCGTTCTAGAATTATTCTATGTATTAGAGGGGGAATTCCAGTATAACTTGTTGCTTGGTCGACCTTGGATCTGCATTATGGGTTGTGTTCCTTAAACCTTATATCACTATGTAAAATTTGAACATGAAGGACATAACTATACCATTCTAGCTAACCCTTCACCATTCAAAACCTGTAACATGTTGTATAGACCTAATGATGTCCTTATACCAGTTAAGGCATCTACCACCGCCACCACCTCTCTTTCACCCATGACCCCATCCACTAATGTTTCGCTACCTCTCCCACACCTAACTCCTCTATTCCCACTGCAACCGCAGCCTATGTAGCTAACCCATCCACTAACCCATCTAATTCTCAACCAACCAATGCTTCTTCTTCTTCACCACCCTAGTAATTCATCAATTTTTGTTACCCACATACCGACTGCCGATCCCTTAGAAGGTGTTTTTCAACGTCTCACTCTTGGGTAGTACCATGTGTAAAAAATTAACACATTCCTTAGTCCTCAAGAGTATGGTAATCTTCACCAACATCCTCGATATGATCACCACATAGTCGATGCTTTCCATTACGTTCCTCCCCACATTTGCACCAACTTAACATATGGGGGACTTGATACTTCTACCTAATTTCTCGAGACACCTTCCTAAATGAAACCATTTTTATTTGACCTTTAATCTCTCACAAAACAACACTTTTCCCACACCTTCCTCCATCAATGTGCATGGAAGGGATTTGGATCTGGTTTTTATAAACAAGGCCGCCATACTATAATCCCATGCACTACTCATAAACATAAAACCCACATTAGTATTGTATTTTCCAAAACATTTCCCAAGAAGGCCCGAGTCAAACTCATTGAGGATGATAAACCTTCTTCACCCCATTCACCAACTTCACCACCTTCACCTACAAAGTCTATGGATCTAGAATCCATTCCTCCAAACTTTTTTGTGAACACCATTTCTCTAGAACCTCTAACTTGTCAACGAGATGCCAAGGATCCCTATGCTCTTCCATTTTGGTATCCTAACATGATCGATGATGATATACCTTCTATTAATTTCATTCAAAGTCAAGATGATGAATCTATTCTCACCTACCTTTGTGCATAATATTTGTATATTCATCGGTCATTACCCTTCGAGACACAAACCATGTTAAATTAATCGATCATTGAAAATCAATATTAACACTCGGGATGACCCGCATATTCTAAAGATAGGCCAATCTTTAGATGTTGTTGAACAAGAAGATTTTAGCTCTTTCCTCCCGGATCATAGCAATGGTTTTTCTTGTTCCTACATTGAAATGCTTGGTAATGACCCAAAACTTTTGGTCCACAATATCATCACTATTCCCGAAGCCAAACCCATGAAACAACAATACGAGAAAATGCATCCTCACATTGCCCTTCTTGTCAAAGAAGAACTCCAACACTTTATTTTGGTTTCCTTCATCATACCCTTTGATTATCCCCAATGGATCTCTAACATCATTCTGTCAAAAAGCAACAGGGGAACTCTACATTTGCATGGATTTCGTGACCTTAACTTAGCTTTTTGTAAAGACAATTTTCCTCTAGCTAGTATTGACCAACTAGTTTACTTCACTATCAGCCATGAGATGCTATCACTCATGGAAGGTTTCTTGGGTTATAACCAACTATTAATTACCCGAAAGATCAACAAAAAACACCTTCATCACTCCTTGGGGGACCTTTTTATACCGTATCATGCCCTTAGGCCTTAAAAACATTGGTGCTACATATCATCGGGATATGACTTATATCTTTCATGACATTATACATCACATATTGGAAGATTACGTTGACGATCTTCTTTCCAAATCCAAAAATTGGGCCAAACACCTTATAGTCCTTAAGGTCATCTTTGACCATCTCATCAAGTATTGTGTTTTCCTTCAACCTAAGAAGTGTGTCTTCACCGTTCTCTCCAAAAAGCTCCGTGGTTTTATCATTTCTTTGCATGGCATAAAATTTTATCCTTCTAATATCAAGGATATTCTCTAAATGCCTCCACCTATTAACATTCATCAACTTCGTAGTTTACAAGGCAAGTTGTAATCTATTCATCATTTTATTTCACAACTTTATGATTGTTGCCACTCATTTCATCATCTCCTCAAAAATGATATCCCCTTCAAATGGGATGATGAATACCACAAAGCCTCGGGGCCTTAAAACAATACCTTCTCTAACCACCTATTCTCATTCCCCCTAAGGTTGACCATCCATTTCACCTTTACATTTCCACTACTGATCATTCCTTGGGTGTTATGCTCGCTCATCATGACGAGAAACACATGGAGCAAGTAGTTTATTATATAAGTCGTACACTTTTGGACTATGAAACTAGATACACTCATGCCAAAAAACTCTTCTTAGCCTTAGTTTTTGTCACCACTAAACTTCGCCATTACCTACTCAACCAAAAACCTTTTTGTCACCAATATTGACCCCTTACATTACATGTACACTAAGCCCTACCAACGTCAACATGTTACACATTAGATCATGCTTCTTTCAAACCTAGACCTTGAATTCACTCATCAAAAATATGTCAAAGGACAAACCATCGTTGACCAACTTGCAAACCTACCCATCTTCGGAAATCAATCCTCTAACTTCGATTTCCCAGACAAATCCATTGCTACCCTCTCTTTGGATGATACCATTTACCATATGACCTTATTTTTTTATGGTTCCAAATTTCAGTGTGGGGGTGGTGCTGGATTTATCCTCATTCCTCTTGATAGTGATCCTATACCATTATCTTTCAAACTAGATTTTGATTGTACTAATAGTATCACCGAATATGAAGCACTCATTTTATGTCTTCAAACCTCCATTACCTTAGATGTTAAATCATTTAATATCTTTAGTGATTCCCAACTATTTGTAAACCAATTGAATGGTATATACTAGTGTCATAAAAAAATACTTCAAAAGTATAAGCATCATGTGAACATAATTTTTACTACCTTTGACCTTTTTGAACTTCAAACCACTCCACGTTCCACTAAACATTTTATGGATACCATGTCCTACCTGGCTTCTCAGATACCTACTTCACCCTCTGACTCAAAAATATTTGTCATAGTACAAAGGATTCAATCACCTTCCTATCTATTTTGAGATGTCAACCTTATCGGAACCATTAAACCAAACCCACGTGACCTTTGGTATAAGCAATTTTCTGACTACCTTTCCCTTTCCATTCTCGCCTCTAAATCTTACTCTCACCTGGACAACGAACCTTTCTCAAAAGTGTCTCTCACTATGTAATCATGTGTGGTCTTCTTTATAAACGTGGATTTGATGGTATCCTCTTACAATGCCTTACAAGTTGTGAAATTCCTTATACCATAAAGGGAGTTTACTATGGAATTTTCGGGGTCACTTCATTGGTTTAGCTATTATTAAATGCATTCTTTGCTTGGGCTATTCTTGACCAACCCTAAACCATTATTTTTTTCACTATGTCAAGTGTTGTGTGAAGTGTCAACAAAATGTTAATCTTCATCACACCCCTAGTCATGCCTTACAGGTCGCATGAGATCTTTGGCATTTCTCTCAATGGGGTTTGGATATTTTCAGAGAGATCAATCCTCATTCTTCCCAACGTCATAAATGGATTATTACCGCTACTAAATACTACACTAAATGGGTTGAATCCATACCTATTATTTCTACAAAAGCCAAGAAAATATGTGAATTCATCAATCATCACATCATTTGTTGCTTTGGTGTTCGCATCGCCTCATCATTGATAATGGAAAATAGTTCGAAACAAAACCCTATAGAAACTATGTGATGCCTTCAGCATTCAAATTATATTTTCTTTACCTTATTACCCTCAAACCAATAGCAAAGCGGAATCAACAAACAAAAACTTCACCAAAATTCTTACGAAAGTAGTTGATGATATTGGAAATGATTGGCATACGTACATTCCTTTTTCCTTATGGGATTATTTCTCTAGTATTTGTACCTCAACTACTACCACACATTTCTCTTTGGTCTATGGTATAGAGGTTTTTCTACCTCTGTAATTAAAGATTATGTCTCTTCGTATCTAACTCAAAGATATTTTCAACTATGATGATTTTCACAAAGATCATTCGGCACAACTCGAGTTATTAGATGAACGTTGTCTCAATGCTCTTGATCACCTCCAAATCTACCAAAAATGTATCAAACATGCCTACAATAAATGTGTCCATGAAAAAAACTTCTAGGTGAGTGACCTCTTCCTGAAGGAAAATCAACATGTAACAAAAGAGGAGAAAAGTAAACAAGGAAAATTTTCTCCTAATTGGCTTCGACCCTATATCGTTACTCATAATTATAGATCGGGTGTTTATCATTTGTCTTCAATCGAAGGTAAACTCGAACTCCGATCCCCTCAATTCCATGCATCTTCAACCATTCTATTATTCAATCAATTCCTATATCACATTATTTCTTGTTAAAATGCTCATCCCTTGAGCACCATTCACCTTCCATTTTAAAAGAATTTGATATTTCAATAGAAATTGATAACGTCAACTCTAAATTCTTCAACAATAATATTGATGCTCTTCCGATTGATCAGATTAAAGCAAGTTTCAAATGTTTAGTTAAGAAGGATGATGAGGTAACTAAAACTTTCAATATTAATTCAATTCATAGATTAGTTTCATGTCATAATTTCATAATCCAGCTAAAGAAGGTGGTGAAATTTTTTTAAAGGCTTCCGATTAAGGTTACAAGATAGGTTGATACAACAGATGTCATAAATCATTATTCTTTTGGGTCGTATGAAGAAGAGATACAAGGAATTATCAAACATTTCATTGATTACAAGCACCATTGGATATGTGGGAAAAGGATTAGGAGAAACCTAAACAAGAAACAAATGTTATAGGTCCCAGCTAAGCCTGGCGACCATTGTTGGAATGGATCCAAATATCTGAGTCAGTCAAAGTTGTAGGGTTGACTTGGTCAAACCCGTGCAACAAATTTTCTATATTTATGGGAGCATGTTCCCTTGAACTTAATTGCACTCTATTTTTAGTAACTAGTTAGTTAAAGGTTCAAAGTGTAATGGCTCAACCTCTTGAACTTATAAATAGTTAGATGCATTAAGTTTTAAAGGGAATTTTTAGATCATTTAGGGAGTTACTCTTCAATCTTGGAAGAGTGCTTCAGATACTTTGATCCTTTCAATTATATTCAAAACAATATTTTTTCATGAAATATCTAGTTTATTGTGTTAATCATTGATCAATTCATAGCTTGTGAATGTTTAATTCCTTGATGTGATTGGTTAATATACCTTTATCTTAGTTATCTTATTTCAATCTATGTGAAAAAAGATATAGTTACTTTGAATATCAGTTGTGGAAAATTTATCTCCTTTCTGTTATAAAGTTGCATTATTATTTACAATCATAGATGGAGGAAGATTGCAAGACATGTGCATATCATATATTGTTGTGAGGAGTTGATTGTGCATTTAAGTAGGTCTATCTATTAAATATACTTGGTGCATCACCTTATTTTTCTTTTGTTTATCTCTAACTTTAAGCCCCATAAATTGAGTAGATTAGAGTTATTTTCAAATGTTTTAGCCTTGCATATTGATCTTAAATCAAGTGTTCCAAGTCTCAAAGGAATTTGGCCTTCTCTGGAGGTTCATCCCAAGGTGACAAGGTCCCACACCTTAGGTATGTTCCAACGTTGCATGGGATCACTCATACATTAAACAGTGCACGATTCGTGTGACAACATGGATGTTCTTAAACTATTATCATATTAGCTTTCACAAGTATAAGTTTTAATTTCTTTCTTTTTTTAAAACAAAATATTTGATAGAGATATAGATAAATCCCTGATAAACTAAGTTTTTGAATGAATAGCAGGTTAAGAGTAAAAATACCATGCACGTATATTTGGATAGTCTTTTAAAATTTCTTCCTTTATTTCCTCTAAACTTCCCTTGCAACTTTTCAATATTTCCGACATGAGAACCATTATTCACAAATATTCAAACTTCCAATCCCTTAATAATTTTTGCCTTTATATTTAATTGTCCCTCCAATATCTTTTCTCCTAAAAATATTCACATAATCTCGCTAACAAACAACATGCAAAATTTCTAGGGGATGGGATTAGAATGGAGAAAGGGCTCAAGGTTGATTCTAGAATAAAATAATGGAATGACTAGAACACTATCTCGGTAGATTCTCCATGAAGCTTCGAGATTTTAAAGGAAATGGTATCGCATTGAAGGAATTTAGTCCTCTTCGTGCCACCTAGTGCTTTTACTTAATATCCTTTATAGCTTCCCACCAAAATGGTGGTGGATCCAAACCGAACGATCAAAGATTATTGGTCAATATTAATTTTAATTATGCATGATGGACTATGTCCAGTTTGATAAAATCAATAAACTAATATAATTTTATCATAAAATAGTTGCATGCAACTTAAGATTGGTTCCCTCAACTATTTTTGTATGGTGGCTAATTCCCTAAATATCATTTACCTCTTTTCCAAATATTGTCCGCATGGATTCGTCATTAGGTCCAAGACTTATATTACACAAGATTCTTCATAATTTATGGGTCTACAATGACCAATATTTACATCACAACAATCAAATAAACCTTGTAAAACTCAACTTATATTATTAACTACAATTTTTCAGGGAATTAATATATCAACTATCTAATACACCCAAATGTGTTGAAGATCATATTCTTACCA
Source organism: Taxus wallichiana var. yunnanensis (assembly GCA_018340775.1). Taxonomy (NCBI): domain Eukaryota; kingdom Viridiplantae; phylum Streptophyta; class Pinopsida; order Cupressales; family Taxaceae; genus Taxus; species Taxus wallichiana. The sequence continues at coordinate 386,659,783 of CM031236.1, forward strand.
ATCCTTATTTTAATCCTAGAAACTGACATAAATCAATGCCCTCAAGGTGGTCAATTGTCCATATTATGAAAAATCAATTTAACTATCCAAAAAAGATATGGTATAAGGTTAATAATTTTATTCATATAAATCAAAGCCTCTTGAATAGGGTTGCTTTAGGTTCTTAGTTCGTCTCTATATAACATATGAATAGAAAATGACAATAAAGATGAACTTACCAAGACTTACCTTGTTGTTATCTTGTCATTTTTAACTCGGCACTATGGTCAAGACCATCTTTTAATGAATTTTTTTGGGGTATACGACTAGAGTAAATAGTCATACAAGTTATACTTTTTCACAGAAAGTTGTAAGGAGGATATTATGGTCGATTAGAACATTCATCATCTCTAATTGTTTAGAAAAATAAGTACAACTAACTTGACAAGTTTAAAATCTATTTCAAATGGTACGAGAGACTTTATTTAGCCTTGTGGTATATGACCATTCATACTATTATGCAGCCAAACATTGTTTCCTTATACAGATAATAATACCATCACAACCATGTAAAGATTCCTTACTTTATGCAATCATTATTTATAGAAAACTAGATGCACCATAAGTTCAATACCGGATATGAAAATTGCACAATATACCAATACATGAAAATGTTAATTTTAGAAAAGTAAGTAACACATAACACACAACATAGAAAGGTAAGAATCAACATTTATTATAGGTATAATAACAAAATAGTCCAAAAATGCATTACATCGTCAAACCTTAAATGTAAATATTAAATGTTAAGAAATTTATGATCGCTAGGAAATGAGCTCAGTTGTGCATGTAATTACATGAAGCTGTGTATATTGTTTTCAGGTTTTACATTCATGCGGGTAGTTACATACTCAACTATGTAATGTGTTTCACCTCTTACCTTCGTAAATCATTCATCATTACCGACTTACCATGTTAACAACACATAATGAAATTGTGGGATGTGACATACTTACCCCCTTAATGAATCATCGTATTAATGATTTTTAATGCTTAATCACAAATAGGGTAATCAAACATAGAATTATATCCAATAGAAAAAGAGAAAAATCAATAGTTTTATCCAAAACTTACAATTTTCGATCGAAATCAAATTTATTAGTTGTAACAACCTTTCAACCAGTAAAAACTATCACATAGTCAGAAATATGACATAATTTTTTTCATTACACGCAGCCACATCATGAAATATTATTTAATATATATAAAACAATAGTAAAAAATAAGTTATTACAGAAAATAATAAGGAAAATAGTTTTTAACCTCACTCCTACCTTAAAAAGCTGTGTTTTTTCATTCTTACACTTCTCTTTTCGATGTTTCCTTGTAAAACTCCAAATTTTATTTGAAATGCACACAACTATTTTCCTTTTTCTTGTTGGTTTTATCCAAATACATCCATGGTTTTCATCTTTCGGATAACTTTATCCTTGATTTATCGCTAATGATTACTCGAATCAATGAATGTGTTCCCTTATTTATCTTTTCGGCTTGTTGTATTTACGTAATTCTAGGTATTGGTTTGTATTTGGCACCAATAAAACTTTAATCATTCGTTGAGAACAATCATTATTGATCATTATGTCTTAAGTCCTTTAATGAACCTATTTTCAACTTTAATTTCGTGATGAAGCTTAAATAATTTTCAATGTTACATTAATAGACATAGGTTCAAAATTTCTACAAATTTTTCTTCATCCGATGAAGAAAAATAGATTTTTATTTCTATTTTCAGCTAATTCCTAGATAGAACCAACTTAATTGTACTAGTGTTGTACTAACACATCATTGATAATTCCATACCTTAATTTACTTGACATCACATCAGGAATTTCTTGCTCCTATTCATGACTTTTTAGTCACCGCAAAGTATTTTTCGCTTCTTTTTAATAGGAACTACAACATGTCTTACTATTTCTTTCATTGAGATAGTGCATATTTTCTACCATACTTTTTTCCTAAACTTGTAGGTGAAGAAGATTTAACACTCTTACTTAATTTTCTCTTTTTATGAGTGAAAATTTACCGCATATTTTCTTTCTATCCTTTAAATTTTCTACAGAATGAATTCATAGTATAAATTCTACACTTATGTACTTCATCCAACCTATTTGGGTTTTAATTTAATTTTGCATTCAAGTTCGAAGTTTCCATCAAGACAACTCAACAATCATGCAATTCCCTTGTTGATTGTTATCAATTAGTTAAAGTTATTTGACAAAGAATTGATCATTTTCACAATCATCTAGATGATCTAAGAAACCTTCAGGTCTTGTGTGTCACAAAGGACTATTATAGTTTTTTTCTAACTTCCTTACTTGCCAAACATGAAATATAATTTGATTTGGTTCGTTTTCCATTGTACATCGTTCACATATTCATTTTATTTTTAACACAATAAGAATTCAAGTAAGGACCTAATTAGTCCAAGAGCTGCAACCTTCAACTCTAATACCAAAATGTAACACCTCTTTATTACACTTCTCAACTAGGGAATTGTTTTACAACCTAGTAATTATATTTTAAACATTCAATGGATCTAATACATAACAATTAATTTCAAAGCATACCGATTTATAAATCCCTTAAGTTATCTTACACTAAAATGAATAACATCATTTACAACAACCACTAAATTATTCTAGAATTATTAATTATCTTGATGCCTTCAATGATTAATAGCTTACAACAATTAATCCAAAATTAATTAATGTTTAGAATCCAACTAGACAAGCTATGATAACCATGTGCAACTGCAAGGGTTCAGATCCTACTCGATCCCTCAAACACTCATTATGAGCCAATATACGCAATATATCATTTGGTTATACCTTTTTAAGGTACAAATAATATTTATCTTCTTAATGTATCCCCTAGGCATAACACAATTTAAAAGAAGAAATGGTGATCGGAAAATGCAATCAGTCATTTGCACTACTACAACCGTATTTTAGGGCATTGTGCTAGCTAGCCTGATTTTGTGACTATACACAAGTCACATGAAACCCGTCCCTCCATTCACCACACAATCATCTCATTCCTAGTAGTAGGATTATTTCCATTCTTAAGTTATCAAATTTATTGTTAAACTTATTCAAGTAATCATGTAGCTAATTACTAAGATCACACACGTGAGCCATAAGTATTGAACTCATCTTTTTGGTCATGCGGCTCATGCCGACATCATTTCAGGAATGCTATACAAAAAGACACATCTACATAATGATCTAGGTCATTACTTGTTTTCCCCTCTACTTGTAGCAAACACCTAAAATGGTGTGGGTATAACACATAAGACTTGAAAGTCATGTTGTGTTACTTTTCCTCATGTCTTATACATAATATCATTTGAATCAATTTACATTCATGATGTAATTATGACCGCTAAGCCAGCGATTGACACATAATTGTAGCCTTCATGAATTCATTATTATTTTTCATGATATTAAAGGTACATTTAATTTATTAATCACCATTCATTAATGATCAAATCGTAGTAGTGAGATATCATTTTTCATGACTATCTCTTCCATATTAACACAACAATAAGTTGCCTAAATTTTCCTAGGATTAATCGTTAACATATGATTAATCAATATTCACTTATCCTTTTAAACATCATTAAATATGTCATCTTATTAACTAAATTTGCAACTATACCTTAATAATGTTGTTTCTTTTGTTACTATGTTAACACAACATAATCCTTCGAGAGGAAATTTTTTCACTGCCAACAAAGAATCAATAGTTTAAATTTTAATTGTTTAATCAAATAAGATGAATTTATATCTACCTAGTTGTCTAGGTGAATGGATATAGTTCACCTTTTATACTTGTCTCTAAGTAAAAACCCAAAAATTTTGTTTCCTTACTATTTTAATTATAACTATTTAGCTCACTAAACTTAATCATCCTTAAGAAAGGTTAAGATCACAAGCCACCAAATTCATTTCTTATTAAGACATCTATCACCTTAATAAGATTACTTATTTCAAATAATACATGGTTTGTATCAAAAATGAAAATAAGTCATAAATAAAATATTAATAAATTTTTCATTAATTAATTAACTTCAATTTCAATGCATTGTTTGATAACTCATCAAAGACTACAAGTGTCAATGTACATTAAACCAAAGGCATTTTATAGTTTCTACAGAAATATTTCATTGTTTAAATGGATTTACATTATTTTACATACATGAATATTAGGTAAAAGTAATCAATGCATGTCACAATAGCATCCTTAGTAAATATGACATTCCACATTTCTCTGTAGCTGAAAAATAATGCACAACATTGTACATGGTGTTGGTGCTTGATTTTAACCTCGCCCCTTTTAGACCATAATTTTTCAGTTTGTGTGTTTTGAAATAATATTTGTCTTCCTATGTGGATGCATGAAGTTTTATATTTATCACATTGTTATCGTTAAACCCTTCTCTATGGGTGTGAATCGCGTTGATCTTTGTGTTAGTTGTAGTTTCTCTTTTTGTGTGTACCTATTAGTTGGTTTCTCGTAGATGATGGGTTTTCCTATTATTTTATTTTCCATGATCTTGCGTTCTTTGTTATTTTTCCCAAAGCATCCACAAACACGTAGTAGTCTTTAATTGGACATGTCACGGAGGGTCTATTTGGTGAACTTGTCACTTTTGTTACATTTGTAAAAAATGCCAAATTGGTCTCATGGCTCGATAATTTCTAATTGGATATTCAACAATATGAAGTGGCGAAGAAAATTTCTTACTTTGACCTTCAAGATGTACACGTGTCATAAGACGAGTGGTTACGGGAAGGTGATCCCTTTTGGAATTTTGAGGCATTATGGTGAAAGGCATAAAAGTGTAAAAGGAATTCCTAGAGCCTACAAATGGACATGTGGCCATTTTTAAGTTAAAAGCGGGGAGGCGGGTCACCGGAGGACTTTGGAATTTTTAGCCTTATTTTGAAAAAGGAGCAAGGTATAAAAGTGAAGTGTGATCCCACAAGCACTATCGAAAAGCCACATGTTAAACCTATATTGAAAGCGGGTGGGTAGGCTAGAATGTTTAAAAGCACATAATTCCTCTAAGTGGCATAAAATGCAAAAGCCCCCCAGGCACACCTCAAATAAGATCTTTTCCATGTGGATGGACCAATTTAAAAATTGTAAAAAACAAAGTTAACGACTGTAAAGAAATGCATTTAATTTTGTTTTCATTAATGCTCCTATTGTAAATAAAGGACCTTGGGGGATGTGAATATATTCATCTTTTATTACTAATTTGATGATCTTTCATCATTTTTATCTATGAAGTGCTTTTGAAATATTGTGGGGCTCAATTTGTGAACCAGAAAAGTGTGAAAGTTACCATCTTGAATCGGAATTACTCAAGCACCTACAAAAAACAGTAAGAGTTTGAAACTCCTATGTTTTGTGTTTGTTTCCATCAAAAAATCGGTTGAAGTAAAGTTAGGGTTTTTAAATGAAGACTATGTCATTTTCTTCCTTGGGTATGTCGGGGTCACAAGTGACCTCGACAAGATAATAGATATAGACTTGATGAATTCTAACTTGAATGATTTTCATCAACAATTGAGTAGTGCCCACATGAGTGAATCCTTGAAGGCAATTCATGATAGTCGTATTGCCTTGGCAGGTGCTATTCCACTTTCTGTCCAATGCCCAAAGTTAGTGTGGTATTTCATGATGAATTATGAATCTAAGAAGAGAGAAGTATTAGACGAGAGTGAGGTGGTGGTGTTGACATTGAAATTACCTATAATTGTAAACCCCATTACTATTGGTATCAAACTTTCCTTAGAGGATTATGAAGTAAAAAAGAAGGAATTTTCAAAGATGATAAACACAAAATGGCTCCTTACAGATAGAAAGGCATCTACCAAAATCCCCAAAAGACTAGTTAGGGCTCAATTCATTGAAGAGGTTGAAGATATCATTGTGCTCCTGAGTCGGATGGTTGGTTTGGAGACTATAAATGAATTTAAATAATGGATTTCAACCTACATATGGATTATCTTAGAAATAAAAGGAGATATTTGTTGGGGAACTTTTGTTTTTGATGTAATTCATGGTCATATGACCACCTTGGCAGCTAAAATTGAAATGGGGAAACTACAAAGTTGGAGTTTTATATGATGACTTATCGGTATATAATGTTAAAAGCACATAGGCATTTCTCAGCATTATCACCACAAGATGATGATAAACGGTGTCCAATGCATGAAATTTTCCCCTAATTACAATTAACTAATTTGAGTGGAAATATCATATTAGTAAATGACACTTTCATTACACCAATTATTTACTTGTTCAAACCGAATGGGGGTAGTATAGAATTTATGAGAATGCAAGGCAAGTAATTATGGAGTATGGATGTTACTTCATTCAATACAAGAAGTTCACTTACATTAGAGTTAGTGGTTTTGAAGGAAAACCTTTCAAGTTGCCAAGGTATGTGGATGACAAGCTTTGTTTATGTGAATTGGCAAGGCAATTAGTGCCTGTGCACAAGCTAATTTCTGGGAGGTACAAAACGAATGTTAAATTCCCTATTAGAATTAGTAAGTTTTCTTTCCCCTCTATTATAAAAGCTAGATTTATTGGAGAAGAAATGAAGAGCTTGCGATTGAGACATTTCTAGATAGGCCTAATTATGACATTTGGTGGGTAGTTAACAATGTGGCTAATAATTTCGAGCATGATCCTTAATTTGAGGACTATTGGATGAATTGTAGAGATGAAGAAGATGTTAGGCTAAGAGATTTTTCAAGGATGACTTTGTCACAAGTTGTGGATTTCAAGGTTATCGTCATTCTAGAAGGACTTGTTGATGAGTTAAATACAACAAGTAAATTCTATATTGGTCAAAAGTTAGAAAGTCAACCCATAGCTCCCCCAAGTTAGGATGAGGAAGAATCTGATGATCCTTATATAAGGATAACAAATGTCATGAGGAGAACAGAGATTTGGTTAATCGATACAAACATTGACCTCTCATTACAAAACGCAAATATTCTAAATAACTTCAAAAGTCTGGGAAACTTGGATGATGATCTCCCACATCTGAGGGAGGGTGCTGATAAGATTGACCCATTAGGAGGAAAATATCCTTTATTTCCCTCTAGAAGTGAGACAGTACTTCCATGTCTGCCCTCAAGAAGAAAACTGAAAGAATGCTCTTGAAATCCAAGGAAATGCCCCAATTACTCACAGTGCCACTCCAGAAAAAGGAAAAGGGTTTATCTTCACATGTGGTCCTCCCAAATGTTGTGCTAGAGAAACATATTACTAAGAATTTAATGAGTGCAACTATCACAAGTGGTCATAGTCATCCCAAGTAGCACAAAGAGGATTAAGGGCACCACATGAATTGAAATTTTTTGAAAGGGAAAACAAGAAGCCCAAATTTTTTCATTAGTAAGCCCTGGTGAGGGTAGCTTCCCATACACCAAATAAATTCAAACATAGAGATGGGGTAATTTATCCCTGAAAAGTGGAAAGAACAAATAACGACCATAAACAACAAGACACACCATTACCAAGTATGGGGAAGTCAAGTCCTCTAATCCCTCATTCATTCTTTGTGGAGAAAGAAGTAAAGGACACTCAGAGTTAAGTTCCTTAGGGGATGTTACAGTCAATACAGTGGACATCCATTTGGTTAACTAAGGTATGGACATTCCTAAAGCTCTACTTGTTAGATATATTAATACACCTCCAATACAAACAAAGAATAAATTTGAAAATATGCAAACTAAGGTGATTGATTTAGATACTATTAAGGTATTTTCTAAGTTGGATAAGCTCAATTTATCCATGGAGGAACCATTGTTAACACCAATAGGTAGTATTGAAAAGGATAAGGTATCAGAAGGAGATACTCATGTGCTGGCAAGTGAAGAGATGGTTCAACACACAAGAACTTATTTCACAGAACAATTATTGTCGGTATCAAGAAAATTTGAACTAGTGGTAGAAAAGGATGTGGATAATGAATTAATGGTAGAAGATATTTTTCCCACTCTGTTCGGATTGTTGAGAGTGATAACATTCACCAAGAAGAAAAAATGTCTTTTGAAGATAAACTAAAAATGGCACAAGACTTAATTGTTGATGAAGAAATTGTCATTGGTGGAGAATCATAGTTTTCAATGGGGAATGTGGATCCATTTCCATTAGATAAACCTACCATAACATTTCCCGAGGTGCCACTTGGAAAAGATGATAGTGATTTGGCAACTCAGCTAGTCATGGGAGAAAAAGAGCCCATTACCCAAATTTCAATACAAAAGGGTAATGAAGTGAAAGTTCTTACACCTATGTTTTTAGCTGAAGAAATAGAAAAGGAGGGCCCTTTGAAAATAGACTGATAAGATTAAGGATGGCTAAACTAAAATGCCAAGGGAGGAGAAGCATCTAGAGGAATCAACATCCCATATTGAGACAAGTGCTCTAGAGAAGATAAAAATATTGACACAATAGGAGCAAGAATTATCCATACAGATGATGGTTGTACCTTACAAAATCCAGCAAGGATTGCAAGAATCAAAGGTTGAAATAGGTTTGAGGAAGGGTTTGATTAGTTAATTAATGTTAAGTGAATAAAAAATACTTCCTATACAAGCAATTGACCTCACTACCTTGTCATTTCCAAAGGCAATAAGAGCCCCAAAGAAATCCAAAACCATCACAAGAACCCTTATCCATTCACCTGAGGTAAGAACTTTTGAAATAGTAACCCTTTTTGAGGGGAAGACAAGAAAAGATATAACTAATGACGATTATAGTATTTAGGTCATCCCCTTGGGTAAATCGTCAAGGGAACAACTAAAGTAGGGAGTGTCGAATTTGTAAGCAGTCTTCTACAAAAGGTAGATGAGGATGGAATAAAAAAGAAATAACTTAAGGAGCAAGTTAGAGCCTTAAATTCATGTTTTCAATAACTAACAAGGAAAACCAGTCAGGAGCTAGTAGGTGCCTCTGTGAACACCCTTGAAGGTATGGACAAATTGAATAGTGTTATTAAAAAGGTCCAAGTAGTGGACACTTGGGTTGGGTGATTAACTGAGAAGGGAAAGGAAGTTATCACTAAAGCAAGGACAAGATATGAAGATCTAAAAATTTGTTTAGATGAAATTGAAGGAGTAATTGAATAATGTGACAATGAGATATTTTACTTGGAAGGAATTCTCCCCAAGCTTGACCATATAACAAGGCTCACATAGGAACTGGTTGAGCAAGAAGACATTGTACCTATAGATCTCAAAAGGAGCCAACATGATCTTGAAGAGATGATAAAGATAAGATTGGATACCCTAACTGAAATAAAGAAAAAACTTGAAGTCAAGAAGGACTGGGTTGATGATTTACTTTATGCCATTGATAGAAGGCTAGAAGACATGGTGGTGGATAAGTTTAAAAGATTTATGCAGATTTAAAATTGATTTCTTACTTATTTTATTTGAAAGTAATACCGGAAGATGACTTCTCCTATGACGCTATTGAAAAAATGATGAAAATTGAAAATACGATTGAGGATTTGAAAGCAAGGCCATTTGAATACAAGCGGAAAATGGCTCAATGTTTAGACGTAGTATCAAGGCAAAAATTCATTTTCCATTACCACACGGGACCGAATGAAGATGAAATGAATGAATTTTTCAGAAGATATGATTCCTATGTGGCTATATTTCCAGGAAAAGGATGAAGAGAAGAAGGCTACGGATACAAACGAAGATGAGCATTCTTTAACAATATCTTCCTCATTTTATATTCTCTTTTCATACTTCATTGAACGATACTATGAATTGATGTTTTTGCTACATTAAATGTAGTTATCCCTTCGAATTTTTATTGTTTCTTTTTTCAATTAAAAGTAAAAATTTAGTAGTTCATAATAGACTTTATTAAAATCTCAAACATATTTGGAAAATATATGTTTACTATTGACATACTTGTATTGATAGAAATTTGAACAAAAAACAAGACAGGGTTTTATAGGGGTCCTTTCCCATGACAAAAATATATGTAAACACATTAGAGGTAAAAATAGTGGAAAGAAAATAGTACTCAAATATCCTTTAATCCTAATTGAGCTTCCCTCGGTAGGGGAATTCTATTCAAAAGTTTTTTCTTCTTAGGTACAAACTCATCGGAGCCCCATGTTGTTTGAATAAAGATAATCGACCCATCAAGGTTCCTCAAAATCCCTATACCCATTAATGAATCCAAGGTCATCCTAGGGTGACCCATAATCTCGTCAAGCTCAAATTTATTTTGATGGGATGATACCTAATCGAGGAGGTCCAAACCACCTAAAAAAATCTATTTTCCCCTTTCCCTTTTGAAGGGTTGACATGTTATGATTTCTCTGAAGAGGGGTGTTTGAAGTGTTGAGAGGGGAAGATGCTGTAGGTTGGTGACTGGGAGAAATGTGAGGTTTTGAACTGGTTCATGTTTCCCAATTCCTAGAAAAGGGAAGATTTTCCCTTAGAGAAGGAATTGGTTGAGGACCTCAAATTTCCCATTTATAATGAGGGGCACAATTCATCAAACACACAGATAGCTGAGTTACAAACCTCCCTCTACTATCCCAAGATGAAGAAAGTGCTTCCCTTAAATGGTGAGTAGAGATAGATTGGTCCTCTTCTCCATCCAAGATGATGACAGGAGAATGAGTGTGTGTTTCACCCTTCCTCTTGCTTGAGGATGGTGCTGATGATGGACATGATGAAAAGGGCACATTTTCTTCCTGTTTCTTTTCTAGGAATTGAACCCTCTTCTCCAATTTGCTCACTTTGTTAGAGATGGCAGGAATTGTATCAATGGAGGTTTTATCATACAATTTGTAGGATTCCTTAGAGATTTATTTTGAAACAAACTCTTTATTACATAAAAGGAACATCGATAACTAGTTTTCCAAGAAACACGAGGTCTCCTTTCAACCCAGTATATTTTCAAATCGTCAGAATTTTCTTATGCTCACCCATCTAAAAAGATGCAAATACATTACTTAGAAGGAGGTGAACAGGTGGATTGATTTTGATCAAGCTAGTTAAAATTGCTATATGGACCCGTTGATATGTCAATGGTACTTTGGTGTCTCCTGCACATTCCACTTTGAAAAAGGCTCTAAAAATATTCATTTGGGCCACTTAGGTCAAAAATGTTATTCAAATCTTCAAGGAAATCTCCTTGGGTTGTGTGCCATGAGTTTCTTTACCATTTCTACTAGTAGAATCTTATATACTCGAGTTATGAAATAAATATATAAATCGCAAAAGAATAGAACTGATTTTTATAGCCCAAAGGAGACACATATTTCAATTTGGAAAAATATTTCCCATGAGGTAAGAGGGATCTTGCTCAGTTTACACAAGGGAAATTTAAATACTGAAGGAAAGTATAAACAAGCGTAATCTGATAAATCAAGGTGATTTGACAAACATCCGAGTATAGCATTTTGAGCTAGTAATACAAGAAATGAAGAAACCGAGTCCAAGAATGTTTTCAAGAGATGAGCGTACGTGTGTGTCATGTCAACAAACATCTAGAAATGCTCAGTGATCATTTGATATGATTGCTTAGCCAAAAATTGAGGGGGACGGTTCAAAGCTGTTAAAACCAATAACCGAACATCCGATCGAGATACAAGTGGATCCGTCAAAATGAATCATGTTTCAAACACTTGGAAGTACAAGATGAATACCATTTTTTAGAATGAACATGTAAAAAAGAAGTATTCCCTTGAATATTCTAGTTTGGGGCCGGGAAGATATTTGAATTGAAAAATGTCATATAAAAGCATGTAAAAGAAATGAGAATAAGGGGGGGTATTAAATTTTTATGAAAATGTTTGAGAAAACCATCTTCTTGAGAAACTGTCTAAGAAACCCATTTATTTCTTGTGCCTTTAAATTTAATCATTTCAAGCTGGTTGCAAGTGTAAAACCATTGACAAGCTCTGAGATTGTTATGAAACTTTCCCCAACTAATGAATTTACCAAGCCTTGAATTAATTTGTGTTGATCATGGGCTTAATTGTGTTTTCTCCATTTCAGAATGTTTTCAAATAGTTTTTCTTGTCCGTGGTTGCAATCTTATGCTAAAATATCATAAGTCACACAAGATCTCATCTGTGTTAGTATTGCAGCATTTAAAATTTCATTATGAGAAGATATTTCATCTTGTAATCCAAAAAAACAATTTAAAATCACTTTACTTTCATTATGTTGACAAAGATTGTTTGTTATTCTATGAGTGTATCTTAGGACGTGATGAACGGGGATTTCTAATGTTTAATTGAGTCTTTAACATGAGCCTCTGTGTTGAATTCTTGAAGAATGTATGAAATCTTACACCTCTGGATTCCATTGTTACACACCTTCTAGTTGGAGGAATATTTTTGCTCCTCAAGCATTCTGTTTTGTGAATTTTCCAGTATTTTTAAAGGTTCTCAAAGATCTGATATAATCAACTTTATCCTACTTAACTTCCCACCAAAAACATCTTAAATGATTAATTCTACAAGAACTACCCCTGTTTGTACTATGTATCAATAAATGAACAAATTCTAATGCAAAAATATGTAGAAACAATCAGGTTTCAATTAATGTCTCTAGTAACTTGAACCTTATCTAGAAAATATCTCCATTCTCTAGAAGTGACAACTTGTGAGAGTTAGATTATGGTGTATTGATCATATTTTCTCAAGGTCATCTTGAAAACTTTGCAAAGAAATATTTATTAATATTCCTTCATCAATATAGGTTACAAAATGGGTCCTCTTACCATGGTTGAATGCACAACCTAAAGTAGTGAGGGTAGATCAAACTGTAGTATGATGCTATCCATTTTTTCTAGCGTCCGAGTGACAAAGAGTTGGTTGAATTTCATCCTGGAACTTATATTATGATCTATTTGTCTTTAAGCATCCTGCTTGATCCGTGATGCTTCTCAAAGACCTAAGAAAGAATTAATTTGGGTACCAACACTAATATGGTTCCCTTGCCAGGACTTATTTACATAAATGTGTGCACAAACCTACCATGATAATTCTTCTTACAAGATTTAATTGCAAATACGTTGTTTAAACGTCATTCTTTGTTAAGATTTGTAAGAATTGTGTGAGATCACAACTTCATTGTGAAATATTTCCAATTTCTAGTTGTTATTGCACTAATTTTGTATCGTCAAGTGATAAATATAGGTAAAGGAAGGTTGGATCTGCTAAGCTTTGTGGGAATTAAGTATTGATAGACATTTGACAAGTTTCTTATAGTGCATTTGCACAACTAAGGTGAGAATCCTTAGTGGCGACTCCATTTTGGTTTAAAATTTGATAATTACCAGTGTCTTAACCCATGTCAAGTGAAATTTTTCATTAATCTTTGCAAAGTTGGAGGGAAGAAGATATTTCTTCACTAAGGACCCTACTAGGAAGTTATTTCTAGAGCTGGGAAAGGAAAATTTAGAAGGAAGATGAATTTGGAAAGTAGTAGGAGATCACGAGTCAGGAAAGGAGATTCCAATTGTGGAAAGTGAACAACCTATAGTTGAAAATTACCATACGTCTTCAAGTGACTCTGAACCAAGTAGTCCTCGTGTAACTTTGAATTCTCCAACTGGAGAGGGCCCATCATTTGTGTCTGAAAAGTGTGCCTCTCAATTTTTTCCTGTGTCCTCCAAATTTGATAGGGCTTTCCACGAAGCTGAGTCATTAGAGAATATCTATTTTGAAATCTATACTCCTATGCTCCAAAGACCCCTCATTCCCTATCATTTTGATTCTCCTATAAATTCACCGCCTCAAGGCAATATGGCCCAACCTCCACCTAGACCTTCTTTTGTTGTCAATACTTTTGGACCTATAAATTCAGAGGTATGGATGGATATCCTAATATGGTGCCACAAGATGTTAGAAATAGGTTGCCAAAATTTCAAGGGAATAATGCCATCACTAGTGACCAGCATTTAAAACTCTTTGTCAACATGATGGAATATTTTGAAATTGAGTTTGAAGACATGTATGTAAAGTTGTTTATTCATACTCTTGAGGAGGATGCACATGATTGGTACAAGTCTTTACCTAGATAATTTGATAGATTCATGGACTAAGATGAAAAATGCCTTTATATTGCAATATGGGGACAAGATAGACCCCAAGTTCCTTTTATCTGAGTTTGAAAATATAAAGAAGAATCCAAATGAATCTATCCATGATTTCAATACTAGGTTCAATAAAACCTTGAAAAGGTTACCTATAATCTTAAGGCCAAGTGATGAATCTTGTTTGATCAAGTATTCTGATGCTTTTGATAAAAAGGCTACTTATTACTTAAGAGATAAAACACTGAAACATTGAGGCAAGCCTTCACTATGGATTTACAAATTGAGAATAATATCAAGGCAGTTGACAAGCCTCCTAAGAGGGAAGGTGTTAAGTTGATCAATCCTAAAAAGCCTCAGTCAAGCAAGGTTGTGGATCTGGAAGAGGTTGTAAAAACTTTGGCTGGAGTAGTTAAAGAGATATCATATAAACTAGCCAGAGTAGAAAATGGGATAGGACTGCACTCCCAAGGTCAACATAATCCACAAGGTTAGAAGAGATTTGGAAATCACCCCAGAGGTGATCATAGACCAGATGACCAAGGAAAAGGACCCATGGAGTCGGGAAATGACACCCTCAATCCCTAGAAAATAGATTGGTTCCCGATCTTTTAAGCGTCAGGATTTCTATTGTGCAAGAGGCCCATGTTATGGAATGGTGCAATAGGTGTTTCTTTCCACATTCCCCATGTGATGTAAACAAGGAAATTGAGGAAGTATATGATGATGAATCATATGGTGATGTGTGCATGATGGAGTTCCATGTAAGCTCACAGTAGGGGGAAACCTTAATTGAACTAATAAGTGCAAGAACTATCAAAGACTTCTCAGATTATGTCCACCAGGTATTATCTCTTTCCCCAATTAATACTTTTGAAATTGATATGGTATAAGCATTTGATTTTCCCAATCATGATTTTGAATACTTGAGGGAATTGATGATTAAAAATATGATGGGGTAATTCCTTCAAAAGAAGATAGGAAACTGCTGATGAATGCAGTAGTTTCTCAAGAGAAGGAATATAATACTAGAAGTAAAGTTGTCAAAGGGGTAGGGCCATAAGCCAAGCCAAAGATTCCAATCCTTACCAATATCCCAAAGGAGACCCCTAAAAAGGATACATCTAGCAAAGGCCTAATTTCCCCAAATAGAACTTGTACTCCTCATGCCCAGACTATCAAAACCCCCATATTGTTAGATGAAATTATAAACCTTCCTCCTAATACTACCCTACCCAAATATATTCCTTGTGACATAGCTCAAATCTTAAGCTAGATCAAGGTTACTGTCCCAATTGTTGAATTACTTAGGATCCCTGAGCATAGGAAAAGGGCATTTGAATATTTGGGATTCAAGGAAGAAAAGATTACCTAAGGAAAAAGTGTTAATAATGTGGAGGCCCCTCCTATTATTACAGAATTGGAAATACCTCAAGCATTGGAAGAATCGGGTGAATCACTTGAGGTGTATCTAGGAACTTCTTTGGTTGAATCTCAACTAGATGTGGATCCATTTTATACCACTTTGATCATTAAATATAGGATGGTACATAAATGTACATTTTACTCAGGAGCCTCATGTAATGTAATGCCTTTAGAGCTGATGAATGAGTTAAATATCAAAGTGACAGTGGCTTTTGGAAAATGTACTTCTATGGATTCAAGAGAAGTTCCAATAATTGGATATGTCAAAGGATTAGTAGTGCAATTGGTAGCTTATCCAGGAAAATGCTTGACCATGAATGTAGTTATTATGGACTGTCCTGCCAAGTGGGGGATGTTGTTATCCAAAAAATGGGAAGCTAGTGTGGGTGGAAGCATGCAAATGGACATGTCATACACCACCATACCAATTGAGGGAAATCTTGTGAAGTTATATGGTGAGAAGAAAATGCTACATCTAATTGAGGATCCTAATAATGCTTCTTATGAAGTATTATACACAAATGTTGATGTCGATAACTTTGTGGGCTATGCTGATTGTAAGGAGCATAGAATTGAGGAGTGCAAGTATCCATGACTAGGTAGGTTCTCCTTGGACTTTGATGTTTGATGGGGCATGTTCTATATTTGGTAATGGCATCAGTGTTGTTTTGATATCTCCAAGCCAAGAGGAGTTTAACTTTTCTTTTAAACTCAATTTTGAGTGTACAAACAATATTGCATAGTATGAAGCACTATTGTTGGGTTTAAGGATTTCTTGGAAATATGGTGTCAAGGATATTATTGTTAAAGGGGATTTGGAGCTGATAGTCAAGAAAGTTAGAAAGTTGTATGCAACAAAGAATCAAAGAATGAAGCAATATAAGCATGTAGTTTGGGACTTCATTGAAATGTTAGATTATTTCAATATAATACATCATGGTAGGAAGTATAATCTTGTAGCAAGCAAAGAAATTGCGCAGTATTTGGATCTAGGTTTTAAAATTGTACAATGTCTCCTATTGTAAATATGATATTGAAATATTGACTAGGCCATTTTTCCCTGAAAATATCAAGCACTTTGTGCAAGTTTTTGAAGATGATTCCTAGGTCTAAAGGTTTTAACATAATAAATGAGAATTTCCCAATAAAATTATGGACTAGGAACCAATGGTTTGTGCAAGTGAAGGAAAAGAGACCTTATTTGGTAAGGAAATTATCCAATTGAAAACTAATACTATTCCTAGAGGTTTGGTTGCACTATAATGAAATTTTGATAACGTTTACTGCATTATTAATAGACACATGTAAGCTTCGAGAGATGTTGAGGAACGTAACCTAGGTACAAAAGATAAACCTCAGAAAATATGGTTAGGTATAAATTTGAGTAAAGAAGAAAAGCAATCATATATCCAATCATTAAAAAGGTATCGGGATTGCTTGGCATGGTCGTATTCAAAATTGAAGGCATATAGGGAAGAACTCTTTTAGCATGAAATACCCCTTCAAGCTAATGCCCAACCATTTAGGTAGAAACAAAGACCAATTAATCCCATCCTTTCCTCAAAAATGCAAGAGGAGTTGAACAAGTTAGGGGATGAAGGAATTATACAACCTACAAGATACTCCTCATGGGTAGCAAATGTGGTACTTGTTCGAAAGAACAATAGGGATATAGGATTGTGTGTTGACTTTAAAAATTTAAATGAGGCATCAATCAAGGACAACTATCCCTTGCCAAATATGGATAAAATTTTGTAATTAGTTACTAGTTTTGAGTTGTTATCCACTTTGGATGGTTTCTCTATGTATAACCAAGTGGTTTTGAAGCACTCATAGAGAATCAAAACTACTTTCACCACTCCATGGGGAACCTATGTGTATGTCAGAATGTCATTTGGCCTGATGAATGATAGAGACACATTTCAAAGGGAAATGGATGTAGCATTCTCTGGATATATAAATGACTTCATTTATGTGTATTAGGATGGTGTGATAGTTTTTTCAAGGAAAATAAGTGATCACCTGCAGCATTTAGAAAAGTTGTTGTTAGGATGCAAGGAATATGGTATATCAATAAATCCTAATAAGTGCCATTTTGGGGTTCAAAAGGAAATTTTTTTTGGACATATTGTGTCAAAATAAGGGGTCATGATTGATCCCGAAAGAGTGGAATCCATTAGTAAATTTCCTATTCCAAGAACCAAAAATGGAATTCAGTCCTTTTCGGGAAATAAATTTTATCGGGAGATTTATTTCCAACTTTTCCGAATTGACTAACCCAATCACCAGTATATTGAAGAAAGATTAGAGTATCAAATAGGAAAAGAAGTTATTCAAGCTTGTACTAGGATTAAGGAAGTATTGAAGAATGCCCCTATTTTAGTAGCTCCTGATTATAAAAAGGATTTCCAAATGTTTTCCTTTGCTTTAGAGAATAATATTGCATCTGTGTTGTTATAAAAGGATGATAAAGGAGCTAAAAGACCAATTTCTTTCTTTAGTAAAGCATTGCAAGGAGAATAATTGAAGTATACTATCATAGAGAAACATGCCTTTTCTTTGGTCAGGGCCACAAAAATCTTTAGGCCATATATTGTGATCTCTAAAGTCATAGTTTGTGTCCCAAATACCATGGTTAAGGATACCCTATGAGAGATGGAAATTTCAAGTAAAAGATGTGGATGGAGAAATAAATTACAAGAACATGATATGTAAATCCAAACTAAATTTTTTTCAGAGGATTATGCCTAACAAAGCTAATGACAAGAATCAAACTGCAAGCATGATTGAGATAAAGGAGATTTAAGAAGAAAGATTGAATATTTTTGAGAAATTGACAAATTCGAATGGTACAAGGATATTATTATTTTTATCTCAAACATCTATAGTTCCCGAGTATATAAGAAAGAATAAAAAGATATCACTTATGTTATCCTTACACAAGTACATCATCACCGATTATGGGTTAGCTTGGAAGAACCCACGAGGGAGATCTCTTAAGATGTATCACCGAGGATGAAGCCCCAAAAATAATTGACGATTTCGATGGAGTATTTTTGGAGGGCATTTTTCGGAAGACTCACGAGACCATAAGATCTTAAGGGATGGTTATTGGTGGCCAAATCTTTTAAAGATACAACTTTTCTAGTAAGAAAGTGTGAGATTTGTCAATATTTTTAGGAAGATTGAAAGCTTCAGGCTCCCTCCCTTTGCAGCCTATATCAATTGAAGTCCCATTTAAGTAGTGGGGAATGGACTTCATTGGTGAGATTTTAGATTCTTCAAGTGCATGCAACAAGTGGATATTAGTGGCCACTAATTACTTCACCAAGTGGGTTGAGGCAATCCCTACCAAGAAAGCTACCCACCAAATTCTTATGGAATTCATTCTAAATCATCTAATTTACAGGTTTGGAGTGCCTACTAAGATAGTTTCTTGATAATGTTATGATTTTTCCAGAAAAATCTTTGGTATCCATGTGTCATGAATATGGGATAAACTTAGCATATGCTCCAAATTATGATCCCCAAGGTAATGGACAAGCAGAATCAAGCAACAAGAATTTGTTGAAGATAATTAGGACCTTGGAATTAAACAAATGGAAGTGGGGTGAGTAGTTGAAGTTTTCTGTTTGGGATGATATAATTATTGTCAAAAGAGCTACTGGAAAAAGTCCATTTGAGTTGGTGTATGGAACTCAAGCTCTACTTCCCCTGCATATGCAATTATCTTCTTACCAATTTATCCAACAATTGGAGGACCAGGAGGTCAGTCCCTATGATGCTCGTATTAATAAAATTTTTGAATTAGATGAAGAGAGAAGAGAATCCCATCAAAGACATGTGAAGTTCAAGGAGAAATTGAAGAAATTATTTGATAAAAAGGTAACTCCAAGAGCTTTTAGTGTGGGATATCTTGTGCTATTGTGGGATAGTAGACATGAGGATAAGGGAAAACATGGAAAGTTTGACGCATTATGGATGGGCCCTTATTCTATTGATATTAGGATTGGCGAGCACACTTTTTTCCTAAAAGACTTAGATGGGGAATTGCTTGAGTTGCTTGTTAATGGAAAGCACTTGAAACATTTCCTTGATTGATTTCTCAGAATCAAGGTACACATCATTATACAGTGTATAGTTTTTATTTTTGTTCTATTTTCATGTTTATCTGTTTGATTTCTCCTCATCCACAGTGATTAATTTTTGTTGGTTTCTCGGTTCTATCTTGGGAGGTTGGTTATTGTTTATTTTTTTGGAGGTTTCTTCTTGACTCATGGCCCAATGTATTTTTGGCACATGGTCTATTGTCTTTGTAATATGTTATTCTTATAGCACTCGTTGGGAGTGCCCATCCTTGAGTCAAAGCCAGTGTTGGTTCTTGGTTTTAACCTCACCCCTTTTGGACAAGAATTTTCAGTCTATTTGGTTTGAAATAATCTTTGTCTTCCTGTGTGGATGCATGAATTTTTATATTTATCAGGTTGTTTTCATTAAACCCTTCTCTATGGGCTTGAATCACGTTGAGATCTATTTCAGTTGTAGTTTCTCTTCCCATGCATACATATTTGTTGTTTGGTCATAGATGAGGGGTTTTCCCCTTCTTTTATTTTCCATGATCATGCCTTATTTGTTAATTTTTTCCTAGCATCCATTGACATGTGGTCGTCTTTAATTGGATGCGGCACAACGAGTCTATTTGGTGAACTTGTCACTTTTGTTACATTTGTAAAAATGTCAAATTGAACCTATGGCTCGATAATTTCTAATTGGCTATTCAAAAATATGAAGTAGAAAATAAAATTTCTTACTTTGACCCGAAGATGTACACATGTCATAAGACGAGTGATTGCGGGAAGGCGAGGCCCTTTTGGAATTTTGAGGCATTATGGTGAAAGGTGTAAAAGTGTAAAAGGAATGCCTAGAGCCTGTAAATGGACACGTGGCCATTTTTAAGTTAAAAGTGGGGAGGTGGGTCGCAAGAGGAATTTGGAACTTTTAGCCTTGTTTTGAAAAAAAGGAGTAAGGTATAAAAGTGAAGCACGATGCCACAAGCACCCAAGGAAAGCCACATGTTAAACCTATATTGAAAGTGCGTGGGTGGACCAGAATGTTTAAAAGCACACAATTCCTCTTAGTGGCATTAAATGTAAAAGGCCCCAAAAGGCCTAGCTCAACTAACATTTTTTCCACGTGGATG
This sequence comes from Taxus wallichiana var. yunnanensis, assembly GCA_018340775.1. NCBI lineage: Eukaryota > Viridiplantae > Streptophyta > Pinopsida > Cupressales > Taxaceae > Taxus > Taxus wallichiana. The sequence continues at coordinate 386,680,559 of CM031236.1, forward strand.
ACCAAATTTCTAAATTGTAAAAAACAAAGTTAACAGTTGTAAAGCAATGCATATAATTATGTCACCATTAATGCTCCTATTGTAAAAACAGACCTTGGGGATGCAAATATATTCATCTTTTATTGCTAATTTGATGATATTTCATCATTTTTATCTGTGAAGTGATTTTGAAATATTGTGGGGCTCAATTTATGAACCAGAAAAGTGTGAAAGTTTCCATTTTGAATCAGAATTGCTCAGGCACCTTCAGAAAACCGGTAAGAGTTTGAAACTCCTATGTTTTGTGTTTGTTTCCATCAAAAAATTAGTTGAAGTAAAGTTATGGTTTTTAAATGAAGACTATGTCATTTTCTTCCTTGGGTATGTTGGGGGTCACAAGTGACCTTGACAGGATAACAAATATAGACTTGATGAATGTCGACTTCAATGGTTTTCATCAACACTTGAGTACCGCCCACATGAGTGAATCCTTGAAGGCAATTCGTGATAGCCATATTTCCTTGGGTGTTATTCCACTTTCTATCCAATGCCTAGAGTTAGTGTGGTATTGCACGATGAATTATGACTCTGAGAAGAGAGAAGTATTAGACGGGAGTGGGGATGCGGTGTTGACATTAACACTGGCAACCATAAGGGTAATTCTAAAATTACTGTAATTGCAAACCCCATTACTATTGGTATCAAAATTGCCTTGGAGGATTATGAAGTAAAAAATAAGGAATTTTTAAAGATGATAAACACAAAATGGATCCTTACTGATAGAAAGGCATCTACCAAAATCCCCAAAAGACTAGTTAGGGCTCAATTCATTGAAGAGGTTGAAGATATCATTGTGCTCTTGAGTCGGATGAATGGTTTGGAGACTAAAAATGAATTTAAAGAATGGATTTCCATCTACATATGGATTATCTTGGAAAGAAAAGGAGATATTTGTTGGGCTACTTTCGTTTCTGATGTAATTCATGGTCATATGGCTACCCTGGCAGCTAAAATTGAAATGGGGGAAACTACAGACTTGGAGTTTTATATGATGACTTATTTAGTATATAATGTTTTTAGCACATAAGCATTTCCGAGAATTACGCATGAAATTTTCCCCAATTGCAATTAACTAATTTGAGTGGAAATATGAGATTAGTAAATGATGCTTTCATTACACCAATTATTTTCTTGTTCAAACTAGAATGGGGGCAGTATAGAATTTCGAGCATGCAAGGAAAGTAATTATGGATTATGGATGTTCATTCAATACAAGAAGTTCACTTACATCAGATTTAGTGGTTTTTAAGGAAAACCTTTCAAGTTTCAAAGGTATGTGGATGAAAAGCTTTATTTATGCAAATTGGCAAGGCAATTAGTGCCTGTACACAAGCTAATTGCTAGGAAACACAAAATGAATGTTAAATTCCCTATTAGAATTGGAAATTTTTCTTTCCCCTCCATTATAAAAGCTAGATTGATTGGAGAAGAAATGAAGAGCTTGGCCATGGAGACATTTGTAGCTAGGCCTAATTATGACATTTGGTGGGTGGTTAACAATGTGGCTAATACTTTCAAGCATGAGCCTCACTTTGAGGATTATTGGATGAATTGCAGAGATGAAGAAGATGTTAGGTTGAGATATTTTTCAAGGATTAATTTGTCACAAGTTGTGGATTTAAAGGTTTTTATCATTCCAGAAGGACGTGTTGATGATTTAAATACAAAGTAAGTAAATTATATATTGATCAGAAGGTAGAAAGTCAACCTATAGCTCCCTCAAGTTGGGATGAGGAAGAATCTGATGATACTTATATAAGGATAATAGATTTCATGAGGAGAATGGTGATTTGGTTTACCTAGATAAACATTGACCTATCAATACAAAATACAAAGATTCTAAATCACTTCAAAAGTCTACGAAACTTGGATGATGATCTCCCACATCTGAGGGAGGGTTATGATAAGATTGACCCATTAGGATTAAAATATCCTTTATTTCCATCCAAAAATCCTACTTCTGGGATTATCGATGAATGGACAGTAGCCACAAGTGAGACAAGTACTTCTATGTCTACCCTCAACTAGAAAATTGAAAGAATGCTCTTGAAATCCATGGAAAATTCTCTATTTACTCCTACAGTGCCACTCCAGGAAAAGGGAAATGGTTTAGCTTCGCATGTGGTCCTACCAAATGTTGTTCCATAGAAACATAGTATCGAGAAGTTAATGAGTGCAGCTATCACAAGTTGTCATTTTCAACCCAAGAGACACAAAGAGGAAAAAGGGCACCACCGAATTGATGAAGTTTGAAAGGGCACACAAGAAGCCCAAAACTATCCATTAGAAAGTCCTGGTGAGTGAGGGTAGCTGCCCATACACCAAATAAATTCAAACATACAAATGGGGTAACTGATCATCAAAAAGTGGAAAGAATGGATAACAACCGAAATAGCAAGACATACCATTGCGAGTATGGGATAGTCAAGTCCTATAATCCCTCATTTATTATTTGTGGAGAAAGAAGTAAAGGACACTTAAAGTTCAGTTCCTTAAGGGGATGTTGTAATAAATACAATGGACATCCAATTTGTTACCTCAGGTATGGAAATTCCTAAAGCTCAACTTCTTAGAGATATTAATACACCTCTAGTATAAACAATGATTTTTTTTGAAAATATGCAAACTGGGGTGATTGATTTACATACTACTAAGGTATTTTATATGTTAGATAAGCTCAATTTATCCATGGAGGAACCATTTTTAACACCAATAGGTAGTACTAAAAATGATAAGGGATCAGAAGGAGATACTCATGTGCTGGCAAGTGAAGAGATGGTTCAAAACATAGGAACTTCTTTCACAGAAAAATTATTGTCGAGTATCAAGAAAATCTGAACTAGTGGTAGAAAAGGATACGTATATTGAATTAATGGTAGAAGATATTGTGCCCACTCCTGTTAAGGTGGTTGAGAGTGATAACGTTCACCAAGAGGAAAAATATCTTTTGAATATAAACTGAAAATGCCACAAGATTTAATTACGAGATGAAGAAATTGTCATTGGTGGAGAATCACGGTTGTCTATGGGAGTTCATATCCATTTCAATTATATCACCCTACCATAACATTGCCCAAGGTATCACTTGGAAAAGAGGATAATGATTTGGCAACTCGATCGGTTATGGGAGAAAAAGAGCCCTTGTCTAAATTTCAATACAAAAGGGCAATGAAGTGAAATTTTATACCAGTATGTTTTCAGCCAAAGAAACAACACAGGAGGGCCCTTTGAAAATGGAGCTTGATCATGTTAAGGATGAAAAAAATAAAATTCTAAGGGAGGAGAAGAATCCAAAGGAATCAACTGCCGTGATTGAGAAAAGTTCTCTAGTGAAGACAAAAATATTGACACAAAAGGAGCAAGAAGTATCCATGCAGATGATAGTTGTACCTAACAAAATCTAGCAAGGATTGCAAGAAACAAAGGCTGAAATAGGTTTGAGGAAGGGTTTGATTAGTGAATTAATGTTAAGTGAAGAAACAACCCTTCCTATACAAGTAGTTGACCTCACTACCTTGTCTTTTCCAAAGGCAATAAGAGCCCCAAAGAAAGCCAGAACCATCACAAGAACCCTTATCGATTCATCTGGGCAAGAACTTTGGAAATAGTAACCCCTTTTGAGGGGAAGACAAGAAAAGATATAACTGATGATGATTATAGTATTTAGGTCATCCCCTTGGGTAAACCATCAAGGGAACAACTAAAGCAGGGAGTTTCTGAAGTTGTAAGTGGTCTTCTACAAAAGGTAGATGAGGATGGAATAACAAAGAAACAACTTAAGGAGAAAGTTAGAGCCTTAAATTCATGTTTTCAACAGCTGATAGGGAAAACTAGTCAGGAGCTAGTAGGTGCCTCTATGAACACCCTTGAAGGTATGGACAAATTGAATAGTGATGTTAAAAGTTCCATGTAGTTGACACTTGGGTTGGGTGATTAACTGATAAGGGAAAGTAAGTTATCACTAAAGCAAGGACAAGATATGAAGATCTAAAAATTCATTTAGATGAAATCGATGGAGTAATTGAAGACTATGACAATAAGATCTTTTACTTGGAAGGAATTCTCCTAAATATTTACCGTATAACAAGGATCAATATGGAAATGGTTGAGAAAGAAGACATTCTACTAATAGAGCACAAAAGGAGCCAACATGCTCTTGAAGAGCTGACAAAGATCCGATTGGATACCCTAACTGAAAAAAAAAGAAAAAACTTGAAGTCAAGAAGGACTAGGTTGATGATTTACTTTATGTCATTGATAGAAGGCTAGAAGACATGGTGGTGGATAAGTTTAAAAATAGCTATAGGGATTTAAAATTAGATTTCTTACTTAGTTCATTTGAAAGTAATATCTAGGCAAGATGACTTCTCCTATGAAACTATTGAAAAAATGATGAAAATTGAAAATAGGATTGAGGAGTTGAAAGCAAGGCCATTTAAATACAAGCATAAAATGGCTCAATGTTTGGATGTAGTATCAAGACAAACATTGATTTTCCATCACCACCTGGGACCGGATGAAGATGAAATGAATGAATTGTTCAGAAGATATGATGCTTATGTGGCTAGATTTCCAGAGGAGTTGGATGCAGAGGAAAAGGATGAAGAGAAGGAGGCTACAGATACAAAAGAAGAGGAACATTCTTAAACACTCTCTTCCTCATTTTATATTCTCTTTTCATACTTCATTGAACTGATACTATGAATTGATGTTTTTGCTACATTAAATGTAGTTATCTCTTTGAATTTTTATTGTTTCTTTGTTTCAAATCAAAGTAAAAAATGTAGTAGTTCATAATAGAGTTGATTAAAATCTCACATACATTTGGAAAAGATATGTGAACTATTAACATACTTGTATTGATAGCAATTTGAACAAAAAACAAGAAAGGGTTCTATAGGGGTTGAAAAAAATATATGTATGCACATTAGAGGTAAAAATGGTGGAAAGAGAATAGTACTCAAATATCCTTTAATCCTACTTTAGAGCTTCCCCTCGGTAGGGTAGTTCTATTCAAAAGTTATTTCTTCCTAGGTACAAACTCATCGGAGCCCTATGTTGTTTTTATAAAGATAATCGACCCTTTAGGTTCCTCAAAATCCCCATACCCATTAATGAATCCAAGGTCATCCTAGGACAACCCATAATCTCCTTAAGCTAAACTTTCTTTTGATGGGATGATACCCAATCCAGGAGGTCCAGACCACCTCAAAAGAAATCTATTTTCCCATTCACTTGTGAAGGGTTGACAAGTCGATATTGCTCTCGAAGAGGGGTGTTTGAAGTATTGAGAGGGGAGGATGTTGTAGGTTGGTGATTGAGTGAAATGTGAGGTTTTGAACTGGTTCATGTTCCTCACTTGCTTGAAAAGGGTGGAGTTTCCCTTGGAGAAGGAATTGGTTGAGGACCTCGAATTTCACGTTTATAATGAGGGGCACAATGAATCAAACACACGGAAAGCTGAGTTTCAAACCGCCCTCTCCTATCTCGAGCTAAATAAAGTGCTCCCATCAAATGGTGAGTAGAGATAGATTGGTCCTCTTCTCCATCCAATATTATGAGAGGATAATGAGTGTGTGTTTCACCCTTCCTCTTGCTTGAGGATGGTGTTGATAATGGACATGATGGCAAGGGCACATTTTCTTCCTGTTTCTTTTCTAGGAATTGAACTCTCTTCTCCAATTCACTCACTTTGTTGGAGATGACAGAAATTGTATCAATGAAGGTTTTGTCATATAATAAGTATGAATCCTTAGGGATTTATTTTTGAACAAAATGTTCATTGCATAAAAAGTGTCATTGAAAAATGGTCTCTTGAGAGACCTAAGGCCTCCTTTCAAACCAATATCTTTTCAAATACTGAGGCATTTTCATGTTCTCCCATCTAAAAAGATGGAAATACATGACTTGGAAGGAGGTGAACATAGAATTGATTCTGATCAACCTTGGTAAAATTACTATTTAGACCCATTGGTATGTCAATGGTCTTTTCGTGTCTATTGCACATTCCACTTCAAACAAGGCTCTAACAAAAGCTTCATCTGGGCCACTCAAGTTGAAAATATTATTCAAATATTCGAGGAAATATCCTTTAGGATGTGTGTCACGAGTGTCTTTTCCATTTTTTTGATAGAATCTTCTATACTCAGAGTTATGAAAGAAATATATAAATATAAAGGAATATAACTGAGTTTTATAGCCCAAAGGAGACACATATTTCAATTTTGAAAAATATTCCCCTAAGGTAAGAGGGATCTTGCTGAGTTTGCACAAGGGAAATTTAAATACTGAAGGAAAGTATAAACGAGAAGAACTAGTAAATCATGGTGATTTAACAAACATCCTATATAGCCTTTAAGCTAGTAAGATGAGAAGTGAAGTGCACTAATCCCGAGAAGGTTTTGAAGAGATGAGCGTAGGTGTGTGTCATATCAACAAACATTAGGAAACACTCAGTGATCATTTGAGATGATTGCTTAATCAAGATATGAGGGGGATGGTTCAAGTAACGTGTTAAAATAAATAACCAGACATCCCAATCAGATACAAGTGGATCCCATCAAAATGACTCATGTTTGAACACTTGGTAGTACAAGATGAAGTGCATGAATACAATTTTTTAGAATGAACATGTAACAAAGAAGTATTCCCTCGAATATTCTTTTTTTGGGGGAAAAGAGATTTGAATTGAAAATGGTCATATAAAATCATGTAAAAGTGATGAGAATAAGGGGGGGTTTTAATTTTTAGGAAAATTTTTGAGAAAACCATCTTCTTGAGAAACCGTCTGAGAAACCTATGCCTTTAAATTTCATCATGTCAAGCTGATTACAAGTGTACAACCATTGACAAGCTATGAGATTGTTATGATACTTTCCCCAGCTAATGAATTTAATAAGTATTGAATTATTCTGTGTTGATCATGGGAATTATTGTGTTTGGTTTATTTGAGAATGTTTTCAAATAGTTTTTCTTTTTCCTGTTGTAACCTTATGTTAAAATCCCTATAAGTCACACAAGATCTCATCCGTGTGTTAGTATTGTGGCATTTGCAATTTCATTATGAGAAGAGCTTTCATCTTGTAATGCAAATAAAAATTTAAAATCACTTTACTTTCATTATGTTGACAAAGATTTTTTGTTAGTCTATGAGTGTATCTTAGACGTGATGAACCAGGGATTTCTAATGTTTAATTGAGTCTTTAACATGAGCCTTTGTGTTGAATTCTTGAAGAATGTATGAAATTGTGCACCTCTAGGCTTCCATTGTTACACACCTTCTAGTTGAAGGAATATTTTGGCTATCTCGAAGCATTCTATTTTGTGAATTTTCTAGTATTTGTTAAAGGTTCTCAAAGATCTGATATAATCAACTTTATCCTGCTTAACTTCCCACCAAAAAACATCTTAAACGATGAATTCTATGATAAATGCCTCTGTTTGTATGATGTATCCATAAATGAACAAATTCTAATGCCAAAATATGCAGAAACAATCAGGTTTCAATTAATGTCTCTAGTAACCTGAACCTTATCTAGAAAATATCTCCATTCTCTAGAAGTGACAACTCGTGAGAGTTAGATTGTGGTGTATTGATCATATTTTCTCAAGGTCATCCTGAAAACTATGCAAAGAAATATTTATAGATATTCCTTCATCAATATAGGTTACAGAATGGGTCCTCTCACCCTGGTTGAAGGCACAACCTAAAGTAGTAAGGGTAGATCAAACCCTTAATACGGTGCTATCCATTTTTCCAACGTCTGAGTGACAAAGAGTCAGCTGAATTTCATCCCGCCTACAAAACAACTTATATTGTGCTTCCTATATCTCTAAGCATCATGCTTGATCTGTGATGTTGTTTAACACCTAGGGAGAATTAATTTGGGTACCAACACATGGTCGGTTCTATATGAACTTACATGGTATTGTCACTCAAACCATATTATTTGATTAATAAATTCAAAATGTTAGAAAAAATATCTATACTCGGACTCAAATAAATATTCTCAGTAAATACCAAGGAGTCTTTTACTTCAAATTTTATCTCAACAAGTGAATCTAACATTTCATCTTATTAAGTGTTATGTCTTGATATTTAAATATCAAGTTAAATATATCAATATCTTGATTTAAGTATCAATCATGCAATACCGAAATAACCATTCTTAATCATGTAATACATAAATAGAAAATATTAATCATGTATTATAAACAATAGCCAATCTCAATCATGTAATAAAAAATATGTAAAGGAAGACTATCATAGCATGGGTTATCAATATAACCCATTTAAACACATTATACAATATTTTTGTAGGTGAAATACTATTAAATTTTTACTATTTCATAGAAATATTATTACTAAGAAAGTAGTAAGGTATCTTCCATAACCGAAAGTACCTAACCGCCACTTGAGCCATTTTTGAATAGTGCTCAATTAAAATAGCAAGATGATGACTCACAAAACATAAACTTCCTAGAAGGGAAAAATAAAACCTCTCTTCAACTCGACGGAGCTGGAAATGCACTTCCAGATTCACCCAAAGTTCTCCCAGAAAACATTACTCTGCTTACTTTAGAATTTCAATTCATTCAAGTCTATTAGGGACAATCCATTTTAATACATCATCAAAAACTCCTAACTCTAATAAGGCTTCCTCGGTTCTTTTCAACTCCAATGAGCTTAAACAAAGGTTTTTTGGCATGGCAGTTCCAAATTAAATGCACTATTTTTTATTAAAGTCATTTAAATTTAACTACCCGGACTAAGTGGATATGATTTTTATCCTACTCGGTAGAGAAATAGACTCGAACACTAAGTTCAAAATATCCATATTTATTGAAGACCATACACGAGAGACCAAGAAAGATCACCTTCCTACTACACTGGTTCTCAAGCAACCAAATACGACTCACAAAGACATTTTCATAAGTAGAATCTCTACCCATATTAGACAAGTAGGAATAATGATTAAAACCCAAAACCAAATGTCCTTTACAGAGTATGATATTATTTATTAACCAGATTATCATATTAACTTCTACCGTATAAATTTTAATTAATTAATTTTTTAAAAGAAAAGATTTGAGAGAGATATAGAGAAATCAATAATAAAACAAGTTTCAAAATTAATAACATGTTAAGAGTAAAAAAACCATGCCCTGCACATTTGGACAATCTTTACAAATTTCCTCCTATATTTTCTTTCAACTTCCATTACAAATTTTCAATATTTCTAAACACGCAAACCAATATTCACAAATATTCGAACTTCCTATCCGTTAATAAGTTTCACCTTTATATTTAACTTGTCTTGTACTATACTTTCTCCTCAAAATTATCCATGAGAATCAAGTAACAAACATCATGCATTATTTGATTTCTTAGGGATGGGGTTCGAATGAAGAAAGGGATTAATCTTGAGTCTAGAATAATAAAAGTTGAATGAATAGAATACTATTTTTGTATCTTCTCCAAAAATCTTTGAGATTTTCAAGGAAGGAATTTACTCCTCGTCATGCCACATAGTGGTTTTATTTAATCTCCTTTGTAGTTTCCCACCAAAATCTGAGAATGATGAAGATTATTGTTCAATACTACTTTAAATTATGCATGATGGGCTATGTCCATGTTGATCAAATCAATAAAATAGTATAAGTTTATTATAAATCAGTTGCTTGTAGTTCAATATTGGTTCCCTAGACTAAAATATTTCATGCATGGAATCCCCATTAGGTCCAAATATTATATTACTCAAGATTCTTCATAATGCACCAATATTTACATCACAAAAATAACATTAATCTTTAAAAACTTAACTTATTTTATCAATTAAAATTTGCATGGTATTAATATATCAGCTATCCAATGCACCCAAGTAGAGTCGAGATCATATTCTTACCAATCCCTATTTTAATCACAAAAGAATGATATAAATAAATGCCCTTCAAGGTGGTCGATTGACCATATTATGGAAAATCAATTTAATTATCCAAAAATATATGGCATGAGGGTAATAATTATTTTCATATAAATCAACACCCTTACAATAGGGTTTCTCTAGGATTTTAGTTTGTCTCTATATAACCTATGAATAGAAAATGACAATCACGATGAACTTATCGAGACTTACCTTGTTGTTGTCTTACAAATTTTAACTCAACAAAGTGTGGTCAAGATTGTCACTTAATGCATTTATTTGGGGTATGAGACCAGTGTAAATAGTCACATTAATTATAATTTTTCACAAGAAATTTTCAAGGAGGTGATTATGGTTGATTAACAACTTTCATCATCTATAATTGTCTAGTAAAACAAAGAAAGTTACCTTGACAAGTTTCATATCTATTTTAAGTCGTATGAGATACTTTCTTTTGCCTTGTGGTTTATGACCATTAATACTATTATGCAACCAAACTCTATTTCCTTAAGGAAATAATAATACCATTATAACCATGAAAATATCCCTCACTTTATGCAATCATTATTTCTAGAAAAATAGATGAACCACAAGTTCAATAACAAATACGACAAATGATCAATACACTATTGTATGAAAACATTACTTTCAGCAAAGTAAGTAACACATAACACACAACATTGCAAGGTGAGTATCAACATTTATTATGGGTATAGTAGCCAAATAGTCCAACAATGTATTGCATCATCATACCCAACACATTAAGTACAATAAACAATAAAGCAAAACAAGAATACATCGTAAATGCAAGACTTTACAAGCGACAAGAAATGAACATTGTTGCGCGGTTGTGCATGTAATTACACGAATGTGTTTCTATCCTTTGTAGGTTATACATGTGTGTGGGTAACTACATACTCATCTACAAAAAGGTTCTCTTTCCTTCTTTCCTAAATCATTTATCATTTCCAACTTATCGTATTGACAACACATACTGCAACTACGAGGATGTGATAACAATTGCAAGAGAGAACAAAAAATGAAGGTAAGATCACAAGAAAGCCCAAAGTCTCGAGAGAAAAGGAGGGTAGGCTCAGATTTATAGGGTCAACGGTGACCTAGATGGGTTGTCTCTAATTAGAGAGATCCATTCATTTGGGTTGTGGAAGGGTGACGAGTTTGAGGAAGTGAACCCTTATGAAGCAAGATTAGGGTTTTGAGAGGTGAGGATAAGTTAGGGTTGCTTAGGATGGATAAATGGGTATGTGGGAGGTGGAAAATATTAAATAAAGGAAAATGGGAGGTGAAATTATTAAATGAGGGCCTAGGGAGGATAAAATGGAGGATTTAGGGAGAATAAATGAATTTAGATGAAGATTTAGGATTAATTAAAGATGATTAGGGATGATTAATTAAGGGTTGATTAATTAGGGGTATGATTAAGAAGGGATTAAGGTGGGAAATAATGATTAAAGGGATAAATTTAATTTATAAGGGAAGGGGGGATTTGAATGGGAAGAGAGGTATGTATGTAGAAAATGATAGTGACGGGGAGTGAACACGGGATGAGGGGTAGTGATACCAAAAATTGGTGTCTACATTTTCCCCCTTTTGTTGAGTGGTTTACATTGGGAAATCCATGAGAAAAAAATGAGAAGAGATGAAAAGGTGATTGATGAGGTACTCCCCTAAAACTATGGATTAACGATGCGAAATGGAGTTGATCACGAATTCAAAAGAGATAGATGAAGATAGAAAGAGTGCAAAGGATGAGAAAAATAAAATCTTTACAAAGATGCCCCAAACGAGGATTAAAAAAACTAAAAAGAACAAAAATATGGTGGTGATTTGGTGGGAATAAAGTATGGACTCAACGGAGATGATGGTAATGTCCTACGAAATGATAAGTTAGTGCAAATCATTGCACTATGGATGTGCAAGCTATGGGACCAAAGTGTCAAAGGCATACATAAAAAATATGAGTAAAAATGTGAAAATGGTCAACACAAAGGTCTAACAAGGTGCGGGGAAAAGCTATGTGATATTCTTCATGGATGAGGAACTGAAAAATATGCACCCATGAATGATGAGGATGGAAAGAGTAAAATAATGGTGCCTTAATAAGGAACACGAAGATGGTTGTAAAGGTGAGATGTTTAAATAAGAAATCCAAACAAGGCGAGAATTATTTTTTTATGGGTGACAGACGAGGAAGAAGAGAAGATAATTGAATGAAAAGAGGGATCAAAAAGGAGACAATATGTAGAATTAATTAGCTAATGGATCGACCCAGGATCCGCAGTGATTAGGGCTGAAATGGCGGTGACCCAATGGGGTTTGTGGAAACCATGGGTGGTGGGATATCTAAGCCCCTTGGTTGTTGAATAAGCTCATTTTCACTACATGATTTTATGATTGTGAGCTCGAGTATAAAAGAGATTTAAGATTTTGAGTAATATGGAGGTGGTGGAGCGGTAGGAAGTGCGAGAGGACTCGAGAGGATGGTAAGTGCCGAAACCTTAACTTGTTTTTAAAGAATTTTTGTTGTTTTATTTTATTTTTTGTGTTTTTTTATTTTTAAGGTTGGTTCCAAGGGCATTCGTTGGTGACTAGACATGGTCCTTATTGACTGGAGCCTAAATGTGTTGACTTAAGGCTAGACAAAATTGACTGAGGTGAGTTGGCATCAAATGGGGTGAGATGTGATTTTTTTTTATATATGATGATGATTGGATTTGTGTTAATATATTAATGATTAGTTTTTTGATGGGTTTTGTAGGCCAAAGACACCTTATATATCTGAGATAGAGTGTTAGCCTTGTATGATATGATTGGAGGTGATGTGACCGATGCAGAGTGAGATGACCTATCCATAATAGAGTAGGAAGGATTCTAATATTACCAGAGGATTATAAGAGATGTGGGTTTGATAATAGATCGGTAGATAGATGGGACGTATATACTAGAAAATTTTGGTTCATGACTGGTGAGATTAGAGTCATGATGTAGGACATGTACCACATATTGAGGATGTCGATATATGGGGGTTGATAAAGCGAGCATAGCAATGACAATAGATTGGGTGTATTGACACGAATGTTTAGAGTGGATGCCCCATTGATCACATTTACATCTCAAGCCTTCTAGTCCGAGACCGATATGATCCTAGGGTGGTAAGGAGTAGATTGATTTGTGTTATTATGATAGCCATTTCATGTTATGCACTCCCATATTTAAGAGGAGGTAGATTTACGTGAAACTGGCGGGAGTGCTTGTAGAATTTATAGAGCACATGACATTATATAATTTTGGGCCATCCTTATTAGCATAGGATTATCATGATTTTTGATGTATGTAAGCGAGAGGAGGTCGAGATTGGACATTGGATTATTATTTCACTATTAGGAATATGAGCATATAGTTGTGATGAGGCTACAAAGGATTTCATAGGTGACATGAGACCTTATTGAGTTGGTAATAAATTTTTGAGATGGTGATCGATCGGGCTCACGGAGATAGGAAAGAGGGGAGGAGTTTTATATTGATATATTGGTGGAGTTGGATATTGATTAGGTAATTTTTGTCACGCCTTGATTTTTCTACATGTCCTGGGATAAATGCTTAGTTAATTAAAATGAGGAGGATTATATGGGTACAAAGGAGGAGAACAAACATGGTAGAGGTTGTACAGTTTCCATGAGTTATGTGATAGTTTGGAGTCATGAAAATAGTACTAGGTGACCCAATTAGATACATGCGGAGGCGAAGCCAGAGAGGGACCTTCCTAGTCCAATGATTCTTGATCCAATAGATGAGGCAAGAGCACCTTTGGATGATGATAATAATGTAGGAGTCTAAGTCAGATTTAAAGATTGGACGGCGAGGCATGGAAAACCCGGGAAGTAGAGGAGAAAGTGGAGGTAGGAGTCGAATAGGAGGAGGAGGAGGTCCTAGTAGGAGAGGAGGATGTAGAACACGGAGATGAAAAGAGTTGAGATAAAGGGGATGTAATGGAGATGATATGCTTATGTGCGAAGCGTGACACATCTTGAAAAAAATGGAGATGTGGGACACCATGAGAGAGAGGTAACATGCTAAGAGGATATAGTATTGCATCAAGAGAGGGACCTATTCATTCTAAAACAAGATAGATATATGAGACAGAGAGAGGCCGACATGGCTAGATTTACGAGATGTCATGCCTATGTTAGTAGTAGATTCAGATAGTGGGGCGTTAGTAGTATCACGAGGAGTTGGTTAGATGGCTTTGTTAGGTACAGTTTCTTTAGAGAATTATATGGCACTAGTTGTAAAGGTACACTTCTATGACCACATAGTAACATCAAACCTACCACAAACGTGTAGATACACATCGTATCTAGAATAAAATGGGGATAAGGGGAACAACACATCTAGCTCAATTGGGAGCATGGCAGCGTGGCTCGGTTGAGGTGAGGTCTAGGTCATGATGGAGGAGCCAATGATCAAAGAGATGCCCACAATCTTATCCCAGGGGGAAGGTTTTGAGATTATTTGATGTATAGTTTACATATTTTGATGATATATCAGCTTTGAGATAGGACCCTTAGTGGCATGTTATGGACAAATGAAGACACTTGGATGATATATATATATATATATATATATATGATTTTGTCATGATTTATCATGTGTCATGTATTGATTTATGGATTTGATGATGTCTATGTTAGATTTATATGTTGTATGATGATGATGGATGTGATTATGACGTTATTTTATGGTTTTGAATTTAGGATAAAATATGGACTTGGTAGATGTGATGTGATGTTTTATTAGACATGATGTAAATATGGATGATAGATGTGATATAAATGGATAGATTACTATTATATATGATAGATAATAGATAAAAATTATGTACCATGTTTTAGAAATAAGTTGATATGGATGAGATTATGTTACGAATTTATATGAATAGGTCAAGGATGAGATCAATAAATAATGAATAAATAGTAGGAGGAAAATGTATGCGAGAGAAAGGAATCAACTTGATAAAAAGCGAACCAAAAAAATGAATGATACTTCATCATAACAAGGAGTGTATGAAGAATGAATGCTTTGAAATTTATTGAAGTTAATCGAGAAGAGGAACCAAAAATGCAATGTACTTGCAACCAATACTAAATGTTAACACCTAACTAATGACAATTAGTCACATTTGATATCAAGAGGAAGCAGATGAAGGGTGTGCTTATATGCCTACTATAAACATGAATAAGTGGTTTGTATGTAACTTGTATGCATAAAATTAGGTTATCCTTATGTGATTCTCCTAAGTGTATGCCCCATCTTTGAGAAATATGGTGGAAACTAATCAAGACAGAAAGTTTTCTATGGATGAGAAAGATGATCGATGTGGGAAACTTTCCTAGGATGCTTGCTTTTGAATTTTATGATTTTTATTTTAAATATATAGAAGGATGATCAATGTGGGAAGCCTTCACTACCATGATATGATATGGTATCCATCCTTCAAGGGAGTGGTCTACATTATGATTTTTACTTTTTGACTTTTAATTTTGAATTTTTTGGATGGGAGGATATATGATAGTTATCATTCAAGGGATCAATCTATAATTTTTATATTTTTCTTTATGGAAACCTATCCTTTGAAGGAGAATTTGATTTTATTTGGTTAAAATATCTTTTAAGATGAGCATCTAGAAATTTTGACTTTTTATGGAAGAGATTGGGATAGTTAGGTAGACCACTTAGGAGGGAATGAAAGAATGTACAAGTGACACATATGGACCCTTACCGTGGTTCCACTAGGTATATAAGAAGGAGATAAATGTAATGATTTTGGGGTTCCCACCTAAAAGGAGGAAAATTTCCATAAAGAATATTCTATGAGAAAATTCATGGTGCCCATATTTAAGGTCATAGATAAGAAAATGATTACTGAGAATACATAACTCCAAATAATTATGATGAAATATGGAAGAGGCTAATTATGGATAGATGATCACTGATATTACTAAGTTCACGTTGGTAGGCATGTTAACAATAGAAAGGCTACAAGTGCAATGCATTAAGAGGTTCTTTTTCTGGTTTACCATTGATAGAAGCCAAACGATATGCTCTGGAGACATACTTATGAGTGATAATATAAGTTCCAATCTACTTGGAAACAAATTTACACATTGGATACTTTATATATTAGTGACGTTTTGATTTTATTTAAGGAAACGGTCACCGATATTAAACTTGAGATCCTTAAGGTGTTTTTATAAGCACATTTTATGCTCTCGATAAACATGATGATTTTCAAGAGAAAGAAGGCGATGTTCATCTAAAAATTCAAGTCGTGCTAGATGCTCTTGGCGGTAGTATTTTCTAGAGACGAAGTCGCGAAGAGAAATGTGTAAGCATGGGATTTAGACTTCAATAGGAAGAATGATTTCAAAGTTATAGAAAAGAGAAAAGGGAGTAGGTCCGTAGAGTACGAGATGCTAGTCGATAATTCCAAAAAGAAAAAGGGATATGAATATGCCAATTACATCTTGATTTATGAATATTCTTGGCAAGAATGTTACGAAGGGTTTTGTTAGTGGATTCGTCTTGGCCGTTAGTTTGAAGATAATACAGATAAAAAAATATAAGATTAATATTGAAAGGATCACAAAGCTTCTTGAGATCTTTATTTTTGGAGGAATTTCCATTGTCTATGATGATTTTGTGAGGGATTACGAAGTGGAAAATGATGTGTCAATAGATGAAATTAACAATATGATTAACGTTAGTAGATGTGAGTGGAATTTATTCCACCCATTTGGTGAAATACTCTTTATAAGTGTTAATAGAATGATTGTGTTGAGTAGAATGAAAATTAATGAGGAAAATAAGGTCAAGTCCCCATTTTGAAAAAGGCCAAAGGTCTGAGTTGGCTGCAATACCTAGATAGGAATGCGAGATAAGGCGGAATGCTCCTGAAATTTGACGCATTTCTTGACATACTCACAAAAATCTTGATTGATATAGGTCTAGTAATTACCCATCCGAAATACATGCTTGCGACAACCAAACAACTAAACTTTCCACCATAGATATCATTTTGGAATGTTTGGATAACACAAATGGATTCATGGGATTTAAGGCATCATATAAGGACAACTTAAAACTCACATTTGTAGAGGGTACCACAAGGATTACATAAAAATTGGCATGTTGAAAAACAACATCCTACAATTTTTAGATAAGTTTGAGGGGATGATTGATCGAGAGAGGTAGTAAAATATTTAAGAATACCAAATATCAAAAGGATTAGATTCAGAAATATTAAAGCAAGGGAGATCGCTAAGGTGAGCTTGTTTTTCAATTAAATTAATGATAATGGAGAGTTTATATTCTTTTTTAACTTAAGGGGTAAGAGATGCGATAGATGCCATAATGTACGTGAAGCGGTTGGATGAATGAGGTATAGTTTGAAGGGTGTATAAATCAAATTGTTCAAGGAGAAAGATGAAAATGTCCTTATTTTTTTGAAGGACTTCATTTTTACATTGATAGATGCCTTTGAAATGATTAACGATAATCTAATAACCCCCATCAATGTCAAGGATGCCATGTAAGATAATGGTTTGAATACCTAAAATGAGGTCTTCGTACTCAACCATATTATTGGTGCATTTAAATTTAAGCTTATAGGTAATGGGAGTACGAGTGTCCCAAGGAGGAATAATGATAAGGCCAACACGTCCCTCTTGTTAATAATTAGATCTATAAAATAAGAGTGTCATATTAAGTGGAGAAAAATCATGATCAATAGTGTTGATATATTCGTCTAGAAATTACTCGTGGTGAAGATGATTATTAGAAGAGGGGCATAAACTAATTTATCTATGATATCTTATCCCTTGATTTACTTCTAAGAGATGAACTCTAGGTAAAACTTCATCATGAGCATGAGTCATCGAGTGATGTGATCATTATGATAAGGCTTACGGTGCATGGATTTAAGAATATAGAAGGTAGTGATGACATAGGATTTATGATTGAGAAGATAACGATGAAGCTTAGAAATGGAAAATAAAAGAACATAACAAAAAATTTCATATTCAATGTAACAAGTCTCATAATCATGAGGGGTGCAATTGATGTAATATATGGCTTACTCCCTATCTTTCTCATCATGATATGCAGACATATCACCTAGAGCATGATCAGAGGTAGAAACATAGAGATAGAAAGGATCTCCCTTGCGTGTAGATGTAAGAATAAGATGGGATACAAGATAAGCTTTATATCTTCAAAGGCGTCTTTGAAATTATCATCGTGATGGAATTAAACGCGTCTTTCTGAAGAAGATGGTGAAAGGGATGGAAGCGTTCAAAGAGTTATAAGATGAAATGGTGAGTTGATTGAAGTCATGCTTGAAGATTGAGAAAATTCTTTAGATTATAAGGAGGGGGCATCTCAAGGATAGCTTTGATTTTGGTGGGGTCAAATTCAATATCATTGATAGATACGATGAAACCAAGGAGATTATTTTTTATCACTCCAAACACAATCTTGGATGAATTGAGATAGAGGAAGAAGTGGATAAGGTGCTAAAAAAAGACTTTAAGGACATAAAGGTGATCACATCTATTCTTGGATTTACCCAAAATTTCATCAATGTATTCCTCTACAATCTTATGGATGAGATCATGAAATATGTAAGTCATGGCTTGTTGATAGGTGGCTCTGGTGTTTTCCAAAATGAAGGTAATAATGTGATAGTATAAATTCCCCCAAGGAGTGATGAAAGAGGTATTATGTTGGTCTTCTGGTATGAAAATAATTTGGTTGTACCTAGAAAATCCATCCATAAGAGAAAGCATATCATGGCCTATGGTAAGGTTCATGATTTGATTGATGTTTGAAAGAGGAAAATCATCCTTAGAAAAACAAGGTTTAAATCTCAAAAGTCAGTACAAATGTAGAGATTTCTATAGGATTTGGTAGTTGATAGGGATGATTGAATTATCCGGGAGAAGGTGTTGTAGCTCCTCTTTGACAAGGAGGGAAAATCAAGGGTACATGCAGCAAAGCTTCCACTTAACCATATTAGCTTTACAAAAGGTGATGATGTTATGAACAAAAATGGAAGTGTCGAGACTCGACATGTCGGCATACAACCATGTAAAATCTTGGCTATATGTACAAAGAAAAGAATGAAGGACTCAAGATAATATGGATCAATGGATTGAATTACTTTGAGGATGTGGGGCTCTTGTAAATTCCCAATGTTGATTTTGATGGTGGATTCAATAAGAAGGGAAGATGTGTATAGTGGTAAGGTCTCATGAAGATAGGAATATTTTACCCCCATGTAAGAAAGAATGGAATTTTCTTCAAAAATTAAATGATTTCAATGGTAGGGGAATATTACTCTATCATTTCTAGAAATTGAAGAGTGAGGGAACTATTTTCACCTTCACATTGAGAAGTGATGAGTCCTAAGGTAATGGTGGAGATTAATAAAGCTAAAGGATATGTACAAGGTTTCATTTGTACCCATTACCTTGTGGGGTAGAGAAGATGGACGGTTGATGTCTGTAAGGGATAGAGATGGTGAGAGAGGGTTAGAAATTTTTCCTTGAATCCTAATACAAAATTTTTATGGGGTTTACAAGATTATTAAATGATGAGGTCATACATGCCGTGTACATAGCACCATATTCAAAATCATTTCCATGTGCAATGATGGAGATAGGTATAGGTAAAGGATTTCTGTAAATAAATTGAAGTGGTTTGGTATATGGTTTGGTGTGTGGTTAAGTGTCAATGTGAGAGGAAGGTTGATAGATGCAACCATAGATGAGGTTTGTGAAAATATGAGGTGGGATAAAGGGAATGATATCCTTGATTTTAGGTTATTACATCGGTAATTGGTACTTTATAAATTCTATCAGTGTCTATGAGGCATATAGAGATCATTAAGTGTGAGAATAAAATACTCGCCCGGTGAGATTCAATCCATTAATTTATCTATATAGTCATCATATGGAAGCTTAGACGTGGATATGGATGAGCTAGTGGATGCTTCCGAATAATCTTGTTGGGGGATGAGCATGTCGTTATGTCGATAAGTCATGTGAAATTATTTGAAATGGGGAGCATCTTTGGGGAGAGTCGGGATTTTCCCCTCATATTCATACTTAATGCATCGATGAAGGGTGGAAGGAACAAAACACATGGCATGAATCCATGGTTGTCTAAGGAGGATATTATATAAGAACTTCCCTTCTACGATATAGAGGATATCATGGAGGAATTTTTCACAAAAATGGATAGGAATTATAATTGTGCCAACATCCGAGGTGACAACGTCATCGAATGCACAAAGAACCACAGGTGATTAGGTGATAATGGAATTGGGGAGCTTGAGTTAATCAAAGGTATGCGATGCGATGATGTTTATGCTAGCTCCATTGTCTATCATGGAATGATGAATGAAAGTTTCATTAATGTGCACAAGTGATGAAAATAGGAAGGTCACACTCTTCGGGTGATATGTGTATTGCCCACCTATTTTGATTCTCATTTTGGACCATGTAAACTCATTATAGCATTGTATTTTATTTTATTTATAAAAGGTAAAACAAGGTTGAGGGGACCCTACCCCTTACATGTCAAAGCTCCACAAGAGCAGATGAAACAATTACATAGCAATAAAAAATATAACATATATAATGATAATAATGTTTGGGCTCCACCATGAGCCATAAGACCAGATAAAAACAAAGCAAAAAACAATAGTAGTAGCACCACAACCAAACTAACAACAAAATAAAAGTAAAACAAAGTAATAACAACCAACCCAACAAAGATCACTTTTTGGATTTTTCAAGCCCATCAAGCACTTTGACCACTCCTTAGCCAGAGATTCAATGTTGACACCCAAGGATGCTAGATCACACCCTTCAACATCACTTTTCTTTTCTTAGAACCATGATCAAACATAAGTCTATAATCGTTTGCTAGCTGATGAAGACATGGAGATGTTGCAGAGTATATTTCACCGTGACCACACTCCATTCCATGTAGCTATGTAAAATAGCTCTTATGTGATCCACCTCATTAGTGAGGTAACTACAGTTGGATTTCATAATTTCCATCTCCACCGTTACCATTTTTTTCCACTTCTTGACCTGCACCTACATTTTGTGCCAATCATTAAACAAAAATTACACAGATCTCTTGGTAAGCCACATATCACCCTTTTGGCTCTTCTATATCCAAGTGCCATCTTAGCCAGATGGTTATCACCTTTAATAGGACCCACATGACCCATAACCTCAAACTACTACTCCAATTAAACATTAATTGATTCTCCTGCTTACTAGATTCCCCTTTGGATCGATAGAAGGACAAGGATCCTACTTGGATTTTAGATCTCTAAGATTCTGAGAAGCATCTATTTCAATGAAATCATTTTCCTCCTCTGACGAATCCCTTCCTATGACTCTGAATCATCACTAGAGTCCTCCTCCTCTCGATTTTGAGTCCTCTTCCTCAGCATAACCCTCAAGAGATAACTTAAGGGAACCATATTTTTCTATATCTAGAGTGACTCTTTTAATGAGGGTGAGGATGAATCCCTGATGGAGAGGAACAATGACTCTATTGTTTTTAAACTAGGTTATGGAAGTGCTTAGAGAGTGGAACAGAAAGTAAGGGAAGCTAAAGCTATGGCCATGATGAAAATGATTAAGCATGGGAAAATGATAGGCATAAATACACTTATGATGACTCCCTCTAAAGTGAGAAATTGAATTAGAGTAAAATCCACCTTGTCATAGGGCCTAGGAAGAGAGGAATGGAGAAAACCAACAAAGTGGGGGAGAGTTTTTCATTACCTCTAAGAAATAAATTCAGTTCATCGAGGCTTCCTTCTTGGGTTTATAAACCTCCCTTCCAATGAAGAGCAACTCCCATCACCTTAACTAGAATCCATAGTGACCTCGATGTGAATACCTTTCATTTCACATGATAAACCCCTTTTTTGTAGTTTTCCACACTCTGGAAAAATCTTTACTGATATTTTCATAGTGGCCTTCAAAATTTTAAGGAAGAGAAACCCTTTCCTCAAAAACCTCCATTGCTTCTAGCTTCACCCCTTCCAAGTTAGAAGGCTTAGTCCTGACAAGATCTCCCCATTTTGAAATACAAAAACAGTTCACAGAAGACCCAAACTTTATATTAAATAGAAAACTTCTAGAATCCCAAAAATAACAATGATCCATGCATGGGAAATGGAAATGGCTTTAAAAAAACGAGAAAATACAAGCCCAAATATTCTCATCATCCCACAATAAATTCACACTAAACATATGGATGCCCATTATGATCTTAACACACCTTGATCTGACATTATTTGGTGACGTGTCCATATTGATCATTGTGGAGGTGTGCTCGCACCTTAGTGTCAAGAGCTTCCAGTTCATTGATTAGTGTCAACTCATGACCATTAACCCCCATGTTAGCAAAATAATCAGCCATAGAATTAGCCTCTCTATAGATATGCTTAAAAGTTATAGTTTCAAACAAATTGGATAATTCCTTTATACTCTTTATAGAGTTTTGGATAGAAGTAGAAGTGGAACCTCTACCATTAATGTTGTTGATAATGTTCAATGAGTCTCCTTCCACTTCCAATCTAATAAATCTATATTGGTTTTCTATAGAAACCCCCAAAAACATATCCATTGCTTTAGCAATGTGATTCATTTGAGTACCAAGATTGCAATGGTACCCAAGAATAAATCTGCCTTTAGAATCATGGAACACCCCCACAACCAGCTCTTTTCTAGGATTTCCTTTGGAGGCCCCATCAAAATTAAGCTTAATACACTCCTTTCTAGGTTTCACCCAACCTTGGAGTCTAGGATTTAGAACAAGGTTACTAGTTTGAGTAGAACCTATACCCCAATTCTTGGCTACAAAACTCTCATTCAGAAGAATAGTTTTCTTGAGAGGAGTCAAGTTTGAGAAATTTTCCTTAATAGCTTTGAAGACACCAAAAATAACATTCTTAGCCAAATCCTTCTTTCCTTTGAAAATCCTTTTTTTTCTCTTTCCATATTTCCCATGCAAGATGCATAAAAGAGAAGGTCCATAGATATTTTAATCCTTGGCTCTTAAAAGGGCTAAACCATTGAGACCACAATTGTTTAATGGAATCTGGGAAAACCCACTTGATAGCAAATAGATTAAGAAGGGTATTTCTAATAGAAACCAAAAAGGGACAGTTGAGGAAAAGATGTAAAGAGTCTTCAGACTCCTTTTCACACAAAACACACATGTTTACCATGTGAAAATTTCTCTTATTAAGGTTACTGACAGTAAGGATTTTATCATGGATAACCAACCACCAAAACAAATTAATCTTGGGAATAACTTCTTTGACCCACACACTTTTCCAATTGAAGTTATCAATGCCATCATTCACTAAAAAGAAGGTATTGTAGGCACTTCAAACCAAGAAGATTCCATTGTCCTCCCTTGACTAGTAAATGTTGTCATCCTCTAAACTTTCTTTATTAACAATAACCCCTCTTAATTTTTTGTTAATAGAGATGATCTTGTTGTTAAATCCTTCTAATTCAATCATTTTCCATTGACCTAGGGGTTCATCAAAGTTGAAGTAATCTTTGACCTTATTTCCATATTTGACCATTACGTCCTTGTAGATATTGGGGTATATGACCTTAAGAGGAAGGTCCCCTAACCATTTATCATCCCAGAAATTAATCATTCTCCCATTTCCTATCATCCATTTTCTTCCCTCTGAGACTATGTGTTTAGCCCAATTTATAGATTTCCAAAAATAAGAACCATTAAATTTTTAAAGCACCATTCATTAGCCCTAAGGTTTGGCCAATATTTTCCCCTTATAATGGAAGTCCAAACACTATCTTCTTTAACCAACCTCCAAGACATTTTAGACAACATGGATTTATTCATTTTGGCCCAATCTCTAATACCAAGACCCCTAGCTTTTTTGCATACAAACCTTCTCCCATGCAATGAGAGGAATTCTATCTTTTGGTTTAGAGCCACTCCACATGAATTTTTTGGATGCTCTCCAATTTACTAGCTATAGAGGAGGTAATTTGTAAATAGACATAAAGTACATAGGTAGATTTTGAATCGAGCATTTGAGAAGGACCATCTTACCTACTTGGGATAACAAATGACCCTTTCTAGCCATCCAATTTGTTAAGAAATTTGTCTATCAAAAATTCCAATCAGAAATCTTAGGTTTTTCGGTTCCAATAATCATTCCCAAATACCTAGTAGGGAAATTTTTAGTCACACAACCAAGAATTCTAGTAATTTTGTTACATCTTCTTTCAGGGGTGTTGATAAAATAAACCAAGATTTTCCCATAATTGATCATTTGGTTAGAGGCTTCCTCATAATCAATCATTATTTATTTGAACTCTCTAGCCTCAGGATAATAGCCTTCCCACCAACATAGTGTCATCCACAAAATGTTGGTGAGAAACATTTGTGCTATTAACAGCAGGAGAGATACCTCGATTCTTCCTACCAAGTTAGCCTTGTTAAGAGCTCTACTGAGGGTCTCTGCCATGATTATGAATAGAAAGGGAGAAATAGGGTCGCCTTGCCTTAATCCTCTAGAGTTGTTAAAAAAACCACATGGAGTCCCATTGATCATGACAGAGAATTTAGCTATTGAAATACATGCAATTATCATCATCCTGAAGTCTTCACCAAATCCAAACCTGGTTAATACTTTCATAAGAAAGACCAAGAAACCTGGTCATAGGATTTCTCCATATCAAGTTTGATAAACATAGCTTCCTTTTTATTCTACTTAACCATATGGAGAGTCTCAAGAATATTAAAATTCCATCTTGGATCTGTCTTCCCATAACAAACCCTCCTTGTTGTTCAAGATATAATGGAAGGTAGAATGAGTTGAATTCTTAAAGCTAGAATTTTAGAACACATTTTATAGACATAATTACATAGATTAATAGGTCTAAAATTCCTGAAATCCATAGGATTATGATTCTTAGGGATTAAAGAAAGAAAGGTGTTGTTTAATTCTTGAAGCATATTTTTTTTTTGAAGAACTCCTGAATGGCATTGCATGTATCCTCCTTGAAAATCTCCCAAAATTTTTGAAAAAGAAATCCATGGAAAACCATTTGTCCCGAGAGCTTTTTTAGGACTTAAAGACTTCAACATAAATTCAATTTCTTCCATTGAAGGAATTTTAGTAAGCATATTGTTGTTAGACTCATTAATTAGTTGAGGGATACAATCTAGAAAGGACCCTTCCTTACTTATTGTTAGATGAACTAGCTGAAGAAATAAGTCTGTTATAAAAGGAAATAACAGCTTGTTGAATATCCTTAGTGTCATTGAGCATCACTCCTTCCCCTTTTATACACAAAATTATGTTGGTGCTTCTCCTTTTCAAAGTAGAAATATGAAAGAATTTTGTGTTCTTGTCACCTTATTTGAGCCATTGAACCTTGGATTTTGTTTCCAAAAATTTTCCTCCTTCTAAAGAATGTTATGATATTCAGATAATAATTCCTTTTCTTTTTTCTTCCATTCTGAATGTTGTCATCATCAAGAGTTTCCAAGTTAGCCTGAAGGGATGAAATCTCATTAGCTAGAGATTGTTTTTTCTCAAAAATATTACCAAATATTTTTTTATTCCATCCTTTCAGGTTGTTCTTAACATGAGAAAGTTTTTAGCAATTCTAAACATGGTTGTTCCTTTGATTTTCACATTCCACCAGCCCTTTATTAAGTCAAAAATTTCCTCATTTTGTAACCACATATTCTCAAATCTAAAAGGAGTTCTCCTCCTCTCTTTATCTTTGATCTGAAAAAGAATCAGATTGTGATCAGAGCCAATGTGAGGAAGAGAAAAGAGACCAACTTATTTATTCAACCATCCCCATGAAGTCAAAGCTCTGTCAAGTTTGACTTGAATCAGTTGATCTCCTTTTCTCCTATTAGACCAAGTAAATCTACTACCTCTCAATTCAATATCCATGAGATTGTTGTGTGAGATAAAATCTTGGAGATCTTCCATACTCTCAGTTAGATCAATGTTACCCCCTTCTTTTCCCTAGAATCAAAGGGGTGTTGAAGTCACCCAAAATCACCCACTCAGTCCCTTTTATAACTCTTGAAATTTAGAAAGTTCAGCCCAAAGTTTTTTCCTTTCTCCTTTGTTATTAGGGGCATATATATTAGATAACACCCAAAGTTCTTTAGACTTATTATCTTGAAATAATATAGCCATGTGATTATTTATTTTAAGAAGATTTGTACCTTTTAGTTTTTCGTCATTCCAGATGATAGCCATTCCTCCAGTAGAACCATTTGAAACTAAAATAGATCCAAGTAAATTTCTTGCAGTGCTTACATTTAGCTTCCAAGAAAGGCCCTTCCTCCATCTTTGTTTCTGAAAATCCATAATATCAGTTTTGTGTGTCAAGTCCATTTCTTTTATTAACCTCCATTTAGCAGGGTTATTCAAACCCCTAACATTCCATGAGATAATATTCATTTAAACCCTTGATTCTTGGTTCTTCTAAATCTTGAAGATTGAGTTTAGATTGAGTTCCATCATCAATATCCTTTTGACTCTTTTTTCCTTGCTACCTACTTAGAAGGTCTCCCTGAGCCTTTTTTTTAGGTTAGAAGACTCCCCTTTGTTGGACGGAGTTTTCAAGGAAATCTCAGTTTCATTCTATTTGGGATCCACTTCCTCTAATTTGTTCCTTTTGGGGCCTCTTCCTGTTGAGAGGTAACACTTCCTTAATAATCCTTGAAACATTGTCTACTTCCATCTATTCTTCATTTTTAGTTGTTATATCAATCTCCCCACAATCCATAAGTTTTTCAAAAGGATTAGTAAAAGGACCTAATGTTTCATCAAGACTCATTTCACCACATTTATTGGGTGGGAAGTGGTCCTTAATAACTTCCTTAAGCAAATTATCCAGATTTTTTGAAGATAACATTTTCTCAGCCTAAACATGGAGCTTTTCCTTCTGGAAATGAGGTTTAGATAAGGCTTTCCATTGATTCTTCTTATTCCTAACTTCAATAAATCCATCACCATCCTTTAACTTAGGAGTCTAGGCCTGATTCACATTTGATCTCTCTCCATTATCTTCCATAATAATTATACCTTTATTAGGATTAATATTTTTGGCCATATTATTAACCACATGAGCAGCCTCCTTACCTTTCACTTGTTCCTTGACAAGCTTCTCCTGGAAAACCTTTGAGACTATCATTTTGCATTGTTGTTTAACATGCCCCCAACCTTGGCATTTCTCACACTTTTGAGGGTAGTTTTCAAACTCAATTCTTTGTTCCCAACTACCCAATCTAGAATGGAGAGATATGGACTTTGGTAAAGACGAGCCCATCAATGAATAAATGTAGAATCTGGCACACACCGCTCGTGATTTATTAAGGGTTGCATTATCCATAACAAAAAAGGTACCAAGAGTATTAACAACACCCTTTATAACATCCATGTCCCATAGTTCTAAGGAAGACCTGGGAGCCTCACCCAGACAGGAAACTAATTAATATTTTCTTTATCAAGATTGAACATAGGAGTCCATTTCCTCAAGAATAGCCCAAGTTTCCCTAGAAACTAGTAGTTGTCATTTATGATTCTTTGAGGGTCTTCTGGGTTGTTAAAACTAAATAGAAAGAAGCCATTTGGTAAATCTGTTACTTCCATATTCCCTTTTGGTTTCCATTTCAGGATAGACCAAGATCTGATAGACTCTATGTTGGGCCTTCCACCCACTAATTTTCCAATCAAAGAATTCTCCATATTGCTCAGATTCCTATCAATAATGATATCAAGAATTTCTAAATAGTTACTTGCTTCACTCTGTTTGAGTTGAGGAATGATTCCTAAACTTTTTCCTTTTCAGAGCTCAATATTTTAGCATATGATTTAAGGGACCCATCTCCCACATGGTTCCAGCACACGTGTATGACATCGTACTTACATTTTTCCCTCGAAGATTGGTCCTATGTATCTGTCTTCTCCCGTGGGGAATTTGTCTGTTGTTAGTTTCCCACCCATCGTTGTTCAAAAAAATTCTCTCTCCTCGAGCTCCTTGCTGCTCCTTCCCATATGAGATAAACTTGTCAAACATAAATTATTCTTGTAAAGTTGAAGGAAAAATTTATGTAAAGAGATCTTGAAGTTTGTTATCATTAGCATTGTATTATTTTGATTGAGGCATTGACTATCAAATATATTTCATTATGATGATGATGTTGTTACATTTCATGGATAATTATATGTCAATTTTGGATGCTAACTCATTTTATGATAGGGATGTACATAGAATATGATGCCAATATGCATTATTTCCTTATGGTATTGATATGATGATTATGACTAAATTTTGAGATATGGCGGGATGTGATATATATTTTCATATACACATTATCACGTTCCCCTCTTGTTACACTATTAGTGTATCAAAGTTTTATTAATCACTAGATAGTTGTTGATCATATGCGGAATATCACTGAGATATTTCTTAAATCATTATTTCACTAAATATGTACTTATTAGAGTCTAAGCCTCAAAAAAAAATAGTGCCAATAGTGGAATCTAAAATTAGTAGTTTTAGATTCCAAAATATTAAATATTGGAATTATTTGGACTCAAAAATCACACATATTGGATTCCAATATTGCATATATTGTAATCTAGAATCACATATATTGGAATTTACTGCATTCCAAAGTCTCATATATTGGAATCCGACATTGATATGAAAAATAATAAATAGAACATGTCTCTGTTTTGTACTAGCTAGCCGAAAAATGATTTTATTTCATCATTTGGAATAAAGGTTCTTATCAGTTTTAAAATTTATTTAAGATTAAACTATATAGTTGTTAGAAAATCATTTAATGATTTCAAGGAATCCAACATTGATCTGTAAAACCATAAATATAACATGTTTCTTTATTTTATATGGGCTAGTGGCCACTAGTCTTTAATTTTTCTTTGGAATAAAGTTATTATCAGTTTTAAATTTTCTTAAACATTAAACCATGCAAATCTTAGGAATATATTTTGAGGATTTCTTGGAAGCTGACATTTTTCTGCAAAATAATAAACTGATCATGTTTCCTTTTTATACGAGGTAGAGGTTGCTAGGCTAATGAATTTCAAGAGATGTGAGACACTTCCAGGTTCATTTATTATGATGTGATTGAACCTCAATGTAACTAGATAATTACTAAAGATATTATGAAGAAACTAGAAGAGGGTGTCGATCTAGACTATGAGAATATAATTAAATGTAATCCATCTTTTGATGTGCATGGTAGTGGTATGAATTGCCATCTATTCCTTCTCATTGAACTTTTATACAAAAATGTTCTTCGTCATCTCGATGATATTCAATGGTGACCAAAAAAATCTATAACTTCATTATCCTCCTATTCAAACTCCTTGCATCTCACTCTTCTAGACACAATAACTATCATCCCTAACTCCGAGAAAAAGGGAAAGTCAAGAAATCGTCAAGCATCCAAAGTAAATTTTAAGGGTTTATAGACACAAAAATTTCCATACAAATAAAATTAAATAAACATGTTCATTAAAGTGGACACCTATTGAGCTTAATCAATGACGAATAATCTTGATAGGTTTTCTTTAGTGAAAATAAATAAATCATTATACTAAATGAGGAAAGTCAAAATAAAAGGAGAATCATTGCATTCAAGTGAAACACAACTGATCCTATCAACACTAAAAATCCTATAAAACCTAAAGCGGAAATAAGTAAAAGACTCCATAGAAAGAAGGAAATATGCCTAATTTTAAGTCTACCTTGCTTCAATTTTTTAAAAAAGTCTACCTTGGAGTGGCCCATTCAACTCTGAGAATAAGATTATCATAACCATAGGAATTGAGCTTATTTAATATCTCTTTGAGCATCCTCCCTATTGATGAAATTAACAAAACCAAATCCCCTTCTAATCCATCTTCTTATCCATGGCCACGTAGACACGTGTGATGTGTCTAAATGACTTGAAAATCTCATGCATATTGACATCCCTCGTGGTCCTCAAAAAGACTGGTAATTAGAAAAAAAATCATTATTTCTATGGTGCATGTTGTTTCCAAAGTGGTCCACACAACCCCGAGGACCGGGAGGTTCCCAATAGCAGAGGTAGTGGAAAAAAGTCAAAATAAAGCATTATACTAAATGAGGCAAGTCAAAATAAAAGGAAAATCATTACATTCAAGTCAAACAAAACCGATCTTATCAACACTAACATCCCTACAAAACATAAGGAAAAAATAAGTAAAAGTATCCATAGAAAGAAGGCAAAATGTTTTGTTTTAAGTCTTCCTTAATTCAATTCTTTTTTAAAAATCTTCCTTGGAGTGGCCCATTCGAATTTGAGAATAATATTATCATAACCATAGGCATTAATATTATTGATAGCTCTTTGAGCATCCTCCCTATTGACAAAATTAACAAAACCAAATTCCCTATTAATTTGTTTTCGATCCTTGACAACATAGACACATGTAATGTGTACAAAAACTTTAAAAGCTTATACAGATTGACATCCCTCGTGGTCCTGGATACACTTTGGTCACTCAAAATCAATTTCATCACTTCTATGGAATATTATTTCACTTGGACCTTTCCACACCACCCCGAGACCGGGAGGCGCCCAACAATGGAGAAAGTGAGGATTCCAATGGAGGTGATCCCCTTAATGGTCTTATCCATTGTTAAGGTGTCTATGGCACTAGAGGGGATAAGAACCTTGTAAGGTAATTTTTATGTGTAGTGATCACCCTTCTTATTGTAGATATAACAAACTATGAGCACCACACTTCCCTTGGAGTGAGAGAGGAAGGAAAATGAATCTCCTCTAGACTTGAAATTGCAAGCCTTGGATTGTGGTGGGCAAGGAGATTCTAGTACGGTTCCTATTTGGAAATGATGCCTAGCTTGTGCCACTCACAACACTCGAGAGAGAACTTATTATGTTACGATTTCACCACTTTACGGATGTGCATGGTAGTGGTGCAAACCACCTTCTAGCCCTACTCATTGAACTTATATTTGATGATCTTCTTCATCCAACTTGATGATATTTGGTAGTGGTAGAAGAAATTCCATATCTTCATTATCCTCCTATTCAAGATCCCCGCATCTCACTCTGTTGGATGCCATCACTGTCATCCCTAACTCAAGAAATGAGAAAATTTAGAAAATCCTCAAGCGTTTAGAGTAAAGCTCAAGAGGTTGCAGACACTCAAATTTCCCTACAAATAAAAATAAACAAATGTCACCATGAGAAAAATGTCAAAATGAAATTAAAAATTAAGATTTGATAGGTTTTCTATAGTGAAAACAAATAAATCATTATACTAAACAAGGCAAGTCAAAATAAAAGGAGAATCATTGCATTCAAGTGAAACACAACTAATCCTATCAACACTTAAAACCCTACAAAACCTAAAGTAAAAATAAGTAAAAGACTCCATAGAAAGAAGGAAAGATGCCTGATTTTAAGTCTGCCTTGCTTCAAAAAAATTTTAAGTACGGTTTGGAGTGGACCATTCAACTCTGAGAATAATATTATCATAACCATAGGAATTGAGCTTATTGATAACTCTCTGAGCATCCTCCTGTTGACAAAATTAACAAAACCAAATCCCCTTCTAATCCATATTCTAATCCATGGCCATGTAGACATGTGTGATGTATCTAATCAAACTGAAAATATCATATAGAATGACATCCCTCATGGTCCTCGAAAAACTAATAACTTGAAAAAAATTATCATTTCTACAAAGTGCATGTTGTTGCAGAGTGGTCCACGCCAGCCCTAAAACTGGGAGGTGCCCAACAACGTAGGTAATGATATCCCCACCAATGATGTTTCTTCCAGAGGTGAGGCCTTTGATGGCCTTATCCATTTTAAAGGTTTCTATGGCATAGGATGGGGTAGAGATCCTTGTAATGGAATTATGATGTGTAGTGATCTCCCTTCTTATTACGAATCTGATACAATAAACTATGAGCACAACATCTTTGCCATTGAAGTGAGAGATGCCGAATAGGGCATCTCCGTGAGACTTGGAGTTGTCGACCTTAGATCCTAGTGGGCGTGGTCACTCTAGTAAGGTTACAAGTTGGTATTGATTCCAAAATTACATCACTCATTGTGCTCGAGAGTGTAATTGTACAAGCTAGTGGCCGCAAGGATTTAATTTTTCTTTAGAATAAGTGTTCTTGTCAGTTTTAAAATTTATTAAATAGTAAACTACATAGTTGTTGGAATTTTTTTAATGATTTCAGGGAATCCAACACTAATCTACAGAACCATAAATATAACATGTTTCTATTTTATACTAGCTACCGGCCCCTAGGCTATAATTTTTCTTTGGAATAAGGTATTTTTTTAGTTTTAAAATGTAATTAACATTAAACTATACAGATCTTGGGAAAATATTTTAATGATTTCACAGAAGCCGACATTTTTCCATTAAATAGTAAACCGACCATATTTCCTTTTTTATGGGCTAGTGGTGGTTAGGCTAATGAATTTCAAGATATGTGAGACATTTCCAGGTTCATTTACTATGATGTGATTGAACCTCAATGTAACTAGAGAATTAATGAAGATATTATAAAGAAAATAGCAGAGGGTAACAATCTAGACTATGAGAATATAATTAAATGTAATCCATCTTTTGATGCACATGGTAGTGGTGCAAACCACCATCTGGCCCTTCTCGTTGAACTTGTATTCAATGATCTTCTTCATCCAAGTATGATTATATTCGGTGGTGGCAAAATAAATTATAGATCTTCATTATCCTCCTATTCAAGATCCCCACATCTCACTTAGTCAGATGCCATCATTATCATCCCTAACTCACAAAATGTGAAAATTCGGGAAATACTCATGCGTCTGGAGTAAATTTTAAGGGTTTTAGACAATCAAATCACCCTACAAATAAAATTAAACAAACATGTTCATTAAAGTGGATACCTGTTGAATGTAATCAACGGAAGATAATATTGTTTATGAGCGATGACATATGACATTGTAGGGGTAGTCAATCTCTATCGGAATCTACACAAGAAACTCTTCGAGAACATGTTTCTTAGAAAAAAGAAAGAAACCAACTCAAGTCCTTTATAGTGCATCTATGTATTTACTACATATTTCGGTACAACTTAATTTTAAAATTAAATTAATTTTATTATGGAATCATTATTATAACTCATATAATAGGCAAACATCCTTCAACATCACATTCCTTCAAAAATCATGTATCTAAAACCTGCACTACTCACCATATAGAGAAAATCAAAGAATAATTGACTTTACAACACTTGTTGTTTTCACATGATTTGATAAGAATTTTCTTTTAGAGCCAAAGTGAGTTTGATCTAAATTGAAGTAATATTAAACTAAATGTGATATAAAGTCTTTATCTTCAAGTACTATGTTAGTAAAATTTGATCAAGATGTAAAATAATACATGAGAGTAAAAACAGAAATTTAAGTACACAAATGATTTCTCAATAGTAAAAGGTAAAATTAAAATTTTAACTTTCAATTTTCTAAAATATACCATGAGAAAAATGTCATGATGATTTTTAAAAATTAATATTTGATAGGTTTTCTTTAGTGAAAATAAATAAATCATTATACTAAATGAGGAAAGTCAACATAAAAGGAGAATCATTACGTTCAAGTGAAACACAAACTGATCCTAAATGAGGAAAGTGAACATAAAAGGAGAATCATTACATTCAAGTGAAACAAAACTGATCCTATCAACACTAAAAACCCTACAAAACCTAAAGTGGAAATAAGTAAAATACTCCATAGAAAGAAGGAAAGATGTTTGCTTTTAAGTATGCCTTGCTTCAATTAGAAAAAAACAAATTTCTGCGGTGGACCATTCGAATATGAGAGTAAGATTATCATAACCATAGGCATTAAGCTTATTGATAACTCTCGAGTTTCTTTCTCTAATAATGAAATTAACAAAATCAAAGTCACTACTAATCCATCTTTGTATCCATGGGCATGTAGACACACATGATATGTAGAAACAACTTGAAACTATTATGTAGATTGAAATCCCTCATGGTCCTCAGATAGATTGGTAAATTGAATAGAATATTCATTATTTCTTGAAACATGTTATCACCAGAGTGGTCCACGCAACCCCGATACTTGGAGGAACCTACTAGCGAAGGAAGTGAAAACCTGTCGGCGATGCTTTATTTAGAGGTGAGGCCCAAGAAAACCTTATCCATTATTAAGGTTTTGTGGCACTAGTGAGGGTGATATCCTTGTAAGGGAATTTTTATGTGCAACGATAACCCATTTTACTACAAATATAACAAACTGTGAGCACCGCATTGACCTTGGAGCCTTGGAGCTAGACATGGAATTGTCAACCTTGAACCTTGGTGGGCGGGGTCACTCTAGTAGGGTTCCTAGTTGGCAGAGATACCAAACTTGTGCCAATCATGGCACTTGAGAACACACTTCTAAGGGCACGAGATAAAACCGGATTCCAAGAGAGGAATAAATGTGCATTAACATCCCCTTAATAGTTATAAACTTAGATTCCAAGAGAGGAATAAACCCGTATTACAAAAACATCAACATCCCCTTAATAGTTATAAATGCATGAAAAAATTCATCATTAACCCCCACATCATATTTTTCATCCTTGCATTCCTTGAAATAAGGGACATGAAATCACTACAGAAATTTTCCTCCCACACTGACACTTTAAATGACAATTAAAATTATCCTTACTCCCCTTGTCAGGAGGATATCTTTTCGTAATTAAATATAGATATGAAATAAATTAAAATCCATTTCTAAAGGTAGAATTATGGTAAATAATTTTAAGAATTATTTGAATTTCATTGTAAAACTATTTGTCATGTTGGAATCCCAAATTCATAGAATAAATCATAAAAAAATAAAATTGTTTTCATGATATCTATTAACGCACTAATTGTTGAAGTGGCTGAGAAATTTTCAATTCCTTATATTCCTTGAACCGATGTGAACAATTTATAATTAATATTCCTTATACATATTAACATTATTCCTTATATATATTAACATTATTAAGATAGTCACACACATTATACAAAAACTTGTTCTCAATTAAATTTAGGGACAAATTACATAATTTTCTTTTTTAGATAGTTAAATGATTTTGACCAGAGCTATGAACTGGAGGGTTGATGGGTCCCCACCCTACAAGTATCAAGATATTTGATCGATGAAGGGATACATAGAAAAAAAAACAGTAGGAAATATTGTAAATCACGAGGCCAAAATGTAACATGAATAACAAGGCCTGTAAAAAACATAAAGTAGTGAACACAAAAATATAGAGGGGGAATGATAGAGAAACCATATGGTTCCACCTCTAATTGGTCCATTGAGATAAGCATTAAAATCTTCCCGAGGAAGGAAAAGGAAAAGATAGAAACATTCTTCAACTGCACCACACAATCAAGAAGGGGCAGCGAAGGTTTTGCGAGCATGACCAAGTCCAAGGATGGCACACTGGAGATAGACACCTCGTCGGATCAAGATATGCTTTTAACAGTCTCATTAAATTGAAGGAGGGACCAAATTTTCAATTCCAGGGAATCAAAAATCATGTTGTTAACCCAGAAAGGAGATGGACAAGGATACAAAATGGAAAAGAGAATAGGAAGGCATACTTCTATAAGATATTTAGCCAAACCCACACGATGAAATGGGTAAATTAAATAGGACGAGACCACCATGACCACTTCCTTATCGAACACGGCACCAATAAATTGGATATGAAGACGCATGAAATATAAGAGTTAGCATGAGCTCTCTGATGCTCTTGAGATAATACATGCTCAATATTTTCTTAATAATTTTCAAGACAAGTGTGGAGCCTATGCGGAAGACATTTTGAAGATGAGTGGAAGACACATGAGAGAGGAAATCCATTTCCAACCTCTTGCCTCGTAAGATGATGAAAGAAACATAGGTATATTCCATGAGAGGGAAGGGGAAAATAACAGAGAGAAATGTGAGACAATGAGTGAGGGCAGGTGAAAGAATAACCCAATTAAGTATTCTCTTGACTCATGTGAGGAAGTTCGATGAAATAAAAAATTGATGGAATCATCAATATTTTCCCATGCATTGGATAGATTATGAATAAAGGCTTGCTGATTGATAAACACACATTATAGAAAATAAAATTACTAAAGATAGTCACACACATTATACAGAAAGGTGTTATCAATTAAATCTAGGGACAAATTAAATAATTGTAATTGGTTTATTGTTTTAATGACATCGTGTACGTCTCCTCATTATTTTCCACATCCTTCAATAGTTTCAAAATATGCCACAATTCATCCTTCAATAGGTATATTTTTACAATTGTAATATGAATTACACTTTCTCTAAATGGTGCTAATATTTTTGAGAAATATGTTTTGATTCTTGGTTCCTCGACAAATGGTACGTTTGGTCATGATGCAATCTTCCTGTGTGAATATAATCTCAAAGCTATCAACATCCAAGAAAAATTATGTATCATAGGAATGAGGGCATCATGTCATTAAAATTTTTCATTCTTAGTTTTGTCCACACAACAATAAACAAAAATATTTAAAATAACAATATGCAAAACATTAAACAGAAATATGTTTGTGTTTTATACGTGCTAGTGGCCGCTAGGATTTATTTCTACTTTGGAACAAGATTTTATCATTCTTAAAATGTCATTAATATTAACATATGAATATCTCATAAAAAATCATTTTATTATTTCAGGGAAGCCAACATGGATTTGTAAATCAATAAACATAACATGTTTCTATTGCATACAACCTAGTGTCTGCTAGGATTATTTTTGGCTTTGGAATAAGGTTCTTATCATTTTCAAAATGTCTTTAAGATTAAACCATGCATAACTAGGAAAAAAATTGTTTTTTTATTTCAGGGAAGCCAACATCGATCGCCAAACAATAAACATTATATGTTTATGTTTTTTACATGTTAGCAATCGCTAGGCTTAATTTTTATTTGGAATAAGGTTCTCACCAGTTTTAAAATATGTTTAATTTTAAACTATTAATATCAAAGAAAATTTCATGATCCATGATTATCTCTTCGCCCGTAGAAAAATTACTTTTCTTTAAAAAAATTCAAAAAAATGATTGCACACTATGAATCTTTAAGAACCTTAAGGTAGTTATTTTATTCCTTAAAAATACACAATACATTGTTGGATTTGGAAGTAAAGTATATAATTCAAATTCCAATGGTGCATTTGAACATTTTTAATGATCTACACATGTTCTTGTATTCTCCTACATGTTTCAACCATGTACATAATTCAATATAAATTTTTGAATCAATCTTATACTTTCCATAAAATCTCTAATATGTTGGGGTTTTGAGAGTAATTTTGTCTTTGACCTCGTGTGACAAGAATCTCACATCATCAATCAAAATTATAATTTTTTCACTATAGACATTACCATAAATATATGCAATCTAATGATAGGTATTTGTTTTGAACTTACATTGTTGGCATCGCCAAATGAACCTGAAGTGGGTTTCTCACAACCAACTAATTTTTTTGATGAACATGTACTTCATCTTTGTTGAATCCATAAATGAATACCATAAAGCAATGTCAAAATATTTTGATGTTGTACTTATCAAGTGAACACTAAATTCTCATTAAAAGTATTCATTATTCTCAGATCTAAAATCTGGAACCATATTACGAGGTATTTTGTCGCCAATACCATAAATTCCAAACAACAAACCTTCAACTCCCAAAACTAGTAATTTCTAAGGCTTCCTAATTGGATCTATAAAAACAACTCAAAATTAATGTAATCTTCCAAAAGTGATTAAAAAAGTCAACATAGTATTGTGATAATATTTTATTTGGGTAATTCACAAAAACAACTTATAAAACTATAATATCAACTCAATCACAGTGAAGATATAAATACTACCAACTTTTAAATTTGTAATCTCAATATATAAAATAAAGAGTGACCATATGACTGTATGAATGAATATCATTGTAAAAAACATTTTGAAATAATTAATAGTTATATAATTTTTGGTTGCTGCAATTTTTTGATGCCCTCGACAACACTCAAACCCTGAGATAGTATTTGTGATATGTTTGTGTACAAATTGTTCATCAACCACCTATCTTTGAAATAATTTTCTTCATTGGATTTCCTCCCCACCATTAAAATTTTTAGAGGGTTTCCCTTTGGGCCTATTATAATACACAATGTGTGTAGGGCTGAAAACAATATCCTCTCTACTCCAAATATTTTGGAGATCTTTTACTATAATTTCATCTCCTAAACAACAATGTTCTTTACCCAAAAAATAATTGGTTTGAATTCAACCACTAATTTTTTTTCATATCCTTAATCAACTTTTCAACTTTGGTGGAAGAGAGATAGCTAGACCAAAATCCCACTTCACATTTTTCTGCTAGTATCTTTAAAAATTCCTTGAGCCCACCTTGCAAGTTGATAGTCTCCTTACCAAACTTGATTTCCAAATCCTTATTTGATTATCAACCAATTCAAATAATCAAAATTTCAGTATGTTAACACTTACTAATATATATTCTGGCTTTGATTCCCTCACACTCCCCCTCTACAGGTTCTTGTGATGGACATTCTATTTAAAAACAGTAATCATTTCAAAATAAATTTTAAGTCGAAGTAAAAAAGTATGTGACAAAACTTTCTTTTATACAATATTGCATAGATGTAGTCGGAATATTTTTACGTTGATAGTATTTGATGGGCTTAGCGATCGCTAATGGCCAACTGCATAGATGTATTTGTTTTTTTACTTCGAGGTAGTTTATTTTTAACCAATTTTTAAAAAATAATCAATTAAAAATAAATACCATGTTAACGTAATTAAATTCATGATATAACTTTCTTCTATTCAATGAAAAAACCTTTGATGGACAATATTACATAGATATTGATGTATATTAGCGACCGATAGGCTAACCCATTATTTCCTGGACTATGGTTGGTATGACATTCTTTGATTAGATTAGTGGCTGCAAATAGCAATTGTACATAGGTAAAAAAATTCAATTGTCTACAATTTAATATTAACCAGTAAAACCAAAAATTACTCAATTCAAAATAAATTTAATTAAAAGATGCATCTTACTTGATCACTAAGGTAATACATATAACATTCAAAAATGCTACATTATAGGTTCCTAAAATTATGAGTGGCTTATAAATGGTTTTGTTTATAATGCTACATGACTATTATACCATTTTCTATCTACGATTTTTTGTGTGACGTGACAATAGTCTCCCCGTTTGACATCAAATCTGAAAACAAATTGAATTTTTATTAAAAATATGTAAACAATGACAATCAAAAACTTCTTGTAGTGATAAATTTATAAAACAATTATTCTGCACTCGCCATTTATAGAATCATTAGATGGATGGTCAGTAACATCTGGGGAAATAAGTTGAATTAGATGCAACATGTTAATAATGACATTATACTCATTGTTTGTATGTGGAGAGGAAGAGATGGTGTCTTCCTCTATTTTTTGGTTGTCTGCATAAATATTATATGTATCAGTTCAAATGCATTAAACTAATAGAATTTTTAAAGTGATATTAATCAATGTACCTTTTTTCAAATGACAATAGTAATGTTTTAAAAACATTTCTTGATCATGCGATTCAATATTAAAGACTATAGGTAGACCAAATCCTCTAATGCAATACCAATTCCGTAAAGCACTATAATCGAAGAATTTTTGAATCGAGTCAAGTGAATATTTGAGACCAAAACTCATAAGATATTTCGTTAATAAAATGATGTTTCTTTCCTCATAGGTTGATTTCACTTGCAGCCACAATTTTCTTAAAAATTTATTCCATTGAATCCATGGTGATGTCTACTTCATCCCCATTGTCAACATCACAATTATACAAATCAGCTATTTTATACATAAGACACAAGCTCTTAAAGTTATCATTGTTGTCATAAAATTTATAACAACCTTCCACAACTGATTCCCCCGTATATAAATTTTTGCATGTATTTTTACCATCTCTCTTAATATTTTTGAAGAAGCAACATGTAAGAGAAAAATAATAACACAATTTAGTAGACTAGATTTGAAAACTATAAGTAGGTTCATTATTGCATCGAAAGTTAGCATAGTAGATTAATTTCAGAAATATATGATCACACATTCTACATTAAATGGATCAGTTGATGGAATAGATGATATTGTTGACTAGATCTGGAAGGGATATACACATTGGCGTGTAAATTTATCGATGTCTTCCGTCCTTGCTCAAATTATTTTTTCTAATTAAATCACGTAGTTGTCTATAATTGTTTGATTTTCCACTGGGAGAACCTCTAACACTTCAGCATTAATTTTTATTTTTTCCAATTTTTCACTTCCTCTAGAATCAACTTTTATTTTTCATTTCTTCTATTCTCCCAAGAGTTCACATAACTGGCAGTAATGAGATTCGTGCAAACAAATTTTTTCAACAATATTATTTTTCAGTGCATTTTTCCAATACAATATTACCTAGATATTTACTTTTCATATATTTTAGAAATTTTACTCTCATTATTATAAAGTTTTTAATCTTTAGTAGTAAGAATCAAAAGTATTTGTTATGAAACCTGCTTCAATAAAGTAAATTAGCCATACTTTCCCTATTTGCAATTTACCTAGTAGAATTTATATCTTCTCATCAGTCATTACTCTTACAGACTTGAAGGAATTCTCCATGAAATTTTTCAATGAATTTTCTTGAAATTTAGGTTGGTTATCCTTAAAAGGAGAACAATCCAACCCGCCTTATTTAAATAACTTAATGGCTTATGTTAATTTTTTCTATATGTTCTCGAATAGATAGAAATTTCATTTTTTAGAAAGGCTCTCTACCTTAGCCACTTTAAAAATAACAAGACATTACTTCTCACAACTTTGCATTGAAAGAGGATAATGTATATTTACTCTCTTCATATTACAAAAATAAATGTTTAAGTACAAGTGTAAACAAATTAAGTTTCATTACCTTCAAATCATCCATCTTTGCATTTCCCACTCTGGGCATCTGAGGAAATCCTAGGGATCACCAAATCATTGAAACCTTATAGAGTATATCAATAAAATTTGATTCAATCCAATTTTTTTAAACTCGTTTGATTTTTGCAAATATTAAAAATGACTTCGTTAGGTGTATTTGAAGACAAAATGTGGGCCTTTCTTGTTGGGGTGATAATGTCAAGTGGGATCTACCACTGCAGTACACCCAATATTCTATTAAATTTTGTCCATCAAAATTTATTGTGAAGGTCTTTCACATTTAAGAGTGAAGTGGCTTGACTGATTCACCCACCCATATTGATTTGGGTGATCCTTTTTGTGATTGGTTATCTACAACGTATATATATTTATACAGAATGAATAAATACCGAGATCTTATTATAAGATACATTTGATGATCATTGTATTAGATGATCAAGATAAAAACCTCTGTAGTCATTGTGAAATACCAGGGAGTCAAAGTTGAAGTGTTGGGTAAAATTTGTTAAATTATTAATAAATACAATGCTTTTCGGTGGAGTTTTTTCCTTCAAGTTTGTCCACTTAATTCTAGTGTCATTTATGGTTCTTGTTTATTATTTTCTTTCAATTGTTTCTCATTATGATCTATAATTCACTATCTATTTTAAGTTATCACTGTGACTGTTTAACTTCACATCATAATCTATAGTTGTTGACACTTTAATGGTGGATCTGTAATATGTTGATTATATCTCCCCTTCTAAATCCAACATTGTATCAAAGCTTGGTGATTATGTGTGTGCAAGGTTGATCTAGAGCTTTTAATTTTCTAGAGTAAAGAATCTTGAAGTTTATTTATAGATCTGTAAAACC
Organism: Taxus wallichiana var. yunnanensis; assembly: GCA_018340775.1. NCBI lineage: Eukaryota > Viridiplantae > Streptophyta > Pinopsida > Cupressales > Taxaceae > Taxus > Taxus wallichiana. Next base: position 386,722,616 of record CM031236.1, read on the forward strand.
CTAAAAGTTCCACAATCATATTCAATAAAACTAGGTTTAAACTTCCATTTCTCACCTAAATATTGATTTAATATTGGATAAATGGTTGTTTAGATTGAGTTTGAGATTTTTATGCTTATATATTTTCTTTCATATCTTATGTCATTCGTTTATGGATTAAATTCATCATCTGTGAGATTATTTTAAGTTTTCACTTGTGTATAGCCGTTTGGGTTGTTTTTTGACTTTGGATCTAAAAGATTTATTTAGATCTAGTTTGTTTGGGGCTTCTAATTCTATTCTACAAATAAAAATATTTATTCTTTACTAGTTTTGTTTTTTTGAAGCTTGAGCCAATAATATTTCTCCAAGTAGCTTTTATGTTATTGTTTTTGTTTTTGTGAAGCCTGATCTAATTTTTAAGTGCCAAGTGGCTTCACCTTGTCAAAATTTTTGTTGAATTTTTCAAATTTCTACTATTGCGAAGCATGATCCAATATATTTTATCCAAGTGTTTCATCTTTCATTCTTCTTTGATCCTTTTTTCATTTTTGAAGTCTGAACCAATAAGATTGTTCCACGAACTTGATAAATTCATTATTTTGTTAGTCGAAAAATGCGAGCCAATAAGGAATTTTCGTGTGTCTCCACATTGTCATACTTAGATTAGTTTTACTCTATCTTTACGAAATATGGACCAATAAAATTTTTCCATAGTTCACATTATTTGTCCCTTGTTATTTATTTTTTACATTTGCTAAATTTGATCTAATAGGATTGCACCAAGTATCTTTGTATTTCACATTTTTTAGATTTGTGAAATCCAAGACAATAGAATTGCTCCATATTTCACATCTGTTAATTCTTTCATTTGTGGTAGTAGCTATCCAATAAGAATTATCCATCTTTTCAAAATTATGAGTCTTTGTTAGACTTGTAAAGTGCAATTTATTTAAAAGGATCCATGCAACTTCTTTTTTGGGTTAGTCTTTGTCAGATTTGTGAAGTATGAACCAATTTCATTTGGACACGCATTGATATTTTAATTGTGTCAATCTTCGCAAGTGTCAGGATGTCAGTCTTTTCTTTAACTTAGCCACTATGATTGTGACACTTGACTTATAATTTTTCAGGCCCGAACATTGTTTTAAAGTCTAGATTATTCGGGAACCTTAATTCCACCCAAGGTAATATATTTAAAGATTGGTAGAAAGTCCCCAATTTTATATTTTTCAATCATTTGATCTTTTACAAGTGGAAGCATTTGATTGAGTTTTATTACTATATTTGTTATTGCATATTGTTCATATTTTGTTAGAGTGCAAAAAAGTGAACTAATTACTTTAAGACGTGTAAAAAAATATGTTGTCTATTTTCTCTACTAATTATTTTCTAACTTATTAGATACATTGTAAATTGTGAGCTAATTGAAAAATGACACGTGTATTTTTTTTGATGTTGCCAATCTTAAAATAGTTTTTTTACACATGTTTATTTTTTTTATTATCGTGTACCTAATAAGTCTTCCATATAATTCAATTTATCGAGAATTCACATTCCCCCTTTCTATCACAGCTTTATAACTTTGTTTCTTTGTGTCTAGGAGGATCTATTTTAAAGCCGACACATACCTCTCTTGGTATTGTTGATATGTACCATGTTTCCCCCCACCTTGGCTATTTAACTTGTTTTTATTTGTTAAGTAGCTCATTTTGAGCTCATATAGCTCACTTTTGAGCTCACCCTTCGAGTTTCTAAATAACTTGTCGAGCTAGTGTAGCTCGACTCACCCAAGCTTGGTTAGCTCACTTGTAAACTCGACCAAAATGAGTTATTTTTTAAACTCTTCCAAATTGTGTCATGGTCTTAAGCTCTTAATTAATTAATCTTAAGCCCTTAATTAATTAATTATCTAATTTGTCTACTAAAAGGATTGTATCTTGACTCGACTAAGCTCTATTAAATCGATCTTAATCTCGATCATAGCTAGTATTTTTTGACTAAATTTGAGTTGTTTGCATTTGTATAGCTATTTAAAAGATATGTAGTTTATTTTTTTGTCTCGATTATTTTTATCTATATTTGTCTCCATTTCCATATGAGCATTAAAAATGGCTAGTTCTTCTATTTTTCATTAGATAAGTCTCATCTTTTGAATGGAACAAATTATAACATATAGAGAGTTTTATTGAAAGCTTGTTTCATGGAAAGAAACCTCTCGAGATCTTATGATTGGTGTAAAAAAATCACATAGGGAGACAAGATACCCTTGAAAACCTTAGCTCATTTTCTCAGAAATCTTAGGAAGCTCTTTCCATCCTATTGCAAAGCATTAAAGATGAATTCTTAATGCATATAGGCCATATGGACTCACTGCAGATGCCTAGAAGCAATTAGAAACCATGCATGAACGAAATAGGTTTTCTAAGATAATTAAGTGGTTTTAGAGCTGTTTACAACACCCATGAAGGGGGATGAGAAAATAGTCAATTACCTAGATAAAATTAAGGACATTAAAGCTCAATTGGATGGTTGTAACTATGAACTATTTCAAGATAAGATGTTATATTTCATTATACAAATCAATATACATGAAATTTTTAGAAATTTTATCTCTATTCTTAACTCTAAGTATCAGAATGAGAATGATCTACCTGACTTAGATACTTTGTCTTCACTGTTAATTCAAGAAGAACGAGTAATGGAGAATTTTGATTCAAAAGAGACTACTTCTCAAGCCTTGTTCTCTCAAAATCATAATTCTTCTCAAGATAGGATTAACAGTAATCCTAATCAAAATTCTAATATCAGATCTAGATTCAAATCCAATCCTAAGCCGAAGCCTACTAAAAACAGTTAGAGCTATAAAGCCAAATTCAATGGAACTTGTAACAAGTGTGGAATATTTGGTCATAAAGAGTATGATTCTAGATTAACAACTTTCAAAAATGCTAAGAACACTAGAAATAATAATCCAAATCAGAAGAAAAATCATGCAAATATTGTTGAGAAATCGTTTACCTTGTAACTAGCTCTCTTAGCTTCTAATGACAATGAATGGATCCTAGACAGTGGTGCTTCTAGACACATGACTTGTATTTCTGGAATTCTTTCAGATGTTTTCAAATGTGAAGAAAACATATATCTAGGAGATGACTCCATCATTAGATCTGAATCTTGTGGAAATTTTAAATTAGAAAATGGGCTAATTAGGAATGTCTTGTATGTTCCTCAACTAAAAACAAAATCTTTCTCTTTCTCTTAGCTAAATAAATAAAATTGTAAAGTTGTTTTGCTGCATGATAAATGGTATGTTAAAGACAAATTCAGTAATGTCATTGCTTCTAGCATTCAGAAAAATGGATTCTATATTTCTTGATGGCTATGTGTCTAAATCTTGTTTTTCTTCCTCTTCTAGGAATGATATTTAGCTTTGACTTAAAATATTAGTGTCTTCTTTGCAAAAAAAGGGTTATTATTATTCATCTAAATTATCAATGATCCGAGGGAGTTCGTGAATTCTAAGGTATTTCATCAAAATTTCTATTATGTTTTTAAGAGGAATTCTTGATCTAAGTCTTTAAAGAGTAATATATTAAACTAGAAGCCCCTATCTCAATGCATGTAAGTTATGTCGATTCATGATGAATTTTTATAGTCCCCTATAAAGAGTAATTAAGAAATTTTGAACCATATTTAACCATGAACATGTTTCTTGTCACAAATAAATTTGTGCCTAGAGGTTATAAATAATGTGTGCATATTAGTGAGAAACATTTTTGTAAATATGCCTCTCTTCCCTCCTCAAAGTATCCTAAAATTGAAATTGTTTTGCAAGTTTGTTTTTATTTTCCTAATGCTATAATGGAAGTGGACATTAAGGGGGAGATCTTTAAATCCTTGACTTTGACTAGGATTCTTGTGTCGGGTGCTTTCATGAGCATGGTTTCTATAAATTTTTTTGTTGATAATGATTCTTTTACAAAATAGTCATGATATCTTAGTAGTAACAAAAACATAATCATTAGAATCAAGAGAAGTAAGATAACATTATTAACTATTAAATCATGTTTTTGGCATAAAAATGATCATATATGACATGTCTAGACTTCAAAAGGGTGCTTACATGGTCATTTTTCAAAGAAAAATTCACATAAATCCATGAGTGTGTCCATTGTTTAATGGATAATGTTTTCAATGAATGCTTGATTATTCTTGAATAATTTGATTATTTTTTAGATGTGTTATCTATCAAGTCTTATCTCATTATGTAAAGACTTAGAATATGAAGATATACATATGTTGTTAAATCATTTTATGTGATTAGTAAAATATTATTATATGCATATCAAATGACACTTGGGGACACCTTTGTGTTTGTATTGGAGACATCCAATACTGATTGCATCTAATAAATATTTTAGTAGTATAATATGTTGAAATTTTTTCAACATATTTGTAATGTAACATGGTTAGTTGTTAAGCATATTATTATGTTAGTTGTTATGCCTATTATGTTGTCTATCATGACTCTAACCATGTTGATGTTGTGATTGGATATACAACTAGATTTATGTTCAAGTATTGATGTAGGTGCCATCACTTGAAGTAAAAAAAGAGCCATGAGGCTAAATACGCTGCTGGTAGTGATACACATAAGAGCTAAAGGAAGTATTCCTCCTCTATGTGAAGGACATATTGATCTTGATAAAGAATCTAGTTTAACATCAGAGATTATGTTGCAGATACCTTCCCCAAGCCATTGTGTGTTGGGAACTACTGCAATTTTTACCTTGTTGGGCCTATCAAAGTTTCCATTAAGGGGAGTGTGTATGAAAATGCCACCTCTTGATGGATTATTATAAAAGACCTGGGTCATTTTTAAGAGTGGATCATGACCACCCGCTTTGTATGTAATAAAGTGATCCTTTAAGGATTGGTTACACATGGTTGTAACATTATATGTGAACTATAAGGCTCATGAGAAAATGCATAAGGTATTTTTTTGTAAACTTCCAATACTTCCTCCATTTTGTAATAAGTAAATGTGTCACTCTATGTGAAGTTGTAAATCCCAACGAATTTTTAGTTATGGGTATGCCTTAGTTTATAAAAGGATCCATAATTTTATGTAAGTCTTCATATGTAAAGCACTTGTCTTAAGAATTTATGTATGGGAAGATCTATGGATTTCCCTTGTTTGCATGTTATCTGAATCATTGTTGCTGATTTAAGGGTCTGTAAATCCTTTTGTAGAAAAAGGTAAATTTAAATTTTCTAATTTTTCTTCCCACTTAACATTAAGGGGGAGTGTTGGGGTGATAATGTTAAGTGGGATATACCACTGTAGTATGCCCCAACATTTTATTAAATTTTTTCCATCAAACTTTATTGTGAAGGTCTTTCACATTTAAGAGTGAAGCAGCTTGACTGATTCACCCTCCCATATTTATTTGGGTGATCCATCTCGGGATTGGTTGTCTATAATGTATATATATTTGAATAGAATAACATAAATAATGAGATATGATTATAACATACAGTCGATGATCATTGTATTAGATGATCAAGATAAAAATCTTTGTAGTCATTGTGAAAGACCGAGGAGTCAAAGTGGAAGTGTTGGGTTAAAGCTGTTAAATTATTAATAAAGACAGTGCTTTTAGTGGAGTTTTTTCCTTTGGGTTTCTCCACTTAAATATGGTGTCATTTGTCTCTGTTCTTGTTTATTATTTTCTTTCAGCTCTTTCTCATTAATCTTTGTAATTCACTATCTATTTTAAGATATTACTGTGATTTGTTTAACTACACATCATAATCTATAGTCATTAGCATTTTAATGGTGGATTTGTAATTTGTCAATTATATTTCCCCTTCTAAATCTAACATGTGTATCCCACATCTTATTATGTAATGAATTGTATTTTCTTTTAGCTAAAAAAAAATTGGGCATAAAGTTTATGTCGGCCATCAAGAATGTATAATTGTACATCATCTCTTTTTAGGCTCTCTAGATCCTCTAGTTACACAAGTTCGTTTATAGAATATAAAAAGGGAAGAATAAGTGCATCCCTAAGAGAAGGAATATAATTAATAAACATTGAATGTACAATAAGGTAAACATTCTCATCATGCACTTCATGGTATTGATATTATGGAGGCACCACATGGCACCTAGAAATTTCAACTGGGAAAGCATCACCATTCAACAAAAAAAAATTAATTGTTCAATGATTGAGTATTCTACATTCTCAAATATACTATTTGCTTTCTTCAATAATAAATCCAATATTTTATTTTGTTAATCCCTTACAACTTTGACTTATAGGGATATATCTCTAATTTATAAAAATAACATTTCCTTAGTTTTGTAAATGAATTTACATGAACAAATTTTTAAAATAATGACAAATAGAAGAAGTATTCTCAGTTATATACAATATTTTGAATACCAAATTCATGTTATTATGAATTTCAAGTGTATTTTCACAGCCTATTTTTTCTATGTATGAAATTCCCCAAATTCCAACCATATTTAGAATAAGAACATGTCCTAATTTCTCTAGAAGCCTTCATTTCTAGTTTCTTGAACAATGAAACTTCTAACTCCATGTCAATAATAAGGAACTTATTCATTTCAACATCAATGCATTCAACCTGAATACAAAATGTTTGTTGATCAATAAATTTTGAAGTTAGTACCATACCGACTTCACTGACAACGTCTTCATCAACAAAAAAAACCACATATCACCATGGTAATTTTCTTGGGGAATGAATTTCTACAAACCATTCATTGTATCTCTTTTTCATATCCTCTTCTCCTTCAATCAAAGGAATTTACATGAATGAAGTGCGACCAATTAAATACATATTACCTAAAAAAAGGAACTAAACAAGTTAATAGTTTGTAACCATTTGGGAAGGATAAATATTGTTTTTCCATAGTGCAATAGCAAGGAGATGTTATATCTTGATGTCATTATTTTCATAGAGTAAAATTCAAGATATTATTAATGATTTCTTGTTTTTTATTAATGATATGAAAAATTGTGTTTTATTACTAAAGGAGGGTTTGAAGTTTTCCTTTTATTAATGATTTTTTTTTGTTAATGATATATTGATGTCATTATTTATAGCTTAGTGGTAGATAGGAAAAATTCAACCCTCCTTTAGTAATAAAAACAAGAAAGCACTAACAAAAGGTTTTTATTATGCGTTGCAATAAGTAATTTAAACAATTATTTACTATTAAAATTGGTTTATTTCAAGTTGTCAATTTGTTGCTAGAAGTGAATACTAGTAGTTGTTAGCATCTATATATTCTAGGATATATTTCCATCAATGTAAAAAACATTCAGTATAGCTTTAGGATAGAGGAGCTAATAGTGGATTGATGGCTATCTTCCCATCACTATTAAAAATAAAGTTGAGTTACACTACATCATTGTGGAAATTTGGAATCCAACATGGGTGATAATGGTCGATAATTGAATATTTAATAATAACAAATCTTACTTTTATAGTTCTCATATAAATATCATCGATAATTGAATGGAGGATAATGGTTGATAATTGAATATTTTATAGTTCTCATAAGGTATATCGTGAATATCACATAATTCAAATCGAGTCGTTAGTTTTATAAACCACGTGATATAGTCATAAATATTTTACTTGTCTTGGAATATTTGTTGTCTTCTTCCTTGTCTTGGAACATTAAAGAAAGGTTGTAAGCATCCACCCTAGCAATTTTTAGTATTTGAAGATAGTATTGTAAAATTTAAATATAGTAGTGGAGCATAGTTAGTTTTTCATTCAAGGCATTACTACTTGTCTTGTAAGAAAGAGATCAAATATCCTAGCAGCCATTAATCTCACTATAGACTTGTAAATTTTAAATATAATAATAAAGCATAGTTTGTTTTCATTCGAGTAGTTAAATATAATTATCTTCAACCGTAGTAGCCGCTAAGCTTCGAATAACATGTCGAATAGGAATATCATGTAATATATTCGAATAACATATTGAAATTAGTGGCCGCTAGGATTAAAATATCATTTACTACTTTTTCTAATTATAAGAAGAAAATTATCCTAGTTACCACTAACCTCATGTATTTGTGATTTTCCACCAGAGCTATGTAATTATCTTGGACACTAGCAGCCACAGGGCTTCAAATGTCATATTTTCTTAGGAATATCATGTCAGAAAATTCAAATAGTATGTTGTTCTTTGTGGGCGCTAGGCTTAAAATTTGGTGTTCAAGTTTTGTTCAATTTTATTTTTTAGTTTTTAGTGGAGTCATTACACATTATCATGAATGCAAGACACCAATTATCATAGCAGCGTCTAATTAACAATATTTGTTATTTTATATGAATGTAGTGTAATAATCCACATCCTTATTGAACTTAGACCTTAGCGACCACCAGGCTTAAAATTTTGTTTATAATTATGTGTCTTCTCTTGTCTTGGAACATTAAAGAAAGGTTGTAAGCATCCACCCTAGTGGTCACTAGTCTTTGAAGATATTTTTGTAAAATTTAAATAAAATAATGGAGCATAGTTAGTTTTTTAGTCGAGTCATTACTACTTTTCCTAGAAGCAAGATAACAAATACCCTACCGGCTCGCTAACCTCAAGTATTTTTGATTTTCCACCCACGCTATGTAATTATCTTTGACATTAGTGGCTGTTAGGCTTCAAATATCATGTTAGAATAGGTATATAATGTAATAGATTTTGAATAGTATGTTGAAATCAATGGCCACTAGGCTTGAAATTTAATTTTCTACTTATCATATTTGTAAGACAACAAATATCATGTAATAGATTTTGAATAACATGTTGAACTCAAGAAGCCGCAAGGATTAGAATTTCATTTTCTACTTTTCCTATTTGCAAGATAACAAATATCCTAGTGGCCGCTAACCTCAAGTATTTGTGATTTTCCACCAGAGCTATGAATATCATGTTAGCCTAGAAATATCATGTAATAGATTTCAAATAACATGTTGAACTCAGTGGCCACTAGGCTTAAAATTTCATTTTTAATTACATGTCTTCTCATATTCAAACACTAAAAAGGAAGTAATATCATGTTAATATAGGAATATCATGTAATATATTTCGAATAGCATGTTGAATACCAGATCTATGAATATCATGTTAGGATAGGAATGCCATCCAATAGATTTTGAATAGCAAGTTGAACTCAATGGCTACTAGGCTTAAAATTTAATTCTCTACTTTCCTGTTTATAAGACAACAAATATCCTACGGTTGCTAACTCAATTCTTTATGATTTTTTACCCGCACTATGCAAATATCTTCAACCTTAGTAGCCACTAGGCTTAAAATATCATGTTAGGCTAGGTATATCATGTAATAGATTTTCAATAATATGTTGAACTCGGTGGTCTCTAGGATTGAAATTTCATTTTCTACTTATCATATTTATAAGACAACAAATATGATGTAATAGATTTCGAATAACATGTTAAATGAAGTGGCTGCAAGGCTTAGAATTTCATTTTCTACTTTTCCTATTTGCAAGACGCAGAAAATATGCTAGTCGTATTTAACCTCAAGTATTTGTGATTTTACACCAGAGCTATGAATATCATGCTAGCCTATAAATATCATGTAATAGATTTCAAATAGCATGTTGAACTCAATGACCACTAGGCTTAAAATTTCATTTTTAATTACATATTTTATATTGTCTTCTAACATTAAAAAAGGAAGTAATATATCATGTACTAAATTTCGAATAACATGTTGAATCCCAGAGATATGAATATCATGTTAGGCTAAGAATATTATGTACTATATTTCGAATAGCATGTTGAACTCAACATCGACTAAGCTAAAAATTTCATTTTCTATTTGTCTTGTATGCTAGATAGAAAATAACCTACCGATCACTAACCTCAAGTCTTTGTGATTTTTCACCCACACTATGCAATTATCTTCGACCTTAGCATCTGTTAGGCTTTGAATATCCATTTAGGATAGGCATATCATGTAATATATTTTAAATATTATGTTGAACTCAGTGGTCACTATGCTTGAAATTTGGTTTTCTACTTATCATGTTTGCAAAAAAACAAATATCATGTAAAAGATTTGGAATAATATGTTGAACTCAAGTAGTCGCAAGGCTTAGAATTTAGTTTACTACTTGTCTTGTTTGCAAGTCAACAAATATCCTAATGTCCGCTAACTCGAAGTCTTTGTTATTTTTCACGAGCTATGAATATCATGTTATCCTAGAAATATCATGTAATAGATTTCAAATAGCTTGTTGAACATAATGACTGCTAGGCTTAAAATTTCATTTTTAATTACGCATCTTCTCTTGTCTTTGAATATTAAGGAAAGGAAGTAATATCATGTTAGGATAGGAATATCATGTAATATATTTTGAATATCGAGAGATATGAATAATATTTCAGGATAGGAATATAATGTAATAGATTCATAATAGCATGTTGAACTTAGTGGCCGCTACACCTAAAATTTATTTTTTTACTTAGCATGTATGCAAGACAACAAATATCATATCATCCGTTAACCTCAAGTCTTTGTGGATTTTCACCCACACTATGAAATTATATTCAAATGTAGTGGTCGCTAGGCTTTGAATATCCTTTTAGGCTAGGTATATATTGTAATACATTTTGAATAGCATGTTGAACTCAATGAACGCTAGGCTTAAAATTTTGTTTGCTACTTGTCCTGTTTGCAAGACAGAAAATATCCTAGCGGTCGTTAACCTCAAGTCTTTATAATTTTATACCATAGATATGTAATTATCTTCCACATTATTGGATTATAGGCTTTGAATATCATATTAGGCTAGGAATATCATGTAATAAACTTTAGAAAAACATATTTTACTCAACGACCATTAGGCTTAAAATTTAGTTTTTAATTACATTTCTTGTCTTCTCTTGGAAAATTAAAGAAAGGCTATAAGAATTCACCCTAGTGGTTACTAGTCTTTAAATATAGTCTTGTGAAATTTAAATTAAAAATGGAGCATAGTTAGTTTTTCACCGAGTTGTTATTAGTTGTCCTATAAGCAATACAACAAATATCCTACTAGCCTCTAACCTCAAATATTTGTGATTTTCCACCCGCGCTATGTAATTATCTTCATCCTTAGCTACCGTTATGCTTATATTATCTTGTTAAAATAGAAATATCATGTAATACACTTTGAATACTATGTTGAACTCAATAACTACTAGGCATAAATTTTGTTTTCTACTTCTCCTATTTGTAAGACAAGTAAATATCCAAAGCGGTCGTTACACTCAAGTCTTTATGATTTTCCACCGATCTAATCAATTATCTTCGACATGAGCGGTAGATAGGATTTGAATATCATGCTAGGTGAGGAATATCATGTAATAAACTTTGAATAACGTGTTTTACTCAAAGAAATTGCTAGGATTAAAATTTGGTTTTCGATTATGTTTCTTTTCTTATATTAGAACATTAAAGAAAAGGATATAAGCATCCACCCTAGCAGTCACTAGTCTTTGAAGATAGTCTTATTAAATTTAAATAAAACAATTAAGCATAGTTAGTTATTTTGTCGATTCGTTACTAGTTGTCCTATAAGAAAGATAACAAATATCCCGTTGATGACTAACCTCAAGTATTTTTTATTTTCCTCGTGTGCTATGCAATTATCTTCAACCTTAGTGACCACTAGGATTTGAATATCCTATTAGGATAGGAATATCATCTAATACATTTATAATAAAATGTTTAACTCAGTGTCCACTAGGAATAAAATTTGGAGTTGGAGCTTAGTTCATATTTCATTTTTATTTTTCAGTAGGGTTGTTACACATTACCTTGAATGCAAGACAAAAATTTCCTAGTAGTCACGTATCTCAAGTCTTTTTATGTTACACCAATGCATTGGAATAATCTATGACCTTAGTGGCCTCTAGGCTTCAAATATCATGTGATATACTTTGAATAACATATTGAGCTCAAAGTGACAACTAGCCTACACAACATTTTTCTAGATGACTTTATAAAAAGATACATAAATATACGAGTACAATCTTGTATTACTATATTTCAAAAAATTCTAAACTCAACCAATGATATGTAGCATAATAAAAAATATATGGCATAACATAAGATCTCAGTAAAATGAAATATATGTTTATAAATAGAATGATTAAAATTTATATTTAACAATATTTGTACATATAATGTTCTTACCTTTTATTAAACATAAAAACTTGTTAAAGACATTACATTTAACTATTTCTATGTGGGAAAATGAATATAATTAACTACATATATCTACACGGTAATAATGTAAGCATTGAACATTGAAATAATTAGTCACAAATATTTCTTTCATATTAAAAAAACATTAAAGGAGGTCAAAATGATTACCTAAAATATAAAAAATCAAACCATTACATATAAAAAAATGAATATGTGACTCATGTTTTGGAACCACCGATAGATGGCACGATTACATTAGAAAGAATAAACACAGGAAGGAGAACAAAAAATCCACAAAAATTAACCAAAGAGACACATAGAAGGTTTGAAAAGGAATCTTGTTTAATAGACATGAATACATGTACTACATGTTTTGATAAGGAGATGAAACAAAACTGCAAAGGTAGTGGAGGGAAAGGCAAGGACAGATTACGGTGCAAAAACAAGAACTAGGTGAATAAAGAAACACTTTGAAAGTTCTCACCATCAACTACGGTACACATACAATAAAATATATGTTATTGATAAATACATTTTTAGTATTATCTTAAATTTGTATGTGCATGATAATGAATGTTGAATTTATGTCTCTCTCTTAAAAAAACAATCGATGACATTCTATCCAAAACATGTTTTACTTGTCTCTTTTGATTTCATCCTTTATGGGCCTCCTGATTTGCACTTGTACCCATGATCTATCCACAATCACTATTTTTTTCTCATTTATGTGCCCCGAATGATTTTATAATAACTACCTCAACTTTTCTGTTCCAAAAAAGTAAGGAATCAAGCACTCGAACTAGTAATTTAGTTCCTAGGCGTGTTGTATTATGATTTTAAGAGCTTCTTTTATGTGATTTCAAAATAAAAAAGAAACCTAATATATATTTCTCTGGTTTATTTAATTTTTCCCAATACATTCAATGAAATAAATTTTGAAAACTTAAAAAAGGGGTATTAGGAAAATTTCAAAATTTAAATTTCCCATTTGTAAAGCAAAAGTGTGGGATTTTAAAATTTCAAATATTTGTATTTAATGTTGGGGATTTCTCATATAAAACTTTGAATGTACCCCTCATTAATATTTGCATTTAATTTGGGGGATAGCATGGGATACAAAGAAATCAAATTTATTAATTTTACTTTAGAAACAAGTGGGACAACGATAATTATTTCTTTGCAAACTCGCGCGAAAATGAAAAATATTAATTTAAGCATAATGAATTTTTTTACAAAATAAAAGTTGTGAGAGCAACATAATTATTACAATTAAAAAAACTTTGATATATTATGATTTTTTCATTATACAAATTTTCTTTTGAGCATTCTAATTGTGATGAAATCAAATTTTAAGTTTTTTTAAAAAAAAATGTAAGGTGACTATTACTTGGGAATAAAGTCACCATGTATAGAATGGCTTTGTGTCACAAGTTCATTAGTTACCTTTTTAATGTAACTTGACATGACTTACTTGTATTTGCTCGTTTATATTTAATTTATAAGTTTTAAAATGACATGTGGTCACTTTAAGTGAAACAACTAATGGTACTTTCCCATTCATGGTCATTGGCTCATACATGGTCATTGGCACATTTATTATCAATTTTTATCAAATGCAAATTTGATATTTTTACATATCATTTTCCTTAATTTAAAAATCCCAATAAAATGTGACATCTTGGAAGTTTGAATCGAATAATTACACAACTATATGATTGACACATTTATTAAGAATTTTTTAATTAGCAATATAATTAACAAATAGTTTTTACCTATAAAAAACTGCCACATTAAGTTGTGAATGTAATGTAATAAAATGTTAGCACATGGTATGAAATTTCTAATATGTCTTGTGATTGTCAATATTAGAATTCAAATTTCTAATTTCTAATATTTATTATTATTTTTTATTGAATTCAAATTCAATATTTTTAAATATAGTGCACGCCAATTTAAAAAATATATTGTGATAAAATGTGACACGTGGAAAACTTGAACCAGTTAGTCAGGCAACTATATAATTGACACATTTTTAAGAAATGTTTAATTAGCCCTAGAATTAACAAATACTTTTAACCTATAAAGACCCGCCATATTAATTTGTGAATGTCATCCACTAAAATGTTGACATGTGGCATGAAATTTCTAATATATCTTGTGATCGTCAATATTTTGGAGTTATTTATGCTTTACTCTAGAAAAAATTAAACATTTTTTTTTCACACGAATTTTAGAGCACCTTAAAGATATGAAATAAAATAGCTACTTCTAAGCTCCATTAAAACAATATTTTTGCAACATAGAACCAAAAATAATAAATACTAAGATTTTATAAGGGACCAACCTATTCTTTTCAATACGTGGTAATGAGAAAATAGGCATGTCATATGTTGTCCATTTATTTATTGATCGAATTCTAGCGATTCGCTAGCCTCTCATACTCCATGATTTCCTTTTCCAACAATGTAAATAAATAACTATAGAATTTTGGATCGATAATATTTTTCATCAATTATAATCATATATTATTAACAATACAATCCCTTGACAACGAAATGGGCACTACATGCCCTTAAACGATATCACAACTTCTATATTACTCATAAGTTTTTGTGTCTAACACATAATTTATATCAGTTCGTATCTAGTAAAATACTTAGCGACCGTTAAGATCCATTACTTGAAAAGATCAGTCAAATAGTTCAATTAAAGAAAATGTTTAGAGACCACTAAGATCAAATACTTACAAAAAGGAATGATTTTACGGTAAATAGGGTAAACAATCTCTTATTTTTAACATAGCACTAGAATAAAAATCATAGTAATAGATATTAGCGGTTGCTAGGAATTTTCCATAATATATTTCGATGATAGATATGTGAGATATGGACAATTTTTATTGTCAAAATATATGGAGGAATTTGCATAGTTAGGAAGAAATATGGTTATTAAAAATGTTTTCAGGGTGCTCAAATAACATCATAGTGACTGCTAGAACACACCTTTGCATCTTGTCTATTTTTTACACATCGGTGGGCATCAATGAAAAATATTAGCGACCACTAAGCTCCATTACTTATTAGGAGTATATTAGTGGCCGCTAGGCTCAACTAATTTTTAATTTCAAATATAGAGATCAAACAATAGTTTGTATTAAAGAAAATGCTTAGCGACCGCTAAGCTCGAATACTTACATAAAGAAATGATATGGTGGCAACTAGGATCAAATTTTTTTTTTTCAAACATAGCGCTCTAATAACAGATCATAGTAATAGATATTATCGGTGGTTATGCATTTTTCATAATATATTTAGATGATAAATATGTGAGATATGAAATTTTTTTACTCTCAAAAGTTATGGAGGTCTTTGAGAAAGTAATAGATTAATGGCCTCAAGGCTAAACTATTTATTAATTTTGAAAATAGAGATAAAAAAATAGTTCATATTAAAGAAAATTCTTAGAATCGCTAAGCTCAAATACTTATAGAATATAACACTCTAGGCTCACTATTTAATTTTTATTGAGAAAGGAATAGATTAGAGGCCTCTAGGATAAATTGATTCTTAATTGTGAAAATAGAGATAAAAATATTGTATTAAAGAAAAATTTTAACGACCACTAAGCTCAAATACTTACATAACATAGCACTTGAAAAAAATCATATGAATGGATAAAATGTGGTCGCAAGTCATTTTTCATGTCATTTCATATCAAATAAAATACATAGTGACTGTTAAGCTACATTACTTACTAAAAGGAGTGGCTTGGCACTCACTAGGCTCTATTGTTTCTGTTTTTTAAAAATATCGACCTAATAAAAATCACTGTCTACCTTAGCGACAAAGATAAGAGTTAGAGCATAATAATAGAAGTACATATTTGAAACCTGTTGACATATCATGATTATCTTATTGTGTATATTTCAAAAAATAACCCTTTAAAAAATAGTCCTAAACGATTTACTAAAAATCGAGGGCTAAGATGATGAACATGAATCTTTCTCAGGAATAAATGATCTGAGGCTGTGAAGAGAAATACATGTTTTATGTTTACCAATTATTTTATGTTGAGAAGGATTTCAGACGCTAGCCTCTATATTTTCAAAGAATGCATTTTAACAATGTAAAAAGTAATCTTAACAGGTTTGTTTTCATTATTTGTAATTATATTATATTCGATGGACTATCCCTGGCAGATCCAAGTCCTTGAATACATACCTTCGAGAACGCTAACACCTTATGTATTTATCGTTTGATATATTATGCATAAAATGTAATTCACAAATTTTTCTTATAAATAATTTTTTTTTGCAATGATAAACTTCATTAGTTAATGAAATGGAAGGCTTTGTTATTGCTACGATCAACAGTTTCTTGTAATAAACATAGCCACATAGTATGGAAAGGTTAGATCATTATAACAGATGTACATCATTTAAACTTGAAGAAGTATCATGTCCATGTTAAATTTACATATTTTCTTAAAATCATCCTTCAAATAAAATAGACCTAAACAATCTATCACATACGCAGGTGAAGGTGAACATGATTCTCGTACAGGATTAAATGACAAACTTCTATTGCATTAATCTAATCTTGTTGATATAATATTGTTTTATTTCCATTTGTATGGTTTTTATTATGAGGATCCCTGATTGTGTGTTTTATTAAATCAAAAAACATTTGTCAGCCTATCTCCAACAAGGAACCGACGAGACCAAGAAAATACCTACTATTGAATGGGTCGATAATTCACTTTTTAAAGACCATGGTAGAAGCGGGGATTTTGAACTTGGAAAAAAATCTTGGTCTAAGTGTTGAGTGTATGTCACATCCTATCTCCAATCCTTGAAGTAGGTTTTGAAAGATATCCACCAAAAAAAGTGGCCTTCTTCCAGAGGCTAATCTCATAATTAATAACATGACTAATGACTAGAATTTTTGTAAATTAGTAAATGTATAAATCAATAAATTAAAGTACTAGAACATTGTTTGTCCATGGCTAATGACTTGAGTAGTAATGAATTAATTATTGGAGGTGAATATCATATTATTGCTAATGTCGCAATCAAAAATCTTGTGTGAATAAAATTACTTTTTTATTATTTCATTAATTACATATTAGACCTTAAATCTTATATATTGGAAGGTTACTAAATAGGTAGATTTTATAGAAAATTGAGGGACTAACCAAGCACTTTGTGATAATATTGGTAATAAATATGTTGATTATCTGGACTTGCCACCTTTTCTAATAAATGTTTATATTAAATCCCCTAACAAGCTTTTATTAATTACAAGTATGCAATAACATAGTCACTCCATATATTTATCGATCTGCTCTCCCATATTTTCACACCTTTTGGTTTTATTTCACTAGCTTTTATTTCATCTATCATGGCCTTTCCAATGTTTCCTTTCATGCAATTTTCTACGTTGGTTCGTGAAATGGGATTTTATACCAAAATTTCATGTCGCCATTTGAAATCCATTTTTTTGATTGAATCAGAGCAAGACATGATTTTTATTGAGGGAGTTCTTAGAGAAGATTATATTTATTTGGAGGGACATTTGAGGGTAAATGTGGAAGTTTCTTTGACATTCATTTTTCATCTTCTTATCATACATATGGCGAAGAATTGGGATTTAGAGATGGCTCATCACTGGATCAAGCCAACGTCATACAGGTTGGCATGGAAGTGGAAATGGAAAAAATCTTGAGTGAGTCATGGCCCTTCCTTTCTTAGGATCATTATATATAGGAAGGTTTGATGTATGTGTCTATTTTTTGAGATTTGTACAAATGGTTTGACATCCTGATGTGTTTCATGTTTGGTGAGTCCAAATGGGGTGAAAGACCGAGGCGGGACCTAGTTTGTCTACATGCCCGACTGGATGATATGTTTTCTCCACTGTAACAAGAACCAACATGTTGGGATCTTCTTCCCAGAAAGGTCATGAGGCGTGAAATTTTCCAAAGAGTTGGGTTGTTTCTAGAAAATAGCATCTTTTCTTGGAACAGATCATGCAGAAACTATTTTCATCCCCATTAAAATAGAGGTTATGGATGTCTCATATGATTTAGTTAATTAAGCTCTTCTAAAATCCATCATTCTGTATCTTTGTTTTGGTTTTTTTATAGTGTAGCTTGAGTTCCATTGTTATCAAATCGTCATGTCTCATGCTTCTTATGTCTGGAATTTTTTTGTATTCCCAACCACTTGTGTTTTTGGCATAGGCCCTTCCATTTTTTCAAAAAAGTATGAAGGATCATTCAGTTTAAATATTGATCATATCATTATATATATACTATAAATAGAAAAGGACCCTTCAAACATCCTTTAATCATAAAAAATAAGAAATAATTAATAAAATATTTTTTATGCATTTCACAAAGTAATTTAAACAATTAATCGCTATTAAATTTGTTTTTTTAAGTTGTCAATTTTTGCACAACTTTTCTCGTGGACCAATTCAGTTTTGTTTCTTATGGTTTTTGGATATCAGGAATTAAATTATGTAAGAAATAGTATCTATATTTTAAATAGCTTAGGTTCCAAAGACATTCTTCTATTGTTACCAAAAATTTGGAAAAATTAGATATGTATGATGTTGTGTAACAAAATTGTGACCCAGTGTAATGAACAACATCCATCTCAAAAATGGAATTTTTTTGCATTTCTTTGGGTTACGCCGTAAGAATATTATAGTTGTGTACCATTCAAATCATCCAAACACATTTACAAAAGGCTCTGCAAATAAAATGGAGAAAGGTGTTAAAATAATATGACTAGGCATGATTTCATATTATATAGATTATTAGACAACAAATCAGAAAACAATATCATATTACAATTTCTTTATTAACACATCTATTTTTTACATTTAGGTAGTCCAATGTTGGTCATACTACACATTAACATGGCTCTTTACATGTACGATGACATAATGATGATAAAAAATAAAATAAATGAGAAATATGTAATTGGATATGGTGATAGAAGAACTATTTATAAATGTGATCTAAAGAATTCTAAGCCAATTGATATAAAGATAATGTATATTCACTACCCACTAATCTTTATTACATTTGAAACTAATGTGGAAATAGTTAGAAGCATCAAGCATCAAAATCTTGAGAGTCAGTATGGATGTTCATTTACTCCACTTGGAAACCTGTTGTTTTATGATTATGGGGTAAACGAGAGTATGCGGGACATCCTAATGGTGAGTAAAATGATTATGTTATGAAGAAAAATGGATCTGTACATTGTAGATTCATATTTTGAAATATAATCTTCCAATCAATCTCTAACCTTCATATTAAAATGGATTGTTGGAAAATATAACAAGTGTTTTATTAATTATTTTTTTCGTATAGGATCATCAAAGAAGATTAAGCTATACTAGAACACTAGGCTAAAGATTTATCATGGTGCTAAGGAAGGATTTCCATATATTCATTATGATGGTAACCCATGCATTGTTCACAAGGATGTGAAGACTTCTAAAATTCTTTTGCATTACAATTTTGATGCAATTTTGTCAGAATTCAGCATTAACAAGTGCATTCCCTTAGCCAAAAACCATACCTCTACCTATGTTATGGGTACCATTGGTTACATTCACCCATAATATGTAATAATGTAAGGCTTAATAAGAAATCTGATGTATACGGCTTACATAATTGTTCTTATGGAGTTGTTGACTTTAAGGAAGTTGTGACCAATAACTCAAAGTTGTAAGGGTCTGGAACTTTTACAAGGCTAAGAGAATGATCTACAAGATGGAGACTTGTGAAACCAAAAATAAGAAAATACTTATACCACATTAAGGGGTGTGATGCAAATGTATCTCATTCACATGGACCAACATTGGGAAAAATGTGTTGGCATTTCTTGACTCACAAATAATACAATTGTGGAACAATTGAGTCTTTTGATTGATGTAAACTATAAAATAATTGTTCAATATATCTTTGAGGGTGTAATACTACATTTGTCACAAACATTTTTCTTGCATTGTGTCAAAGTATTATTTCGTGTTATTTCTCTCCAATGTGACTTATTGTTTATATGGAGAATGGAAAACTTTACAAGAATAAATTATTATATCTTTCACAAGTAATAGAATTTTTGATATACATAAACTCCCAACTATGTTGTTTGCTTTTAATGATTACTCAGAGATATAGTTTATAATAATAAACACTAGTGAACTTAATGTCATGTACAATATAAGAAAACAATACTTGAGTTGTTACAAGATATATTTTAGGGTGAGAACATAAATTTATTGTAAGTTCCACTAGAAATAAAAATAACACCACTAACATTTAAGGCCAATGTCAAATTTAAGGATGTGCATAATAAATATTGAAAGTGAGAACCTCACACTCTGAAAGTATGAGCCTTGCACTTTGAAAGTGTGTGGATCTCACTTTTAAAGAGTGACTCTCCCTCTTTTAGTGTGCGAGGCTCAAAATTTAGAGGGTGTGATTCCCACTTTCATAGTGCAAGGTTGTCACTTTCAGGGTGTGGAGTTCACACTTTTAGAGTGTGGGGCTTGTAAATAATATTTATTTGCGAGGCTTGTAGTTTGGACAATGTGTGCTTGAACTTTCAAAGTATGAGTCTTGTATTTTTCACAACTTTGAAAGTGTGAGTATCGTAAATTTGACAATGTGAGGCTCACAATTTGAAAGTGCGTGGTTCACACTTCAAACTTGTTATTGCAGGGATTTATTGTTAGTTTTTATTTTTAATTTAATACAATGGGATCATGAATTATAATAGTTAGCACCCACTAACCTCACATCGAGGCTTTTTCACTTTCTTTTAATACAACAAGATCATGACTTATAATAGTTAGCAGCAACTAACCTTACATTGAGGCTTTTTCACTTTCATTTAATACCATGGGCTCATGACTTATAATAGTTAGTGATCACTCACCTTACATCCAGGCTTTTATAAGAAGTTATTATTAATTTTTTATTTTTATTAATCTAATGGGCTCATGCTAGTAATAGTTAGTGGCTGCTAGCCTTACTTACTCCTAACATGAAAATATAAAAATGGAAAAATTGGAATCCAATAATAGCAAAATTGGAATCCAATAATAGTGAAATTGGAATCCAATAATACTAAAATTGGAACTCAAATAAGTCCAATAATGACAATATTGGAATCCAATATTGTTACTAATGGAATCCAATAATAGTAATAATGGAATCTAGTATAGACAAAAATGGAATCCAATATAGGAAAAAAAGGTGATAGATTTCTTCCAAAACTTGTAATACTAGAGTCTATATTCACTAGAATATGTCTAGATTTAGTGAAATAAGTGTTATTACATTTTTGTCATATTTTTAGCTATTATTGGGAAGGTATAATGTTTAAATTGAGTGTGAAGATGACAAGTTTCATCATGTGAGAATTGTGGGACTTAGGTAGGGGATGTCTCAAACCAACACAATGGGCCCTAAAAGGCCAAAGTTCCTTCCTAGTTTATTTTTTATGGGTCACCTTTCTTGACCTTGGTCTTGTTGTGGATTATTTAAACCCCCTTGTGATGTTGTATTATTATTACCTTCTTATATTATTGGTTTTGTTAACCCCTCTTACTATGACATTGTTATTAATAATTCTAATCCTCTTTTATATTAGCTTTGACCTTGAGTTTAACTCTAACCCCTTGAATTTTATGTAAATTTGGTTATGTCTTTCTTTAGTCTTCCTAATGGAGGATTTGGGACACCTAATAATGGATTAGGTGAGTCCAACAACCTCTCCTAAATGCCATCTTTTCCCCAAACTCGGATTTGGGAAAAAGGTGACATTTAGGAGGTGTATAAGGAAATTTATGGACCAAATTTTCTTTAGAAAGAGGCCCTAGGCCCTATACCTAGGGGTGGGTGGGATCCTTATAAGGAAAATTAATCCCATTTGGCCATTTCCCCCCCTTTTATCCCTCATATTTTATGAAATTTTCTTAATTATGTGAATGGTGTTGGGACGTGGGGATCTTCCATGATTACTTGGATATTTCTTTTCTTATCTTTTATTTTGGTGTGAAAATTTTGGAGATGAAGGATTTGTTGAAGTATAGTTGGAAGGTGACACTTTTCACCCTCCTACTTGGTCCTTTGGGTTACTATTTTTATATAGCATCCCCTCTTTTGGAAGGGATTGGGGTTACTTTCTTCATTTTTATTTCTTTGGTCTTGCTTTTAGAAGCTTGAAAGGAGAAGGAAGTGGATTGTAGAAGCTTTGATTGGAATAAATTTATTAATCTTGAAGTAGTGTCTTACCTCAAATTTTTTCTTGTTTGAAATGGTTAAAATTGTGTTATGTGGATTGGAATTGGTTGTTCAATTTTCTTGTCTTTTGTTTTCCCATCCAATCTTGCATGGATTGGATTTTGGGCATGTGTGGGAAGAGGGAAGAATCCCCTCTTTTTACTCACCCTCATGCTTGATGGAAAATATTGAGGGGACTATGGTTTACCCCTTCATTTGGTTTGAAGGGAATAGAGGGATAAGGGGAGAATTTATGGAGAGATAAGGAGAGTTTTATGATATTTCATAGAGAAATAAGGATATGGTAGCTTACTATGTGTAATTTTGGTTCTAAATTTGGAATGTATGTGATACATTATCCCCTCATATAGGAGTTTGGTGCTTCTCAAGTCTTTCATTTTTATTTTTCATGATTTTTAGGGTGTAAATCCTAAGTATTATATATTTGATTGTGTTTTTGCGACCATTTTTCTATTGTTGGTTTGAGGCATGCCCCTCCCTCTTTCCCATGGGCTTAGATGGAAGATAACATGCCCTTTTTGTCCACCTTAAGGCATGTAATTATGCCTATAGGTTGGGAGGTAAACATGTTGGTTTCTCACGGGTTTTGGAGTTGTTTTAGGATGTAACTGAGCTTGAAGAAAGGTCTTAAAATTTGTAGAAGTTGTAGATTTATATTTTTTACATAGAGTTACATTCATTGGAAATTTTGGAATGTTGTATCCTCCTATGAGGAGAGCTTGTAATTCTTTCATTTTAGATTTATTATATTCATTATGTAAAGAACATTATAATTTGTTATATTTGTTATGACCCATAACTTGTAAAGTAACAAACATGGGTGGAAATGTGCTTGCAAAATGTAAAAGATTACTTAAAGTTGTTGGTTAAAAATATCTCCTTTGTCTCTCTCTATCTGCTATGTATATGGGATAGTGTCTTCCTATTGTTGGTTCTAAGCTATTTTTGTTAGTTTCCTAGTTATGCTACTATTTGTTAGTTTATTTGTTGTTTGGATACTTTATTTTATGTTTGTATTTCCTTGTTGCTGGTCTTGTGCTTCTTTGGTTTTGTGGTAGGGATTCAATGGTATATTCCTTGGAATTTTTGTAAGAAACTAGTAACATTTTGTATGGGGTAGGGTCCCCTAAACCTTTTTACCACTAATCAAAAACAAATCACTTTTGTTTCCTCTTTCTAGTATTTTTATTTTAGAAATGGTTGACTGAACTTATGAAATAAAATAATGTTGAATGTTATGAAATGGAATTCATCCTTCTCTCTCTTTATTGAAATATGGAAACTACGCACCATATTTTACCCATAATGGGATTCTAAGTTATCGAGTTCTCTAGTTTTGGATACTCCATATTTACCTTTATTTACCTTGAGAAAATGGAGAGAAAATGATTTTTTTGTTGTTGTTTATTGGAATGGAAGGGTTTGATGTTAAATATATAATTTATATTATCTACATCCTTGTAATTCAATGTTAAAATTTTCTTATGTATTACATTATACTTAGGTTAAAATTGCGACTTTCTATTATATCACAAATAAAAAAACAACAAGTTATTTTATCTTGTACCTATGAAATAAATCATCTTTGTTTAATATATATATATATATATATATATATATCTTATGCCCGCATTAGATCAAAATATGGATTCTCAAAGTAGAAATAGAACTTATGAATTTATTTTTTTAAATTTTACTATCAATTCATGATATAAACACACACACACACACACACACATATTAGTAAATTAATTAAAAAAAAAAAAAAAATAGTTCAATGTAAATGAATCTAAGGAAAGGAAATTTAGTTTAAATTTTTAAAATAAAATACTGATGGTCATAGCCTTTTCCTCACATTCGGCCCTAGTCTCGCCACATAAACCCCAATCTACCATAGATAAAAGCCATACAACAAGGTATGTTGCCCTTCCGCCCCTCTTGAGGCCATAAACAAATGTGAATTGTATTTTTTAAATTATATATATATATATATATATATATATATATATATATATATATATATATATATATATATAATTTACTCTTAATCTATAGATAACCAACAAACAAACATTTTAACTTTCAATCTTGTGATCTAGGCATCTACAAAAAGAAAATGAAAATAAATAATTAAAATATGGCCTCTAAAATCCATAGATCCATTGGAGTATTTTAGAGAGATATAAACTCTCCTTCCATGCTTTCCCTAGCTGCTCTTTTATCTCCATTCTTTATGCAAAAAATATACAATGCAAGAGAAAACAAAGGTATCTAGTCAATGAGTTGAATGAAAATGAATAATAAGATTTTAGGTTTGATATTTTTATCCTCATAAGTTTTCAAATTTTAGGGTTATGATCTCATGGTGGAGATTTGTTTAATCCTAGGGCTCTTGTTTAATTTTAAATTGACTTAAGTTGTATGGGTGTAAATTTAATGGGGTGTAATTAAATGTTTTATTTTGGGGAAAAGACCTTGGTTAAATTTAACAAAATGATGTATTGTTTAATTAAATGCAATATTAATATTTGTGGATTAAATTTGAATGAATCGGTCCATTTTAGAGTTGAAAAGGGACCAATGTCCATTATATATATTTTACCTATCTCGTAAACCTTTTAAAAAAAAAGAGATGGTATTTTTAATCATTCTCAAACGATTGCTATCATAGTCATAAATTTTTTTATTCTTATAATTATTGTTCCCATGCAATAATTTGTATCGATAATGGGGTATTTTCCCTTTACCTTCATCATGATAAGGTTATTTTTTTGCATTTAAAATAATAATAATAATAATAATTGTAACTAAATGATGACTTGCGAGCAAAGGTGTTGAGCTGACTTCTTCCCGTATGGTCATTAATACGAAGTTGTATTAACGGTGTGAAATTTTCTTAATTATCTTTGGCATTCCCAATTGTGTGTTTGTGTCACTTTATTATATGTGAAACTTAGTCATGTTACTTTTGTTACGGGTAATCATAATCATTGTATAAGTAATTTAAAAAAATATATTACCACCTTTATTATTATTTTTCATCTTCAATCAAAATTCTTGGTTGTTTTTTTCATTTTTAAAAATTGCATTGAGTCGGGTGTGAAATATGGTATCAAATTTTGGTTCTAACATTGGGTGTACAAGGAATGATCAAGTTTTAAACACTAAGTTGGGTTTTCTTTGGTTTCCCATTTAGTAAAAATGCTTCTACTGAACATTTTTTTCTTCCTTCCACACCTTTGTAAAAATGCCACCTCGAGGAATTGAAAGCCACACATATAGGACAACCACTTGGGAGTATTTTTCATATTCATGAGATGTGTTTTACATTTTATTACAATCTTAGATGAGACAATTTGAGAAATGAATCCATCAGTTTTTTGGAATGCAAGTCATTCAAACTGCAAACAATTATAAAAATTCATTTAAAAGGGTGTGAAAATGGCTTTCGGACATCTAGATCGAGAGGTTGTTTAGGTTTATCTTGTTCTCTGGTGACATGGGATGTCACAACAACATTTAAACCAAATTTATAGGATCATTGGATCATTTTGATGAAGATGTTTTGAGCCCAATTAATCTGTTTTGTTGTATGGGATAACAACTAAATAAAAACTTAAGAAATTCATTTTGATTTGGACCCATGATTTAGGGAGCCTTAATATCAAATTGTTTTCACCCTCAAAATCCCCCTCATAACAACTAAATAAAAACTTAAGAAATTTGTTTTGATTTGGACCCATGGTTTAGGAGCTTTAGTATCAAACTGTTTTCACCCTCAAAATCCCCCTCATTTTCTAAGTCAAATTTGAAGATTTTGATCTGCACCCTCAAGAAGTGTTCAAGTAAAGTTGGAAGCCTAAAAAGATAGAGAAATTCATGCTTTGAAGTTGTTTAAACTCTCCAGTCTACGTGGTTTGATAAATTTTCCGTTTCCCGTCTGGACATGTGAAAATTCTATTGTCATCCTCATTTGAATGAAATTATCAAATATTTCTATGGCCATGGATCATCGAACCTTGTATTGTTTTCAATCCCTTGGTTTACAATTTTTTTTTGGAAAATTAGGCGTAAAATGGTGGAGTTTTCTTCTTCTCTACATTTTTTCCATAGTCACGAATGATGTTTGTTTTATTCCCCATCAAATTTTGGCTCCATTATCCATGGGTATATAGAAATATATAATTCGAGGAAGAACATCGAGGAGATTTGATATTTTGAGCCTCTTTGTAAAAAAAGTGAAAATTTAAAAAGTGACCCAACCCAAATCAGGCTTAAAGGAAAAACTCAAATCTTGAGCCCGCCGTTGGAAAGTCAAAGCAGGGAGGTGGATAGTTGGGGAGATTTGAGATTTGAAGCCTCTTTGTGAAAAAGGTAAAAAGTTAAAAAGTGACCCGCAGCCCCACCCCTATCAAGCTCTAAGGAAAAAGTCAAATATTAAGCCCACATGAAAAGAGTCAAAGCAGGTCAGCGGAGCAATTTGTGTTTTTGAGCCTTTTTGTAAAAAGGGATAAAAGGCATAAAGTGACCCACAGCCCCGACCATGATGCTATAAGGGATAAATTCAAATATTAAGCCCACATCGAAGGTCAAAGCAAGTGGACGGACCGAAAGAGTAATTTGTGTTTTTAAGCCCATATTGAAAAAAGGTAAAATTATAAAAGTGGCCCGTAACTCTGTCTCCAATCAAGTGAGGCCACATGTCATGACCATATCAAAATCAGGTGAGTGGGCCAAAATGTTCCAAAATGTCATTTCTCTAAAAGGCATCTTCTGTGCTTGCTCCGATAAAATTCTCCCACGTGGACAACTCTGGTTTAAATTTTTAAAGGCAAGATGAATGGTTTGAATTCAAAGTTACAAAATGAGGGTAATGGCTGCAATATGAAAAGTATGGTTTTCCTCGCAATTGGCATTTCTTCACGAATCAAGAATCTAAACAGACGTGAATGATTGAAAGGAAATTGTAAATTGTTTCTTTCCAACGAAGAAGAATTTGTAATTGTTTCTTGGAGGAGATTTAATGGCTTCTTCACACCATTGTACGGGGTTAGTGATCGATCTTGTAAAGTCAAGAGTATATTTTACTTTGAGAGGAAAGAGGAGATAGTCATTTTCTACCATCTTCCCCCTTTCTCAATTTACTCCATTTCTCCACTATGTACAAATTTAGTTTAAGTATCAATACAAGAAGGAGTTTCTATCTTTCTTTGATTAAAGGTTTTCATGATACTTTTTGTTCATCAAATTCTATTCAGTCTTTTTTCCATTTACAGGGTTGTTTCCTCTAAATTTAGAGCATGTGATGAAGTTTCTAACTAGTGCATGTAGGAATCTGATTTTCTACTTGTAACATTAGTTCTCCTACCTCTTTTCTCACTCTCTTTCCCACCTTCATAGAAAATTTCCCCCTTGTAAATAACTGGAAGCACTTTCCATAGGGTCATTGGAGTGCCCCTATTGGATCCCTGACCAAAAGGCCACTACAGAAATCCACATTTTATCATGCATGCATATACGGTAGCTGCATTGGTTAATTAGAGGGACTTATATTCCCAGAGCATTGGAAAGGAATCCAAAAGTTTGTCCACAAGAAAAATTTCCTCACCAACATTTTTTGACACCCAACATGGGGTAGATTTATTAGCATCTGCACCTAAATGTGACTGTAAGGTAAGAAAATAGAAGATTCAAAATTCAGAAAAAGAGAAAAAATTTGAGAATTTAAATGGCTATATGAACCACATGGATTCAAATCATGGCTATTCTAGAAAATCCACTCGTTAAAAGACCGAATTTCTCTTCCACATCCAAGAAGATGTTGCCGATTTTAGGAAGCTATCTAGCATAATAGACAAAGTTCCAATCACAACTTCATTGCCATGAGAATTCTCGGACCTTTAAGAAGAAACGCTCATCGAATTAGAGAGGAAAAGATAAATTCCAGCACCGAAAAGAAGAGCATATATTTTCAAGTATAAGATACAACTAGTAAAAAGACAAGGAGGAAAAACTCATCCCATTTTTAGGAGCTTTGAGAGAGACAAGAGCTACTCATAATCCACAGGCCTCCTTCTCAAATAAGCGGTCACGTTGGGAACCTAATTGTTTCTAATCCTTTAGATGGTGAATTTCTATACATCAATGAGAACCTTGAATATTTCACCGACGTATAGGTGAATAAGAAGCTAGAGAAAGAGAAGCAAGAGTAGATGAGGAAATAAGAGCTCAACTCAAAGAAATTGAGAGACTTCAAGGAGGCGAGACGAAAGAGCGAAAGAGAAGCCTGACCTTAGTAATGATGGAAGATAGAAATAGACATAGAATGGGGGATCATGATCATGAGTGTGAATGTGATCATGAGGCCTGTAGTCCTAATGTACCATG
Organism: Taxus wallichiana var. yunnanensis; assembly: GCA_018340775.1. Taxonomy (NCBI): domain Eukaryota; kingdom Viridiplantae; phylum Streptophyta; class Pinopsida; order Cupressales; family Taxaceae; genus Taxus; species Taxus wallichiana. The sequence continues at coordinate 386,751,573 of CM031236.1, forward strand.
GGGAGGAAACACCGGTCCACTAGCTCTTGCTCAACCACTCCATGAGCTACTGAGATTCTTGAGAAAAACTTCCCAAAATTTAGAGGGGATGGTTCTCAACTCCCTGAAGAGCATGTAGCATCATTTATCAATGCTTTCGGTGTGTTGGGTGTTGAGGATGAAGATGTGTCAGTCTAAATTTTTGTGGAGTCACCTCAAGAGAATGTTTTTGAATGGTTGTACATGCTACCCCTAAGGTCCATCACCCATTGGGAAGATATAATAAGTGCATTCAAACACAAGTTCAAGAGCACAAAATATTTCCAGGATATTTTGGTCCAATTGGTATAAATGAAGAAAGAAACCTCGAATCAATGAGGGACTTCATAGTAAGATATGATAGAGTGATAAGAAGGATCCCTGAATATTTAGTGCCTCCTAAAAATAATTTGAAAAGTTTTTTCATCAGTGCTCTACCATCATAAGTAGGTTTCTTCCTTATAAGAACCCAACCAAGAACATTGAGGCAAGCCCAAGACTTGTCAATAAAAACCAATGATGATATAATCCTTTCTGGAAAGGTGAAAGGCCCTAATGCGGAACAAAGGGTCGAATTCAAACTCTGTCACCGCAAATCCAATGTTCCAAAAAATTTCAAATGACTTGGTTTCCTTGAAGAAGTAGCCATCTCGAGATCACAATGCAGAATGCTTCAACAATTGCTCCACCTCCTCATAGGCTTTCTCTTGAAGCACCACCAATCAATGCCATCTATGACACCAAAGAGCCGGAGGAGGAAGCAAAAATTGATGAAACTGAAGAAGAAAATATGGAAGACTATGAAAACTATCTTGAGGTCAAAGAAGTTGATATGCACAATGGCCTAATTGAGTACGTTGATGATGAAGAAGCTCCAAGTTTCTCATGTGTTGTTTTCACTCGTGCACAACCTAGGAAAGGTGCTTCATCCTCAACGGTTGTGGTAAAGGATAAGAAGAATAAAGAATATTCTCCTCCAGAAGTTAGAAAAAATAAAATCATCATCAGAGGATCACCATCACCACCTTCTATGGAGTCATCCAAAGAAAAACTAGACTCACTTTGGTTGTATGGGATCATGCTAATATGCCAAGTAAGTCATATAATTATTCTACAAACTCAAAAGTTGATAAGAATAATTCTCCTTTAAATGTTGTTCCTGCAAAAACATCTAAGGTTCAATCAAAATCTACAACCGAAAAGGATAACTAAACACCGAAAGTAGTAAAGAATCTACCATTTAAATCTTTGTCCATTTCTGGAACCTCTTCCTCACTCACCATAACCCCATTTGACTTTGTGGAACATGCAAGCAAAACCAAAGTCCAGCTCTCAGAAATAGATTACCCACAAAAACACCCTGTTTAGTTTGACAGGTTCATTAATATAGTTTGTGGTGGTAACCCTATATCCTCAAGTCCTAATTCTAAAGGCTTACTATCCACACCATCCACACCACCTTCCCAAAACATACTAGCACTCAAAGTGCCTCACAAACCAATAGGGTTGAACCTTTCTACTGTCACTCCTCATTAAAGGCTTCGGCTAAATAATTGTATCATACATTTTGGAGCCTCAGATAATGTGATTCCATTCAATGTTGCAAATGCTCTAGGCATCACCTTTACCAAGGTAAATGGCACCTACTACTCAATGGAATCCAAAAAAGTGTCATTGGTAGGAAGAATCAAAGATGCACATGTAGCACTAGCTGATTTTCTAGAGAAGAAGGTGCTCCTAACCATACTGGTAGCAAACATCCCAACATCCTTTGGTATGATATTGAGTAGGAGTTTCTACATAGACCTAGGTGGAGAGATAAAAATTTATTCATCATCTACAACTATCCCAAAGCAAAAGTTGAGATGAAGAATTTGCTACCCGATAAGAAAGATGAAGTTCACAAGTATGAAAGTCTAGTGATCCAAAAACAAACATTATCTTTAAAGATCGTGGGCTAGGAAACTAGTTCCTCACATCGAAAAAGAGGAGAACTTGCCACTTCTCATGGAGGAAGAGGAAGATCAAATTTTTACAACGTAATTTAATCGTATTCATTCCAAAGCGAGGCTCGGGGAGCTGGTGTAGTATTGTACTCTCCTTTCAATGATTTGTACCCATTTTCCTACATGCTGCAATTTGATAATACAAATAACATTGTAGAGTATGAAGCACTACTCTTATGTATGAGTGTAATAGAGGACATTGGAATCAAGAAACTGAGATACCAAGGTAATGCATAGGTTTTAGTAAGGCAGGTCTACCAACAATATTAGGTAAAGAATCCAAGACTCCAGAGTTACAGAAATAGAGTGTGGGACTACATTAAATCTTTTGGTGCATTTTCCATTGAAGATATTCTAAGGGAATAGAATGAAAAGGCTGATTCTCTTGTAGTTTTATCTTTCCTAGTGACACCTCATCCTTCTTTTGGTAAAGAAAAAGTGACCATTGAAATGGTATTCAAGCCTAGTGTACAGAAAATATAAATCATTGGAAATTCTTCAATGATGATAACCAAATTATATCCATTTTAGAGAAAAGGGATAATCTCAATAATCTCTTCTTTGAATGAGGTGAAAATCCCCATCGAGAAGCAGTCCCAAAAGAAGAGAAAGAAGCAATTGAAGGGATTGATGATGAGGGAGTAATCAAATTGAAAGGGAACAAAATTCCCAAAGGCCTAGTCTCTTTAGAAGACCTCTTTGACAAATATGATAGATTCATTCAAGAAAAAGAAAATCAATTTTCTCGGTGCCTAGCTGATTTTGATAAAGAAAACATTGGTACCCTGGAGGATCCAAGGGTGGTCAATATTGGAAAAATTTTCTTTCCTGAAGAAAAAAGAAGGTTTGTTACATTACTTAAGAAATACTCATATGTCTTTTCCTACTCTTATGATGAACTCAAATCCTTCTAGCTAAAGGAAATGCATCACTCAATTCCTGTGAAGTAGGGTGTTAAGACCTTCTAGCAAAAAAAAAGTCCGTACAACACAAAGATCGTTGATACCATCAAGGAGGAGGTGATGAATATGCTTAACGTAATGATCATCTTTCCCATCCACCATTCAACGTGGGTGGCTAACATTGTGCTAGTGTGGAAGAAGAATGGTGAAATAAGGATATGTGAAGATTTTCGCAACCTGAAGCAGGCATCACTCAAGAAAAATTTTCCTCTTCCTATCATGGACCATATCCTGAAAGTAGTCAATGGATCTGAAATGCTTTCATTACTTAATGGATTCTTAGGATACAATCAAATCAAAGTGGTATAGGAAGACTGCACCAACACAACCTTTACAACACCTTAGGGTACTTTTGCCTATTGTAGAATGCCTTTTGGTCTAATCAATCTAAGAGCTGCATTCCAAAGGGAGATGGATTTTGCCTTCAAAGATCTGAAGCATTACATTTTCATATATCTTGATGATCTCACAGTATTTTTAAAGAAGATGGGAGATCATATCTATCACTTAGAATAGGTACTTGCAAGGTGTAGGAAACATGGCATATCACTAAATCCAAAAAGTGAATTTTGGAGTCACATAAGGAAAGTTATAGGGACACATTGTGAACAAAAATGGATCGCACATTGATCTTGAGAGGATTAGAGCCATTCAAGCATTAGCCCTACCCACAAGAAAGAAAGGAATTCATTCATTCTTCAGAAAGGTGAACTTTCTTCGTCATTTTGTGCTTGAGTTTGCTGAGTTGACGAAGCACATCACTTCCATGATGAAACCACAAGAAAAATTCAAATGGAACAATGAAGGGAAGGTAACATTCGAAGAGATCAAGAAATCCATTTCCAAGGCTCCAACTCTTGTATCTCTAGATTTTAACAAAGAATTCATCATGTATTGTTATGCATCAGAACATACACTCTTTGTCGTTCTCATCCAAAAAATGATGAAGGAATGGAAGCACCTATTACTTTCATGAGTTTTCCTTTGAAAAAGCATGAGCTAAAATACATCCAATTGGAGAAGCATGCCTATGTAGTGGTCAAGGATGTAAAAAACTTCAGGTTTTACATCCTCAATTCCCATATGGTGGTGATGGTCCCCGATAGTGCAATCAAGTCCATCTTGACACGGCGCAGGATCTCGAACTAAACGAGGAAATTGGATTACAAAGACTAAATAATATGACTTGCATATTTGACCTCAAATTAGGTAATGGGAAATGGCTTGGGAAACTTGATTGCTAAGGATGAAACACTCAAAATTCAACATGGTGAAGAAAATTGTGCTTGCTCAACTTCTTTAGAAGACAACCCATAGGTTCTATTTGTCACCACCACTGATGAGTGGTATGCTAATGTTGCCTATTACTTGAATAATGGAGAATGCCCCCATCTTGATTATAAGGAAAGGAGAAAACTCAAGTGGAAGGCACCTAAATTTGTAATCTTGAATCATGCACTTTACAAAAGAGGCTGGATGCTTGTGTAGATAACAAATTTGGGTCTTATGACACCCTATACCCCGTATCTCATCCCACAACCTAACCCTACCTCACCACCTAAAACTTACACACTTAATTATTTATTAATTACCTTATAATTAATAAATCCACATCTCCAACCCTGCCACCTCACCTCGCCACCTCACTATGACCTAGCCCTAACCCTAAACTAACTTAATTAAGACCTATGACTTGGTCCAGACCCACACCCATGACTCATCACCCCTCACCCACATCAAAATGAGCCTAATAATGACTTGACCAAGCCCACAACTGACCCCTTGGGAGAAAAGGAGGGAAAGTTGGCTATTTTTAGTAAAAATAGCCAACTTTGACTTGACCGACGCTGGTCCCTACTCGACCGCCGTCGGTTATGCAACCACCATCGGTTCCCTGTAAATGACCTACCCCAACCAAAATGCAAGGATCCGAATTCATTTGTAAAAAGAGACAAGTGAGAGAGAGAGAGAGGAGGTTGCAGAGAAGAGCATTGAGTCCAAGACTGTAACTGATCAATGAGATCACTGTCACACTCGTCCAAGCATTGGGAGAGTCAGAGGATAGCTTCATTAGCTCACTTTTGATTGTTGGATCATCCCACCTGAGATTTTCCTTCGTCACCACATTCCTTGGACCTGTATTCTCATCAGAAAGTATTAGTCCTTCCCACACAAAAAGGAGTTCTTCACAATCGGTCTGATCTCTCTACGGTATGCGCACACCTTCCCAACACTCAACAGGTATTCCTCCTAACCCTAACCCCTTATTTATTTCTCAAGAGAATGAAAGGATAGAAGCAACTCTATTCTGGAACTAAAAATTTTGTGCAAAATATTTTGGCACGCCCGATGGGACCCTATTCAGGTTTCTTTCTTTCTTTCTTGCTTTCATATAGGGAGCACACTTGCTGTTTCTTTCTTCTAAATATTCACAAAATATTTTATCATTTTGGTAAAATAAATTGTCTTTATTTCGCATCTTTGCATTAGTGAAAGTAATCTTCTTGACCTCTTCTCTTTCTTTACTTATTCGAATATCATTTTCGATTTGGGTTTAAAACACATGCATCACATTCTTGCTTGCTGTTTTTAATTCTAGTGAACGTAGATTAAGTAATAGGTTGTACACGTGGGGGTGATATCCACGGTATTGACGAGAAATTAATCTTACTCTCACTACACAACACATACCAAATCACATCATAATCTACACAACATCTCAAACATCCCCCCTTTCCCGTGGTATTCCTCCACCCGATTGAGGTAGCCTTACAAGCCAAAATAAACTTGACATCTCCCTTAGGTATTTTTTTTAGGATTGACATCATCTTCCATCTAAAGCAAGCCCAAAAGTGATTAAAACTAATCCTAGGGTTAGTCTCTTGATTTGCTTGTGCATCTTGCTTGTTTTCTATTTTTCTTTCAGTGTTGTTTCTCTGTTATATCCTATCTCAGTTATCACTTCAGACAGTTTGGTGGGTATACTAAGCCTTGTTATCCCCAAACTAGTAGCCTCTTACATTCTCTCTTTTCCTTCACAGTGACCGGCACCGGTCCTATTCTACCGACATCGGTTACCTGACCGACGTCGGTTACAGTCTGACCGACATCGTTAGCTAGACCGATATCGGTTACTGTGTTTTACAGTTCCTGACAAACCAGTAACCTACCAATTCCAACATTTTGTTGCATTTTCTGTTCCTGATTGACTAATTCTCTACTGTATCCTCTTGTCCATGGTTGTTATCACCTAGAAACAAGCCACAGCCATGGTTTCACATGCTTTTTCGTGTCTTTTCCTGAGTCACCCCCTTCGCATCCTATGGGGAATCCTACGGACACCAATGCTTTTCCCAAGATCTCTGTCGGAGATCCAGATTTTGCTAAATTTTTGGATGCTAATCTTGGCGCCGTATAGTATTATTTGTCTCATACCCCTGACCGTACACCCAACAGTCAGCTCCTCTTGGGTATGCCTATTAGTATATCCATCCACTTAGCTCCTTCCCCACCTAATAATTCTGCCCCACCATCTTCATCCTTAGCCCTGCCTCCCAGCTCAGTGGATTCAATGGTCCATACTGCACCAATTGGCTTTGCTTTGGTTAATTTGGGGCCCCACATATCACTACCGTCCATTACCCCTACTTCATCCCTCTCATAAATTACATCTTTCATAACTTGTTCTCTACCACCTATTCACACGATGTTTCCCTCTCAGGCTCCACCCACCTTTTCATTTCCACAAACACATCCAGTGGCCTCAACATCTTATAGAGGACACCCTTATTTGGCCACCCTAACACATTCATCATCAATACCTTATCAACATTTAGCCCCACCATTGTCTAGTAGCAGCTTTTATCCCAATCCTCCTCTGTTTATGACGACAACACCATCATCTAACCCAACCAATGACTTAATCAAACAAATGATGGACAAGATGAAAAATATTGAGGCTTCTATTTCAGGAAAGTCAGTAACACCCGACATATGAGAAAGTTTTTCAGAGCCTATTCATTCTTCTGTCCCCCTTCATACATATCCTCCTCAAGGGGAATTACCAAAATTCACTCGCTTTAATAGTAAGGAGGACCCTCAACAAAACTTGCGATCATTTAGACATGCTTGCTATCTGATTTCTCATGATGATGCCTTACTACTCCATACCTTCCCCATGTCCTTATCAGGACCTACCTTGGAGTGGTACAATGATTTAGCCCAACACTCAATCTTCTCCTTTAACCAGTTAGCCCAATCTTTCTTGGATCATTTCTCCATCAATATTGCCAAGAAAGTATCCATTACCGATCTCTATGCCATCTGAAAATTTGAAGATGAATCTATCACAGATTTCATTAGACGATGGCGGGGCCTCATCAACCAACTTACTTATGCCTTACCTCAGGCCGAGCTCATCAAACTTTTTATGCGGGCCTGCACTAAACACATTTCTCCCACCCTCCAAATTCAAACTTTCCACACCTTTGATGAGGCCTTTACTATGGCTTAGAAACTAGAGGTTCGGGCCTTAGAGGAGGAGAAATTGAAGTTGCACAACAAAAACTCAAATTTCTGAACCCAAGACTCCACCAACAAACCCAACACCACCAACTCTCACGCATCGGCTGCTTCAAAATCAAAAGGAGTTGTACATGTGGTAACGGTCAAATCTCAAGCACCATCTTATACCCAGCCGAAATCCACCTATAAGTATAAAGCCAAGCCCATCAAGTACACTCCCTTAGGAGAAACTTATGATGTGATCTTGGAAAAATTGCTTAAAGCAGGAGCTATCACCTTGCCTCCTATTAAACCTCACTCCGGGTTTGATTCCACCCGTGCTATACCTTCTTGGTATAAAGAAAATGACTTATGTAACTTCCATCACATGAAGGGACACATCCACAAAAACTGCAAGATGTTGAAAAACATAGTGCAGGAAATGGTTGATGCAGGGGATATAACCCTCAATAATCCTAATGCCCCTGCTAATCAAAATTTAAAAATATTCAACAAACCATTTCCAAACCATTCCTCTAACAGTAACACAAACCAAGAAACCTTAGCCGAGGAGAAGAGTGTGCATGAGATCCATGTGGTTTTCAACTCCCAACCAAGGGCTTCCATCGAAGAAATTTTGAATCGAGCCTCTTCACCGACACAAGAGTCCTCGCCCCCTTCTCCTTCATCAGGACAAGAGGACAGCCCCACTATTCCTTTACCCATAAAGGAACCAACCGCCCGAGTTCTCTTCTCACAGAAGAGCCTTCTTACACCACCTCCCTGTAAGACTGTGAGTGGATGTTATCTAACTTATCTATTGCCCAAACATCTCTTTACATCACTTTTTCTACAAAAGAAGAAGGATCACCACTTTTTATGTCATCCTTAGAAGAGAAACTCCTTGAGCCTACATCACTAAATTTCTTAATCATGATAAATCCTCTAGAACATGCCCTCCTCCCTATCAGTTCTTCATCGCCTAAATATTTCTAGCGACCGGTTGACCCCTTAACACCCATTGATATAATGCCTCATTCGCACCCCGTATCACACCCCCAGTTGAGTGGAATTATAACCCACTTTTCTTCCATATCAATATTCCCATCCATATGTGAAGATTGTCATCCCCCAGAAGATAGACGACTCTTATGGGCACGTTTGAGAACACCATGCTCTAATCAAATGCAAATGACTAATCCATACACCTCTACCATATACTCAAATTTTTACAAAAGCTCAAAATGCCTATGTCCTCACCTCCACCCCCCTCTTCTCTGCCGAATACCTCATCAACCTCTATCAACTTAACCAAACCTTCCCCTATGCTTGGGACTTTACCAATACCCACTCGACATACCCACCTAAATGGTTAGACTTATCCCAAAATAAAGTCGACAATCCACCTAGAGATAGACCTAATCTCCTTGAGTCAAATCTATGCCTCCGCCAAAACTAAAACCTCGCCCCGATCACACCAGTCAATAGGAATGGATTCAACCCGCCATTGTCACACCTACCTTCTATATTGGGGCCTCACCCCTCAACTTTCCTCAATACACCATGCCTCCCATATCTTCTTTAACACAACCAGCACCTTCTATACCCATATAGAAATCCACAGCCTCTCAACACCTGTCGCCCCAAGTATCTTGCCTACCTACTAACCCTAAGCAAACTCGATCATCGAAGGACTTGTTTGTTGCCACTCGCTTTCCCCATGGTTGTTTCCTACCACCGTGGCATCTATGGCCTCATCATCTAACCAGCTAAACATGGCTTCTGCGTAGAAGAAGTCACGCCCAGATTAAACCGATCATAAAAATCCCTTGCCTAAACCACTCGTACCCAACCATTACCAAAATAATCAATAATCTCACCCACTTAATTAATAGCCTCATCTTCATTTGACTCGCTCAAAGGATCTTACGCCAAGATCCTTGATATGCTGATAGAGGATGTGACCATTTCCCTACCCCCACTCAGACCCTATGATCCATCTAAACCTCGACCTATAGGTTATGATGAATCTAAAATTTGTGCCTACCACCGCACACTAGGACACAATGTAGAAGGATGCAAAGCTTTGAAATCCATCCTTCACCAGTTGCCTATCTCGGATAGACAATCTCAGAAAGACAACTTATGGAGCGAGAATCCCTAACTTTGATCCCTTCTCCTATACCACTTGTCCCCACCTCGCCAAAATCTATCATCATTACAACCCCGCCTCTCGAGAACAATGACTTATCCCTGTCATCTTCCTCCTCTCGTATTCATGAGATCAACATGATTAGCATTGCTACTCGAGGTCAGAAAAACAATGGAAAAGCTAAAGAAAGCACACCTGCGGCCTCTCTTTCTTCTTCCGCCATCCCGATCGCACCACCACCTAAAGTGGTTATTCGTGGACCTGCCTATCCAGTCTCTGATGGAGTTGCCCATCGTACCATGATCAAACAACTTCACCAATCTCCTATAAAAATGACACTTTATGATCTCATTCAAACATCTGAATCTCATTGACAAGCTCTAATTGAGATCCTCCAAGGGATAGAGGTCCTACCTAACGAAACCTTACCCGTTGCCTCCATCTTCACACCCAACCATGTTGCTTCTCTCACTAAACAACCTACCTCCACAACCACCTCTATCCATGTATAAAGTACACTTGCCTTTGTCAGTTTTCCGAAGAAGAAATTGTTGTCTTTAGTGTAGAAGATCCTAACCCCACTCTTTTCATCTCATCTTATGTCCGGGACATCCGGGTATGTCATGTTATGATCGATGGGGGCACTAGCCTAAACATCATCTCTTCCAAATCCTTCCAACAGATGAATATCACTCCTAGAAAGCATGTGTGCCAAACCCACCATGTTGCGTTCATTCAACAATGCTATTACTTATACCCTAGGCACCGTGATCCTTAACATTCGTGTAGGGCCACGTACCTTACCCGAACTCTTCTATGTCCTTGAGGGAGAATTCCAATACAACATGTTGTTAGGCCACCCTTGGATCTGGGCTATGGGATGTGTTCCTCCACCTTACATCAATGCATAAAATTTGAGTATGAAGGGAAGTCATACGCCATCACGATTGATGCTTCCCCTTCAAAACTTGTAATATGTTATACTACCCTAATGATGTGCTTGTACCAGTCAAGACACCCATTGATCTAACCCAACCATCTACTTCAACCACGCCTCAACCATCCACCTTAGCCGCACCCACACCTTTGACCAATGAAACCACCGACGCGAATACCTCTTCCTTCCCGTGGACAACATCCCAACCTCGGATCCCTTGGTAGGTGTTTTTCAATGCCTTACGCTAGGGGAGTACCGCCTATACAACGTTAGCACCTTCCATACCCCACAAGAGTATGGACAATTACATGCGCATCCTACCTACGACCGTCATGTGGGGCAGGTGATATCCGACGGACCACCTAATTTATGGGGGTGTTGATACATCCTCTGTCACCCCCAAACCTCCCCTTGGTGTGGTTCCCTTCCAATCAGATTTTCAATATCTAACCAACCATCGTTTCGCCCTCACCTTCCTGACGCGCTGTGCTTGGAAAGGTTTTGGTTTCGGTCTTTATGAGCAAGGACGACATACGGTTATTCCCATAACAACACACAAACACAAAGATCATAGTGGTCTTGGGTTTTCTGAACCACCTACACTGAAGAAACCTCGTGTCAATTGTATCCAGGAAGATGATGAAGTCACCCATTCCAAACAATCATCACCCATTTTACCATCTTCACCTCGGAGTCGATAGACCCTGAATCTATCCCTCCTAACTTTTTTTTTTTTTTCATAAATGCTATCTTCCTAGGTCCTCTCACTTATGAACATGATGGTGAGGACCCATATTCTCACCTCCTTTTACATCCAAACATGATAGAAGAAGACCTACCTTTGATTAATGTTATGGAGTGCCGGGATGATGACTCTATCCTCACCTACCTTGGTGTGGATGACTCTTAGATTCAACACGCCTTACCCTATGAAACTCAAACTATGTTGAATGAGTCGACTTTAGAAATCAACATCCACACAGAGGATGATCCTCACATTGTAAAGATCAGATAATCTCTCAATGCATCAGAACAAGCCGCCTTCACTACCTTTCTTCATGCCCGCAATCAAGCTTTCACTTGGTCCAATGCCGACATGCCAGGAATTGATCCTAACATCACTATCCATAACATCACTCTGAAACCAGAATCAAAACCAGTTAAACAAAAGCTGAGAAAAATGCATCCATGCATTGCCCTCTTAGTTAAAGAAGAGCTTCAACGACTCCTTTTTGTTTCTTTCATCTTACCTATTGACTATCCGCAATGGATTTCTAATGTTGTACCTGTCACTAAAGTGACGGGGGGACTTCAGATATGTATGGATTTCTGGGATCTTAACCTCACTTGCCCAAAGGATGACTTCCCCCTACCTAGCATTGATCAACTTGTTGATCTCACTATGGGCCATGAGATGCTTTCTCTCATGGATGGTTTCTCGGGATATAATCAAATTTTAGTAGCCCCAACCGATCAACATAAAACCACCTTCATTACCCCCTGGGGCACCTTCTGCTATCGTGTCATGCCATTTGGCCTTAAGAATGCTAGTGCAACCTATCAACAGGCTATGGATTACATTTTTCATGACATTATGCACACTATCCTTAAGGATTATGTTGATGATCTTCTTGGAAAATCTAAACATTGCAGTGAACATCTCGATGTTTTAACCATTATTTTTGATCACCTATTATAATACTATGTTCATCTTCAACCAAAGAAATGTGTCTTTGGTGTCCTTTCGGGAAAACTCCTTGGCTTTATCATCTTGTTGCGTGGCATTGAGGTTGACCCCGCTAAAGTCAAAGCTATTTTAGAAATGCCCCCACCCAGTAACCTAAAACAATTATGTAGTTTGGGAAAACTCCAATCTACCCATCGTTTCATCTCATAACTCTCGGATCGATGTCAACCTTTCCATCATCTCCTTAAAAAGGACATTGTCTTTCAATTGAGCGACGAGTGCCACAAAGCCTTTGAGGTTCTTTAAACTTATCTCTTGCAGCCATTCGTGCTTATCCAACCTTAGGACGATCACCCTTTCTACCTTTGACTTTTCGCCACCGACCATGTTGTAGGAGCCATGCTCGCACATCATGACTCGAGCATCAAGAACAAGCATGCCTAGCCCTATCATTCGTGGCCACCAAACTCGACATTACATCTGAATCACAAAACTTTTTTCATCACCAACGCTGACCCCATACATTATATGTACGCCAAACCTCATCTAAACCAATGCATCACCCGATGGATTATGCTCCTCGCTGACCTCGACCTTGATTTCATACACCAGAAATTAGTCAAAAGACAAATTATCGTAGACCAACTCATGGAAGCCCCTTTACCTAGGGAACAATTTACCAATTTTACTTTCCACGATGAAATCATCATAACTCTTTCGCTCAATAATGCGTCTTATCCCATGAATCCCTTCTTCGATGGATCTAAATGCCAACATGGTGGAGGGGTGGGCATTGTTCTCATTTCTCCTGAAGGTGAACCTATGCCTCCTTCATTCAGGCTTGATTTCTCCTGCACTAACAATACAACGGAATACGAGGCCCTTGTTTTGGGTCTCCATGTTGCGTTACACTTAGGTGTGAAGTCTATTAACATTTTTGGTGACTCTCAATTGGTAGTAAATCAAGTCACTTAGCTTCTACCAATGTAAAAATGAGGAATTTAAAAAGTACAAACGTTACGTAGATTCACTTTTGACCTTATTTACCCATTATACTATCCAAACCGTTCCACGCTCAACTAATAAATTTGTGAATACTATGGCTTGCTTGGCCTCACAAATTCCTACATCACCAACTAATTCTGACATATTTTTCTTGGTCCAACAACTCTTTGCCCCATCTTACTTAGTCCTGGATGTTTGCATGGTAAATAATGCATCTGCTGACTCGTAGGATACCTGGTATCACCAATTTCACGACTACCTTACAAACTCTGTTCTCCCACCTAACCTTAATAGTAATGGAAAACGCGCTTTTCTTAAAGGTGTTTCTCGTTATGTCATCATGGGGGGACTCCTCTATAAATGTGGCTTCGATGGTATCCTCCTTCGATGTCTAACCAGTGCTGAAGTCACTCATACCATCCAACAAGTCCATGATGGAATTTGTGGTGGGCACTTTAGTGGCTTTGCCATGGCCAAGCGGATCCTTCACCTAGGATATTATTGGCCTAATCTTAATAAAGACTACTGCGAATATGTTAAGCATTGTGTTATGTGTCAACAACATGCCAACCTTCAACATACTCCCATCTATCACTCACAGTCGCATGAGATCTTTGGCCTTTCTCACAATGGGATTTAGACCTTATTGGTGAGATTCATCCACCTTCTTTGCAACGTCACCATTGGATCATCATGGCAACTGAATATTACACTAAATGGGTGGAGGCCGTTCCACTCATTTCAACCAAAAAGGAGAAAATTGTTGAATTCATCAATCATCACATTATTTTCCGTTTCGGTGTTCCTCATCGCTTGATAACCGATAATGGCAAATCTTTCAAAAATAAGCTGTTACGAGCCCTTTGTGACAACTTTGGTATCAAACTTAGCTTCTCGTCACCCTACTATCCACAAGCAAATGGTCAAGCCAAATCTTCTAACAAAACCTTAACCAAAATTCTCATGAAAGTTGTTAACGATTTTGGTCAAAATTGGCATGATCACATCCCCTTTGCCCTTTGGGCTTATCATACCAGCATTTGTACTTCTATTAATGCCACACCATTCTCTCTGGTGTATGGTACCGAGGTTGTCTTGCCTCTCAAAATATAAATCCCTTATCTCATAATATCTTTCTAGGATATTCTCACCAATGATGACTTCCGCCAAGAGTGGTTAGTCCAATTGGAGCTTCTTGTGAGCGTCATCTTACCACTCTTAACCACCTTCAAATTTATCAAAAGCACATCAAGCGTTCTTATGATAAGCGAATTCATGAGCGTACCTTTCAAATTGGTGATCTTTTCCTCAAATAGAATCAACATGTAACCAAACTACAAAAGAGCAAACGTGGAAAATTTGCTCCCTAATTGGATTGGGCCTTACATTATCACTCACACTTATGGATCAGGTACTTATCGTTTAGCTTTGCTTCATGGTAAACCTGAGCCTGAACCCCTTAATTCCTTGCATCTCCGACCATTATACTATTGAATTTAGTGTTACATCACTCCTTATCTACCTTGTGCTCATCCCTTGAGCTCATTTACCATGTCATACACCTTGTTTCGTGCATCTCAAAGTAGAATCAAGCTCACATGGTTTGATCATCACCTCCTCTTAAAGAGGCCTTCTCCTTTTTAGTTTGGTCCATGTCTTCAAAGTATCAAAATAACAAGTTCTCAATTATACAATTTTGGGATTTTATTGAGTAAAACTTCCTGCAAAACTAGATGCTTCAGGCCAAACAGACATCTAGACCTCCATGCTATAAACTAGACTACTCCCTCAAAGGACAGCTATGTGTAACACCACGTCGCTACTATAAGTAGAATTTTCCCTCGAAGGACAACTATACAAATTCAGCCTCTATCGAAGCTTCTTGCATTGATCGCTTCTTGAAGACCTCGAGAACAACAAAATGCATATCCCATATAGAATGCCCACATCGATCAGCCTATATCCATAAAAAATCAAAGCAAAGTATTAAAAAGTACTTTTGAGTCATGGACTTGTCTATTTTGGTTTGGTTCTCTTCCGTCAGAATAATCACCTTATAACAAGTTCTCTGCACCCCTAACAGAAACAAAACTATTCCATCCACCCCTCCTCACCATTCTTCACAATAACAAAACTCAAGGGACATGCGTATATCTGATATATTGTGATTATACAACTCTTTTCACCTATCAACTTCTCACCTATGCAAGGTACCTAGGGATTCAAGCTCATCCTACAATGATACGTGGTTTTTTTAGCTCTTTCCAAATATGGGACACTTTTACCTCTTTTACCTGAATCTAAGATTGTGTTTTGACCTTAATTAGGACATGGTTTCCTATGCTTGGGTAGGTTAACCCTCACTTCACCTATACCCACACCAACCCCAACAAAATTACTCTACCAACATCAAAATTTTATGAACCAATAAATTACCTATACCACATTTCCTGAATTCACCTTTCCCTGGTCCTAAGGGAAAACTACATTGGTCTGAGGCCCCTCCTTTCTTTATGCAATGGGCTATGTAGGCAAAAATTAGGAGACATGGGATCTACCAAGGTTAGCTCGGCCATCCCCTACCATAACCTATCATGTGTTGTGTTTTCTTTAAAAATACAAATATTTTCACGTATTTTTATGGATAACACTCACCTTGATCCTTTATCAATCCAAACATTCACAACACAAATATTATTATAATTATCACAAACTCAAATCAACATACATGTTCCATTTTATTTAGATGTTAAACAAATACATCTTCTCTATCATCGACACGGAGGTCGGAATCTTTATTTATTCTTCTACCCCAATGTATGAAACTCACTTAGACCCCCACACCTCATCCCGAACCAGGAAGTGATGGTGATCATCGATGCCGCTCACCTGGCCTCTCCGTACTCAAAGGTACCACTGCTATTGGTTCCTCCCACTGATCCACCAATCTCTCCTATAACATACAAATCTGCCCTCTCACGTGGACTCTTGCTTCTAGTCTCTTCACTTGAGACTGCAAATCCTCTAACAATCTCGTGGTCTCATTCACCTGTGTTTGAAGCTGGTGAACTAAAACCTACAGGAAATCTCTCTCTGTGGTAATCACAGCTATGTTAGGATGATCAGCCCTCTCATGTGTATCTCGCAGCTCTGCTGCCCACCATAATCTATAAGACTCTGTCACTCCTGCATCCATTACCCTGTGATCGGCTGTTGTCTCTTCTGGTCCTTCTGGAAGTGTCGGCTGTGGAGGTGAGAATGGTGCCTTGGTGTCGATCCTCCTGTATGGTCTATGAGCCATGGGTATATCCTAAACAAATCCAAATTGTCGCCGCACGTGATCTAGAGGAATCCTCTCGTACTCACCTGGCCTGTGTCCCACGATCCACCTCAATCACTCTACACCCCTCAAATCCTCGGCTATGTTCACCGTCACCATATAGTTCCCATAAGGCCTCCAATGGATATCCGCAATCATCACCATCTCCCACATATGCCTATAATACTTGGTGTCATCTGTCACGGTCTCGGATCTCACCTCTTTCTCCATCTGGACCCATCGCCTGAATCCCAACCGTTGAACTCCTATCTCTCCTTCCTGGATGGGTTGACCTATTGGTCACACACACATAATGTGCTCATAGGCCCAAAAATGTAATAAGTACGCACAATCTAGTGTAGTCCTGTGATTTTGCTTGCATGCTCATAAACCCTTGTATAGCTCCGCTTGAGATATGTGGGTGCCCATGTGAAAGTCACGGTCCCTTCTAACATTTCCCAAATAATACACATCAATGATTTTGGAAATCTTCCCCCGTCCACTCTAGGTAATGCCTAATACCCCATCACTATCATTAATACCATAGCCAACCTTGTTGCCTCGGGGTGTCTTTGAAAACATTATACCATAAGTGAATGTCAAACCTCACTTTGTGTCAAATCTCATGTGGCTGGACCAAATCATGCCATTATCGCTGCACGTGCCACATTAGGCCTTGCACGATACTGCGATCTTCCTATAATTGGAATTCTCAAAATTCAAAACACATCTTCTAACGTCACTGCCATCTCCCCTGTTGGCAGATAGAAGGTATTCTTTTCAGGATTCCTTCTCTCAATCGGTCCTGCAACATAGCATGATTGCATGTGATTCATGAATAATAGTGGATTCCACTTAACCCCACATGGTTTATTAATGCCCACTCAGCTAGTGTTACATCGCTTGGACTCATCACATCAAATTCGGCACCCTATCAGTCATCCTCAACCCTGCCTGTGCCTGCACACATCAAACCAACAAACAACAAATCAACAAATAAATTCCCACGTGTTTTTTATCACAATCTGTAACTTTACACAGTAACCAATATCGAGTTATAGATAACCGATACCAGTTACCTAACTGATACCGGTTATTCTAAACGATATCACCCTTTCATCAATTCCATCTACCCCCGATCAAAAACACCACCTATGATAACTTATTCACTTGTTTGCACCTCTCTATACCTAAAAACATATTCAAAACCCCTGATTACCTACCCCATAACACTCACCCCATCCCAAACCTTTTCCTATCACCTTTCTTTTTCATCTCTACCCACTTACCTTCCCACATCCTATTCATACGCATGCAAAAATTTAATTCCAACCAAAAATTATATATACCTCCTGGGATGCAGCAGTTTGAGGTGGAACCTATCTTCCCTCTCCTCTCTGCCCGCTGGATGCTTCTCCTTGTTCAGCCATGTTCACCACCCTCTTCAATGTTACTTGCTTTTGCGCCTTCTTAATCCAAGCCCATGATCACTTTACCTGTCTCTTTCCTCCTTATCACTCAATTCTCCCATGTAATTACCTATATCGACGTCAACAGCCTCGCATCTTTGTATTTAACATGTTGCATGACTCTAAAAATAAGATTTCAGTTGCCTCCCAAGCTTTTCTATTTTTAGAAAAGCTCGTTTAAGTGTAACCGATATCGGTTAGCTAACCGGTATCGGTCAGGTTGTGACCGACATCGGTTATCTAACCGATATCGGTCATCTATCTCCTCTTGCTTAAACCTAATCCTTTTCTTTATTTTTTAATTTTTGGTAGAGCCCACCTCTTTTCCCTGCATAAACGACATCACTATCAACATCCATCATCATAATAAACATCAACATTTCAAAACATATGCATATCATCAAAACATCATCAACATCATCTATATATATACATCAAATTCCAATACCATCGACAAAACACATACAACATTTTAATATATGCATCAAATCAAACATTATACACACCATGTGGATCAAACTCATCATCTATATATATCCTCAAATCAATGTCAACATATACAAATTGCCTGCATGGGGCCTCTATAATCCAAAATACAAAGTTGGCACGCAGGCCACTGTCTCTGTCAAAATCTCGACTCGGCTCATAGGCCGGTCTCTCATGTCAAACATATACTCGGCTCATAGGCCGGTATCAACTATACAAAAAGTACTCGGCTCGCAGGCTGGTATATACAACAAAAATGCATACATGAGGGCACGCAGGCCTCTATATACACACTCGGTTCACAGACCGGTGTCTCTATCAACAAATCCTCTATCAAATCAACAAAACCCATCTCTACTCCTGGGGTGACTCAGCTCTCTCCCCCTCCCTCGGCCTGTCCCTCAGCTGGCCCCTGTGTCGGTCTCACCTCCTACCTATCACTGACCCACCAGCTGTGGCTGCAAACCCCTGTGACCTGTGACTCTGGGAAGTCTCGGCTCTATGAGCCGCATATGGCTGATACTCGGCACTGGTACCATCTAGTAGATCCTAATAATAGCAGGCCTCCACTCTCACCTCCATGTATCAAGCCACGTGCCACCATGGCTGGTGGGGCTAGTCCCGTGCTCCTAATATAAGTGGGCACTGTGCTACTGTGCTTTGTAACTCGAGCCTATACTGTGGTGGTGGTGGAGCTACCATCGAGCTGAACAGGGACTGTGCTTGTGCTGAATAGGGATCTGGACTGAGGCCGTGCTTGTGCTTGTGCTGTGCCTGCTGTTCGTGCCTTCTCTGTGCACTCGTGCCTGTGCTCGTACTGTGTTTGTGCTGTGCCTATCCTCGTGCTGGGCCAACTTCCCTATAATAGTCGTATCGTGCTGTGCGGCAAATAAGTTGCCCCTGTAGTAACTACACATGACGTAAGAGATGGTCACTCTCACTATAACAACCGCCAAATCTAGTTGTGTGGGTTGTGTTCTCATGGCTGCCCTCTCCCGCCCACAGGATCAAAAATGAACCTGTAACTCTGGCGTCATCCACCGTATCATCAGTCGGTCTATCTGCTACTCATACAGGGTCTAATGGCTATGGTAGAGATAGTGGTGCCTCTACATCCTCCCTCTGATACTGTGGGAAGGGAGGTGGCTCATCCTACCATAGGCCTAACTGGCATCGTACCCTCTCTAAGGGAATCTGCTCATACTCCCTGGGTCTCCATCCAGCTATCCAGAAGATGTCTTTGGATCCATCGTAGTTGTGCTCGAGTTCCTCCATGATGCCGATGGCCTATGTATGGCCTCCATATAATATCCAATGTCGTCAGGCCCTCTAACATATGCCTATAATAAGTGACATCTCACCCGACGATAATCGCTCGCGATGGATGACGACCCCAACCACCTCACGAAACCCATACCTATAAATGCCTATTTCCACTGGCTTTGGGGCAACCATACTGGTCATAAACACACAATATGCTCATAGGCCTAGCAGTGTAACAAGAATGTCGAACATATCCCGAATCACCTCATACGGTGATAGCCCCAGAGCTCTCTGTATAGCTGCACCAGATACACCGGTGCCCATGCATAGCAGGTGTGCTCCTCCACCATCTCATGTAGCACTCCCATCGGATCCGTGGGAAGAAGCCTCCCTCTAATTCGGGGAGGGTGAAGCGAGTGATCCCGATCATCGTCGCATGGTAAGTGTGTCTCCTGTCGATGCGTGTGATACATATCACCGTAGCAGATGCTCACACTATGATATGTAATCAATGGGGCTGCATCCCCGAATACCTGCAGGATGCTATCCATCACTATCTCGGCATCCACCTGGAACACTACCTCACCTATGATCGGTAGTCTCAGGATGTGATACACATCCTCTAGTGTGACTATCATCTCTCCAGTAGGGAGATGGAAGACATTGGTTACCGGATCCCATCTCTCGATGAGGGCAACCATCAGGCTATGGTCCCTATCCACAACCCTATATCTCTGGACTCCGCTGAGTCCAACCTCTGCATCACTGCCCACTGCAGCTGCAGACACATGTGGCCACATCTACCCCAGTAGAGGCGGCATCCGATCTCACATCGTCAGCTGCTGGCATGCCTGTAAAAACAACCCACTCCATCAGGCCTACCCTTTACAAAACAACTACCTTAACCCTCTATACTCACTCACCCACCCAATCACAACCCGACTCTATAAACACATCTACACCCACCTACCTTACCCTATACATCTATAAATTCCTCTCACTCTTATGGTCCTTCTCTAAATATCCTACCCACTCCAATCAAACCTAAACCACCTCATCTCCCTCAAGATCAATAACCCCACCCTATAAACATCTACAATATCCTCTTTACCTATCCCACACCCTACCAACCACACCTCTCATACTCCACCCACTCTACTCTTTCCCTCTAACCATACGTTAACCAATTGAACCCCTCCTAATTCATACACAACCCATAACCTATCCTACCCAACCTGGCCTCCAACCACCTGATTACCCCCCACCCCAATAACCTTTCCTATGACTCTACCTTCTCCCCCTTCACCCCACAAATCTATCCTACCCACCTACAACAAACCAACACAACAAATTTCACACCCTTTCCTCCTACCCATGGTGACCGGTACCGGTCACCCTCGACCGCCATCAGTCCCCCACCACTTGTCTATACCCGACTTTTATGCACCGACGTCGGTCAACACATGACCGATGCCGGTCTCTATAACAACTATTCTATACAACTTTCACTGTGACCGATGTCGGTCACCTAGTGACCGACATCGGTCACTATGGGATTTTGGGGCTGGACCAAAAATGGCCCCCAAATCCCCTTTTTTTCTATTTTTACCCATCTACCCAGCCCAATTGCCTAAAAACTTACCCACCCTGCCGTTTTGACTTACCTAACATATCTACCCACTCCATTTTACGATTTACCTTCATTTATTCATTATTTTATCAAATTTTAGATTCCTACCCCAAAACCCACATCCTAGCTAAATTCATCAACTTCACACAAATAGGGATTTAGAGCCTACCGGTATGACTACACGTCATCGTGGTGGGATAGGTGGTGGTGGTCCAAGCACCTCCTGCTCCTCAGGCTATGCCATAGCTCCAAATCTCCTTAGCAGGGTCCTCAACCAATCAAACTCTACCTCCTGATCTCTGGGGCCTACCAATAACTCACTCCCCCACTCAACTAGTGCCAACTCAGCCCAAAAACTCAACCCAATCAATTCAAAACTCAGACAAGAAAAAGGTTGGCACTCAAATTCACAATGTGAAAATGACATGTCGTATTTTTTCTTTTTATAGGTTTTGACCTATAACTTGATATCGATTAGGCACGCCTGATAACCCGATATCGGTCTCCTAACCGATACGATCACAACTAACCGATATCGGTTACCTGCCTAGTTTACCCTAACTCCTGCCCTTATCCACCGAACTCTATTTTTCACCACATCGCCTACCCCGGCCTTTGCTAAATAGCCTTATTTTGAATTCATTGGCCCAACCCAAGGCCACAACCAACCAATCGGCCCGACCCAAGGCTGCAACCAACCAATCGGCCCGACCCAAGGCCGCAACTAACCAATCGGCCCGACCCAAGGCCACAACAACCCAATCGGCCCAACCCAAGGCTACAATCAACCAATTGGCTTGACCCAAGGCCGCAACCAACCAATCGGTCCAACCCAAGGCTGCAACAACCCAATCGGCCCAACCTAAGGCCGCAATCAACCAATCGGCCCGACCCAAGGCCGTAACCAACCAATCAGCCCAACCCACGGCCGTACCCAACCAATCGGCCTGACCCAAGGCTGCACCAATTAAGTACCTCGACCAAGGCCCGCAAATCATGATTCTATCCACCCATAATGTAGCTATTTGTTCAATCAAGCTCACCTGTTCATGTTTTAGCATGACTAGGATACTTGAATTGATCACCAATAACCACTCTGCTTAGATCGAGACCGTGACGTTTATCTCAACCAAACCAACCATTTGGTCGCCGAATATGCCTAAACGTTCATTACCTTCCCCGTTATATCCCTGGAGCTACTTCCTATGCCTTGGATACTGGATTATTTCAGCCTTGTTTGAATAAACTATCAACCTTTGCCTATGAATTACTTGTTTTCTCTTCAAACCATGTACCCTGGTCATACTACTACATTTTAATGTGCGTCAAACTTCCTTGAACTTACCCCACTATCTTACCAAAGCATCTCACCATCATTTACATTTTATCAACCCTATCCCTGATTTCATGTCGCTCTCAATCTGTGATAGACTTGAGGGGATTACCTATACCCTTAACTGGGGCAACCACTTTTTATTATTGTCAGTGTAGCTTTACAAGACAAGCTACACGACAACAAGGGGCAAATGTAGACACTAAATTTGGGTCTTACGACTCCCTGTACCTCGTATCTCATCCCACAACCTAACCCTACCTCACCATCTAAAACTTACACATTTAATTATTTATTAATTACCTTATAATTAATAAATCCACATCTCCAACCCTGCCACCTCACCTCGCCACCTCACTATGACCTAGCCCTAACCCTAAACTAACTTAATTAAGACCTATGACTTGGTCTAGACCCACACCCATGACTCATCACCCCTCACCCGCATCAAAACGAGCCTAATAATGACTTGACCAAGCCCACAACTGACCCCTCGGGAGAAAAGGAGGGAAAGTTGGCTATTTTTAGTAAAAATAGCCAACTTTGACTTGACCGATGCCGGTCCCTACTCGACCACCATCGGTTATGCAACCGCCATCGGTTCCCTATAAATGACCTACCCCAACCAAAATGCAAGGATCTGAATTCATTTACGAAAAGAGACAAGTGAGAGAGAGAGAGGAGGTTGCAGAGAAGAGCATTGAGTCCAAGACTATAACTGATCAATGAGATCACTGTCACACTCATCCAAGCATTGGGAGAGTCAGAGGATAGCTTCATCAGCTCACTTTCGATTGTCGGATCATCCCACCTGAGCTTTTCCTTCATCACCACATTCCTTAGACCTGTATCCTCATCAGAAAGTAGTAGTCCTTCCCAGACAAAAAGGAGTTCTTCACAATGATCGGTCTGATCTCTCTACGGTATGCACACACCTTCCTAAAACTCAACAGGTATTCCTCCTAACCCTAACCCCTTATATTTTTCTCAAGAGAATGAAAGGATAGAATCAACTCTATTCTGGAACTAAAATTTTGTGTGAAATAGGTTGTTTCCTCAGGTGGGTAGATAAACAGAAACAAAAATAGTTGTTAATAGCATACCATGACCAAGCATGTGGTGGGAATTTTTTAGCAATGGTTATTGCACACAAGATCATCCAATGAAGGTATTATTGGACCACCATCTTTGTAGACACTTGAGATTGGGTTTCTAAATGCAAAGCATGCCAACAGTTTGTTGGAAGACCACAACTCACTGCATTACCACTCAAGCCTTTGGTTATTGAAAAACCATTTCAATAGTGGGGGATGGAATTCATTGGTGTTTTGAACCCCCACTCAAGTGCGAGGCACACCTATGTACTCATGGAAATAGACTACTTCACCAAATGGGTGGAAGCCATTCCAGCCAAACAAGCCAACACTGAAACAATATGCAACTTCATCAAGGAGAATATCATAGTCCATTTTGGAGTGCCACAAAGATTGTAGTAGATAATGATACCTATTTATCTTCAAGAGAGCTGACCAAGTTCTACTATAGCTATGGAATCTCCCTAGCTCATTATTCTAACTACTATCCATAAGGAAACTGACAAAGGCTAGATCAAGAAACAAGAACATTGTCACCATTGTCCAAGCTTGTAGATGACAATCAAAAGAAATGGCACAAAAGGTTATACGACACATTATGGGAGGATAGGATAACTCTAAGAAGGAAATAGATATGTCACCATTCCAACTACTGTATGGAGTCGAAGAAGAAATTCCTCTCACAATCGAGATGCTAGCTCTCAAGCTACTATAAGCCATATAAGATGGTCAATACAAGGATTCCATTGACAAGAGGATCCTCTTTCTTTAGAAGTTGGAAAAAATAGACTCCAAGTGGATGATCACATTAAGGTTCACCTATTGAAAGTAAATAATAGTTTTGATAAGAAGGCCAAGGTAAGAGAATTCAAAGTTGGAGACTTCATCCTGCTATGGGACAAGAGAAGAGAACCAAAAGGAAGCCATGGAAAGTTTAACTCATTATGGGTCGACCCATTTCAGATTCATGAAGCTTGTGGTGACAACAATTTTCTTATCTCATATTTGGATGGAAAAATGATGGAATTGCCTCGAGTGGGAAATACTTTATATTGTATCATCGGTGAAAGTGGTTTGTCCCCGCCTTATACCATAGGTGATTTCTAGGTGTGTTTCCCTTTCCGTTGTGTGGCTTCGTTTCCCCTTTTATTGTGTGTCATGTTTTTCCTTCTGTTGTGTGCTTATGTGTTTCCTCCTTCGATATTTCTTTCCTAAAGTTGTATATGACTCTGCAAGGCCCAATGGATAAGGAACTGGTCAACAAATTATAGAGTATACAAATTGAGATTTTGGATTCCCATGTCATGTTTTCACTATGCTCAGTCCATGCAATGTCCCTAAGTTAGAGCCGTTGTTTTCACCCTCAAAATCCCCCTCATTTTCTAAGTCAAATTCTGAGATTTTTATATCATGCCCTCCAGAAGTATTCAAGTAAATTTTGAAGCCTGAAAAGATAGATAAATTCATGCTTTGAAGTTGTTTAAACTCTCAAGTCTGTGTGATTTGATAAATTTTCTGTCTCCCTCTCTAGAGATGTGAAAATTCTATAATCATCCTCATTTGAATGAAATTGTTAAACCTTTCTATGGACATGGATTTTTTAACCCTGTATTGTTTTCAATCCCTTGGTTCGTGAAATAAATTTGAAAATCGGGTTCAAAATGGTGGATTTTTCTTCTTCTCTGCATTTTTTCCATAGTCGGGAATGATGACCATTTTCTTCCCTATAAAATTTTGGATCCATTATCCACATGTACGTAGAAATATCTAATTAGAAGTGGACTGTTGGGGATATTTGAGATTTTGAGCCTCTTTGTAAAAAAGGAAAAAAGTTAAAAAGTGACCCGCAACCCTAAATAGGATTAAAGGAAAAAGTCAAGTCTAGAGCCCACCGTTGGAAAGTCAAATCAGGTAGGAAAACCATCGAGAGAGATTTGAGATATTGATCCTCTTTGTAAAAAATCCAAAAATTTAATAAGTGACCTACATCCCCAATTAGGCTCAAAGGAAAAGTCAAATATTAAGCCTACATCAAAAAGAGTCAAAGCGGGTGGCGACACAATTTATGTTTTTGAGCCTTTTTGTAAAAAGGGATAAAAGGAATAAAGTGACCCACATCCCCGACCATGCTATAATGGAGAAATTCAAATATTAAGCCTGCATCAAAGGTCAAAGCGGTGGGCGAGCCAAAAGAGTAATTTGTGTTTTTGAGCCGCATTGAAAAAGGTAAAATTATAAAAGTGGCCCATGACTCTATCTCTAATCAAGTGAGGCCACACGTCATGACCATATCAAAAGTGGGTGAGTGGTCCAAAATGTTCCAAAATACCATTTCTCTAAAAGGCGAAAATACAAAAACGTATCTTCTACGCCCGCTCTCGTAAATTTCTCCTACGTGTACGACTCTGTTTTAAAGTTTCAAAGGCAAGTTGAATGGTTTAACTTCAAAGTTGCAAAGCGAGTGTAATGGCTACATTATGAAAAGTTTGGTTTTTCTCACCATTTTTGTTTCTTTGCGAATCAAGAATCTGAAAAGACACGAATGATTGAAAAGAAATTGTAAACTTTTTCTTGCCAACAAAGAATAAGTTGTAACTATTTCTTGGAGGAGATTTATTGGCTTCTTCACGCCATTATACATAGCTAGTGATTGATATTGTAAATTCAAGAGTATATTGTACTTTGAGAGGATAGAGGAGATAGCCATTTTCTTCCATTTCCCCCTTTTCTCAATTTCCTCCATTTCTCCACTATGTACAACTTCTGTTTAAGCATCAATACAAGAAGAAGGAGTTTCTAGATTTCTTTGATTGAAGGGTTTCATGATACTTTGTGTTCATCAAATTCTATTTGGTCTTGTTGCCATTTGCAGGGTTGTTTCCTCTAAATTTAGTGCATGTGATGAAGTTTCTAACTAGTGCGTGTAGGAATCTGATTTTCTACCTGCAACATTAGTTCTCCTACCTCTTTTCTCACTCCCTTTCCCACCTTCATAGAAAATTTCCCCCTTGCAAATAACTACAATCATTTTCGTAGGGTCAGTGGAGTGCCCTTGTTAGATCCCCGACCGAAAGGCCACCATAGAAATCCACATTTTCTCACACATGCATATATAGAAGCTACACCGGTTAAGTAGAGGGACTTAGATTCCTAGAGCATTGGAAAGGAATCCACAAGTTTTTCCACCTAAAAATTTCTTCGTCAACACAAACTAAATTCTATCACTTCTAACATATAGTATTTCTCCATGTCAATTGGTTACAACCACTGGTATTGAGAAAAATGCTTTAGGAGATATTTTTTTAGTGTGTTTTGGAGTTATCTGGTCATGTTATCATAAAACAAACTATCCCAATAATGATAATTATCTCTAGAAAAGAGATCTCAGTTTGAGACGTGGTTATCATAAAACTATTTTGTTAATTGTATTAGATTCTCTATATATAATATAATAAATAATAGTTGGTATAATAATTTTTTAAGCTATAGACACTTGTTTTCAGACCCCCGATTCATAGGCACTTTTGCAAAAAAAAATATTGAAATGCAATTACAATTTTTTTAAAAACACCGGCCTTGAAAGGTGTTGCTAGTTTGAGATTTGTTCATGAGTTTTAGGTTTCAAACATCTCATTGGACTCTCTATATAAAAAAAAAGGGGTTAGATGTGTTTATTTTTCCATTTGGGTATCTCAAATTTTTTTGGTAGACCCCCTTTGTAGCCATTTTGGCTAGGTTGTTGATGGTGAAATTAAATTGCAACAATTAATATGTTGTTCACTAATCCTTAGTCATTTAATCATCAAACCAAGGGATGTAAACTTTCAATAATTTCAATTTTGTATGTAGAGTTACAAGGATTTAATAAGGTGTGGAAATAAATCTATGTCATAACAATGCTTGAAATAATAATTCTTGGAAACAAACTAAACTCAAACTAAAAGTAAATAGCTTCTAAAAACTATGACTAAGGTGAAACATGTAAACTCATAATTCAGATAAAGGAAATAATTTCTTGCTAGCCTATCCATGTAATAAAAAAACAAATAAACTATGGAGGGTTTAACACACCACAATTGAGCCCTTTCTTGGGTGTTAATCCCTCTAAAGGCTTGTAACTAAAATATGTAGAATATAACTCAAATAGTTTATTGGATTGGCATGAAGATTACATTTATAAGAAAATAAACTTTTGTATCTATGTATCCTCTATTCTAATTGTTTGTTTAGGTCTCTACACATCCATTAGATTTCTAGCATTAATCTCTTTCTCTTATACTCATCAATTTACAAGAACATGAGAAGAAGAGTTCAACTAGGATTTCAAAAAAATCAAGTAAAATATATTAAACAAATCATCCTAAGATTCAATGCATGAAACATAATTAATTAGCAGGTGTTTATATGTAAAATATTTAACTTAAGTAACCAATCAGTTCAATCAATCAGTTCTCAAATCACAAATTCAATCAATCAGTTCCTCATTTAGTTATAACAAATAATCAGATCTAGAGTTGAGTTATCTCTCACTTTTTCATGTTCCAATTTGTAACTACCTCTTCCATGACACATATAGACTTGGAGTTTCTTCCTTTATGTTCCAAGACATCTTCATACTCATATATAATTTTTGTAAATTATCTTCTTTTTTTGGATGTGTTCTTTCTACAAATATGTCCTTTGGATGTAGGTGAGTCCCTTTGGTTGCAAATAGTCCTTTGCTACATACAATTTTCTACATATAACAATTTTCTCATAAAAAAGAGTGGCATCACACACAACATAATTCAACAAACTTATTTCAACCATAAGTGTAAATTCATACTCAAAATTCCACAAAATAAAGTTAACTAGAAATAACTATATTAATCAGTATTATGCCAATAAGTTTAATTTATAATGATGACGTTCAATAGTATGACAGGAAATACAAGGACATAGTCTCAATCACTAAACAAAATTATAGAGGATGAGTTGTTTATAAAGGGAATTTAATCAACTCATCACATCCCTAGGCTTAATTTCTTAAATTTCCTCATTCAAGTTCCTTAGGTTCTGCTTGAGTGGTGCAGCAAACTACTTTGGAATCCCTTGGAGTATCCATCCCTTATAGTTATGTGAAGAAGTAACCTCCATTTATTCTAATCGTGTTCATGATTTTGTCTTGTATTATTTCATTCAATGGTTTTTTTATTAGATTAGGAAAAAATAGGGATCGACTCCCAGGGGCTAGAACAAAAGAGAGGAACATAACCAGAAACAAAATAGGAAAAAAACTAGAAAGGGGTCCCAGAAAGATGAGTTAAATAGGCTTAACTCTTACATTGTAGGATCTAGACCCCAGAGAGGACAAAAAGAC
Organism: Taxus wallichiana var. yunnanensis; assembly: GCA_018340775.1. NCBI lineage: Eukaryota > Viridiplantae > Streptophyta > Pinopsida > Cupressales > Taxaceae > Taxus > Taxus wallichiana. Next base: position 386,780,796 of record CM031236.1, read on the forward strand.
CAAAAATAGCAGGACACCACATTTTTCCAGTAGTCCACACACATTTGAGAGAACAACAAAAATGATAGCCAATGGTTGATCACCTGTCCATGTCGGTATTGGAAAGTGGAAGATTGGGGGATGATAGCCAATTGGAAACCATTTTTCTACACAACTAGTGGCAATGTGAATGTATACATTCAATCTTCTTAGAGTTAGTATTATGTTAGGGTATGAATGCATTTCATTTTATTTCGAGTTTACGAAATATTTCATTCCAACGCATTTTGTAGGATTGAACTATCTAAATTCCATGATATTTAATCATATCTCGACCTCCTCATGAGTTGTTTTCCTCATCTGCCACACCCTTCTTCTAATTTCCTTCTTTTGCATATACTTGGCATATTGTTGTATAATTTATTTCTTGTTATTAGCTTTAGCCACGACCATTCTTGGTTTTATTTTCTCCAAAACCATGTAGTCCTCCATTTTTCTTTCTCTATCCATTTCATTCAGAAAATAAGAACAAAGTGATTTAACTAGAACATCTCCAATGTATAGGACTGGAATCCAATCCCTATCATACTCAAGAGCATAGTTATACATGTAGAGTTCACAAAGTAGAAGCTAAATTTCATGAGGGCTATTCAGATATAACCTAAAGAAGTTCCTAGCTCCATTGATGTCAAATGGCATATCAAAGTTGATACAAGTAAGTTTGAGCTACAACATCTTTTTTTTTAAGAAAATAACATAGACATTGGAAGGAGGCCTATATTTGAATATCTCATGGGCCACCTTAAGTGTCAGTTCTTTACTTTTCTTTAGCCTTTTGATTTCTTTATCTTTTTCCTAAATTTCCTTTTTTTTATGGAAGATGAGTTCTTTTTCTCTTTCCCATTTTCCTTTTAACATATTGAAATAGGTTTTAAATTGATTCACCTAGTAATCATTAGTGTTTTTGTGTTTCCATTTCCTTACGAACTTGTTTAACAAGCTCTCTTATAACTTATTTGATGAATTTTTTTGGTTGTAATGGGGTGATATTTACTTGTTGCATGATAGCATGTGATAAAAGGGTATTGAAACTTGTTCAATTACATCATCCACAACTATAGGGGTATGTTCGAGTAATTTTTCAACTCCTAGATACATATTCTCTTCCTCAATTCTATGGACAAAGTGCTCAATGAGCTCATCAATAAATTAGGGCATGTGTTCAAGTTCAATTAGTTCACCAATTTACCCTTCTTTGTCTTACTCAAGTACCTTTTGAAACATGAATTATTTAGTCGATTTCGTGCTAATTTTTTTTTCCCATCTACTCCTCATATCCTTCCATTTCACAAACTATTTCATCGGTAGGAATTCTTGTTGCATTCTCCTCTATGCCCTCATCGAGGATACCCTTGTACAATTTTTCCTTGAACATCATATTCCTCTCTCTACATGACCCTCCTCTCCACATTCTAGGATTGGTCTTCTTGTCCCTCCATGTTATCTTTAAGGAATTATTTTTCACAAAATGTAGCATCAATATCTCCTTGCATTGTTTCCATTGGTGTTGGCTCAATGTTTTCCTCTGTAGCTTCCACATCACTATCAAGTGATATGGTTTGGGATTTTGTTGGCTTCTAGTTTTTAGTCTATGAGAGTGCTTACGTGGTTCGGGGTGGACTTGGAAGATTTTATTTTACCCTTTGAGGTGGATGATTCAGGAGTAGAAAATTCAAGGAGGGTTTCAACAATGAAAATTATTTCAGGGGATATAGGAATAGGATTTTCTTTAGCAGGTGGTAAATTTTCAGAGGCAAGGTGTTCTTCAAGTTGTTGTTTAGGTTGGGAGGTTGATGGTACATCCTCTGTGATGGGCTCAGAGGTACTCTCAGTACTCTTTCTCTTCTTTCTCCTTTTTCCCAACAAATCTTTTATATCTTTTGACCTTGAAAAATCCTCCCATATTATTTCAGGATGATCCCTTTGTAGGGTATGCTTTACTATCATGGTTATGAGGTAGTGGTGTGATAGTTTAGACTGACCCTTTTATGCCTCCCTAGTGATCCTTTTTAATATCTCATTCAAGAAATTGGGAACATTCACTTGTTTGTTATTCTTTAGGTGATTGATAAATTTAAAGTGAACGTATTTAGCCTAGAGTATCTTCCTTCATAGATAAAATACTTTGTAATATAATTTTCATCTTCATACTAGGAAGGTTTAAGATAAGTTATGTGTGTACCTTGTCTATCATTGATGAATACATCATCTTCATTGGAAAATTCCATTCTAGATGCATCCGAATTTGCTTTCTCAAGAAATGGTTCACCCTGTGTAAGAAGTCCAGTTACCTATGCCAAGATATCATCATTAATTATCACTGATAAACCCTTTATTTTTTCTTCTCCATATCTAAATGTATTAGCAAAATATTCCACCATTGATTCATTGAAACCCTGGAATCGATTTATGTAGTCTAGACACCCATTATCTTCAAAATACTATGATATTTGGAGGTTGCTAATAATTTGAGAGTGTTGTGTGGGTTTATGGTGAATAAATTCTCCTTACATTGTGACCATGCAACTTTCTCTAGTCTCAACACGAAATCACATATTTTTTTCTTGAAGAATGATGCTCAATTGAGTTGTATGAATCTTTTGTATATTTTATATTTTTAGGCTAAAAGGATATGTAATACGGTTATGGGAGAGATCATTGATTGATGTGACCGCATGAAGCATGTGAATTGAATTGAAGTGAAAAAATTGGCTCATGTAGAGGGACACATCATAACATTAAAGGAGGTGGTATATTTAATGCATTAAATACTAGATGACTTGGTATAAGTATGGATTAATAATAATAATTCTAATCATACTTTAATAGAGTGGAAATTAATTGCACTTATCTCGATTTATGTTTGGAATGATTATTGTCAATGCTTATTGAATTCCATGTTGTATACATGAAACCTTACTATTATGTTACACACATTTCTATGATGATACAAAATTGTGTTGGATTTATATTGGATAATCCTTACTACAATCAACTAACTCCCAGAGAGGGAACATCGATTTTTGGGGTACCAGTTGTCTTTTGTCATCTCTCACATGTCTAGATATCTTCAATCTTCTTCATGCAATCATGAGCTCTACCATACATGAAAAAAAAAGGGGTTTGTTGCATCCTGTTGTAAATAAACCTCCATTCATTGCATACTCTCCTTGTGATGGAGATCATGCACTCTTGCAACCATCTAACATTAAAACCTTGCAAAACAAAAATTCTAAGAAAATAAAATATTAGCAGAGTGTTGTTGATCGCCTAGAGGGATGATCACAACACTTTTATTTTCCTTTTAATTTTCATCAAGATGAATATACCAAATCCACTGAAATATCTCAATCCTTTGAAATCTCAAAATATGAACCAGTAGGCTCAAATTCTGATTTTAACTTTGATCTCCTTATTCCCATCTGATTTTTCCTAAGACAACTTTGAAGCAAATGTTAACCACTTACCCTATATTAAGATTATCTGTCTAATTCATCAATATGGATGTGGAAAGGTAGGTTCCAATCATATACTCTTAATATAGGGTAAGTGGTTAACATTTGATTTAAAGTTTGAAATTTAGTCTCACATCTCTTAGTCCACTCAAAGGAAATAACCTTTCCTAATAATACAAAAATGTTTCTGCAATATTGTTGAAATCTTCTATGGATCTCTTGTAGTAACCAATATGGCCTAGAAAGCTCCTAACATCATTTTCTTCCTTGGTGTTGGAAGATTTACAATAACAGATATCTTGGTTGGATCAACTTGAATTTCATCAGAAGAAATATAGTGTCCCAAAACTATACCTTCAAACATCATCATGTAGAATTTTTCATTGCTTAAGGAAAAATTGTTCTCATTACATATCTTCAAAAAAATTTCCAAATTTTTCATAGCTTCTTCAAAATTTCTTCCATGTATCATGAATTCATCCATATATACCTCCATGTAGTCATTTTTATGATCTGAAAAGATGCTCAAAACTACCCTATGGAATGCAACATGTGCATTACATAAGCCAAATGGAAGAAATGAATGTGTAAATGTTGCCCATGGGCATGTGAAGGTAGTTTTGTCCTGATCCTTTGGTGCAATTTGAATTTGATTATAACTACTATATCCATCAAGAAAAGAGAAATACTTATTACTAGCCAAAGTTTCAAGTACCTAATCAATGAAAGCTAATGGAAAATGATATTTCTTTGTTGTTGCATTCAAATGTCTATAATCTATGAAAATCCTCCATTTTCCATTTTTCTTTGGAACAATGAAAAGGGATGACACCCAATGATTGTTTGATATTGGGTATATAAATCTAGCATCCACTAACTTCTTCTATTCTCCTTTTATAATCTCCCTTACTATTGGGTTCATTCTTCTTTGTGGCTTCCTAATGGGATTACAAATGTCTTTGATATAAATTTTATGTATGTAGCTCCTTATATGAATTCCATGTATGTCACCATAATCCCATACAAACGCTGCTTTAATTTTTTGTAAAATGACAATAAGCAATTTCTCTTCTTTCATGTTTAGCATATTGTTTACTTTAAGTGTACTTCCTTGTGTAGACACCCAAATTAGGTCACACCCTACCAAATACCCTTTGATTAACATACATCTAACCATGACTCCTCCTCACATCATTATTAATTTAATTAACTAAATTAAATTAATTTCTACCTCACCTAGCCACCTCATCTATCCTCCTCATCCTAGACCTATTCTAAGCCTATTAATTAACCTAGACTAAGTCCTCACTCCCGTTAACTAACTAGGACTCATTCTAACCCTAAATTTAATTTCCTATCATTCCTCCAACCAGCTTCTTGCTCCATTTAGTGTCATTCCACACTCTTGACCTGGAATCAATTTTGAATCACACCAAAATTGGGAAGAAAATGCTATTTTTAGAAAAGTATAACCTTTTATCCCTAATTAATGACGGTTATTCCTCGGTCGGCACTAGTCACCTAACCCCCATCAAAGTTACCTTAAATAATAATTTTGAACCCTTTACCTAGGATCCTGAATCTTGGTTTTCGACATTATTTCATTCTAAACTCTCAAGCATTCAAGGAATCAAAAGACTAACCGAGAGAATTCTAGTTTTTCACAAATAACCAAACTCTTACTCCTTAGATTTTGATCACCTACAAGGAATCATACGAGGCTTCGTTTCCATGGAACTAGACCTAGCTTTGTTTCTTCTATGAGAACCTATCAACTTGTACTCTCAAGATAAGTATATTAATCTTGTTAAGTCCCATTAGCTTTTGGTATTGATTTCTTTACTCTACACATTACTTTTCTCCGGGTATCTCCTACACCCACCTACCAAAAAACCTTCCCATTTGAACCTCTCTATCTCCCCAAACCATCTATTTTACCATCTATGAGTCTTCACATAAAGCATAAAATCTAGCCTAAGCCTTCCTAACTCTCTGTGCAATCACAGAGAGATCCCAATTAACCCATTTTAACATTTGTATCTAATTTCTCCTACCGACATTAGTCACCCAAGCGGCATCAACTCTTCCTAGGTAACGAGTGTCGGTCACCCAATTGGCATTGATCACTCGACTAGTAATTTCCCCAGGACCATCAAACCCGTAACTCAACCCAAACCACCCCAAACCTTTCCAAATATCACCCAAACCTCCTTAACATCCTCTACTACACCTACAGGTCCTTATACCTAATCGCCCTTTCTAGATTAAGTCTTAATTTACATTATTAGATTAAATTAGCTTATTGTGTTTGGGTGAGACATCTAAATCATAAAAATATAGTAGGATTTCCTTCTTTTATGTTATTTCTCTTCATTAATTTGTATTTGAAATCAAATTGACAACCTTCTAGGCATCCCGCTTCCCGAGATCTAGATCCCACTAGCTAGTCCACCGACCTATATTATTAATGTTATCTTGTGGTCTTGTGTTCTATTGCATGTAGTCCTTCCTAGCCAAAAAGGATCTCTTCACAATCAACTTGATCTTCTACAACACACATAACCTTATTAGATGACTTCATAGGTATTCCTGCTCATCTTTACAATTATTGTTTTTGTATGCAACATTGTGGTGAAACATTTTGGCATGCCCAGTGGGACCCCATCTTGTGGGTTCTTTTTATTTTCATATAGGGTGAATTTTTTGTTTGTTTCTTTCTGAAATATTCACTAAAAATATCTTTGGTAAATCTGCCTTTTCTTTCTATTTTCTAAAGGAAATATGTCTTTTGGTGCTTAAAAAGAACACTTCATATTTATTCTATACTACATTAGTGAAAACCATTCCTCCACCAAGTTCTTCTATTGTCTACATAGAATATCATTTTCGATTTGGGTTTTAAAATATGTGCATTTCATCCTTTGAGTGCTGCATTAGATCACATAGATTTAATTAGCAATCACATGGTGGAGGTCATGACCACTTGGTGATTAGATTGGATTGATTGTAGTTCACATTTCACACACAATCCAAACCACTTACACAATTTACAAATTTCTTAAACATCTACTTTCCAGGAAGAAGTTATTAAGGATTTAACAACACATTGTGATGAGGCCCCACACGATGGTGCTGTCGATTTATCATATCAAAGCTTGGACCTCATGTACCAAAAGGTATATTGAGGACTCTTTCACCAAAATAGAATTAAAACCAACCATATCTTGATTTTAGGGAACCTTCATTATCCAAACTATTTTTTCATTCATATTTAGTCTAAAAGGAATAAATCATTCAATACTAAAATATAATACCTAGGATTGAGGTGTTTTTTGCTATTTTTTTCTTGTGGGACTTGTTAGTGTAGAATCATAGCACCCATGAATGTCTAAAACTTGATGGGTTGAGACTCTCTGTGTGATTTCAGAACATGGAGCTTTGCCCAAAGTGTGGGACATTCTAATCGGGAAACCTCTCGAATAGAGGCTGGTTCCTATTCCTCTGTTTAGGTGCACACATAAAAATTGTAGAGGATCTATTCTAAAATATATTCTAACTTGCCAAGGAGACAGGGTTAAGAAGATGCAAGAAATTAAACCTAAACTAACAGAGAATATACACCAAAGGAATGTTGAACACTGAATTTTGTATTAAACACAGACCATTAAAATGTAATACAACCACCATGCACAGATAACCAATATTGCAATGAAAGATCAGATAAAGGAAATGAACACAAGAGAGGGTTGAAATCATCCACAGACATGTATTATTGCTTCACAAATTGATATAGAACATTACAATGGACAAGAGGCAAAAAATTGCATTATAGTCTTAATGGAAGGTTCGAACTCCACAAATTCATCTGTAGACCAGAGAAGAAGGGAGGGTGAAAAACCAAAATGTCCAACCCTTTACAATGAGCCAAGCTCTTACCTTTATAGATGAAGTGAAGAGAGGAGAAGAAAAGGAGGCAAGAAATCTGATTTGGAAGCTCACCACTAGCCATCAATTCCCTTCCAAATCTATCTATAATTTGTCAAGTCTAGATCTCCATGTCTGTTTGGCATGTTGAAAAAGGAAGAATGATGGATAAAATAAAATTTGATCTTGTTGAAGAAATCAAATCCTATATTAATGGTGTGAAAGACTTTTTCTAGATTCTCACCCACCAAATCCTATTGAAAATAATATTTTATGCTTCCATGGCATAGAGGAGGTTGATATCTTTCCAATGGTACAAAATTTATTGAATTTTGAGCACTAGATTGAAAGTTATGCCCATTTGAATATTTGAATCGAATCCGTACAAAAATAGCAAAAAAAAAAAAGTTTTGCAAAACAAATCCACGGGCCTAAAATTCACTTTTGCACCTTTTGTGAAAAAATGAAAAATTATAGAAAACTTCCCAAAGCCCTATAACCACAAAATTCACTTTTTCCCAAAAACTCGCATGGGCCCAAAATTTAAATTACACCTTTTGAATAAAAATACAAAAGTGCAAAAGTTTCCCTCAACCCCGCAGACTCTACGACTTCATAATATTTCATTTGAAAAAGTCTTCGCAGGCCCGTGGGTTGGAAGCTGTAAACTACATCCTTTGTGTAAAAGAGGAAAAAGTGTAAAAATCCTCCACGGCCCGCACCCCTAAAACTTCACTTTTGGTGAAAAGACCCTTTAGGCTCAAAAGTTTACTTTTCCAGAAAAACCTTCGTGGCCTTGTAACTTCACAACTTTTCACTTGGAAAAAAAAAAATTGATGCGCTCATGGGCCCACACTTGAAAATTATGCCATTTTACAAAAATTGTAAAAGTTCCAAAATTCCTCGTATACCCACCGGCCCGAATTTACACTTGGGAAAAATTTCCTTTGTGTCCCTGCATATTCAATTAGCAAAAGAAATCAACCCTAGGATTGTGGAACCACAATTGTAACTTGTGATTTTTACGCAAAAAAATGCAAAATTCCAACATATCTCTTGCCAACCTACAACCGCAATTTTCCCCTTTGGCGAAAAAGTCTTCCCTAGGCCCGCAGGTCCGCATTTGGCAAAAATCCTTCCTAGGCCTGTCGGCCCATAACTTGCAAAATATGAAGAGTTAAAAGGACTTATTTACATTTTCGTAAAGGGGAATAAATTTCCTATATGATGAAGATGTTTTTAGTAAATCCTAAGTGCTTAAAATATATAAAAATAGATTGAAGAAAAAAAGGGGGCAAAAGGGTTAGTTGACTAAAAATAAGAGTGAGCTTATTTTAGACAACAATTTGGTGACTCATAAGGGGACATTTTCTGCTAGATGAGATGATCCATGGCCTTGAAGCATCCATTGGGCATGGAGTCTACCTGGTAATTTCAAATATGGTCTGGAACTACCTTCCGCTGCATGCACTCTTATCTTTGCAAGAAAATCTTGGATTCAAGATTTGTGAGAGTAGAGAGTTATCTGAAACCTAGAAAATTCTCCCTCATTTGATTTTTTGCAAACTGATCTATTGGAGTGCAATGAAAACATCCAGACCTACTCCAATATGGATACTCTGTAGATTTAATTTCTTATGGCCACAAGTCTCTTCCATGAGTGAGATGAACTGTATACAAGCATACACCAAAAGCAATAGAGCATGTGCACCAACACTTAGGGAAATTGAAACCTAAACTATAACAAGACAATGTGCATACGCACTTGGAGAAATTGAAAACCTAGGCTAATATTTACAAGGGTGAGAAATTATCCTTTTAGTAGCAATGTTTGAGGTAGATTCCATTGACTAGAATCTACAATTCTTCGCCATCCAACTTAGCCAATCAAAAGGAATTGCTACCTTTGCATTCATTGATCATATATGGACCACTCCATATGGCATCAAACTTGGAATGCTTGTTTGGCTTTACACGGTCAGCATCCCACTTCAGTACCAAGCCTCCAACTTGGAATGTCCTAGATTTAGCTTTCTTGTCAAAGCTCTTCTTGATCAATGCTTGATCTTTCTCCATGATTTGCATTGCATGTTCTCTTACTTCTTCTACTCCCATTATCTCTACATACCTGATTTCCATAGGCTCAAATTCAACTAGTTCCAACTATTTCATGAGCTCCAAAGCAGGTAGCTCCAATGACATGGGAAACATTGCCTCTATTCCATATACAAGCTTGTATAAAGAGATGCTTGTAGACATTTTGTATGTGATCCTATAAGCCCATATAGATGATTTTAGCTTTGTATGCCAAGTCTTGATTCTTATCAAGGGTCCTTGATGATTATTAGTAAGTTTTTGTTTTTGGACTCTGTTTGGCCATTACCCTGAGGGTAATAGTTTGATGAAGTATTGAGGTATATAACATTCTTGACAGACCATTTGGTGATCCTTGTACCAAGAAATTCTAATGCATTATCTGATATGATAGTGGTAAGGACTCCAAAGCTAGTGACTATCCCTTCATATAAATCTAAGATATTGGATTAAGTTTCCTCTTTGAGTGCCATTGCTTCAGCCCACTTGGTGAAATAGTCTATTTCCGTAAGTATCCACTTGTGGCCTTGACTTGAATGTGGGTTAATCACTCCTATGAAGTCTAATCCCCATTGCATGAATGGATGATCTACTAAAATTGGATGAAGGGGAAGGGTTACTAACCTTTCTTTCCCTATGAAGAATATACACTTCTTGCATTTCTTATTCCATGAGTAGCAATCACTAAACACCATAGGCCAATAGTAACTAGCCTTCATGATTTTGAGAGCTGTTACTCGAGGAGAAAAGTGGCCTCCTTATTCTCCATCATGGAACTCATGCAACACCCTCTCAATTTGGCCTATCCCAATGCACCTAAATAGAACACTATTTATGTATTGCTTGAACAAAACACCATCGAAAAGATCATATGGAATGGCTTGTAATCTGAAGTATCTCCTCTTTGGTTTTCTCATTTCTTGAGGGCATAAACCTATTTGGAGATAATGCACCAAGTCTTGAGTCTAACATGGAATGGGTGCATCATTAGCTAGCTATTCTTGATCATTCTGTAGTAGCAGGACAACCTCTTCTTCTTGTTTTGACTCATCATGTTGTCTGGAAGTGAGCTACTCACACAACCCTTTGGCACGAACCAGCTTGGTCACCTGTATTACATTATCATATTCCATTACATGGGTGATCTAACCTACTCTATTTTCATTCAAGTCCTTGACACCAGCGCAGCATGAGACACTAGTAGTTAAATCTTGTTGTTCGAGACCAAGTGTCTGAACTTCTTCAAAATCCTAATCACAAAAAGGACATGCTTTTAATAAAATAATACCTTACTTTGTAATCTTTCGTGCTCGACTAAAGAATGCTATGGGTTGTTTTGATCCTTATCTATTTAGATGTATCAAGATAGTGAGATTTTGTTTGATCCCCAAAAGCATACAACATGAATTCCTTTGAAAAGTCTTGTTTGATAAGAGTTGGAGCTTATGATATTGCTTGCTTGACGGCTTCAAAACTCTCTTTTCCTTCTACCATCCGTTTGAATGTAATACTTTGCTTCAACATCATTGTCAAAGGCTGCAAAAGAGTTGAAATATCAGGCACAAATTTGCAAACAAAGTTTATCCTTCTTAAGAAGCTTTGGAGAGACTTCTTGTGGTGTGGCAATGGAAGTGCTCGGATGGCTTCAACCCTCTCATGATCAATTATTAACCCTTATATTGAGATAATATGGCCCAAAAATTTTCCCTCTTGTGCCAAGAATACACACTTCTTTTGATTTAATGATACTCTAAATATTCTACATCTTTGAAATACTTGGCTAAGGTGGAAGAGATGGTTTGTAGCATTCTTTGAGAAGATAGTGATATCATCTAGATACACCAGAACTATCTTGTTGATTAAGCCTTTGAATGCCATGTCCATATCTCGGTAAAATGTTTCTCCAGAATTTAACAGTCTAAATGGCATCTTCATACAAGAATATGTACCCCATTTGGTGGTGAATGTTGTCTTGAACTGATCTTCTTCTTTTACCATTATCTAATTATAGCCTGAGTAGCCATCTAGCAATGAAAACCTCTTAGAGCCAGATACAACCTGCAAGATTTGCTCCATTGATGGAAGTGGGTAGTGATCTTTGAGTGATGCTCTATTTAGATCACGAAAGTCTACACACAATCTTATTTCTCCATTTCTTTTCCTCACAGGCACCAAGTTTGCAACCCAACTTGAATTCTTGATAGGGAAGATGATGTTGGCCTCAATTATCTTGTTTAACTCTTTTCTCATGAGAGGTTCAATGTGAGGGTTTACTAGCCTTTTCTTATGTCTGAAAGGCTTGGATTCAGGTTTTAATTCAATTGTATGCTTAGCCAATCTTGGGTTGAAACCTCTTAAATCCTTATAAGTCCATGCAAAAACATCTAGGAATTCTTAACAAAGTTGAACAAATTCAGATTTCTCTTATGGGGCACTTACTTTGGCAATTCGTAATGTCTTGCCATCATCTACTGAAATGGGCTTTGAATTTTCACCCTTTACTTGAATGTTTTCAGTTTCCTTCCAGAATTGATCATTTGGGTTGAAGATTGACTCCAAGGTTACAAGACCCTTTGGTAATTTTTTGGTTCTCAGCTACACCACTTGGTCACCATACTATTGTTCCAACTTGTCTTGGTTTCTAGCAGAGAAATCAACTTCTTCTTGTAAAAATTGACAATTTGTTGATCGTTTCTTAAAGACCTATCAACTTTTTTTTTCTAGAACAGTTGGTCTTACAACCACCTTGATATGAAGTTGAGATTTCTCACTTTTGATACTTTCTATAACATCAAATGCTACCCCAATTGCTGTCAGTTTGTTTGCTGCTTCATTCTTCTTCCTTGGGATGGAATTGATGTTAAAATCTTCAAAATCTTCAATGAGATCCCATACCCTATTTTTGTAGTTCTTCAACAAATCATTCTTAGCAGCATTTTGTCCTCTAACTTGATTCACAATCAGCTCACTATCACCAAATACTTGCAATTTTTTTATACTTCTCTTTCTTGCCCAATGCAATCCGTGAATTAAGGCTTCATACTTAGCTGTGTTGTTTGAACAAGAAAACTAGAAATGGAAAGCTGAGTAATACTTTGTTCCTTGAGGTGAAATAAGCATAGCTCCTCCTCCTACACCTTGTCTACTTCTTGAGCCATCAATGAAAATTTTCCATACCTCATTATCATCATTGAGGTTTGGATTTATGATGCTAGGGGTAGGATGATTCTGTTCATGTAAGTAATAGACTTCTAATTTATATTCTTCCATTTATTTGTAAGGGTAAAAACATGCCTCTTGATCACTCATTCATCAAGGGTCAAGTATGGAATACATCCAACCTTCGTATCAACTTCATGGGTGCTTAGATAATCCTCTTGATCAAATCGTTGAACAATTTGCATTGATTGGACTCAGTGTATGAGGCTCAATATGGAAGTTTGCAATAGGATCAGATCTTATTGTAGCCTTAGCTCCATACCTTATTCTGAATAACATGTGTCACCAATCAGTAGACAAAGAATCTCTAGTTTTAGTTTTGAAGTCTCTTCACAAACACAATGCAAAGAGTGGTGGAGAGTTTATGGTGATAGATCTTATAAGACAATCACATTGGGACATACATGTAATGTGAGGCTCAAATATTTGATTACTCCAACCATTGTTACTTCTGTACCATCCAATTATACCACACCTTTGGAAATGACTTCATATTGAAGACCTAGTTGATTAGCTATTTGTTTTGGCATCACAGAGCTACTTGCTCTAGAATCAATCATGCAATTATGCATCAATTTATTTCCAATAATAAATGAGATATAGAATGGTGGGGGATTCAAATTTTTACCTTGTTGTCTTCCATGATTTCCTTTAGGATGAGATGTATTGGTAAGCACTTTCTCTTGCTTATTGGGTGACTAATTTTATGTTGACCAATTTTCTATAGCATCTTGCAATAGGTCTCTTTGTCCATGGATAGACAATGAATCCCACATTGATATGTTTACATTCGCGTTTTATTATTCTTCTCGCTCAATGATGTTGAATGGAGATGAACTATCTCTCTACTACACCTTGCTCTACACATTCTTCTCTTACACATGGGATATTATAAGGCTGGAACTTGAGCTGGTCTAGAAGGTAGCTTAGATTGCCCCGCACATTGGGAGCTATGCCTTGATTTCCCATACCTTGTGGAGTGATAGAGGGTTGTGGGTCACTTGAATTGGATGATTGTCCTCCAATATTAATTTTCTTGGACCATGTATTAGCTGCTACACTTTGAGAAGGTGCCTATTTTATACCACATAAATATTCATCCTGCCAATTCACAAGTGTAGTCTCATTTAGAGGTGCCTCTTGTTGAGATGCTCCATGCTACTAATTTTCTTCCTATCACGTCTCTTATTCTACACCATTTTTGTCACCATTAGAGGTTGATTCAAAAAAAAATTAAAACACATTGAATTGTTATGAGGTTGATTACATGGGAAACACCAATCATATTCCTAAGCCATGTTATTTTCCACTGGTACCAAAGCTCTAGATGTGGATGCAACATTAGGATTATAAGGCTGGAATGGTCTATTAATGGGAGGATTGACACAGTTTACGATTTATGTTTTGAATGGATGGCTTGTTAGGCTGATATGGGGGTTTATGTTGAAACAAAATGATTAAGTGGTTTGGACAACCCTTAATGTCTATGGGTTTATCACTAATATATAGGTTAATATTTAATAATATGAAATATTTATATTTTTTATTAATAAATATGCTAACCTAGGTAAATACTTTAGGTTAAATATTTAATATCATGAAATGATTACATTTATAATATTAAATATTATAAACCTATGTGTATGTGTCAACCATTTTAGGTTGAAAAGGTGTTTCGGGAGACATACCCAATCACCTTATATAAAAAGGACTTTAGGTCCTCATTTGATATATTTGAGAAATATATCAAAGGTGTGAAAATCAAGTGATTTGGTTTTACCCTTGGTAAATAGGGTTTCAAAGGAGGAGGTGATCTTACTAGATGTAAAATAAGTTCTCTGAAGTAAAAGGTTATTTTCAAAGTAGTTTTTACCCTATTGGGGTTTTCCACTATAAATACTATGTCACATGTGTTATTTATTTCATGTAATTATTTCTTTATTTACTTATGTTATGATTTAATATTTATTGTAACATTATGTAATATGTAAGTTGATTAAATCTATATTTATTAGAATCCTCAAATTCTAACATGGTAACAAAGACGAGGTAAATTAAATAAATTAAGATCAAATTTTGTGTATTTTATTTATTTAATTTGTATGAGTTTTTTCAACCAACCCGAAAGGGTATTTAAAATTATCTAGTCCCCAAATTTATTTTTTCATTACATTTGTGCAATTAAACTCTCAAAATTTATTTAGGGTTTTTCAATTTTAAATCCCTAACTTTTGGGGCGCTGGGAGATGTAATACGATATGATTATTACTTTCATTTACATTGTATAAATTATATGGAATTAATGTTTTTTTCGAGATTGATGTGTGCACAGGTGAAAGGGGCTCAAATATTTACCCGCATGAAAATCACATACAGAAAATGAAAAGATTTATTACTATATAAAATAATTTTCATGTTTTCTATAGATTCAAATATTTGCATGTTAAATATTTCAGAAGCTAAATTCATACCCATGTTCTTTGGTCCCCTCTAAAAGGATTCAATTTGAAAACTACAGTTTATATATAATCTATAACTATATCCTATATAATTTGAAAACTAAATTATTATTTTTAAATAAAAATATACATAATATAGAATAAGGTTTATATAATAATTTATATAAACATCATATTAAATTTTATATTGTTTTGGAGAAAAAATCTATATTTTAAAATTTTTTAACCACATTAATATTACATAGGATTGAGGGAAGAGTCAATGACCATATTCTAAGCCTAAGTTTAAATCATATTTAAGCTTAACTTATAAATCTAGGCATATCTAATTTTTTTAAAATAAAGAAACAAACCTAAGTTTAAATTATATATATATATGGTTAGTTTAAACCACTTAAAATATAAATTTTATTAGAATTGGTTTATATATGTTTCAAAAAAAACTTAAGTGTTTACTTTTTTGGAAAGGGGGCTTATGCTTATTATTTGGCCATGAAGGGATTACTTTTTAAATCTTAATACTTATTAAATAAAACCTAACATGTGTCCCTAACCATTTATATTATCCATGTAAGAGGGCGGCCCCATTCATTTCTATCTTATATTTTATTAAAAATAAATAAATAAACTTATTTAAAGGTTTTTATAAGAGTGGGAGTGGAGAATAAACCGAGATAATATCTCGGTATAAATGTGGAACTCTCAAGTATAAATGGAGAATTAAAAAAAGGGGGCTAGTTTATTAGTGGCCCACGTGAAGTGTGGTAAATATTTATTAAAATATTGGTAGTTATAGCCATATAAATGTTTTAAAGTTTATAACTTGTAAGAATTCTTAAAATATTTTACAATATTTCCATAGTTTAAAATGTGTGCGGGGTAAAATTAAGAGTAAATGAAGGGAGGAGACAAGGTGATTTGAATTTATTTTATTGGTCGGGTGAAATTACTTGTCCCCTCCGTAAAATATGCGGAGTTAATCTATACTTTCATAAATTTACTTGCACTGTAAAATTCTTGTAACTTTGATCTATGTCCTTTAAACCCCTTTAATAAGGGTTATGTATTTTTTTAATAAAAATATACTATAGTTTACAATTTTTATGAACTATATGTTGTTTTTTATTTACATTCTATAAACTATATACCTATTTTGTTTTTTTTTAAAGTGTATATATTTTTACATTATAAATTATAATAGGTTATTATAATGTGTTAAAATATAACCTCCCTAATATTATCCAGAAGAAGAAATCTTGGAATTTCACATTCTAGAAATACACAACAAGTTTTGATTTCATTAAATTTGATGGTCAAATGACCGTCACAATAGACCAAACATAAGACAATATGACGGTCATTTAGACGTCAAATTTAAGCTCCTAGGTTCCAGTAAACTTTCACTGTTTTAAAATTGACGGTCAAATGACTATCATAACAGACCAAAAATAGGCCATTATGACGGCCATTTAGATGTCAAATTTAAGTTGGCAAGATTTTTATCTACATTAATTTATTTTCTGAAATTTGAAGTTGTTATGCATTCTTAGGGTCTCTTCTTGAGCTTTTATATGGTCGGAAATATTTTTATATATATATCGGGCTATAATGCAAAGCCCTTTATATTGTGGGATATTATTTTGATCATAGGAGGTTAATTAGTATGCATTGTAATGATGAATTAGTTATGATCAAATAGTTTCTTTAAATCTATAAAATTAAGATTTGATTCTATTAAAAGTGTTGTTTAAATTATTATCGATAAATATGTATCTAACTCTATGGTACATTGTATATTATAATGGGGTGTGTTTTACAAGTCTACGAAAAAATATTGGCATCAGCTGTTTCTGTCTTAAAAATCTAAATCCTAAATGAAACCAACTACAACATTTGGGTCAAAACAAAATTTATGGCGAAAAAACTCGGACAATTGTTTCGGATCCGAGGTTTCTCCCACCAATTTTTAAGAAATCGTAGATAACATGAATACATTCTTGCAACAAATGTAGGAGGCTCTTTCTATGATTCTACGCAATGTGAATGATGAGTACCTTCTACACATTGGTAATATCAAACATCCAAAAGAGGTATGGACACAACTAGAATCCATGCATGAAGGATACTTGGTATATCAAGGATAATAATGAGAGTACAATAGTTGAAGGAATTCAAAGAAATGGTCTGTATATTTTTGATGATTTCTCTTTTGCATCTTGTTTTATATCTCAAAGTTTGAATAATTCAAAACTATGGCATGAAAGGTTAGGACATGTTAATTATCGAAGCTTATATGAAATTTCTAGATAAAATTTAGTTAAAATTTAACATGTGTTGTCTTCTTCTCTTAAGTTACTTCATTAAATACTTATAAATTATGGTTTTTATTATGATTTAGTAAATGGTTAGGATGATGTTTTGATGTTATAGATGTTTATGAAACTCTTATCTTCATAGATAAGAAATTAAATTGGGCTCAATCTATGTATAGTCGGTTTTATTCCTATCATAAAAGAAAGGAGCCCCATGCGCGTCGGCCTATCACCCAGTGAAATATGAGCACTCACCCGAGGCACGTGTGGGTACCGAGTCTCTCTTTTATGTGATTTTAGTGGGAAACATCATCTATGATTAGTGTAAGAGATTTCAGAAGGGAATTTTAAGACATACAAGAACCATAGGGCTCAGAATGGCCTCTAGATCCTTACAGTCACTTTAGACCAAGTGTTTAATGAATCCATAACATGTATTGTGACAGAAAGAAACATACAAGCATTCATACTTAGCATGAAAGGAAAGAGAATTCATAAGAGAGAAACATGCATCAGAATCATTGATATTCATGTATATATTATGACAGGTAACCTTATTACATCCATGGAACCATTACAGAGGGTCACAGAGAAGCAAACCATAGTCATGCATTACATTGGACTTAATGTAACTAAGCTACCCAAAAGAAAATTTATAACCCCTAGGCCTAATGCATTCTCTCCGAATATAACTATTCACCGATAGAGTCCTCGCAACATTTCTGTAGAGCTCCGCTCACTCCCTAGGTGTCTATATTGATACTTGTATTTATATCTCCATATGTATATACCTCTATGTCTATATGTCTATGTATATATGTATATCTTTGTTATGTATGTGCTTGTATTTATAGCTTTCCTAGACTACCAACCCATCCTTCAAAGTGCCCTCGGATCCAATGCCGGTGTCTGAATGTGGTCCTCCATGTGAGCATGCTTCTCCAGGCCTGAGCTCTCCACCTTATTTCATGATGTTCTTCTAGAAGATTCCATCGCAAGTATGCTTCATCCTAGGCCAACCTATTTGTCGGTGACATCTTATCCACGCATAACCAATTCATGATTTTAATGTGTTATGCTCTAGACATCCAAAATGACTAAGTCCCGATCCTTTTACATGTCACGCATGCTACATGCTTCCTTATACCCTTCTCTTGCACACTTTTTCCTTGCGTGCCATTCCATAACTGGGACCTTGCATGCCTACGTGCCTTCATACTTGGCCAATATTCTAGGGGTCCAACATCACCCCACACTATGCATGTTCTCCATCCGTGGAAACAATCTACTTAGCCAAGAATGTAGGATTCCTTAAAGAACCAAGGTATATTCTTATATTTTGTAAAATAATAAAGGAATGAAAGAATAGGGGAAGAATGAAGAATAGGGGGCATCAATTTAGCAAGATGGGAAAATCCCTCCATAAGTCTACCTCTAGTTTTTTCCAAATGTTGACCTCACCATATGCCTTCCAATAAAAATTTCGGATCGGGATACACACCTCGTCAAAAGCGAGGATAATTCCATGGGTGCCCAAGACGTCAATCATCTTCTCCATCTCCTTGCCCATGTCTTTGAGCATGTGCATCCTCCTAGTAACTGAGGATATAGTTCTTTCAGCTGGGCCTTGATTGAGCTCCTTAAAGCTTCAATCGCCTTAGATTTGTTTTCCACTTTAACAAGAACCTTGTCCCTCTCTACTCTATTTCTTTTATTCTTCTCCTAGAATTCCTTCATCTCTTCTTCAAGTGTGGTGACCAAAGAGATTTCTACCTTATACCTATCTCGCATAGGTATCATATGTAGCCTCCTCGAGATTGGGTAGCAACTTTAACTTCCATGAGTACCTAGTTGTACTCCACAACAAGTGCTACTACCTTCAACCTATCCTCCTTTTTTAAGCACGTAGCCACTTCTTCTAAAAACTATAGTGCTAAAGCTCATCTCTCCATAGTGAGGACATGCGTTAGATCTTCTATACATTCCAAAAGGGATGAGTACTTCTGTGTGGGTGGCGCTAAGTCTGGGTGCTTTAAAAGGATGGCACCCTTGATAGATTCCATCTTCTTATACACTTCTTATACCTTTGTCTTCTCTTCCTTTAACTCGCGCCTTAGTTGTGAACTAATCGTCTCTTCCTTCTTCAAACTCTAGGTCTTCTCTACCATCTCCTCCTCTTTCTTTGCTAGTTTCTCCTCTAGTTATCTTATTCTTTCATTGTACGTGAAGAGCCTAGCCTCTGTATTGACCACGACCTTATTGAACACATTACAAACTTGCTCATCTGAGAGTTCCTAGGAATTCACCAAGGGATTGAATCCCTTAGATTCTGGTACTGTGATGATCACTCCTTGGTAGACTTCAAAGTTTGGCTCATCAATGTGGGACTCAAATGCCCAAGAGAGCATCTTCTTCATTCTAGGGTACACACCCTCCTTCTCAAATGACCCCATGGCTAAAATCCTTTAGGTCAGTACCGTGCTTTAGAACCACATGAAAAGTACCTTCCTCAAGTCGTTAATGTAGACCATTACTTGTCTTTGTTCTGTATCGAGGGCTCTCCTTCCCGAGCGTGTGCCTTTAGGAAAACTCATTGTTAGAGCGGGACCTCCTCCCATGCTACCATGCTCCTTATAAGTGTTTTCCTCTCCTTCCTCCAGAACTATGTCAGCGATGTGCTAAAAATATTGGTCTACCAAGGCCTCGAGCATTCTCACTTCTTCTCTCACTGCCACCTCAAGGATCTACTCCTTTGTGAAACTTATAGCTCCATGTTTGTCTCTCGACAACCTCCTCATTCCTTTCCATGTCTATGGTTCCTTCCTCATCATGTGCGCCCTTGCGCCGTGTGAATATGAACTCCTTCTCTTCCCCACTCTCTTTTCCTGAGTCATACATGTTGAACACATTTGGCTCCTGGTCCTTCTTAGGCTCTTCTTCCTTGCTATCGTCTTCTTCACTTTTGCCTTCTCTTTTTCCCATGTACTTCTCCAAGCTCTCAATCTCCTTCGATTCAACTTCCTCTTCCACCCTCTACTTTTTCCCGAGAGCCGTATCCTTGATGGGGATTCGGCCTATTCTTCTTCCTCAAGTGATTCTTCCTTAGTGAGTGGTTGCCTAGGTACCTCTACTCGGTGTCTTCTCCTTTATCGGGGACTTCTTTCTCAACATGTAAGTCCTTGAATTGGCACTTATTGTTGGTATGCTCACTATCTAAGTAGTCTACACACTTGGTGCTTCTCCATCTTCTCTTCCCCTCTTCTTGGGCATTGGCTTCCTCCTCTCCATGGGATCCTTAGGTATGGAGACTTTTTTTTAGGTATGTGTTGATGCAAAATCACAGCACCTCGGATGTTGATCAGATTTTTAGTTTGATCGTGCTAGCATCTAGTTTGATTACACAACATGGAATCCTTTCTCCAAGTGTGGGACTTACAAAAATGAGAAAGGAATCTCCAGAGAAGGCTGGTTCCTATTCCTCTGTTCAGATGCACACGAAAAATGCAGAGAGTTTACTCAAAATCTAATCTAATCTTGCCAAGGAGACAGGGTAAGAAGATGCATAAAAATAAACCTAAGCTAATAGAGGTGATGCACCGAGGAATGAAGAACATCTATCTTGCCAATAAACACAGACCATTCAAATGTGATGCAAGATCATGCACAGATAACAAAATTTGTAGTGAAAGACCAGGAGGATGCAAATGAACACAGAGAGGGTTGAGAATCATCCACAGACATGCATTACTTGCTCCAAGGATTGATACAATACACTACAAAATGCCAAGAGGTAGAGTCACATTACAGTTTCAAATGGGAGGTTCGAACTCCACAAATTCGCCTGATAAAGAGAAGAAGGGAGGAGCAAAACAAGAATGTTTGACCTTTAGAAAGAAGCCCCTCCTTACAATATATAGGAAGAATGAGAGAGGGAAGAGAGAGGAAATCAGATCTACCCCAACCACTTCTAGGTTGCATTTAACTCATCTCATTATGGCAGAAGTGGCGAATCCTAGAAAAATGGTGGACTGTCTAGCAGAAACGGTGAACTGTCTGTTGCATTAAAGCTGGTTGTTGAAATGTCACTTCTGTCTATTATTACGTGCCAGAGGTGTTTCTTAATTTTCTCACTCCAAACTGAACCAAAATTCAATATTGACCCCGGAATCGTGTAGAGAATTTTTCCATCTTTCCATTGATATAAAGAACGAAGATTCGAGCTCTGGATCAAAAGATATGATGATCGAAGATTTAGGGCAAAAAAAAAAGCAAAAACGGATATTTGAATTTTTTCCCGCACTCTGCCACTTGGATGACACGTGTTAGACTTTGATTCATCCATGGGTTCATTCTCTAAAAA
Organism: Taxus wallichiana var. yunnanensis; assembly: GCA_018340775.1. Taxonomy (NCBI): domain Eukaryota; kingdom Viridiplantae; phylum Streptophyta; class Pinopsida; order Cupressales; family Taxaceae; genus Taxus; species Taxus wallichiana. The sequence continues at coordinate 386,802,658 of CM031236.1, forward strand.
TTCCTTTCGGGCCTTTAAACTTGGACACGTGGCAGGATTTTATTGGTTCGGGCCTGAGGGGCGCACTTGGCAACTTTTCAACCTTCGACATGTGGCATGTTTCGATTCGTTGGTGGCTCTTTTGGTTTTTCACGCCCCACACGTCCCTCACGTACCTTTGGCTGGTTGTCCCAAAGCGCCTAGGACAAATTCCTCTCGAACCGCCCATTCGGGCTTCCTTGTTGTTCTTGTTTACGGTGAAGACACGTGGCACATTTCCATTAGCTCTCGGCTCTTTCGGCTTTTCGCGCCCCTCATGTCCTTTTGGCCCGGATGTCCCAAATGAAAGTCTTCATTTCGGCCAAACCCAGTTTGCATCCTCTGCGCCGACCTGTTGTCCCAATCGGCGTCCTGATCGCCTGGGACAAATTTCTTCGAATCGCCCGATTGGATCGACTTGCGCAAACCGGCCGATCCGCGTCCTTCGCGAACCTTTGTCCCGGATGCTCGAGACTCTCGAAACAAGACTTAGGAAATTTTATTCATTTTTCCAGCCAGTTTGGCTTTTTTCGTGCCCCACGCATCCCTATGTCCCAACCTGTCCCAATCAGCTGCGTAGACCACTGGCGGCTTTTCAGCCGATTCGGGCCCCGACATCCCAACTGTCCCTAGTGTTGCCTTAGTCGATTTTCTCTGTATTTCAGCCTCAAGCCTGGCTCTTTGCAACTTTTTCACATACTTTTAAAATGTTGGGTTTTCTTCTTGGACATGAGGGTTAGAAAGAAACCGAGGGGACCCCCAAAACATGATTTCAGGCCTTGAATCATTCTACTTGCTCGGGACTGACAATCTGATGCATGTTATCAAAATTACCTTGGGGGAATTTTGGATAACAATTTGGTGACTCGGGGTCACCTACTGCTAGGTAGAAGATCAGTGGCCTTTTAACAATCCATTGGGCATGGAGTAATAACCTGAAGCCAACTTGATCTCTGATCCCGATCCTGATACCACAACTCATTCTTCGAGAGCACTCTGAACTGTAGAAATTCAACCTGAGAGTGACAAAACCTGTGCCAAAGCACTTAGGGAAAAAGAAACCTAACTACAACAAGACAATGTGCATACGCACTTAGAGGAACTGAAATCTAGGCTAATATTTACAAGGGTAAACCTTTTCCTTTTTAGTAGCAATGTTTAAGATAGATTCCGTTAACTGGAATCGGGAGTTCTTCTCCATCCAATGTAGACAATTGGAAGGCATTACCACTTTTACATCTCGTGACCATGTAGGGGCCGCTCCAAATGGCATCAAACTTGGAATGCCTTCTGGTTTTGCCCGATCTGCATCCCATTTCAGAACTAGGTCCCCCTCCTAGAAGGTCCTTGCTCCTGCCTTCTTGTCAAACCATATTTTTACTAAGGTCTGATCCTTTTCAATCATCAGAATTGCATGTTCTCTTATTTCTTCCAATTCCATCAACTCTGCGTACCTGGCCTCCATTGGTTTGAACTCAGACAACTCCAACTGCTTCATGAGCTCCATTCGGAAATTCTAATGATATAGGCAATATTGCCTCTTTCCCATAGACCAATTTGTAGGGAGAACTACCTGTAGACCTCTTTGGTGTTATCCTGTCAGCCCATAATGCTGATTTTAGCTTGGTATGCCATGTCCTTTGGTTTTCATCCAGAGTTCTTCTGATGATCCTTAGCAACTTTTTGTTCGTGGACTCTGCCTGTCCATTACCCTGTGGGTAATAATTTGAAGAGGTGCTTAAATAGATTCCATTCTTGATAGCCCATTCTGTAATCTTGGAACCTATGAATGCTAATGCATTATCTGATATGATAGTGGCCGACACACCGAACCTGGTCACTATTTCTTCATAAAATTCTAGTATGTTAGACTCACTTGCCTCTTTAAGCACTACTGCTTCGGTCCACTTGGTGAAATAGTTCATCGCCGTGAGAATCCACTTGTGGCCTTAGCTTGAGTTTGGGTTGATGACCCCGATGAAGTCCAATCCCTATTGCATAAATGGTTGGTCAACCAAAATTGGGTGCAATGGAAGTGCTGTTAGTCTTTCTTTTCCCGTGAAGAGTGCACATTTCTTGCACTTTCTTGTCCATGTATAACAGTCACTGAACACTGTGGGCCAATAATACCCTGCCTTCATTATCTTGAGAGTCTGTTACTCATGGGGTGAAATGTCCTCCGAAATATCCATCGTGAAAATCTCGTAACACACTCTCAATTTGACCTGTCCCAATGCACCTCAGTAGAACTCCATTGATGTCTTTCTTAAACAAAACACCATCAACAAACACATATGGAATGGCTTGTAATATAAAGTATCTCCTCTTCTCTTTGCTCATTTCTAGAGGGTATAGGTCTCTCTGTAGGAAGTGTATCATATTCTGAGTCCAATAGGGAGTGGGTACATCATCATTTTCCTATTCTTGACCATCCTGTAGTACCAAGACAACCTCTTTTCCATTACTGCTTCAACTTGTCGACTAAAGGCTAGTTGTTTGCATAGTCCCTTCCCACGTACTAGTTGGTGACCTTAATCTCAATGTCATATTCCATGACGTGGGTTATCCATCCTACACGTTTCTCATTCAGATCCTTGTTTAGAAGGAAGTCCTTGACTCCCGCATGAGATACCAATAATTGGATCTTGTTGTTTGAGACTAGGTGCTTGAATTTCTTTAAACTCCTGATCACTGCAAGTACATGCTTTTCAATGAAAGATTACCTAGTTTCATATTCCTCCAAGCCTTGACTAAAGAAAGCGGTGGTTGTTGTAAACCTTCTTTGTTTTGTTGTGCCAGGATTGTAAAATTGTGTCTCCACCACCAAAGGCGTATAGCATGAAACCCTTGGAGAAGTCTGGATTGATGAGAGTGGGAGATTGAGATATAGCTTCTTTTATTGCCTCAAAACTTGCCTTGCCTTTAGATGTCCACTTAAATTCCATGCTCTTTTTTAACATCAGCGTTATTGGCTTTACGAGAGCTGCAAAGTTTGGAACAAACCTGCGCAGACAAAATTGATCCTTCCCAAGAAGCTTTGAAGAGCCTTCTTGTGACTTGGCAATGGCAATGCTCGAATTGCTTCAACTCTTTCTGGGTCAATCATCAATCCCTCCTTTGAAACAATATGGCCTAGAAGCCTTCCCTCATGAGCCAGGAATATGCATTTTTTGGGATTCAATGATACCCCAAATCTTCTACACCTCTGAAATACCTGCCTCAGATGAAAGAGGTGATCTAATGCATTTTTGGAGAATACAATGATGTCATCAAGATATATGAACTATTTTATTGATCAACCCCTTAAATGCCATATCCATTTCCCTTTGGAAAGTGGCTCCAGCATTTGATAGGCCAAATGGCTTCTTCTTGTAAGCATACATGCCCCATTTGGTTGTGAAGGTTGTCTTGAACTATTCTTCCTCCTTCACCATAATCTGATTGTAGCACGAGTAGCCATCAAGTAGTGAAACCTCTCGAGCCAGCCACAACTTGCAAGATTTGATCCATGGAAGGGAGTGCGTAATGGTCCTTGAGAGAGGCTCTATTCAAGTCTCTGAAGTCAACACACAATCTGATCTCTCCACTCTTCTTTCTGACTGGAACTAATTTGGCAACCCAACTAGAATGCTTGATTGGGAATATGATTCTTGACTCAATCAGCTTGTCCAATTCTTTTCTCATGAGAGGCTCCATGTGTGGGTTGACTGGTCTTTGTTTCTGCCTGACAGGCTTAGTATTTGGATCCAATTTGATGGTATGCTGAGCTAAGTTGGGATTGAAACCTTTCAAATCTTCATAGCTCCAAGAAAACACATCAGGGAACTCTTGACACAGCTGTATGAACTCATACCTTTCTTGTTTAGTTGTCATCCTTCCAATTTGCAATGGTTTGTTCTCTTCTACCAAGATGGATACCAAATCCTCTCTCTTGACCTGAATGTTTGCCTTCTCCTTCCTAAACTGATCATTGGGATTAAAAATGGACTCCAAAGTGATAAGTCCCTTGGGCAGCTTGTTAGTTCTTAGTTGTACCACCTGGTCACCATACTGTTGTTCCAACTTTTCTTGATTCTTAGCTGAGAACTCAGCTTCTTCTTGCAAGAAATGGATGATTTTGGTCATTTTCAAACACTTTCCAACTGACATTGTTATCCGGCACTGAAGGCCTCACAATCACATGGATGTTTGGTTGTACCTTGTCTTGTTGAATACTTTCCACAATGTCAAAGGCTGCCCCTATTGTTGCAAGCCTATCAACAACCTTGATTCTCTTTCCTAGGAATGGATTTGATGTTAAAACCTTCAAAATCTTCCATGAGGTCGCACACCCTATTCTTGTAGCACTTGAGTAGATCATTCTTGGCAGCATGTTGTCCCTTGACCTGATTTACAATCAATTCACTGTCCCCAAAGACTTGCAAGTTCTTTATTTTCTTCTTGATTTCCCAATGCATCCCTTGCACCAAGGCTTCATATTCGGCAGCGTTATTAGAGCATGTAAACTGAAATCTAAAAGCTGAATAGTACTTTACTCCTTGAGGTGAAGTAAGCATAGCTCCACCTCATGCACCTTGTCTACTCCTTGATCCATCAAAAAACAGCTTCCATACCTCATTGTCATCCTTGTGGTTTGGCTCGGTGATGCTAGGAATAGGTTGATTTTCTTCGTGTATACAATAGACTCCCAGCTCAGATTCTTCTATTTCTTGATAAGGATCAAAATCATGCACCTTTCTTGCCCATTCATCAAGAGTTAGATCCGGGATGCTTCCAACCTTAGTGTCATCTTCATCAGTGCTTGGGTGATCTTCTTGATCAAATGCAGAGCAATTGGCATTAATCGACTTGGAGTGTAAGGCTCACTATGGAAGTTTGTAATAGGTTCTCGACCTGATTGTGGCTTTGGTTCCATACCTCGTTCTGAACAACATGTGTGACCAATCAGTAGAAAAATATCCTCCAATCTTGGCTGTGAAGTCCCTTGACAAGCATAGGGAAAAGAGTGGTGGAAGGTCTATGACTGATACATCTTGTAAAACAACAACGTTTGGACATGCATGCAAGGTAAGACTCAAGTTTTTAATCACTCCAACTGTTGCTACTGCTGTCCCATCTAGCTGCACTACCCCTTTGGATATTGTTTCATACTGGAGCCCTAGCTGATCAGCTATTTGTTTAGGCATTACTGAGCTACTTGCCCTGAGTCTATCATGCAATTGTGCACTAGCTGATTTCCAATGATCAATGAAACATAGAAAGGAGGGGGTTTCAACATTTTACCTTGCTATCCTCCATGATTTCCCTCAGGCTAGGCAGCATTTGTAAGCACTTTGTCTTGCATCTGAACTTGCTGATTTGAAGTTGGCCAGTCCTTCATGGCAGCTTGCAGCAGATCTCTTTGGCCTGGGATGGATAGGGATTCCCACATTGATATATTGACGTTTGTCTTCTTCATCTGATCAATGATACTGAATGGTGATGAAGGATCTCTTTTTTGTCCCTTTGCTTGTACATTCACTCCTTGCACATGGGCAGTAATAACTGGTATTTGAGTTGGTCTAGGAGCTGTTCTCGGCTGCCCTTGTGCATTTGAAATTGGATTTTTCTTGCCAACCATTTGTGGAACCATGGAAGGTTGTGGATTGGTTGGGGCTAATGGTTTTTCTTCACCCAAATTCCTCCTTTTTGACCTTGTGTTGGCTGCAACACCTTGAGAAACTACCTGGTTCATGCCACAAAAATTATCTTCCTGCCAATTTACCAATGTGGTGTCATTTGGGGCTGATTGCTGTTGGAATGTTTCTTGTTGTTGGCTCTCACCCCCACACCAGTAGTTGTCACCATTAATTCTTGATTCAAAGCACCATTGAAGCACATGGATTGGTTATGAGGCTCATTGCATGGAAAACACCAATCATACTCCTGGGTAATGTTGTTTTGTGTTGGCACCAATGCCTTAGAGGCAGATATGGCATTTGGATTATAGGGCTGAAATGGTCTATTGGTAGGAGGCCTTGTTTGATTTATATTTGCAGCTAGATTAGGAGGCCTTTGTGGTTGGTATGGCTGCCTATTAGGCTGAGCTTGGGGTTGATAAGAAGGTCTAAAACCTTGGGCTTGTTGCCTCTTGAGAGTAACTAGCTCATTGCCTAGGTTTTGCAATTGCTTCATGACTTCTTGAAGCTCATTTGGGGCACTAGGAGATGAAGTGGAAGCTTCATTTGAACTCTGATTTCTAGGAGTGGGAGAAGGAGCCAAATTAGGTGCTTGATTGGTGTTAGGACTCTCTAAACTTAGAAACAATGGCATGGGAGGTCTAGGGGCAATTTTTCCAGCTTGGATCAAACAATTTTCAGCCCTAATGGCAATGTTATAAGCCATAGGGATAGTTATGCCTCCCATGGACTGAATCAACATAGAAATATCGAGTTTAGAGATTTGAGATAGTAGAGAAAAGCACCTTTTCGCTATTTGACCGCCACTAGAATTCTCTCCCAAGTCTTTTGGAATCTGAAGTTGAAATTGGTCAGCTATTCATTGGGAGCTCTCTTGATGGTTGTCAGCTGCTCCAAAAGAGACAAGTTGTCTCCCTTTTCTCCAAATTGCTCATTAAGTGCTATACATAGCTGATTCGAATTTGTGATATAACTAGCTCCAAGGCTCCTAAACCATTGCAATGCTTTACCCTTGAATGAAGATGCCAGTAACTTGATAGCCACTTACATCTCATTGATTTCATGGATTGCACAAAGGTTGGCAATGTCTTTAACATGATCACCTGGAGTAGTCTGATTTTCTCCAGTGAAGTAGGGAATGTTCTTCAAGGCTGCAATAGGAATTAGATGTTGTGCATTGAGGGAAAGTGGGCTGCTGCACCGTGAAGTTGACATAGGGGTTGTTTTGTGCCATTCTAATTGGTCTTAAAACCCTTGTTGACTGAATGAAAGGCCTACCAGGTGGAGGAGTTGAGAGAGTTCTATTTGGTGGAGATGGAGACCTTTGAATCCTTCTTCCTCTTTGCCTTCTTCTTGGAGATAATTGCAGGTATTCAAACAACACCTCTTCTTCTCCAACTCTTGACCTTTTGGTGACTCTTCTCATGAGTTTTCAGGCCTGCACTGCTGAAATCAATTGATTCTTCCCCTTGGAGTCACCAGATATGTAAATAATAGCTCTTTTTCAAGCAAGAAAATTACAGAAGATGCACATCAACTTTCTGCGATAAAATTGAGACCTCTAGTGTCCCATAGAGGCATGCCAAAACTATTGATGCAAAATCACAAAGACCCTCGGATGTTGATCAAATTTCTAGTTTGATCATGTTAGCATCTGTGTGATTACACAACATGGAATCCTTTCTCCAAGTGTGGGACTTGCAAAAATTAGAAAGGAATCTCCAGAGAGAGGGTCTGGTTCCTATTCCTCTATTCGAGATGCACACAAAAATGCAGAGAGTTTACCCAAAATCTAATCTAATCTTTCCAAGGAGACAGGTAAGAAGATGCATAAAAATAAACCTAAGCTAACAGAGGTGATGCACCGAGGAATGAAGAACATCTATCTTGCCAATAAACACAGACCATTCAAATGTGATGCAAGATCATGCACAGATAACAAAATTTGTAGTGAAAGACTAGGAGGATGCAAATGAACACAGAGATGGTTGAGAATCATCCACAGACATGCATTACTTGCTCCAAGGATTGATACAATACACTACAAAATGCCAAGAGGTAGAGTCACATTACATTTTCAAATGGGAGGTTCGAACTCCACAAATTTGCCCTGATAAAGAGAAGAAGGGAGGAGCAAAACAGGAAATGTTCAACCTTTAGAAAGAAGCCCCTCCTTACAATATATAGGAAGAATGAGAGAGGGAAGAGAGAGGAAATTCAGATCTACCCCAACCACTTCTAGGTTGCATTTAACTCATCTCATTATGGTAGAAGTGATGAATCCTGGTAAAATGGTAGATTGTCTAGCAGAAGAACGAACTTAACCAGCTGTGTGTTGCATTAAAGCTAGTTGTTGAAACGTCACTTCTGTCTATTATTACGTACCAAAGGTGTTTCTCAATTTTCTCACTCCAAACTGAACCAAAATTCAAGATTGACCAAGGAATCGTGTAGAGAATTTTTCCATCTTTCCATTGATATAAAGAACATGAATATCCGAGCTCTAGATCGAAAGATATGATGATCTGAAGATTTAGGGAAAAAAATAGGCCAAAACGGATATTTGAATTTTTTCTCGCGTTCTGCCACTTGGATGACACTTGTCGAACTTTGACTCATCCACGGGTTTGTTCTCTGAAAATTCCTTTCGGGCCTTTAAACTTGGACACGTGGCACGATTTTATTGGTTTGGGCCTGACGGGCGCACTTGGCAACTTTTCAACCTTCTGACATGTGGCACGTTCTGATTCGTTGGCGGCTCTTTCGGCTTTTCGCATCCCACGTGTCCCTCGCATACCTTTGGCCCGGATATCCCAAACTACGGGACAAATTCCTCCAAACCACTTGGTTCGGGCTTCCTTGTTCCTATTTATGGTGAAGACACGTGGCACATTTCCATTGGCTCTCGGTTCTTTCGGCACCGCCCTCGCATCCTTTTGGCCGGATGTCCCAATCGAAAGTCCCTGCTTCGGCCAACTGGTCGGTTCGCGTCCTCCGTGCACTTTTGTCCCAACTATCCCAAACTACCTGGGACAAATTCCTCCAAACCGCCCGATTCAGATCGACTTGCGCCAAACCGGCCGAATCTGCGTCCTTCGCGTACCTTTGTCCCGGATGCTCTAGACTCTGCGAAACAAGACTTAGGCAATTTTCTTCATTTTTCTAGCCGGTTCAGCTTTTCGCGCCCCGTGCGTCCCGATGTCCCAACTGTCCCAAATGTTATGCAGACCGCCTAGTGGCTTTTCGGCCGATTCGGGCTCCGACATCCCAACTGTCCCTAGTGTTGCCTTAGTCGATTTTCTCTGTATTTCGGCCTCAAGCCTAGCTCTTTGCAAATTTTTCACATACTTTTAAAATGTTGGGTTTTCTTCTTGGATAGGAGGGTTAGAAAGAAACCGAGGGGACCCCCAAAACATGATTTCTAGGCCTTGAATCATTCTACTTGCTTGGGACTGACAATCTGATGCATGTTATCAAAATTACCTTGGGGGGGAATTTTGGATAACAGTATGTGCCCATTTAAATTTTTTTCCTTATACAGAGGTATACACGCACCATGGATCCTCCTACAATGGGTAGTGTTATCGGCCTTATCATCTCGACCTCGTGCAACACGAACCTTTCTACGTATGCATGCTTGCCACCGGGGTAGTTGAATATTTTTTGCATCTCTCTATGCTCCCGGTCTAGACTACCTAGCTCCAGCCTCAACTTCTTTGATTTATTAAATTTTTTTACTCCCACTTGGAAGTATTGAGTAGTGAATGCAAAAGGAAGTTTGCACCAAGGGCTCCATGACTCATCTATCAGCTTGAACCTGCCCAGGTAGAAATGTTGATAAATAACAAATTTGGCTTCCCCTTCAGTGGCTGCTAGGAGTTGTTTAGGGATCCTCCACTCTACCCTGAACATGTTCCTCAGGTGCGTATACCATTTCTCTAGTCATGCCTTGTGGGGTTCCATCATTGTGTCACAGGCATACTTCTCGAATCTCTTCACGGGTGAAGGATCCTCGGCGGGTACTCCCATACAAACTTGTTTGGTACATTAGGCACTCCAATCTCCAAAAATACAATGGTCAGGAGGACATTGCTAAAGAGGATTTTATCCCCCTCCTTCATGCAACTGACAATATCCTCCATAATGTGGCGAGACAAGTTGTCTATAGTGCCTTTTGTAATTTTTTTGCAAACATGTAACCAAGGCTTATTGACCTGGGTCCATCTCTCCTGGCCATTCAACTTTGTTACTAGATGTATGGCCATTTTCATCACGAGGTCCTTGATGTCTGAAATGTCATAATACCTTGACCCCTTCTTGTAGGCATATTCGTTTATGGTCTCCTGAATTGCCTCCTTGTCACTTAGGTCATCCTCGAAGTTGTTTCCTTCACATATAAGGCCTCAAGTGAGAGATAAGATGGGGAGTGACGCATATCTTGTTCCCTGTAAAGTGGAATTAATCTTGTGTATCTCTGCAACATTAACCATTGATACAAGTGCTCTAGTTTTCGAAAATAGGACAACTCATAGAGTTGCAGTAACCCCGCCTTCTCCATTTTGACCTTAACGTCATCATCATAGATTGACAAGCCCTTTGTTGTTCGTTTACTCATGGGGTTCACTAATTCAAGTGCCATTTACTTATCTATCATGTTTGTTCAAAGTGGTTATAATCACTTACGGACACATTTCTCAGGTGGGATTCCCACTCCATACCCATCATCACTCCATCTGGGTATTGCATCTCCGCATATCATTCTTCATTTTTGTTTATGTCGGGTTCTTGCTATTTGGCCTTGGCCTTTCCCTTTCCTTTCTTAGGTGCCATTGTTGAGGTCTTATTATCACTCCAATCCCTCCTTGTTACTCTGTCCTACTTCTTCCAACCTCCAGTCTCAAATCCGTGATATAAATCTCTTGAACCCATGCCCTAGTTTGTTGAACCCTAACTAGGATCAAATTTCCACGAGACAACACCTCCTCACAACTCTTTTCACACTGTAACCCCTTCCTTCTAGTTTGTAAACTAAAACTAGCTACTCATGCTTCAATCTTACAGATCTTTCTTTACATGATCGAATCTGGAAACCCTAGTTTATAAAACTCACTCCTTTCTCTATTTCACAAAGTGAAAATGAAAGTGTCTTGACCCTTTACTTATAGTTTTTCTCTTTTTGAACATTAAATGCTACTTCACCTACCACCATACTTTTTCATTTAATGTGGCTTTTTCAAACAAAGCTTGTCTTCAGTGCTTTCACTCACATGCCTAACCTTCATGAAAACCCCTCCAACCTTCTGGCACACAACCAATCTAACATGATAGGAGACTCTTGTGAATGCATAACCCGCTTCAAGGGCACTTATTCTATCCTAATTCTTTCTCTCTCCTACCTCGTGTTGCTTAAATTCACTTTCTCCTCCTTAGTACGTGGGATCTACAAGTAGCTTTATCCTGGCACCAACCATTCTTATTCCATCTTTTCTCCTCATACATCTCTTTAAATCGGGCCATTCAATAGGGATTTTTAACACAAATTTCTTGGCACTCTAATCATGTGCTCCTTCACATTTCTCCATCCCACACTTAAAATGATGCATGGTCCTCTATGTACTCACAAATTTTCCAAAATAGCAATAAGGTTACTGGTGACCAAGGTGCAAAACAAAACAACAATGCAAAAGGGAAACACAAGAAAGGGAAGAGCATAAAGGAAAATTTTAAACTAACTGAAAAAACTACCTTATTTATAAACATCAAGAATAATTATTTATAGTAGTGCTTCATCCTACTCCTATTGAATTTTCTAGGAAACTTAATCCCATCCAACGCTTGTAACGGGCATGAACTGAATCAAGGATGTATGAGATTGTGTAATGACCCAACCAATGGACTTTCAACTTCCTAAGATGGCGAGAGAAACTTAGAATCATATAGTAACACCATCTATCCAACCTCAAACTTCTTGTTTCTAATGTGGTGATCATGCCAAGCCTTCTTCTTTTATTTTTCTGTTGTTTGGCTCCACCGCGAATGATCATCTCCCATCTAGCTTCATTAACTCATCAAATTTTTCTTGTATCACTTGTTCATCGGCTAACCCTCCTCTATGTGCTATTCATAGAGAAGGTAACATAAATTGAATTAGTAAGACTGACTTCCTACCAAACACCAAGCTGTAAAGGTGTGGATTTGTTTATCCTTTTACATGTTGTCCTGTAAGTGTACAATACTACCGATACTTTTTCATCCCAATCTTGTCTTCCGACATCAAAAATTTTGGTCGTGGTATGACTCAAGATTTTTTTAATGCTTCGTGGTTCCATTCGCTTGTGTGTGATAGGGTGTAGTCTTGTGATGACCTACCATGAACTCGATAACAGGATCCTCACGGTCTCATTCAAGAAATGTGTACCCCTATCACTAGTCAAATGCAATGGGCATCCATACCTCGTGATAATGATCTCCCAAAAGAACCTTGTTGTTGTTTCTGATATGGAATCTTTAGTCAGATCCTTTCTTTGCCCACCTTGTGAGGTAATCCATGAAAGTGATGACATAATGTGGCCTAGTCCTACATGTCGTTGGTGAAAAAGTTCCTACAAAGTCAATTGCCCATTTTTCAAAAGGCTCCATTCTAGGGATAGGGCACAAAGGTATTTCATCTCTCTTTCCTAGTTTTCCAAGGTGCTGACAATGGTCACATGCTTTACAATAGTCTCTAAAATCCTTGTACAAGGTTCCCACCACAAACATGCCATCAATATCTTACACGCGGTGGTATCACTGTATAATTCCTACCAGCACTTCCTCCATGTGCCTCCTCCATGATGGCCAGTGCTCACGCTCTAATACACACCTACACAAAACTTCATCACATCCCAACTTGTATAAGTCTCCACTAATTAATATGTAGGGCGTGACATGTATGGCCAACTATTTTTTTCTAAAGTCTTAATTCCTTCGGTGCGGTGCCACCTTTGTTTAAAAATACTACAATCCCTTATAAATCTAAGGATGTGCATCATAATATAAATAATTACATGTCTGGAATTGTTTCCTTGATACTCTACACGTCCTCCCCTGAATTAATTCTTTACAGATGATCAGGCCCATAATTGTTTTTTCTAGGATTTACTACAACGGTGAATTCAAATTATTGAAACAAAAAAACCCATCGACATATGTGCCCTTGTAGAATATGATTATTCACTAAATATTTTAATGTCATGTGGTCGATGTAAAACACAAATGGTGTTGCCAGTAGATACTATGTAAACTTGAAAAGTGCATAGATCATTGACAATGCCTCGAGCTCAGTTGTGGTATAATTCTGCTCTACTGGTGTCAGCTTCCTACTTGTAAAACATAGAGGATGATCAACAATCCCTTCACCTAGCTATGCAAGTATTGATCCAGTGAAGGTCCCTGAGGCATCTACATGGACATGAAAGGGCTTGTCCCAAGAGGAAAAACATAAAATAGGCACAATGATAAGCCTATCTTTTAATGTATCAAACACCCTCTACTACACCTCTCCCCAATGGAAGGCACTTTTATGTCTAAGAAGATCCTCTAAAGGCATGACAATCTTGTCATATCCCTTAATAGATTTCCTATAATAGCCTGTACACACAAGGAATCTGCAAGACCGCACTCAAGCTAGTAGGCTCCCTTAACCCCACAATAACTTTAACTTTAACAAGATCTACCAAGAAGCCATCCTTACATATGATATGCCCCAATAAATTCCCAAATTGTGTAGCAAACACACATTTCTTAATGTAGAGGGATATCCTCAATCGCTTACACCTTTCAAACATTAACCTTAAATTGTCTCAATGGTCTTTAACTAGACCATATATTGTCCAATCATCCAAATAGACCTAAAGAAACTTATGGATGAAGTCCTAGAATGCTTGCACCACTATGTGTGAAAAGACAACAAGTGCATTCTTCAACCCAAAGGGCATGACTGTGTATGCAAAAATTCCCCACTCAGTGGAAAAAGTTGTCTTCTCCTGGTCCTCCTTTGCAATCGAACTTGGTGGTACCCTGAAAATCCATCTGTAAAGGAATAGATTTCATGTCTAGTGAATCCTTCCAAAATTTCTTTAGTAAAGGGGTCACAAAGGATCAATGACACAAAGCGCATTCAATTCCCTATAATCCACATAGATCCTAATCCACCTATCCTTATTGATGTTGATTACCATCGGACTTATCCACTCGATTCTTACAATACCTCAATTATCCCAGGAAAGAAGCTATCATTTTGTCTATCTCCTCCTTAACCTTCACACGTAAATTGGGATTCATCTGGTAGGGCCTTTTCCTAACCGGGCGCACACCATCCTTCAGTTTTATCTTCATCTCCCCTAAATAATGGTGAACACCTTTAAGCTCATGGTACCCGTGTGGGAATAAATCCTCAAATTCGCGCAATAGTTCAATGATCTTAGATACTTCCTTCTCTCGAATACTAATATCCAATAATAGCTTCCTTAGGTTCTTATCTTAAACCGATGTTATCCTTCTTCTTCTTTAAGGGCTCATGGTAGGCACGTGCATGAGTATCTACATTGTCTACTACCTCACGCATCCCTATAGAATGGCTAACATCTAAGATTTTTTATTCCTCTCCATCAATCACATACACCAAATTTCCTTTTTCTTTTTCTAAACACGCATGCTCAAGCTGTAACTCTTCTGTTTCCTCTACTTCTTCTTCAAAGTGCACCCCCAATCTTGGTTCACCTAGTAATTCCAACAGTGTATCTTCCATCTTGCACTATCCCCAATGGTAAGGCACTTAATACCCTACAAGTCCTTATCAAGCGATGGTTTGGTACTACGATACTCAAAGGTTTGGATAAGGTCAACCACGAGATCTTGCCAATTCCTTATGCGGTGGCGTGTCTCGAATGAATATACCAATCACGTGTGTAACTTTGCAGTGTAGAATACAAATTATACACCTAGAGAGATGGTGGAAAATCTTCCATTCCTTCTCTCCGGACCCGTTCAAACTCCTAGATATGGAAAGAGGTGGGCTCCTTCCCATGGTACTCCTTGATGATGGTGGGTACATTTCTCTTAGAAAATTTGTGAGAGAGAGAAATTCTTACCTTGCACCACTCTAAAAGACTCTCATGATGTGTAGCCCACCACCAAGCTGTTGTGGCAAGCAAGACATAACTTAACATCCCCCTCCATTCCTTCTCATCCTTCTACTGAGCTTCCACCTCCTACAGAAATATCTCAGGGAAGGCTCCTCCTGAATACTTGGGCATTTCTTTTCCTCCAAGGCACCTAACCATGCATGCCTTTGTTACCTTGGTCACTGACCCTCTCAATTTTCATCCCATTAATTCATAAGTCCCATGCACCCAATTGTCACATGCCAGATTGGTGGTATCACTCACTGATTGAGAATATTCAAACTAGATAACCCCGTTAATAGGGTGTATCATCTCAGGGTCTCTGATTGAGTGCACATATATCCTGTCGAACTTCTTCCCCCAACGGTTCAATATAGGGTTCGAATTCCCATCAATAAGGGTATAATGACCCATTCCTCCTTTTTCTTGAAGCTGATGTAACCTTTGTTGAACCAAAGGTCCACATTGTTCTTGTCACACCAAGGGTGCTCAAGTAGTGCTAGGAAATGTACCGCCTCATCAAATGCTAAGACTTGAAGTCCCCAAAGTAAACTTGGTTCCCTGAAAAGTAATAGTTACATCCTTTAAGACACAAATGGGCATTACCTTAGTCTTGTTTTCCATATATAACAGATTTGAAAAAGGCTATAATGCAGATCTTCCCATCCGATGCCATGCATCCAAAGTTAGAATGTTAACCTCCATGCCTGTGTCAATGAGGATATAGTTATGGAGCCATCCATCTAAAATTGCATTCAATGTAATCTCATTTTCATAGTAAAGGCTATGAGGGGAAGTTTCACGTGTAATACTTGTCTGTCATGCTCTCCTTCGGCGCGTGGTACCTTCTCTCTCAACCATGATCCTATCAATGGAATGATATTCTCCTACCTTAGAATTTTACGCATCTCTGGACCTCATCTAGGTCATCCTTTTGCGCCTCGACCCTCCTTCCTTGTTCCTCCTTCTGGATTTCTCCTTTAGACACTTAATCTCCCCTTGTAAGCTTTGAATAATATCCATAGTGTCCTGATATATCTCCTTTTGATGCGTGGGGTCTGGATACTTTCTATGAATGACCTCCTCCCTTGAAACAAGGTTCTTCTGTCTTGGTACCTCTTTTGCACGTGTAAATTCTACCCTTGTTGTTACCAAGACAAGATCCAAACTCGCATCCCGTGCTACTCAAGGCATCCTTTGTATGTATGTCATCTTGATAATGACCATTGTAGCACCCTTTTCCTTCCATTCTGTTGATTCATATGCTCAAATAATTTGGGGCACTCATCATACTTATGCTTCTTCTCGCACCATGAGCACTTTATACAGTCCGAGCATTCATGTTTGTAATGCTCTATAGATCCACGATTGAAATAGGTTCCACCGAGAACTCACTCCTTCCTCCTCTCGTGGTTACCATGACCACATAATCCTCCTTGAAAACCTCTCCCATGCATGCATCTATCTCAGATGCTCCTCATAATGGTGATCATCACCCTTGGAACTACTTGAAATGATTTTTGGTGCACCACATGATCAATGGCCTCCTGGATTTGATCAATGAGCCTACTTGTCCGTAGTATCATGTGTTATAGAAGTGCAAATCTTACAACAACAAGATACATTTTTTCCGATTGCGCATGCTATAGCAAGGGACATCTACTTACATCATGGTCCCCATGACAAATTTTACATTATACCACCACAACATGTACTATCCTCTGGGGGAAATTATCCCTAACATTCCCCTCTATCTCACAATCTATGCACCACAAACCACTACAAGTCTCATGGGTTGAGTTCGCAAACAATTTTTCCAACTGCTTTGCAATAACAACAATTTGAGCCTCCAAGAATGGGCTAACACCGATTATCGACACTACCAATAGCCTTAGCATGTAGGGAATCTTCTAATGCCTCGAATGGGTCTGTAAAATTTTATGAGATAAGGACCTTCTAAAAGGAGTGATCAATCCTCCAACAAACCACTGCGCATGTTGTGAAGGGTGAATATCATATGATAATTTAGACAAGAGAGTTTTAAAGCATGCATCATACTCCCACTCACTCTTAGACATTCCTTATGAATCTCCGCAAAGTGCTAATACTCTTTAGCTCAAACTTAGGAATGTGGAACTCACAAGAATGCATTCTTTAAGGTAGTATAATCCACCCTTTATCGATGAGGGTCATACTTACTATTCTAGTTATGCACACACCCTTGCAACGTGGTTACAAACCGACTGCCCTTTCATTTTACGGTTGTGACACCCTTCACGTGCCATAGTAGTTCACACTTATGAACATGTTCTGTAGCATCCTCAATACCTCTATCATCAATAAAATGTAGAGACATTTCAAAGAAAACTTGTGGGGGTGGTTGGGGTCCAAATCCTCCTCCACCAGATCCTTGGTTTCCACCTATGTTTCCTCCGCCACCTTATCCACCAAGTTCACCGGGTTCGAACCACTAGATCCACCAAGCCCACCGGGTTCGAATTGGTCTTTTCAATGGTTCCCATAATTCTACTAAGATGTGTGCCTACAACTGTGACAATGCCCCACTACCAATAGTATACCCCGTGCCACTTCCAGACACGAGACCAAATGCTTATGTGCGTATACCTTTCCTAAAAATTCCTAACACTAGGTTGTCGTTTGTAGCTATAGAAGTATCAAATGAGAAATTAATCTCTTAGACGTAGAATAATCACCTCTAATGTCATCAACTAGATTAGTAATATTATCCCCCGATTTGGAAAACTAAGTGCTAGGGTCCAGTCACTAGGTGGGCTCGGATGCATGCCAAGGGTTCTTAATTCTCTGCACTGACAAAGAACTCTTAATACGAGCTGAAGGGGTTTCTCTCACACACTTGCCAAGATGGTGTCACACAAATTTCTCAGGCTCCATGTCCTCAGCGTGAACCTCAAATCCTTCCTACAACATCTTCCGCCATACATCTATCACACCTGTAACCTCGTGTTGTCTAGAAATCTCCCTTTCAGGCGCTTCACCATACTTTAGTCATCTCTCCTCCCTTTCTTTCTCCACCACAACATCTTTCATCATCCTCCACCTTAGCTTCCTTTCCCAAGACTCAAAATGGTTTAGCCAGCAATTGGGAAAGCCTCTAAACTCATGGTAATCATCAATATCTTCAAAGCCAAAGGTAAAGCACATAAAAATGATCCTCTGGGCTCCCTTAGAAACTCAAACTTAGTAACCTCCAAACAATAATATGTGGAAATGGCATACTCTGGAGTGTAGCTAGCCAATACTCCTTTTCTCCAATGATCCACAACATGGTTCCACATCAGATATGCATCATGTAGCCTTTGGAACTCTTCTTAGGTCCACACATGCAATCTATAACACCAACTTGATCTATATGCATAGGATAAGAGCCATTCTTATAGTTCCACAGGGAAACAATAGAAAAATGTTTCATACAAATCATGGTAGAGATTCTCTTCTACCCATCTATGTGCATTAAACTTAGGTCCAGTGTTGAATCTCTGAGAAAATTCATCCTCCATGCTCTTGAACCATGATTCAACATTTTCCAATGCTAACCACTCATTCATTACTCATTACATAGATTATTATGTATGTTAAATCACCCTATAACTTCAAAAAGAGGTCCCGGCAATAGAACCAATATGTAGTCACTTTTACTCCTATCACAAAATAAAGGAACCCCATATGCACCGGCCTATCACCCAACAAAAGCTGAGCACTCACCCGAGGCACACGTAGGCACCAAGTCTCTCTTTTATATGAGTTTAGTGGGAAACATCATCTATGATTAGTTTAAGAGATTTTAGAAGGGAATTTTAAGACATACAAGAACCATAGGGCTCAGAATGGCCTCTAGATCCTTGCAGTCACTTCAGACCAAGTGTTTACCAGAATCCATAACACGTATTGCAACAAAAATAAACATACAAGCATTCATACTTAGCATGAAAGGAAAGAGAATTCATAAGAGAGAAACATGCATCAGAATCATTCATATTCATGTATATATTATGATAGGTAACCTTATTACATCCATGAAACCATTACAGAGTGTTGCAAAGAAGCAGAACATAGTCATGCATTACACTGGACTTAATGTAACTAAGCTACCCAAAAGAAAATTTACAACCCCTAGGCCTAATGAATTCTCTCCCAAATGACAGGGTCTTCGCAACATTTTTGTAGAGATCCACTCACTCCCTAGGTGTCTATATGGATACTTGTATGTATATCTCCATATTTATATCCCTCTATGTCTATATGTCCATGTATCTATGTATATCTCTGTCTCTATAGGCACTTGTATTTATAGCTTTCCTGGACTACCAACCCATCTTCTAGTGCCCTCGGATCTAGTACCGTGTCTCTCGAATGTGGTCCTCCATGTGAGCATGCTCCTCTAGGCGAGCTCTCCACCTTATTTCATGATGTTCTTATAGAAGATTCCATCGCAAGTATGCTCCATCCTAGGCCAACCTGTCGCCAAGCTAACATCTTATCCACACATAACCGGGTCATGCTTTTCATGTGTTCTACTCTAGACATCCAAAATGACTAAGTCCCGATCCTTTCATGCATCACACATGCTACATGCTTCCTTATACCCTTATCTTGTGCACTTTTTCCTTACGCGCCATTCTATAACTGGGACCTTGTGTGCCTACACACCTTCATACTTGGCCAATATTCCAGGGGTCCAACATCACCCCACACTATGCCTATTCTCCGTATATGGAAACAATCTACTTAGCCAAGAATGTAGTCTTCCTTAAAGAACCAAGGTGTATTATTACATTTTGTACAAGAATAAAGGAATGAAATAATAGGGTAAGAATGAAGAATGCGGGGGGCATCAATTTAGCAAGCTAGGAAAATACCTCCGTAAGTCGCCTCAAGTTTTTTCCAAATATTGACCTCACTATGTGCCTTTTGAAAGAGATCAATGATCGGGATACTCACTCACCTCGTCAAAACCGAGGTCAATTTACTAGGTTCCTAAGGCATCAATGATATTCTCTATTTCCTTACCTAGGTCTTTGAGCATGTCCATCCTCCGGTAATCTAAGGATATATTTCTTTCAAGCATGCCTTGATTGGGCTTCTTAAAGTTTCAATCACCTCGATTTGTTTTCCACTTCAGCAAGAGCCTTATCCTCTCTCGATCTATTTCCTTTGTTCTTCTCTTGGAATTCCTTTAGCTCTACTTCAAGTGTGGTGATCAAATAGCTTGCTACCTTATCCCTATCTACGTAGGTATGATATGCAGCCTCGTAAGATTGGGTAACAACTTTAACTTCCGTGACCACCTGGTTGTACTTTGCAACAAGTGCTACTACCTTTAACCTATCCTCCTCCTTTAAGCACGTGGACACTTCTTCTACAGACTCTAGGGCCAAAGGTCATCTCTCCATAGTGAGGATGCATGTTAGATATTCTATACATTCTAGAAGGGATGAGTAATTCGTAGGTAAAAGAGATGGTACCCTTGATAGATTCCATCTTCTTGTACACTTCCTGCACCTTTTTCTTCTCTTCCTTTAACTTGTGCCTTAGCTGTGCATTGATCAGCTCTTCCTACTTCAAGCTTTAGGTCTTCTCTACCATCTCCTCTTGTTTCTTCCCTAGTTTCTCCTCCAAGTACTCTTATTATGTCATTGTGTGCAAAGATCCTAGCCTCTGTCTTGACCGCGAACTTGTTTAGCATGTTACAAACTTGCTCATCCGAGAGTTCTTAGGAAATCACCAAGGGATTGGCTCCCTTATAATCTTGTACTATGATGATTTCTCCTTGGTATAATTCAAATTATAGCTCATCAATTTCAGACTCAAACACCCATGTGGTTACAATGACTATTTGTAGAGATATACATAGAAGCTAAAGAAGTATTTCTATTCTATGTGATGGTCAAAGTTATATTACTCTTGATTAAGAATCCAGTTCAACATTAGAGGAAAAATAACATTGAGATACATATATTCTTCACCCGTGAGAAGGTACAGAGTGATGAGATAAATATCAAGTTCAAGTTGGATCAAGAGCAGGTTGTTGACATCTTCACAAAGTCCCCGAGTTTTGTAAAGTTTTGTCACTTTCGTGAAAAGTTTGGATTGTCAGAGTTTGCATTGAGGGGGAGTGTGCATGACAATGTCACCACCTAATAGAACTGGGTTTTTGTAAAAATACCTTTGGTCATGTATACCTCCTCAGCTTCTTTTTTAGAAATAAATTTAGAAAGATCTCAAAGGCAGTCTTCATTAAACTCTTTAGTGCTATTGAGTTTACTAGTAAACATATAGTACAAGTATATTATTAAGGAGGTCCTTGGATGTAAAAGGCTCCTATATGCTTGGGTTCAATAACCTTTTATGAGAACCTGTGAGAACATGTAGAACTTACAAATCATACTTAGCCACTGATCATGGGATGATCTATTTGTACTGAAAGGTAATTTGAGTATCATAAAGGTGTTATAATTCCTTCAACCGATATACTAGCCTAAAACCTTTATGGTTTAAGGATTGTAAATCATGTAGTGTACCACAGGGCAGGTAATCTATTGGCATATGTTATGTTATCCCACTTAACATTAAGGGGAGTTTTGGAACATAATGATTAAGTGGTCTGGCCAACCCTTAATGTATATGGGTCCATCACTAATATATAGGTTAATATTTAATAATATAAAATATTTATATTTCTATTATTAAATATGCTAACCTAGGTATATAATTTAGGTTAAATATTTAATATCATGAAATTATTATATTTCTAATATTAAATATTATAAACCTAGTTATATGTGTCAACCATTTTAGGTTGAAAAGATAGGTTGGGAGACATACCCGATCACCTTATATAAAAAGGACTTTAGGTCCTCATTTGATATATTCAGGAAATATATCAAAGGTGTACAAATCAAGTGATTTGGTTTCACCCTTGGTAAATAGGGTTTTAAAGGAGGAGGTGATCTTACTTTGGATGTAAAATAAGTTTTTACGAATTAAAAGGTTATTACAAAAGTGGTTTTTACACTATTGGGGTTTTCCACTATAAATACTTTGTCACATGTGTTATTTATTTCCTATAAGTATTTCCTTATTTACTTATGTTATAATGTAATATTTATTTAAATATTTATTGTAACATTATGTAATATGTAAGTTGATTAAATCTATATTTATTATAACCCTCAAATTCTAGCAGTCTATTAGGTTGGGTTTGAGGCTAATATGATCTAAAATTTTGAGCTTTTCGCCTCCTAAGTGTCACCAACTCATTACCCAAATTCTGTATTTTCTTCATGAATTCTTATAGCTCATTTGAGGTACTTTGGAATATGAAGTATAAGTTTCAGTTGAATTTTTATTTCTTGGAGTGGGAATGGGAGCTAATGTGGGTGCTTGACTAGCTCTTGGAGCTCCTAGTTCTGGATATTGAGGAATTGGTGGCCTCGATACAAGTTTACCAACCTTAATTAAACAATTTTCAGCTCTAATGGAAATGTTATAGACTACAAGTAAGGTTACACCTCCCATGTATTGAATCATTATAGAAATATCAGAATTTAAATCTTTAAGAAAGTATAGGAAAGCACCTTTAGCTTTTGGTCTCACGGCCAATGGAATCCTATCCCATGTCCTTTGAAATATGAAGTTGAAATCTATCAACTATTCATTAGGAGCCCTCTTAATTGTTATCAATTGTTCCAATAAAGATAGGTTATCCCCTTTTCTTCAAATTGATTGTGAAGGGTTGTGCACAAATGGTCCCAATTTTGGATTGACCCTATTGTTAGACTTATGAACCATTGTAGAGCTTTACCTTTAAATGAAGATGCTAACAATTTAACAACAATGTCCATTTTTGTAATTTCATGAATTACACAGACATTTGCAATATCTTGGATGTGGTCAATCAGATTTGTCTGGTTCTCTCCATTGAAATATGGAATGTTCTTCAATGTTGCAACTGGAACTAGATTCTCGTGCACTAAGAGCAGGTGGGATGCTTTGCCGGTGAAATTGACATAAGGATTTGGTTGTGCCATCCTAATTAGTCGAAGAACTCTAGTTGATTGATTGAAAGGCCTATGAAGTGGTGCTATTGAAAAGTTCTCGTTTAGTGGAGATGGAGACCTTTGAGATCTTCTTGCTCTTCTTATTCTTTCTGGGGATAAATGTAGATAGATGAATAATCCTTCTTCTCTATTTCTTAACCTTGTTTGGATTCTTCTCATGAATCTACCAAGCTTGGACCACTAGAACTAGAGGATTCTACCTCTTTTGGAATTGCTAGATGTGCAATTCAAAGCTTCTCACAAGACGGAGACTTACAACAAGTGCAAATCAATCTTGTTGTAATTAAAATGAAGACCTCTTTTTCCCACCGAGTGTGCCAAAACTATTAGTTCAAAATCAAAACACCCCTAAATGTTTATAACTCGATGGGTTAATACTCTCAGTGTGATTCCATAACATGGAGATTTTCCCAAAGTGTGGGACTTTGCAATTAGGAAAGATATTCAGATGAAGGCTTTTTCCTATTCCTCTATTTAGGTGCACACATAAAAATTACAGAGGATTTATTCTAAAATCTATTCTAACTTGCCAAAGAGACATGGTTAAGAAGATGCAAGAAATTAAACCTAAACTAACAAAGTTGACGTACTAAAGGAATGCTAAACACTATCTTTGTTATTAACAAAAGACCATTAAAATGTAATACAACAACCATGCACTAACCAATATTGTAATAAAATATCAGATAAAGGAAATGAACACAAGAGAGGGTTGAAATCATCCACAGACATGTATTATTGCTTCACAAATTGATACAAAACATTATAATGGCCAAGAGGCAAAAACTTGCATTACAGTCTTAATGGAAGGTTCAAACTCCATGAATTCATCTATAGACCTAGAGAAGAAGGGAGGGTGCAAAACCAAAATGTCCAACCCTTTACAATGAGCCAAGATCTTACCTTTATAGATGAAGCAAAGAGAGGAGAAGAAAAGGAGGTGGGAAATCTGATTTGGAAGCTCACCACCAACCATCAATGCCCCTACAAATCTTCCTACAATCTATCAAGTTTGGCTCTCCATGTTTGTTTGGCATGTTGAAGAAGGAAGAATGGTAGATCAAATCAAATCTGATCTGGTGAAGCGATCGGATCACATATTAATGGCATGAAATACGTTTTCTATATTCTCACCCACCAAATCTTGCTGAAAATAATATTTTATGCTTTCATGGTATAGAGGAGGTTGATATCTTTCCAACGGTACCAAATTTGTTGAATTTTGAGCACTAGATTGAAAGTTATGCCCATTTGAATATTTGAATCGAATCCGTACAAAAATGGTGAAAAAACCAAGTTTTGCAAAAGGGATCCGTGGCCCGAAATTCACTTTTGTGCCTTTTGTGAAAAAATGAAAAATTATAAAAACCTCCCACAGCCCCATAACCATGAAATTCACTTTTTCCCAAAAACTCT
Source organism: Taxus wallichiana var. yunnanensis (assembly GCA_018340775.1). NCBI lineage: Eukaryota > Viridiplantae > Streptophyta > Pinopsida > Cupressales > Taxaceae > Taxus > Taxus wallichiana. Next base: position 386,827,033 of record CM031236.1, read on the forward strand.
ATGGGCCCAAAATTTAAATTGCACCTTTTGCACAAAAATTGCAAAAGTGCAAAAGTTTCCCTCAACCCCGCGGCTCTGTAACTTTGTAACCTTTGATTTGAAAAAGTCTTCATTAGGCCCATGTGATATAAAATGTAAACTACACCCTTTTTGGAAAAGAGGAAAAATTTTAAAATCCTCCGTGGCTTGTGCCCCCAAAATTTCACTTTTGGTGAAAAGATCCCTCAAGCTCAAAAGTTTCCTTTGCAAGAAAAATCCACAACCCTGCAACATTGCGACTTTAAACTTGGAAAAAAAAACCTCCATGGGCTCATGGGTCTACACTTGAAAACTCCTCCATTTTGTAAAAAGTTGCAAAAGTTCCAAAATGCCCCGCAAACCCACTGACCTGAATTTACACTTGGGAAAAATTTCCTCCACAGCCCCGCATATTCACTTAGCAAAAGAAATCATCCCTGGGCTTGCGGACCTGCAATTGTAACTTGTGCCTTTTGCACAAAAGAAAATGCAAAATGCCAACATACCTCCGGCTGACCTGCAACCACAATTTTCCCTTTTGACAAAAAGTCTTCCCCAGGCCCGCAAGTCTACATTTGGCAAAAAATCCTTCCTAGGCTTTCCCAAACTAGTTACTTGCAAGATATGAAGAGTTAGAAGGACTTCCTTACATTTTCAGAAAGGGCAAGAAATTTTCTATCTGATGAAGATGTTTTGACGAAACCCTAAGTGTTTAAAATATATAAAAAAATTAGATTGAAGCAAAAAGGGGGAAAACGGGGTTAGTTGACTAAAAAATAAGAGTGAGTTTATTTTAGAGAACAAGACTGTTTATTTCATTTTTATTTTATGTGTTTTGAGTTGTGAGGATGATTCATCACTTCTTCTTCTCTTTCAAACTCCACCATCATAGCCGGTGTATTCTGGTTTTTTGAGTGTGATAGGACATATTTTTTCCATACACAACTTTTGTGTTGTCTTATTTTGACTTAATTCATTTCAAAATTTAAGAATTTCTTCATCTTCTCAAAGATCTCGATGAATCGACATCACTCCAACAATCGTAATTGAGTCCATCATCATACCAACACTAGTTAATCGACCACCATCAATTTCTCTACTTTTTTTTATTCTCATCAAAACAACATTCTCTTCTTACATACCAACTTTTTGTGTTCTAATTATTTCAATACACTTATTTCTAAGTCTCTATCACCCTTAACAGGACCCAATTATACCCTTTTTAGACCTTTCTTATTTAGATTTCAATTTTTTTGGTTATCCACAGTAACTCGTATCGGTGCAAAGAACCAAAGATCAGTCTTCTAGCCTAAACGGCACCGATTAATCGACTTGTATTGTTATCTATGTTTTTATTTTTATTAGAAAAAACAACCTATTTCTATTCTCTAGACTTCATCAAACATCTTTTTCTCGAACACTCGCGTTTTGCAGAGAATATAATACCTCTTTTCCACCTTTTATATATTTTGGACTTGCACATGGAGTGAGCCCTTGCTTTTCATGCTAGTTGTGTACCCTTTCCTACTATCCCTTGAATTCCCTTCATCTCATCTCTGATGGATCCTAATATCATACTTGACAAGAATTTTTCTAAATTCCTTAATCAAAACCTCTTCACCATGTAGCATTATCTTACCACCTCCTCCACCCATGATTCATCAAGCCATCCTATATTTTGGATGCCTACCTCTATGCATACTTTCATGATACCTACTTCTACCATATCCACCGCATCCGGTAATGTCGATGTAGCTACCTAATCTACTATGGCATGGCCTACCTCGACCTCATAACATGTTATTTCCCAATTGATCTCTACACCTTCAACATATGCCATTCCCTTGATACTTTTTGTTCCTTCGACTTCTACCACACCCCTTTTTATGGTTCTTCATACAGATCCCCTTCATTATCAAAACCTTACATATCTCGTGTCTACGTAACCACCAAAGTGGTGTCAACATCCTATACCTCCTTTCAGAATTTGGTCCTTTCTATAACCCAAACTAATCTTCCAATCACCACAAGGGTATTTACACAAGTTCCTCCTACTTATACCCTAGCCCAATAACTTCCCATCTCCTCCACTTCTTATTCACAGGACATACCTTCACCATCTATTCCCTCTTACATAACCCCATCTTAGTTTTTATTCAACACCACCATACACTAGTGTGCCATTTATTACTTATTCATCTTATCCACCCCATTATACCATAAGGGTGCTCCTCAATATAATACTACAATGGATTTTATAAAGATGATGATGGATAAGATATAAAACCTCAAAGCATTTGTTTCGGATCTCGTAATGCCTTGACTTGTGATGAAATCTATAATGATCCTATTCATAAGTTTATACCCATTCACCCTTATCGCACACATTGGGAGTTTCCTAAGTTTAATATATTTAATAGCAAGGAAGACCCTCAATAATATTTGTGATCATTAAAAAATGTATGTTATTTAATCATCCATAACGATGCCTTGCTCCTTAGGACTTTCCCCATGTACTTGATAGGACCTTATCTATATTGGTACATTTATTTTCCTAGGAACTTAGTCTTCTCTTTTAATCAGTTTTCCTAGGCGTTCCTTGATTAATTCTCCATAAATATATCTAAAAAGGTATCCATGATTGATTTATACTCTATTCATCATTATGATGATGATTTTATCAATTACTTTGTCACACGTTGGTAGGGGATCATTAATAAACCCACCTTTCAAATTCCGTAACCCGAGATGATAGAGGTTTTCACTAGGGCTTGTGTGGGGCAAACTTATCCAACTATTGAGCTACAAACATTTTGAACATTTTATGAGGCATTCACCCATGGCTCGAAAGCTAGAGATTTATGTCCTTAAAGAAGAAAATATTATGTTGCACAACAAAAGTGCTTCGCTTAAATCGAATGACTCTTCGTCTTCTTCTAAAACACCAAATAATCATTCCAAAATCATTATAATGAAAAAGGATCTGCCAATGTGGTGATCCTGAAAGTTGGCCCCTCTCATCCATCAAACCAACCAAAACCTCCTCCTAATTTGTCCCATATTCAGAATTTCCAATACAAGTATGAACTGGAATGTTATACCCCCATAGGATAACCTTAATCCTCTATGTTGGAAAAGATTTTAAAAGTGGGATCCATCACCTTTCCACCTGTCAAACCACATACTGGTTTTGACCCTTCTCATCCTGTACCCACATGGTATAAGGAGAGTGAATACTATAATTATCACCGCGTCGGGGATATCATGACAACAATTATAAAACCTTCAAGAACATTGTCCAGGAAATTTTAGATAATGGAGATCTCGTCTTGGAAAACCTTCATGTATTTAAGAAATTTTTTCCAAACCATACCCCTTCATCAAACCAGGATGGTTAGACCTCTAGCAATGAAACTAATGTTCATGAGGTTCATGTCATCTTCGACATAGTACCTATCCCTTCTTCTCAGTTTCCTCCCATCCCATCTATTGAGGAAATTCTTACACGAGCTCCTCTACCCATGGAGGATCCTATTTCACCTACTCTATCCATGAAGGAGATTATTTCAACTAATCCTCTACCCATGGAAGATACTACCTCACCCACTCCTCTACACATAGAGGAGTTGATCCTACCCACTTTTTACCTACCAAGTAGCCTACGTCACCTAATCCTTCATCTATAAAGGATCTTACCCCACTTATCCTCCACATATTGAGGATCTCACACTACCCATGCTTATACACATGGAAGAGCCTCTCTTATCCTCTTCTCTACCTAAGGAAGAGTCTACACCACATACCTTTGTAAGTGATGCTTTTCCCACGGTCTTCCAAGATCAACTCAACCTTCTTGCATCACTTCTACATATAGATTAAGAAGCCAAAACCTCCCTACCTCACAGACCTTAGAATTCTTCACAGGGATTAGCACCAAGTCATTGTCATCTTCCTCTACCTCGACACCATTCGCTCATTTGGTTGATTTCTTAGAATATGTTGATTACTACACACTTTGGGGGTGCCTTCGAATACCATTATCCACCCAAATACATATGTTTTCCCCAAATACTTCAACTATATATCCTAAAGTATTCACAAAAAAAACATCTATAGCACCGAGTCAATCATATCAGCATTTTATTCATTAGTGTTTCCTTTACCCCAACCTTCACTTACACCCAAACCTCCATCCACACCTAAAACATCACCTACACCTAAACATATTGCTAAATTGGGGTTCTTGTCGATGCCTAGTAAATTCCAGCCCCTTGGAAGATAGATTTTACCACTTATTCAAAAACTTCCACCAAGTTTATTTCCAAACCTAATTGGAAGACCTAACATCTTAAGCCTTGCACCCCGTTTCTCCCACACCTTCATATTCACCTTCGCATCTTCCATAAATATTAGGCCCATGTCCATTGACATTGGTCAAGATACCTATGTCCTAATGAAAAATTAAAGTGAGGTAAACAAAACCCTCACCTCGATATTATATTCTACATGCGCCTTCATCATCTTCCATGCCTTTACGTTCTCTTTTACCTACATTTTATGTATTACCCTAACCCAAGATCTTACCCATACCTCCATTATCATTATTGGTCATCAAAATTTCACCCACATCTTGGATCTAGAAGATCTGAGATGTTTGAGACCATAATGGAACCATCCCCAAGTTATGGAACCTTGCGCATTTGAGAAGGATCTCCGGAGAAGGCCGATTGCTCTACTTAGCTTTAATAGTACTTCTACTCCTAATGTTGAAAGAAAATCCTAGACTAAACATGCCAAGGACTAGGGATAAATGGATGTATAGAAAGGGAAATCCTGAGCTAATGAAGGTGATAGCACCGGGGAAAGAGTCGATCTCTCTCCACGAGTGGTAAAGGAAACTGATATATCTTAGGAAAATAGGCGTATGATACACACCACGATCAACATGTGTGCTCATCCTTCGAGTTTGTTCAACACATGAACATGAGGTTGCGAGCAGGAATATGCACAACATGCCGAAAATGTAGATAGAGAGGCGAGATGCAATAAAGTGAGAAAGGGAAGACAATATTTCCACAAAATAATATTTTATTTCTTAAGGGATGTACAATCATTTACATTCACAGAAGGAGGCAAGAATACATTGTAGAGACCATGCCATGGTTTGAGACCCATGGGAAGTCGACCACCATTTTGGCATGGTGCCATTCCAACAAAGAGGAATGTATTTTACAAAGAATAACTCGCTAATCATAGAAGAAAAAGGGGAGAGGAGAAGGAGAAAGAGAGGGAAACTTGGGTTTAAATCTATTTTTGTACAAATGTGCAATAGGGAAATTGACAATTTCCAAGCACAACAACTATACCCATGTGCCAAAATTTTCATGTTCTATAATTCCCAAGTACACCAAGTCCACCAAAGTAAGTCCGGTGACCCTCCATAACACTTTATCTCATCCCCTATGTGATTTAGGAAAGTCAAATGAATCCCTTAGGTGATTTTAGGAAGTTCTAGAAAGATGCTATCTTCTAGTAATAGTGGGAAGGGCTATCACTCGACCTTCCTAGGAATGGATAAACCACCCTAGAGTGGAATGAAGGGAAACATTAAACATGGAGGTTAATTAAAGTCCTTAAAACTAGGGTTCACAAGCCTAGGTAGTACATATGCCTAAAAGAATTGATGGGCTTTAGAATAATATTATGCGATCTCTAGGTGGATTTAGATATAAAAAAATCTCCGAAAAGAGGATTTCAAGACCTACATGATGGTGAAATAATATTTTTCACAAAACCTTGTTGCATAAGTTTTGCAGGTAGTTTTTCTCAAGCACAAGTGGATTCTCAAATAAAGAAACCACTTTTCACGGATCAAATGTATGAATAAAGATATGAGAACCCCACCATTGGATTAAAAATTCCATTCCCATTCATGATCATATAAAATTTCACCAATAAATTACACCGGGAGATCGGGTTATCATCATTCCAAGTTACCCTCTTGAAGGTAGTTCAGGAGTTTGTAAATTTTTGGGAGGACATGTGTTATCATCAAGAGTCTAGCGGGATTTCATGACCCCGACGTCCCCGAGGTCGGGTAAAAAACCTTGGAAAATTTCTCCCAACACCCATGTGACCTATAAGACCCTCATGTGACCTTCATACTTGATAATTCAACCCCCAGGTGTATTTTTGGAGCTCAAATCCCTTGTTGTCAGATCGAGGACACGTGTAAGGTCCAAGACCAGTGTGGAATCTAATTTCCCTCACTTCCCTAAGGTTAGGGATAGAAGATAGTGAAAAATTCACCCAACCCCTATAGGAGTCTTTTAGTCATCCACTTGGCTAACTTTCAGCCCCAATGCTTTAAAGAATATTTTCTCACCTCAATTCACTATCGTCGGATCAAGGACACATGTTGTACTCTTGAAAACTATGGAATTTGATGTCCCTCATGTCCCTGAAGTTAGGGATATAAAGAAATGAAAAATGCACCCATCCTTCTCCCTTCATGATTTCAAAAATTAAAAATCTAATTGCCACTTCACTTGCTTCCAACGCTTCTAGCCGCTTCCACTCTCATGCACGAGATATTGGCATTCTTTCTCTATAAATTCTCATCCATCATTCCATCATTTCAAAAATTTGAACCAGAAATACCACAAAGGTAATTACCTTCCACTCCATGAAATCAAGTAGGTCCCAGAAGGAAATTTGAGCAAACATAGAAGGAGAGGCACATAACAAAGAAGGAGAAATTAGAGGATACTTTGTGGCCATGAAAAAAAAAGTTGAAGAAATATCCCAAACGGATGTGTGAAAAAAAAATCTATATTTTTTTGTTAATTCATATACCAGAGGCCATCAATAATACACCTTCAAACTCTCCTCTCATGCAATAGAGCATCCAAAGTGAAGAAATCCCACTTCTAGCTCAATGAAGAAAAACATAATTTCCTCAAACCATTGGGTGAAACGAAGTAAAATTGCACGTGAAACATTAGAAGAAAAAAATCACATCAAAAATATAATATTTTTCACAAATGGAGGATAAAACTAGACCTACAATTTTTAGGTCCATTAATGGCTGCTACATCTAGAAGCACTACTGGGCCCAAAATTTGAAACTTTAAAATCTCCTAGACCATAAAGCGGTCGGGCCTGAAATTTCAGAGGGGTCATATTGGAAAAAAAAACATATAAAAAAACTTTGTTCCATGTCAATCCAACCTCCATAATCCCACTTTAAAAATAACAGGTCTATTGTATAGGGACTTCTATTTTGGAAAAGTCATCAAAAGAAGAACCTATAAAGGAGACAAGTGACATTGAAGATGCCTTGCACGGTGAGAACTCACCAAAATGAACATTTTGGAACTTACTAAAAATATTAAGAGGGCACATGAGCACCTACTAAAAATTTAAATTTGATCCAAAAGGAATGAGGAACATAAGGAGAAAGATGAAAATAGATCCGCAACATCCAGTTGAAGATCGGGAACTTGATTTTTCACACTTACTAGAAATAGTAAGTTGTTTTTTCTAGGCTAAACATGAAGTCAAATTGGATGGGTCAGAATCTGACATAACCCTTTTCCTGCGAGTATGACGTGGAAGACAACAATGTCTTTTACATGGACCTGAATGACCTTAATAATCGCATGGCCTCCAAGGACTAAAAGAAGATTGAATACTAGATATTCACAAGTGGCTTATTTTCTACTATAGGAGACCCAAAGTTGTCCATGCAGAGTCTCCGATTAGTCCTAGATTTCTCTTTCGACTACAATCCCAAGACACAAACTATCCAAGCTGACAACAATACAATGATGGTTTTCATTAGCCTTAGTACCATTTCACTCTCTTTGCGAGATACCGAAATCCCCCTGACATGATCGTCATATGAAAAGATAGGGCATCACCTAATTGGGAAACAATGGATTCATATGTCCAAGGAGTAGTGCTTGAATCATGGTTGAAAATAGGAAGAAAGCCTTCTAGGATACCCAAGAATATTCCAAGGTGTGAGTTCTGAGAAGGGTATTTTGATGTCATCACTCTCCTTAGTAGAGTTATGGGTGAAGAAATCATGAGATACTTCCAGGATTGGATGGACATTTTCATCCTAACATTGACTGAAGGAAAATAGAGGATTGGTCGAGAGGCGAGATCATCAAAAAAATCTCCATCTGCAACTACTCCAAGTGCCCATGATAAGGAAGTTCCACATGACTTCTTACCTAGTTTATCTCCTTACAAGATCGAGATCATTCAAAGGATTGGATCTCACGCAGAACATTGCTTCCAAGGTGCTTACATTCAAGAAACTTCCATAGTTGGTAATGGAGGAGAGAAAAAAACATTTCTCTCACGTGAAAAATGCATTCCAAAGATTACAAGGGGTTCTTGAATCTAGAATATCACCATAAGAATCATTCCGATCAAGGAATACATCTAGTACTTTATATAATTCTTAACCTTCTCCTACATACTAGTCAATGGCTACAATCAAGCTCCGCTCGGACTACCTAAATACCTTAGTGACCAGATTGTATTGTTTGAGATCTGTAGGAAGATCACTCAAGTGAATAAAAATCTTAGAAGTAGGAGAAAGAAGTTAATTTCATTCCCTATATCTCTAGGGGTGTTCATGTGTAAAATCTCAAATGATGCATCTCACCTAGAGGCTGCTTTCACACATCTAACTTTACATTCCTACATTGTTTCAGGCCCAACTTTGACATCCAAGAATATCTTGACTTGTTTTATGTCCCATAATTGCAACATGAGCCATAAGTCGAGGAATACTAGGCTAAGTGTATTGACTAGGTCTAAGTACGTGAAAAGTATCACACGAGGATGACAATCAACAAGATGAAGAAATTCAAGTTCTATTAGTATGAAGACATCTTGCATGATGATGGGACAAAAATGTATGATCTTGAGTATGCAGTCAGTCAAGATGTCCCCAATGCCCCAAATCAACTCGATACGTTCAAGAATCAAGAGATATATTGGAGTGGACTGAAAATGTGGTGACGAGAATGAGGAATTGGTTTCAAAAGAAGAGGACTATGCCCATTCGGTCATGAGGAATTTCATCAAGCCATAAGCAAGATTCACATCATTTATATTTAAAAGTGGTGGAGGTGACTTCAAGATCTAAACACTGGAGTGAGTTTAAAAGGAAGGCCACTTAAATTGGAAACTTCTTCCCATGAGAAGACACGTAAGAAAGTCAGGGTAGAGGAAGGCTCATTGGTATCGCTATAGGAGGAAAACTTTATCTTAGCAATGCAAATACAAAATATAGCAGCAGAAAAACATGCAAATGAGGACTAAAAGGATCATGATTACATTATAAAATACCATAGGAGGTCTCTCCTCTTGTTAACATGAACACCCCTCTCATTCATGACTTTCCTCCTTCTTGAGAACAAATAATGGTTGTTGCACCCATCGTTGAGCCCGAATCGAGTGAAATGTTTTTGTGGATGTGGAAAAATGTCATCCCCGATGCTCGTATTATCTGATACAATAAGTAGTATCCCCGATCTATTTATGATTGTGTCATTAGCTAAATAAAAAGGTCAAGAAAGATTACACATACAACCTCATGATTCTATAGTGGGGAGACAGGTAATCAGTACATTGAAGTATCTTGGCCAAAGGTAATCAAGCCAGTGGATGAGATGACACTGGTCAACTATGAGATGGGCATGATTCAATTATGACCAGCTACTCATGAGGGATATTTGCACATATATCAACAATCTTCTTTTCACATGGTGATAAGGAATAAACAATATAAAGAGAAGATTGAGGTACTAGAGTAATAAGTACAAACTCTTTTTATCTTATGTGTAACACCCTGGGGAACCAAGCATTGCAACACTTCCTATTGAGAATGTGGTGCCCATCAGTAGCTTTGATCCATAATCCATTAGAAGAACACATGAGCTAATGATGCAAGGGAAAGAAAATAATGAATGAATCAAGTCAATCTCCAAAAAGGGAAGCCAACACTCCAATAATAATTCAATCTCTTTGCATACATGTGTGCAACAGCCAACACAACATGAGCAATCAAAGAGGATGTGGACAAAGAAAGAGAGTACTAGGAACCTGCGGGAAAAGTAGTAAGTGAGATGAGTAATGCCCATCATCTGGAGTTTATCGACAAGAAATTTTTTGAAACTCCTACAAAATACTTGACATGTTTATGGGTGAGAACCTTGGAAGTCAGGTTTGAGGAAATGAATCAAGATTTCAAAGGGCTAGGGGTTAAAGAAGAAAAAACATACAAGCTGCAGGATAGTATAAATCGAAAGTTTAGAAACTTGGAGTATCTGAAATGAGTGAACACACAACTATTGATGAGTTGATTGGCCCTTTTGAATAATATTTAAAGAAAGGGGTGGGAAACCCATTTTAATTCACTAAGTATACTTTCTACTTCCTCTCGAGATATCTAAGTCTCCATTTTACTTATAGCAAAAAATCACTCATCATGGTTCAGATTTGCAAGGACATCAATAGTGTAATCGATGGATGGACCGAAACCTTGAGTTGCATTCACATCCCTCATGCTGACAAAGTAGAACTTACAGTGGATCATTTCAATGAGGATCTTGGAAAGATAGAAGTCTTCTCAGGAATGCAAAGTGGAGAGTAGTTAGAGAGTAGAGCCAAGCCCACCACAACAACTCATTCTTCCGCATAATTCTTCTTCTTCTTCTCTTCTTGCTCAACACTCTCTCTCATCAATGTTATATTTTAACGTTGTGGTTTGCACTTTTAATATTACTTTAAGTGAATTTAGAAACATAATGTAAAATTTAAGTTTCCTTGATTTTATAAAAGGGACTTAAATATTTAAGTGGAATATGAACAATCTAAAGTCAAATTAAAGTATTTGAAAAGTCACTAGGAAGATGAAGAGTTGCATCCTCTTCTATAAATTGTAACTAACTCCTCATTTGATGGTCTTCTTAGACAACTTCTAAAATATTCTTTAAATTCTTAGATATTAGAGCTATTTTTTGTGAATTCATGATAGAGATATCAATGTGAAGAGAGCAAAGAGATAGAAAATATCTTTTATTTTTCCATACTCAAAATGTCTTCCATTTCTCTGATATGTACAATTTCTACTTGAGCTTCAATACAGAAAGAAGGAATTTGAGCCTTTTTTGACTGAGGGGTTTAGTGGAAATTTATGTTCATCAAACTCTATTTGGTCTTGTTGTTGTTACACAAATTTTTTTTCTTCTAAATTCAAGTGCATGTAATGAAGTTTTTGGCTGGTGTATGCAAGTCTATGATTTTCTACTTGCATCATTAGTTTATCTTTTCTAATTTTCTCACTCCCTTTCCCAATCTCCTATAAAATTATTCCCTTGCAGATATCTACAATATTTTTCCACAGGGTCAATGGAGTGTCCCTGTTGGATCCTTGACCATAAGGGCACCAGGAGAAAACTCATTTTTACTTACACATGCACTTACGGAAGCTACATTGGTTAAGTAGATTGACTTAGATTCCAAGAGCATTGGCAAGATAAACACAAATTTATCCTGAAAAATTTTCTCTCCAACAATTTTTGGCATCCACTTTGTGGGGTAGATTTAGCATCATCTCGCACCTAAATACAACCGAAAGATCTAAAAAATGAAATTCAAAAAATTCAAAATTAAAAAAAACATTTTTTGTAATTTTAATAGCTATATGAGCCACATGTCTTTAAACCATGTCTATTTTGGGAAATCCTCCTATTGAAATACCTAAACTTCTCTTACACAACCAAGAGGATATTGCTTCAGATTTTAGAGAAGCTATCTGACACAATAGGAAAATGTCAATCACTACTTCATTGCCATGAAAATTATTGACCTTGAAGAATAATGCGCTCCTGAATTAGAGAGGAAAAGACAAATTCCAGCACCACAAAGAAGAGCATAAATTTCCAAGCTGGCAGATAGAATATACACTTGGTAATGGAGAAAAGGAGGACAAACCGACCCTATTTTTGAAGAGCTTCAAAGAAGGAAAGAGTTACTATGAATTCCGAGGATTCATTTTCATCAAGAAACCAGTCACTTTGAGAACCTAAGTGTTTTCAATCCTTTGCACAATGAATTTCCATACATCAATGAGAACCTTGAAGATTTCACTGATGTAGAGACCAAATAAGAAGCTAGAGAAAGAGAAGTAAGAGTGAAAGAGGAAATAAGAGCTAAACTTGAAGAAATTGAAAGACTTCGTGCCAAGGCAAATGAAAGAGTAACAGTAGAAGACACAACCTTAGAGAGGTTAGAAGCTAGAAATAGAAACGAGAATGGGGATCATGAGGTCCATATGCATAATGTACCATGGGGAGAAACACCAGTTCACTCATTCTTGCTCAACCACTCCACGAGCTACCAAGAGGCTCAAGATTTTTTTTTCCAAAATTTAGAGGGGATGGTTCTCAACTCCCAAAGAACATGTAGCATTATTTATCACCATATGTGGTGTATTTTTAATGGAAGATGAATATGTGTCGAGCTTAGGCTCTTTTTGGAGTAACTCCAAGAGAAAGTCTTGAATGGTTCTACATGCTACCCTTGATGTCTTTCACCTATTGGGAAGATATAAGAAGTGCATTTGAACACATGTTCAAAAACATGAAATATTTTCAGGATATCTTGGTTCAATTGGTAAAAATGAATAAATAAACCTTCGAATAAATGACGTACTTCATAAAAATATATAATAGAGTGATAAAAAGAATCTCTGAAGATGTGGTACCTCCTGAAACTAATCAAGAGATTATTCATCATTTCCTTTCCATCGAACTATGTTTTTTCCTTAGAAGAAACGAACCAAGAACATTAAGGGAAGCTTAATACCATGCGATAGAAACTCGACGATGATCTAATCCTTTCCAAAGAAAGTGAAAGTCCCCATTGGAAAGTAAAATGGACATAATTCAAGCTACATCACCACATACCCAATGTTCCAAAAAATGGTGAATGACTTGGTTTCCTTGAAAAATATATGTCCCGAGATCATAATGTGAAACACTCAAAGAAAGCCAAATCCTCCAAATAGACCATGGATTTAACCACCTCCTATCTGGATTGCTCTTGAAACACCACCGATTAATGCCACTTGTGATACTAAAGAGCCGAGCAGGAAGCAAAAATTTAAGAACTTGAAGAAGAAAATGTGGAGGAATATGAAAAATATCTTGAGGTCGAGGAATTTTATGGTGATACATACAATGGCATAATCAAGTATGCTAATGATGAAGATGATGAGGAAGAATCTCAAAGTTTCTCATGCATAGTTTCACTCGTACACATTCCAAGAAATGTGCTCCATCCTGAGTGAATGCAATGAAGGAAAAGAAGAAGAAATAAGATTCTCCTATGTAGGTCCCACAAAATAAAATCATCAGTAAAGAATCACCATTACCACATTCTATGCATTTGGTTAAAGAAAAATTAGACCCATTGGTTAGAAAGGATCAAGCTTCCATACCAAGTAAGTCATATAATCCTTCTCTTAGATCAAACGTTGCTAAGAATAATTCTCCTTCAAATGTTGTTCCTGTAAAAACATCTAAGGTTTCATTAAAACCTACATTGTCATGTCCCTCCAATCTAGTTAACATACTTGTGAAGGAAAATTAGACACCGAAAATAGAAAATCCTTCACCTTGTAAATCTTCCATTATTCCGGAACCTCTTCCTTGCCCACCATAACCCCATTTGACTTTGTGGAACACACAAGCAAAACTAAATTCCAGCTCTCAGAAATAGAATACCTATAAAATCATCCCGCCCAATTTGATAGGTTCATTGATGTAGTCCATGGTAGTAATCCTATAACCTCATGTCCAAGTTCCAAAGGTTTACACCCCACACCATCCACACCAATTTCTCAAAAACTTCTACCTCTCGGTGCCTCAAAAACCAACAAGGTTGAACCTTTCTACTTGTCACTCCTCATTAAAGGATTCGAACTAAATAATTGTATCATAGATTCTACTACCCTAAGACAATGTGATTCCCATATAAGTTACAAATTCTCTAGGCCTCACCTTGACCAGAGTGAATGGAACATGTTACAAAATGAAATCCAAAAAGTCCCATTGGTAGGAAGGATCAAATATACATAGGTAGCACTAGCTGATTTTTCATAAAATAAGGTGCTCCCGACCATCTCGATGGCGGATATCCCAATATCCTTTGGCATGCTATTGAGCTAAAGATTCTATAGAGAGTTGGGTGGAGAAATAAAAATGAACTACTTATCTCGCAACTATTCTAGTTAAAGGAGAGATTAATAAGTTACGCCAAAGTAAGGAAGATGAAGTTCAAAGTATGAAATTTTGATGATCCAAAGGAAAACATTCTCTTTTAAGATAGTGGGCTAGGAAACTACTTCCTCACATAAAAATGAGAACTTTCAATTCTTATGGAGGAGGAATAAGATCAAGTTTGGATGATGGAATTTGATGGTAGTTATTCTAGTCCAGGTTTGGGAATAGGTGGAGTGTTGTACTCTCCTTCTAGTGAATTTCACCCATTTGCCTACAATCTGTAATTTGATAATACAAATAACACGACGGAGTATGAAGCTCTGCTCTTAGGCATAGGTGTGGCGAAGACATGGGAATCAAGAAGATGAGATGTTGAGGTGATAGTAAAAATGTTTGTGAAAAATATCGGGTGAATAATCCAAGACTCAAACATTATAAAAAAGTATGGGACTGCATTGAATCTTTTGATGCATTTTCTATTGAAGCTATCCCAAGAGAAAGAATAAAAATTCTTATTCTCTTATGGTTTCAGCTTCCTAGTTAAACCTCATCCTTCTTTTGGTAAATACAAGGTGACCATTGAAATGGTATTCAGGCCTAGTGTACCAGATAATGCAAATCATTGGCAAGTATTTAATGATGATAATCAAATTCTAGCATTTTTGGAACAAAGGGATAATTTCAATAATCTCTTCTTTGAAGGAGGCAAAAATCCACACCGAGAAGTCATATCGGAGAAGAGAAAGAAGGAATTGAAGGGGTTGATGAAGGAGTGATCAAGTTAAAAGGAAACAAGATTCCCAAAGGCCTATTTTCTCTATAATACCTCTATGAAAAACATGATAGATTCATATAAGAGAAAGAAAAAAATATTCTCGGTGCCCAAATTATTTTGATAAGGAAAAAAATTTCACATCGAAGGAGCCAAGGATGGTCAAAATTGGAAAGCGGTGCTCGCTTTGAGGAGAAAATAATATTTGTTGCACTACTCAAGAAATATTTGGATGTTTTGGCCTACTCTTATGATGAACTCAAATCCTTCCAACCAAAGGAAATGCATCACTCGATTCCTTTGAAGCAAGATGCCAAGCCATTCAGGAAAAAACAAAGGCCATACAACCCAAATATTTTTGATACCATTAAGGAGGAGGTAACGAAGATGCTAAATTAAATAATCATCTTTCATATCCACCATTCAATGTGGGTGGCTAATATTGTGCCGTTGTGGAAGAAGAATAGTGAAATAATAATATGTGTAGATTTTCACAACTTGAATCAGGAATCCTTGAAAGACAATTATCCTCTCCCTATCATAGACCACATTTTCCAAGTAGTAATTGGATCTGAAATGATTTCATTTATTGATGGATTCTTAGCATATAATAAAATCTAAGTGGTAGAGGAGGATCGTACCAAGACAACCTTCACAACACCTTAGGGAACTTTTTCCTAAAGGAAAATTTCTTTTAGCCTAATCAATGCAGGAGATTAATTTCAAAGGGTGGTGGATTTGGCATTCAAATATCTAAACCATTACATTGTCATATATATTGACGATCTCACAATTTTTTCAAAGAAGAGGGGAGATCATATCCATCACTTAGAAAAAGTACTTGCAGGGTGTAGGAAACATGGCATATCACAAAATCTAAAAAGGTGTTGTTTTGGAGTCGAGAAGGAAAGTTACTAGGGAACATTGTGAAAAAATGGAGTACACATTGATCCCGAGAGATTATGGGCCATTCAAGCATTATCTCTTCCCACGAGTAAGAAAGGAGTTCATTCATTCTTCAAAAGGTGAATTTTCTATGTCGCTCTGTTCCTAAGTTTGCTTAATTGAAAAATCACATCATTACCATGATGAAACCACATGAATAGTTCAAATGGAACAATGAAGGGAAGGCCATGTTTGAAGAGATAAAAATCCATTTCCAAGGCTCTGAATCTTGTGTCTCCATATTTTAACAAAGAGTTCATCATGTATTTTTATGCATCATAACATAAACTCTCTTATGTTCTTGTTCACAAAAATGATGAAGGTGTGGAAGCACCTATTGCTTTTAAGAATTGTGCATTGAAAAAGCATGAATTAAACTATAGTCAATTAGAGAAACATACCTATGCAGTGGTTAAGGATGTAATAAATTTTAGGTTTTACATCCTCAACTCTCATATGGTTGTGATGGTCCTCGGTAGTGTAATCAAGTCCATCTTAACATAGTAGGATCCTGGAGCTAAAAGAGGAAATTGGATTACAAAGACTTAAGAGTATGACTTAGAGATTCGACCCTCCAATCTAGTAAGGGGGAATGGTTTGTGTAGGTTGATTGCTGAAGATGAAACACTAAAATATCAACATGGTGAAGAAAATTATGCTTTCTTAACTTATTATGAAAACAAACCACATGTTCTATTTGTAACCACTACTGATGAGTGGTATGTTGATATTGCCTATTACTTAACTTATGGAGAATTCCCTCCTCACCTTGATTACAAGCAAAGGATAACACTCAATATGAAGGTGGACAAGTTTATAACCTATAATCACGTGCTTTACAAGATAGGTTTGGATGGATGCTTCCTCAGTGCATAGATAAAGAGCAACAATAAAAATTTCTTAAATCATACCATGACCAAATGTGTGGTGGGAATTTTTTTGCGATGGTCACTACACATAAGATCCTCTTAGGAAGGTATTATTGGCCTACCCTCTCTACAGACACTCAAAATTAGGTTTCCAAATTTGAACCATGTCAAATATTTGTTGGGAGACCATAACTTGTTGCACTACCACTTAGGCCGTTTGTTATTGAAGAACCATTTCAAAGTAGTGGGTGCTAGACTTCATTGGTGTTCTAAATCCTCACTCAAGTGCAGGGCACACCTATGTGCTCATGGTGACATATTACTTCATAAAATACGTGGAGGAAATTCTGGCCAAGCAATCCAACTCCAAAATAGTATGTAACTTCATCAAGGAGAATATCATAGTATGTTTTGGATTACCATAAAATATTATAGCAGATAATGCTACCTATTTCTCTTCAAGGGAGTTCACAGAGTTTTTCTATGGCTATAGAATATCTCTATCTCATTCATCTAACTACTATCCATAGGGGAATGGAAAGGTCAAATCAAATAACAAGAAAATTTTGACCATCTTCTGAAAACTCGTATATAAAAATCAAAGGAATTGGCACAAAAAATTATATGATGCATTGTGGGCAGACATGATCACTCCAATGAAGGAAATAGGTATGTCACCATTCCAAATGTTGTATGGGGTCGATGTAAAAATTCTCATCACAATTGAGATGTCACTCTCAAGTTTCTACAAGGAATAGAAGATGAACATTACAAGAATTCCATTCACAAGAGAATCCTCTTTCTTGAGAGGCTAGAAGAAAATAGACTTCGAGTGGTGGACCGTATCAAAGAGCACCACTTGAAAATAAAGAATTTTTTTGATAAGAAATCCAAAGTGAGGGAATACAAATTTGGAGACTTTTTCCTAATATGGGACAAGAGAAAGGAACAAAAAGGTAGCCATGTAAATTTTTATTCGTTGTGGCTTGGCCCATTCTAGATTCGTGAAGCTTGCGGCGAGAATGTTTTTCTACTCTCATATTTGGATGGAATGCTGCTAGAATTGCCTCATAGTGAGCAATACCTAAAATTGTATCATCATTGAAAGAAAATTTTCCCCTACCTTATACCATACATGATTTCTAGGTGTGTTTCCCCTTTTTTGTTGTGTCTCATGTGTTTCCTTTCCTCGTTTTGTGAGTGTTTGTGTTTCCTTCTTCCATCCATTATTTCTCAAAATTATACATGACTCTATAAGGCCCAATGGATAAGGCACTAGTCAATGAATTATATGGTCTAAAATTGAGATTATGGATTCCCATGTCATGTATTCGCTACACTCAGTCCATTCCATGTCCCCAAGAGAGAGCTAGTTGTTGTCATGTAAATGCGCAATAAAGAAATTGATAATTTCAAGGACGAAAAATATACCCCTATGCCAAAAATTTCATGTTTTGTCATTCCCAAGAACACCAAGTCCACCCATTAAGTCAACTGGCCCATCAAACATTGTTATCTCATCCCCCTAGGTGATTTAGGAAAGTCAAATCAGTCCCCTAGGTGATTTTAGGAAGTTCTGAAAAGATGTTATCTTCTAGTAGTATTGGGAAGGGCTATTGCTGGCCTTCCCAAGACTAGATCAACCCCGGAGTGGAATGAAATGGAAAAATTTAACATGGAGGTGAATTGAAGTCCTTAGAACATCATGGAATTTATTTTGGAAATTTTGGGTAAGTTTTGAAAGACTTGGAGCATTCTGAGTAAAAAATAGGGTTCATAAGCCTAGGTAACACACATGTGCCTAAAACAATCTGCTAGGATTCGAAGAAGATTCTAGGAGATCTAGGTGGAGTTAGAATTAAAAATAAACATCTCCAAAAAGTGGATTCCAATACCTACATGATGGTGAAATAATGTTTTACAAAACATCTTTGCGCATAGGGATTGTAAGAACTTTTCCTTGGGCATATTTGAGTCATAAATCAATAATCTACCTTTTCAGGGATCAAATGGATTAATAAGGAAATTAGACCCCAACCATTGGAATAAAAATTTCATTCTAGTCAGGATCATATAAAATTTCACCAAGAAATTCCATCAGGAGCTCAAGTTATCATCGTTCCATGGTACCCTCTTGAAGGCAGTTCAGGAGTTAGTCAATTTTCGGGAGGAGACATGTCAAAGATCGGGAACCTAGAGGGATTTCATGTCCCTAAAATCCATAAGTTCAGATAAAAACCTTGCAAAAATGTTCCTATCCCCCATGTGACCTCTAGGACCCTCATGTGACCTTCATACTTGACAATTTAGCCCTCAGGTGCATTTTTGGAGCTCAAATCCCCTACCATCAGATCGAGGACACATGTCAGATCATGGACAACAATGGAATTTGATATCCATCACATCCCTAAGGCCAAGGAAATAAGACATGTAAAAATGCACCCAACCCCTATGGGGAGTCTTTTTGTCATCCACGTGACTGACTTTCAACCCCCAATGCTTTAAAGCAACTTTTCTCACCTCCATTCCCTATCGTCGGATCAAGGACACGTGTCATCCTCTTGAACACTGTGGAATTTGATGTCGCTTAGATCCCTGAGTTCAGGGACATCAAGACATGAAAAATTCACCCAGCCTTCTCCCTCCATGATTTCAAAAATTTAAAAATCTAACTGTTGCTTCACCTACTTCCAGTGCTTCTAGCTGCTTCCACTCCCGTGCACAAATATTTCCATTCTTCCTCTATAACTTCTCATCCATCATTCCACCATTTTTGAACCTTGAACCAGACCTACCATAGAGGTAATTCCCTTCCAATCCATGAAATCACATAGGTCCCAGAAGGAAATTTGAGCAAACATAGAAGGAGAGGCACAAAACGAAGAAGGAGAAAATAGAGAAAACTCCATGGCCATGAAATGAGAAGTTGAAGAAATATCCCAAATGGATGCATGAAACAACAAGATGTATTTTTATGTTAATTCCTCTACCCAAGGACATCAAGAAGACACATTCAAACTCTCCTCTCATGCAACAAAGCATCCACAATGAAGAAATCCCACTTCTAGCTCAACGAAGAAAAATCCAATTTCTTGTCAAACCGTTGGGCAAAACAAAGTAAAATTACATGTGATGCATCAGAAATAAAAAACCACATCAAAAATATAAAAAAATTTCAAACAAAGGAGAAAACCATACCTACAATTTTGAGGTTCATTAATGGTTGCAGCATCCGTAAACCGCTGGACTCCAAAATTTGAAACTTTAAAATTTCCTGGACTATTAAGCGGGCGGGCCTGAAATTTCAAACGGGTGATATTGGAAAAAAAATCATATCAAAAAATGTTGTTGCACATCAATCCAACCTCTAGAAGCCTACTTTCTAAAAATAACAAGTCTACTACATAGGGACTACTATTTCAGGAAAGTCATCAACAAAAGAACCTGCGAAGGAGACAGTGACGTTGAAGATGCACTACAACTTAGAGCTCACCAAAATGGACATTTTTGACACTTACTAAAAATAGTAAGTGGGCCCATAAGAACATGCTAAAAATAGAAATTTGATCCACAAGGAATGAGGAACATGAGGAGAAAGAGGAAAATAGATCCGTAACATCCAGTTGAAGATCGGGGACTTGATTTTTCACATTTACTAAAAATAGTATGTTATTATTTCTAGGATAAACATAAAGTCAAAGTGGATGGGTTAGAAAATGACACACCCCTTCACTTATGAGTATAATGTGGAAGAAAATGATGTATTTTACATGGAACTGAATGACCTTAAGACTCACATGGCCTCTAAGGACTGAAAGAGGATTGAAGACCAGATATTCACAAGTGGTTTGTTCACCATTGTAGGAGACCCAGTGTTTGTGTAGAGTCTTGAGTTATTCCTATCATTATCTTTCCACTACAAGCCCGAGACATGAACCATCTGAGATGAAAATGGTACAATGATCGCAGATCATTAGCCCTCAAACCATTTCACTCTATCTGTAGATACCA
Organism: Taxus wallichiana var. yunnanensis; assembly: GCA_018340775.1. Lineage (NCBI taxonomy): Eukaryota > Viridiplantae > Streptophyta > Pinopsida > Cupressales > Taxaceae > Taxus > Taxus wallichiana. Next base: position 386,847,957 of record CM031236.1, read on the forward strand.
ACATCCCCCAACATGGTCTTCATCTCAAAAGATAGGGCCTCACATGATTAGGAAACAATGGATTCATATGTCCATGGAGTAGAACTTAGGTTATGGTTGAAAATAAGAAGAAAGCCTTCCTGGATACCCCATAATATTCGAAGGTGTGAGTTCCGAGAAGGGTATTCTAATGTTATCACTCTTCCGAATAAATTTATGAGTGAAGTAAGAAATAGAGAGTTTGAGGACTGGATGGGCCTTTTCATCTTGAGATTGGCACAAGTAAAGTAGAGGATTGATCAAAGGGCAGATCATCAATGACAATCTCCATCTCGTAAAAACTCCAATTACCCATAACAAGAGAGTTCCACATCAATTCTTAGCTAGTTTATCTCCTTTCAAGCTCAAGATCATTCAAAGGATTGGATCTTACGTAGAACATTACTTGCCAAGGTTCCTATATTCAAGAAACTTCCACACGGTTTGTAATGGAGGAGAGAAACATACATTTCACTCACATGAACAATGCATTCACCATGTATGTGGCTGAAGCTTAGAAGGAGCTATTGAAGCTAGGATGTCACCATAAAGGTATCCCCGATCAAGGAATACGGCTCATACTTCATAAAATTCTCAACCTTCTCCTATATATGAGTTGTTGGCTTTGATCAAGCTTAGTTAAGACTCCCTAAATACCTCGGTGACTAGATCATATTGTTTAAGCTCTGCAAGAAGATCAATTAAGTGAATAACAAGCTCAGAAGTAGGAAAACAATGTTGAATTAATTCCCTATATCTATATGGGTGTTCACATGTAAAATCTCAAATGACGCATCTCACCTAGAGGATGCATTCACACATCTGAATTTGTGTTCCTACATCGTCAGGACCAACTTTGAAATTTGAGAATATCCTAACTCATTCTATGTCCCAGAATTACAACATGGGCCATAAGTCGAGGACTATTAGGCCAACTGTATTGAAGAGTTTGAAGTATGTGAAAGGGACCACATGACGATTACAATCAACGAGATGAAGAAATTCAAGTTCTCTTGGTATGAATACGTCTTGAATGATGATGGGACAAAATGTATGATCCTAAGTATGCAGTAGTCAAGATGTCCCCAATGCCCCAAATCAACTGGAATGTTCGTGAATCAGGATATATATTGAAGCGGACATAAAAGGTGCTAAGGAGAATGAGGAATTGGTTTTATAAGAAGAGGACTATGGTCATCCAGTCATGAGGAATTTCTCCAAGCTAGAAGAAATCTTCACATCATTCATCTTCAAAATGTCCCCAATGCCTCAAATCAACGGGAATGTTTATGACTCGGAGATATATTGGAGTGGAAATAAAAGGTGGTAAGGAGAATGAGGAATTGATTTTAGAAGAAGAGGACTATGGTCATCTAGTCACGAGGAATTTCTCCAAGCTAGAAGAAATATTCACATCATTTGTCTTCAAAAGTGGTGGAGGTGACTTCCATCTCTAAACACTCTGGAGTGAGTTCAAAAATTAAGGCCACAGAATTGGAAACTTCTTCCTACGAGAAAATACCTAAAAAATTCAGGGTAGAATAAGGCTCATTGACATCATTGCAGGAGGAAAACTTGATCTTTATAATGTAAATAGAAAATAAAGTAGTAGAAGCATAGGCAAATGAGGAGTACATGGTTCATGATTTAGTATTCGAGATACCATAGGAGGTCTCGCCTCTTGTTGACACCAACACCCCTCTCATTCAAGACTTGCCTCCTCCTCCAAAACAAAGAATGGTTAGTACACCCATCGTTGAGCCTGTATCCAGTGAAATGTTTATGTGGATGTGGGAAATGGTAATCCTACGATGCTCGGACTATGCAACAATTAGCAGTCCCTGATCTATCAATGATTGTCTTATTATCTAAAGAAAAAAGGTCAAGAAACATTACACATATTATCTCATGATTCTACAGTGGTGAGATAAGTAATAAGTACATCAAAGTAGATCATCCAAAGGTAATAAAGCAAGTGGATGAGATTACACTTTGATCGACTATGAGATAAACACAATCCAATTGGGACTAACTACTCATGAGGGATATTTGCACAGATATCAACAATCTTCTTCTCACATGGTGGTAAGAAATAAATAATATAAAGAGAAGATTGAGGTACTAGAGGAAAAAGTACGAAATATTTCATATTATGTAACACCTGGTGGAACCAAGCACTACAACACTTCCTATTGAGAAAGTGGCACCCATTAGTAGCTCTGATCCAAAATCCATTAGAAGAACACTTGAGCTCATGATGCAAGGGAAAGCAAACAATGAATGGATCAACTCAATCTATTGAAAGGGAAGCCAACACTCTAGAATCATTTAAGCTCTTTGCGTACATGTACAAAACAACCAATAAAAAAGAGCAATCAAAGAGGATGTGGAGAAAGAAAGAGATTACTAGGAACCTCTGGGATTAGTAGTGAGTGAGATGAGAAACACCCATCATTAGGAGTTGATCGACAAGAAGGTTTTGAAACTCTGTAGAAGACTTGACACATGTATGGGTGAGGGCCTTGGTAATTAGGTTTGAGGAAATCAATTGGGATTTCAAAGAGATATAGGAGAAAGAAGAAAAAACACGAAGTTTATAGGATATTATAAATACAAAAATTAACAAACTTGGAGTGCTCGCAATGAGAGAACACAGAATGTTGATGATTTTATCCACCCTTTCAAAGAATATTTCAAGAAAGTGGTGGGAAACCCATTTTACTTCACTAAGGATAATCTTGAATTCCTCTTATAGATCCGAGCATCCATTATAATTATCACAGAAAATGCCCATCGTGGTTCGAGAAGTGTAAGGATATCAATAGTGTGATCAATGGATGGACTGAAACCTTAAGCTGAATTTGCATCCCACATGCCAAAAAAGTAGAACTCCGCATGCACTCGTTTAAATAAGGATCTTGAAAAGATAAATTTCTTCTTAGAAATGTGAAGTGGCAAGCGATCAAAGAGGGGAGGTAAGTCCACCATAGAAGCTCATTCTTCCACTTAATTCTTCTTTCTTCTTCTTCTTCTTCTCTTCTCACTCAACGATCTCTCTCATAAATGTTATATTTTTGCGTTGAGGTTTGTACTTTTTAATATTACTTTAAGTTAATTTAGAGACACAATGTAAACTTTAAGTTTCCTTGATTTTATAAAAGGGACTTACATATTTAAGTGAAATATGAAGCAGTCTAAATTCAAATCAAAGTATTTGGAAAGTCATCGGGAAGATGAAGAGTTGCATCCTCTTATATAAAATGTAACTAGCTCCTCATTTGATGGTCTTCTTAGAAAAATTTTAAAATCTTCTTAAACTTCTTAGATACTGGAGTTGTTTTTTGTGAATTCATGAGAGAAATATCCTCAAAGAGATAGAAAATTTCTTCTATTTTTCCCTACTCAAAATGTCTTCCATTTCTATGATATGTACAATTTATTCTTGAGCTTCAATAAAGGAAGAAGGAATTTTATCCTTTTTTGAATGAGGGGTTTAGTGGTAATTTGTGTTCATCAAACTCTCTTTGGTCTTGTTTGTATTTCACATATTTGTTTTCTCCTAAATTTAAGTGCATGTAATGAAGTTTCTCATCTGGTGTATGCAAGTCTCTAATTTTCTACCTATAACATAAGTTTATCTTTTCTAATTTTCTCACTCCCTTTCCCACTCTCCAATAAAATTATTCCCTCCAATATATCTGTAAAATTTTTCCATAGGGTCAGTGGAGTGTCCCTATTGGATCCCGACCATAAGACCACCAGGAGAAAACTAAATTTTACTTGTGCATGCACATACAATAGCTCCACCAATTAAGTAGAGGGACATAGAATCCTAGAGCGTTGACAAGATAACCACTAATTTTTCCCCAACAAATTTTCTAGCCAACATTTTTTGGCACCCACCATGGAGCAGATTTAGCAACATCTATACCTGAATACGACCAAAAGGTCTAAATTTTTAAAAACTCAAAATTCAAAAAAAAAAATTCTGGAATTTGAATAGCTATATGATCCATATGTCTACAAACCATGGCTATTCTAGTAAATTCTCCTATTTAAATACCTAAATTTCTCTTCAAAAATCAAGAGGATATTGCTTCAGATTTGAGAGAACCTATCTAGCATAGTAGGAAAAGTGTCAATCACTACTTAATTGCCATGATAATTCTTGACCTTGAAGAAGAATGCGCTGCTGAATTGGAGAGACAAAGATAAATTCCAGCACCACAAAGAAGAGCATAAATTTCCATGCCAACGAGATAGAAGATACACTCAATAACAAAGACAAGGAGGAAAAACTTACCCTATTTGTGAAGAGCTTCAAAGAAGGCAAGAGTTGCTTAGAATTTTGAGGTGTCCTTTTCATAAAAATCGGTCACATTGGGAACTTGAGTGTTTTCAATCCTTTGGAAAATGAATTTCTATAAGATGCAGAATAAAAAGGCAGGCATGCAAAAGGGAAATAGGGGAAGGTGAGAGTAAATGTGCATGCATAAGAGGAATAGGATAATACTTACAAAGAACAAGTATGGGGAAGGGGTTTGAGAATTCAATTGAGGAATGGCGTGTGGTGGATGAAAGAAAAGAGATGTGCAAAGGAGTCGATGGAAAAGAGGAAGTGCAAGGTGGGAAATCATGAAGGCATGCGAGGGAATTAACTTATGTGGAAGGAAAGTATAAAGAGGTACACGTAAGGAGTTCATGATAGGATATGAAAAAATTGAGCATGCAGGATGAAGGTATAAAGTAAAATGGAAAAGGAGATAGTAGAATGTAGAGGGAGAATCGGGAAGGTGCATAACGGAATGCAAAGGAAATACAAGCTGTGCAAGGTGTTAAAAGAACAATGTTGAGTGAATGCAACCTAAAATGTGAAACATCGAGTTAGAATGAAAATATAAGTTATCTAAGTAAATAGGTGATTTGTTTGGATAACAATCACCTTGGTTGACTCACACACCTACACCTTTTTCACCCCTTTCTTCTTTATGCACTACTCCATAACTTTTACCCAAGAAGGTGAAACCTAAACCAAAAACCACACTACTTACCTAAAAGGTTGTTAAACTGACCTAAGCCCCAACTCCACCTCTTTCACGAAGGTCACTCACACCTTCGTCTAAACCCACTCTGACTTCTCATTGTGATCCATTGGAAGGATCTTATTCTAACATCCTCACTAGGTTGTTAGAAACCTACGCTATCATAATTTCACCTATTAAACCTTATGACCTTCTCAAACCCAAACGAGTAGGGTTTAACGATACCAAAATTTGCACATTTCATCACTCCCTAGGGCATGATGTTGAAGGTTATAAGGCCCTCAAAAAAATTTCTTTTAAATCTTTACTTTCGATGATCTCTTCAATAAATATGACCTATTAGAGGATAATTCCATTTCCCCTTTGCATGCTACCACATGTCCTAGTCCTATATCTATTTAGTGACCTTTACCTACATCTCCACAACCATATTTTCCTCCTTTGATATTTGAAATAAATATGGTCCGAGTAGTCACTCGATCACAAAAATATAAAGGAAAAGAGAAAACTAGTATCCCATCCAGTGCACCTTCACCCACCATTCCACCGCACTTTGCCCCTGGGTAACCATTTCGGGCCGAATTATCCTATTTCGATGGAGTCACACATCGGACTATGATTAAATAGCTTCATCAATATCCTCTAAAGATGTCTTTATATGACTTAATTCAAACTGTTGAATCTCTTTGTCAGGATCTCATTGAGGACCTGCAATCTATTTAGCTTCCACTAAATGATCAAACACCATTGGCCTCCCATCTTTACCTTGCATCACACCTCAAACAGTTGCACCCATTTCCTCTCCTCGAGTTTCCACTTTGTAAGTTTCTATGATGAAGATATTTTCCCTCTCCAATCAGATGATCTTGATCCTACCATTTTCATCTCTACATACATCAATGATAATCGTGTTTGACGCATTATGATTAATGGAGGTGCCAAAATTAATATCATTTTCTCACATGCATATGAAAAAATGTGAATACCCACTAACTACATTCATAATAACCCAGTTATGTTGCATTCTTTTAATGATGCCATGACTTCTACCCTTACCACCGTTATCCTCCACATCCACGTAGGTCCTCACACTATTCCCAAACTATTCTATGTTCTTAAGAAGGAATTCCAATACAACATACTACTTGGCTGACCTTGGATTTGTGCCATGGGGTGTGTACCTTCAACCCTTCATCACTGTTTCAAATTTGAATATGAAGGGCACTCCTACACCATTCTGGTGAATCCTTCACCATTTAAAACTTACAACATGTTTTATTTACAAAATTATGTCCTTATTCCAGTCAAGACATCTACCACCCCTAATGCTCCATATTCTTCCATTACCTCATCTACCACTATTGTTGTTATGTCTTACACAACCAATCCATATATCCCCATTACTATCATAGTTTTCATAGTTGTCCCATTTACCAAACCACATACTTCATTGGCAAGTCGATGCCCCACCTTCTCGGGCTTCGAGTATCTAATCCATCCCCACTACCCAAGTACTTACTTTTGATCCCTTGGTAGGTTTTTTTCAATGCCTCTTCCGGGAGAGTACCGCCTCTACAACATAAAAAAATTCTTATGAAATTCAGTGATGATACTTGGTAAGGATTGGCACACGCACATTATTTTTCCCTTACGGGCTTATCACACTAGTATTCCTACCTCTACCGATGCCACACATTTCTCTTTTGTCTACGGTACATAGGCCATCCTACCTCTTGAATTAAAAATTCCATCTCTTTGTATATCAATCAAAGATATGCTCTCTAAAAAAATCTGCCAAGAACATTTGGCACAACTTGAGCTACTAGACGAACATTGTCTAAATACTTTATACCATATCCAAATCTAGCAAAAATGCATCAAGCGCACCTATGAAAAATGTGTTTATGAACAATCCTTAAAAATCGGTGACCTTTTCCTCAAGGAAAACAAACATATAACGAAAGAAGAGAAAATTAAACAAGGTAAGTTTTCTCCTAATCTTCTTGGAACCTATATCGTCACCCATACCTATGGATCAAGATCTTATCGTTTATCTTCTCTTGAGTTCAAAACTGATCTTGAGCCCCTTAATTCCTTACATCTTCGACTATTATATTATTACTCCATCACTTTATATCACTTATATACTCATCCCTTGAGTTACTCTTTCCTCTCACCGACCTCTTTTAAGGACAATTGACTAAAAATATATTATGTCGTATCTGTCACCATTCAACCTTGTCTTAAATATGAGTACCACGTCTCTACTCATGGCATGATTCTCATTGATATTTTTCATCCTTTTCTAGATGGAATCCCATGGTTGTTCGTCACTTGAAACCTCTCTTTCATAGCTAATATTTTCATGTTATGGTTTTTCCTTACTAACAGAGGCCTATACTACTATATAGTCTTGTCCATGAATTCAACTCCAAAATTAAAGGAAAAAAATGGGATGACAAAAACTCTACTCCTTGATTCAAAATTCTTGCAAATAGATGATTCCCAAAAAAAAATACATCTATCTCGCTCTCTCTACTACTATAAGTAGAGTACTCCCTCAAAGGAAAGATATACAAATTTAGCCACTTATTGGACTTATTCTATCCCCAAAAGAAGACTAATATCTATCTCTCAAATAAAATAATTCTAGAGCTTCCCGCATCGATCAACTTCACGAAGACCTTAAGGAGAAATTATTTATCCCAATATAGACTACCCACATCAATCAATCTATACATGCACAAACTAAAAACAAAATAAAAATTACGGAAAATACAAACTTTTTGTCATGGACTTACCTATTATCATTTTGGGTATCTTGGAAGGGGCATGTTGTCTCACAACAAGGTTACGCTTAACAAACCACTCCACCCTACCTTCATTTATTTACTCCTATCAACTCAAGGGATGTGGCATATATTCTACACATTGTGATCATAAAAATTCTTTCAACTCTAGACCCATCGCTCATGAAGTATATCTAGGGACTTATGTTCAATAATTCTAGGGGTATAACAATTATGGTCCTTTCCAAATATGGGCATGCCACTTCCTTTTGGTTTCTTATCTATTTACTCATTTTTTCTTCAAATAAGATAATACCATTGAAATTGAATCAACCATAACACCTTAATCTATGGCTATGCTTAATTCAACTTACCTAAAATAATTATACTTAATTTACCCAATGTTTTTATGTAAGATGTCATTTTCTTTCTGCCTCATCCTTATCCCAACCCCAAAGGCTCACCTACTCACCTTATCACCTACCCCCTACCTACGTGTATAGAAGGGAACATTTTTTCCTTCACCTCAACCTTACCCATGGCCTTACCTATACACCCACCCCAACCTCACCCATTGGGAACTCAAATTCACTTCCGATTGTACCTTACGATGGTGTTACTCATGTTTTTATCCTACAAAACTTTCCTTGTCTTATGTCATGATGTTTATCTTCACTAGAAAAAACCTTTTGGTGCATTCAAACAAACCTAATGCCCATTCTTGTACCTAGCCTCCTTGTGTCTCTAGGACCATATCGTATACCTTAAATACGGACCACATCAATCTTGTTTAAATAAACTATCAACCTTTGATGATATAGAGTTTGCGAGCTCTTTAACCTGGTACATTATCATATTCTACACATGTGTGTGCATTTGATTGCCCCCACCCTATTACCGACATTGATATCACCATTACCTACACCCAAACCTTACCACATTTTAATCACCTAACAATTTATTAAACCCATCACCAATTCTTCCCGCTACTTCATCGGTTCCTGGTTTGAGGGGGATCACCTCCACCCATACCTGGGGAAACCTAACCTTCACGAAAACCTGGGAAACCACCTCCTATTTTTGTCATCATTGCTTATCAATAAAAGCTATGTGATAAAAAGGGGAAAATTTAAACACCTAAATTAGGTCACACCCCACAAAATCCCCTTTAATTAACATACATCTAACCATGACACGTTGATCGGATAAACACTTAGCATAACTCACACATAGAGTCCACACACAAAAAAATAGGATGGGATCAAAGGCGTGAAGGAATATGAAGGCATCGCACATGGAGGTGTAGAGTCGACGTTTGGGACATAGTTGATTTTGTAGATCAAGTCTATTTTTAGAGGTGGTGTGTGGAACACACAAAGTGATGATGAGAATTGTGTGCCATGATTTTTCTATATTTTGAGGATAATGTCAAACCACTCCTACATGGAAGTAATCTAAGAATAGATTCATCACTCTAGTTAACTGTAAGTGATCTATAGATAACATACTTGCATGTAAGGCTATAATCGTAAACGGTGTGTGGATTTTATTAGCGTGTGACCTATTTTTGGCATAGTTAGCGAGTTAATGGAAATTTCCCCCACCCTATATATATTAGATGAATCACCTAGTTGATATACCATGTTGAAGGGTTAGAGATTCATGAGTGCATGAGATTGGATAATTGTAACAGATCCATGCGCATGACTATATTTGTATGAAGCCTCTATATTGTTGTCATGTTTAATATATGAAGAATATTGGCCAAACCAAAGTGTCTTATATGTGTTATCATTGCATGTTATTGATTTCTTGATGATTTATACTTAAATGCATGCCTTTATAGATCTAGTTTGGTATAACTATGTAATGATGGATTAGTTTCTAACTATATGTCCTTATCACTTCACCATGCTACCATCCTACTACAAAAACCCTAAAGAGGGACTTGGTACCTTGGCATACTTTGGGTGAGTGCTTAGCCTATGCTGAGTGATGTGCCAGCGTGACTAGGTGTTATCTGAGAATTCTAGGCTGCATCATTGGTTTCATTGTCAGGACCTCTTTTTCAGTTATTTTCAGGATGGTTCGTGATGAAGACATACCGACTAACTTTGGCGAGCATTGAAGAGTGGATTCATGATCTGGAGGAAGAATATGCATGAATTTTTAGCACTAGATCAAGATTTAACAGAGACGTACTTGGGTAGAGAAGAATTTATATGACGGTTTTGTACGAAAGCTTCTTTGCTATCTTTCACATAGAATTATTCGAGTGGTTGACTCGCATATGCATCTAAGAGTAATTGGAGATATCACACACTTGTTTGGACATAAGAGGAATTTCAAACACTATACGATGCTAAGTCGATCTGGACTCACGTAGTAGATACCTAGTTTTGCGGTGTTTTAAATAGCTATATTCGGAGTATTCAATTTCGACTTATTCTAGAAGATAAGCCCATGGCAAGTTAAAAACTCCACGCATGGGGAAAGAATAGGATTGGTGAAAGATGACAGACCTAGTGGCAGCATGATAGAGGGAAGAGAGGTGGATGAAGTATGATGAGGCATGCGAGAGGGAATTATAGAAGAAGTAAGAAGCTACAAAACACATGGCATTGTGGAGAGAGATAGCTCATGAAGGATTTAAGGCTCAAGAGAATTAAGACTAGGTAGATCATCAGGAACTCCCCCATCTAGGAAAGCATGATAGATAACCCTCTTTAGCCTCACATGTAAGTGCACTAGCAGATATGACCTAGGCCATGGGCATGCATCTAATCAAACCTACTAAATGAGCACTTTTGTTTGGTTTTCCAGTATCTAGTACAACAGGTAAACAAAGTTTTCATTTAGGAAGTGAAAGAGTAGAAACATGTCGAACAAAAAGTACATCAATGAAAACACGAGAAAACTTCATTATTCTTTGGGGGTATGTTTTTAGGCTCATAATTTGCACAGAATATGAGCACGCTGATTTGGGATTCACCTCTGGAACTGGGACTACTTCACAGAATGTAGGGGTCCAAGATAGTACCACTTTCGAGACACAAAGGAGTGTATATATGGGCCCTATTCCAACTTCAAGAGGAGGATCAAGAGGTATGGATGTTTCTATTTTTGGTAGTTTGGGTGGTTTTGGAGGTAGAGGAAACCAAGGAGGTTACGGGTTGGGTGGTCAAGGCCCGCAAAGAACCTTGAACATTTATATGGAGATGTCTCTTCATCTCCTAGAGCTGAGGTATCGAGGATGTTGCTAAACATATTCATATGTGTGAAATATTTTGGCACATGAAAGGTATCATATCTAAGTGTAAGGAAAGTCAATTTGCTACTACATTATAGGTGTGTGCACATAATCTGGTATAGGAAGTTTGATCCCAATCAAACTTGTAGTGATTATGTAGTATTGAAAGATGCTTTCTTAAAAGAGTTCCATGTCCTAGAGTTCGAGAAGAAGAGTATAAGTTCCCTTAAGGATATAAAGAAAGGCACTATTGAAAGTCCACGTGAGTATGATGCCCATTTTAAAACACTTCTATCCAAACTCTCCTATGATATACATGCAAGTTAGCATGCACAATGGTTTTTCGAGGGATTGATTATTCCATTTCGAAGAGCACTATCGCATAAGAATTATACTGACCCATGTGAAGCATTGGAAGAATCTCTATGTGCTGAGGCAGTTGGGAGTATTGACACTGGAGTTAGTCCATTCTTGGAGGCTCGAGATAGTAGCTAGGGAAAAACAATTAGAGAAATTATTAGCAAACTCAGCTCATGAGACACATTTAGGAAGTTGGTGTATAGATTTTGAACCGGAAGTCCACACCAAGGATAGTTTCCCATGTAGATGTATACATTCACTACTGTTAGATTGTGAGATTTTCCATTTGAATCATGATGCTAGTCACTGCCCCTTACTACAATGCGTGATCGGAAGAATGTATCCTTTGTTTTTAAAATTTATAGGTCCATGACCCATGAATATTGAAGATTGTAGATTGATTGGCCAGATCCATGATGCCATTGATATTGGGGTGTGAAAGGTGTGTGGTTGATAGTTCTAAAGGAAAGAATGAGAATCGGGATAGGGATTATAATTAAGCGCTATGACGGGGAATGATGGAAGATTTGAAGGAGGTAGTGGAAGAGGATGAGTATATCAAGGCATATATGGAGGAAGAGGTCGATGCGGGGAAGAGGTGAATTCCCTCAAGGAACTTGCTATACATGTGGCTCACCCGACCATTATAGGTGTAAATGCCCGTAGAATATTTCTGTTCATTTTGTGGAAAGGGGTATAGTTATGAAAGTTTCGAACTTGTGTGAGCATCTCAATAAGTAAGTAGCACAAGAAAGGAAAAAATGTGTAGGGATGGTTAAAATATAGCGTGTAGTAGAGAGTCGGTGGATGCTAAAGTTAATACTAGAACCCGAGGCAAGAACAATCAAGATAACCATACAAGCCGAGGTGGCACGCATGAAAGAGGTATTGCAACTGAAGTCAACAATCACTAGGGAGGATGTTTTTCATGCTAGGTATTCAGATCCAACTCATCAGAAATAATTCTATTAGGAAAATATGGAGGTCCTTAGAAACCTTCAAGGTGAAATACAGTGTTTGAAAGAGCAGTCTCGGAAGTTGGAGCATAAGGATACAGAAAAGGCCCCATCTGATATTGATGACATCAGAGAGGTATGTAGAATGTTGCATAAGGAGAATATTATTCGTTTATTGGGAAATTGGTTGAAGGGGAATACTCCTCACGTGGGAAGTGAGACTGGAAGATAAATACTCCATGCGAATATCCCCCCCAATAGCATTGAGTACGACAAGGGGATTACTTAGAATGCTTTGTTGTGGATGGTTGGTTGTTGAGAAATATTTTGATTGACATAGGTACAGAAGTGAATGTACTTACATTGGATGCATGGGTACAAATGGGGAGACCTACATTACAGCCATCATCTAATGTATTGTTCGTGGAAAAAAACAAAATCTACTCCCATAGGATTTTTATGGATGCATCTATCACTATACAAGGGGCCAATTTCACAGGAGACTTGAATCATTGCTTAGCACTTGTGGAAGCGAGATAGCTTCCATTTTCTTGGGTGCCCTTGGTGTTATGCAAACAATGTTGGTTTAACAAGGGGTATATCAGCTTTGAGAATAAGGATGAAAGGGTCATAATACCATTGACACATTAGAAATCCATACCATATGTGGAACCTTTGAGTAAAGAGGACTTGAATAAAATTTATATACATGTTATTCGGGACGCAGAGGTCAATGATCCATCTAAGGAAGGAATCCTTCATTGGGAAGATTCTCGATCAATCGGTGATACTATGAGTATTTCTTATGATAATTGGGCTCATGGTACTTATGAACCGATGGGCGTGAAGTTAAGCACGCAGTTTCTTGTAAAAATGGTTTTCACTCTATCCGATGTATAGGTCATTAAGTACCTCGATATACTCAATCCAAAGATCTAGATAGATTCTTGCAAGCCATGGAGGCAAACTGGGATGACTAGATTAAAAGACAAGATATGCTATCATATACTTTGCATGGGTTAGCAGCGTGTTGGTGGGTGGTTCACAGGGATAATCTCTTGGAATGGGGAGATATTGGGACCACCTTATCAACCAGGTTTTCAAGAAGTAATGCACCTACAAAGATTTTCCCTTATCATGGTGATCAACTTGTTTAGCATCATATCCAGTAGTGTGAGAGTCTTTGGACACTAGGATAGGAAGCACATCGCCCTCACTTTAGGTCCATCGGTTTTATTCTAATATAAAAGGTTGTGTGCGTGCTTGGTATGTATATGCTTTGAATTACATTATGACACCGGAAATTGGCAAAAATTGATTTGTAGGAATGATCCAAACTTTTGACTTCTTGTCATCTACACCACTATTGAATAAGGATTTAAAATTTGTCAAGCACTTAACCATGGGAGACAGTAGGAAAGTGGAAGAACTTATTCAAGAATTATTTGGTGAGACAAAGACAAGGGTGCATTTTGAGGAAGAATTAGATGATACCATAATACTTGAGCATGATTATTTGGAAAAATAAAAGGGAAGTTAGTTTACGTAATTTATGATGAAGAAGTTGAGTACTTGGAAGTTGATCATTCACATGGATCATGTGAGGTGTTAGATAGTGCGGATGTAGATACGTGTGCATATCATGAACCTATGAATACAACAAAGGTAAACATTGCGGTAGAAGTTAAACCTAAGGAAGTGATAATTGGGGATTACTTGGTCGAGTCGAAGTGGCAAAAATCATAGCGTTAATTTGAGACTATGAAGAATTATTCCCAAGAGGATACCATGAACTTAAAGGAGTGCATAAATCACTTAGAGAAATGAAGATAAATCTTAAGGAAGGTGCATGCCCTATTAGGAAGAGACCTTATCGAATGAATCCCAATTTGTGTGAGAAAGTAAAGGAGGAAATTGACAAGATGTTGAAATATGGGATCATTCGATCATTGGATGAGTCGAAAAGGTAAGCCCTATAGTGAAAAGTATCAAAAAGGATGGTAGGATTCAAATTTTTGTTGATTATAGAGAGTTGAATGCAACATGTGTTACAGATCCTTTCCCTATGCCATTCACAGAGGAAATATTAGAAGGATTGGCTAGGCACGAGATATATTCATTTACAGATGGGTTCCAAGGGTATCATCTAGTTAGGATTGCCCGAGAAGATTAAGAAAATACCACCTTCACTACTGAATGGGGAAGCTTTACCTATACTATGATGCCCTTTGGATTGAAGAATGCACCTGTTGTATTCTCAAGGATAGTGGTGCAAGCACTCAAGGATTTTATTCACAACTTCTTGTAGTTCTATCTTGATGATTGGACCGTTTATGGGATAATTAAGGATCATTGTGTCGATCTACGCTTAATGTTTGAAAGATGTAGACAATTGAGTATCTCATTGAATATCTAGAAGTGCATGTTTGCTACTCCCTTTAGCATACTTTTAGGACATATAATCTGCAAGGAGGCTTGTTGGTTAATCGAGTTAAAGTTACGGTCATTTTAGGCTTCAAAACACCCACCAATCAGAGTGAGGTGTGCATATGTTTGGGTCATACTGAGGGTATTACAGGGAAGTTTATAAAATGGTATGCCAAAGTTTCGCACCCTTGGAATAATTACTCAAGGGGAAAGGTACATTCTATTTGGGGAGTCGCAGCAGTGCGTGTTTGAGATACTGAAGAAGAAACTTACTACCATGCCTATCTTGCACTTTCCTTCATGGGATAAACATTTTCATGTTCATGTGGATGCCTTTGGCACAGCCATTGGTGTTTTCTTAGCTCAACCTAGAGAAAGTATAGTTGATCATCCCATTTGTTTTTCTAGTAGGAAGTTGACCCCTGTAGAACAAAATTATACAACTACAGAGCATGAGGCTTTGTCCATGATATATGCCTTGCACAAATTTAGACAGATTCATTGGCCACACCTTTTGTGTTTTATACAGATCATATGTAATTGAAGTATTTAGTGAATAAGTGCATCTTACGGGCGTATATTTAGATGGATACTCTTATTTCAAGAGTTTGATTTTGATTGTGGTAAAACTAGGGAAAAGTAATTATGGACCGAATCACTTGTCTAGAGTTAAAGCGGTGAAGAAGCACAAATAATAGAATAGACCATGCACGATGCACGGTTGTATAGGTTACAACACACACCAATGGAATTAGAGGACATTTCTATCTTCCTAAGGATGGGGATGGCACTAGAAGTCATGAGGTCCTTGGAGAAAAAGCAACTTGCTATATGTGCAACACCATTCATGTTAATCGGTGGTGAATTATACAAGTTAGGAAGAGATGAGGTGTTACACCATTATGTATTAGAGCATGAATAAAAGGATATAATGGAGGAAGCCCATGGTGGTATTACGGTTTGCCAATATGTAGGTTCTACTACGGCATGAATGGTCCTACTTATTGGTTTGTTGTGGGAAATGTTATATAAGGATTGTAAGGAGTATTATAAGGCATGTGACCATTTTCAACATCTAGGTTGACAGGGGAAAAGGGATGAGATACCTTTATGACCAATTACAAGTGCAGAACCCTCAAAGAAATGGGCGATAGAATTTGTAGGGCATATTTCACTAGCTTCGTGTAGAAATTTGGATCGCGCTATATCATTACTTGTATAGATTATCTTATGAGATGGGTAGAAGTAGCACCTATGAAGGACTATACAATGGCTACAACAGCAAGGTTCTTATGGGAAAATGTTCTTACCAGGTATGGCTGTCCTTTAAGTTTAACCAGTGATAGGGGCACCCATTTTTTAAATGAGACAATCTAAATTCTGTTAGATGAGTTTATGGTTTCCCACCACAAGACTACACCCTATCACCCTCAGGAAAATAGAATTATTGAGGCTTTCAACAAGATTTTGAGCCACACATTGACCAAGATTTGTGATGTGGGACAAAAATATTGGGATGACAAAGTATCTGTTGTTCTTTGGGCCTACCAAACAACATATAAGAGATTGAAAAAATTCACACCTTTTCAGTTGGTGTTTGGCATGGAAGTTGTTCTTCCTATAGAATTTATGTTACCTTCTTTACGCATTGCATGCACTGGAGGTCTAGCTGATGAGAAAGCTTTGGAAGAATGGATTGAGAACATGGTTCACCTAGATGAGTGTCGGGCCATAGCATGATGGAGTTAGAAACAGGAGAAATCTCACTAGAAAGCATGGCATGATAGGCATATCAGGGATAAGAAACTTACGGTTGGACAAATGGTACTTATGTATGACTCTAAGTTTTTGCATTGTCCAAGGAAGCTCAAGGTGCATTGGTTGGGGCCGTATGTTATAACTCACATACCTGAGTCAAATGCTTACCAGTTAGAAGCTATTGACAGAGCATGGCTTCCCAATTACTTTAATGGGAGTAGGTTGAAGCCCTACTATAAATAATTCTTCTTGGTGTTTGTAATAAGGCAGTGTTGTCAGATAGATTAGGTTTCCCTTTCTACATTTCCTTAATGTGTTTCTTTCATCTTCATTATGCTTTGTAAATTTAGTTCTTTTTTTGTGTAATAAGCACACTTGTGCGTATGACGCTAACTACAATATGAAGCATATTGATGCGTAGAGGACTGCACATAATTTTAGTATGGGGTGGATTATTGGTGACCTAGGTATAAAGCTATGAATATTGGAAGGTATAATGTTGCGGATGTTGAGGAAGTAAGATGCTAAAGGTGATTTACAAAGGGTTTCTTCTCAAAAGTAACCAAGGATGGAGATGAGTGAAGGAAAAGCATGACGCGAGGTAAGTAGAAGCCATGATAACTACCAGGAGAAGGTGCGGTGATGAGGTATTGGGGTGCTAGAGCGCACACTAAAGAGAAGTTTATGACCGAGGAAGGTAAAAGGTGAGATAGAAGGTTATAGATGTGGCACGAAGATGTACCACATGGAAATGACAAAATTGAACAATAAATGAGAAATATTTGGTCGGTGGAGGAGTAATTAATGCATCAAGAATTGAAAATCTATATAAGGATGGGATGCGAATTCATTTCTACCCTTGCAACTATGATAATTCGATGAAGAGATAAGTGTGAAGAGTTGAGTAAGTGATTCAAGGTGCGAAGAGGGTGAAACCAGGCGTGAAAGGTAGATTTGTGTATTAGAGAAGCTTGTATCCCCATAGGAGAAGGGTTTGAATGAAGCAGATTGACAGATCAGAGCTAGGGCACATGATTTCATGATTATAATTTAGGGCATGATTGAATTGGGTTAGGGTTTGAAGTAAACCATGAAAGAGTTACTGAGAAGAAGGTGTAAAAACAAAACACAAAGGGAAGAATGGCTCTAAAGAAGGAAGCAAGAGAATCAATAGGAAAGAAGAAGGAAATAGTGGAAGAGGAGGAAGAGATGACTCTTGAGAGAAATTTTTTAGAGATGTAGTACCCTGAAGAAGTAATTGTGTTCCAGAATGGGATTCCCACATACGAAAAGAAAAATAAGCGAGTACAACCATCGAATCAAGGACAATAAGAAGAAGTAGGATGATTAACTTAACTCCCGAGCAGATAGGTGAAGCTGGTGATGGGATGCCGATATATGATGAAGCAGAGAGAAGTTACTAAAAAAATTGGTTTTTACTAATTATACGGGATCCCATACTTTGGGAAATATGCACCATTATACGGTGGCGATCGATGAGTTGAGTCCATGAGGACTTCTTCTATTTTATATGGTGAAGGGTAAGACTAACACCCATTTTAATTACGATGGTAATAGGTTTAAAGGCAATGGGTGAGGACATCAAAAATGACCTAACCGACTAGGTTGCCATATTGGAAACACACAAAGCATTAGGATACTAGAAAGGACCGTGCGGAATGGATATAGACAATTTACATGAATTTCTAGTAGTAAAAGTAGTAGCACACCTAGTTATGAAATTTTATGACCAAGATTATTGGTAACAAGTAATCTCAATGTGGCTGCATGTGGCAAAGCACATGTCGAAAGGGTTATTTACAACATTGTTGGCTTTATTGAAGAACAAATAGTAGAGAACACATGCACGGGAAGTAAGATAAGTATTGGTTTTGTCTTACTTTCTTTAGTATTCATGGAGATTGGAGTCTTGGATGGCCCAAAAGAAAATATATGGGAATACCGCATGAATAACAAGTCTCCAACTGAAATATTCAGCAAGTATCTATGCAAGGGTTCTATGAGACAAGGTAAAATGAGAGAGCGGAGAGGTGGTATGACAGGCTATGCGTGGATTTTGAAGAGGAGTGGTGCATATCAAAGGATTTTCCCTCAATATTGGGAAACATGCTCGCTTTGTTGTTTACCAACACTTTTGTATTACACATTTTTTGATGGTGGATGGATCGTGGAGCCCTTGGTGCAAACTACCATATGTGTTCACAGAGCATTATTTTCAAGCTTCTGTTCATCATTTCACCGATAAAAGGAGGTTAGAATTTAATGCGAGATAAGGTGGGTTGCGAATACCACACCTTGTGAAAGAAGTATGGATATCCGGGGAAGAATGCTTACAATGAGAGTATTATCTCAAATATTTTGAGTATCAACCTAGAAACACTTGTTATTGGGGATATCGGGGTTGTGCTCATATATATCGAAGTTAAACAAAAGATGGAAAATTATAAGTATGTAGAGAATAAGTTCACACTCTCAGGACCACCAAAGGGGAAGCATACTATGGAAAACATCCCTGGCACCTAGGCCTTCTAAACCCATGTAGGATGACGAGGAAGAGGATGAAGAGCATGAGGATAGTGGTGGTTTGGTGCGCAGGAGGAAGCAACCATCTTGTGGATAAAAGGAGGAGTGCGTGATGGCTTCACAAGGAGAAGAAAATAATGAGGTAGCACAGGGTGACCAAAGGTTCATAAAGGTGTTCAAGTGCACAAGGTCGCAAGGAGAAGCCCAACAGACAACAAGGAAGTCACCGCAACTCTCACTGGTAAAGGAACCTGAGGAGAAGAAGAGAAGAAGAAATCTCAAGCTAGATGAAGAAGTGGAAGAGTCTGAGGAGAAATTGCTTCCATCTCCAATCCATCAAAGGGCGAAGAGGAGCCTTAGAACAAGGATTAGGAAAAAATAAATGGAGAGGAAGAAAGGGAGCAAAAAAAGCTACACAAGGCAAGGATAAGGATACGGACCAATATTCCCAACCTTGATTGTCATTCCAAAAGGACCAAGGTCCCGTCGGACAAGTGAGGAGGTAAGGGTACAAATAATGGCATATGCAAAGGAACAGGAGATGATTGTTCACACTCGATTCTAAAGTACCATCACACAAAAATATTTATTCGAGATGGGTTCTTATGGATGAGAACAAGGTGACATTACGAACACAAAAGAAACTTTCATGGTCGATGCATACACATATGGATGAACCAGATTTTGATGTCTGTGAAGAATCATGTGCATCTAGATGGTTGAAGAAGGCACCAGAAGTCTAACACATGACAATTAAACCAACTGTTATGATGGATGAGTAGGTAAGCAATGCCTTGGTGAAAGTATCTACTGAGGTAGCTAGAAGAAACATTGACAAATATGCTACAATTAAAGCACTAACAGAGGAGCTAAAAGCAAAGGATGTGGAAATAGTGCATTTAGTGTAGGAGAGGGATCTGAGTAAAATGAAATATGAGACTTTTGTTAGTATGGCGAAGGAAATTTGAGATGATATACTAAAGGTACCTACATTTGGAATCATAGGTACCAAAATAATTTCCTTCTGCGATGCACTATGTAAGAATAATGATAAAAATAGTATTGGAGGATGAAAAGGTGCATATACTAGAGCAACCCAAGGACCCAGTAGAAGAGGCAGAAAAATCATAGGCTATAGTAGAAAGGAAGATTGCTACATATGAAGGCCTACTACAAGCACTCCGAGAGGAGATGAAGAAAGTTGATCATGCCTTAATGATTTACATAGCTACAGATGTGCTAATAAGGGTAAAAACACTGGCAGAAGACAATGAGGTGCAAAAGGCCATAAAAGATGACACACTAGGCCACGTTGAATGACTAACTACGGTAAAGAAGAAGCACGAGGCATTGGCCATGGCACATACACCACATAAAGATAGGTTAGATGTACTTGGAAAACTCATTGCTCAGAAGATGGATGTGTTGGAAGGGATGTATACATCTATGTCAAGCATAATGCTTGTAATACAGAATGAGCAAGGAAAACTAACTCAGGATGAGATGGAATCTGTCATTGTGTATGTTCCATAGAAATCAAAAATGCATTAACGGAGTGGGAGAACTTAGAAGTAGACATAAAGGAGGAGTATCCAGAGATGATACTTCAGAAATAAATGGAGGAGCTTGAAGCCTGAATAATTCTTTGATTCTTTAATTCTTTTCTATTCTTTGTGTAAGATTCATTTAGCATTCTATATTTCAACTATTCTTTACTCAGTTGTGGACATCACCATTGTCGGGGTGACAATGAGATTAGTGTGGGGTAATTTTGATCAAATAAAACACTTAGCAGAACTCACACACAGAGTCCACGCAGAAAAATAGGATGGGATCAAAGGCGTGAAGGAATAGGAAGGCATCGCACGTAGATGTGCAGAGTTAGAATTTTGGGACTTAGCCAATTTTTTAGATCAAGTCTATTTTCATAGGTTGGCATCTGAGAACACAAAAATCGATGCCAAGACTTGTGTGCCATGATTTTTTCTATATTTCAAGGATCATATTGAATCACTCTTTCATGGAAGTAATCTAATAATAGATTCACCACTCTAGTTAACTGTAAGTGATCTATAGATAGCATACTTGCATGTATGGCTATAATTGTAAATGGTGCATGGCTATTATTAGCATGTAACCTATTTTTGGCATATTTAGCGGTGAAGGGAAAGTTCCCCACCCTATATATATTAGATGAATCCCTAGTTGATATCTTTTGTATTGAAAGGTTAGAGATTCATGAGTGCATGAGACTGGATAATTGTAATGAGATCCATGCGCGCATGACTATTATTGTATTAAGCTTCGTATTGTTGTCATGTTTAATATATGAAGAATATTGGCCAAACCAAAGTGTCTTATATGTGTTATCATTACATCCTATTGATTTCTTGATTATTTATACTTAAATGCATGCCTTTATAGATCTGGTTTGGTATAATTGTGTAATGATGGATTAGTTTCTGACTATATGTCCTTATCGCTTCACCATGCAACCATCCTGCTACAACAACCCTAAAGAGGGACCTATTATCTTGGCACACTATAGGTGAGTACTTAGCCTATCTTTGAGTGATGTGCCAACATGACTAGGTGTTATTTGAGAATTCTAGGCGGCATCATGACCCCTCCTCACATCTTTATTAATTTAATTACCTAAATTAAATTAATTTCCACCTTTCCTAGCCAACTCATCCTAGACCTATTCAAATACTATTAATTAACCTAGAATAAGTCTCCACTCCGCTTAACTAACTAAGACTCATTCTAACCATAAACTTAACTACATATCATTCCTCTAACCAGCTTCCCACTCCATTTAGCACCATTACACACTCTTGACCCAAAATCAATTCGAATCACACTAAAATTTAAAATAAAATGATATTTTTGGAAAAGTATAACCTTTTCTCCCTAGCCAACACTAGATATTTTTTTGTCGGATAAGTATATTGATCCCATTGTTAAGTCTCATTAGCTTCACGGTATTGATTTCTTGATTCTATAGATTACTTTTCTCTCGGATATCTCCTACACCCACCTACCGATAACCTACCCATTTGAACCTCTTTATCCCCCTAACCACCTATTTTACCATCTCTGAGTCTTCACATAAATCATAACATATATCCTAAGCATTTCAAACTCTTTGTGAAATCATAGAGAGCTCCCAATCAACCCATTTTAATATTTTTATCTAATTTCCCCTACTAGCATTAGTCACTCAACCGGTGTCAACTATTCCCAAGTACCAGTGTCGGTCATTGTAAGTGTTAATTTCCCTAGACCAGAAATCCCATAACTCACTCTAGACCACCCCAAAACTTACCAAATCTCACCAGGCCTCATCAAAAACATTTTCTACACCTAAAGGTCCTTATACCCAATCAACCTTTCTAGATTAAGTCTTAATTTGCATTATTAGATTAAATATAGCTTATTGTATTTGTGTGAGACACCTAAATCATACAACTATAGTAGGATTTCCTTATTTTATGTTATTTCTCTACATTAAGTTGTATTTGAACTTGGATTTAAAGCTATCTAGGAAGCACCCCACTCTTTGGATATAGCTCCTACTAGGCAGTCCACCGACCTATATTATTAATGCTATCTTATGGTCTTGTGTTGTATTACAGGTAGTCCTTCCTAGCCAAAAATGAGCTCTTCACAATTAGCTTGATCTTCTACAACATTCACAACCTTATTCAATAACTTCATAGGTATTACTCGTAACCTTTACCCTTATTTGTTTTATACGTAACATTGTGGTGAAACACTTGGAGTTATTTCCACTTTCTTGGAGAGATCAATCATTGAATATACATTGTTGCTCATAGAATTCAATATGTAATCAAAGGGAAGAAGTTTTGGAGAAGAAAATTCTTACCCTGAATGTCCATGGTGATTTGTTGTGGTATAACATGGTTCAATGGGGAGTTTAAACACCTTAATATGTCATCAACTTATTCCTTTCTTCGATAGTTATTATATGAGACATTGGAGGGAACAACATATTTTTATTTTCCTTTAATGGTATAATATTTCTCTAGCATCATGATATGTTGTACAGAGTTCTAACATACTTCTTGTTCTTCAACCCAAATTTTTGATATTCATCATTCAATGGTTGGGAAAGATGATAGAGTAGCAGATTTTTAGTACCATTTCCATTAGAAATAATAGTGTTACTAGACCTGAAATCTACGAATGTGTCAGCAATGGCCAACCATGGCCTTCCAAGGATGATAGGATATCCTCCTAAACTTGCCTTGTGTTGTATAACAATTAATTCAGTAGGGTATTCCCAAGATTCAACCATAACTACTATGTCCTCAAGTACTCCTTCTGGTCTCATTGTTGATATATTTGCAAGTTGTAAGACTATAGTTGTTGGCCTTAGTCCTTTCAATTTCTAATCATCCATAATTTTCTTAATTGTGATGTTTATGGATGCCCCCAATTCAATCAAATTATTTTTATTATAATGTCATTAATTGTAACTTTATCAATGGACTTCTTGGATCTATGTACTTGGGTAAAACCGAATCTCCAACTGCAATATCAACTAGTTATCCAATAAATTGCATAGTGGATGGATCCTTTCTCTTTATGCCTAGTTTTTTAATGCATATATCCTTATCCAACTTGTTGCATATGGGAACAACCTTGATGTCTTGAATAAGTGGAATTTTGACACAAATATCCCTCATTTGGTTAACAAAATTAGAATTAGATTTTGAGTTGACGTCAATATTCTTTTCCTATAATCTCTCTAGAAATGGTGGTTCATTATCTTGTACTTTACCCTTTCTAGAACTCTATTCAAGGTTGTTTTGGATCAACTTAAATCTTGTTTTTTCTTATCTGCTGAGACAATTCTATAGCAACAATGGTGTGAATCTGCAATCTCTATAATGGTGGGTCCACTTGGTGGAGGAAGTTCTCTTCTTGAGTGGAGATGTATGCCACTAACATAAATGAAATAGGTAGGGTATTGAGCTAGTTTAGTGGAATAGGCTAGTTGAGAAGCTTTATTGTTGGGGTTAGGTGTTGGTTGAGCCGGTGGTTGAGTTACTTTTGGTTGAGATCTAGATTAGGGGTTTGGAATTAGAGATTTCTTCTACGAGATAAGGAGGTTATTGGTAAGATTTTTGGTAATTAATAGGTGGGTTATTCCATTGTTTCCCTCCTCTCCAAGGATTCTTCCATTAAGAAGGGGGTTGTTGCCATTATTTTTGGCACGTAAATTGAGGTTTTCATTATTTTTGGTATTGGCTTGGGTATGGATCTAAACCTTTATGTAGATTACCCCAAGGTGGGGTAACTAGCACAATTTTGAAATGACGGCATAAGGTCTCATGGATTACCTCCTTGTATTTTTGGCCATGGTTTTCTTTGAGAAACACAAAATAATTTTCCATCTTTTGTCTCCAACATCTTTAATTTAGGTGAAGCCTCCCTTTCTTGAGTAATTTTGGCCAATCTCTCGCATCCGCAATCATCTCCCTTCCTTCTGCATGTATCTTAGAACACTATAAGTGCTTCCTCTGCATCTTGTCTTTTCTTCTTGGCATGCAGAGCATTCATTTGAGTGGCCATGTCATTTAAAATATCTTTCTTCATGTTCTTGAATATGTTAAAAATATCGACTTGGATATGTCCCTAATTACTTTCATAGTTGATCCATCCCTTTATATTACATTTCTTATTATCTTCATAGCGGATCTGGAGTAATTCTTGTAGGATTCACAAATATCATCGAGATAGATTTTGAAATGTATCTATCTCCTATCAGATCCAAATCATGCATGTCCTCCTCACTGAGTCCCTTCAAAAAGAGTAATTTGAGGGATTTAGAAGGTAGTCTTGTGTGCCTTGTCTTACGAACGTAGAACAAGAATCTTTCTAAATAGTCTTTTAGTGGCTCATCTACTTTTTGTGCCATCTTGAAGGTTTCATTAGCTCCTCTATTACTCAACCTTTAGTAGTCCTGGCACTTAGTGTCAAAATTATCCTTCATTTGTGCCCAAGTGCTAACAACATCTCTTCTTAAACTCATGAACCATATCAAGGTTACATCCTTGACTGTACCATGAAATAGATTTAGTTTATGTGAATTAGTGGTATAATCATAACTCTTACATAATACATCAAATCTAAACTAAAAAGTGTGTGGGTCTTCAGTTATGGATTCATGGAAGTTTGGAAGGGATGATAGAGAAATATTCTTCATAGTAGTAGGCTCATCATTGTCAGAAATGGGAAACTCAAAGGTATTTACTGTGTCTTCAAAATTTTGGTTTACTTCTTCTATCATTTCTAGCTGATCAGGAACAAGTTCAAAAATTTCACTTAGAAAGGGATCTTGTGACAAGAAACCTTATACAAAGGAAAGTATATCTTCTTTATAATTATATATAGAAATCTACACAACTTGCGGATTGGGTAAGAATCCACCATGGGAATCTCATGGAGGTTGCATGCATCAAATATCTCAACTCAATCAATGGAAATTAGTGGGGAGGTTTGGAGGTGGAATTTCCTAAACCTAAAATGCTTCTATGAACTGAAAAACCTCTAAAATAAATTATAATTTAGTAGTATCCCCAACAACGATGCCAAAAATGATGGTGAAAATTAACTTGTAGAAATTAATACGATGTTCACTTATCCACAGTTATTTAATCATCAAACTAAGGGATGAAAATTTTAATAATGTCAGTGTTATATGCACAGTTATAAGGATTTCAAGAGGTATGGAAATAAATTGTTGTCATAAAAATTCTTGAAATAATAATGATTGGGAAAAAATTAAATTAAGATTAAAAGTAAATAGATTCTAGACACTATGAATAAGGAAAATCATGTGAATTAAAAATGCGAGATAAAGGAATGAATTTCTTGTTAATATATCCATGTAATAAAACAAAGAAACAAAACTATGGAGGGTTTGGCAAACCACAAATAGGCCCGACTTGGGTAATAATCTGTCCTAATTCTTGTAACTAAAAGCTACTAATCATAACTTAGATTATTTATTGAATTGGTATGAAAGTTACATTTATAAGAAAAAAACTTATGTATCTGCATATCCTGTATTCTAATTCTTTGTATAGGTCTCTATACATCCATTACATTTCAGAATTAATCACTTTCTCTTATTCTCCTTAATTACAATAGAACGTGAGAAGAAGAGTTTAACTAGGAGTTCAAATAAATTAAGTAAAATATCTAAAATACATCATCTTGAGATTCAATACATATAAAGGAATAATTAGCAGGTGTTTAGATCTCAAATACATAACTTAAGTAACTTATTATTTCAATATATAAATTATCAAATCATGAATTCAATTAATCGGTTCCTCATTTAGTTGCGATAAATAACCAGATCTAGAGTTGGAGTGTCATCCTTCACATTTAAAGAGATCTTCATACACATGGATCCTTTTATGTAGGTGATCTTATTTTCTGTGGATGAGTTGTTGTGAACATGTCCTTTGGTTTTATGTGACTCCTTTTAGCTGTGGATGAGTTGTTGTAGATGGGTCCTTTTCTGCATATAACAATTTTCTCATAAAAGAGTGGCATCACACAAATCATCATTCAAACAACTAATTAAAACCATAAGAATTAATTCATACATAAAATACCATAAAACAATATTAACTAGTAATAAGTATATTAGTCATTATTATGCCAATAAGTTCAAGTTATAGTGATGATGTTCAATAGTATGACAAGGAAATACAAAGACATTGTCTCAATGGCTTAAGAAGAGTATAGAGGATGAGTTTTTTTATAAATGAAATTTAATCAACTCATCGGTTATGCAATGGGAGAAGCTGGGTTTTAGAGACATGTTTGATTTTTCAAAACACTCTTGGAGGGTGCATAATTTTATAATGTTGTATTCATGTTGTGTTGCACATGTTCTTAGTTGAATGATGTGACCCATATGAGTTAGATGCTAAGGAGCTTTTTGGGTGCTAATTGTTTTGGCTTAGTTAGTCATTTTGGACACCGTAAGCAATCTTGGTTTTGGTTTTGGAAATAATTGGTATTTTGGATATATGAATGTAGAATTGTCCCCTAAATATGAGGGGTATGCCTTGTTTGGCAGTTGATATTCATCCCCGTGTTGAGTTATTATTTGCAAAACACTCACTACAATGTTAAAAAACATATTTTCTAAACCTAACAAAACCCATTTGGGATGGATGTGAAATAAATAGATGTACTCCATTGTAGAGAAAACTATTAACAGAAAAAGGTTTCTCCACATCTTAAATTGTATCAATGTGGGTTAGGAGAAATTTTTACTATTAGATAATTTGTACCTGAGCTCATTGTTATAATTCTCTTTAATTTGGAAAAGTGCTTTATAACCCTTACAATTCCCTTTCGGGATTGTATGTCTAAATTAATCATAATTGAGTGAAAATTTGTTTTTCAATCCTCTAACTAGTCTCCATTAAATAAATGATAGGGAAGAAAGGATTTTTGGTATCTCTTTATTTATGATGATTTCATATAAAGCGTTATTCATAGGTATTTTACCCTTCTTATAATCTAAGAATCCCTTAATTGGTTAGAAGTAGACTTTGGGTTCCACAATTTAAAATTTCATCGAGGCCCTTAATATAATAGTTGGAAATATCTAATTATTTATAACCCTTATTAATCTTAATAGACCCATTTTCAGATTATGGTCTCTTACTAAATTTGTCTCATGAGACATTTATGTGGAACTTGATTGAACGCTTTGCCATAGAAGGTACACTCGTGATAGTAATCCTTCACAAATGGGTTAGAAAACTTTTAAACAATCATGTTTGTGGCACTTAAGGCTTAAATATGGACAATATAGAATTGTTCTATCACACTTACCATACCTCTTAAATAGAATAACATTAATTATATGAAAATAACTATACTGTCTCTCTCTCTCTCTCTCTCTCTCGTAATACGTTGTGGTTACGTTATGGAGATAAATATCTTCATAAATGGCATGCATTTTAGGTTTGTTGGTTTTAACAAGGCTTGACATCGGTTGGGTAACCGACATTGGTAGCTAGAAGGAAGCGGCATTGGTTTGGTAACTAGCATCAATTATCTAGGTGATCATATTTTTATATTAGACATGGATTAAATCTAACCCTTTGTTATAAAGGTGATCAGAGGGTTGTAAATGCATAGCTAAGTTTCCCTAAAGTTTGTATATGCTTATAAGCTAGAAAAATAGGGTTATAAGATTTTTATTTGTGATAATTGATTTTTATTGTAACATATTTTCTTAGAGAAAGCTCGAGAGAAGCTTGTGAGGAAAAATTATTGTACATCCATGAGAGGTGTGGAAGATTGTAAATCTTCATTGTATTTCCTCTGTGAAGAAAGAATAATAGATTGGTTTTTCTTGGTGGACGTAGCCCACACTAGGTGAACCACGTTATATCTTGTGTTACTCATTCTTTGTTGTTTATTTTTCTTCTAGTTTAATTTACACGTTTATTACTTGCATGCTTATATTGTATATAAATATGTATAACATTTATGTGTAGTCTAACCCTAACAACTGGAATCGAATATTTTTTGAGGATTTTGTGTGTTGACATATTTACTCAAAGAGGGATGTTTGATTGAGTGCGAGCACAACAATGGAATAAGATAGTAAATATAAAGTGGAGAAATTTAACGGACATAATAATCAATTATGGAATATGTGGGTGGAATATTATTTGTATCGGGACAATTTATATTTACCGTTTGATTTGAATGTGAAGCCTACAAAAATGAGTGATGAAGAATGGAAGATTCTTAACGAGAAAGGCTCGGGATGTAGAATATTTATCCTAGTATCATCGTAGCTTTGGATATTATTAAAGCAAAAAACATGGTAGATTTTATTAAATCTTTAGCTAATATATATCAAAACCCAAGTGCTTGAAATAAACTTTATTTGATGAAGAAATTATTTAATTCAAAAATGCAAGAAGGTGGATCTGTATCAAGCCACTTGAATGATTTCCATTCCATTATAAATCAATTAAAATTGGTTAATAGTCCATTTGATGATGAATTGAAAGAACTTTTATTCTTATGATTTTTTTCCAGATAGTTGGGATAACTTGGTAATGGTTGTTAGTAATACAACATCTATTAATAATATTTTAAAGTTTGATGATGTGGTTAGTATAATCTTGAATGAAGAAATACATAAGAAAAGTACAGGAGAGTCATCATCTGGAAATTATTTGAATTAATAAATTTGGGGAAGGAAAAAGGAGAGATCCAAGAGCAAGAATAATGGGAAATCAAAGTCAAATATGGGCATATCCAAATCCAGAGGTAGAGGAATAACTTGCTAGAATTGTGGAAAGAAAGGACATGCAAAGAAGGATTGTTGGTTCAAGGAAATAAAGAGAATATACCAGATAAAGGTAAAGAGGAAAATGTTGCAACTGAGGTAATGCAAGATTCCCTTATTCTCTCCTTGGATAATAAAATATAATCTTGGGTTTTATATTTAGGAGATTCTTTTTATGCTACCCCTAATAAGGGTTATTTCAAAAATTATGTCCAAGGTAATTTTTGACATGTTTATTTAGGAGATGATGAACCATGAAATATTACTTGTAAAGGGGAAGTTCATCTAAAATTGTATAATTGAAATACATGGGTATTTAAATATTTGAGGCACGTTCCAAGCCTCAATAAAAATATAATTTCTACAGGATAACTAGGTGAAGTGGTTCGTGCATGATTACATTCACAACCGAATCTTGGAATGTTACCAAGGGAGCTCTTGTTTTGGAAAGAGGAAAGAAGGTAAGAACATTATATTTTTCTACCTTTATTATTGGTTCTTTTTTGGTTCTATCTACTTTAGATTCATATACAAGCATGTGGCCCGATCAGCTAGGCCATATGAGTAAAAAGGAATGCAGATATTAAAGGAAAATGGTAAGTTATCATATTTGAAACATTTAGATATTAATTTTTGTGAGCATTGCATATTTGGAAAGAAAAAGAAAGTGATATTTCTTAAAGTTGGGGAAATAAATAAGGAGTAAAAATTGGAGCTTGTGCACTCAGATGTGTGGGGACTAGCCCAGGTAGCTTCTCAGGGAGGATCCCAATATTATGTGACTTTAATTGATGATGCCACAAGAAAGGTATGGGTTTATTGTATAAAGCGTAAATCTAATGTTTTTGAGACTTTTAAAAGATGGAAAGCCCTTGTGGAAAATTAAACTAGTTTAAATTTAAAATGCCCTAGATTTGACAATGGTGGTGAGTCTTTGTAATAAGGATTTCAAGGATTACTATTTAGTGAATTGAATATGTAGTCAAAGAATGGTTCCTAGAACACCACAAGAGAATAGTGTTGCTGAAATAATGAAGAGAACTATCATGGAATGTGCAAGAAGCATGATATTACATGTTCGATTACCCTTACGTTTTGGGAAGAAGCAGTAGACATGGACGTATATTTAATCAACTATGGGCCTTCAAGTGCACTAAATGGTAGAATACCGAGAAGAAGCTTAGTCCGGAAAAGAGGTAGTTCTTTTTTTTTTTTTGAGTATTTGGTTCAGAATATTTTGTGTATGTTGATAAAGAAAATAGGAATAAGTTGGATGCTAAATCAAAGAGATTCACTTTTATTAGTTATGGATTTGGTGATTTTGGATTCCATTTTTGGAATTTAGATGATGCTAAGATTGTTAAGAGTCCTGATATTGAGTGGAATGAAAAGATAATTTATAGGGATAATATTTTGATGCCTAAGGATGAACCGGTTGATGAGTTTGTGGAAGAAAATACATTTTCAGATTTAAAATAGAAACCTATAGGAATTGGTGTCGAGTGAGAGCAACCAATGTCAGAATTCGGGACCGACATTGGTAGAAGACTAGGGTCGGTTTTGCAGCTTATAATGATGTTGGCAGCATATTAGTAGCATCGGTAGACATGATTGACATCAGTAAAAGATGACCGATGTTGGTCTCTGCAAGAGGTTGATACGAATATGCAGCATATACAGAATGAGCCTCAGACACCCCAAATTTCTATGAGAAGGTCACAATGGGTAAGTAGACCTCTAGAAATATTTTCACCTTCCTTATTTTATCTTTTATTGACTGATAGTGGTGAGCCCAAAATTTTTGAAGAAGTAATGCAAGAGGATACCCACATGAAGTGGGAGCATGACATGGATGAGGAGATGGACTCCTTAGAATAGAATCAGACATGGGATTTGGTTAAGTTACCAATGGGAAGATAACATCATAGAACAAATGGTTTTATAGGATCAAGGAGGAAGAAGGTGGATAAAAAAGATACAAGGCAAGGCTTGTGGTAAAAGGGTTTGCAAAAAAACAGGTATTGATTTTGGTGACATTTTTTCTCCCGTATAAAAATAAATTCCATTCCTAGTATTTTGAGTTTTGTTGTAGTAGAACATTTAAACTTAGAACAACTTGATGTTAAGATGACTTTCCTTCACGATCATTTGGAGGAAGATATGTATATGTAGCATCCACTTGGTTATGAAGTCGGGGTAAGGATAAACTTGTGTGTAGGTTGAAAAAGAGCTTGTATGGGCTCAAGCAAGATCCAAGGAAATGGTATATGTGGTCTCATAGTTTTATACATGAACATGGTTGTATGAGATGCAAATCATATATTTTTTTATTTCAAGAAGATTTAAAATGGAAGCTATATTATTTTTTTATTGTATGTAGATGATATGCTTATTATAGGATCTAGTATGTAGGACATTGTTGAGATTAAAGAAAATTTAGCTCATACATTTGCAATGAAGGATTTTGAGATGCAAATGATCCTTGGCATGCAAATTCATAGATACATGGAGAAGAAGAAATTATATTTTCTCGGAAGATTATATCAATAAGGTGTTGGAAAGGTTTAAAACGTATAATTAAAAACTAGTAAGTACACCTATGGCTAGAGACTTTAAATTAAGCAAAGATCGGTGTCCTACATTACATGAGGAGGTAAAGTAAATGGTGTAGGTTCCATATGCTTTGCTTGAGTTGGAAGCCTTATGTATGCAATGGTTTATACCATACCGGACATTACACAAGAAGAGAGATTTGTGAGAAAATGTATGGCCAATCTAGGTAAAGAGAATTGGAAACTACTCTAATGGATACTCATATATTTGAGAGGGAAATCCAACATCAATTTATTCTATGGAGGGTTAGATACTTCCTTATGTGGATATGTTCATTCGGATATGGTTGGAGATTTGGATGGTATGTATTAATTTATTTTACTCTTAATACTTCTTTCTAACCCCAAGTGCATTGACCTATCACCCAATGGGCATTGGGGACTCACTTGAGGAATGCGTGAGCCTTAAGCCCCTCTTCTATGTGAGCTTTGTGAGAAGCTTCTACCGTTAATGGAGTATTAGTTACGAAACAAAAGCACATTCACTTTTTTAAAAGGTAGAAGATGTAACTAAAAATCTACACATTAATACATCATAGAAGCTAAATGACATTATAAGAGGTATAATAAACCAGATCTGAGCTATAACATGCTAAATATCATAAGGGTTTGCACCCATAAACAAGATATATAGAACAAACCCATATATATATATATATATATATATAATATATATATATATATATATATATATATATTGATTTAAAAGATTTCTGGTAGCCACATTACAATCAAAAGGGTCATCTCAGACCATATATATTAAGTGATAAAGGTCCAACTTATATAATAGGCTCGAACGGAGCTCCGACTATTCCCTTATTACTATAACCCATTTATAGACCCTAAAATCAATTACAACACTTAATAAAATCCTATATAGCTCTTTAGTACCCTGAATCCTAAACCCTAGTGCAGCTTAAAATTTATGTAGCAGTTCCTTGCCCAGCCTTCACATGCCAATCTACCTTTCTCTGTGTCTATGTGTTTTCTCCTAACCCAAGTATCACTTTTTATAGGATCAACAACCACATCCATGCCTTCTCTCCTAATAATATTGTGTGAAAAGTGTCGATGTGGTCCTCCATATGTGAATTTGTATCTCGTTACAAACATTCCACTCTATATAATGATATCTCTAGGAATATTCCCTACATGGAATATCCTATTCTTGGTCTCCAAGGCTCTAGGATGGCACCTTATCCACTCATCATGCCTAGTCGAGTCCTAACTTTTTTTCTCAAGTATTTCCATGATGTTGGTTACATCTAAGTCCTTTAAACCCTTGTTCTTCCTCCTATGCATGCTTTGGTTTCACTTAAACCCTTGTTAAACCCATATTTCATGCACCCTTCCCCGAGTGCCCTTATTATCATTGTTCCTACACACGCACACCTCTTATTACTTAGATAATATTTTATGGTCCCACATTACCCCACTTTATACGTGTTATCCATCCTTGGAAAGAAATTGCTCCTTCAAAGAATAAAGAATAGTGGAACTGGGACAATTTGAATAAAAAATGAAAGAATAGAAGAATATGCTACTATTGTAGAAGGAGTGGGAATTCCTTCTTCATGGTTTCCTTAATCTTCTCCAAAGCATATACCTAACCCTACACTTAGTAAAGTAGGTCACTTGCTAGAGCACTTACTTTATCAAAACGTAATTCATTTCTCTTAGCATTCAGTGTAACTATAATGCCTTCTAGTTGCTTGTTAATATTTCCTAGTGCATTCATTCTACAAGTGAACTAGGGATTTAGATTCTTAAGACGATTCTTAACCAAACCCCACAAGGTTTCATTTACATCAAAAAATTTCTCAACCTTGGATAGGATCTTATCATTCTCTACCGTGTTACCTTTGTTATTTTCTTGAAATTCCTTTAGATCTACCTCATGTGTAGCAACCAATATTCTCGCTACCCTATATTTTTCAGTGAGATTTTCATATACACCCTTGTCCATTTTCACGGTGGTCTTTATGGTGGAAAAGAGATTAGAAGACCGAGTAACCATCTCCCTAATCTTATTTTTTTCTTCTTCCTTTTGTCATGCCATCGCCTCTTCGTCGAGTCCAACGTGAGTGGCCGCCTTTCCATAGTGAGGATGCGGATTAAGTCTTCCAAGCAAAGTGCATGGTTGATTTGTATTTTTATCAAGTGGGTGCAGGTACAGTGCTTTAAGATTATGGCATCTGAAATGACCTCTATGTTCTTATGGATTTCATGCACATTTTCCTTTTCATCCCTTAGTTCGCACTCTAATTGCATACTAATAAATTCCTTATATTTTATCTCTTTGTCTGCTCAATGATCTCCTCATTCTTTTTCTCAAGCTCTTCCTCAAAAATCCTTATTCTTTCATTCTTTTTGTGAGTCTTACTTCTACCTCCACCGATACTTTGTTGATAATGTTGAAAAATTTCCCATCGGATAGTTATTGGGCATTCACAAAAAGGTTTACTCCATTAGCATTTGGTATCTTCATCAATGCATCTTGGTTTACCTCAAATTCTGGTTCATCAACATGGGAATCAAAATCCCAAGGTAGGCACCCTTTTCATCAAAAGAAGACCATGCAAGGAGTTGGTTTGAAGGCACGATACTTTGGAAATGTGCACAGAGTACCTTGTTTGGATCATTAATGTAAGTCATTTCTTATTCATGCGCCATTACTATACCTTTTCCACCTATGTGTGTTGCCTTTTGGAAGCTTCTTTGCTAAGCTAGGGTCTCCACCCATGCTTCCATACTCCTTCCCAACACTTGCACTCTCCTCTATCTCCTTTAATACTTCCTTGGTGTTATGCTCCACCTCTTGATCCACTAAGTCCTTTATAATTCCTACTACTTCCCTCTCTGTGGCATCATATATATACTCCTTTCTCGAGCTTGGATTCTTTTGATCCTTCATGTTTAATTCTTCACTTCCCCCTTTTCCATGAGTGCCTCCTTCATCCTCATCCTTCTCTTCATTTACATCTTCCTCTTACTCATGTACATCAAACATAGGGTAATTTTGATCCACACCTGTGATCTTAATCATCTTCATTGCCCTTTTCAAAGCATCTATGCACTCTATTTCTTTTGTGTCTACCTTTTTGTTATTCTTTACTTCTTCCTAACTGGTGATTCTAATATAGGAGATTTTTATTTTTCTTCTTCCCTAGTTAACTCCTTTCTCGCCAACGATTCTTCTTTTACAAGGGACTTCTCTTGCTCTAGTACCTCTTCCTCAAGTGTCTTCTCTTTTTTCTTACGTGGGGAATTCATCCTTCATACATAGGTTATTGGTCTTGCACCCAACTCACGGACACCTACGAGAATGCACTATATGTGTGCTTGGTGCCTTTTCTCAAGAGCCTCCTCTCTCTCCCTTTTCCTTGGCACAAACTTCTTCCTTACAGTGGGTTCTTCTTGTATAGAGATATCATTTTCAATGTAAGCACCTTTCTCATACTTATGTATTATACATAGGTATACCCTTTCATGATCCTCCCAAAGAACAGAAATGTTACTAGTTTTAACATGCGTACGTCATGGGAGAAATACTTCTACACATAGGTGGGCTTCTTAGGATATATTAATTTTCTACATATATTGTAGTAATCTTGGTCTACCATACTGAGGTCAAACCTTAGCTTCTTTTCCTCTTTGAATCGATTGACCCCGGCTTAGAAGTATTGTGTTGTGAAGGAGAAAGACAATTTTCACCAGGACCCTTGGCACAATTTGTCAGAGTAAACCTGCCAATAGAAAAATGTTAGTATACGGTGAATTCAGCCTTGCCTTGTAGTAAAGAAGTTAATTGCTTGGGTATTCTCCATTGAGCACTCAATGTATCATGCATCTTATTATACCATTTTTCGATGCATGCCTTATGGGCAGCCATCATGGTGTCACAAGTGTATTGCTCAAATATTTTGGCGAGGATGGTTTCTCATTTGTGTACTCCCAAAAATGTATCTGGCCCATCGGGCACTCCAATATCCAAAAATACAATGGTGAGGAGGACATTACTAAACATGGTCTTCTCTCCATCACACGTGGCATTGATGATTTCTTCTGCTATGAAAGTCGATAGGTTATAGATGGTCCCTTCCGAGATCTTATGGAAAATGTTAAACCAAGCCTTGTTGATTTGTGTCCATCTCTCCTACCCATTCAACTTTGTGACCAAGCACGCAGCCATCCTCATTATAGGGTCAGAAATTATAGAAATTTCAAAGTAGTGCAAACCTTTCTTGTAGTCATAAGCTTCAATGGTATTCTTAATGGCCTCCTTATCATATAAGTCATCATCTAATGGTTCTCCTTCATAGATAAGACCAGTAAACTTAGAAATAATTTGGGGAGTTATTCACATCCTTTTTCATGTGAAGTAGAAGTGGCCTTCATCCATGCACAACATTAACCACTTGTATATTCATTTAGGTTTTACAAAATAGGACAACTCATAGATTTGAAATAACTTGGACTTCTGTATTTTAACCTTTACCTCATTATTATAGATAGGAATTCCATCTTGTGTCCTCTTTTCTATAGGGTGAACCAGTTCCAATGCCATCTCATCCTCTGTGGTGCTTGTTTGATGGTTTTAGTCACTCATGGCCATATTTCTAACATGTGATACCCATTCCTTACCAAGTAATGTGCCATCTGGATATTACATCTATGTGTACCATTCTTCATTGAGACTTGTGGATATAGGCTTGTTTTACGTTTCCCTTGATCTTCTTTGGTGAAACATTTGATAATTTCCTTGGTGTCATTTCTTTTCAGGTCCTTAAAATTT
This sequence comes from Taxus wallichiana var. yunnanensis, assembly GCA_018340775.1. Lineage (NCBI taxonomy): Eukaryota > Viridiplantae > Streptophyta > Pinopsida > Cupressales > Taxaceae > Taxus > Taxus wallichiana. The sequence goes on from CM031236.1 coordinate 386,884,877, forward strand.
CTTCCTTTCTCCTTATCCACGGCTCTTCTCAACTTTTCGGCCTCACTATTTTGTGAAAATCCATTCAATCCTATGCCTTAGTTATGGAACCCTAACATGGAAAAATCCCTTTTCTACAAAGCTGCTGTAACACCCACATGATCCTCTCACACAAACTTCTCCGCTCATGACCGTATACTCTTTTTCCACTTTGGTTTGTTGATCACACTAGTTATGCATACAAATCTTTACAACCCCTTTTGCATAAATTTTATTTAATTATGCCCTATTTCGTGAGAGCTCTTCGATAACATAAATACAAGGTAAAAAATAAGGCACCCCGGCCTTCTACTTATAGCTTTTACTTTTCTCCACAATAAATTGCATGCCACCTACCAATGTAATTTTGCATTAAAGGAAGATTTTACTTATGCCAACCTTCAACACTTTTATCCCAATGCTCAATCACATCAAGGAAAACTTCTATAACCTTCTAGCACACAAAAACCCTTACTGAATGAAGGCACTTCCTTTGTCCTTATCCTTATTTTGGACCTCACCTACCTCTTGTTGTTCTTGCACTTCTCACCCTTATACATGGTTTTTGTAAATCCTTTCTGACACCAAAATCCTCATGTTCACCTTTTCTACGTGTGCTCTTCCAAACTATGTGTTTTTTATCCTTCAACTTGGGCCATCAAAACACAACTTCCAATACCAACTTCCATTACTTGTTGTATCACTTCATCCCCCACAAAAAAATATGTGCGGTCCTCTACGTATAGAAAACTTTTGAAATATTAAGTGGCAACTAGCACACAATGTGCAAACAATAAACAAAAATAAAGAGAACAAGAAACGAGAATCGAAACACCGAGAAGGGAAATTCATTAAGGTAAATCCTAGGCTAACTAGTAATACTACCTTATTTATGAACATAAGGAAGACTTATTTATAATAGGGCTTCAACCTACTCCCATTGAAATGGCTTGGTAACCATGTTCCATCCAACACTTGTAAGTGGAAAGTACTTGAATCAAGTATATGTGATACAATGTAAGGGGCCATCCAATGGAATTTGAATTTCTCAGGATGGCGCATAAACTTGGAATCATATAATAGAACCATATTCCCAAACTCAAACTATTTTTTCTTGATGTGTTTTTCATGCCATGCCTTCGCTTGGGCTTTTATTTTTCTAACTCCAATGAGTAATATCCCTCCTCTCATCTAACCACATTAACTTATCAATCCTCTCCTCAAATGGTTGTTCATCATCTAATCCTCCTATGTGTGCTATACATAGTGATAATAACATAAATTCAATAGGTAACATGGCTTCCACGTCAAACACCAATTGAAAAGGTGTGACCTTGTTCATTATTTTATAAGTAGACTGGTATGACCATAACACATCATAAACTTTAACATCCCAATCCTTTCTTCCCACATCGCAAATAATGGTTAACGTGTGATTCGAAATTTTGTTAAACAACTCAACAGTCCCATTATCTTGTGCGTGATAAGGGTAGTCTTATGGTGGGATACAATGAATTCTTCCAACAAGATCCTAATTATCTCATTCAAGAGATGAGTACCCCTATGACTTGTTAAGCTCAACGGGCATCCATATACATGTTGATTATTTTTTCCCACAAGAACTTAGTTATTGTTACCATTATGCAATCCCTTGAAGGCACCACTTCTACCCACCTTATAACATAATTGTGTATGTAATGATATAGTGTGAACCTATCCTTCACGTGGTTGGGGAAATAGGGCCTAAGACTTCAATTTCCTGTTTCTCAAATGGTTCTACATTGTCAATCGGTCTTAATGGCATTTCATCTCCTTTCCTAGTTTACCAAAACATTAGCAAAGTGGTCACAAGCCTTGTAATACTCAATACAATCCATTTAAATTGTTTTCCACCAAAAACCTACTAGAAGAATCTTGTGTGTAGTTATATTCCATACATAGTGTCATCTTGCAATTCTAGCATGTGATTCCTCCATGATTGTAATATGTTCCTACTCTAACACACACCGATACAAAACCTCATTACGGCCTAGCTTGTATAAGTCTCCGTAATTAACATGTATTGTGTGGAACATACAGATAACTACTTACTTTCCAAATTTTTCATTCCCTCTAGGGCCACACCCATCTTGAGAAACACATCAATATCTTCCAAGTCAAAGGAAACATGTTGTAATCTAAATAACAGTTGTGCATGTGTCATTGTATCCTCAATGTTTTGCATGTTATCCCCTGAGTCAATCCTTGATAAATGGTCAAGTCCCAAATTAATCTTACCCAGTTTCACAACAACCATAAATCAAACTCTTGAAACAACAAGACCCACCAGTATATGTGTCCTTATAAAATGGGATTTTTTACCAAGTACTTCAATGCCATGTGGTCCGTGTAGAATATAAAGGGTATTACCAACAGATACTTCCTAAATTTGTGTAGCACATAGATCATTGACAATTCTTTACACTCAGTAGTAGTATAGTTCTTTTATGTTGGGCTTATCTTCCTTCTAACAAAGCACAAGGGGTGGTCAATAATTTTTTTCTCCAGGTTGTGCTAAGATTTCCCCAATCGCCACCCCTAAAACATCAACATGTACATGGAATGGATTATCCCAAGAAGGAAAGCATAATGTGGGCACAATGATAAGCTTATTCTTCAATTTATCAAAAGCCATATGCTACACCTCTTTCAAAGTGAAATTTAATTTTATGTTTTAGTAAATTTTCCATTAGCATGAAAATATTGGAGTACCCCTAATAAATTTGTGGTAATATCTCATATGCCCATGTGAACCGCTCATTGCACTTTAGCTTGTAGGTTCCACCAATCTGAAAACAATGGCAACTTTGGAAGGATCCACGAGCAAGCCTTCCTTACATATTATATTCCCAAAAGGGATCCAAATGGAGTAGCAAAAGCACATTTCTTAATGTTAAGGGATATCCTCAACTACCGACATCTTTCAAACATCAGCCTTAGATTGTCACTTTGAACCATCACTAATCCATATATAGTTCAATCATCAAGGTGGACTTAAAGAAACTTATGGATGAAGTCTTGAAATAGCTGCACCACAATGTGCGAAAACCAAATAGTTGTGTTCTTTAGTCTAAAATGCATGAATGTGTAAGCAAAAATTCCCCATTCAATTGATAAAGTTGTCTTTTCTTGGTCTTCATTTTCAATTCTAACCAGATGATATCTTGAGAATCCATTTGTAAAAGAATAGATCTCTCTCCTAGCTACCCCTTTAAGGATCTCCTTAGTGAAGGGGGTTGGAAAAGGATCAATAACACATACCACATTCAAATCACTATAATCAACACAAATCCTTATCCTCCCATCCTTCTTAATGTTGATGAACATCAAACTTATCCATTTTGATTCTTCAACAACATCAATGATGCCTGATGCAATCATATTATCAATATCCTCCTTGAATATGATGTGTAGATTTAGATTCATTTGACAAGGTCTCTTCCAAATTGGGCACACACCATCCTTTAACTTGATCTTCATTTCTCCCAAGGAGTGGTGAACTCCTTTAAGCTTGTGGTACCCATGTGGGAACAAATCCTGAAATTTGTGCAATAGATCCATGATCTTCAAAACCTCATTTTTTGTCCAGTAATCTCCAATACTAGCAACCTTTGGTTCTTCCTCTTAACTAATATTAACCTTTTTGGTTTTCGAGAGGTTCATGATAGGTGCACACTTTCTCATCAGCACTATTCATTACTTCGCATGTACCCACAATATGGTTAACATCCAAATTTTCCACTTCTTCACCATTGATCACATAGACCAATTTACATTACTCTTTTTCCATACATGTGTGCTTGAGTTGTATCTCCTTTGATTCTTCCTCATAAAAATGTTCTTCTAATCCAAGTTCACCCTATCATTCTAGTATTCTATCCTCCACCATATCAATATATCCCATAGTTAGGTGTTTAAGAACCCTGCAACGCCTCATCCACTGATGGCTTAGTAATCTGATATTTGAAAGCTTTAAGAAGGTCAACCATCAACTCCTACCAATTTCTTGTCTGACAGATCTCTAAGTGAATGTACCATATGTGCACGAAGCCTTTTAAGGTGGAGTATAACTTATGCACCCAGAAAGAAGGTGGAAAGTCTTATGCATGTTCCATCTAGGCATTCTCACATGATTCAACATGAAACAAGGTGGGTTCCTTCCCATGATAATATTATATGATAGTAGGTGCATTGCTCCAAAAAAACCTAATAGAGAACATGATTCTCACTTCACACCACTCTAGAAGGTTCTCGTGATGGTTTTTCCACCAAAGTGTTGCATTCTCGAGTAAGGTATAGCTAAGAATCCTTCTCCATTCGATATCCAAACTCCACTGGGTCTCCTCTTGTAGGAAAACATCACAGTCAACTCCCCATAATAACTTGAAAACTTATTTCCTCCTAGGATCTTGACTGAGTGCACCTTTTCTACTCTCATCGAAGAGCCTCTTAACTACCTTCTGACTAATTAATATGTCCTATGTGCCCAATTTTCACATGCCACACTATTTGTATCAATTATAGATTGAGCGTCTTCCCACCGAATAACACCCTCTTTTTTGATTACATAACTTTAGGGTCCCTAATAGTGCACATGTAAATTTTGTCTAGGTCTTCTTCTTCTAAAGGTTCAATATGGGGCACTGACTTCCCATCCGTTTAAGGGATGATAAGACATTCCTCTTTGTTCTCAAAACTTACATACCCCTTATTGAAATGTAAGTCAACATTTTTCTTATAACACCATAGGTACCCAAATAACACTTAAAGTTGTCCACCTTAGCAAGTGCTTGAGACTTTGAAGTCTCAAGAAAATTTAGTCCCTTTGATAGTGATAACAACATATTTTAAAACACCAATAGGTATTTCCTTTGTCTTACTAGCCATATATAACATATTTTAAGATGGTTGTAATGGGGGCATTCCCATTTGATTCTAGGAATCTAGGGTGATAACATTATTTTACACATATGTGTCAATCAAAATATTACTTAGGATCAATCCATCAATAAATGAATTAAAGGTAATCTCCTTATCATAGTCGAGGCTATGGGGAGAAAGGTTAGCATGCAAAACCTTTCTCTCAAGCTCTTCTCTAGTGGTTGGTATCTTGGATCTCAATCATTCTCATAATAGAGGAATGATATTCTCCTTATGTAGCATGTTACATACCTCTCTAACATCATCTATATCTGATCGAGGAACCTCAACACTTTTCTTGTGCTCCTACTTCTTAGATTGCTCCTTTAGATATTGAATTTCTCCTTGAAGACTCTTGATTACATCCATAGTCTCTTGATAGACTTATTTCAGATGGGTAGGGTCTAGATACTTCCCATACACCACATCTTCTCTTGTAATTAGTGGTATTTGCCTTCCTATTTCCCTGGCACGTGTAGCCTTAACTCGCATCGTGACCAATATAGGTTCTAACTCGACTCTCATGGAACACTTGGCATCCCCTGCGAGTCTTATTTCTCAATGCTTACCATCTTGGTGACCTTGTCTCTATTTTTTGATAGATCATATGTTCAAATATCTTTAGGCACTCCTCATACTTGTGCTTCTTCCCATACCATGAGCATTGTAGTAGGTTAGGACATTTGTGTTTGTAATGCTCTGTGGACCCACAATTATAACAAGTTCCATGATGGAATTTAGCTCTTCCACCTCTGTAAATGCCATGACCTATAAATACTCTATGAAAGATTCTTTCACAATGTCCTCCATCTTCACGTCCTTCATAGTGATGACCATCATCCTTGGAATTTTTTACAATGCTGGTCTGATGCACACCAATATCAATGGCATCATGTATCTAGTCAATCAATCTATAATCCTTGGTGTCATGAGTAGTAGAGGTAAAAATATTGTAATAGAAAGACACATTATTACGGATCACATGCTACAAAAGCGGAAATGTACTTGCATCATGATCTCCATGGAAAATTTCATAGTCTATCGTCATCATGCATACCAATCTATGATGAAATTTCTCCTTCGTCTACCCCTCTACCTCACAATCCATTCACCATAGGCCACTACAAGTCTCATGGACAAAGTTCAGAAATAGATTCTCTAATTTCTTTGTCATTTCACCAATTTAAGCTTCAAGAAAAGGAATAATAGTGGTATCCACACTTCCTACAACCTCACGTGGGTCCTGTGAAAGTCTTATGAAAAATTGTTCTCCTAAAAGGTGTTATTAGTCCTCCAATGAACCATTGAGCATGCTAAGAAGGATGAATATCATAAGACAATTTTGATAAGAGAGTCTTAAAATATGTGTCATACTCCCACACACTCTTCGCCATACCTTGTTGAATCTCCTTTAGCATGTTAATGCTCTTTTATTCAAACTAAGGAATATGGAATTTAAATAATAAGGCATTACACAACATGGTATAATTTACTACTGTTTGGTGGGGGTCATACTTCCTATACCAACTATGTGCATGCCCTTGTAACATTGTTACAAACTGACTTTCCTTTGACTCAGGGGTAGTGATCCCCTTCGTGCGCCATAGAAACTCACACTTGTGTACATGATTTGTAGCACCCTCAACACCTTTGTAATTTGGAAAATGTAAATATATCTAAAAACACTTCCCGATGTGGTTGAGGCCCTTATCTTATTGATCCGAACACGGATTCCCTTCAATGTTACCTCCACCACCAGATCCACTAGATTAACCAATGTCATCCCTCCCGACCCTCTAGATCCATCAAGTCCACCAGGTCTATTAGTTCTTATTCCACCTAACCCACCAAATCCACCTCCCGTAGCTAGTAAAGGTCCTCAAGTTTTCATGCCTTATATCCCCACTGTCATGCTGAACTATGTGCTAATAGTATGTGACATTGTAGTGCTACCATATGTGTGTCCTAAACCATTTTTAGATGTGATATGTAAGATTTTTGTACTGTAAGTTTCCCAAATGTCATTCCATACAATATACCTAAAAACATAGGAAATGATTGTGCAACCATAGATATACCGAATGTAAAATTATAACGCATAGGTGTTGATCATTTACTTTAACCAATATCAATGGGTTAGTAATACTTATCTCTAGATTTGGAAAACTAAGCACCAAGGGTTGGTAACTAGGTGGATTCGAGATGCGGCCGATGGCTCTCCTTTCTTAGAGTGATGAGCTCTCATCAAAAGCTAGAGGGGTCTCTCTCCTACACTTGCCAAGATGGGGTAGTATAGACTTCTCAAGCTCCACTTCCTCTGCATGAACATCAATTCCTTCCCATAACGTCTCCTGTCTCCATAAGCTCATCACTCCTATAACTTCATGTTTTCTAACTAACTCCCTTCCATGATCTTCATTATACTTGAGTCATCTCTCTTCCCTCTCCTTTTCATCCACAAGGTCCGCCATCTTCCTCCACTTTAGCTTCCTCACCCAATGCTTAGAAGAAGCTTATCCAGCCATAGGAAATGCTTCCAAACTTAGTGTAATGATCATGATATTTATAGATAAAGGGATAACACACAAGAATGATCCTCTAGACTACCTCAAGAACTAAAAATCAGCAACCTCACGGATAATAATATGTAGAAATCACGTACTCTAAGGTGTAACTTGTCAACACTCTACTCTAAAAATGATCAACATCATGTGTCCAAGTCGATCAACATCATGCAGCCTCTGATACTCATCTTGTGTCCATACATGAGTTCTATAGTACCAGATTGATCTAGATGCATACGCCGAAATCCATTCATACAGTTCCACTAGAAAATAACAAAATAAGTTCTCATATAACTCATAATACAAATTTTATTCTACCCATTTACGTGTATCAAACTTAGGTCTAGTACTAAATCTTTGAGAAAAATCATCCTCCATGCTTTTAAGCCATGTTTCGACACTATCCAAGGTCAAGAGCTCTATCATCATGCACCATTCTCATAAAAGATTTAAAAGAGGTCTTGGTAATAGAACCAAAGTCATTTATTTTACCCTTAATACTTCTTTCTAACCCCAAGCACATCAGCCTATCACCAATGGGCACCGGGTGCTCACCCAAGGCACGTGCGGGTGTCAAGCCCCTCTTTTATGTGATCTTTGTGAGAAGGTTCTGCCATTAATGGAGGATTATTTGTAGAAATAGAAGTACATTCACTTATTTAAAAAGGTAGAATATGCAACTAACAGATCTACACATTAATTTATCATAGAAGCTAAATGGAATTATAAGAGGTATAATAAACCCGATCGAGCTATAACATGTTAAATATATGAAGGGTTTACACCCATAAACAAGATATAATATATATATTGATTTAAAAGATTTATTGTATCCACATGACAGTCAAAAGGGTCATCTCGGATGATATACAAAAGTAAGTGATAAAGGTCCAACCTATATAACAAGATCTCGAACGAAGCTCCGGCTATTCCCCTCTTACTATAACCCATTTATAGACCTAATATAAATGTCAATACTTAATTACATCCTATAGAGATATCTGGTACCTTGAACTCTAAACCCTAGTGTAGCATAACATTTCTATAGCAGTTTATTTCTGGCCTTCACATGTTAATCTACCTCTCTCTATGTCTATGTGTTTTCTCCCGACCCAAGCATCTCATTTTATAGTATGATCACCTACCGCAATGCCTTCTCTCTTGAGTAGATCACGTGCCAAATTTCTATGTGGTCCTTCAAAGATGAATACATGTCCCTTTAAAAACCCTCCACTCTCTCGTAATGATGTCTCTAGGATTATTTCCTATGTGGAATATCCTTTTCTTGGCGTCCAAGGCTCCAGCCGGCATCTTATCCACTCATAATGCTTTTTCGGGTCCTCACATTTTCCTCGGGTTCCTCCATGATTTTGTCTATGTATAATTCCTTTAAACCCTTATTCTTCCTCCCACGTGTGCCCTAGTTTCACTTAAACCCTTCTTAAACCCCTTTTTCCGTGCACTTTTCCCTGAGCACCCTTCTTCTCACTGGTCTTGTGTGTGCGCACCTCTTGGTACTTTAAAATATTTTAGGTTCCAACATGGTAGGAGAAGCACCACTAGATATTTATTCATAGTAGGTGGCATGAAAATTAGTTGGATTTCAATATTGCAAAAGGTTATGGCCTTGTTTCCTAAAGAGGCCGAATATGTTGCTACTCTAGAGGGTAGAAAAGAGATGATATGGATGAGTAGGTTTATGGAATTGTTCAGAAAGGAGCAAGTGGATTGAAAATTTTACAAGTGATATTCAAAGTATGATTCATCTAGTAAAAAAATCAACATTTCATTCAAGAAAAAAACACATTCAATTGAGATATCACTTCATACGATAAGATTTGGAGGATGAACAATTGAAATCGAAGAAAATACATATAAGTGAGAACCTTGTGGAAGGGCTAATGAAGTCATTATAAAAGGATAAGTTGGAGATTCACCGAACTTCTATTGGTATTTAAGCTTGAGACATGAAGAGGAAGAAACAAGGCAAGGAAAGGATCCAAGCATGGAGTTGTTTGGTACAGTTTAATAATTTATCTCCAAATGGGATATTGTTAAGTTGTGGAGATAAATAGCTTCACAAACGGCATGAATTTCAGGTCTGTTGGTTTCAACAGGAACCGACATCGATTGGGTAACCAACCGGTGGTTAGAAGGAACCGACATCAGTTTGGTTAGTAGCGTTAGTTATCTGTGTGATAATATTTTTATATTAAACATCGATTAAATCCAACCCTTTGTTATAAAGGTGATTGGAGGGTTGTAAATGCATAGCTAAGTTGCCCTAAAGTTTGTATATTCTTATAAGCTAGAAAACTAAGGTTAGAAGAGTTAGATTTGTGAGAATTGATTATTATTGTAAGAAGGTTTTCTTGGAGAAATCTCATATATGCTTGTGAGGAAAAATTGTTGTACATCCATGAGAGGTATGGAATATTGGAAAGATTCATTGTATTTCCTCTTTGAATAAATAACAATAGATTTCATGTTTCTCGGTGGATGTATCCCACACTAGGTGAACCATGTTATATCTTGTGTTACTCATTATTCTCTTGTTTATTCTTCTTCCGGTTTAATTTCCGTGTTTATTTCTTGCATGTTTATATTGAATATATATCTATATAACATTGGTGTGTGGTCTAACCCCAACTTGTTGGAAGACAATCACTTAATTTTGATCACTCTCCTAATGGGGTGATATTTTATGCAAATCTTGGCATTGGTCCATGAAATTTCAAGTTAATATTGTGTTTAGAATGGAGAATACTATAGTTAGAAACCCATATATACACACACATATATATATATAAGTATATTTATGCACTTATGCCTTTTAACCAAGAATAAAATTGAACAAATTTATGTAATTGGGAACACGTAGAATATTTATTCATGAACGACCTTGGTTAAAAGAAAATGTTATCATTCGTTTCCCCCTAAATTTTTACTTTTTTGTGTGGTCATAATGTATTGAATCAAATAAAATAAGAGATGTTCATTATTCTCGGTTGTGTGATGTTCATCTAATTTTAGATACACATTGAATGGTTGGTCTTATGTAATTGATTTAGGCATTGTTTATCCATTCCTTGGTTCTTCTTGTGAAAGTAAAGAGAATAATTTAGGAGACTTTTGTATAATATTCAAATCATCTTAAAGGACTTTCATTAACTTATTGTTGGATAAATGGTTTACCCCTTATTATAAGGAAAACATATGACAATTATCTATTCATTCAACATACCCTAGGTAATGGCATCCTTTGATAATGGTGTAAACCCTTGTTAATAAATGCGAATTTTGGGTTGACTTGAGATTGTGTGTTTTTGGTATGTCTTGAAAATATGGTACCATTATTATTACCTCTCAACAGGGTGGTAAATTTAAATTTCCTTGTTTTATAATGAACTCACCACTCTAGTTTAAGATGTGTGTGTGTGTGTGTGTGTGTGTGTGTGTGTGTGTGTGTGAGAGAGAGAGAGAGAGAGAGAGAGAGAGAGAGTTTCCCTTTAGATATCATGGGTCATTGGTGACCTAGGCAATTGTTGAGGTAAATAACATAGGTTACTGATATGGAGAAGAGTTAGGCTATACCTTTCCTCAAGAAGAAAATGTGTTTGTTGTTCACTTGACCTCTTGGGGAAGGTGTGACCAAGAAAGTTGTTGTAAGCCAACCAAGTTATAATTTGGAAATTTACTTAGAATCTTGATAGGTTTGGGAAACCTCTTTTTGAATATCTTTTTCTACCTATCTCATTCATGTTTTCTCTTGGCTATAGTGTTAAAGGAACTATAATTCTAGTAAACTTCTCATATGTCTTGTTGAGTTGAAAACTAGTTGTTTGTTGATTTAATTAGTGATAACGACCTTATTGGGGTGTATAAAGTGTGGAAATTCAATTTCCATGGTAGAAAATTTGATAAAATTATAAACTATAACAAATTGAACTATTCTTAATTAATTTTCTAAACTAAATTTTGATCTGAATTGTGATTTCCTAGAAAATGGTTCGAGCTATAGAGCCATGAAACTAAACTAGAAAATTAATCCTAAATTTATGGTTAGATATATATTACACATTCAACCTATTGGAAATTTCTTTGTGTGAACGTAAAAAGGAATTTCCAAATCAAGTCATCACCCTTTTATTATGCATGTTATTATGTGAACCTTCATCTTTGCCCCCTTAATGAATAGTGTAAACAAAAGGAGCAATTTAGAGAGTCTTTTGAACCGTTGTCCATATTTTAAGGTTAAGTGTGAGATAGGAAGTGAAACAACCCACAAATTTGGAAATTTCATTATCTTCTTGTGTGGTGTTTATACTGACGTTGATGGTTTTATTGACTAGGTTTGTGCAGATCAAGTGTGCATAACTTGTTAACCTTTTGAGACAATTTTTTTGGTTCCCTTGGCTCACCTGACATTCATCCCTTAAAGTGACCTTTATGATGAGCATCCACTTACATGGGACCATGTAGGGGTTTTAGATAATAATGTTAATAAATTTCTTGGAAGTTACATTTTCCTTAATTAACTTTCTCTCAATGAGAGATACACTTAAGGCATGACCAAGTTAGAATTGGTGGGACATGTTTGTTGGGACTAACAACTACATGGTATGATATGATACCTTTAAGAGGTCATTTTACCCCTTCCTGTGACTTCCAGGAGGAAGTCTAATTCTAGGGGAGGGGATGTAGTGCCCACCTATTTTGATTCCCATTTTGGACCATGTTGACTCATTGTAGCATCATATTATTTTGATTGAGGCATTAACTATCAGATATATTTCATTTTGATGATGATGTTGTTACATTACATGGATAATTATATGTTGATTTTGGATGCTAACTCATTTTATGATAGGGATGTACATGACATATGATGCCAATATGCTTGATTTTCTTATGGTATTGATGTGATGATTATGAATAGATTTTGAGATCTCGTAAGATGGGATATATTTTTCATAGATGCATTATTGTGTTCCCCTCTTGTTACACTATTGGTGGATCATAGTTTGATTATTCACTAGATAGTTGTTGATCATATGTGGATTATCATTGAGATATTGCTTACATTGTTTTCGTATTTTTTAGCTATTATTGGGCAGGTATAATGTTTAACTTGAGTGTGCAGATGACAAGTTTCATCATGTGAGAAACGTGGGACTCGGGAAGGGGATGTCTTAAACCAACACAATGGGCCCTAAAAGGCCAAAGTTCCTTCCTAGTTTATTTTTCTATGGTATACCTTTGTGGGCCTTGTCCTTATTGTGGATTATTTAAACCCCCTTGTGATGTTGTATTATTATTACCTTCTTATCTTATTGGTTTTGCTAACCCCTCTAACTATGACATTGTTATTAATAATTATAATCCTCTTTTATATTAACTTTGACCTTGAGTTTAACTCTAACCCCTTGGACTTTTATGCAAATTTTGTTATGTCTTGCTTTAGTATTCCTAATGGAGGATTTGGGACACCTAATCATGGATTAGGTGAGCCCAACAACCTCTCTTAAATGCCATATTTTCCCAAACTCGGATTTGGGAAAAGGTGACATTTAGGAGGTGTATAAGGCAAGTTATGGACTAAATTTTCCTTGGAAAGAGGCCCTAGACCCTATACCTAGGGGTGGGTGGGCTTATTTCAAGGAAAATAAAGCCCATTTGGAAACTTTCCCCCTTTTATACCTCATATTTTATGAAAATTTCTTGATTATTAGAATGGTTTTCATATGTGGTGATCATCCATGATTGCTTGGATATTTCTGTTATTATCTTTTAATTTGGGGTTTTGGGGTGTAAATTTTAGAGATTTTGGATTGGTTGAGGAATAGGTGGAGGGTGACACTTATCACCCTCACATTTGGTCCTTTGGGTTTCTTTTTTTCTATAACATCCCCTCTTATGGAAGGGATTGGTGTTACTTCATTTTTTATTTCTTTGGGTTGTATTTTACGAGCTTGGAAGGAGAAGGAAGTGGATTGTAGAAGCTTGGATTAGAACACTTACTTAATATTAAGGTAGGATCTTACCCCAATTTTTTTCTTGGTTGAAATGGTTAAAATTGTGTTGTGTGGATTTGAATTAGTTATTCAATTTACTTGTCTTTTTCCCCTCCAATATTGGATGGATTGGACTTTGGGAATGTGTCGAACAAGGAATAATCACCTTTTACTCACCCTCGTGCTTGATGGACAAGATTGAGGGAATATGGTTTAACCCTTAAGTTGGTTTGAATGGCATGAATGGATAACGGATGAATTTTTGGAGAGATAAGGAGATTATTATGATATCTCATGGAGACATAAGGAGATGGTAGCTTATTGTGTTTAATTTGGGTTCTAAATTTTCTAATGTATGGGATATATTATCCCATCTTCCATGATCGATAAGTCTAGTGCTTATCAAGTCTTTGATTAGTTATGTTGCATTTTTTTGGGTGTTAATCATAAGTATTATATCTTTGATTGTGTTTTTTTACCAAATTTCTACTTTTGTTGGTTTGAGGCACACCCCTTCTTCTTTCCCATGGTATTGCAAGAAGATTATGTTGTAAGCATAAAATACTAATATGGGGTGTGATCAGTCTAATTAAAATTTTAAACCATTTCCATTCATCATTCATTACCAACCGAATAACCATTCAACCATACAACAACCATATATGCATTTACTTAAGCATTAAATACACCATACACAAGAACAAGAGAAAGAGAGTACACAAGAAGAAAAAATATATGTGGGAAACCCTAAAGGGGAAGAAAACCCATAGAAATATTTTTGATATTACACATAACAAATAAATTTAGTAAATCACCAATTTCACAAGGAGCATTAACCCCTAGTTTAGTAAAGTAAGAACCCTACAAAGAGCACTAACCCCTAATTTAGTGAAGCATCCACTCCACAAGGAGGATAAAACAAAATAGGATGACCAAGTACAAACCCAACCACATGAAATGTTTGATATCTAATTTTGTTTCTACCAAAAGCGATAAAGATCACTTATTCATCTCACAAACCATAGCTCATACCCTAGGTCTATAATATGGCAAAATATTCTTCTTTCTCAACTTGTATTACCTCTAATATATTACACACATGATGTAAAAATAACCTAAACCTGAATCAAATCTGATCAAATTCCAAATCATGCCTTCATGCCTATAAATAAATCTCGTCTAGGTCACACTTTTCCCCTATGCAAGACTAGCTCTCAAATGGAGCTCAAACTTCACTTTTATATTCAAATATTCTCTCCAACCCAAAGAAGGTCAGTCCTCATGATAAATTTGACCAAAATAACATTATTAGATTCATTAAAATAGTCTCATATGTCCCATATAGGTCGGTATAGCAAAAACCCTTCTTACATGTACCAAAAATCCTCAAATCCCATGCATTAAATGACAAAAATATCCTAATTTAAAAAAAAAAACTATTCATGATTTAAAATTAATATAATTTTTTTAAAAATAACATTTAAAAGTAATACATGGTCACAATTATCATGAATGAATCAAATTATTTCATTCGATGGGCCTAGTGGCTCACTGCCTTCACCAAACACATGTGTCTAACACCTTGTCTTCATCTTTCAGATTCAATGTCACAGAAGAACAAGTTGTGAAAAATATTTGGAAATTTAAATACAGGTACAACACTCCTATATATATTATATTCCATGAAACATCCTTTGGTTAAAATCTCAACAACTTTTGCCTTCACCAAATCAATTTGCATAAAAACTAGTTTTCAAAATCCAACTATTTTCCCTATTTCATGACACTTTAAAGACCTAAAAAATTATTCATTGGATGAAAAATTTATCTATATTTACAATCATAGTGATATAAACAATCATCCAGTCCATATCATGCACTAACTAACTCAAATTTTAAGCAAAAGTAGTTCTATCCTGAATAGCCAAAATATATTCTTGTCCATAAATCAACCTAGAAAACATATCAAAACTAATAATAATGAGGGAAAAATTATATCAATGAAAATATATATGAATTATATTTTCAAAATATATTGAATAACCTCCGAATCCTCATGTAGCTCTTGCAATGTCCGTTTTACTAAACACTACTTATGACTACCTCAAACCACCCTTTGACCAATCATCCTAAATGAAGCATAATTGAACATTTCTCAATATAACCATAGCCTGAAACCTCTTTTTTAAATAAATAAAAACTCACATACATCACACAATTGTAATTTAGTTTGCAACTCCTTTGGACAACCTTGTCCCAAATTGAACTTCTTCATAAACTGGCCTGTTTGAGTGGGGTCCACTCATCACCAAAACATATACCATACCTTTCTATAAATATGGAGGATTCCTCTACATGTTACAATAAAAATAAATTAATTATAAATAAAAACTAGCCACTTAGGAAGCAAATCTCACAAACCAATTTCAAGCTAGGGTTTCAAACTCATAACAAGTTGTTTACCTTCTTAACATTCATTCATAAAAACCTGATGATGAAATGACCTCATTATTTTTGTTAAAAATTATATACTCAATATATAAACATCCTTGAAATCCAAAAGGATCCATGCAAAGAACGTAATTTAGGGTTAGCCTCAAAAGACCCAACTCAAGCTAGAAAACACCTTGTTCTTGACCCTATTTCACCAAAATCCTCATATCTTACAAAATTCACATCATGGAAACCTGAAGGTCTTTTTACAACACAAGGACACACCCTACTAACATCTCCAATAATCAAAATGTAATAAAAATATGTCAATATTTCCATCCAAATGAGACTTACATAACTATCCCTTAGGTTTTTGCCTTTGTAAAGGCCAAGTTCAACAGAAATAACTCTATAAATCATCATGAAAACACTCAAAATGTTTTTCAAATACCTAATACATCATAAATAAATTGCCTCCATGCAGCCTTGAGCTCATATAGCTCCACAAATCACTCTCATGTTATCTAACAGCCATACCTGGTCCAAATGATCACCTAAAACATAGTTACAAACATGTATCTATATCCACGAAGCTCATGTGAGTTCACAAAAACTCTCTAAAAATAATCTCAATCATGTCAACATAATTCTCAAGTAACGAAGAAGCTCATACCACCATGCATTATCACCTAGGCAAGCTAGATCACCGATTGGGCTTGCAAGAACAAGCCATCCTCACTGAATCAACATGTACAATTATGAAAATACTTAAATATCCATTTCATCATCACTCGAGAATCATCTGACCATACACCATTATCAACTTTTTCATTATGAGATTTTGTATCAATGACACCAATTATGCAACAACATGCCTACAATCTCCCCTTTTTCATTGATTGAAAATAACTTGTACTCCTCCCCTTTTAACATTAATGAAAAATGAATACCTATACCAACATGTAATTCATCTTCCTCAGCTTCATAGAATAAATCTTTGATTAGAAACATCAACCAAATATCTCAAACGAGCTCAAAAACATGAAATTTCACTCAAACCTGATTTTTAGCCTATTTTCAAGCATGGAGATATTAAGATCCCCATGGGAATAACACAAATATCATCTGAATATTCCATAAATCATAAAGAAAGTAACATACTACTTATTTATAGTAGTAATTACACCATTTTCCACCTCTAGGTATGCTAAAACTTGTCCTTTGATCTCGAACTCTATTTTTCCATCATAGAATCACTATACTAGATCTATACCTCAAGTATTCACTTTGGAAAACATGCCAAAAATGGTGAATAAGAGCCAAAACTTCCTTCTAATTTTCAATTTAGGGTTTACACTAAATTTCTAAGGCACAAAATCTTGTTTAGTCACTTAGTTCTTGATGACATCCTTCATTGAGAACATAATTCCCTGAATGGACTTATCGGTGGTTTTAAGACCAATTTTTACTTGCTACATCATATCATTCACCATCTGGTATATATTTCCATCACTCCCCCTAGGATTAATACAGTCATATCTTGTATAAAATCAAAAATTTAAGCATCTTACCTTTCTAATTTGGCTTAAGATCTTTTCAAACACTTGGGTGCGATCTCTAAACACATCTTCGATTCTTGACAATCACATTATATGAGATGAGGAAATCATAAACTAAAATCAAATAAACCTTGGTGTAAAAACCCACTACATATCTTAGATGCTTTGAATATCTTTATAACACTATCTATAAGCATTATTATTTTCTCCCCGACTTTTGAGTTCATACACCACATCTTTCACATGTAAAATCACCTTTTCATAGCATAGTACACTCGAAAACACAAAAGAAACATTAACTCACCTCTATGTCTAGCTTCAACTTTATCAAGATACCTACTCTTTAAGAAAAAAAAGTAAAATAAGAACCTTCGTGAACTACGAATATGTACTTCCCCTATCTTGATAGCCTCATACACACTAATCCAACATCTAACATACTACTAAGATCTCAGTATAATATCATATCAAACAAATACAAATCCTTGAATTGGCCATTTGACGCAAAACAAAAAAATGGGTTAAAGACAAGAGCTTCACCAGATAAAAATGAATTAAACAACCTTAGAAGGAAAGAAAAAACACCATGAAACAACAAAAGTAAAGGATCATTCACCATTATCAATCTTCACCTATAGGTTTATAGGTTCGACCCATTTGTTGAGAAGACAAAGTATGATACTTAGTACAAGGCACATAGATGGTTTGTACTTGAGAACATGGAGCGTCAAAAGGTGCAGAAGGATAGGGAAGGAAACATGTGTGAAGGACATGAAATGATTCAAGACTTAGCTATTTTTAGGAGTATGGGCTATTTTTGGAGATAGCGTGCAAAGCACACAAACCGGATAAATACTTGTGCAACACACATAGGCTATTTTTGAAATAGCGTCTACTAACCGTTTTCCATGGGTTTAAGATAATAATAGTATTATTATTGCTAGTTAAATAGAAGAGATCTATTATTAGCGCACTTACATGTGTCTCTACTATTGTAAAGGCGCATGGCTATTTTCAGCATACGATCTATTTTAGGAATTATGTAAGTGGTGAAGGGAAGGTCCCAACCCTTATAAATATGTAGTGATCTGTGTAGTATAAGAGAAATGGATATGGGTTATTACGAAGTTATGTTGCCAGATCTAATGCACGCATTGAGATTATGGTATTACTTATTGTAAGAAGCTTATGTGTATTTATTGTGTTTAATATAATGGAGTGTATTGACTGATTCAAGGTGTTAAACATGATTACAACTAGATCTTGCATGGTAGAATTCATTATGGCTATTACTTAAATCCATTACTCTTTAGATTTAGATCTGGAATATGCTCTGTAGAATGTTATACTAATTATGGATTTGAATGCATTAACTCTTCATCTTGCTAACATCCTACATAAGTAACCCTAAAGAGGGCCTGGTACCTTTGTGTGCTTTGGGTGAGTACTCAGTCTAGGATGAGTGATGTGCCGGTGTGCACTGGTTATTTCTAGTAAATTCTAGGCTGCATCATTGGTTCCATTTTCAGAACCTCTTTTTCATTTGTTTTAAGGTTGGTTCATGATGAAGGCATACCAGTTGACCCTAGCAAGTGTTGAAGAGTGGATACATGATATAGAAGAAGAATACGCATGGAGACTCAACACTAGATCTTATTTTAATGCACATGTATGGGTGGAATATAATTTGTATGAGAGTTTTCATGAGAGATTCTTTTTAGTTTTCTGGTATAAATGTATGAGTTTCTAGTTACTTATGCATCTAAAAAGGATTGGAGGTATCACGGACTTGTCTGGACACATGAAGAGTTTCGGGCCTTTATGATGATGATCTGATTTGGACACATGCTTTGTGGATACTTGGTCTCGTGGTGTGCTAAACATTTATATTTTGGAGTACTCAATTTCCATTTATTCTTTCCCGAGAGGTAATAGAATTCCATTTTTATGATATACTAAGGGAACTTACTTGTAAAGCATTCCATTAGTGATTAAAATATTGATGTTGACCCTAAAATTAGAAAGCAAACTAATGACTAGCTAAACCCCACCACATGTAGGGGTAGAGCGGAGTTTGGTGAAAGATGGAAGAACTAGCAATAGAAAGGAAGAGAGAAGAAAAGAGGCTTAAGTGTAATGAGGCATGTGAGAGGGAGATAGAGAAGAAGTGGGATGTTGCGAGTGAATGGTGTTGAGGAGAGATATGGTTGGTGAAGGATTTGGAGCTCACATAGACGGTGTGGAGCCGGAGCATCGGGAAATCCACCATTTGGTAAAGCATGACAGGAAACCTCCTCGGCCTTACATGGAAGCATGCTAGCAGAGATGACTGGGCCATGGGTGTGCATCTAAATCTATGTGATAACCTAGCCCTTGTGTATGGTTTTGTAGTATCTAGTATGACAAGTAGTAAACAAGATAATTTATGTAATGAGAGAGCAGGAGTAAGTCACATACTAAGTAAATCGATGGTAGGAAAAAAGTCTTCATTATTAATTGGAGGTACCTTTTCAAGTGCATCATCTGCATAGAATTGAAGTGCACAAAATTTTGGACTCGCTTCCGGGAGTGGTAACACTTCACTGAGATAGTAGAGGTGTAGTTAAGAACTTTTGTTGGGACACAAGGAGGTACATCTTCTATTTTTCTTACGGCTATAGGTGGAGAATCAAGAGGTATAGTTTGTTCTAGTTCTAATGGATCTAGTGCTTCTAGAGGAAAAGGAAACACAAGAGGTTCTGGATCAAGTGGGAAAGGTCTACACCATCCCCATGTCTCTTTATCTTCCAGAATATAGGGGAATATAATATGTTACTAAACATGTGCACATGTGTGAAATACTATGGCGGGTAAAAGGAATCATGGCTTATGAGAATAGGGCAAGTCAATTTTCCACTACATTACAAGGATGCACACAAAGATAGCACACAAATTTTGACCCTAATAAGACTTGTGTAGACTATGCATCATTAAAAGATGATTTCCTTAAGAAGTTTCACATCCTTGAGTTTTAGCAGAAGAGTATAAGCACGCTCAAGGATATTAAGCAAGACACTACTGAGAGTATCAAGGAGTATGATTCCCATTTCAAAACGATTTTATCTAAGCTTTCTTATGAGGTCCGATTACACATTTTAGAAGGGCTTTGTCATATAATACATACACTGATCCACATGAAGCACTTGAAGCAACTATATGCATTGAGGTAGTAAGAATAATAGAAACTAGAGTCATCCCATTCTTGGAAGCACAAATTATAAATATGGAAAAGTAGTTGGAGAAACTATTGGAAAATTTAGCACATAAGATGCACACAAGGATTTGGTGTACAAATTTTGAAGTGGAAGGGAACACCAAGGATAGTTATCCCTATAGATCAGTTCATTCATTATTACTTGACTGTGATATATGTCATTTAAACCATGATATTAGCCACTACCCATTATTACAATGCACAATAAGGAAGAACATCTCTTGCTACTATAAAATTTATAGGTCCATGACTCATGATATGGAAGACTACTAGCTGATTGGTCAGATCCATGATGTTATAGATATTGGTGTGTGACACACAAGAGTATCAAATAAATCTAAAGGTAAGAATGAGCACTAGGATCGAGATCAAAATCAAGCATGCTATGATCATAATGAGGGGCACTATGAAGGAGGTCATGGTAGAGGTCGATGATACCATGGTGGATTCAGAGTTGAGGCCATGGTGGTGGATTAGGTGAGTTTCCTCATGGAACATGTTATACATGCGGATATCCTGACCACTACAAGCGTGAATTTCCTCATAATATTACTTGTTCTTTTTGTGGAAAGAATCATAGTTATGAGGAATGCTCGGACTTATATGAGCATCTTAGTAAGCAACATAAACAAGAAAAAAAGGGCACAATGATGGTTAGGATACGATGCGTTGTGGGAAATCGGTGGATGCCCAAGTTGTGACTGAAATCGAGGTATTTCTGTAAAGATCACTACCCATGTAGAAGTGACACATGCCAAAGAAGCGTTATAGTAGAATACTCCCATTAATAAGGAGGAGGTTCTATATGCATAGTACTCATATCCTTTCCATCAGAAAGAGGTTTATTAGGAAACCATGGAGGTACTCAAAAATATTCAGGGTGAAATACAATGTTTAAAGGAGAAATCATGGAAGATGGGGAAAAGAAAGCAGCAAAGATGGTCCAATTCGATATTGATGACTTGAAGGAGGTGTGAAAAATGTTGCGCTAGGAGAATATCATTCCATTGTTAGGGAATAGGCTAAAGGGAAATATTTTGCATGCAAGTATTGATACTAGAGGATAGATCTTACATGAAAATATTTCCCCATAACTTAGAATATGATAAGGAAATCACTCGAATGTTGTTGTGGATGGATGAATTTTGAGCAATATATTGATTGATACAAGCATGAAGGTCAATGTAGTTACTTTAGATGCATGGGTATAGATGGGGAGACCCCTATTACAGCCATCCTCTAATGTGTTGTTTATGGCTAATCAAATCAAGGTCACCCCTATTGGAGTGTTAAAATATGCATCCATTACTATACTGAGGAAAATTTCACATAGGACTTTGAGGTTTTAGCACTTACAGAAGGAGACAACTTCCTAGATCTTTGATTCAACAAGGGTTATGCAAAGAATGTTGATCTTTGATTCAACAAGGGTTATATTAGTTTTGAGAACAAGGAGGAAATGGTTATTATACCTTTAACAGATGAAAATATGTGCCCTATGTTTATCCTTTGAGTGAGGAAGATCTGAATATGATTTATGTATGTGCCATACGAAACCCGAAGTACTTGAGTCATCCAAAGAAGGAATCCTTTAGTGGAAAGAGACATGACCTATTAGCAATACTACATGTGTTTCTTGTGATAAATGGGCTCATGGTACTTATGAGTTTGTAGGGCACAAAGTAAGAAGAACATTTGCGTGGAAATGTAGACATCGTTGTATCAAGAGAATAAGTAAAAAATCGGTACCTCAATACACCGAGATAAGGAGATCCTATAGTATTTCTACGCATCATGAAGGAATAGTTGATAGACCGGTTGGAGAGATGGAATATGCTAGCATATACCCTATATGGGACGATGGCGCACTCTTGGGTGGTTCATGAGGATAATCTTGTACAATGGAATGAAATAAGGATTTCTCTTTCTACTCGGTTTTTCAGAGCAATGCAGCTACTCAAATATGAACTATGGAGAGCAGTGCAAAGGTAGAAGAATTCATTCAGGATTTATTTTATGGAAATGACTCGGGAGTGCATTTTGTTGAAGAAAAAATGATAGATGGCATACTAATTAAGCACACTTTCCTTGAGAAAGAAAAAGGAAAGATGGTCATATTAGTGGATGATGAACAAGTAGAAAATCTAGATGTAGACTATTCAACAAGTAGGCACGAGGTTTTGGATAGTACATATAAGAGCACACGATCTGTCATGAACCTATGAAAATAAATAAAGTGAATATTGGAGCCTAAGGAAGTAATAATTGGGGATTATTGGTCTGAATTTGAAGTGGAAAAAATCATTGAGTTACTATGAGATTATCAAGACTTATTTCCTAGGGGATACCATGAACTAAAAGGCGTGCATGAATCATTAGGAGAAATGAAGATAAAGCTTAAGGAAGGTGCGTTCCCAGTCAGGAAGAGACCCTATAGGATGAACCCCAACTTGTGCAAAAAGTTCAAGGAAGAAATTGACAAAATGTTGAAGTCTGGAATCATCAAGCCCCTAGATGAATCAAAATGGGTTAGCCCAATGGTGATCAGTATAAAGAAATATGGTTGGATTAGGATCTATGTGGACTACAAGGAGCTGAATGTTGCATGTGTGACTAATCCTTTTCCTACGCCATTCACGAGGGAAATATTAGAAGGTGTTGTAGGGTGCGAGATCTATTCCTTTACAGATGGATTCTCTAGGTATCATCAGGTTAGGATTACACAGGAGGATCAGGAAAAGACTATGTTTACCACTGAATGGGGAATTTTTTCCTATATTGTGATGCCTTTTGGTTTGAAAAACATGCTTGCTTTATTTTCACGCATAATTTTCCAAGAGTTCAAATATTTTATTCACAACTTATTACAGGTTTATTTAGATGGTGAGCGATGTATGGACTTGTTAATGATCATTGTGATAATTTATTCTTAATGTTTGAAATATGTCGATAGTTAAGCATATATTTTAACATCAAGAAATGTTTATTTTCTACACCATTTGACACATTTTTAGGGTACATCATCTACAAGGATGGTTTGTTGGTTGATCCAGCTAAGGTTGCAGTCATTATCGGCCTGGAAGAGCCTACCAGTCAAAGTGAGGTGTGTGGATTCTTAGGTCACACTGGGTATTATAGAAAATTTATTAAAGGATATGCTAACATTTTTGTGCCCTTAGAGGAGTTACTCAAATGAAAAGGGACATTCTTTGGGGGAACCGTAGTAGTGTGCATTCGAGACATTAAATGAAAAAATTACCATAGTGCCTATTCTACTCTTTCCTTCATGGGACCAACTATTTCTTGTACATGTGGACGCTTCTAGAATGACCATTGACGTGGTGATGGCTCATCCTAGAGAAGGTATTATAGGTAATCCTATATGTTTTCCTAGTAGAAATTTGAATCATACTGATTAAAATTATACAACTATAGAGTGCAAAGCTTTGTCAATTATCTATGCACTACATAAATTCAGAGAGTACCTACTAGCAAAACCATTTGTATTTTATATCGATCACATGGAATTGAATTATTCAGTAAAATATCCTGTTTTATAAGGGTGCATATGTTGATGGGTACTCTTATTCCAAGAATTTGATTTTAAAATTGTGGTAAAACAAGGGAAAAGTAATTCTAGACCAGACCATTTATCCATAATACAGTCAAGAGAAGACACACAGGCCATTAAAGATACCATGCCCAATGCACAATTATACTAGTTACAATACATTTAATAAAAATTAGAGGAATTCATTGTCTTCCTATCTATAGGTATGGATCTAGAAGGAATGAAATTGTTAGAGAAGAAATAACTTTCCATTCGCATGGCACTATTTATGTTGATTAGCGATGACTTGTATAAATTAAATTTGAGATGAAGTATTGTTATAATGTGTACTAGATCATGAGCACATAGATATCATGGAAGAGGCTCATCTTAGTATTGTTGGTAGGAACTATGCACATGATGCCATTACGTGCAAGATTCTACTTGCTAGATTATGGTGGGAGACCATGTATAAGGATTGTAAGGTGTATTGAAAGGCTTGTGATTACTTTCGGTGCCTTGGTAAACTAGAACAAAGAGATGAAATGATTTTAATACATTCTTAGTGCAAAACCATTTGAGAAATGGGTTATAGATTTTGTGGGTGCTATTTCACTAGCCACATGTAGGATTGGATCGTGTTATATCATCACTTACACATATTATCGACAAGGTGGGAAAAAGAAGAACTCTACAAAGGATTGTATAGAAGCTACAATAGCCGAGGTTTTTATGGGAAAATATTATTACAAGGTATGGATGCCCGTTGATCTTGACCAGTGATAGGTGCACACATTTCTTGAATGAGACAATCAGAATTCTATTGGTTGAGTTCATGATTGCACACCATAAGACTACACCATATCATCATTAGGAAAATGGGAGTGTTGAAGCTTTCAACAAGATTTTGAGCCATACATTGACAATAATTTGTGATGTTGGAAGAAAATATTGGGATGATAACTTTTTTGTTGTGCTTTGGGTGTATAGAACAACATATAAGAGGTTGAATAAAGCTACACCATTTCAGTTAGTGTTTAGCATAGAAGTAGTTATTCCTATGGAATTTGTAATACCTTATTTGCGTATTGTGCATGTTAGAGGTCTATTTGATGAACAAGAATTAGAAGAATGAATTTAAAAGTTAAATAAGCTAGATGAGCAATGAGCAATAGCACACTTTGGAGTTAAAAGAAAGAAAAATATAGGCATAAAACATGGCATGACAAAAACATTAGGGATAAAAAGCTTGAGATAGGGATGATTGTGATTCTTTATGATTCTATGTTTTTATACCATCCAGAAAACTCAAAGTACATTATTTAGGACAATTTTTTACACCATACGAGACTTTAAATAGGTGCTTATCGGTTAGAGAAACAAGATGGAATACGGTTACTCGGTTACTTAAATGGGAGTAGGCTAAAGCCCTACTATAAATAAGTCTTCTCGGTGTTTGTAATAAGGCGGTGTTTCTATTTAGATTAGGTTTTCAATTATGTATTCCCTTAATTTATTTACTTCTTTGTAGTTATGCTTTGTCAATTTATGTGGTGTTTTGTTGAAATAAGTGTGTTTGGAACCAAAATTTAATTACCCTTTGCAGTAATGTTTTATGTGTAGAGCATTGCACATACCATTTGTGTGGGGTGGCTATTGAAAAATGGGTACACATAAAGGAACAAACTGCTACAGGTGTTATTCAAGTTTGGAGAGTTTGTGGAAAGAATATTACTTCTAAATAAGGACCATAGATGGAGATAAACAAAGGAACAATATAATGCGAGGTAAGCAATGGCCATGGAGACTACTAGGAGAAGGTGTAGTGGCAAGGTACTCGGGCGCATGGAAGTGTGCTAAAGAGAAGTCTATAGCTAGAAGGTAGGAAGGCACACTAGAAGGTTATAGCTAAGGCATGAAGATGTACTGTGTGGAAATTGTGAAAATGGTCAATTAATGAGAGGATTATTGGTAGGTGAAGGAGTAATAAATGCACCAACTTTTTGAAAATCTATATAAGGATGTGATGCAAGTTAATGTTTTCTATTTTGATCACAAGAATTTGAATGAGCTAAGTGTGTCCGAGCTATGCGGAGGGTATTGAGGTGCGAGAGAGTGTGA
This sequence comes from Taxus wallichiana var. yunnanensis, assembly GCA_018340775.1. NCBI lineage: Eukaryota > Viridiplantae > Streptophyta > Pinopsida > Cupressales > Taxaceae > Taxus > Taxus wallichiana. Next base: position 386,911,348 of record CM031236.1, read on the forward strand.
AACTAGATGTGGAGAGCATATTTGTGCACAGAAGAAGCTTGTGTCCCCATTTGTGAAAGGTTTAAGTGAAGCAAAGAATTGCGAAAGAGCTAGGGCATGTGGATTTGAGCTAGGGTTTGGAATTTCTCACTATAGAGGATAGAAAGGTGGGATTTTCATATGACACCAAAGAAAACACCTACTGTAGAAGCCAAAGGAAAAAAGAAAGTGGAGGAAGAAGTTGAAATTTCGCTTGAGAGTAGTTTCTCATAGATGCAGTATCTGGAAGGCATAATAGTTAGGCAAGAGTGGGATTCCCACATACATATTTGCAAGGTGAGTGATTACAACCACCACACCTCTGATAATAAGAAATAATTAGATGTGTTGTTGAGTACAAAGACCAACAAGTGCATAGTAGAGGATATGTCGGTATATGATGATGTAAGGGGAGAAAATTTTAAAATAAGTAGGAGTGTACCAGTTGTATGAGATCCCATACTTTGGAAAATACAAACCTCTTTACAAGTGGATAATGAGTAGATTCCATGAGGACTTATTCTATTTTTCCAGAAGAAGGATAAGGATTACAACAGTGTTGATCTTGATGCTAACATGGTTAAAGGGGATAGGGATGGACCTTGATAGTGACCTAATTGATAAGGCATAAATTGTGGAAACACAAAAGGAACAGGGGTATATAAAAAGTCTACACAAAATCAACATCGATAAACCTATGAAGTAACCGAGTAGTACAAGTAGCTACTCATCTTGTGAAAAAGTTGAAAGATCATGAGAGATGGACGTAGGTGAATACAATACGGATCCATGTTATAAGGAAGATGTCACAGGGGTAGTCTATAACATAGCAGGATACATTATGGATACCATCATCAAGGAAGCACACATCTGTGAAAGGATCAGTTTTGGCACTATCTTGTTGTCACTAGTATTTTTGGAGATTGGAGTGCCCGATGGGCCAAAGGACAAGATTTGGGAGTATCCCATGGAGAAAAATCCCTTACACAAAGGTTCAAAAAATATTTATGTGAAGGTTCGATGAGTGGGCCATTCAAACAAAGGGAAAAGATGTGGTATGATAGGCTCTGTAACATTTGAAGAGGAGTGGTTCATTCTTAAGGAGTTACCATTAATGGTGGGCAAGGAAATACAATTCGTGGTGTACCAACACTTATGTATTGCACGATTTTCTATAAAGTATGGGACTTAGAGCCCATGGTGAAAACTACCATATACCTTCACAATGTGCTACTTCTAGGCATTAGTCCACCATTTTAGAGATGTGTGTTTCCTAGATTTTTGTAGACAAGGAAGAATGTGACTACCATACGCTAATGAATACATATGTATACCTAGGAAAGGCTTCCTATATTGAAAGACTTATCTCAGATGTTATAAACATGAAGTCTGTAAGATTGGTTATTAGGCATAGTGGTGTTGTGCTTGTATACCTATAACTTAAGCTAAAGTTGAAGGGTAACCAATATGTCAAGAATTATTTCACTGTCTCGAGGGCCACCTAAGGGTAATCATATAGTGGAAAATGTACTAGATCCAAAGTCCACGGAACCTATAGAGGTAGATGAAAAGGAAGACTATCGTGAAGACAATGTCCTGCTTGGTACATAGAGTCCGGAGGTAACCTAGAGACAAAATGGAGATGGAGCATGTAATTACCCCACCACAAGAACAAGAAGATGAAGAGGACTATGAAGTAGTCCAAGGAGAGCATTGGTTTAAGAGGGTGTTTAGCCTAAAAATAACACAAGGCATAGGAACTCCACAGTCTATCAAGAGATTACCATGACTCTCTCTATAGAAAGAGATAACTGAGAAAAGAAGGATAAAGTTACAGCTGAATGAGGAGGTGGAGGAGTGTCCAAGGAGCATGCTTAGAACTCTTGTACCATCAAAAGATGTGGAACAACCCAAGGATTAAGAAGGAGTAAATAAGTCAACAGAAACAGATCAAGATATTGCTCAGGACATAGAGTATCCAACTCCAATCCTTGGCGCTCAAGTTCCTAAGAGGCCAAGAACAAAGAGGGCAAGCGGGAGTATGTTGCACTAGTCATGGGCTATGAAGAGGACACAAGTAAAATTTTCGGGCATGATTTAATAATACAGTGGGCCTCAAGGACTTGTATGGATGGGAGTTGATGGACCTTGACATGGAAACCACGCACGTGAGGAAATAGTTGTCATGGTCCATGTAAAATCACATGGATGAGCCTAATTTTTATGTGTGTGAAGAGTCCTATGTGTCAAGAAGAATGAGGAAGGCACCAAAAAATAGCACATAACTATCAAGCCCACTATTATGACTAATGAACAGTGAGTAATGCCTTAGTGGAGGTATCTGCAAAGGTAGCCCACATGAATGTGGATAAAGCTTCCTCTATTAAAGTGCTAAGGGAAGATATTAAAGTGAAATATGTAGAAATAATGTTTCTAAGAGGAGATAAGGAACTATATTAGAAGAATAATGGGGTTCTCATCAACATGGTAGAGGATATCGACCATCATGTCCTGCAAGCAAGACTAAACTTAGAGCCCAAGGTACCTAAAAATTTCCCTTCGACTAAGCATTATGTGTGTACCTTAGTTGATTTGGTTCTTGCACATGGACTTGTTTGAATGCCATAACTAAAGGACCTTGAGTAGGAAGAAGAGAGAGAAAGGGCTTTAGTGGTTAGAAATATTTCATCTTATGAAGCTTTACTCCAAACCTTATAGGAGGAGCTGAAGAAATCATACCAGGCATTGAATATATGTACAACTCCGAGTCAATAATAAGGATAATGACCATAATAGAAGATAATGATGTGATGAAGGACATGAAGGATGAGACTTTGGGGAGAACATAGATATTGGTGCTAGTTAAAAAAAGTGCAAGGCCCTTGAAGCAGCCCAAGACCCCCATAAGAATAGGATGGATGAAATTGGGAAACTTATAGCACCAGAAGATTGATCTTCTTGAAGGAAGGGTGACTTAATTTGTAACATTTTTATAGTATTAGATAACTATAAGGAAGACATTGCTTGCAATAATGATTAGATTCTCTTTGCATCATATATTCCAAAAAGGAAGAAGCCACGTTGAGTGATTGGCAAACCTTAGAGTATGAATCAAAGAAGAATATACGGGGTTGATTCTTCAAGTTTAAACAGAGGATGTTGTAGGGTGAAATTCATTCTTTGTATAGTAATTATTTAATTTCATTCCATTCATTACTATTTAGAAGTATCAAGAGGCAACCATTTCGAGGTGGTAATATAGTTTTATGTGGGGTAATGTTGAGCGAGAAAAATTATGATACTTATCATAAGGCACATAGAAGGTTCATGCATGAGAACAGGGCATGTTCAAAGGCATAGAAGGATAGGGAAGGAAACGTGCACAAAGGACAAGGACTGATTCAGGACTTATCCATTTTCAAGAGTACAATCTATTTTTGGAGATAGCATGTAGAGCACACAAACCAGATAAAGACTTGAATGACATGCATAGGGTATTTTTGAAGAGTGTATACTAAGAACTTTGCATGGATTCAAGCTAATAATAGAATTATTACTACGAGTTAACCAGAAGAGATCTATTATTAGCACACTTGCATGTGTGTCTATTATTGTAAAGGTGCATGGTTATTTTCAGCATGCAACCTATTTTGGGAATTATGTAAGAGGTGAAGGGCAAGTCCCCACCCTTATCAATATGTAGTGATCTATGTAGTATAAGATAATTGGATATGAGCTATTATGAAGTTATGCTAACATATTTGATGTGCACATGACCTTATGTTATTACTTATTGTAATAATCTTTTGTGTATTTACTATGTTAATATAATGGAGTGTATTGACTGATTCAAGGTGTTGAACATAATTACAACTAGATCTTTCATGGTAGAATTCATTATGGCTATTATTTGAATCCATTACTCTTTAGATTTAGATATGTAATATGTTGTGTAGAAGTTTATACTAATTATGGATTTGAATGCATCAACTCATCATCTTGCTAAAATCCTACACAAGAAACCCTAAAGAGGGGTCTGGTACCTTTACATGCTTCAAGTGAGTGCTCAATCTAGGATAAGTTATGTGCCAATGTTCATGGTTTATTTCTTGTAAATTCTAGGCTACATCCCATTCTTCAAGCATAACAAGTAGCATCAAAATAATTTTAGGTCTTAATTTCAACCTTTATGACCAGCATTGAGCATTTACACACCTTAAATACTTATAATAATGACTAACAAGTTCATGTGGATCATTTTAAAATTTTAAGGACATATGTTATGCCTCTTAAGAATATTGATCATACATGTAGCTAATCAAATTTCTCAAGACCCAAATGAGAAAAAACAAATATGCTTAGCCATATATGTGATCATACTAGCATGCTTTAAGGCCTTTATACCTTTTCAAAAATTCATGCTTATTCTCTTTAAGCTTCAGATCAATCATAAATTCAAGTTGTCTCAGCCCATACCTATAGATGCATAGTCCTAACCTATAACATAACTTTACCATACAATTCTTGATGAATTTCCATTATAACTCGTCATTTGAATGAGATAACTCATGAAAACCCACTTCAACCTTGCTTGTGAATCCATCTCAAATATATTTGACTCATTCTAAATAAATTTTAAGATTCAGATATCTAAGATGATTACCTACAGGCTTATATTTGGTAGATAACACTCAAATGTAGTTTAGATGCATCAAGAGTACATAGATGAAAAATATTTCTCCCTTTCACCTTATGTCAAAAATTAGCACCCTAGGATTACTCTCATATATATCCCTAATTTTTTTGCTAACATGGGAAGATCTCACAAGTGTGGGACTTGAATAAATGAGATAAACCTCCAGAGAAGGTTGGTTCCTCTACCTAATCCTAATGATAAGTTACTCATAATGCAAAAATGCAGTTATCTACTCCTATTCTAACAATACAAGGGACTAGAGAGAGAGATAAGTACATAAAATGGTGAATACTAAGCTAGAAGAGGTGATAGCACCAAGAAGGGGGTGGAGAGACACTCTAAAATGAGAAAATGAGGGAGAAATGAGAAAGGAGATGATAAAACTAAGAAACATATTCCAAAAACAATTAAACTACCATTTTTAAGGCACGAAAAAATTATATTTAGTAATAAGAATAAAAGATGCACATAATACCCACAAATTCAATTAAAGGCATGAATTTGCAATATAAAATGAGCTAGGACATATTGATAGCTAGAAAAAGTAGCTTATTTCTTAGAAAGATTCATAATACATTACGGTGAAGGAAAAGGTAAGGTTCACTATGTAGATTCTCAAATCGAGCTCTGTAACCCATACATGCATATGCAACACTTGAAAGAGAGTGCATAAACATTACAAGAATGTCAAACCCTTACAAAATAGTCTCTCTTTTCAATAAATAGGAAATAGGGAAAGAGAAAAAAGGGAAATCGGGGAAGAAACCTTGAATTCCATCCTTTGCGTATTAAAAAGATGCATTAAAACTCTAGAAACAATAATGGGCACCTTGTCAAGCCCATCCCCCATTTCATCTTTCTTGCTGAAGAAGCAAAGGACACAATCTCACCAAATAAAGTTGTTGAGCTACCTAAAACTACTCATTAATGGCTTGATTAATGTTTTCCTATTTTTATACCACTAAACACCATTAAATCCTTAATTTCATGATGCCAAACTAAGGGGATCAAGGAGATATTTCTAATGATATCAATTTTACGTGATTTTGAGCTCTCTGGAAGGAATTTATGGTGATTTGAAGTTTACATGGCCATGAAGCATAAGAGTGTGACATGTGAAAGATTTTGATTGGCCTTAGAGATTACTTTTTCTATGTCTATGTTGCTTCACCCTTTTTATGTGTTTGTCTTCCATTGGCTATGGGAGAAAGCGAGCCCAAAATTCTTTGAATTTTGGGTCATTCCAGGGACTTTATGTCTACAGGATCCCATTTCCTAAAATGTGATTGGAATGGTGACACGTGTTTCCTAGCAATCGTCAATATTACACCAATTATCACCCCCAACTCTACCATGTTTATTTTTTGACCTTCTTTAACCCAAATCATACCCGACACCATTTATCAAAATTCATGTATTCCAAGGTCTTTAGGTCTGCGGGGTTGACCTCCCTAAAGACTTTTAGAATGTCACCACATGCCTTCTTTTCTTCATGTTTAATTTATTAGTCAAATGAGTGTCACATGCTCTTTTAATAGGACCCACCAATGTTTTAAGCTTATTTATCTTACAAAATTTGAATACGATCGTATGACACCATTGAGAGAAAGAAAATGATGCCTGTATGAATGTCTAAGACCTATAAAATGGCTAATTCCATTTATAAGTTATCTAAATTTACACGGGGCTAAATTCAGGATAATAATTAGTGACTGACATGGGAATGTCTTCTATATGTGAAGATCAATGGCTTTTACACAATCTATTAGGCATAAATTCAAGTTTGATAAGATGAAAACTAATCCAAACTTGAAGAATATACCTCGGAGCCATATGAAGCACTACACAAACTTAACACAATCTAGAGCTTGAACTAACCATTCTCATCATAGGAATTTTAGGAATTTAATTTAATGAGAGTGGAATTTTTTTAACTTGGTATTCTTACCCTGTTCCTTTGCAATTTATGAAGAAGCTAAAAAGAGCAGAAACTCCAATATTTAATGCATGCCAACCTGACTTGTAACTCATCTTTTGGAACCAATGAATGGAAATTATAGAACCGTCTCAATTCTAATTTTAGTTGTTGTGCATTTAGATATTTTGAAGTATTAGAATTGATCCTTGACACCTTGGAACTATTCTCAAACTACTTTAACTATAGATTCTATGAACATTGCATAAAAATACCATCCAAAAGAAATAAAATTGTGCAAAGCACTTAGGGAAGTTGAAATTATTCTACCAATAAAACAATGTGTTGAAAGCACTTATAGGAATTGAAAAACTAATATACTTATGTACAAGGGAAGAATTTTACTTCAGTAATAATGCTTTAAATAGATTCCATTAACTAGAATTTGTAACTCTTCTCCATCCAATTTGGAAAACTAGAAAACATTATTTGACTTACAACCTGAAATGATGTAGGGACCACTCCATATTGCATCAAATTTTGAGTGTCTACCTAGTTTGGATCTGTCTGCATCCCATTTCAGGACTAATTCCCCTTCCTAGAAGATTTTTTTGGCCTTCCTATCAAAGCTCATCTTGATTTGAGCCTGGTCTTTCTCCATTGTTTGCATATCCTAGCTTCTCAGCTCCTCTATCTCCATGAATTCTACATATCTAACCTCCATAACCTCAAAATCAAACAACCTTAGTTGCTTCATGAGTTCCAAAGCTAACAATTCAAGATATATTGACATCTTTTTCTTTACCATAAACTATCCTCTAAGGAATATTACAAGTTGACTTCTTGGGAGTGATTCTATTAGCCCACAAGGCTAATTTAAACTTTGTGTTCCATGTTCTCTGGTTCTCATCTAGACTTCTCCTTATGATCCTTAAGAGATTATTGTTGGTTGATTCATCTTTTCCATTACCTTGAGGGTAATAGTTTGAATATGTTCTCAAATATACACCATTCTTCACAACCCAATCAAATATTTTTACTCAAATAAAGGTGAGAGCATAGTAAAAAATAATTGTGAAAGGAACACTAAATATTTCCACAATACCTTCACAAAAATACATAATGCTCTCCCCATTTGTTTCCTTTAGATAAACTTCCTTTGTCCACTTGGTGAAGTAATTTGTGGTTGTTAGGAACCATTTTTGATCCAAGATTGAATTTGGGTTGATTACTCCTATGAAATCTAACCCCCACTACATGAAAAAATAATTTATAGAGATGGGGTGGAGTGGAAGGGCTGCTAATATTTCTTTTCCTATAAATAAGGCCAACTTCTTGCATTTTTGACCCATGAATAACAATAATTGAAGAGGTTAGGAAAAAATATCATCCCTCATAATTTTGAGGGATAAGACTCTTAGGGAAAATTTACCTCTTGCATCTCCATCATGGAATTCATGTAATAATTTTTTAGTTCGGTATATTATGATACATCTAAGAAGAATTTCATTCACATATTTCTTGAATAAAATGCTATTAACAAGAACATATGGAATAAATTGAGGTCTAAAGTAGCTTCTCTTAGCTTTTCTCAATCCTTGAGAGAATTTTCCTATTTGGATAAAGTGCATCACATATTGAGTCCAAAAATTATGGGAAAAGGGTGAGCTAGTTATTCTTTGTGATATTGAAGCACAAGGATGGATTCTTCATTAGTTTAACAACCTGAAACTATCCACTCACAAATCCCCTTACCTTTAACCAGCTTAGTTATTTTCTTATCCACATCATATTCCATCACCTTGGTTATCCAACTGTTAGTGAAAGAAGTAGCACCCTAGGATTATCATGTGATAGATCCTAATTTTTCTAACATTGGACCATCTCTCAATCTATGGGACTTGTATACTTCAGATGGACCTCCAGAGAAGGTTAGTTCCTCTACCTAATCCTAGCACTAAACTACTCATAAGGAAGGAAATGTAGCTAACTACTCCTAAAATATCAATAACAAGGGAATCGGGAGAGAGAGAAAGGTTAGAGAGATGCATGTAAATGAAATCCTAAGATAAAGAGGTGATAACACCAAGAAAATGGAATGAGACATCATGCTGAGGGAGAATAGAGAAGGAAAATGGAATTGAGAGAGGCTAGACCAATGTAACAGAGACCCAGATCTTCATTTACCATCTACACTCCATAAAACACAAAACTAAAAACCTACAAATGAAATAAGCATGCACATAAAACAATAAAAAAATGGAGAGGTAAAGGAAAACAAGAAAAATAAGAAAGCGTTGAAGGAACACCACAATAGAAAATTTCTTAAAAGTGAGAAGTTTTTACAATATATAGAAGTGAATGAGAGAAGAGAGATAGAGTGAAACTAGGATTTCTTTTCTCACCCAACAAAAAATTTCAATAAATGGTATAAAAAATACATGGGCATCGTTACAAATCATTTCCCCCACGTGCTCAAGCTTTTGGAAGAAGAAATGGGCACCATACTTCATTAATTGTGGTGGTTGGGGTTGGAACTATACATTTTCATGTTAGATATTGTTTTAGGATTTTTCATGTATCTAACCTAAAAAAATTGAGAAATAAAATTTACATTTCATAGAGGACATTTAGACCTTACCAACAATATAAATTTCGTAAAAAACGAAGCTAAGGGTCAAACATTACGGCCATTTTAAGTTCACGTGAAAAACCTATTGTTTTCCTTTGTTGCGCGGATTTTCCTTTGTTACGTGGATTTTCCTTTATTGCATGGCTTTTTCTTTTTTGCACGAATTTTCCTTTGTTTCACATATTTTCCTATTTTGTGTGGTTTTTTCCTTTGTTGTGTGGATATTCCTTTGTTGCACGGCATTTTCCTTTGTTGCACGACTTTTCCTTTGTTGCACATCTTTTTCCTTTGTTTCGCGACTTTTTCTTTGTTGCGCAGATTTTTCCTTTGTTGCATGTATTTTCATTTTTCACGAAGTATGGATTTCTCACTAACTATTTTGGATTTTCTCAGATCAAGGAGTTAGTGGGAAATGGAATGAAACCCCAAAAGACAAATTTAACTACTTTCTCAATTTTGCCACAAATTTAACAAAGTTGTTAGCCCTTTTAGAACCCAGAAGAGGAAAAATGCATCAAATGATCCCAAACCTCCCAAAACAATTTAAAGTGTTCAAAAGATGGAGAATTTACTGAAAACTATAAATTTAACCTTTTAGCCCTTTTCATCTACCCAAGCTCAATTTCTCCCAAGTTATCCATTTTACCAAAGGAGGGTGAAAATGGACAATAATTTGGTGACTCATTGGGACATGTTCTCGCTAGATGAGATTACTAGTGGCCTTGAAGTATCCATTGGACATGGATTCAATCTTGTAGTCATAAAATCTGATCATGAACTCTAAAAATTTTTCCTGAATCACTTGAAGTATTGTTGAACATGAAGTTGATCCTATTATTGCTCAATTAACCATCTCATTATAAGAAATCTTCGAACAAGGTTTATGAGAGTGGAAAATTGTTTTGAATCTGGAATTATTTTCTTCTCTTCCATCTACAAATGTAATCTATTTGGATAATGGATTAAAACATCATAAACTATCCCAAAATATGTTTTCTTGTCAACTAAGAAGCACTAAATTGATAATATCTTAGCAAGTATGGGACATGGAGAAGTTTGGATAAACATGATGATTTAGAAAGAAATTGGGACTACCGTTATAAATAATTCTCTCCATGAACATGCCTTGAGGGAAATGGATTATACAAGAGTAAAAACAACACATAAAAACTATGTAAAAAGAAGAAGATCATACATGCCCCAAGTGGAACATGCCAAGTGTGCCCAAGCATTTGTTCTTCTCAAATAAATCTTACCTACTCTACTCTAACCCGAGGAATGAAAACTCAAACAAATATTGACACTGACAAGGAGAAGTAGCTTCCCTTTCTCATAAATTTGGACCATGTGACTGATTTGAAAATAGACATGGTCTTGTGCATGAGTGAAAAATAGACTTCAAGTTTATTTTCCACCCAAATCATCAAGCTATCAAATAGAAACAAAATAAATACCTCTTTTAGTTGTTATGCATTTGGATTGAAGAGGAATTGCACGTGATCCTTGGCACATTGAGTATCTTCCTCTATTGGAAAATAATGATTAAGTGGTCCAGCCAACCCTTAATTAATATGGGTCCATCACTATTATATATGTTAAATATTTAATACTATGAATTAATTTTCTATTATTAAATATTTATACCTAGGTAATATACATTAGGTAAGTATTTAATAATGTGAATCACTTATGTTTATACTTATTAAATACACTCACCTAGGTATATGTGTCAACCATTTTAGATTGAAAAGGTGGGTCGAGAGACATACCCGTTCACTTTATATAAAAAGACTCTAGGTCCTCATTTGATATATTCGGAAAATATATCAAAGGTGTGAAAATCAAGTGATTTAGTTTTATCCTTGGTAAATAGGGTTTTAAGGAGGAGGTGATCTTAATTGATGTAAAATAAGTTCTCGAAGTAAAGGTTATAATCAAAGTGGTATTTACCCCTGTTGTGGTTTTCCACTTTATAAATCTTTGTGTCACCTATTATTTATTTCATGTAAGTATTTATTTGTTTACTTATGTTATGATGTAATGTTTATTTAAATATTTATTGTAACATTATATAATATGTAATTTTATTAAATCCATATTTATTAGAATCCTCAAATTCTAACATGGTAAGTAGAGTAAGGTAAATTAAATAAATTAAGATCAAATGTTTTGTATTTTATTTATTTAATTTATGCGTGGTTTTTTTCAACCAACTGGAAGGGTAAATTAAATAAATTAAGATAAAGTGTTTTGTATCTTATTTAATTAATTTGTACATTTTTTTAAACCAACCCGAAAGGGTATTTAAAATAACCGACCCCTTATTTCCATTGTGCAACCTAAAAGTTTTTCTTTGTGAAGAATCAAGGTGAATTCACAGGTGGAAAATTTGGAAACTTCTTACCTTCCATGAAAAATTGTTTAGAGGTAAGGGTAAAATATTTGAAATATTTTTTTATAGTTTTAATATGTGTAGGTTTAATTTTTTCAATGGTAAATTAAGGATGAGACAAAGCTCCATCAAAATAGGATTTGAATTTTTTCCATTAGAAGTATGAAAAATGTTGTCTCCTCTGTGATTTCTAAGGTTTATGTAGAATTTAAAATTACATGGCCTGGTAAATATTTTTTAAAAAAATTCATGAGGGACCGCTGTAATAAGGTTATATGTGTTTATTTTTAAAAAAGTATATATACTATAGTTTATAATTTTTATGGACTATATGTTGTTTTTCATTTACTTTATATAAACTATATACCTCTTTTTTAAAGTGAAGATATTTTTACATTATAAATTATAATAGGTTAATATAATGTATTCAAATATACAAGATTAATATAATGTATTAAAATATAACCTCCCTAATATTATATAGAAGAAGAAATTCTGGAAATACACAGTAAGTTTTGACTCCATTAAATTTGATAGTCAAATGACCATCATGACAGACCAAACATAAGGTAGTATGACGGTCATTTAGACGTCAAATTTAAGTTAGTCGGATATTTGCCTACATTTTTTCCATAAATTTGAAGTTGTTTTGCATTCTTAGGGGTTTCTTCTTCACTTCTATATGGTTAGAATTTTTTTATATATAAGTCTGGGGTATAATGCAAAGCCCTTTATATTGTGGGTTATTATTTTGATCATGGGAGGTTAATTAATATGCATTGTAATAAAAAAATTAGTTATGATTAAATATTTTATGTAGATCTATAAAATTTAGATATGTTTCTATTAAAAGTGTTTCTTTTTTTATAAATATGTATCTAACTCTGTGGTACATTTTATATTATAATGGGGTGTGTTTTATAGGTTCAGGAAAACAATGACATCCAACTATTTATGTCTTGACAAAACCCAAATCTTGAATGGAACCAACTACAACATTTGGAAGATTAGGGTCAAATTTGAACTTATGGCAAGGAAACTCTAGACAATTATTTTTGGATTTGAGGTTTCTCCCACCGGTCTTCAAGCAACTGTAGATAACATGAATGCATTCTCGCAATGAATGGAGGATGCTCTTTCCATGATTTTGTGCAATGTGAACAATGAGTAACTTCTACATATTGGTAATATGAAAAATCCAAAAGAGGTATGGACACAACTATAATCCATGCATGAAGGTAGGTTTCTATCTAAAATTATTAAATTAGTTTTAGAATTACTTACAACTCCTATGAAAGGAGATGAAAAACTAGTTAATTTCTTGGACAAAATTAAAAATATTAAAGCACAATTAGATTTATGCAATTGTGATTTAATTGGTGAAAAATTAATCTACTTTATTGTTTGGTTAAATATACATGAAAAATTTAGGAATTTTATTTCTATCTTTAACTCTAAATATCAAAATGTAAATGATCTACCTGATTTAAATACATTGAGTTCACTTATGATACGGGGAAGAGTAAGTGATAATGAAATTTGACTCTAAGGAGAATTACTCTCAATAACTTCTTACTCAAAACTTAAAGTTAAAGCCTCGTAAGACCTTCTCGAGATAAAAATTTAGATCTAAATCTTCTTTTTTGATAAGAAATTTTTTTCTTCTAATCAAGTATGTGTTAGATTTAGTGGTAAATGTCACAAATGTGGTAAATATGGACATAAAAGGAAGATTGTAAAACTAAGAAACTTATCCATAAAAATTAAAAAATAAATTGTTTCTTCTAAATAAAATTTAAGTAAAAAGGATACCTCTAATGGTATTCCTAAAATTGTTGCATTATATGTTGGGTTGTACTCTTCCTCTAATTATGAATGGATTTTAGATTTATGTGCACCAAATCATATGACTGATGTTTCAAATTATTTATATGATGATGTGAAAATTAATGAACATGTGTATCTTTGTGATAACTCATCTTTAGAAGCAATAGAGAAAGGAAAGTAAAATTTGTTAATGGTGTGTTGAATAATGTTTTATTTGTTCCTAATATCCAAAAGAACATTTTATCATGTTCTCAATTATCTCATGATGGTTTTGCTATTCTAATTTTTAAATATACTTGGTATATCAAGGATAGTAATGATAATATAATAGATGAAGGAATTCAAAGAAATGGTCCTGTATATTTTTGATGATTTCTATCTTGCATCCTATTTTTTTCTCAAAGTTTGAATAATTAAAAACTATGGCACGAAATATTAGGATATGTTAATTATCAAAGTTTATATGAAATGGCTAGATATAAGCTTGTGAAAGGTTTTCTTGTGTTGTCTTCTTCTCATGATGCATGTGAAGGATGTTTACACTCAAAACAAAGTGTTAAACCATTTCAATCACATATTTAAGAGATTTCCTCTTCACCACTAGAACTTATTCATAGTGATGTTAGAGGACCTCTTGAAGTAGCCTCATTAAAATTTTCTTTATATGCCGTGAATTTCATTGATGATTTTGCCAGGATGATTTGGTCATATTTTATTTAAAATAAATTTGATGTACTTGGGAAGTTTAAGGAACTTAAAGTATCTATTGAAAACTCTTCAAATTATAAAATTAAGAGACTAAGAACAAATAATGAGAGTGAATATGTTAGTAAAGCATTTGAATTTTTTTATTGATTATGGTATTAAAAGGTAATTAACTTCTCCTCATTCTCCCCAATCTAATGATGTTGTAGAACGTAAGAATATGACTAGTCTTCCCAAATTTCTGCAAGTGAAGCAATGAACATAGCAGTCTACATTCTAAATAAGGTTCCCACCAAAGCTATTCATCTTCAACTCCTTTAGAAAAATGGTCAAATAAAAAATATGATATTTCTCATCTAAAATTTTTTGGTAGTCCTTCTTTATACATTCCTAAAAATAAAATAAAGAAACTTGATATGACTTCTTTCTCTTTTGTTTTCATTGAATACAGTCTAAGTATTTATGACCCTGTAAAAAGAAAGTAATCGAAAACTACAATGCACGGTGGTTTTAGAAAAATGCTTTTGTTCATCTAATAATGGTAAAGATGTTCCTAACTCTATCAATATTTCTAATGATGGTTATGATTTTGATAATGAGAATATAATACATGGTAATGATGATGTTTCTTGTGTTAATACTATAGATGCTTCAATCTCCTAACTCCTAGTTAAGAAACCAAAATGGGCTCAATCGTGTTAGAAAGTTCTAATCCTATTGAACTTAAGAAAATGACGAGAAGCCATCATATGTACCATGAATTAATGACCTTATATGAACTTGAGCCACAAAGTTTTGAAGAATCTTCTCAGGATGAGAAGTGGATCAATGTAATATAAGCTGAATATAATGCCTTAATTCAAAATCAAACCAAGTGATTTTTAATGTGTTTGAGCTTATTCTATTTAGAAGACTGAATCATGAACTTAGAATATAATTTTTGGTGAGGAAGGCTTCCTACGAATAAAGATATCTAAAAGGAGATCTTTTCAAGTTTATGTTATGGTGGGGCATGCCATCCTTTGAGATAATGACTTGAAAAAAGTAACGAGCTGGGGAGTACCTCCCAATATAATCATGTGATTGCTGAAAGGTGTTCCCTGTGTAAGATATTGTTTAATAAATATGTGTATATTTAAAATTTGTGTAGTTTGGTAAGACAAAAGAGAGAGACAATGTTCTTTCTACAATTATTTGTGTCAACCATCAGTTGGGCATGACTTCCAACATATAGGTTGCCCTCATTTTAATGTGAGCTAAATGCATAAAATCACCATGTAATGCAACCAATTTTAATCCAAAATTGAAAAGGTTACATTCAATGAAGCAAATGATGAATAGGAGGGGTATGCTCTTTCACTAAATGTAGAAAGTACGAAAGAAGAATGATTCCCTTTTAAATACACCAATAGAAATGTTTCTTTTAAATCAATTAGAAAGAAGAGAATATTACCGAAGAAAAAGATTAATGTGTAAGCCTTTTAAATGGAAACAAACACACAAATTTCACCTAGGAATGAATAAAATGAAATAGAACCCCAATGGTTCCCATCAAGCGTGCCAAATTGTTTCACCATTTTATTTAATTTATTGAGATGAAACAGATAGAGGTAAGGGCCAAGGAGGAATACATGTTTATGCTGGTTGGTTGATGGTTGTTACTCGTGTTATGACTTCTAGATCCAACGTTGACTGTGAGAGATTCCTTTTGGCTGGGAGGAACTACTTGAAATAGAAAACAAGACCACAAAATAATAGTTAAATAATATATGATAGTGGATTGCCTAGCGTGTGCTAGATCCGGGAAGTGTGATACTCCCTAGATGGCTATCAATCCACTGTTTAAAACAAATTAATGCAAGAAATAAGAAAATTCCTACTATAGTTGATATGATTTAGGTATCTCATTCAATCACAATAAGCAAATCTAATATAACAGGCTAGGTTATAGTCATATTTGAAGGGTAGGTAGGTGTCAGGTTACTAGAACTAGTCAGGGTCAGATTTTGGGTTGTTTAGGTCACTTGGTAGTAGGTTATGTGGTTTTGTTATTGGAAAAAGGTATGAAACATAGAGACCAATGTTAGTTTGGTATAACCGACAACATTTTAGGAGAGACCGATGACAGTCATGGGTGACCGGCGTCGGTATGGTGGGGTGAAAGGAACTCAATGAGATATGATTGTAGGAGTTGGAATGAAGCTAAACAAAGATGGAAGGATGGATAGGGAGGTCTGTAAAGGTCTCAGGTATACTCAGAGGGGTGTAGGAGGTGAGAATGGGTGATTTGGTGGTGTGGGTAGAGGAATGGCTGAGTCTACAAGTAGGTAGAAGATGGGAAAAGAACATGCAAAGTATAAAATGATAACAAAAGTAACAAGGCTATTATATTGAAATAGACTATGTTGGTAAAAGGTATACTTACTATGATACAAGCTTGATGGCTGAATGGTGATGGTAGTTGATCATAAGAATGGTGTTTGGTGCCATAGTAGTGCTTCCTAGAATGATTTTGTGAATGCAATACCTCTGGATCTATCCTGGTGTTGGATGTGGATGTCTAGGTGTGTGAAAATACTTGGTTCTACTTACATGCAACTCTCTTCTCATCCTCTTGCTCTTAGAATATGCCAACCCAAAAACAAGGTTGTTAAGGTGAATAAATGGTAACCGATGAAAATTCAAGGTTGACCAACGTCATTTTAGGGGTGATTGGTGTCGGTTAAGGTGAGATTCCCTAGGTTTACTAAAAATGGTAGATCTCCCCTCTTTTAGCTCAGGTTTGTTCCTTTATCCATGGATTTAGAATGGATGTTGTATTTTATGAGTGGGAAGGTGGTTAGAGGGATAGTAGGCATTGATTTTTAGGGTTGAACTAAGTCTTATCTCATTAAGGTAAATGGGACCAAGTCTTAGTTAGTTATGGAAACATGCCAAGAATAGGTCTAGGGTGATGTGTCTAGGGAGGTGGAGGGGTGATGTGGAAATAGCTTAATTGAAATAATTAAGTAATGCATATTGTGAGGGTGGGTACTAATTTAATTAGTTTAATTAAATTAATATTAATGTGGGGTGAAAGGGGCCATGGTTAGGTGAATATGTTTGAGTTGATTATTTGATGGGGGGCAACGGGAGTGTGACCCAATTTTGGTGTCTACATTTTTCCCCCTTTTGTTAAGTAGCTTGTATTGATAAGAGATGCTGAAAAAATAAGATGTGGTTTCCCCATGTGTGTGTGAAGGTAACCCCCCTCAAATTAGGAACCAATGGGGTGAGAGAAGGAAGTGGTGAGTGGTTTGATAAAATGAGGAGGTGGGTGGTATGAGAAAATAGGACTAGGTGTGAAAAAGTGAGGGTCAAGGGCATGGTTATGGTAAGAGGTAGGGTGGGTAATTAGGTAGAGCATTCAGATGTATGCACACATTGTGAAATGCCATGAGATATAAGGGTTTCTCAACATAACAAATGTATGTTAGTTAGGGTCGTAAAGGTCATCCAAACAAGGGTTGTTGAGGTCCGGTATCAGGGTAAAGGATACGGTCTAGGAACTCAACGAGGTAAGATGTAGGAACACATAGGTGTGGTTCTAGTACATCCAAAAGGTCAAAAGGTCAAGGTTTTTTGGATGAGGGTCACAACCATAGGAAAGGTAAGGCTATTAGGTTGAGAAACATAGGTACCATCATCACAAGATGTAATAAGTGAGGACATGGGAATATCCACTTAATCAATGATTAGGTAGGTAGGTGTGGGTAGGGTAGGTGGAGGTAAAAATGGGTAATGGGGTAAAGGTCAAATTGGGAAAACAAGGAAATGGGCAGGGTCAAAGGTAGTGATAGTCAAACGTATGACACATGTATAAATTGTGACACGGTACCAGAGTGAAAAGATTGCAAACTCTACATCATCCAAGGTCAATAACTCTATCAAACAGGGTTGAAGTGAGTCCGGTATCCAAGGTATATGATATGGTGTGGAAACATAACAAGGTTAGGTGCAGGAATGTTTAGGTATGTTATGGTACACCAAAGGTTAGGTCAAGATAAACAACACGGTAATAGGAAAGGTAAGGGTTAGTAGGCTAAACAACATGGGTAATAGCTCCGCAAGGTATAGTGAGCACATGGGTTCAAAGGTCATGAACAATGTTCTGGGTCAAGGCATATAAGTCATGGTATGGGTATGGCCAAGGTATGGGTAAAAACAACAGGTCCTTTAACGTAATTTAGGATGGGTGTAGGTAAGATGGGTGGGGAGGTAGGTGGAAATAAGGGTGAGTAAGGTCAAGAAGGTGGTGGGAAGGGTAAATTTTGGTCAAAAATGGGGAAAGGGTATTGACAGGAGTATGATAGGTAATTGATGTCGGTCATACTTAACCAATGATAGTCTAGGTAAACCAACCAATGATGTTTTCTAGTGTAAAGAGGAATCGATGTCCATGTAGATACAACTAACCATGATTTGCTAAGGCACATGACTTATGTCGATCTAGGTATAACCAACTCTAGTCAAGTTGGGGTGTGGTTAAAAAAGGAAATTTCCACTTTTTGTAGAATCATTTGTAATTTACCAAATAGGGAAAATGACAGAGCACTAAATGAGTTGTGCTTTGTTGAGAAAAGAGTACGAGGGATGAGATCCTATGAGGTGGAGAGATCTAATTTGGTTAGAGGAGCCAAGTAGATGGGTCCATGAGATCGAGTGGAGCGAGGTGATTGGTGGAGATATTGGAGGTAGATTGTGGCATGGCGGAGGTAGGAGAGGGTTTGGGTGGACCACCGGGAAGACGTCTAGATGTGCCACCATGCCAATGACACCAAGATGAGGTAGGTTCTCAACCTTTCTTTCTTCATATGAAAATAGAAAAGGGTGATATGGGTATGGGTTTTTGGGTAGGGAAATATAATTAAATTTGTGGGTAAAATTGGTGAAATGAGGGAGGGGGAAGTCGAGGTTGGGTAAATAGGGGTGGGGAGGGGTTTAGGTTAGCTTTGGGTAGGGTAGGATTGGTGATTAGGCTAGTTTGTAAAGGTTTGGAAAATGGGGGTAATTTAATGGATTTGGTTTATGATGCCGAGCTAAGGGTTGGCCAATGTCGGTTGGAAACTATCGGCATCGGTTATGTAGTAGGTGACTGATGTCGGTCACAAGGGACCAATGCTAGTCATAAGGAACTGATGTTGGTTGGGTTTAGAGGAGAATAGATCAATAGGTAGAAAAGGCTAGGAAAAGAAGGGTAAGGGATGGAGATAGAAGTAAGGGAGTGATAATGGTAAGGGTAATATGTTTACAAAGGGTAGTGAGTAGGGAATAGGTATAAGGTGCATGAAAAGATTGGTTTAGCAAGGGAAAATTGGTAGAGTGGGTACAATAAGTAATAAGGGTTGGGGACAAGGTTTATTGGGTACAATATGTGTTTGGTATGGGAAGGTTTTGACAATAGTGTGTTTTGTTGGGTGCAGGCAAGGACCAGCTATGGATGTGGGATAGGGTACCACCCCTACTCGTGGAGGTACGAGGGAGTGTGACAGCTGATGATTGGCACATGTTGTAGAGGTTGGCATGATTGGGGTCAAATGCTATCGGCACGTAGTGGGGAGTTGAGTTTGATGGTCACCCTCATCGAAAGATGGGACTCAGTGACCAATACCTTCCATCTATCGATGGGTGAGATCACACTCACCTTGGAGGATGTGTACAGGATCCTGTGGTTACCGATAGTGGGGACAAGTGTATTATATCTCCTTAGAGGCATCTGAGGAGTTGATGTTGACCATGTTTGGTGAGGGGCTAGTGGAGATGAGGTTCCATAATGCACCAGTATGAGCTATGCAGAGATATGTATTAGGCCCATCAGAGGAGATGAGGCTAGTGGTGTTGATGATGGAGGAAGTTTTTTTTTTTTCATTGCTAGATGTAGAGGGTGGGATATTCCCATGGGAATTGATGGGGGTTATTCATGACATGATGGAGGATAGGACTTGGTTTGCATGGGCACCAACATTCTTGGTGTAAGCTATATAGAGATTTATGGGCCTATGGGAGGCTACAGAGAGGTTTATCCTATGTTACACATTTCTACTACATTGTTGGGCATATGAGCACATCGTGTGTGTGTGCTTCCAGTTGGTATGCCCCATCCAAATGCATTTGAGGTAGACTTGGTCTGAGTAGGCTATAGGTGATGGGTACCACTATTGAGAGTGTAGGCAGCTGCTAGAGGCTACACACATGATGTAGCCTATTATAGGTGTTTTCTAGAGGGGTTGTCTAGCATGGACATTATTTTGAGGCCATATGTGGGTTTTCCATCATATGGATGGATGACGAAGGAGATACAAGAGCTATAGCTACTCCGATGGATAGAGGGGTGATGTGTAGGAGAGCATGAGATGATACCTATTGATAAGGTTAGATGGAAATTTGGGTTACTTCAAGATATACCCCACCCTTCCCACAATATAAGAGGGATGATGTGGAGAGGCCTATGTGCCTCTACCACAGCTGATGGTGCCGATAAAGTAGGAGGAGTAGGTGATAGACCAATGGATTGATGATGTCATGGTTACTGATGATATATAGACCATAGTGGTGGGCTACACATTTTTACGAGCAAAGTACCACCGAGGTCGGGGAAGCTAGATTTATCACCATTATAGAAAGCAGTAGAGGATGCCCTACAGGGGTAGGTGGCTACCCTAATTACATAGTTGGGGATAGTGTAGGGGTATTTGATAGGTTTAGAGGCACAGTTTCCACTTTGTAGGCACATGTGGCCACTCTATAGGCCCAGGTAGCATAGGGATAGGCACCCTGCATAGGGTGGAGATGGGGATGGGGTATATGTGGCCACCCTATAGGCAATTATAGGGTTGAAGGGATATTTGGCCACCTGAAAGGCTCGAAAAGTTACATCCCTTCGAGCCCAAATACAGGCGGGGGCAATGGACAGGGTCCCTCAGATAGGCACGGGCACAGGGGACATGGTTCCTCTTCACATGTACAAGTGGGAAAGGGTCTTGATAGATAGGTACAAGGCCCTAGGTTGATGGAACCACCACAGATAGTACCTATAGGCAGGTTGAGGGATGCCTTAGGAAAGGTGAGGTATTACTAGGATCAGCTGATGGCCACAAGGATATATTTCCTATCCTATGGAGAGTATAGAGCACAATAGGCCTCGAGTGAGAGGACCAGGTCATACACCCATAGTGTGGAGAGCAAAGGGGCCATTGAGCCTTGAGATAGGGTCAGGAGAGGCCATGAATTCACGGAGGCCACCCAGGTGAGGTACCAACAGAGATCTGAATAGGACTGATGGTGGGTGGTGAGATGTTAGTTGGAAGTTGTATAGGGGAAGAGGAGGAGACAGGTGAGACAGATATGGAGGATATCTAGTAGGGTGATGTCTGATAGCTGTATGTATCTCTGTTTTGTATAGTTTTTTATTTTTATATATATCCTACTGTGTACCTAAGATAGTGAGGATGTATATTAGAGTTTTTTTTTTTGATAGATTGATGATTATTATTTAGCATCGTGAGAATTGTGATATTGTATACATATGATATTTTTATGATGAGATGGAGGATTAGCTGATGATGTACTTGTGTTGGGAGAATTTGATTGTTATGTATAGATGGATGAAAAATAGGTATGTTTAGGCATGGTGGAGTTAGAGGATTACATGATTGTTTTACGTCATGGCATGAATTTGATTGTTATGTTATAGGATGAATGAGTTATGTTTAGGCATAATGGAGTCGAATAGTTTAGGTATGATTGAGTTAGGTTGATTTAGGTATGATTGAGTCAGGTTGATTTAGGCATGGTTGAGTTAGGTTGGTTTAGGTATGTTTGATTCAGGTTGGTTTAGGTATGATTGAGTCAGGTTAATTTAGCCATGGTTGATTCAAGTTTTATTTAGGCATGGTTGAGTCAGGTTTTTATAGTTGATTGAATTTCTAATTCATTAATTTGTGTAATTAATGATGGTATGGATCATGTTAAGATGATTTGTAGGAAAATGTATGATTATGGTAAAGAAATGGTAGATGTGATGAAATGAATGTGTAAGTTATGATGGTAAAGATGTTTAACAATTGTTCTTGTTTGGTTTAATTTCTAGTTATTGATATAGAAAGGAAACTAACTAGGGTAGAATAGGAAAGGGAAATGGGAATTGGTTAGGGTAAAGAGTGGCCGAGCTAACCTCCAAAGGCCCCATGCCCTCAAAGTTCTTCCTACATAGTCTCGATGAAAAGGGACCTCAAGGCCGATGTAGTTCTCCCATAAGCTAGGGAAGATTAGGAGGAAGTAGAGGAATGGGTTGATAGGTGTTAGGCATGGTTGAATGTAGGTCATAGGCATGATTGATTTTAGGTCATAGGCATGGTTGAATGTAGGTCATAGGCATGATTGAGTTTAGGTCATAGGCATGGTTGAGTTTAGGTCATATGCATGGTTGAGTGGTTTTAAATATAAGTGTTGATGATCTAGTCTGTATAGGATAATCAATAAGTAATGAAGAAGGTGAATGGTATGAGGTGGTAAAAGAGCCGCTTAATTGATAATAACCCTAATGATTCAACCATACCTAAGAGGGGCTCATGACATAAGACCCTAAAGGTGTTGCATAATGGACCATTCTAAGGGTGAAGAAAGTCATATAATCACGAAAATGTCACATTTGTGGCAAGTCCCTTGAGTAACGAGGAAATTAGGCTAAAAAGTCAAGGAGGTGAGAATGGGTGGTTTAGTGTAACTTAGTGTATGACAACGTGTTCTTTGAAACAAGAAACCTAGGATAAAAAATAGGTAAGTCCATGATGAAAATTTCATCTTTTTCTTCATTTGTTTTTTTAATAGATCGATACGGGAAGTCTATATGGGATGGTATATTATCTCCTTGAGGTCTTATTGATGTGGAAGCTTTAGATATTTTATTGGATTTATGAAATGACTTTATATATCTATCCTTCAAGGAGTAGATCTATCTATATTGGTATAATTAGAGTGAAGAGATGTCCCTTTTGAGAGAGTCATCTTTTGTTGGAACTTTGACTCAAGGAGTTGCATCCCTTTTTGTTTTTGGATGTTTAAGTCATGGAAAAGACTATAGAGGAAGAGTAGGTTCTTATCTGGATGACAAAACCATAATACCTAGGAGTTAACTATGAAAGGGGTGGTTTTGAGTGATGAATGACCATGGGATTCCATCTTGGAGGAGATAAAAAGTATCCATGAGAATCATGCTATGAGTAGATCCGTGGTACTCATATTGAAGATAAGGTTGAAGGTGACAGGTAATCACATGATTCTTGTTTAGTCGTGGATCCTCAAAATGAGTAATAAAGTGAACAACACTCAAGGGACGAGTGATCAAGCTGACGAGAATGTGATATATAACTTGATTTCAACAATAAAATGGTCGAAGATGCAAGGAATTAAGGGGCTCAAGTTTAGGTTTACCTTGAGTGAAGACAAATGATAAGCACCTGATCCATAGGCATGGGTAACGATATAGGGTCCAAGCCAATTAGGAGAAAATTTTCCCCATTTACTTTTCTCCTCTTTGGTTACATGTTGATTTTTACTTTAGGACAAGGTCACTAACCTAAAAATTTTATTTGTGAAAACATTTTCATAGGCACATTTGATACATTTTTGGTAGATTTGGAGATGGTCAAGAGCATGGAGACGGCATTCATCTAATAACTCAAGTTGTGCCAAATGATCTTGGTGAAATTCATCTTCATTGAGCATGTCTTGTAGTGAGATGTGGAGAGATGGAATATGGGTTTTGAGAGGTGAGATACCTGGTACCATAGACCATAGAGAAAAGGTGTGGTAGCGATTGAAGTGTGAATACTAGTGCGATAAGCCCACAGGAGAAATAAATGTGTGTATGCCAATCTTTCCCAATATCGTTGACTACCTTCATAAGAATTTTGTTCAAGGTTTTATTGGTTAATTCAGCTTGACCATTGGTTTGTGGGTAATAAGGTGATGAGAAACTGAGTTGGATGCCAAAAGTGCCCACATAGTTTACATAGGGTTTTATTTTTGAATTGTTTTCCATTATCAGTGATGAGGTGGTGAGGAACACCAAAGCGAAAAATGATGTGATGGTTGATGAATTCACATATCTTATCAAATTTTTAGAAATGAAGGGAATGGCCTCTACCCATTTAGTGTAATATTTAGTAGCGGTTATGATCCATTGGTGGCATTGTGAAGAATGGGGGTTGATCTCACCGAAAAGGTCCAAACCCCATTGAGAGAAATGCCAAAGGTCTCGTGTGACCTGTAAGGCATGACTAGGTGTGTGATGGAGATTAGCATGTTGCTGGCATTTCACACAATGTTTGACATAATCACAACAATCATGGTTTAGGGTTACCAATAATAACCTAGGCAAAGAATGCATTTTGCAGTAGCTAAACCACTAAAGTGACCTCCACAAATTCCATTGTGGACTTCCTTAATGGTGTAGGAATTTCAAAACTTGTAAGGCATCATAAGAGAATGTTGTTGAAGCCACACTTATAAATAATACCACCCATGAGGACATAACAAGAGACACCTTTAAGAAAGGACGTTGTCCATTATGAGTGAGATCAAGGTAAAATGGAAAGTGAAAGATAGTCTACATATTACTTATACCAAAGGTCACGTGGGTCAGGGGAAATGGTTCCTATGGAGTAGACCTCATGAGGTAAATAAGATGGTGATTATAGCCTTTATATTGTGACAAATATTTTAGATTTAGCGGGTGAAGCAGGTATCTAAGAAGCCAAGCAGGCCATGGTATCCAAAATTTATTGGTAGAACGTGGGGTGGTTTGAAGTGCGTAATGGTCAAAGGTGGTCAAAAGTATGTCTACGTGATGATTATACTTTTGAAGTATCTCATTATGAAACTAGTATATACCATTTACTTGGTTTATGACTAACTTAGAATCACCAAATATATTGATTGTTTTAACATATAAGGCATAAGTAGTCTTAGAGACCCAATACGAGTGCTTCATATTAAGCAATATTATTTGTACAATCAAAATAAAGTTTGAAAGACAAAAGCATAGGTTCACCATCAATAGGAATGAGGATAACACCATCCCACCCCCACACTGAAACTTAGAGCCATCGAAGAAGAGCGTCATTTGGTAAGTGTGTTTATCCAGGAAAGGGTAGCTATAGACTCATCTAGGAAATCAAAGTTAGATGGTTGATTCCTAGAAATAGGTGCATCGGCTAGTTGGTCAGCGATAGCTTGGCCCTTAATGGAATTTTGATGAATGAATTTGAGGTCAAGGTTGGAAAGAAGCATAATCCACCATGTGGCACATTGATGTTGATAGGGTTTGGTGTACATATAGTGTAATGGGTCAGTATTAGTAATGATGAAGGTTTTGTGATTGAGTAGGTAATGGTGGAGTTTGGTGGTGATGAAAACTAAGGCTAAGAAGAGTTTTTGGCATGGGTATATCTAGTTTTGTAGTCTAGAAGGGTATGGATTATGTAATAAACCACTTTCTCTTTGTGTTGGTCATTCATGATGAGTAAGCATGACACCTAAAGAATGGTTAGTGGTAGAAATATATAGGTAAAAGGGTTGGTCATCCTTAGGAGGAATGAGCACTGGTGGTTGAAGGAGGTATTTTTAAGGCTTTGAAGGCTTTATGACATTCATCATCCCATTTGAATGAAACATCTTTCTTGAGAAGATGATGAAATGGTTGATAGTATTAGAAAGCTATGAGATAAAATGATGAATGGATTGTAACTTTCCTTGTAGGCTTTGAAGTTGATGAAGATTAGTGGGTGGAGGAATTTCTAGAATGGCCTTGAATTTACAGATCAACTTATATGCCATGCAAAGAAACGATGAAACCTAGGAGTTTTTTAGAAAGCACCGCAAAGACACACTTCTTTGGTTGAAGATGCACACAATACTTGATGAGACGGTCAAAGATGACCTTAAGGATGGGTAGATGTTTGGTTTGATGTTTAGATTTGGCCAAAAGATCATCTATGTAATCTTCCAATATGTAATGCATGATGTCATGGAAGATATAAGTCATGGCTCACTGATATGTGGCACCAATCATTTTAAGGCCAAAAGGCATGACTCGATAGTAGAAAGTCCCCAAGGGGTGATGAAGGTATTCTTGTGTTGATCTTCGGAGATAGTAATATTTTATTCTAGCACGAGAAACTATCCATGAGTGATAGCATTTCATGGCAGTGGTGAGATCAACAGTTGGTTGATGATTGGGTAGGGGAAATCATCTTTGGGACAAATGAGGTTGAGGTCACGGAAGTCTATGCAAATGTGGAGTCCCCCTGTTTCCTTTTTGATAGGAACGATGTTAGAAATCCATTGGGGATAGTCAATGGGTAGAATGAAGGAAACCAAGAGAAGGAACTAAAGCTCTTCTTTGATAAGAAGAGCAAATCTAAGATGCATTTTCCACACTTTATTTGATGGGTTTGGCATCAAGAATGGTTACGATATTGTGAACCATGATTTTTGGGTCAATATCGGGCATATGGCATAGGACAAGGAAAACACATTACTATGGTCCGAAGGAAAGAGGTAAGGATTCATATTCATTAGCATCTAAGAATTGGCTGATCTTTAGAATGTATGGGTCCTCCTAACTATTAATATTGATTTCAATAATCAATTCATTCAACATGATTTACATCTCAGAGGGCAACGACCGATGAATATAAGAGTCTTTCGCACCAAGGTAGGTGAGGATGGACTCATTGTCTTGACATTAAATGACATTAATAGAAGGTGTATCATCATTGATCATGTTAGGATACAAGAATGGGAGAGAAGAGGGAGCTTTGCCATCACGTTGATAGGTCAATAGTCCCAGGGAAATGGTGTTTAAAAAAAATTTTTTTAGGAGGAATAGATTCAGGATCTATGGAATCTATGGGTGAAGATGGTAATGTGGGTGAATGAGATGGGGAAGATTTCTCATCCTGAATGAGGTCGATGAGAACCTTCTTGGAAGGTGGAGCCTCAAAACCAATGCCACTACGGTCATTTTTATGAAGGTACAAGAAATGATAGTATGGTGGCCTTGTTCATAAAAGATGAAGCCAAATCCTTTCCATGTGCACCAATGGAGGAAAGTGTGAGAGAAGCGGTAGTTAGTGAGGGAGTGTAGGTCAGATGAAAATGGTTGGGTTTGGGATGAAGGTTTGGGTTTATAGGTGGCCATATTAAGTCTCCCATATGTTATATTATGAGAAGGTGGGGAGGACTACAAGTAAAAATGTCACTATCGATACGGATGTCATAACTCGGAGTGTTGACATAGGTTCTCATACTCTTTAGGGGTGAGGAAGGTATCGATATTGTATAGGTGGTATTCCCCTAGAGTGAGGCATTGAAAAAAACCTTCTAAGGGATCAATAGTTGGTATGTGGGTAGTAGGGATAATGGCTTACTAGATGATGGGGAAATAGGTGAGGTAAGTGGTAGAGGTTGCGCAGTGGAAGTGGGGATAACAAGGTTAGATGCAGGAGAGGTAGTGGAAGTTTTGGTGGATGGGATGGTAGGTGAAGGTGAAGTAGGAATAGTGGAAGATTCCTTCACTAGTATAAGTACATCATTGGGCGATATAGCATTTTACAGGTCTTGAAAAAGAGATGGGTCAACATGGATGGTGTAAATATGTCCCTTGTGTTCAAATTTGAGGTAGTGGTGTAAAGTCGAAGCAACACAAGCCATGGTGTGGATCCAAGGTTAGTCAAGCAACAAGTTATACTAGAAATCCCCTTCTAGGACATAGAAAAGTTATGGGACAATTCGGGGACCTACGCAGACATGAGAACGATGGTACCCAGGGTAGAGGTCATGGTATCATTGAAGGAGCGCAACATTAAAGTTACCATGCACGTAATTAGATGGTATTCACATTTGGTCGTATGCATGGGAGGAGATGACGTTAATAATAGCACCACATGATCAATAATAACACACTATATGTATATATTATCGATAAAGATAGAGATGAAAAGAGTGGGGTTGGGGTCATCGGACTTGAAGGGAGTGATCTCTTCATCTAAAACTATGAGGGTGGCTACTCTACGAGTATGTGGGAGGCGTAGAGGAAGGAAATGACCTAGTGAGAGAGGAAACGTGGTGAGGGGTAATGATGGAGGCCATAGGCATGGGGTCATTTGGTAAGAACTTAATAGATTGAAGGACCTCCATGAGGGCTTGATGATGTGACTCGAGAGGTTTAGACGAGGTCATATAAGGACATTTTGAGGGGGGATTGGTGTAGTTATTTTAGAATTGTGTGATGTGTGACCCCATCGGAAATAGGATATGTAGGACCTCGAGATGATGACTTTGGGTATGGGTGTGGATGGTATGTTGGGTATAGGGTTGGTTGATGGGCCAGTTGTCTTTTCCTTTCCTTTTCTTTCAGGCATGGGTGGTAACATGAACCATGTTAATTTGAGGGGAGGTGGATGAAGAGGGTGTGTCATGGAAGGTATAGTGGCATGAGGGAAAAAACCCTAGTGGGGGATACGATCCTTGTGAAATGAGTAGGGCACATTGGCATTTGGGTGGTGGTTTGGCCAACTCTCTTATATGAACCATGTTAATCTCAAATCTGGGGGTGGATCAAAGAGTTGTGGGGGTGGATATTTTGGTCATTGAGTAGGTAATGGGAGAAGATATGTGGAAATTGGTGAAGGTGAAATGGGGTCCTCATCAAGAAGATCATCGCCATCAAAAATTTCTTTGAGATGACATAATTAGACAAGAATAATTTTTAAAGCCTTACAATTATCTACATTGTGTCCTGACACATGATGGTAGGTGTAGATTTTAGTTTTGTCAAACCATTTTGCTTTGGTTTTGAGTGGGTCATAAGGTCTAAGAGGTGGTAATGTGATAAAAGAAATTTTGAGGAGATTGGTTAAGATTTTAGTTTAGGACCCTACTAGTGGATCAAAATGGGAGGTGAATGTGGGTTTGGGTGCAGGTATGGCTGATTGTGGAGGAAGAGGCTTTATAGGAGGGGGATTGGGTTGGTCTACTAGTTTGGTGTGTGGTGTGGTTTTAGGTTTTGGTTTCATTTATCTTAGGTAGGGAAATGGCATAAGATATGGATATGGAAGGTTTGGTTGGTTTAACTACCTTATTGGAGGGTAGTGGATTTTTAGCTTTAGGTTGCCCCTTTTTGGGCAAAGGTGACACGGGTGTATGAGATGTGGAGGGAAAAGCAAATGGTGGAAGAGGATGGGTTACCCATGGGGGTAACCGAGGTGTTGTGGAGATGGGTGGTAGAGGTTGGGTAGAAGGTGTGAGTGAAAGAGAAGAAAGTGTCATGGGTAGTGAAGAATTTATTGATGGTAGTGGAGGTATGGGTGGTAAGAAGGTTACGGGTGATGGCGGAAGTTGTGTGGGTGCTTGGGTATATTAGAGGTTTGTGATGAGGAGGTAGGTTGTCTGTGTTCTTGGTTTACCGATGGATGGATGATGTTTGGCTGGGGTTGAGGATGAAGTCTTAGGATGGACGGAATGGGTGAAGGTGATAATAGTGAGGTTGGGTGAGGCCTAGGAGGTTGGGTCTTCTTCTTAGGGGTCGGGGTAAGTTTAGTGTTAGTTTTGGAAGATGTGGCTAAATCTAATTTGATGGGTGGGTGAGTAAGGCTAGTTGTTAGTATGACCCCTAAGGTAGTGATAGGTTTAGGTAAGGGAGATGATATAGGCATGGGTAGGTTTTTGGGTGTAGATGTATGTTAGGTTATGGGAAGAGGGGTGATTTGGGCCATGGATGGTGATGTGGAAGGTGTTTT
This sequence comes from Taxus wallichiana var. yunnanensis, assembly GCA_018340775.1. Classification (NCBI taxonomy): domain Eukaryota; kingdom Viridiplantae; phylum Streptophyta; class Pinopsida; order Cupressales; family Taxaceae; genus Taxus; species Taxus wallichiana. Next base: position 386,941,375 of record CM031236.1, read on the forward strand.
AATAGTCATGGTTATGTTTGGTTTGGTCACTCGAAACACTTTTGGATAGATAATGGAGGTGTCAGTGAGTGACAATTACATTTGGGTTGAAATGGGCATTAGAATGCATACCTAAAGTAAGGATCTATCAACATAGTCAGGTGATCAACCAAGTGTGAAAATGCTATTGTCATAAGCGGGGCCAACATGGATTGAGTAGAAATCCCTGTAAAATGTGTTTGAGATACAGGGAAATGGCTAGCCTCAGACTATGTGGGTAAGAGAGCTGAAAGTAGATTAGTGGGATCTTGAAGGTCGATGGCGAATGATCATCAAAAGGAAATGGTATTTGATAGGATCCTCCATGGGTAGAGGAGAGGAAGGACCAAATGAGGTGGACTATCCTTGTGATGATGTAGGTTATGGACATGTATCTCTTATGAGTAGGAGAGGCCACTAACAATTGCTCGGAAATTTGAGGGGTCAAAGGTGGTGTGCTAATTATAGGCTCTTCCATGGGTGAAAGAGAGAATGAAGGGGGTTCCTCTATGGGTGGAGGAGTACATGAAATAGGTTTTGGTGTAGGTAGGGGAGTTTGGGATAAGATTTCATCTATGGAAGGAACATGAGGCAATTAGGAAGCAACTGATATGTCATCAAAAATAGTGTGGACCTCGTGGACATTGCTATCATTATTTGAAGTGTCACTATTTTGGTTAGAAGATGGGGCATGATTAGGGAATGTCTTCTTGAAGATATGTAGGTTTTGGTTGGTGGGTGCATTTGGGCTATCCAAGACTAGATCTTCGTTGTCTAACATTTATTTGAGGATATTATTGAAGGTGATGAAGTTATTATCGCTATGACCTTTACACGATGGTAATTGCAAAATTCATGCGGGCACTGGGGCGGAAAAAAACCAATTTTTGTTTTATAGGTGGAAGGGTAATGACACCAGTCTTGATGAGGTTTTCCAAAACAAAAGAATAAGGTTCTCCTATCAAAGTGTATTATCGTTGTTCTTATCCGAACTAGAAATCTTGGATGGGAGAGTGAGTAGAAGGAGGTTTGGATGGGTTTGGTTGATGAGGGGGCCAGCCTTGAGAACTATAGTGTTGGCAGCTCCTTTGGGTTTTGAATAGGTGTTCTGGGGTTTGAAGATGAGAAGCATCATTTGATTTCAATAGGATGTTCTTGTTACAAAGATGAATTTTCTTCTCTTTGATAGCACAAATTTCTAATTTTCGTGCCATGGTGAATGCCTCATCAAAAGTGTCAAAGGTATGCACTTGTAGGGTTGGTGAGACATGTCTAGTGCAATTTTGAGTAAACAACTCTATGAGTTTAGTTTGAGGTAATTGAAATGTGATCTAGTTAATTAGGCTATGCCAGCAGTGACAAAGTTAGTGATAGACTCATCATCGTACTTTCGTGTGGAATAAAGATAAGTCATGGTGACCTTCTTAACAATGTTGATTGAGAAGTGGTCTAAGAAGGCTTGGGCTACTTGATTAAATGAGTAGATGGAGTTTCTTGGTAGCCCACTATACCACTCCAATGCAGGTCCTATCAGGGACATCGAGAAGGTCTATATGAGTAAAGCGTCATCATGTGAGATTAGGTAACACCCATGTTTGAAAGACCAAAAATGTTGTTGTGGGTCTTCTTTATTATTTAAAAGGCTGAATTTTATATTTCCCAATGTACAGGTGGTATGGGCGAATATGGATGGATGGATGAATGGGCTCAATAAAGATTTCATCATAGGTGAGAGAATTATGTGATCCAAAAACCGATGCTTCTAGTGTCTCGTATCCTTTCCATCATTAATTTGATGAGGTCATTATTAGGTTGTGGTGGAAGGGATCCTCCTGTGGTATAGGAGGGCTGGTATGGAACATGTGATGTGGGTGGCATTCTAGTGTATGGCGAGTGCAAATAAGAAGTCCGAGAATAGGGAACCGAAATAGAGGGCATATATCTAGAATGGGCAACAAAGGAGATAGGGGTTGTTGATAGTATGTGTATATAGGTGGGACAATCACAGTGACTCTAGTAGGGATTGTGGGAAGAGATTAGTGGATGGAGAGGACAAGATTTTGGAATGGAGTAGGGGTCATTGACACACAATTAGTTGTGTTTCAATTAGTATATGTGAGAAAATGGGCACGGATTAGGTTATGGTCTAGGTGGTTGATTAGGGGACAATAGATACTATGGGTACGACTGATATTGCAAAATGCGATGGTCATAGCAGGTATGGGGCCTAGCTATGAAACTACTAGGGGTAAAGAAAGTGAAGGTAATTCGACATTAGTGTGGGCCGATGTAGAAGTGGAATAAGGGAAAGAGAGAGATAGATACAAGAATGTCATATATCTACTTGACTTGAGGAGTCCAGTGGAAGAGTGGTAAAGGTAGAATGTAAGGCGGTGGGATTCTAATCATGGAGTCACAAAATTCTCGTCATCTATAGAAATGGTGGTAGGTAGGGTTGGATCAATGGGTGATAGGATAGAGGATGGTGAAGGACTAGGCAGGAGTGGCTGATGACTTGTGTGAAATATAAGAACGTTAGCTTGATTGTGATTCAACACTATGTGAATGGATGTATATCAATTGATGTTCTATCTTACAGATGACACAAGGAGGAGTGAGAATGAATAAAACATGTATCTATAAGTGGATTTTGGTAATATATCAGTTGATATTCAGCATAGGCTAACCGATGTCATTTAAGGATGAGCGATGCTAGTTTAGGGGTAAGCGAGAGCTTGGTTCTTTGTGAGAGAAGAACAATTTTGACCAAAGTTGGGAAAAATGATGAAATTAGATGAACAATTTGTATGATGATTGTTTATCAAAGCCTAGATAGTATAAAGAGTCATAGGAACTATGACAACAAAAAAATGAAATAAGTGTTTTTTAGGCAATTTAACCAAAAATAATAGAAAAGCGATGTTGGTTAAACAAAATTGATGCCATTTAGGGGTAATTGATGCAAGTTCTTGTGAAAATGTAGAAAAATAGATTGTTGTGAATTTGAGTGACATAAATAATCAACCTAGAGTTCTAGAGATGATGCAATGAAGTCTTGACACACTCAGAAGATGTCATAATACTCCAACTTGTGATTGTGGAGTGCGCAAGGAAAAATAATGAAAAATGGAGAAATGTATCCTCACACCTAAAAATGCATGTGAATCAAATGTTAAAAACGTATCTACCAAGTGATTTTTAATGTGTTTGAGCTTATATTATTTAGAAGACTGACTCATGAACTTAGAATAGAATTTTTGGTGAGGAAGGATTCTTATGAAGAAGGATATCTAAAAGGAGATGTTTTAGGTTTATGTTATATAGCGAGGGTAGACCTTCTTTTGAGATGATGAATCGATATAAGTAACAAGTTGGGAGAACTTTCCAATCTAATCATGTGATTTCTACAGTGCATTCCCTGGTAAGATGTTGTTTAATAAAGATGTGTATATTTCAATTTTGTGCAGTTTAGTAAGAAACGAGAGAGAGAATGTGCTTTCTATGATTCTTTGTGTCAACCATCAGCTAGGAATGACTTCCAGCATATAGGTTGCCCTCATTTTAATGTGAGCTAAATGCATAAAATCAGCATGTAATGCAACCAATTTTAAGCCCAAATTTCAAAGATTACATTCGATGAAGAAAATGATGAATAGGAGAGGGTATGCTCTTAAACTAAATGCGAAAGCAATAAAAAGAAGAATTCCTTTTAAATGCACCAATAGAAATGTTTCTTTTAGAGAAATTAGAAAGAAGAGAAGATTACCAGAGAAAAATATTAATGTGTAAGCCTTTTAAAGGGAAACAAACACACAACTTTCACCTAGGAATGAATAAAATGCAATAGAACCCCTGATGGGTCCCACCGGGTGTGAAAAAATGTTTCTCTATTTTCTTTACTTTATTGAATCAAAATAGATAGAGGTAAGGGCCAAAGAGGAATACCTATTTATTCTCATTGGTTGATGGTTTTTGTGTGCGTTGGCAAGCCCTGGGTGATTTGGTGGTGTGGGTAGAGGAATGGACGAGTCTACAAGTAGGTAGAAGATGGGAAAAGAACATGCAAAGTATAAGCTGATAACAAAAGTAACAAGGCTATTATATTGAAATAGACTATGCTGGTAAAAGGTATACTTACTGTGATATAGGCTTGATGGCTGAATGATGATGGAATTTGATCAGAATAATGGTGTTTGGTGCCACAGTAGTGCTTCCTGGAATGCTTTCGTGAATGCAATACCTCTAGATTTGTCCTGGTGTTGGCTGTGGATGTCTAGGTGCATGAAAATACTCTAGTTCTACTTGTATGCAGCTCCCTTCTCATCTTCTTGCTCTCAGAATGTGCCAACCCAAAAACAAGGTTGCTAAGGTGAATAAATGGTAACCAATGACATTCAAGGTTGGTCGGCATCGGTTTAGGGGTGATAGACATCGGTTAAGGTGGGATTCCCTAGGTTTACTAAAAATGGCATATCTCACCTCTTTTAGCTCAAGTTCATTCCTTTATCCATCGATTTAGAATGGATGTTGCATTTTTATGAGTGGGAAGGTGGTTAGAAGGATATTAGGCATTGAATTTTAGGGTTGAACTAAGTCTTAGCTTATTAAGGTAAATGGGATTAGGTCTTAGTTAGTTATGGAAACATGCCAAGAATAGGTCTATGGTGAGGTGTGTAGGTGAGGTGGAAATTAGCTTAACTCGAAATAATTAAGTAATGTATATTGTGAGGGTGGGCACTAATTTAATTAGGTTAATTAAATTAATATTAATGTGAGGTGAAAGGGGCCATGGTTAGGTAAATATGTTTGAGTTGGTTATTCAACGGGGCAAGGGATTGTGACCCAATTTTGGTGTCTCTACAGAAACTTTGATTTTGGCTCTAAACTAGATAGATAATCTGCTAGGAAAGTTATGATCATTGAATTTTCCCATTGCCTTAAATCCCAACTTTAATAGTGAAGTCATTATGTAGACATTCTGGAAAATGTAAATATTTACATGTTGATTTTTACTTTTTTTTTGCATTTACAAATAACTCATCTTCTTCCTTGACTAGTAATATTGGAATGGTGTCATCCTTGTTCTCTTCCTCCTCTTCACCCGACATGATTCTTGGAATATCAAACTCCTCGTATCTTGATTCAAGGGGTTTTTGTGAGAAGAATTCTCTAATTGAATGTTCTCATCCATGGAAACCTACTCTTTGTGTTGAAGGATAGATGATGGGGCAGCAAGAGTGGTGATTTCTATGGCTCCTTCTCCATCAATGCACTCCTTGAAATCTTATAGGAATCAATCTCTTCATTTTCAAGATTTCCAAGGATTTTTCTTGTTCCATGGTAGCTTCTAAATTTGTAACTTGTTCATCATGGTTTTCCTCATCCTCGAACATGAAGTTTGAGAGCTCAAACTCATCCAAAAAATTAGATTTTTGGAAGGATGAAGTGGAAGAATGGTGTGAATTTACCTCGATGACTTTCTCATTAATCAAGACCTCGAATATGAATTTTCTTCCTCCATAGCATGAGGCTCCTCAAGAATGGTTACAACATTTGAAGGTGATTTTAGTGAACCAATGCAACCTCCCAACAATGTAGCAATCTCTAAACATGTAGGAAAATGAGGATCAATGCATTTAATTGAGACCTCCTACACACTTGGGATATTCTCTTCCTTTATTTATTCTTGTGGGAATGGAATAATAGTCTCCATTAATAGAGTGCCATCACGTATGTTGCAATCAGATAAAAACATAGTTGGTCATCCACTTCTTGTACTTGTTATTTTATAGAATTAGTCTCTACCACTTTTCCTTTAATCTCAACCTCAACTGAAGGCTTAGTCATGAGTGGAATTTTCATGATATTGAATCTTACAACCCACACCTTCAGGTTTCTTAAAAGTTTTTCTTTGCTAGGCTCCGCAGCTCATGATTTTCTTCCCTCATTGACCAATTTTCTATATTTCTTCTTGCTTGAATAGATTTGGGAATAAAAGAGGAAAGGTGGGTTTAGAATCAACTAGTTTTTTCAATATCTCTGGTGGAAAGGAAGTTTTAACTTTTTCTTTATGTGGAGGAGATGGATTTTTAGAATAGAAAATGGTAGAAGATAAAAGGTGAGATAGAAGTGAAGAAGATGAAGAAGTGGAATTCACAACAACAGTGCGATAGGTAGAAAGTTAGGGAAATGAGGTTTAGGTTGAGTTGGCATGGGTTGGGGAATGGGAAGGCTATAAGATAGTAATTCATGGATTTCCCATTGATAGGGTTATCTAACATTATATTCATAAGCCTCTCTCTTTCTGATCCATTCTCAACTTGAGTCAATGTTTTGATTATGAATTGAAGCTTTTGTTGAGGACTAAACTTACTTGGTATAGATCCAGTCCATGGATATGGAATGTTGAAACCAATTTGAGATTTTTGTGTGTCTCATTATTCCTTATTAGCACCATGGTAAACTCGAACTCTTGAACATTTTTCTATAAATAGAAATCTCAATCGTAGGATGGCCTCCAAAATATGCATACTCCTACTCTTGGATAGCTCCATAGTTTAATGGATAACAAGACTGAATTTTATTTAGCTCATGGGAATATGCATACTACTAATTCTAATTTTCACCATAAAATTGATCTGGAGGTAGATTAAAATAACTTGAAAATGAATATGAATGACATTGCTACTCGGAAATGGGAATTCCATGATGAAAATGAATTCATGATTACATAAATTCATGGATGGAATAAAAATCAAAGATATTTAAAGAAAAATGGATGGAAATTGGTGGAAGGAAAGGTATGTAACTTATAAAATGGTTTTTTTTTCATCGTGGAGTCACCAATTATGCTTGGGTATGCCTCAGAGGTTGAATTTCATCAAAAGAACAAAAAAATTGATGAAATGAAGTGGTAATATACTTCAAACCTATCCCACTTGGTGTGTCAAAATTATTAGTGTAAAAAAGTATCACCCTAGGATTATCTAATGACAGATCCCTACTTTTTTCTAACATTGGACCATCTCTCAAGTTATGGGACTTGCATACTTGATATGGACCTCTAGAAAAGGCTAGTTCCTCTACCTAATCCTAGCACTAAACTACTCCTAAGGAAGGAAATGCGGCTAAATACTCCTAAACAAATAAATTATAAGGGACCAAGGAGACAAAGAAAGGTTAGGGAGATGCATACAAATGAAATCTTGGGATAAAGAGGTGATAACACCAAGAAAAATGGAATGAGACATCCTATTGAGGGAGAATAGAGAAGGAAAATGGTGTTGAGAGAGGCAGACCAATGTGACACAGACCCATATTTTCATTTACCATCTACACTTCATAAAACACAACACTAAAAACCTACAAATGAAAGAATCATGCACAAAATAGGACAATAATAATGGAGACGTAAAGGAAAGAAAGAAAAACTAGAAAGGGTTGAAGGAACACCACAATACACAATTTTTATTGCTCCATAATATACATAGTCCATTACATATGTGGAATAGAGGCACAAATAAATTTACAAAGTCCATGTGAAGGCTTGCAGCTCAATGGAATTGAGAAACATTTTTCAAGAGTTTCCTAAGTCCCAAAATAATTTCCACTTATAATGAAAAGTTTTTACAATATATAGAAGTGGGTGAGAGAGAAAACAGAGGTGAAACTCGGATTTATACTCTCACCCAAAAAAAAAATTAATTAAATTCTCAAAAAGGCATGGGAATCCTTGCAAATCATTTCCCCACTCACTCTATATTTTAGAAGAAGAAATGAGCACCATACTTCATTAATTGTGGTGGTTGGGCTTGGAACTATACATTTTTGTGTTGGAAACGTTTTCTAAAATTTAACATATATACTCTCAATAAAATTTCAATAAAGGATTTCCATTGCATGGAGGGCATTGATATATTTCTAACGATATAAATTTTACAAAAAACAGAGCAACGAGTCAAAAGTTATGGCCATTTTAAGTTTGTGTGAAAAAGCGCCGTTGCGTGGATTTTTCCTTTGTTGCGCGGATTTTTCCTTTGTTGCACAAAATTTCCTTTGTTATGCATCTTCTCCTTTATAACATGGCTTTTTCCTTTGTTACATGTATTTTCCTTTGTTGCATGGTTTTTTCCTTTGTTGCATGACTTTTCCTTTGTTGCGTGGCTTTTCCTTTGTTGAATAAATTTTTCCTTTGTTGCGCGGTTTTTCCTTTCTTGCGTAGTTTTTCCTTTGTTGCACGGATTTTCCTCATTTTTAATTTTTTCACCAAGTATTGATTTCTCACTTACTATTTTTGATTTTTTGGATAAGGGAGTTAGGGAATATGGAATCAGGCTCCCAAAAGCCAAATTTCACTATTTTCTCAATTTTGTCCCAAATTTGACAAAATTGTGAGCCCTTTTGAAACCCAAAAGAGGTAAAATGCACCAAATGATCCCAAACCTCCCAAAACAACTACAAGTGTTCAAAACATGGAGAATTTACTTGAAAAGTCCAAATTCAACCTTCAAGCCTCTGTCATCTACCAAAGCTCAATTTCTCCCAAGTGGTCCATTTTACCAAAGGGGTGAAAATGGAAAACACCAACTAGCCCTCTTCTGTTGAAATATTTACTCAAGAGAAAATATTTCACACCATCTGTGAAACTAACAAGTGGATCTTGTTATCGGACATTGAATGTCCGAATTTATTTAAACTTCTTATCATAGAAAGGACATGTTTATCAACAAATAAATACCTTATTTCCTAATCCTCAAGGCCCTTGTTGAATAATGCAATGGGTTACTACAACCCTTCTTAATTCATCTATGTCAAGTATGCCTAATATCATTTCTACACCTCCAAAGGCATATAAAGTAAAATCATTTGAGCGATCTATATTGATGAGATTTGGGGCTTGAAATAGCCTACTTTATGGATTTAATGCCTAATTATCCTTCTTAAGTCCACTTAAAATCCATTATCTTCTTCAACATTAATGTCAGTGGTTTGACAAGGTTAGAAAAATTAGGGACAAACCTTCTAACAAATTTGATTCTCCCCAAGAAACTTTGGAGAGACTTTTTATGACTAGGCAATGGAAATGCAATAATGGCACTAACTCTTTTTGGATCAATGGTTAGTCCTTATTTAGAGAAAATGTGGTCAAGGATCTTACCTTCATGAGATAGAAAGATACATTTCTTAGGATTAAGAGAAACTCCAAAATCCCTACACCTTTCAAAGACTTTCCTGAGATGAAGGAGGTGATCAGCTGCATCCTTAGATAACACCTTGATATCATCAAGGTAGACAAGAACAAACTTGTTAATCATCCCTCTAGAAGCCATGCAATATGGATCTTTAGAATGTTACCTCAGCATTTGATAGGCAAAATGGTATCTTACTATAAGCATAGGTTCCCCACTTGGTGGTAAATGCAATCTTATACTGATCTTCCTCCTTCAGTTTCTTCAATTCATCTTGTATTTTCATGGATAGGAGTGGATTAATTGGCCTTTTATTTTTTTTGAATGGTTTGGAATTTTTCTCAAGAGGGATCTCATGCTAAAAAAGTCCTCTCTATATGTTTTCAGCTCGAATATGACCAGGCAAGGTAGTCTTGATATTGTTTCAATAATTGAAGATAGGATTGTTGTACTTCCTTGTTTAAAATTCCGCCCAACCAAAATTTTATTTTTTTGTCCTTAGTTCCCAAGTCATGCTCTTCCATATCCCTTAAGGTAGATATTTTCTATTGATGATGCAATCAGCCTTGTCAAAATTTGACTCAACTACAACCAACCCTCTAGGAATGGTGTTATTTTTCAATTGGATAATATTTTTTCCAAACAAATTCTCTCTCCCTTTAGTCACACAAACCATTGGTTCCCAATCAATATGCTAATCTAAAAAATTACCTTGATTTTTCAAGAACCTTTGCACTTTAGCATCATCATTAAACAATTGCCAATGCTTTATGTTATCAGGGACAGCTGGCCTAGTTAACACTTCAACATTATACTCACAATAAGGTGAAATGGTGAAAAATCCAAATCTTGACCCCAACACTGCCAACTTTTCAGCAACAACATTCAAAATTATGTCATGATGGACAATATTGAAAGAATCAAACATCTTAATTAGATCTCAAACTACATGCTTATACTATTTCATCTCGCTGATTTTTATAGCATACTGATTTTCTTATTTGTTTGACAACTAGCTCTAAATATCCTTTTGCAATGATGTACTTGACACCATAATTCCATGCAATTCTTAGACCCAACAACAAGGCTTCATACTCAGCAATGTTGTTAGTACATTCAAAGTTAAGCTTGAAGGAAAAAAAATTCTTCCAAGCTAGGAGAAATCAGAATTACACCAGCACCATTTCCAAATTTGGAGCAAGCTCCATCAAATATCAAGGTCCAAGGAGAACATATCTGATCAAGGTAATTTTATTGATGCATTTTGTGTGCTTTTCCATCAGAAAAACCAATAAAATTATCAGCATCAACATCAGCAAATAATACTTCATAAGAAGCATTGCTTGGGTGCTCAATTAGATGCAACATTTTCTTTTCTCCATAGAGGTTGACAAGGCTGCTTTGTATGATGGAAAAGTGACATGCAAGTGTGGGAATATACAGGTAACTCTTCCTCACACCCAACCTCCTGAGGTCATGCCGAGACATTTGGTGGGGATGGAATATGTATGGGATGCAGACAAACTAGTTAGGCAATCTAATGTCTTCAATACGCACTAGAGGAACTTGTAAATCTAAGGCAAAGAAGGCCCTCCTAACTTAAACTAGTGTGATAGATCGATCGAAAAGGATGACTACTCAAATGCTCCAATCTATATCGAGCTCTGGCGTGATTCGATCTATGTGTTGTGGAATACGTGGAAAATGACTGGGATAGTTTCGTGTATGTCTCCGAGATAAGATCAAATGGATGGTAAATATAGTCGACTCTATGGACGATTCTCGGCCTAGGCGAGAACTCTCTAGCTTTGTTATTTGTTGTGTCTAGCAAGGATAATTTTTCAATGATGATAGGTGGAAGCGAGGTAGATCTGAATACTAGTGTGCGTAGGCCAATGTCTATGTCCGATTGACTTACAGATTCGTTGGGTTGCGGGATTTGTGGATCGCAACTGTAGCCTCTTGTTTTTTGTGGTCCTGCCATGGTCATGCGTATAATTAGTTCCTAATCCCTAACACCTAGTAATCATATGCTTTCTCAACCTCTATATTCAAAACTAGTAAGCGCGTGATCTCCTCAAAGTGCCTCACAAGCGTTCTTACAACCGAATTCTTAGGCTAGTATCTATGTCTCGTGAGAATGTCTCCTGTGTCTAGTTTGTGGGACTAAAGGATCACAACCAAGGGTTTTTTCTCTTCAAGCCCTTCTACGGTCATACAGATGTTACCTAGGGTAATATGAAGTTTTGTTGATTTTACCAAAACATGTGTGCTTGGTCGTCTTCTATATTTAACCCGCTTAAGCTGGGAATGGATTTGTTGCTGCAAGCTTACCGTTATTTCGGAAGACTTGAATCCTAAGATTCTAATCTATATCGATTATTGCTATGATGAGACCGGGCAGGGCATGATTGGATTGAATACTTATTCCCTGGGCTCTCTAGGTCCCATGATTGTCATACAAAAGTAATAATATAAGTTAACTACGGCAAAGTGAAATTTAACTATTTTGAATATATCAATAGCATATATGATTTATCTATTTTTGTGTTTTCGAAGAACTATATGAATTTAAGAAAGGCTATTTAAAATATCTAGAATTGATGACTAAAATAACAACTTAAAACACACAAAATAAGCGAGTATAGCTATTTGTGCATGCAATTTGTAGATCTATTCTAAATAATGAAATAACTTATCTAATATATTTGCAAGAATCTCGATCCTACCTCGAAGTGAGGAGTGAATCATACTTTCTCGAAACTATCAATCCCCACGACTTCCTAGCAATATTGAGAGTAGAATTAACTAAAATAAAGTGATTGGCTACTTTATTTGATATATTTCTAACTAAAACTTTAAAATCTAGAACACGGATTGCGAGCGTGTGGCAAATCTACGATGGTGTGTGTGATCTTGTCCCCTCAGTGTGATCTCCTCGTTCCTTCGTGTTCACGTGGATCCAGAAAAGCATGTAATACTAGCATCAATAGAAGTAGATATTGGGATAAAGGTAGCTTAGGATATAGATTGAATAAAATGCGATTAGGAGAGGGATAGCGCAAGAGTACAGAGATTGGCTTATGCAATTCCTAGCAGAATTTATTGTGAGTCATGCAACTTAAGGCATCCAAAACCTAAAACTATCCTGTTTGAAGAACAAAACCTGCAACTTTAATGGCTTCCTATTGAAAACAAGCTATTCTACTCCAATGGATTGGATGAAATAACAGCAGTACTTGCACAAGATGGATATGTGGCTTCTAATGTAAAACAATGCTAACTAAGCATGCATATGAAAGAAACTAAGCACTCTAAGAAAAATGAAAACTAAATCTATTGCAAAGAGAAATCAGAGGAAAATTTTGAAGGGCCATTTGCTTGAGCACAAGCCATCTATTTATAGCATTTGCATTTACCCAAGGTAAAAGCCAAATAGAACTCTTAAACTATAAACAATGGCAAAACACTATTCTAGGGAACCAGAATCATAAATGCAAGCTTATGGCGGTGAAAGAAAACTGGTAAAACGTTGAAATTACATGAATCATGTTAAAAGAGCTTTCTGGAAAATGCGTAAAGAACCGCTGCCCGAGCGTATGGCGGTGACAAGACCGCGCACCCGGGCGGGGTGGCGGTTTCATCACTAAAGAAAAAAAGGACAAGGAAAGAGGGGAAAAGGAAAAAACAAAGCATGCGGGGGCTAAGCGAGGCATGCGGGATGTTAACGCATGCTTAGAGAGATTTTTCGGATCCCGAACACCTTACAAGGAGACTTGTATCATCATTGGGGCACATGTCACGTTATTTTGGTAGTAAAGTACCTTACAATTTTGGGTACGTACATATTGCCCCCTCGGAGAAGCATTTTATCCATGAAGAGGCATAAAACGGTGGGTGCAGTATGGTGGTCCCGAAATGGGAAGTTAGAAGTTATACCTGATACATCCGTGTGTTGAAATGGCCGCAAATCTAAAATTCCCTTACCTATAAAATGAAAAGAGAACTCAAGTGCAGATAGACACAATAGTTTGGAAAATAAACGCTAAAATAATAGGAAATGAGAACATACCATTTGTGCGGGGATAAGAACTTACCTTTTCGGTGCTCCAAACTTGTGAAAAAGGCATTTAAAACGAATCAGGGTCTATATATATGAAAGTGGGCCCGTTTTCCTATTCATTTGCATGAGTTGATTGGATTGGTTTTGAGCTCTGGAACCCACGGTGATGGTTTCTTGTGTGAGTAGAGTCAAAATGTCCGTGACGGGATAGTGATCATGCCTCCGTGAGTGGAACATTGACCCGCGAGATCAGAAGTTAGTTTTCTTCAATTTATCCTTTTTACCCCCTTAATTTTGAAATTTTAAAATATTTGTCATGGGGGTGTAATTTTTGAAAATGTTAGTGTTAAAAGGTCCTTCTAGGGGCACCTCTTTGGGTAGGCTTTGTTTTTAGGTAAAATGTTTTTTTTTTTTTTTTTTTGCATTTTTTAGGCTTTTTAAGTTTTAAAACCCGTGTGGGTTTTCAAACCATGACCGTCGCCCTACCTAGGGTGGTGGTTACTCGACCGCCACCCTTAAGGCGGCGGTTACAAAACCGCCTCCCTGCTCGTGGTGGCGGTTTTGCCTGAAATTTAAAAAAGAACATCCCTTTGAAATTGTTTTTGCTTTTCTAGCATTTCTACGTGTTTTCATGATTTTTCCAGTATTACTCAGATGCTAACTTGCTCTGTTTTGTGTGTTTTTGGGTGTATGCAGGTGAGAGAGGAGTATATCTGGTGGAGTCAGGAGAGGGAGTGTGATTGGCTCCTAGGGGGACTAGATTCCCTCTCACAGGATGAGGAGGACAGTCTTGGCCGGGTGAGATCTTTGCACATTTCACGCGTTCCCCATGTTACACCATCCAGTCACATTCTTTGTGACCTATTCTCATATTGGGATACTAATCGGAACACTTTCCAATTACCAGGGGTCCGCGGTGAGTGGACCATTACTTTGGAGGATGTTTATTGCATTCTAGGGGTCCCGATCATTGGAAGACGACTCACCCTAGAGACAGTTCAAGGGTTGATTACAGGATTACACAGTGGGCTACATATATGGGAGATGCAATCATCTCCATGGGGTCAAGAAAGGGGTTAGAGTTTGATCCATTCCTACTTTTCCCATCCCCTTACTTCGCTAGGATATCATGGGGATCTTTGCCTTGAGGCGAACGGGGACAAGGGAGGAGACACTTTGTTATACCGCTGGTCCCCCATTATTACACGAGATAGAGGGACATGGTCGATATATGCTAGGAGTAGACATTCTTGGGACCACTTACCATGACTTATACAAGGTAGTCCATTTACAAGGGTAGTCCTTGAGCCACCCGATCTTGGTCATGAGTTGGGTCATGAGCACTTCATCCCCTATGGCAGAGGTGTGGAGGTGGCAGATCCTAGAGCTGTGAGGGTAGCCAGATGGACGAGATATGTCGGTGCTCGAGCACCTCATCGCCCGATTGCTTCCTTGACTACTCTGCCGACATGGAGGCCACACCATATCGGACTATGGCGGTATATGGGTTGAGGAGGCTCTTACTTTGATCTCTGCTCCACCACAGGCAGCATATTGATAGAGTGGAGCGAGTGGAGATACACCCCTTTGGCCAAGTTCCTCAGCAGTTTGGCCTACCCTATATGAGTATGCTTCCCCTAGTAGCACTAGTATACAAATCAGTCCGAGAGGCGAGGGGGCCTAGAGGCCGGGGTTGGATAGTGGTTACCGCCGGCATTCCTATTACATGCTAAGAGGATAGTACGAGCCAGAGGGAGAGCCGGTGCACCTTAGGCACCCTTGCTCCAGATTGCCGCGGGTCCTACCCATAGCAGCAATGACCCCATTGAGGTAGACTCTGAGTCTAAGGAGTTTACAGGGGGAGAGACAAAGGAGGAGACCAAGGAAAGTGATCCTGAGTGGCATGACACCCAGGATATCATGTAGGTAGAGAGGGCCGAGCAGAGTGCAGAGAGGGTGACTCTGGTTTCAGAGAAGCCACTCTCCCAGGGCCATGGGGAGGATGAGTCTGTTGTGGGGTGCTACGTTGCTCCAGCAATAGGAGGAGTACCCCAGTAAGCAGCGGCATCTATGGTGGGTGCTGACCCTAGCGACCCATCCTGGAGGCCTGGTGATCCAAGTAAGTTACCCTCTCTCCCTTTTAATGTTTGTTTTTAGTTAGGATCTCCTTAGTTGCTATCTTGTATTTTTAATTTCTGGTTTGGTTTCTAATTTGTTTTCTCCTTTGTTTGCAGAGACTGTTGATGAGTGGCGGGACTTGATTTACAGGGTATGCACTGATACCCTGATGATCCTCATGGAGAGGACCCGCCAGAGAGTTATGTCCGTGGATCTTTGGGAGCCCTCGGCCTGGTAGGAACACTGACGTCTTTGCCCCAGTCTGGCATGTGGCTAGGATGGTATCGAGTCTCCACACAGAGTTAGCGGGGTATAGGACGGATGAGAGCTTGATGAGGAGCCACTCTCATGGTGAGACTACGGCTGCCCTTGGGAGCCGAGCCTTTGTGCATTCAAAGCGTCGGCATATCCGAGTCCTAGGCATGGGTGTGCGCCTTGAGAGGGTCTCGTAGGGATTGAGAAGCCGATTGGCTCTCCTAGATTTTGTATGTTACATTCTTTTGTATATTAGGGCTCTTTGAGCATTTTGACCATGCTTAGAGCATGATGGCATTGTCTGAAACGTTGATCATTCATATATATATATATATATATATTCTTTTTGGATCAAACCTTTGGCATTTATGGCTTACTTTCCCTTTCCAGTTTCCTTATGTAGATTACGATGTATGTTTATATGCTTTTTAGAATGTATGTAATGGCGAACAAATAATGAAAGTGTTTTGAATTTCATTTTTTGTATTTCATGATGCTGATATATGATGATGTAGATATAATGTGATATTGAATTTTAGCTTCTATAAGCAATTTTGGATACTTCATGTTTTTTCGGCAAAGTGATGAATATAAACCTGGTATGATGAACAGATAAACCTGCCCCTACCCCCAACTCCACGCAACTAGTAAGATGTGAGGGCTTATCACTGAGAGTTGGGAAGGGCACAAGTTATGAGATGTGTTTGAAATGATATTGATGAAAGACAGACAAAGCTTTGGCGGAACCAAATTAGGATACCACAAGTCCACTCCACTCGAGTGACTTCATAGTTTTGGATGCAACTTGCTTTGTGGTTTATCCAGACTTAGATCCGTAGATGGCCACATAGTAGACAAAATCTGGGTTTTTAGGATTTTAACTCTCTTGGAATTTTGAACATCTGATTCATTTGTTTTTGACTCAAAGCTTCAAGGTTTGAATTGTTTGTGTATGACCTTTTGCATTCGTTTGTCAAGAGGACCCCCTACACTTTGCCCCATGCTACTAGTAAGAAGCATGGGTTTATCACCGTGGGCCAAGCATAGGTGAGTAAGGGCATTTCCATCCTTTCCCAACCCTACGTCACTAGTAAGAGATGCAAGCTCATCACCAAAGGTTGGTGGGGCAAGGGAATGTGTAAAATTAAATTTTTTTGTTTGATCAATGTTTGACTTGTTTACTTGAGTAAAATGTCAATATGTTTTTATTTCAAAGAGATAAACATATGGGATAGATGTGACACCATGAAGCTTCTAGAACAGACCATAGGTAAGACACCTACCCTAAGAAGAAACAAAAAGTGAGACCAAGCCTGCGAGATCTTGGTATGGTTACCATTTAAGACTTTGTCATATCTAGTTTTATTTGATGACATGATGTCGAGATAATTTGATGATATCATGAAAATGGAGAGGTATGATTAGAAAGTTTATGCCAACAACATTATGAGTTTGTAATGAATTGCTTTGAGAAAAAAATTCCTTGATCACAATTTGTGTACGAAACAAGCGGACAAAATGATCTTAATCTATATGAAGATGCAATGTAAATATGATTATAAATAGTGCTAGTTGCTTACACGTAGAACCACTTGAGGTGTAGGGAATTGACCATTTCACTAAATTCCTCACCTTCTAGCGTACATAAGAGGTATGCACCATTTCCATAGTCCTTCATGACTCGGTATGGGCCCAACCATTTAGGCCAGAATTTCCTTCCTTCGCCGGTCTTCTTGTCGATCCGGTTGTCTAGCCTTAGAACTAGATCACCTTCATATATGTCACGTTCATAGAATTTCTTGTTGTACTGCCAGTACATCCAATCAACATAGGCTCTTTGTCACTGTTCAGCATCTAACCTAGCTTCATCTAGGCTTTCTAGTTGGGAAAGACGCGCTTCTCTGTAAGCGTCTTCATCCAGAATCCCTTGTAATGAAATGTGGAGACTGGGTATTTCAACCTCAAGTGGGAGAACTGCCTCTGCCCCGAATACTAGTGAGAAAGGATTTTCTCCTATTGGTGTTCTTATTGAGGTTCGGTGGGCCCATAATGCTAGATATAACTTCAAGTGCCAATCTCATTTGTTTTCTTTCACCGTTTTAAGGAGAATGGCCTTTAGTGTTTTATTCGTCACTTTAGCCTGTCTGTTGGCTTGAGGGTAATACAAGGAGGCCGTATGATGGCTTATTTTAAATTTATTGCACAATTCATGAACTTCATCATTATTAAAAGAAGTCCCATTATCTAAGATAATGACTTATGGGACACTACATCTGCAAATGATTTCGTTCAAAATTAATTTGGTGATTACAGAACCTGGTATAGTAGTAAGAGGCATAGCCTCTACCCACTTGGTGAAATATTTGGTGGCCATGATTATAAAATTATGGCCATCTATAGATGAGGGAGAGAATTTCCCTATCAAATCTAAGCCCCACGTGGAAAAGGGCAATGGAGTAGCGGTTGGTTGTAGAGCATGTGCCGGCATGTGGATCTCATGGGAGAACTCTTGGCACTTATGAGACTTGCATACAAATTCTACTGCGTTGTGTTCTAGAGTGGGCCAGAAATAGCCCATTCAATGTATGTTACGAGTGGTGGCATGGCCACTGAAGTGGCCTCCACACATTCCACTGTGAGATTCATGGAGAATCTTCTTGGATTCTTCTATGTCAACACATCTTAGAGGCATTCATTGAATGCTTTCCGATAGAGTATTTTCTCTATAATGGCGTATTCAGCTACAATAATACGTAACCACCTTCTTTTTGTAGTGTAGCCCCTTCTGGATACGTATGGTCCATGACATAATTAATGATACCCATGTACCAAGGAAACTCAGAGATAGGAGGTCTGGTTTCAATGTAGTATACGCACTCGTCTAGAAAGTCTAGATCTACTAGATCGCCTCTGTCTAATGGGTTATTAGCTAACCAATCCATGATGATTTGTCCCTTAACTGAATTCTGATTTACAAGCGGTAATTTGAATTCCCCATTAAGGTTATAAAACATCCAACCTTCTTAGACATGGATCCTTGTGTGAGGAAAGTTCGTAAATGGTCATTTTTACCATGACCCTTGTTTCTTGATTCAGCATATAGTGTCTTAAGTGTTTGTCTGCAAAGACTATGGCAAGGCATTCTCATTACGCTTATGTATAACGTGTTTCATAGTTGAGCAATGTTTGGCTAATGAAATAGATCACATGTTCTCTCTTGTCATTGTCTTCTTGAGCGGCAGCATATGAGCTAGCAAGACATTGGTAGCTCGTGAGTATAAAATTAATGGGTGATCTAGCTTAGGTGGCATTAGCACGGTGGTGACAACAAGAAACGCTTAAGCGTGTCAAAAGCTTCATTACAATCTTTATTCCAATCAATGCTATAATCCTTCTTGACTAAATTTTTGATTAGATGAATGGTGAAACCTAAGTCCGAGATGAATCTCCGGATTACACCAAGTTTTCCGAGAAATGACGATTCAGATTCATCCAGAAGGTGGGACCATTTCAAGGATAGCCCAAATTTTGGTTGGGTCAACATCTATTCCTCATGATGATATGATGTAACCTAGGAGCTTCCCTCTGTTACACCAAAGATGCATTTTTATAGATTCAGCATGACTCGTATTCTATTAGACATGAAAGAATGACGCGGAGCACCTTCGGTGGTCACAACACTTCTTGGCCTTAGCCAACAAGTCATCTATGTAGGATTCCATGATTTTATGAATTAAATCATGAAATATATATGTCATAGCGCTGGTATGTAGCACCAAGCATTCTTGAGACCGAATGACATAACAACGTAGCAATAGGTTCCCAAGGATTTATAAACGTGGTTTTAGCTTGATCTTGTTCGAGATATTCTGATTTGATTGTATCCGAGAATGCATCCATGAGAGACAAAAATTCAAATCCGGTTGTCGCATCAACAATGAAATCTATGGATGGTAATGGGAAGTCATCCTTAGGACATGCTTTGTTAATATCTCATAAATCTATGCGAGATGCGTATCTTCCCATTCTTATTGAAAGCGGGAACAATATTAGATACCCATTGAGAGCAATCAACTAGTTTGATAAATCCTACTTGGACAAGTTTTATTACCTCCTCTTTTACCATGAGAGCTACCTTGGGCTTTATCGGTCTTGATTTTTGTTTAATTGGTTTTGCATCAGATTTGGTGATGAGGTTATGCACCACAATGTGGGGTGCAACCCCTGTCATTTCCTTATAATTAAATGCAAACGCCTTCTGATGTTCTTTGAGGATCCGAGTGTGTATTTCTACTTCCTCTGGGGTTAACGAGGATCCTAGTTTCAATATCCTTGGTTCATCTTCTGTTCCGATGTTAATATCAATTGTTTCTTCGATCAAAGAGGTGTTACCTTCTTCAAACTCAGGTGGGGCTGGAGGTAAATCCAAATCATCCCCATTTTCTACTATGTATATGCTAGGTTCTGTTTGTGAGGGAAGCTCCATCATGGGATTTCTGAAGTAGGAAGACGAATGTGGGATTAAGGACAAATCTATCATATGATAGGAGAGATGTAATGCTGCATAGGTGTTTAAATAACTCAGAGTGGCCATATCACTATCAATGTGGTCTAGGGTAGTAGATTTGTCTTTATTTCCTTTTAGAAGAGAATTTGTCATTGTTTTTATCAATGGTTCATCAAGAAGGGATATCACGAAACGGGTATCCTCTAACTTATTGCTTCGAGTAAAGTGTGATGTCGAGGTTGCTATAGAATCAGCGAGAAGATTGTGTTCTCGCGAGATTGCTTCAATTGATATGAAGTCAAACTCCTTGCTTAAATCTAATATAGTTGTTTTGTAAAGCTGTAAGTGCTTGGCTTTGGTTTCATATACCTTAGAGACTTGGTTTGCTACCAATTGTGAGTCTCCTAACACCATGATGTTATTAAAATTGATCCTTTTGGCTAAAATGAGGCCAAGGAGGAGGTCTTCGTACTCAGCACCGTTGTTTGTACATTCAAAATTTAGTTTGAAGGTGAAAGGTAAGACTTTTCCTTCAGGGGAAGTAAAGATTACACCTACCCCTTCCCTGTAATGGCATCTAGCTCCATCAAAATGGAGAGTCCAATATTTATTTTGGGAGTATGGACGCCATTTGGGATATCTGTTGTGTTTGCGCATTCTACTTTTTCCATATAGAGATCCTCTGCTGAAGAGAGCCAATACCTAGGGAACATCCCATGCCTGCAGAGTCAAATGGTAAGAACATTGGTAGATCTTGTTCTAGAAATTCAATGATTTTTGTAGTAGTTCCTAATGATACCATTTCTACGGTGTTAGCCTCATCTTTGGGGGTTGGGGTTGCCTTGGCTGGGCTTATAGCTTCAAGATCTGTCATAGGTATTAACTTTTCTTTTGGTTTTGCATCAGTAGGTTTATTAAGTTGGTTTGTTGGGAGTTCAAACTCCGAGTGCACGCCTGGTCTTTTCTTTAAGTCAGCTAGGTGTACATCGAATGGTTTTGGATCACCTTTGGCTACAAATATCTTTCCTAAGTGTAAAAACCTTACTTCTTGAAATAGCGTAGAAGGGATTGCCTTCATGCGGTGTATCCATGGTCGGCTGAGGATCATATTATAGTTAGTTTCCCGATCTATAATATAAAACTCAGTCAAGATGGTTTTGGGTCCTAAGGTGACCGGTAATATTATAGTTCCAACCGAGGTGGCTTTAAGGCTATCATAGCCCCTTAGTGTGTTTCAAGTTGTGGAACAATTGGTTTCTCCATACCCTAGCTTTTGAAGGAAAGAGAAAGGAACTATGTTAACTACCACCCCATCTTCAACCATTGCTCATTTCACGTAGTTATTATAAACCCATACTTGTAATTGTAAGGCTGGATCACCTCGGCATGTGATCTCAGCATCTGTCGGCATTTTGTTTATCTCGAATATGAATTTGACATCCCTATCTGCCTGCCCTAGAGGATGAACATCAAAGTCCACATGATTTACCTGTGTTTTAGGAGGTGGAGTGATGTTAATTAAATGACCTAAACTTAATGCTTCTAAAATATCAGCCATGGGCAAGAGAGAGTTCTTTAGTAAGTCTAAAAATGAAATGTGTGAGAAGGTTTTTGTTAGGTCATTAATTAAATCATAGGCACCCATAGGTTTTGCTACTATTTGTTGGATGTTATCCACCTTGGCGGAGTGGCTTAGACTTGGTGAGATAAATACTCTCATGTCCTTGTTACAACTTCGATGGGTAGTTCAAATGTCTAACTCCACTAAACCGATTACCTTAGGTCATGGCTGACTTCCCAGGTTGTGGCGTAACCGATGGATTTAGTGAAGTCAAGGCTTCATGATCATTGTTTCCTATCATTACACCCTTGTTTGTCCCGAGTTAGATTTGCTTTGTTGTTATCGTGATTTGGGAACAGATCATTAAAGATCTTGAGGGTGCATTCTAAGGGGAAACCACCCTGCGAAGGTATTTGATGCCGGTGATGTAGGATCTGCCAAGAACATGTTGTTGCGAACTCACAGCACTTACGGATGCAAATCAAGCTTCTAGGTTGATGTTCAGGCATCCAGTGTGATTGCACAACATGGAATATTTTCTCTAACCGTGGGACTTGTAAAGATGAGAAAAGATTCTCTAGAGAAGGTTGGTTCCTATTCCTCTGTTCGGATGCACACACAAAAATGCAGAGGGTTTGTTAAAACCTAATCTAACTCTAAAATCCAAGGAGACAGAGATAGAAAGTGCAGAAATGAAACTAAACTAACAGGTGATACACCAAAGGAGGAGTGGTGAACACTTCTTGTTCTACAGATAAACACAGATCATAAAAATGCAACATAAGACATCATGCACAAGCTGATAAGATGTAATCAGAGGTCTGAAATGAAACAAGCAACACAAACAAAGGGTGGCTGATCACGAGCTGTATTGTCATTTACACTGTCAAAATCCTTGTATTACAACATCAAAAGGGTAGAAAACCTATTACAATTTTAGAAGAGGTTTGATACTTGCAAAAATCACTTGTTACAGGTGAAAGAAGAAGCCTGCTATCCAAAGAAATGTTCCCCCTTTTAGAAATGAGCCAAATCTGGCTTTTACATGCATGGGTCGAGCCCAAGGGACAAAAAATGTACAAAAGCATGGGAGCCCATCTCTCCTTGACTACAGATGCATTAAAATGGCATGGGGAACCTTAAAAACCCATACCCTATCATTTTGACTAGATTACGGACAATGCGACCCATTACGCATTAAATCAGTCATTAAAATGTCATACGGCCATGAACACACGTCTGAGCCGTTTCTTAATTTTCTCTCTCTAGATTACACAAAAACTAAAGATTAACCACAAAATCATGTAGATAATTTCACAAGCTTTCCGTTGATATAAAGAACGTGCCAATCTGAGCTCTGGATCAAAAGATATGGAGATCTGAAGATCTAGGGCACAAAACTAGTGAAAACGGAGTTTTTAAATTTCTTCCCGCGCTCTGCCACCTGGATGACACGTGGCATGCATTGATTGGTCGTGTGATTCTCTCTCCTTCACTTACACACGGTTTTTCTTGAATTTTGACCTTTTTGATGATTTTGGGACTTTTTCCACTTTTTCCGTGCTCCGCCACTTGGACGACACGTGGCATGATCTTGTTGGAGGACAGGGTGCGGGGTCTTACTTCACTTTTACCCCTTTTTGGTGAACTCGGCCAAATTCTCTAACTTCTCCCCGAGCTCCACACTTCCCTGCTCCATTGGACACGTGTCCAATTCCTATTGGCTCAGCTGCCCCTTCAAAACTCACCTTTTGACTTTTGGACTTTTCCCTTGTGACACGTGTCATCTCCTGGTTGGTCTGCGGGTCTGCCGGCTCTTTCGCGTCCACCGCGTCTTTTTGTCCCGGATGTCCCAGTGCTTCACAGGAAAAAATCCTCCGATCCACTTGAAATGGGATTCCTGTTTCCTTTTCGGTGATGAAATGTCATGATCTGATTAGCTTTCGGCTCCTTCGGCTATCCACGTCCCGCGCGTCCCTTTGTCCCACTTTTCCTTGTGCTGAAGTTTCTTATTTCAGCCTGAACCAGCCGGTTCACGTCCATTTGTCCCAAATGTCCCAGTGCTTCGCAGGACAAATTCTTTTGGTTCACCCGATCCGGCTGATTCTCGTCTTTACGGCCCAAATGTCCCGAAAGTTTGGTGCAAAAGTTCTCCTTTTCGGCCGATCCGGGCGGTTCGCGTACTCACGAGTCCAGAATGTCCCAAGTTGTTAGTCGATTTTCTTCTCTTTAATCTGAACCGGCTTTCCACATCCTACACGTCCTTCTCGGTCCACTATCCCGGTGCTACAATTTCCCATTCCGGTGAACCGGCTGGTTCGCGTCCTTCGCGTACCTTCGTCCCATATGTCCCTTTGTTGTTTGGGCTGCCTGTAGGCTTTTCGGCCGATCCACGCCTTGGCGTCCCAAATGTCCCACTTGTCCTAGGACAAGGACTTAGCCGATTTTCACAATTTTTTCTGGCCCAAGCTTATTTTCTGCAACTTTTCGCATTTTCTCAGAGCTTGCTCTCTTTAACCAGACGGGGAGAGTTAGAAAACTTTCTAAAGGGACCCTAGAAACATGATTTTTTCTCGGGATTAATCAATTTGCCTGGGACTTGAGAATTCTGATGTATGTTACCAATTCAACCCTAGGGGGTGAAATTGGATAACAATTTGGCGACTCAGCGGGGTCATCTGCCTGCTAGATGAAAAGACCAGTTGCCTGAAGTAGTCCATTGGGCATGGAGTCATCGAATATTCTGTTTAGGACCCTAACTGACTCAGAATGTGCAAGGAGGAAGATGGAATGTTACCTGATGAAAGCAAGGACTGCAAAACATCTCCATGGACAGCAAGCTATGCCAAAGCACTTAGGGAAAACAAAACTAACCTACAGCAAAACAATGTGCACAAGCACTTGGAGGAAAGAAAATCTAATCTAATATTTACAGAGGTAGTGAACTTCCCTCTAGAAGCAACACTTGAGATAGATTCCATTGATTGGAATCTACAGTTCTTCACCATCTAATGAGGCCAATTGGAAAGCATTGTTGTTCTTGCACTTTGTGACCATGTATGGGCCACTCCAAATGGCATCAAATTTTGAATGCCTTCCCGGTTTTCTCTGTCCACATCCCATTTCAACACTAGATCTCCAACTTGAAAAGATCTATCTTTGGCCTTTCTATCACAGGTCTTCTTGATCAAAGCTTGATCCTTTTCCATTGCTTGGGATGCCTGATTTCTAATCTCTTGCAGCTCCATCAACTCTGCATACCTCACTTCCATGGGCTCAAATTCAAGTAACTCCAGCTGCTTCATGAGTTCCAATGTTGGCAACTCAAGTGACATGGGCAAGATTGCCTCTCTTCCATAGACAAGCCTGAAGGGAGAGTTACCTGTGGATCTTTTGGGAGTGATCCTATCAGCCCATAAGGCTGATTTCAGCTTGGTATGCCAAGACCTCTGATTCTCATCAAGAGTCCTCCTAATGATCCTCAACAAATTCTTGTTTGTAGACTCGGCCTGGCCATTACCCTGAGGGTAATAGTTTGATGAAGTGCTTAGGTAAATACCGTTCTTGACAGCCCACTCAGTCACCCTAGATCCAATGAATGCCGATGCATTATCGAGATTATTATTGTAGTAGGTACACGAATCTAGTTGTTATCCCCTCATAAAAGTCTAAGATACTAGACTCATTTGCCTCTTTGAGTGCTATTGCTTTGTACATTTGGTGAAGTAGTCTGTGGCTGTCAAAATCCATTTGTGCCCTTGGCTTGAATTGGGATTAATGACTCGATGAAGTCAAACCCCATTGCATGAATGGCTCGTCAACTAAGACTGGATGCAATGTAAGGGTAGAAAGTCTCTCTTTTCATGTGAAGAATGCACAATTCTTACACCTCTTGATCCATGCATAGCAATCACTGAAGATTTTAGGCCAATAATAACCAGCCTTCATGATTTTTAGAGCTGTCACTCTTGGTGCGAAATGGCCACCAGCTGGTCCACCATGAAACTCTTCCAACACCTTTTGAATCTGACCTGTGCTAATGCATCTCAGCAGCACTCCATTTACATCCCTTTTGAACAAAACTCCATCAACAATGGCATATGGGACAGCCTGCAATCTGAAGTGTCTCCTTTGGGTCTTGTTCATCTCCGGAGGGCATAGGCCTGTGCTTAGGAAGTGCATAATATCTTGGGTCCAACAAGGAGTGGGGGAAGCATTGTCTTCTTCTTGATTGCCACTTGGCTCATGGCTGTCCTGGACTGTCAAAATAGCCTCTTCTTCATTGCATACTTCCTTTTGCTTCCCCAAAACCAGCTGCTCACACAGTCCTTTCCCTTTTACCAGCTTGGTGATCTTGATATCAATGTCATACTCCATGACACGGGTGATCCAACCTGCCCTTTTCTCATTCAAATCCTTGTTGAGGAGGAAGTCCTTAACCCCAACATGTGAGACAAGTAGTTGAATCTTATTGTTTGAGACCAAATGTCCGAACTTATTCAAGCTCGATGCAGCAAGAGGCCATGCTTTTCGATGAAAGAATACTTTATTTCATAATCTTCCAAGGTTTGGCTGAAGAATGCTATGGGCTGTTCTGAACCTTCTCTATTCAGCTGTGTTAAGATAGCTGAGATTGTGTCTGATCCTCCAAATGCATACAACATGAAGTCCTTTGAAAAGTGGGTTGATAAGAGTTGGAGCTGTGATATTGCATGCTTGATGCTTTCAAAACTCTCTTTTCCTTCTGCTGTCCATTTGAATGCTAGACTCTTCTTCAACATCATTGTTAGAGGCTTCACAAGAGTGGCAAAATTAGGCACAAATCTGCGGACAAAGTTTATCCTTCCTAAGAAGCTTTGAAGATATTTCTTGTGGTGTGGCAATGGGAGCGTTCGGATGGTTTCTACCCTTTCAGGATCAATTGTTAGCCCTTCCCTAGAGACAATGTGGCCCAAAAATTTTCCCTCATGTACCAAGAATATACACTTCTTTGGATTCAATGACACTCCAAACCTTCTACACCTCTAAAACACTTGCCTGAGGTGAAAGAGATGGTCTGCTGCATTCTTTGAGAAGACAGTGATATCATCTAGGTATACCAGCACTATATTGTTGATTAAGCCTTTGAATGCCATATCCATAGCTCGCTGAAATGTTGCTCCGGCATTTGATAGGCCAAATGGCATCTTCTTGTAGGCATATGTGCCCCATTTAGTTGTGAAAGCTGTCTTGAATTGGTCTTCTCCCTTCACCATAATCTGATTATAGCCTGAGTAGCCATCAAGTAGTGAAAACCTTTCTGAACCAGCCACCACCTGCAATATTTGCTCCATGGAAGGGAGTGGATAATGATCCTTGAGAGAGGCTCTATTCAAATCTCTGAAGTCGACACACAACCTGATCTCTCCATTTTTCTTTCTGACTGGGACTAAGTTGGCGACCCAGCTTGAGTGTTTGATGGGGAAGATGATACTGGCCTCAATAAGCTTGCTTAACTCTTTTCTCATTAGAGGTTCAATATGGGGATTCACTGGCCTTTGCTTTTTCTTGACAGGGCTTGATTTTGAATCCAGCTCAATAGTATGTTGTGCCAACTCTGGGTTGAAACCTCTCAGATCTTTGTAAGTCCAAGCAAAAACATCTGGGAATTCTTGACAAAGCTGAACAAAATCAGATTTCTCTTGTGAGGTACTTACTTTGCCAATCTGCAATGTTTTGCTTTCTCCCACTAAAATAGGCTCTGAATCTTCTCCCTTTACTTGAATGTTCACTTTCTCCTTCCGGAACTGATCATTCGGGTTGAAGATTGACTCCAAGGTTATGAGGCCTTTTGGTAATTTGTTAGTTCTCAGCTGTACTACCTGATCACCATATTGCTGCTCCAGCTTGTTTTGATTTCTGGCGGAGAACTCAGCTTCTTCTTGTAGGAAATTAACAATTTGTTGATCATTCTCGAAGACTTGCCAACTCGTGTCGTTATCTGGAACAGCTGGTCTCACAACCAATTTGATATGAGGCTGATATTTCTCACTTTTGATACTCTCTACAACATCAAACATGAGCCCCAATTGCTGTAAGTCTATCAGCGGCTTCATTCTTTTTCTTGGGATGGAATTGATGCTAAAAGCTTCAAAATCTTCAATAAGATCCCATACCTGATTTTTGTAGCACTTAAGCAGATCATTTTTGGCAGCATTTTTTCCTTTGACTTGGTTTACGACTAGATTACTATCACCAAATACTTGTAAATTCCTGATGCCTTTCTTCATTGCCCAGTGCAGTCCATGAATTAAGGCTTCATACTCAGCCGTGTTGTTTGAACAGGAAAACTAGAAACGGAAGGCTGAGTAATACCTTATACCTTGCGGTGAAATGAGCATAGCTCCTCCTCCTGCACCTTGTCTACTCCTTGATCCATCAAAGAACAATTGCCATACTTCATTCTTGTCCTTATGATCTGGCTTGGTGATGCTGGGGAGAGGTTGATCCTCTTCATGTAAACAATAAACTCCTAGCTCAGATTCTTCTATTTCTTGATAGGGATCAAAAGCATGCACCTTGCTTGCCCATTCATCAAGAGTCAAATCTGGGATGCTTCCAACCTTGGTGTCAGTTTCATCAGTGCTAGGGTGATCTTCTTGATCAAATGCTGAGCAATTGGCATTAATTTGGCTGGTAGTGTAAGGCTCAATGTGAAAGTTCGCAATAGGTTCAGACCTGATTGTGGCCTTGGTTCCATACCTTGTTCTGAATAGCATGTGTGACCAATCAGCAGACAAATACCCTCCAATCTTGGCCGTGAAGTCCCTTGACAAACACAATGCAAAGAGTGGTGGCAGGTCTATGACTGACACATCTTGTAACACTATTACGTTGGGACATGCGTGCAGTGTGAGGCTCAAACCTCTGATTACTCCAACCGTTGTCACTGTTGTCCCATCTAATTGCACTACACCCTTGGAGATGACTTCATATTGAAGCCCTAGCTGATCAGCTATTTGCTTGGGCATTACTGAACTACTTGCCCCAGAGTCAATCATGCAATTATGTACCAACTTATCTCCTATGATCAATGAAACATAAAATGGAGGGGGCTTCAACATTTTACCTTGCTGACCTCCATGATTTCCTTCAGGCTGGGTAGCATTTGTGAGTACCTTTTCTTGCATTTGGACCTGTTGATTTGAAGTTGACCAGTCCTTCATGGCAGCTTGTAGCAAATCTCTTTGGCCTGGGATGGATAGTGATTCCCACATTGATATGTTTACATTTGTCTTCTTCATCTGGTCAATGATGTTGAATGGGGATGAAGCATCCCTCTGCTATCCCCTAGCTTGCGCATTTGTTCCTTGCACGTGGGCGTGCAGCAACTGGCATCTGAGTTGGTTTAGGAGCTGGTTTGGGTGCTCCTTGCATGTTTGGAACTACATTTTGTTTGCCAACACCTTGTGGAGTGACAGAAGGTCGTGAACTACTTGGGGCCAATGGTTGTTCTTCACCCAAATTTCTTCTCTTTGACCTTGTGTTGGCTGCAACACTCTGAGAGGGTATTTGATTCATACCACAGAAATCTTCAGCCTGCCAATTGACAAGAGTAGTTTCATTCGGAGATGTCCCTTGCTGAGATGCTTCCTGCTGCTGATCTCCTTCGTGGCTGGACTCTTGCGACCCACTGACGGTTTGCACCATCAGGGCTTGATTTAATGCACCGTTAAAGCACATTGATTGGTTGTGTGGCTGACTACACGGGAAACACCAATCATATTCTTGGGCCATGTTATTTTGGACTGGCACTAATGCTTTTGAAGCAGATACAACATTGGGGTTATAGGGCTGAAATGGCCTATTAGCGGGAGGCCTTACTTGGCTTTGATTTTGATTTGCAGCCTGAGTTGGTGACCTATTTTGTTGGTATGGCTGCCTATTAGGCTGAGCTTGGGGTTGATAAGAAGGTCTGAAACCTTGGGCTTGCTGTCTCTTGAGAGTAACCAGCTCGTTGCCTAGGTTTTGCAACTGTTTCATGACCTCTTGGAGTTCATTTGAAGCACTAGAGGATGAAGTAGAAGTTTCATTTGAACTTTGATTTCTAGGCGTAGGAACAGGAGCCAAAGTGGGTGTTTGACTAGTGCTTGGATTTTCTAAGTTTGGATACAAGGGCATGGGAGGCCTAGGAGCCAGTTTACCAGCTTGAATAAGACAGTTTTCGGCTCTAATGGTGATGCTATAAGCAGCAGGTAAGGTTGTGCCTCCCATAGATTGAATTAACATAGAAATATCAGAATTCAAAGCTTTAAGGTAATATAGAAAAGCACCTTTATTTGTTGCTTTGATTGCCACGGAATTCTATCCCAAGATCTTTGAAATCTGAAGTTGAAGTCGATCGGACTACTCGTTGGGGCTCTCTTGATAGTTGTTAGCTACTCCAAAAGAGACAAGTTGTCTCCCTTCTCTCCAAATTGCTCGTGAAGTGCAATACACTGGCCCGATTCAGTTTGTGATAGAACCAGCTCAAGGCTCCTAAACCATTGTAATGCTTTACCCTTGAAGGAAGATGCCGTAACTTAATGACCACTTGCATTTCATTGATTTCATGAATTACACAAAGGTTTGCAATATCTTTAACATGATCACTGGAGTAGTATGATTTTCTCTAGTGAGTAGGGAATGTTCTTGAGGCTGCAATAGGCTGGATGTTGTGCATTGAGAGAAAGTGGGCTGCTTTGCTGTGAAGTTGACGTAGGGGTTGTTTTGAGCCATTCTAATCGGTCTTAAAGCCCTTGTATATTCAATGAAATGCACTGTCGAGGTGGAGGAGTTGAGAGAGTTCTTTTGGTGGAGATGGAGACCTTGAATCCTTCTTCCTCTTTGCATTCTTCTTGGAGATAGCTGCAGGTATTCAAACAACACTTCTTCTTCTCGACTCTTGACCTTGTGGTGATTCTTCTCATGAGTTTTCGGGCTGCACTACTGAAACCAGGTTGATTCTTCCCCTTGGGAGTCGAGATATGCAAATAATAGCTCTTATAAGCAATAAAGCGTAGCAGATGCATATCAACTTTGCTGCAATAAAAATGAGACCTCTAGGTCCCACCCAGCATGCCAAAAATTGTTGTTGCGAACTCACAAAGCACCCTGGATGCAAATCAGCCTTCTAGGTTGATGTTCGAGGCATCCATTGTGATTGCACAACATGGAATCTTTTCTCAAGTGTGGGACTTGTAAAGATGAGAAAATATTCTCAGATTAGAAGGATGGTTCCTATTCCTTTGTTTAGATCTATAACACAAAAATGCGAGGTTTGCTAAAACCTAATCTAACTCTAAAATCTAAGGAGATAGAGATAGAAAGTGCAGAAATGAAACTAAACTAACAGGTGATACACCAAAGGAGGAGTGGTGAACACTTCTTGTTCTGCAGATAAACACAGATCATAAAAAATGCAACATAAGACATCATGCACAAGCTGATAAGATGTAATCAGAGGTCTGAAATGAAACAAGCAACACAAACAAAAATTTGGCGATCACGAGCTGTATTGTCATTTACACTGTCAAAATCCTTGTATTACAACATCAAAAGGGCAGAAAACCTGTTACAATTTTAGAAGAGGTTTGATACTTGCAAAAATCACTTGTTACAGGTGAAAGAAGAAGCCTGCTATCCAAAGAAATGTTCCCCCCTTTAGAAATGAGCCAAATCTGGCTTTTACATGCATGGGTCGAGCCCAGGGGACAGAAAATGTACAAAAGCATGGGAGCCCATCCCTCCTTGACTGTAGATGCATTAAAATGGAATGGGGAACCTTAAAAACCCATACCCTATGATTTTGACCGGATTACAGGAGAATGTGACCCATTCTGCATTAAATCTAGTCGTTGAAATGTCACTTCTAGCCATGAACATGCATCAGAGCCATTTCTCAATTTTCTCTCTCCAAACTACACCAAAACTTGAGATTAACCCCAGAATCATGTAGATAATTTCACAAGCTTTCTGTTGATATAAATAACGTGCCAATCCGAGCTCTGGATCAAAAGATATGGAGATCTGAAGATCTAGGGCACAAAACAGGTGAAAACGGATTTTTAAATTTCTTCCCATGCCTGCCACCTGGATGACACGTGGCATGCATTGATTGGTCGCGTGATTCTCTCTCCTTCACTTACCCATGGGTTTTTCTTGAATTTTGACCTTTTTGATGATTTTGGGACTTTTTCCACTTTTTCTGCGCTCCCGCCACTTGGACGACACGTGGCATGATCTTGTTGGAGGACAGGGCGCGGGGTCTTACTTCACTTTTACCCCTTTTTGGCGAACTCGGCCAAATTCTCTAACTTCTCCCCGAGCTCCGCACTTCCCTACTCCATTGGACACGTGTCCAATTCCTATTGGCTCGGGCTGCCCCTTCAAAACTCACCTTTTGACTTTTGGACTTTTCCCTTATGACACGTGTCATCTCCTGGTTGGTCCGCGGGTCTGCCGGCTCTTTCGCATCCACTGCATCTTTTTGTCCCAGATGTCCCAGTGCTTCGCGGGACAAAATCCTCCGATCCGTCCGAAATGGGCTTCCTTGTTCCTTTTCGGCTGATGACGTGTCGTGATCTGATTGGCTTTCGGCTCCTTCGGCTATCCACGTCCCACGTGTCCCTTTGTCCCTCTTTTCCTTGTGCTAAATATTCTTGTTTAATTTGAACCGGCCGGTTGGCATCCATTTTTCCCAAATGTCCCAGTGCTTCGCGGGAAAAATTCTTCCGGTTCGCCCGATCCGGCCGATTCGCGTCTTTACGGCCCAAATGTCCCGAACGTTTGGTGCAAAAGTTCTCCTTTTGCCGATCCGGGTGGTTCGCGTACTCACGGTCCAAATGTCCCAAGTTGTTAGTCGATTTTCTTCTCTTTCGGCTGAACCGGCTTTCCGCGTCCCACGCGTCCTTCTGGTCCGACTATCCCGGTGCTACAATTTCCCGTTCCGGCCGAACCGGCCGGTTCACGTCCTTCATGTACCTTCATCCCATCTGTCCCTTTCTTTATTTTGGGCGCTATAGGCTTTTCGGCTGATCCGCGCCTTGGCGTCCCAAATGTCCCACTTGTCCTAGGACAAGGACTTAGCCGATTTTCACAATTTTTTCTGGCCCAAGCTTATTTTCTGCAACTTTTTCACATTTTCTCAGAGCTTGCTCTTTTCAACCTGGACAGGAGAGTTAGAAAACTTTCTGAAGGGACCCTAGAAACATGATTTTTTCTCGGGATTAATCAATTTGCCTGGGACTTGAGAATTTTGATGTATGTTACCAATTCAACCCTGGGGAGTGAAATTGGATAACAGAACATATCCATGAAAATTTGTCTTTGTTCATCTTGCAAGCATTGCATAAATTTGTTGTAGTCACGGCATGTTCTAGTGTCATGGCCGTGAATTTTGTGGAAACCACAATACGAATTAGGATTGTAATTCCTAGTTTGTTGGTTTGGTGCGTATTGTGGTCCAAAATTTTTATCAAACCATTGTCTACTAGGATTAAAATTTTGCGTTTGTTGTTTTTGGTTTGAATTGGTTTTGGTATCTAGTTGAATTTTGGCTTGAACCCTATGTGGGGTTTTTTTCATTGTTTTTGTTGTTATGGATGGTTAAAATCCTTTGTATTGATTGTCGGGGTAAAGTTGTTGTTTCGTTGGTTGTTTATTTTTAATGGAGTATTGAGAACTTTTACCTTCTTAGGCTGGTTGGTTCTCGTCTGTTGTTACACCACTGAGTTTTATTAAGGATATTAGGTCCTTGATTGATGTTCGTGGTAGTAGGATAAGTTGTAGTGTTACGGTTAGAGGTGACTAACCTCCCATTTGCTCCATATGTTTTGCGACCACTATCAATTGCCACTTGATCTATTTGAAGAGCACTCTCAAGTACTTCATCGTAAGTTCTTAATGGGAACTTCTAGGCTTCTTCCTTCACTTCTCTGCTAAGAGAATGAAGGAATAAATTACATAGTACCATTCGATCCATGTTTGGAGCACTTGTCGAAGAATAAAGAAGCTGTACGCCACCTTTGGATGAAATGGGCGACAGATTCGTTGTGTTCTTGTTTGATGTGTAAGAACTCCCTTATTCCTGTCCTTAATAGTTTATTCATGTCAAAGGCCTTGATGAATTCTGACACGAGTTGCTTGAATGAATGGATGGAAGCCTCGGGTAATCTATAATACAATCGAGAGAGATGCCTTCCAAGGTTTTTGGGAATATCTTAGCAACAACCCCATCCCATAGGAGTAGTTATCGAGCACCGTAGCGTAAGCTTTGATATGTGCGTTTGGATCTCCCTCACCTTTGTATTTGGGCAAATTGGGAAGAGGTCTTAGAAGCATGATGCTTCGTATGTTGAAATCTAAGGGCTCTTTCAAGTATTCTCGAAT
The DNA here is from genome assembly GCA_018340775.1 of Taxus wallichiana var. yunnanensis. Classification (NCBI taxonomy): domain Eukaryota; kingdom Viridiplantae; phylum Streptophyta; class Pinopsida; order Cupressales; family Taxaceae; genus Taxus; species Taxus wallichiana. Next base: position 386,975,493 of record CM031236.1, read on the forward strand.
ATGTCCCTATCGCATAGGTTTCGACCATTGATGGTTCTTTGAGGGGCGGAGGTGGAATGGATTGTTGATGTGGCGTTGCATATACGTTGGTAGGGGCATAAGGAAACACCTATGTTTAACCATACATGTTGGGAGAGGAGAACATATATCCCCTTGTGGTGATTTGGAGTACATGTTTAAGTATGACAGGTCTTGTCCAAGAATGGATTGCTTTGTACTAGACAGGGAGGAATAGTGTTAGAGATGGTGGGTCTAGTTAGCGTTTGTTGTGAATCGAGGAGTCGTGCCTAACGTGCCTATTCCTATGAGAAGGTCTACTTGGCTAGGATGATGTGGAGGATTGGAACTTCCTGCCTATATAAATTGTGAATTTTGGCTTGCTTGGGCAAGTTCCAACCCTCTAACCTTTTCTACTAGAGTTGAAATGACTTCATTTGGTGAAGTCACGGTGTTTTTCCGTAGTGGCGTTTTTGTATATCATGGTGTTGTATAGGCATGTGATATCTCACTATGAACTGATTGCTACCTTGCCAAGTTTCCCCAAGGGCATTTCCTATATGTAGTGGGATGGAAGTATTTTCTTGAAAAGAGACCACGGGTTGCATTTTTAAACCTCCTATAGGTGGATACATACTTCAAGGACATTGGTCATTCTGGCGGCATAACGCATCAGCGAATATTCATCATCTAAACCTCGATATGAGTCATTTGCCTACTAATTTGTGGTCTAAGCAACATTTGAGGAGATGAACCAGATTCTCTCGGTGAGCGTCATGTTATTTGAGCCCAAAGGCTCTGTTGTGTTTGAGCAAGCTGATCTAACTCCTCTGTTTGGAAGGATGAGCTATATCTAATCCTTGGAGTTTGTGTTTACAACTGATTAGTTGAATAGTTTGTCGCCCCACACTGAGAGTGAGGGTGATGATTATCTATTACATTGGCGTAGTATGCCTCAAGACCCAAGAGGGGTCTGCCATATGCATCAAATCCTGACATATTCAGGGGGTACATGAGTACCCGTAGAATAATGGGAAGGATCAAAAGTGATGGTTAAAGATAATGAGGCGGAAAAGATGAAAAGTATACTAATTTGGAAGAACACATAATAATATAACTCCGAACTAGAAAGTAGGAAGTTTCACGTCAGGTTCACCAATTTTGTACGATGGAAAAGTGACATGCAAGCGTGGGAATCTACAGGTAACTCTTCCTCACACCCGACCTCCCGAGGTCATGCCGAGATAGCCGGTGGGGATGGAATATGTATGGGATGCAAAAAAACTAGTTAGGAAATCTAATGTCTTCAATACGCACTAGCGGAACATGTGAATTTTAGGCAAAGAAGGCCCTCCTAACTTTGAATCGGTGTGATAGATCGATTGGCAAGGATGACTACTCGAAGGCTCTAATCAATATCGAGCTCGACATGATTCGATCTATGGGTTGTGGAATACATGGAAAATGACCAGGATATTTTCATGTATGTCTCCGAGATAAGATCATATGGATGGTAAATATAGTCGACTCTATGGATGATTCTCTGGCCTAGTCCAGAACTCTCTACCTTTGTTAGCTGTTATGTCTAGCAAGGATAATTGTTCGATGATGATAGGTGGAAGTGGGGTAGATCTAAATACTAGTGTGTGTAGGCCAATGTCTATGTCTGATTGACTTACAGATTCATTGGGTTGCGGGATTTGTGGATCATAACCGTAGACTCTTGTTTGTTGCGGTTATACTATGGTGATGCGTAGAATTAGTTCCTAATCCCTAACACCTAGTAATCGTATGCTTTCTCAGCCTCTATATTCAAAACTAGTAGTTGTGCGATCTTCTCAGAGTGCCTCACAGGCATTCTTGCAACCTGAATTCTTAGGCTAGTAACTATGTCTGTGAGAATGTCTCCTGCATCTAGCTGTGGGACAAAAGGATCACAACCAAAGGTTTGTTCTCTTTCAAGCCCTTCTATAGTCATATGGATGTTACCTAGGGTAATCTGTAGTTTGGTTGATTTGACCAAAACGTGTGTGCTTGGTCATCTTCTATATTTAACCCACTCAGTGGGAATGGATTTTTCTACAAGCTTACCGTTGTTCGGAAGAATTAAATCCTAAGATTCTGATCTATATCAGTTATTGCTGTGATGAGATTGGGTTGGGGCATGATTGGCTCGAATACGTATTCCCTGGGCTCCCTAGGTCCCGTGATTGTCATACAAAAGTAATAATATAAATTAACTACGACAAAGTGAAATTTAACTATTTTGAATATATCTATAGCATATATGATTTCTCTATTTTTTGTGTTTTCTGAAGAACTATATGAATTTAAGAAAGCAGCTATTTAAAATATCTAGAATTGACAGCTAAAATAACAACTTAAAACAAACAAAATAACCGAGTATAGCTATTTGTCTGTGTAATTTGTAGATCTATTCTAAACAATGAAATAAGTTATCTAATCTATTTGCAAGACTCTCGATCCTACCTCAGAAGTGAGGAGTGAATCATACTTTCTCAGAAAATATCAATCCCCACAACTTCCCTGGCAATATCGAAACTAGACTTAACTAAAATAAAGTGATTAGCTACTTTATTTGATATATTTCTAACTAAAACTTTGAAAGCTAGAACTTGGATTCTGCAGAATAGTGGTGAATCCGATGGTGTGTGTGATCTTGTCCCCTCAGTGTGATCTCCTCGTTCCTTCATGTTCACGTGGATCTAGAAAAGTGTGTAATGCTAGCATCAATAGAAGTAGATATTGGGATAAAGGTAGCTTAGGATACAAACTGAATACAATGCGAGTAGGAGAGGGATAGCGCAAGAGTATAGAGCTTGGCTTATGTAATTCCTAGCGGGATTTATTGTGAGTCATGCAACTTAAGGCATCCAGAACCTGAAACTATCATGTTTGAAGAACAAAACCTGCAACTTTAATGGCTTCCTATTGAAAACAAGCTATTCTACTCCAATGGATTGGATGAAATAACAACAATACTTGCACAAGATGGATATGTGGCTTCTAACAGTAAAACAATGCTAACTAAGCATGCAATGAAAGAAACTAAGCACTCTAAGCAAAATGAAAACTAAATCTATTACAAAGAGAAATTAGAGGCAAATTTTGAGGGGCCATATGCTTGAGCACAAGCCATCTATTTATAGCATTTGCATTTACCCAAGGTAAAAGCCAAATAGAACTCTTACACTATAAACAATTGCAAAACACTATTCTAGGGAACTAGAATCATAAATGCAAGCTTATGGCGGTGAAAGAAAGCTGGTAAAACATTGAAATTACGTGAGTCATGTTAAAAGAGCTTTCTAGAAAATGTGTAAAGGACCACTGCCCTGAGCAGGGTGGCGGTTACAGGACCGCCGCCCTATTTAGGGCGGTGGTCACGAGACCGCCGCCCAAGCAGGACGGCGGTTTAGTCACTGAAGAGAAAAAGGAAAAGGAAATAGGGGAAAAGGGAAAAACAAAGCACGTGGGGGCTAAGAGAGGCATGCGGGATGTTACACATACTTGGAGAGCTTTTCGGATCCCGAACACCTTGAGAGGAGACTTGTATCATCATTGGGGCACATGTCACATTATTTTGGCGATCACAGTACCTTACAATTTGTGGTACATATAGCTGCCCTCAATGGGAATGGTGGAAAAATACATATCCATTTGGACACTCCCTCGAACATTTTCATCCCACTTTCTTGACAATAACATACCCCATTTGGCAGGGCAATCAACAATCACAACATCCAATTTTAAATTCCTCCTACGATAAGATGCAAGCTACACTACCAAACCCTTCACACAACCAACAATTGACACTTCTCTTGAGTCCATGGTAGTAAATTTTCCATAGGCTTATGTCCCTTTGATATATAACTCATTCATGACTTCTAAAGGCATGACATTACATGATGCACTAGAATTAAACATACAATTGTGAAGTGGAATATCCTTTATGATCAAATTTGTGAAGAATGGATCAACATTCAATTGGGAATCAACTAAGGATGTCCCCAAATATACCTCAGGTGTCTCTCCAAGATCTTCTACTACTGGTGGTGTTTCAAGGTCAGTAACGATTTGAAGAGGAGTTTAAACAACATTTACATTTATGCCTAGATTAGTCTTCTCTTCTTTCAACCCCAAATACTCAAATGCTCTTTTCTTATGCTCAAGAATCCTAAGCAACTCAATGATTGGAACAATCACTTTGATTTGGCTCAATACTTTGGCTATGTCATAGGGAACACTCTTTGTCAAAGCAACATTATATAGGAGACAAGAATATTCATTTTATGGCAAGGGATTGTTGGTAGCTTAGGCATGAGGAGGACTACAATTTTGCTTGGGACAGCAGAGTTTTGGCAAGTATTTCTTTTCTAGGAGATTCTTTTGGAATGCTTGTGAGAAAGGGTGTTTTAGGTTTTCCTTGAGGCCCAACTCCCTTAAAAACTTTTCTTCTAGTGTTATAGTCTTTCTCTTGAGCTACAACAACATTCATCAACAATTTTCTATCTTCCTCTGAAGGAATACCACCATCATACTTCTTAATCATCAAAGATATTAAGCATTCAAAGTCATTATTAGGAATTTTAAAATCTTGCACTACATCAACTTCAAGAGTATGAGGGGGAAGAAAGACTTGTACTTGTTTGATGCAATCCCAAAAATTTACAGCTATCCTTGCACTTATCACTTCAATAGATGTTGTTCCTCCTTGTGGACTTGAAGGTTAGCCCACCATGCAAATATCATCATCAGTACCATCATCATTATTAGCTTCACCTTCTTGCTAGTCCACTTCACATGGAGGATGGGGTAAAAAACACCTATCACACCAATCAATATCAACAACTTCTTCAACAGCAACAACCCTAGTAGTTAGGGGATTAGGTAACACTCTTCCTTCACGTGCTTGAGGATGTCTATTTGTAGACCCCATGGGTCCTTTTCCTCTATCATCTACCCTTTGATCACCTCTAGGATGATTGGCAAATCTGTCATGGTTTTGTGCTCTTGGCTGACCTTGTGAAGTTTTCCCAATTCCTTTCTCAGCTCTTGCCAACTTATATGAGATTTCTTTGACAGCCCCTACCAAAGTTTTCACAACCTCCTCTAAATCAGCACCCTTGCTAGCTTGAGGTTTTTCAGGGTTTATCAACTTTACACCATCTCTCTTGAGAGGTTTCCCAATTGCTTTGATATTGTTTTCAATTTGAAGTGCCATGGTGAAAGCTTGTCTTAGATTGGTAGGGTTCTTATCTCTTAGGTAATAGGTTTCCTTTTATCAAATGCATCTACATATTTTATTAAACAAGACTCATCACAAGGCATCCTTCTCAAAGTTTTGTTAAACCTTGTGTTAAATTCATGGACTAATTCATTGGGGTTCTTCTTGATATTCTCAAACTCAGACAAGAGAAATCTAGGATCAGTCTTGTCACCATATTGCAACCTAAATGCATTCTTCATTTCAGTCTAAGAATCAATTAAATTATCTAGTAGAGCCTTGTACCAATCCCTAGTATCCTATGCTAGTGTATGAATGAAAAATTTAATATACACATCTTAAAACTCTATCTCCAAATATTCCATCATGTTAACAAAAAGTTTGAGATGATGATCACTAGTTATTGCATTGTTACCTTGGAATTTTGGCAATCTATTTCTAACATCTTGTGGGATAGCATTTGGGTAACCATCCATTCCTCTAAAGTCTATAGGACTAAAGGTGTTAATAAAAATGGAGTTCTAGGATGAGCCATATTTTTAGTGGAGGTGATCTTGGAGGTGACACAAGTTGATGAGGAGTGCAAGGTCTTTGGGGCTTAATAACATGATTCACAAGACTGGTATTCTCTAAGTGCTGATTTTCTTGGAAAGTCTTATTTAAATTGAAACACGGAGGTGCAGATTGAAGAAGGAACTTACTAGGTATATGAAGGACCTTCACATAAGAGAGGATTTCTTGAATCATAATCACTTGAAGAAGAGTGATAATCATCTACTAAAGGCTGATCTCTCTCACCAATGGACATATATTTACCTAATATTTGACCTTTAATAACCTTCCAAACTCTTCTCCCTTCTAACTCCGAGTTTCTTAAATATTTAAACAACTTCTTAGCAGAGTCTCCAATGAAGAGAGATATTCTTCCTTCCAATTTTTTAGATATTAGCAACACCAAAGTAAATTATAGAAATGTTAAGACACTGTTATTTATCAAGATCAGAACAACATGGAGTTGCCACTAAGGAATTTCACCCTAGTTGTGCAAATGCACTAAAATACTCTGTCAAATATCTATCAGAGACACTGAAAATCTTGCCAAAATTTATAGACCAGACCTTTCTTTCTTTGAAATTATCAACCACAAATGCAAATGAAGTGCAACAACTGCTGGGAACTAAAAATTTGTCAGGTAGATCCTATACCTTCACTGAGTCCTTACAAAACTGATTATAAAATCATGCTTCAACAATGTATTTACATGCATAATTTACAAGGTTTGATATTCATTCAAATATCTCAAATATGTATGCACATGGATCAGATTAAACTAAGAGAATATCAAACTTAGAACTCTACTCTTCATTCCAATCTTATAAATCTGATCAGAAGATGATACTCAGATTTTGTAATTGCACATAAATCACACAAGAAGTATTACGAGGGATATAAAATACTAAAATACTAAATAATGTCCATGGAAACATCACCATTTAGTGTTGTTTATGGGCTAAATATACATGGACTAGCAAATGAATCAGTAACTCAATCTCAGTAGTGTAAATTATTTCCAAAGAATTCAAAAAAATTCCAAGCAAGCAGCGTAATTAAAGTGTTGGTACCCAAATTTGTTCTCCTTTTCAGTTTGAGCAAGCATCAGAAATATGGCATGAAGCTTGAAGGCAGATAGATCTTGATATATGTCATTTTGTAGCTAGGGATGTGATCTAACTGGCACTCATATTTGTGGAGAGATGGATAGCACTTTGAAAGGATTTGATCTAACCCTCATATTTTAGGTTTTTCCCTTCAACCAAGGTAAGAGAACCTATATTGTAGCCTATGTTTTATGAAGGAGGTGGAGATATCTTTATACTATGCATATTGTATGGAGATGGCCTTGGGAAAACATGATCAATTTTCTATTATTCAAACTCAATAGATCTATCACTACTAAATGATGGAAATTCTTTCAAGACAAGGCTGAGGTTGTTGAAGACATTGTATGATCCTGATTTTCTTTGTGCATTTTTGTAGATGGGTTAGATTATTTTGTTGACACATAATGCAATGCAGGGGTAGTATGGGTAGGATTAGTTATTCAGATGATTTTTTGGTGGGGTATTGACAAGACAAACTTGGATATATCAAATCTTTGACAACCTCTACAATACTTGAACAACTATCAGATAAAATGCTTCAAATAATCAGGATGTTCTTTCAACCAGAAGATGCATAAATGGAAGCCCAAGTTTCACTCTTCACACAATATTTTAGAACTCATGACAAAATATTGAAGTAAATAACTCAATTAAACATAAAAATCCTTGATCAAACCATGCCTAAGGTACCCCCAAAGGCTTATAAGCAATCCCAATCAACAATAGAAGGTGGAGTGATTTTAAACTTCTTATTTTCAATGCCAAATGAAATCTCTTCTGACAAACAAAACTGCAAGTGCCACTAAACTATCAATAAGGATGATATTCGTGTGATTTCTAAATACTTTCAATGCAAGATTGTAACAAGAACAATGAAAACTATTTACTGATGTTTAAAATTATAACAAAACACATATTGCCCGAAAAACACAGATTAACTCAAAATATTTTTAGATTCATCAGCAGGGGAGAGTTTCATGAACAATCTCAGAGATGTGTGATGGCTATACACTTGTAACCAACTCACATACATGAAGATCCAACACAGAAGAAATTAACCTGGTTCTTTGGTGGGTTTCTCAGAAAATGAGATTTCTCTCAGAATTTGCTCGTGATTTTCAACTTCTTGACCATTTGCATTTCTCCAAAATGCATTATATATCTCTTACCACATTGGAGCCTTCTTTCCCAAGAAAATAATATGCTAAAGGATTAATTTTGTTACAACAATTTCTCATGATTCAATGAAAATCACATTTAAAAAATTTACAATGAGAGTTGCCAGGTGTTTAAAAAGACAGAATCATTACAAATATTTGGGTCATTATCCTTCCTGGAGGCACATTTTTCATCATCAAGGCATGCAGATGCCTTTCCTCTCATCATTTCACATTTTCACCTTTTGAAACTACCTCTGCAAGTTTCAATTTTGAAATTTCACGTGGTTGGATGGATTAGGGAAAAACTTTATTTCAAAAACACCTCAAATCTGCAAATTAATCACTAAGACCACTTGCATTGATCTTTGCAAGCACAAAGGACATGAATTCATAAATTTTTTTATGAAAAATAATGCAAAATTCACATCTCCAAGATTCCTGGAGCAAAAATGGTGGCCAAAAATGAAAATGTACAGTTACCCTTGATCTTCTCTTTCTCCTTCAATATGGGCCCTCCATGTGTCAAAATACGATTGAGAATGAGTTCAAGTTCACCTTTTGAATTTTTAAATTTTTTGGAAAAATGGAAAAATTTTACTTTTTTCTCCGTCCCTCTACCCTCAAATTTTAGTGATGACACGTGGCACATGGTGGGTCCCATTGGGATCGCGCTTCAATTCTACGCATTTTGACATTTTTTGGAGTTTGGACAAATTTCACTTTTTCCCCATGAGCCCGCACCTCCACCTTTGCATTTAACATGTGTGATGTTCTCTATCGCTAAAATTCTGCGAGTTTATTTCATATTTTGACCCCTTTTCTCGCCAAGGGAAATTTTTCAATTTTTCTTCCACCAGCCCACACCTCCGATTCCTTCCTACCACATGTCTCCTTCTGATTTTTCATGGAGCCACGCCTCAACATTTCATTCAAGTCTTTGAAAAAAGGAAAAAAATTCCTTTTGCCTTTCGCTGCCCACCGAAGCTCGACCGCCACGTGTCCATTCCTGATTAGAGTGGAGATGCATCCCATTTTTTAAATTTGATCCATTTGAAAATAAAACATCAAAGTCACACAAAAATTTTCCCCCCATTCTGAATTTTCACGAACACGTGTCCCCCTGTGATTGGCCACGGGGCCGCGCTCCAAAATTTCACTTTAACATTTTCTACCTCCAAAGGTAAAAATTTTAAAAACCTCTCGCCATCCGCATCTCCTCTACCAAAAATTGTACCATATGTCCTCCTCTCGATTGGAGTGGGGCTGAAATTGATTTTTTAACTTTAGAAAAATATAGCTAAAAACTCTAAGTCCCCCATCAGCCCACTCCTCCCTTTTTTATTTTTAGGACACGTGTCCACTCCCGATTGGTTGTGGGGTTTCGGGCCAATTTTCAAATTTTAAAATTTTTGCAAAAAAAATTCTAAAAATTCAACAGAAATCTAACCACTTACCATCCGTTAGCTAATGAAAACATGCCATGTATGCAAAGTTGGAAAAAGTAGAGCCCTGGGCCCGAAAATTCCCCATTCACCAAAAAGGCAATAAATGATAAGTTATAACACTTCCCCACTTCTCAGCTAATTAGATGCCGCCACATACCCTTTGAATTCTCAGCAATAATTTGATGGCTAAAATACACTCGTCTGACCGTAAAAAACATAGAGTTTTTCCAATTGTGCCCAAAATCCAATTTTTTCACCAAGGATGGAATTTTTTTGAAATAGAATCAGATGAAACATGATTTTTGAGCATTTCTCGACCTTGGGATTGGATTTTTGAATACATACAAGTATGAATCGATCAATTTTTATTTTTCATGATCGGGCAAAAGGGAAAACATGGCATAGCCTACAGATTTTGAAAAATTAGGGCACAAACAAGGCATGCATGGATTTTTCTCTCAAACTAGGGTAAAACAACAAGTTTGTGAGAATTTTTAAAACATTCTGATTGGAAGAGAGAAGTTGTAGACCATTATTTTGTAAAATAAAACATTTTTGAGAAAGTACAGATTTGAAAAATTAGGGCAACATAGTACAAGCTTGAGTATTCTTCTAAAATGGGGCATGCCAAATGATTTTCAAATGGACTAAGGCATGGGAATAAAGGCAGCCACTTCATTTCAACCATTAAAAGCTGTAGAAAATGTTTCAGGAAATGCAAAATGAAAGGAAAATTAGGGAAAAATAATAGAGGATCAAAATAGACACCAACAAACACATCTTGAGAGACTGAAACATTTGGATATGCATGTAGTGTGAGACTTAAACCTTTGATAACTAGAACATTACCTACTATTATCCCATCCAATTACACTACACCTTTTGAAAGAAGCTTTTATTCCGGGACTAGTGGTATGCAATCTAATTTGGCATTACACGAGGGTAATTTCTCTATATTCATAGCCACAACCTAAGACATAATCTGATTCATTTAACAAAAGTCTTCTGCTTGCCAATTCACAAGTGAAGTTTTACTTTGAGGTGCCTCTAAGTGACCATTTGTTGCTTATTTTAAATTATAGGTGTATCTTGAGAAATAAATGCACTTTGCACCATCAAATATTTTTTTGAAATTCCATTAGGAAGGTTTCTTTATTGTTTGGAATATGAGAAGGGAAAACCACTCATATTAGTGCACAATATTTTTTTGAAAAGGAACTAGAGCTTGGGAGGAGCTACTTACATTTGGGTTATATGGTTAATATGGCCTAGTAGGAGAAAATTGATTTTGATTTCGATTTCTGACTTGGGAAGGGGGTTTGTTTGGTTGGTAAGAGGGATTATTGGGTTGGTATGGAGGTTGATACGATCGAAACTTTGGGATTTCTACCTCTTAATGGATAGTAATCTGAATCCCATAAAATTGTAATTGCTTCAGATAGATGCTTTCCTAGAGATATTACTTATTAGGGTTGGGATAAGGGATAACTTAGGAGACCCGATTAGATTTGGATTTCTCAATCTTAGGGAATACACATGTTGGAGGTCTAGGTGTGAGATTATCATCTGAATGAGAATATTTATCCCTAATGGCTATTGTATAAGCACCACGCAATGTTGTACCCCCATAGATCGAATCATGACAACAATATAATAATTCAAAGCTCTCAAAAAGGAAATAAAATTTCCTTCTATATTTGGTCTTATGAGGGATGGAATTATATCATAAGATTTCTAAAATCTAAAATTAAAGTCTATCGTGAGATCATTGGGAGCTCTCTTTATATTTGTCACTTTTTATAGCAAGGAGAGCTTATCTACATTTTCTCCAAATTGATTACAAAGGGATGTACCTAGTTCATTCTAATTAGTAATTGATCTTGATTTCATAAAACTAAACCATTATAAATATTTTCCTTTAAATGAAGAAACTAGTAGCTTCACAAACACATCTTGTTCAATAATTTGATGTACTGAAACAAGCATTGGATGTATATTCAATATGGTCTAATGGAGTAGTATGATTTTCCATAGTAAAGAAAGGAATACCTTTTAGTGCTACTACTAGAATAATATTATGGGCATTGAGAGTAAGAGGAATTCTTTGAGTAAAGCTAACAAATGGTAGATTTTTCGGTTGTGCCATTCTAATAGGTCTCAGAACTTTGGTAGATAACAAAAAGGGCCTACTAAGATGTGGTGTAGATAGAGTCATGTTTGGTGGTGAATGTGACATTTGAACTATTATTCCCCTTCTTCTCCTTCCTACTGATAGTTATAGGTACTTAAAAACTCATTCTTTTGTTGGACCTTCTCTAAATTATTCTCATGAACTTGAGACACTTTCACTACTGTAACAAGTTGATTTGATGTTTGGAGGTACAATATGTGTTATAAATGATTCCTTAAAGGCTAAAATTATACCAATATACACAATCAAATTTAAAAAAAATTTAAATATTAACTTATGGTCCCACCAGTGTGTAAAAATGTAATGTCAAAAATGTAGCACCCTAGGATTTGTATGTAATAGATCCCTACTTTTGAGCTAACATGGGATGATCTCACTAGTGTGGGACTTGTATAAATGAGATGAACCTCCATTGAAGGATGCTTCCTCTACCTAATCCTAATGCTAAGCTACTCTTAATGAAGAAAATGAAGTTATCTGCTCCTATTCTAACAATCCAAGGGACCGAGGAGAGAGATAAGTACGTAAAATGGGAAATCCTAAGATAAAGGAGGTGATAGCACAAAGTATACGGTGGAGAAACAATATCAGATGATAAAACATGGGATAAAATGAGAAATTAGAGGATAGACATAAGCATAATAGTCCAAAAATCAATTAAATTACCATTTTTAATACACAATAGACTTATATTCTATAAGGATAACAAAATATGTAGATAATACACACAAATGCAATGAAAGGCATGAATTTACAATATAAAATGGACATATTGATAGAAAAAAAAAAGTATCTTATTGCTTAGAGAGATAAAAATACATTAGACTGAAGGAAAAGGAAAGGTTCACCATGTAGATTATCAAATATGAGGTCTACAACCCATATATGCATAAGCAAAACTTGAAAGAGAGTGCTCAAGCGTTACAAGAATTCCAACCCTTACAAAATAGTCTCTCTTTCCAATACATAGGAAATGGGAAAAGAGATAAGAGGAAATTGGGGAAGAATACTTAAAATATGGCCTTCATCTACCAAAAGGATGAATTCAAACTCTGGAAATGACAATGGTCAGCTTGTCAAGCCCATCCCCCATGGCAGCTTGTTTAGTGAAGTTTCCAAAGCACAAAATCTCACCAAATCCAACTATTGAGATACCTTAAAATAATCACTAATGGATTGATTGAATTTTTCCTATTTTTCTACCACTAGATGTTATTACATCCTAAATTTCATAATGCCAAATTGAGGGGATTAAGGAGATATTTCCAATAATATGAAGTTTGCATGATTTAGAGCTTTTTGGAGGAAGCTATGGAGATTTGAAGTTTATATCATTTGTGGAGCACAAGAGTGTGACACTTGGTAGATTTTGATTGGAATTGGATATTTCTTATGTCTACCATCCACTGCTTCACCCTTTGTGATGTGTCACTCTTCCATTGGTTGTTGGGGCAAGAAGACCCAAAATTATTTGAAATTTGGATCATTTAAGGGACTTTACATCCGTAGGATCCCTTTTCCTAAAATCCTATTGGAATGGTGACATGTGTCCCCTTTCATTCGTTGATATTGCACCATTTTTCACCCTCATATCTACCATATTTCTTTGTTGATCTGCCTTGACCCAAATAGGACCCAAAACTCTTTTTCAAACTTCACTTATTTTTTGGTCTTTAGGTCTTCGGGTTCATCTCCTTGAAGTCTGTGAGAATGTCAACATGTTCCTTGATTTCATGGCGTAAAATTTGATGGTCAAATGAAAATCACATATTCGTATAATATGACTCGCCAATGTTTTAAGCTTATTTCCCTTACGGATTATAAATACTAATAGCCGACACCTTTGAAAGAGAGAAAACTATGATTGTATGAACATCTCACACCTGTGAAAGAACTAGGTCCATTTATAACTTATCCAAATTTACGAGAGTAAATTTCGGATAACAATCATTACCTTACACTCATTCATAGGATTCACATTTTTATTCATGCCCCATAAACTCAAAAATTTAATCAACATATCACATTACCTCCTTTACAACCTTAAATCCACTATCATAGACTACTAGCCCTTGATGAAATTTAAAATACACCTAAATTTTTATGTAGATTATTTCAAGAAGAAATATCACTTGTTTCAAGTACCCTTTTGGACATAATGTCACCTTCTGTAATCTTGAGGTCAAAAATTAAAATAAAAATACCAAGTTAGCAAAATACACATCACAAAGTAGGCCTTTTTAGCACTTAACACATCATACCTAAACACTTTGTTATAGATTCCCAAGAATCTAATTGATTTAATGGATTCAAACCTATTTAATCCTATATATCTCCTCATCTATACAATTTGCACAATAATTTAGTATTAGAATCAACCATTTACTCCTTTAAATGCATCTTCCTTACATATGACTCACAAATGCTATGAAGACCTAGTCGGGGAAGAGAATCTTCTAAAATTCCCAAATTTAGTTTTCAAAATATTTAACTTGGTAGATATCACTATAGTAGCACCTCATATCATCATGAACATATCTTTCCTTGATTTGGAGTCATGAAAATACTAGCACACATGTAATCACCTTGGTTTTTCTCTTCAATCCTTCATAGACACTACTGCATGACTCCAATCTGTTAGAATAATCGATTAAATAATCATTCTTGATTACTTAACACTTCTTAAAATCTTATTTTCAATAAATAGTATCACTCAAAATTATGGTAGGTACTCCATACTAGTAGATAACATAGAATAATAGAACTCAAACTTCCCTGTATGACTATGACACATCATTGAATGACTTGAAAGCACAACAGGACTCTTCACATATTGACTTATACTTTGACACCTCAACATAGTATCTCATATACTATACAAATTTATATCCACATAAATCATTCATTTGAAGCTTATGATAACCTCATGGTACATCATGATTATAGAATAGACTTCTTGAGAAGCCATAGACCTTATACTCTTGACAATTGTACAAGACACTAGGAAGACCATATGTATGATTATCATGACACAAAAAACCACATAAGAGACACCACAATATGATTCTTTCTCTTATTGATTCATCTCGAGTGAAAATACATCATGATACTTCAAACATAGACCTCAAGCTCACATACACCCATATTTCAAAGGAAACAAGACTGAGATCATTGAAAATCATAACAACACCAAAAATATTTAACTAGATGAACATGTTTGGAGACATTTAATGGAATAACTTTACATTATGGAGGAGGCACTTTTTACTCATACAACCCCCTTAATCTAATGCTTCATATGAACTGATATACCTCTAAGAAGCATAAAATAGGTATATGACACCATGATCACATAATAAGGTAAAATATATGGGATCACATAGGGCTTGAGACCAATATTATCCATTAATCTTCTTAGCTGATCCACCTTGTCTTCTATTTTTCTCTTCTTGGAATCTTCATGGGTAGATAATGGAAATTTTTTAGGTTCAACAAGTACAAACATACCTTTATGAGTAGTAGAATCATCACGAATAACATCAATAAATTTTTGATCATCCTTGGACTTCTTGAGTGTAGTAGAAATAATATTTTCTTCTTCTTTCCAAACCTTATCATTCTTTACTTCATCCTTCTTATTGTAGGTATTCATCTTAGTTCTACAATATCTTGTAATATGACTAAAATTTTTACATTTGGAAGAATTACTTCACACTTCTTAAAATATTACAATTTTGTACTATATTATTTGCAATATGAGGTGCTTTCTCTAGATTCAATCATATAATTGTGTACTATATTATTTACAATGATAAAGGACACATGAAATCATGGAGGATTCTTATTTCGCTTTATTGATCCCCTTTTTTTCATTGCATTGGTAAGAACCTTCTCTTGTTCTTTAGATGGCTCATTTGGGATAGAAAATTTGGCCTTGGATACTTACAATAAACCCATATGGCCTAGAATTTCTAATTAATCCCACATGGATATGATCATGTTAGTTTTCTTCATCTTGTCAAGGATGTTGAATGGAGTGGGATTACCCTTTTGTTGTACCTTATTTTCAACAACATTTTCCTATAGCTGGAATGGTATGGAAGGTCTTCTAGGATGATTTTTCACATTTAGAGTTAAATTAAGGCGACCACATCTTTTGAGTGTCAAAAAAGGTTGAGAAGGGAATACATTTTCATATTATTCTCTTCTATAGCCCTCTTCTTACACCTAGTATTTGTAGTCACACCCTGAGACATAGTATGATTCATTTCACAAAATTCTTCTGCTTGCTAATTCACAAGTGAAGTTTTACTTTCAAGTGCCACTTGATTGACCATTTGTTTCTGATTTTAAACTATAGGTATCTTTTGAGTAACAAATACACTTTGCACCATAAAATATTTGTTCAAAATGCCATTAGGGAAGGTTTCTTGGTTGTGTGGAAGATGGAAAGGGAAAAACCACTCATAATAGTGCACAAAATTGTTTTGAAAAGGAACCGAGCTTGGGATGAGCTAGTTGCATTTGGGTTATATGGTTAATATGGCCTAGTAGAAGAAAATTCATTTCAATTTTGATTTGTAGCTTGGGAAGGGGGTTTTCTTGGTTGTTAAGAGGAATTATTGGGTTGGTATGGAGGTTGATAGGGTATGAAAATTTTGGATTGATACCTCTTAATGTATACCAACTTAAACCCAAACAATTGTAATTGTTTCATTACTTTTGTAATTTAGCTGAGATACTTAAGGAGATAGATGCTTCCCTAGAGCTATTATTTATTAGGGTTTGGATAAGGGCTAACTCAAGATTCTTATTATATTTGTAGTTATGAATATCGGGAATACATGTGTTGGAGGTCTAGGTGCGAGCTTCCCATCCCGAATGAGAATTTTCATCCCTAATAACTATTGCATAAGCACCACACAATGCTATACCCCCATATACTGAATCATGACAACAATATAAGAATTCAAATCTCTCAAAAAGGAAATAAAATTTCGTTCTATATTTTGTCTTATGAGGGATGGAATTCTATCCCAAGATTGCTGAAATCTAAAATTAAATTCTATGATGAGATCATTGGGAGCTCTCTTTATATTTGTCACTTTTACTAGTAAGGAGAGGTTATCCACCTTTTCTCAAAATTGATTTCAAAGGGATGTACCAAGTTCATTCCAATTGGTAATTGATCCTAATTTCATAAAACTAAACCATTGTAAATATTTTCCCTTAAATGAAGAAACTAGTATCTTCACAAACACATCTTGTTTGATAATTTGATGCATGACACAAGCATTGGATATATATTGAATATGGTATAATGGATTAGTATGATTTTCCATAGTAAATAAAGGAATACCTTGTAGTGCTATCACTAGAATAATATTATGGGCATTGAGAGTAAGAGAACTTCTACCATTAAAGCTAACAAATGGTAGATTTTTGGTTGTTCCATTCTAATAGTTCATAAAACTCGGTAGATAACAAGAAGGGCCTACCAAGAGGTGGTGTGGATAGAGTCCTGTTTGGTGGTGAAGGTGACCTTTGAACTTTTCTTCCCCTTCTTCTCCTTCCTAGTGATAGTTATAGGTACTTTAAAACTCATTCTTTTGTTCTTGACATTGTCTAAATTATTCTCATGAACTTGAGGCACTCTAACTACTGCAACAAGTTGATTTGATGTTTGAAGTTGAAAGATGTGTTATAAATGATCCCTTAAAAGATAAAATTATACGAATATACACAACAAAATTTGGAAAAAAAAAAAATTGACTTATGCTCCCACCAGGTTTAAAAAATGTTATGTCAAAAATGTAGCACCCTAGGTTTTATCTCGAAATAGATCCCTACTTTTCAGGCTAACATCCAGGATGATCTCACTAGTGTGGGACTTGTATAAATGAGATGAACCTCCATAGAACAATGGTTCCTCTACCTAATCCTAATGCTAAGCTACTCCTAATGAATAAAATGAAGTTACCTACTCCTATTCTAACAATCTAAGGGACCAAGGAGAAAGAGAAGAACATAAAATGGGAAATCCTAAGATAAAGGAGGTGATAGAACAAATAAAAGGGTGGATAAATAGTATCAAATGAGAAAACATGGGATAAAATGAGAAAGGAGAGGATAGACATAAGCATCATAGTCAAAAAATCAATTAAAGTACCATTTTTTAAGACACGATAGACTTATATTCTCGCAAGGATAACAAAAGATGTACATAATAACCAAAAATTCAATGAAAGATATGACTTTGTAATATAAAATTGACATATTAATAGCCACAAAAAGTATATTATTGCTTAGAAAGATACACAATACATTAGAGTAAATGAAAAGGAAAGGTTCACCATGTAGATTCTCAAATATGAGGTATGCAACCCATATATGCATATGCAACACTTGAAAGAGAGTGCACAAGCATTAAAAGAAGTCCAACCCTTACAAGAGAGTCTCTCTTTCCAATATATAGGAAATGGGGAAAGAGATAAGAAGAAATTGGGGAAGAAACCTTAAATTCTAGCCTTCATCTACCAAAAGGATGAATTCAAAATCTGGAAACAATAATGATCACCTTGTCAAGTGCATCCCCATGGAACCTTGTTTACTAAAGAAGCCAAAGAACAAAATCTCACCAAATCCAACTGTTGAGCTACCTTAAACTACTCACTAATGGCTTGATTAAATTTTTCCTATTTTTCTACCACTAGATACTATTACATCCTGAATTTCATGATGCCAAATTGAGGGGATTGAGGAGATATTTTCAATAATATCAAGTTTGCGTGATTTAGAGCTTAGTGGAGGAAGCTATGGAGATTTGATGTTTCTATGGCTATGGAGCACAAGAGTGTGACATGTGGTAGATTTTCATTGGCCTTGGAGATTACTTATGTATACTATCCACGCTTCACCATTTTCCATGTGTCACTCTTCCATTTGTTGCTTGGGTAGGAAGACCCAAAATTATTTGAAATTTGGATCATTTTAGGGACTTTACATCCATGGGATCCCTTTTCCTAAAATCTTAGTGGAATGGTGACACGTGTCCCCTTTCATTAAATCGATCTTGAACCACTTGTCACCCCATATTTGCCATGTTTGTTTTTGACTGCGTTGACCCAAATAGGACTCGACACTTTTTGTCAAACTTCACCCCACCTATTCCACTGTCTTTAGGTTTTCGGGTTCATCTCCTTGAATTCGCATCAGAATGTCACCATGTTCCTTTATTTCTTGGCATAAAATTTGATGGTGAAATGAACATCACATATTCTTATAATATGACTCGCTAATGTTTTAATCTTAGTTCCCCCTGTGCATTCTAAATAATAGCGAATGACACCTTTTAAAGAGAGAAAATTATGATCATATGAATGTCTCGGACCTATGAAATAACTAAGTCCTTTTATAAGTTATCCAAATTTACCGGGGTAAATTTGGCATAACAAACATTACCTTGCACTCATTCATAGGATTCACATTGTTATTCATGCCCCATAAGCTCAAAAATTTCATCAACATCTCACATTGCCTACATTACAACTTCGAATCCACTGTCATAGACTACTAGCCCATGATGAAATGAAAAATACACCTAAATTTTTATGTAGATTCTTTAAAGAAGAAACATCACTTGTTTTAAGTACCCTTTTGACATAATGTCACCTTAAGTAATCTTGAGGTCAAAAATCAAAAGAAACATACCAAGTTAGCAAAATACACATCACAAATTAGGCCTTTTTAGCACTTAACATAGTCACCTAAACATTTGTATAGATTGCAAATAATCTAATCAATTTAATGTCTTCAAACCTTTTTAATCCTATATATCTCCTTGTGTATACAATTTGCACAATAATTTAGTATTGGAATCAACCATTTACTCCTTTAAATTCATCTTTCCTTACATGCCGCTCTCAAATGCTATGAAGACCCAGTCAAGGAAGAGAATATTTTAAAATGCTGAAATTTAGTAAATATCACTATAGTAACACCTCATATCATCATGAACATATCTTTCCTTGATTTGGAGTCATGAAAAATACTTGCACACATTTAATCACCTTGGTTTTCTCTTGTCAATCCTTCATAGACACTGCACACATCCAACTCTTCATAATAACTAATTAAATAATCATTCTTGATTACTACACACTTCTTAAAATCTTATTTTCAAGAAAATATATCACTTGAAATTATGGTAGGCACTCCACACTAGTAGATAACTTAGAATACTAGAATTCAAACTCCCCGGTATGACTATGACACATCATTGAATGACTTGAAAGGACAAAAGGACTCTTCACATATTGACTTATACTTTGACACCTCAACGTAGTATCTTATATACTATACAACTTTTTACCCACATGAATGATTCATTTTAAGCTTATGATAACCTCATGGTACATCATTGATATAAAATAGACTTCTTGAGATACCATAAACCTTATACTCTTAACAACTATACTGCAGACACTAGGAAAGACCATATGTATGATTATCATGACACAAAAAATCACTTAAGAGACACCAAAATATGACTCTTACTCTTATTGATTCATCTCAGACTGAAAATACATCATGATACTTCAAACATAGACCTCAAGCTCACATACACCCATACTTCAAAGGAAACAAGACTGAGATTTTTAAAATCACAACACCAAAAATATTGAAGTAAATGAACATGTTTGAAGAAATTTAATGGCATACCTTTCCATTATAGAGGAGACACTTTTTGGCTCATATAACTCCCCTTACTCCAATGCTTCATATGAACTGATATACCTCTAAGAAGCATAGTTTATGTATATGACACCATGATCACCTAATAAGGTAAAATATCTAGGATCACATAGGGCTTGAGACCAAGATCATCCATTAATCTTCTTAGCTTCTCCACCTTCTCTTCTATTTTTCTCTTCTTGTAATCTTCATGGGTAGATAATGGCAATTTTGAGGTCTAACAAGTACAAACATACCTTTATGAGTAGTAGAATCATCATGAATAACATCAATAACTTTTTGATAATCCTTGGCCTTCTTGAGTGTAATAGAAATAATATTTTCTTCTTATTTCCAAACCTTATCATTATTTTCTTCATCCTTTTACTGTAGGTATTCATCTTAGTTCTACAGTATCTTGCAATATGACTAAAATTTTTACATTTGAAACAAGTGATAGTATTCATAACTTTAGGATTTATATCCTTTGAAAATTTTCTTGATTTCACTTGAGTGTAATATTTATAAATGTGTTGAACATCAATATATCTGAAACATACAATCGATTCCCTACCTTTGTATCCATCATTAGCCCAATTTTTATTTGGTGGATCAAATAAGTAATATCTAGAAACATGACATTTCTCATGGAAATTTAAATGTACCACACTCTTATCCTTCTCACTCTTACTATCTCTGCATGGATGAACCTCTCTAACATACCTTCTACACTCATTTTACCTATAACCAAATCCATTATAGGAAAAACAATAACTTAGACACCAAAAATTTGCACCCTTCATCCCCTTTATCATTTATTAATCCAATTCATCATTTACACTCATAAAATCACCTTATCCTAAGTCATAACCCCTTTATCATATTTACCACATGTAAATATCCTTTTTATAGCTATCAAATCTACTTTTAACCATCTTCAAACACCCTAAAATAGTAATTAAATAAAAAAATCATATATAACCCATTTCATAACCCCCTTAACCATCACACCTCGTCCCAAACAATTTGAAAAATATTTACCTAAAGAAAAAAAAAAACTCCATTTGGAAATGGTTTTAACCACTTTACCCTTCCAAACTCCAAACTACTAGGATCGCGGTGATTGGTGTAATCGCCAATGATTATAAATAGTAGATTTTAATCCTTCATTAATGATCTTCAATTTTGATCTTGATTTCTTGATTTGAGTATCATTCTTAAGCATCTTGCATATCATCACTTAGCACCAGAATATCAAATCCATCACTAAGCATCGTTATCGGTATTCATCAAGAAATTTTAAGACATTCAAGCCTTTGTGGATCATCTTTTCACCATTCAACCTTGCAGACTACACCAACCATCTAGATCACCTTCCAGTGAGGTTTGAGGATTATTTTAGCTCCATTTCAACCTCTAGGTATTATTTTTATGTTTTACCATCTCTTTAACATAATTCGCAGGCATTTGTTACTCTGAAACATCAATAAAAAACTTTAAATATTTTATTTGATCAAAATGTCAAAAATCACCGAGAATCACGGTGATTGGTGTAATCGTCGATAAATGATTCCTCTCAAGATTTATCTTTTATCAACTTTAGTTAGTTTCCATCAAGTATCATTATCTTTTTATCAAACTTGTTACATATAACATGTTTTTAAGTATGGCTCACTATTAGATGGAAATTTGTGGTCAATCACACAATATTACTAGCATATATTCACTTCCAATAGTCAATAAACATTTCTACTATGAACAATTTAACATCATTCACAAACTAAGTCTATGTGCAATCTAGTTTTCTAGAATCGAGAAAGACATCAAAGATGATATTGAATTATTCCATGACATAGAATAAGAAGCTACTAACTTACAAAGCGATTACTTTGAACACATACAAATCACATCCACACTTTCCTGGGCCACATTTGAAGTTAGACAAGACCTTTCATTTTATCTTGAATTATAGTCATCTTTATCTACTATCCTTGTATCTATCTATTTTGTATCCATTTATCATTTATCATTTATCCATCATAATTCACTTGATTGTTTACAAGGTGAGATGACATCCTTCAAGGAATCCCATTGGATTCTTGTAATCACCCTTTGTTGAGCATCTCTCTTATCTATCTAATCCATTATGTATATTTTCTTTGAGCACAACTTTTTCTTCATATAACATGAGCTTATACATACTTTTGGATGGAGCGCAACTTCTATCAACATCAAGCATCAACATTCATCATCTACGAGTATTGTTAAACTCTTTATATCTTCGATTTCAATTTTTTTATTATATCACTTTGTTAATTTAGGTAGAAAGGTAATAACATCTCTAAAAATAACCATTGAAATATCTTTCATACTGATAATGCATTAGGTTACCTAATTGACCTTGCTTTCACATTTTCCTTGATGAATGTATTCTTATTTTTTTCTTCAATTTATCATTGAATCCAAAAATATACCTATCACTGTTGATATGTTTTTGCTAAGAATATTATCTAGATCATTTGTAATTTTCTCAAAAAAATAATTTTATCTTAAAACTAGATCAAATTATGAATGTAAATATTTCATGCCTATTTCAAAATTGATGTAATCATCCTCCTTAGTCTTGATTCTATCATGAAGTAGAATAACCTTTTTTTTCAGTGAGTACATTCTTCCTCTTTGACCTTTAGGATTTTAGACAACTCCATTTGTGACTCGAAAACCTTTAAAACATGACTATGATCATGAGTATCTTCCTTGGAATAAAGGCTAGCTGCTACTCTCTCTAACTTCTCCTCTAAATTATTTTTGATCTCATCATGTTCTTTAGTTTCATTCTTCAACTTGCCTTCAAGGAGCTTAATCTATTTTTCATGGTTTCTCATTATTTCATCAATATGTTATTTGAGCTTTTGGTTCTCATCTCTAGCATAGGAAAGTTCCCTTTTACTACTTCCCAAGGTGAATCTTCAACATATAAATCTAAATCAATGAATCCTTCATTGAATTAACAAGTTAAAAACCCTAAAGGAGATCGAACTTTAGGAAAATTTTATAAATAATTTATACCTTCACCAAGTAGAACTGCATTCATATTTGGATTTCTTTCCTCTTTAATAATTATTTTTCTTACCTCCCATTTGTTCTTCAAAATATCTCGTTTAAGCTGTTAAAATTTTCCAAAAGTACCGCTCTAATACCAATTATTAGAAGCACAAGAAACTCAGAGGGGATGAATCCATCTAATTAAAATGTTATATCTTTTCCGTTCATAATTCATTACCAATAAAATAATCATTCAACCATTCAACATCCATGTGTTTTTACTTAAGCATTGAATACACCATACACAAGAACAAGATCAAGAGAGTACACAAGAAGAAAAAATATATGTGGGAAACCCGAAGGGGAAGAAAAACCATGAAACTTCATTGATATTATAAACAACAAATAAATTTAGTGAATCACCAACTTCACGAGGAGAACCAACCCTAAAAAGAGTGCTAACCCCTAATTTATGAAGCACCCACTCTAAAAGGAGGAAAAAACCCCTTAGGATGACCAAACACAAATTCAGACACTGAAGATGTTTTATCTCGATTTTTTGTTTGCCACAACTGATGAATATCACTTATTCATATCACAAACCCTAGCTCATACCCTAGGTCTTCAATCTTACAAAATATTCTTCCTTATTAACTTGTCTTACCTATAATATCTTACCTAAAACACATTTGATAAGCCTTCAAATAATTACTTCATACCTTCAATAAACTTTCATCTAGGTTGCACTTTTCCCCTATACAAGACTAGTTCTCAAATGGAGCTCAAACTTATCTTTTATATGAAAATATTCTCTTTGACACAAAGGTTGTTCGTACCTCATGATAAATTATACCCCAAAAACATTATATAATTCAATTAAATTCATTAAAATGGTCACATATGACCCATATAGGTCATCCTAGCAAAAAAGCCTTCTTCCATGCACCAAAATCCTTAAATCCCATGCATTGGAATGACAAAATCTACTAATTCAAAAAATAGTTTTAGTCATGCTTTTAAATTTATCACACATGTTTATAATAACATTTAAACATTATACATTTTCGTATTTATTATGAACCAAACAAATTATTTTGTTTAATGGGCCCAGTGGCTCATTGCCTTCACCAAACACCTATTTCCGACACCCTATCTTCAAATTTTTGCTTCAATGTCACCCAAGAACACCTCAATTATCTCATGTGACCACTATATGTAAATTTAAATAATTTTAAAACATTCCTATACAAGTTATATTCCATAAAACATTCACTTTGTCAAACCACAGAAACTTTTCCCTTCACCAAATCAAGCTTCCCAAAAAGTAGTTTTCAAAATCCAACTAGTTTTCACCTTTCCTTACACTTTAAATACATAAAAATTGATTAATTGGATGTAAAACTCATCTTGATTCACATTCTAGGTGATATCAGACATCATCCAATCAATCTCATATACTAACCAACTTAAACTTTTAGCAAAAGAAGTTTTGTCATGAATAGGATAAAATATTTGTTTCACACATTGACTTGGAAACTATATCAAAACTCATCATCATGAGAAAAAAATTATATCACTATAAATATATCTTGATTATATTTTTAAAACAACTTTAATCACCTTCTAAATCCTCATGTAGCTCTTCCAATGTCCATTTTACTCAAGACTTCTTTTAAGCGCCTCAAAGCGGCCTTTAACCGGTCAACCTAAATAAAGCATTATTGACCATTTCTCACGATAACCATTACATTAAACCTATTTGGAAATTAATAAAAACTCACATAAATCACACAATGGTAATTTAGTTTACAACTCCTTTGGATAACCATGTCCCAAACTTAACTTATTTAGAAACTAGCCTATTTGAGTGGGGTCCAATCATCACAAAAACCTCTACCATACATTTCAGTAAATATGGAGTATTCCTCTACATGTTTAAATAATAATCCAAGCACTAGAAATCAAAACTAGCTACTTGGGAAGCAAATCTTATAAGCCACTTTCAAGCTAGGGTTTCAAAGTCATAAGAAGATGTTTACCTTATTAACATTCGTTCATAAAAACTTGACGATGAAATGAAATAACTAATTTTTGAAACCTTATAGAATCAATATATAAACATCCTTGAAATCCACAAGGTCCCGTGAAAATCACACAATTTTCTCGAAGATCTAACTCTAGCTATAAAACACCTTGTTCTTAACCCAATTTAACCAAAAACTTCATATATTACAAAATTCACATCATGGAAACCTGAAATTTTTCCCACATCATAAGGACAAACCTTGATAACATCTCTTATCATCATAATGTCATAATCACCTCTCAACATTTCCAACCATTGAGACTTTTCTAGCTAACCCTTAGGGTTTTATACTGTAAAGGCTAGGGTTAAATTAAAGAACACTATAACTCATCATGAAAACACTCAAAATGGTCTTAACATACCTCGTAGATCATAAATAAAAAATTTCCATGCATATGTAAGCTTTTATAGCTCCAAAACTCACTCTCATGTTATTTAACAGTCATAACTGATCCAAATCATCACATGAAACATAGTCACCAACCTATAAATACATCCTAAAGCTCGTATGAGTTCCCAATAAATCTCAAAAATAATATATGTCATGTCAAAATTATTACCAAGAAACAAAGAAGCTCATACCACCATACACTATCACCTAGGCAAGCTAGATTACATGATTGGGCTTGTAAGAAGAAGCTATTCTCGAGTAAATCAACTTTGTGTAACCATGAACATACATGAATCTCCATGTTATCATCACTTTGAGGATAATTTAACCCTACACCATCATACATTTTTTCATTAACTACTTTTTCATCAATGACAACACCTATGCGACAACATGACAACATGTTATCATGTCCTTTTGGTCCACCTTAAGGCATGTAATTGTTGGTTTCTCATACGTGCACCCACATCTCAGATATATAAAGGGACAAGGTGAATGAGAGCACAATGGAACCATACCCAAGTTTTGGGACCTTGCGTGTTTAGGACGAATCTCAGGAGAAGGTAGGTTCCTCTATCTATTTCTACTAAATCTGCTTACTCCTAGTGTTGAAAGGGGGAACTAAGCTAAGAATTCAAAGGGACCAGGGAAATAAGGATAACATGAAATAAACTACACTAGAAGGTGATAACACCAAAAAAGAGGGATGAACATTATCTGCATTCTAAGAAAGAATGACAGGGGAATGTGTGAAAGGAGGCTAAGCACGAGTGGTACAACAAAACACACATTCACAAAATCTTTCTCATGGAAAACAACCAAATATGGGCTGCAAGGGACGTAAATTAGCACAAAAATACACAATGTAAGAAAAGAGGTAAGAAGAATGAATGTAAACATGTTAGGACAATGAATAGTCACAAAACGATGCTTCTATTACTTCCAAGAATGATAGAATCATACAATGATAAGGAGGCTAATATCCACATACAAGAGCCAAACATAGAGGTATGTAACTCTAAATATAGAAAGTATGGAGTCCTTAGAAACATGCGTAAGGATCCAAAGTGTCCAACCCTTTACAATGATCCCTAACCTCATTCTTTATAGATTCAGAATAGAGGAAAGAAGGAGAGAGATAAGTGGGAAAAAAAACAATTCAAAGATCAACCACCATCGTTAATGTATCCTGTAAATCCGCCCCAAATCTATCATGTTTGCATAAATAACTTGTCACGTGCCTCAAAGGAGGAGAAATGGTGGATTGAATCAAATAAGATCTGGTGGTTACAAAAATCTTATTTTGCTTTAATGGTCTGATAGAAGTTTCTTCATTTCCTCCCCACCTAACTTCTCCAAAATTAAAGACTTATATCTCTAAGGAATAGATGAGGCTAAGATTTTTCTACCGATGCCATATTTTCTAGGTCTTGAGCCCTAAGTTGAAATATATACCCATTTGAAATTTAAATCATAGGTGCACAATATTTAAAGTGTTTTTTCTACCAAGTCCATGTGGTAGCCTCACACACCTTGGATATTTGGACCCTTCCTTTGCTCTTGAAATCATGTCGACTAACACGTGATGACTTAGTAGGATCTTTTATATTTTTCCTCGAGTCTCTTTTCTTGGTAGGGCCAAAATTCTAACCTTGGATACGTGGCGGCTTGGTGCTTTTTGGATACCCACTCCAGATTTTATCTTTAAAATAGTGCCACACTAACACTTGGCATTCTTCACCGGCTTGATTTTGATTTTAATATTCAACACTGAATCTATCCATTTTGGAATTGGGACACATGGAAGGCACACGATTCTTTAGGGACTTCCTTTAGACATTCCTTTAGACATTGTCTTGTTGATCCATGTGGAGGCCTCTGCTGGTTTTCTATACTTAGTCATTTTTTGGCCCACTTTTGCTTTTGGATTTGACCTCTATTAACAATTTGCTACATGGAAAGTTGGCGTAAGTTTGATTCTCTTCGTTGGGCTCCCATCTTAGAATTGCGTTGAGTGACACTTGGCACCTTCCATTGAGTCAAAGACTTTTCAATAGCTAGTGTAACTTTTGGGGCTCTAGACGTGTGGAATTTTGTCTTTCATTTGGGTCTACACCTTTGGATTTAAATTTTGGAGATGTGTAAATTTGAATAGAAATAAGGTAATTTCATGGAGTGTGGGAATGAGGGAGAAATTGAAGAAAGAGGTGAAGAGGGGTGTGCACTATGCACACAAGGGGAATGCCAGGGACTTAGCTAATTGGGAGGTAAGTTTGAGGAGGTGCGTGTAAGGAGTACACGATGAGATAGGAGACAAAGTGGCCACACGGGAGGAAGGCGCGTAAGGGAAAATGGAAGGAGATAGAAGAATACGAAGGGGAGAAGAATTAGTATGCAAGTTATCCAAATTGATAAGAGAGATATCTCGATAATGATTTTGGTGACTTTCGGGGCCATCTATATGCTAGATGAAAGAGATCGATATCCTTAAAAGTCCATTGTGTATGGAGTCGACTTGTTTAATCATGAAAATTACCTTGTAATTACTTTGATAATTATTTTTGTACTTTGTTCTAAATCTCACAATTGCCAAGAGAAGCTTTGCATTCTGGAAGTAACAAAAGAGCGTGCACAAGAAGCACTTGAGGGAAAATAACTATGTAAAAATAAACAATGTCCATGGAGCACACTTGAAGGAATTGAAAATACCTAATATATACAACACGATGTAGCAAACCTAATGGAAGGGTTTGAGATAGATCCCATTTACTATGATTTGTAGAGCACTTCCATCTAGATGAGTTAACTCGAAAGAGTTAGCTTATTTACAGAACTTGATGATGTATGGGCCACTCCAAAGTGCATCAAACTTTGAGTGGTTCCTGTTTTAGCTTTATCAAGCATCCCATTTTAGAACAAGGTCTCCAACTTTGAAAGCTTGAGGCCTAGCCTTTCTATCAAACCATTTATTTTTTGCTTGTTGATTTTGTTCTAGCTTCATCATGGTGGAGTTTTTGAGCTCTTCAAGATGAACTAGCTCTACCATCATGATTTCTTTCTGATTTGTGCCCTCAAATTCAAGTTGTTAGGCAAGTGCTAATGAAATTAGTTTTAGTGTCAAAGGAAGGGAAGCCCCTTTTCCATAGATAATCTTGTAAGGTGAAGTTCCTATTTCCTTTTTAACTTTGATTATATATGCCTAGAGTGTGCACGGAACTTTTGTATGCCACTTGTCTTTGGTTGGTGTTCATTATGCACTTCATTCTTCTGATTAGGTTCTTGTTTATTGATTCTACAAGACCATTGACACAGGGGTAATAGTTGGAAGAATTCTTTAGGTAAATGCCAAGACTTAGAGCCCAATCAGTCATTTTAGCACCAAGGAAGGCCTTTGCCTTATCGGAGATATTGGTTTTAGGAATGCCAAACCTTGTGTCTAAACCCTCGAAAAATTCAAGAATGACTACCTCGGTTGATTCCTTAAGCATGAAAACTTATTTCCATCCGGTGAAGTAATGTGTAGTTGTCAAGACCATTTATGTCCAACACTTGAAGGTGGATTGATCATTCCTATGAAGTCGAGACCCCATTGCGTAAAAGGCTGATTTGCTTGGATTGGTTGGAGGGGAAGCACTGTCAATATTTTATTTCTTGCAAAGAAATCACATTCTTTACTGATTTGTGACCCACCTATGTGTATCCACAAATAGGGTAGGCCAAAAGATACCTGCCATTATGATCTTCATTGCCATAGTTTTGGTAGAGAAGTGTCAACTAGAGTATCCATCATGAAATTCTGCTAATAAGTTTTTAGTTTGCACACCGTTGATACATCTTAACATCATGCCATCTAGATTTATTTTTAAGAGAATTCCATCAATCAAAACATAAGGAATAGATTGCAACCTCAGATGCCTTCTCTTTTCTTTGTTCCAACCAGGAGGGTATGCACCCTTGGAAAGGAATGTGATCATGTCCTTCATCTAGTTAGGTGTGTTAAGGTCTATATTCTATTCATGTACTACACGCGAGAAGTCTTCATCTAGAAATAATGAAGCCTCAAAGTTAACTCTGCGCATCCTCGAAATCTTCTTGTAGATTACACTACCTCTTACGAGTTTTGTGGCCTTAATATTCACATCATATTCCATGAGTTTTTTCACCCATCACACTCTCTTCTCACTGATTTCTACTCCCATGATGATGTCTCGACATATGAATGGGAGACTAACACCTTGATATGATTTGTGGTGAGCATGCTCTGAATTTCTTGAGCGCATGCATGATGTAAAATACCTACTTCTCCATGTAAATATATTTCAATTCATAATCCTTCACGTGCCTAGTGAAGAAGGCCACTAGTTGTTCCATCCCTTGTTCATTTTCCTATGTTAAGACAACAACAATGCTTGCATTAGCACCATAAGTATAAAGGATGAAATCCTTTGAATAAGCTAGATTAAGGAGTGTTAGTGCACAACCAATCTATTTCTTGATCTTGTTGAAGCTTTCTCTTCCTTCTACTTGTCCATCTAAAGGCTATGACCTTTTTGAGCATGAGGGTGATGGGATGAACCAGTCTTGCAAAGTTAGGGTTAAAATTCGTAACAAAGTTAATATTTCGAGGAAGGATTGTAAGGCCTTTTTTCGCACTTGCAAGGAAAGGGCTAGGACTTGAAACGCACTCAGGATCAATCACAATACCATCTTTTGAAACCACATGGTATAAGAGCTTTCCTGAGCCAGCGACAAATTACACTTCTTGGGGTTAAGAGATACCCCAAATTTTCTACATCTCTCAAAGACCTTTTCTAGGTGCGCCATGTGATCCACACTCTACTTTGAGAAGACAATTATATCATCAAGGTAAACCAAGATGAACTCATTGATGTAACCTTTGAAGGAAATATCCATGGCGCATTGAAATGTTGCGCCCACATTTGACATACCAAAGGGCATTTTTTGGTATGCATATGTTCCCCACTTGGTTGTAAATGTTGTTTTGAATTGATCCTCTTCCTTGACTAGGATCTGGTTGAAACTTGAATACCCATCTAGCATGGAGAACCTTTGTGCACCAGCCACAATCTATAGAATATGCTCTATTGAAGGCAAAGGATAATGATCCTTTAGAGATGCCTTATTCAAATATCTGAAATCAACACAAAGTCTGATTTCACCATTCTTCTTACATAATGGAACAAGATTTGCATCCTAGGTAGAGTATTTTATAGGAAATATAATTTTTACCTCAATGAGTTTTGATAGTTCCTTTCTCTTGAGGGGCTCTATCTTTGGATTGATTGCTGTTGTTTTTGTTTGATGGGATTTATGCTAGGATCAAGGTCAATGGAGTGTTAAGCAACACTTGGATCAAAAAATTTGAGGTCTTCATACTCCCATGAGAAAATGTCACTGTATTTTTGGTAGAGAGAGATGAAGGCATGTTTTCTTCATGCGCACAAGTCCTGTTGAGTAATAGCTCCTTTCCACATGCAATAGTAATGGGAGAGAAATCCTCTTGTGCAATGCGCATGTATCTTTCTTCACCCTTGAACTCATCATCAGGACTGAAAATTTTCTCTAAGGTGACCAACCCTTTAGGTAACTTATTTGTCTTCAGCTATATTACTTGGTCACCATAGTTATCATACAAGTTAGCTTGCATACTTGATGAAAATTCAACTTCATTCTAGATAAACTGGATGATCTACATGTCACTTTGTTGAACACTTGCCTAGCTAGTGTTATTATTTGGAATGGATGGTCGATTACCATCTTAATGTGTTGAGTGTTTCCTTTGACAAAGTTCTCGAAAGGGAGAAAAATGTGAACCAAGCGCGGCCATTTGGTCAACTTCTTTGTTCATTCGGGTGGGATTACCTATAGATTATTGACATCAAATCTCTCAAGTAGGTCCTAAGATCTATATTTATAAGCTTTAAGAATATTATTATTTTTCCGGAATTTGTTGGAGACCTAGTGGATGACGAATTATGTGTCCCCAAAATCTGCAAGCACTTTAATTTTCTTCTTTTCAACAATAAGCAAGACATGCATTAGCACTTCATATTCTGCCACATTGTTAGAACATGCAAACTGCAGCCTATGTGCAAAGAATAATTTCTCATCCCTAGGGGAAATGAGAACCACTCTTGCTCCTACGTCGTTTCTGCTTCTGGATCCATCAAAGTATAACTTCCATAGACCAGTTTGAACTTTTTCTCCTATGAGCATGTGCGGAAGCATAGCGTCTTCTTTTAGAATGCAATAAGTACCAAGCCTAATTTCATAGGCTTCCATTTCTTTAGCATAGGGATCAAATTTGTGATGCCTCTCTACCCATTCATCAAGTACTAGGTCTAGAAAAGAGGGTGGAAGAGATTGCTCTTTAGGAACTAAAACTTGTTCTTCTTGAATAAGACAATTGGCTTGGAGAGGGGATGGGACATGTGGATCTACATGATAAGAAAATATAGGCTCGGATTTTACGGTAAACCGGGTACCATACCTTGTCTTGAGTAACATATGAGACCAATGAGAAGACAAGTAACCACACACTTTAACAATAAATTCTCTTGATAGACATAGGGCAAACAAAGGAGGGAGGTCAATAATTGACACTTTTTGAGTAGTTATGAGGCTTGAACATGCATGGAGGGTTAAATCAAGATCCTTGATGACTCCTAATGTGGTTATAATTGAGCCATCAAGTTGTAGGACTCCTTTAGCCAAAGGGCTATATTTTAGACCTAAGACATCAGTTGTCTTCTTAGGCATAATAGAAGTACTAGCGCTAAGTCAATCAAGTAGTTATGCACTAGGAGTTTTCCTATAATCAAGGACATATAAAAGGGTGGGGTTTTAGCAATTTTACTTACTTGTTTCTTCTCTTCTTGATATAGTTTGTGAAGCATGTGGATTCTGCATAACCTGGGTTTGTAACACCCTCGACAACTGTTATATTCCTCTTTTGCATTTCAAGTGTTGACATGTGATTTTCTTGATAAAGATGTGTTCTTTTGACTATTGAAGATCATGCTTGATATGGATAAATCATTTTTGTTCTTAAAAATCATTAGACTAAAATAGTATGGCTTTCAAGAATTCATTTTCACTTTGGAAAGGTAAGCTGCAATTTGGCTTTAAGAGTTGTAGACTTATTCCTATTTCTGACTCATCCTTGGATCAATTTCAGTGATCCAAAGAATGTTTTAAATCTTCTTCATAGACTGAATGGTAAATTGACATTCAGTAGTTTGAGGGACATAGCAGATTGAACTTTGTATGTTACAAATTCTTTGGTCTTATGTGAACGTGTTTTCGTTCAGTTGTATGTTTGTGCTTGGGTATTTGGGAATTGATCTTGGTAGGACGTAATGGATGTAAACAAAATTCAATTTATTTTATGAAAAATGAGGAATTCGAAGTCCAAAAAAAAACCAAAAGATTATCCTAATACTATCCTAAGCTAGGTAAGAACACCTATGTTTTAGCTACGTCTACTTATTTGGATTTCATTCTAATCTAAGCCTCTTATTCTATTTTGTTGGGTTGGTGTCCTAACCTAAGCTTTGTGTGAAATGAATATGGGAGAGATTACTAAAGGAATGCTAGGCTATTTTAACTAATACCTAATACTAAATGGTTATGAGTTTAATCTAACCTAAGGTGGGAATTACTATTGTTAATGTTTTAAGACGTAAGGTGGTTATTGCTAGACTAACCTAAGTTTTATGGGATCCATCCTAAACTATTGAAAGGGAACCTAAGGGTCGCATGTCTCTAAGGTGACGGTTCCAATGGAATTTAAGTGAGTTGATAGGGTTTAATGGATGGTGGTACTACCATTTTTGCAGGGGCTAGTTGAATTTAGTAGACGCATATGTGGAAGCTCCACTAAAGATGGAATTGCATGTTTGGATGGAATTGTCATTCGCCAATTTTAGGAGGCAGTGGAAAGGAAAGATAAGAAGGAAATTTTGAATTAATGGCATTAATGGACCTTGGTTTTTGTGTGCAAACCATCTTGGAAACTTGGAAGGTGGGTTTGTGGGAGGTTGTTTGATTTTGCATGCATTACAAATTTGGCTCTACATAGAGCTATCTAGATTCTTTGAACCAGAAATTCCACCTTCAATTCAAAGATATTTTTGTTTATATGGTCTATTTTTATTGAAGGAAAGTATATGAGGCATAGGAAGAAAATATGTTTGATTGTTGATCTTTTGTGGAGGAGAAAAAGAGTTGGAAGCTTAGCTGGAAGTATCCTTCGATTTGGCAGAAGCACTATCAGGCATGATAGGCTCTACCCATTAAGATTTCATGCTTTCTTCTAAATGATTCATTAGAATAACTCTACTCTTATGCTTATTAATATTTGCATGATTTTTCTGGTTGATTACTTGCATGCTTTTATGAATCTCTGTGATTTTTGGATATGAATCCATGGCATAAATAATGTTGTTTGGAAAATTTCTCTCTGTGCAAGTTCAATGATAGCATGCATGTGAAGATTGTATGCAAAACTTGTTATTGTAGCTTTATTTTAATTTGGAACTTGTATTCGAGGTTTTTGTGTTTTGAACTAGCCTTCGTTGCAATATAGGTTTTGAACTTTAAGGGAATCTTGAGTTCTGTTTGATCTTGAATTAGGGCTTCATGTTTTGATTTAAACTTGTGTTGGAGCTTCGTGTTGTTCTGAACTAGTGTTTGGAAACTTATGCAATGTTGAACTATAACTTGAAGTTTGTATTTGGCTATTTTATTACTTTGTAAAGTTCTAAAATTTTTGTGAAGCTCATGTTCGAAACTCTACTCATATTTGGTACTTGAGTGTTAAGAAATTTTAATTGGATTGATGAATTTGATTCTTTTTGGTATTTTGTGTTGGTTTTTACTTGTGTTAAAAGTTTAAAGCTTATAATTATTTTATTGTGCAACTTACTCACAAGAAAATTGGGTGATAGTTTAAATGAGTTGTTAGCTAATCCCTTGAGATATTGAATTAGGAACATCTTTTTAAATTGAATGTGATATTTCTATTTTTAAGACTATATCGTCTTCTCTGAGATGGTAATGGCGTAAAATTTGGGGGTATTATTTTCCCCTCTATTTGAGGAAACCCACATTCTAGGTTGACTATTTTGTTTGAAACTAAGTCTCCTCTGTCGTAATTTTGAGGTTGTGAAAGTCTTGTTTTGGATTTCTATTTTAGTTGCATTGGAGGTAAGAATGGGACATCTTCTGACATAAACATTTTTGGTTTCTTTCTCTCTCTTTAGATCCTTTAAAATAAGTTTTGGGTCTCATTGGATGGATGAGTTATTACCCTTATACATTGAACTTATAAGGGAAGGATTATTTCTCCATTTGGTTGTTTTGTGTATAGTTATTTTGATTCAAGAACTTCTTACTCTTCGTATTGAGTTGTTAAAGCATTATGAGACTTTAGTCCTTGAATTCATGGATAATTATGAAATGGATAGCTTATTGTTTTATTATTCTATCCTCATTGGATATAGTGAATGATTTCTTGGGTTTATTTTATAGATAAAGGAAATATATATTCTCTTGGGATAGTATACTATTGTTTTTGGGACTGTAATATGTTTTTCATTATGATTTGAATTGAAATAGGAAATTCATTTGTTAATTTTAATGAAATGATTAATTATTTGGACCTTTCCTAATAGAGATCCCTTTTCTCTATCATTTGGATAAGTTCATTTATTAAACTCCTCTACACTCGATTCTCTTATGAGATGGTGATTTCTTTATGGTTTGTTGGTCTACTTTGTTTGAATCATTTGTTATAATGATGTAGAAATATAGTATCTAAGATGGTTCTACTGATAAGTGGATGCATACTTGTTTGATTGATAGTTGTTGACTAAGCCTTTCTTTATTTGGATGGATAGGAGTAGGTTTTGTCTCTTGTAATATCTTTTTGGGTGAACTCGAAGTAGAGATTAACTCTTGTAAGAGTCTACTTAGATTTGCGAACATTGATTTTAGATATTTGAATGCTAACTTATAACACATAGAAGTAGATTTATATTTGCAGTTAGACTATTTGATTCTCTTTACCTTCTTGGATTGATATGGAATTCTATTTAGATGTATATCTTAAATGTTGAATTTATAAGATTGTTATCCCTGAAAGGAAATAGTTAATTCATGTTATGAACCTGATCTATTTTTTAGATGTTTTGAGTTTGGGTATGGTACATAATGGTTCTTCTTATTCTTTGCTTAAGATTTAGATGAATCATCCTAAAATGAACCATGTTGTAAACACTTCTTTTGTCTTATAGAAAAGATAAATGTTGTATTCTATTAGGATAGAATTATGATATAATGGGATGGTAAGATCTATTATTTGTTTAAAGGTAATTGATAGGATCAATTAAACTTTAATTTTTAAAGGAAGATGTTGTGGATTATATTCTTCTCTTCTCTTAAAAGTGGATCTAGATTTATTATTGTACTTCTTTTCTGGTTGGTATCACTTATGCTTATTGTATGATATATTAATTATCTCATTAAAATAGAGTTCTTTTAATGAAAGAATTAGTGGAATGCACTTCATTTTAATGCTTAGTGTTTATCATTCTTAGTTCATTGAATTGACTGTTCTAGAAATTTTTGTAGATGGACATTGTATGTGATAAAAGAAGGCAAAAAATTATATGATGCATTGGCTGGTATAAGTCGATCTTTGTTAAGAATTCTGATTCATTCTTTAGTTGTATTGAAAAAGAAAAGTTGTATACTTTTTAGAATGAAGGTTGTTGTTATGTAGTACACCTAAAGTGCATAGTCTTGTAAATATATAAGTTTATAATGAGGAATTGCGAGTTGATATTTACTTGCATTGGTTGTGTAAATTATCTCATACTTTTATAAAGGAGATGGAAGTTCTATCTTGTTGATATTCTTCGTATTATTTATATGTTTATCTGGTTATCCTTTGATAAGATGGATAAAGGGAGTTAGTTCAATTTCCCCTATAAGATGCAGCTTGTAAAGTTGCATAAGATGATGTTTATTATCTAAACAATTTAACATAGTAATGTGATGTGTAATGAACATGCAAGTATGAACTATATAATTGTGAAGGATAAACCTGACACTTAATCATTTAGAGGAAGACTCTTCCTCTCTTAAATGAATGTAAACCAAAAAGGATTGGAGATATGATTGTAAATCATAGGACTTCATTTTGTATGAAGTCTACTTTAGTTGGACCTATGTGGTTGCTACACCTTCTTGAATGGTTAAGTTACATTTAATGGAACTTATGATGTTGCTTGACTTGTCCTTTGGATATATATTCATTAAGCCAAGTAAAATAAACATTAAAAGCAATCATGAGTTAAGGAAGTTATTTAATGACTAAATGAATCAAATTTAGAAAAGAACTTATGGAGTGTTGGATTAGGGTTTAGTAGGGTTGTTGTAATCGGTGTAATAATCCAAATTAATAATTTATTAATAACCTCCTTGGGGTATGTACATCTTGATGAGGTAATTTTTGTAGGATGTTGGCACACGCCAACTGCAGGATTATACCTTCGAGAAGACAAGGGTCTTCTCGAGGATACCGCCTGTAGTTGACATGTGGTAACACCCTTCTGCATTGATCATCTAGATCTACACACAAATAAGGACTTGAACTTAGTTTATCTCTAGGTCAAGTTAGTGGCATGTTTAGGATAGGCAATAGCTTTTAATGGCTCAGGGTACCTTGGCACATCGGTTGACTTAGGTCAACCAAGTATGCCCATATACCCTAAGACATTGTGAGCATCTTCCTATAATAAATTATGTTTCTAACTAGAGCTAGGGTTAAACCTTGGACAAGTGGACTGATGGTAGTTAGTAAAGACCATTCTAGATAATAGAGGAGTGAGGTGAAGGACGTATTCTACGAAATGACGAGTATGTCGTCTAGGAATAGTGACATAAATAGTATGTTGAAAATATTTGGCCAAAGTATCACAAGCTATTAGTTGTGTTGTCATATGTCACCTAGTTTAAAGCAACGTGATGTCAGATGAATATTGGTAACAAATATTTAGATAGGTTCTTTAAACATATCACTTAGTACCTGGAATAGGGTAGGAAAACCAAGTATGTGATAAGTATCCAATACTTAAATTTAACATAAATAGATCGGTAGATCACTAAGTTATGAAATGAATAGATCGGTGG
Organism: Taxus wallichiana var. yunnanensis; assembly: GCA_018340775.1. Lineage (NCBI taxonomy): Eukaryota > Viridiplantae > Streptophyta > Pinopsida > Cupressales > Taxaceae > Taxus > Taxus wallichiana. The sequence goes on from CM031236.1 coordinate 387,013,666, forward strand.
ATCACCGAGTCATTTACAAATGTATATGGTTATCTATTATGAGATTGATTGGCATGAAATGTGTGTTCTAAATGATGTTTTATTTAGAACATAGAACATTATGTAAAATAAAAATAAAAATTTCTTTTTCTAAAGTCTTAAAATGGGAATGTTACATCTTCTAATAGAGTGAAGGTTGTAGCTCTTGGACCTACTCTGTCCATAATATGATAAAACTTAAATTTTCTTGTAAGAGAAAATGGTTAGCATAAGAGGAAATTTTGGAAATAATCCTCTACCTAAGGAAGGAGTAGTAACTTCCCGAGAAACTCAATGAGATCCTTGTTTCCCTTTTGTACACAAGAGATATTTTAGATGTACTTGAACAAAAAGTAATGGGAATGAGGAGGAAGAAGATGTTGATAACAATAATCAGCCACCTCATGGGGACAACGCCAATGTAGGTGTTGATAATAACAATGTGAACATACCTATTCAGCCTAAGAACAAAAAGGCTAGGATGGCAGCTGAACTCACTAATGATATAAAAAGGATAATTTCACCCAAGTTTGATGGCACTACATTAGGAGATGGGGCTCAGAATTGGATCAGCAAAATGGATAAATACTTTATAATAAGGAATTTCTCGGAAGAAACAAAGTCGATATGGGGAGAATAATAGCTTTCCCATGAGGCATCTTCATGGTAGGCTAGCCTAAGGTTGAGTTAAATATTGATGAAACTAATATCACATGAGATCAATTTAAAGGATACTTTAGGCAACAATGGCTACCGAAACTTTACTATGATCAGAAAATGACTGAATTCAGAACCTAGCTCAAGGAAAGCTAACTATAACTGAGTATTAGGAGCGGTTTATAAAACTCCTTAAGTATGTACCTCAGTACCAAACTGATGAGAAGTTCAGGATACATAAATTCATCATGGGATTGAATCCCATTATAGGAGGAGAGGTGGATGTTCACAACCTAACCACTATGGAAGGGGTTGTAGAAAAGGCCATAAGGCAGGAATAAAAATTAAAGGCAATTTCTGCTCATAAGGAGGAAGTAAGGAAGAAAATTCCAAACTCCTCTTCATCATCTCTTGCACCTAAGAAAGGACCATGGAAGAAGTTTGGTAATAAATTTTTTTTTCAATTTGATAATAATAATAAAAGCAACAAATAAGTCTGTCTGGAAATGCACGAAACACCTTTATCAAGACTAATAATAACAGACAGAAGTCCTATAGAGGTCAGAATGATAACTTTAAGGCTGGAAATAATTTTGAGCCTAAAAAGGCACCTGTAGGAGGCTATTATAACTGTGAAGAAGATCATTACACAAATCAAATCCCTTTGAAAAAGGATGATCGTAATCAACAACACAAGATACATGTTGTAGTAGCTAATAAACAGGTTCAAAAACATGCCACGCCCATAGAAGTTTTGGGTAAGTTATTTGGTTGACCTATAACTATTATTTTTTATACTGTAGCTAGTGAATTCTTTATTTCTAGTAAATTAACATCAAAACTAAAAATAAAAGCTGGAAACATGGATAAAACATAGACTGTACATTATGGAAACAATGTTGTTCATACAGTTAGTATGTGTCTTTTTGGAGTAGTCCTTGATTTACCTAAATTTTCCACTAAAGTTTATCTTTATGTTGCACCTTTGGGGTCTTATGATGTAATCATAGGTGTTAATTGGTTAGTAGAACATAAGGCTAAAGTGGACTATTTTGAAAAACACATTAGTTGTTTAGATGACCTGTAGAAAATAGTAGAGATTCAGGGTGTGAAATGTGAGATTTCTGTTAGAAAATTGTCAACTATGCAACTTAAAAAGGCCAAAAATAAAGGTTGTACCTTATATGCAGTGAAAATTATAGAAACAACTAAAGAAAACAACAATGTCATGGAACGATATTCGTTGTTATGAGACTTTAGTGATGTATTTTTGGAAGAATTGCTAGGTCTTCCACCCAAAAGGGAGTTTGATTTCACAATAGAGATCAAGCCTAGAACCGAACCGATTTCTAAAGCACCATACCGAATGACTACTACAGAATTAGTAGAGCTTAAGGCTCAGTTGCAAGAAATTTTGTCTAAAGGTTTGATTAGACCAAGTGTTTCACCTTGGGGAGCACCTATAATTTTTGTGAAAAATAAGGATGGAACACTTAGATTGTGCATTTATTACAAAATCTTAAACAAGGCAAAAATCAAGAATAGATACCCACTCCTTAGGATTGATGATTTATTTAATCATATGCATGGAGCATTGGTATACTCAAGATAGATCTTTGATCCTGGATATCACCAATTGCAAATTAAGGATAAGGATATTCATAAAACAACTTTCAGAACAAGGTATGGACATTATGAGTTTACGGTTTTACCTTTTGGATTAACTAATGCACACTGCAGACATTTATGAATTTAATGAATAATATCTTTCAAGAATACTTAGAAAAAAAATTTCTTGTATTCTCGGTGAAAATTTTAGAAACAACTAAAGAAAACAACAATGTCATGAATGATATCCGTTGTTACGAGACTTTAGTGAGCGTATTTTTGGAAGAATTTCTAGGTCTTCCAACCAAAAGGGAGTTTGATTTCACAATAGAGATCAAGCCTAGAACTGAACCGATTTCTAAATCATCGTACCAAATGACTACTACAGAATTAGTAAAGCTTAAGGCTCATTTGCAAGAAATTTTTCTAAAGGTTTGATTATACCAAGTGTTTCACCTTGGGGAGCAACAATTTTGGTGAAAAATAAGGATGGAACACTTAGATTGGCATTGATTACAAAACTTAAACAAGGCAAAAATCAAGAATAGATACCCACTCCTTAGGATTGATGCTTTATTTAATCATATGCATGGAGCATTGGTATATTCCAAGATAGATCTTTGATTTGGATATCACCAATTGCAAATTAAGGATAAGGGTATTCATAAAACAACTTTTAGAACAAGGTATGGACATTATGAGTTTACGGTTTTATCTTTTGGATTAACTAATGCACCTACAACATTTATGAATTTAATGAATAATATCTTTCAAGAATACTTAGAATTTATTTTTTTTGTATTCTCGGTGAAAATTTTAGAAACAAGTTAAAAGAAAACAACAATGTCATAGAATGATATCCGTTTTTACGAGACTTTAGTGACATATTTTTGGAAGAATTTCTAGGTCTTCCACCAAAAAGGATTTTGATTTCACAATAGAGATCAAGCCTAGAACTGAACCGATTTTGAAATCATTGTACCAAATGACCACTACAGAATTAGTAAATCTTAAGGCTCAAATGCAAGAACTTTTGTATAAAGGTTTGATTATACCAAGTGTTTCACCTTGGGAGCACCTAAAATTTTGGTGAAAATAAGGATGGAACACTTAGATTGTGCATTGATTACAGAATCTTAAACAAGGCAAAAATCAAGAATAGATACCCACTCCTTAGGATTGATGCTTTATTTAATCATATGCATGGAGCATGGTATATTCCAAGATAGATCTTTGATCCGGATATCACCAATTGCAAATTAAGGATAAGGGTATTCATAAAACAACTTTTAGAACACGGTATGGACATTATGAGTTTACGGTTTTACCTTTTGGATTAACTAATGCACTTGCAACATTTATGAATTTAATGGATAATATCTTTCAAGAATACTTAGAAAAAAATTCTTGTATTCTTGGATGATATTCTCATATATTCAAAAAGTATTGAGGAACACCATGAGCATTTGAAGATAGTCTTGGGGATATTAACAAAGCAACAATCAAGAATAAATATCCACTTCCTAGGATTGATGATTTATTTGATTATATGTGTGGAGCATCGGTATATTCTAAGATAGATCCTTGATCTGGATATCATCAATTGCAAACTAAGGATGAAGACATTCATAAAACAACTTCGAAATGGCAAACAAGGTATGGACATTATCGGTTCACACTTTTACCTTTTGGATTAAAAATGCACCTGCAGTATTTATGATTTTAATGAATAATATCTTTGAAGAATACTTGGACAAATTTTTCCTTGTATTCTTGGACAACATTCTCATATATTCTAAAAGTTTAGAGGAACACCATGAGAATTTGTAGATAGTTTTGGAAATATTAAGAAAGAGATGGTTATTTGGTAAGCTATCTAAATGTTCCTTCTATGAAAATAAGTACACTATTTGGGACATGTAATAAGTAAGAATGGAATTGTTATAGATCCTTCAAAAATTGTAGCTATAATAGTGCCCTACAAAGGAATGTACATGAAGTTAGAAGCTTCATGGGACTTGTTTAGCTACTTATAGAAAATTTGTAAAAGATTTATCTAAGGTGGCTGCATAGTAAATTCTTTATAGAAGAAGGATAAAAAGTTTGTTTGGAATGAGAAGTGTGAAATTGCATTCAAAACTTTGAAGGAACGATTAACTTCAACACCTATTCTAGCAAAGTACCGGTTCCTAATGGTGATTTTATGGTGGTAGCGATGCATTTGGTGAAGGTATAAGAGGTATTTTGTCACAAAATAATCATGTCATAGATTACGAAAGTAGAAAACTAAAGTTACGTGAGTTGAATTATTCTCCACATGATTTAGAGCTTGCTTCCATTGTTCATACACTGCAAGTTTGGAGGCATTACCTACTTGGTAAACCTATTGAATTAAAAAATGATCATCTTGGACTGAAGTATATCTTTAATCAGACAAATCTTAATGCAAGACAATGAAGGTGGTTAGAGTTTTTTGTCTCAATATGATTTTGACATCAGTTATATAAAGGGTAAAGAAAATAGAGTGGCTGACGCTCTAATTCATAGGAAGCACATTTCTGCTCTTATAACATTGAGAACTCAATTTAAGGATGAAGTAAAAAGTGTTATGGAATCTAATTCTTACTTTCAGCAAGTAAAGACAACGCTTGCTGCAGATCCGAATGATTTGAGGTATAAAGGTTTTCACTTTGATAACGAAGGAATCTTATGATTTGAAAACAAAGTATATGTACCTTTCTAAATGATTTGAGAAAGAAATTATTAGCAGAATTTCACAATTCACCTTTTTCTGGACACCCTGGTATTACAAAGATGCTTGCTGATATAAAACAACAATATTTTTGGAAGGGAATGAAAAAGGATGTTATAGATTTTGTGACACATTGCCTTGAATTTCAACGTGTTAAAGTGGAACATATGCACCCAACTGGTTTATTTTATCCTCATAGTATACCACAGTACAAATGGTAAGTGATAAGCATGGAATTTGTTCAAGGGCTACCTATGTCAAGAAACAAACATGATGTTATTTTAGTAGTTGTGGATAAACTAACAAAGGTAGCACATTTTATTGCGGGTAATCTGAAGGATGATTCTCCTGTGTTAGCTAAAATATTTGTACACAAAATTTTCAGATTACATGGAGTACCTGAATTAATCATATCCGATAGAGATCCTAGAATGATGTCAAGGTTTTGGAAAACACTTAATGCAACTCTAGGAACTAAGTTGAACTTCAGTTCTGTGTATCATCAAAAACGGATGGACAAACTGAAAGAGTTAATCAAGTTTTGGAGGATATGTTACAAATGTATTGTATGGACCAAAAGTATAAGTGGGAAGATTACCTTCCACTAGTTGAGTTTACATATAATAACACATATCATGCCTCTCTTAAGATGGCACCTTTCAAAGCATTATATGGAAGAAAATGTAGAACCTTGACTAGTTGAGACAATATTGAGGATAGAGAGGTAATTGGACCTAAAATTATTACTGAAATGGAACAACAAGTTAAAATGATTTGTGAACACTTGAAAGAAGTAGTAGATAGGTAAAAGAGTTATTCTGATTTAAAGTGGGTAGACAAGAAATTTGAAACTAGTGAGAAAGTCTTTCTTCGGGTTAAACCGAAAAAGATCTCTGTAACTTTTGGCAAGGCTGCCAAGTTATCACCACGTTATGTAGGACCTTTTGAGATAGTTGAAGTGATCAACCCTGTAGCTTATCATTTAGCATTATCTCCTACTTTGTCACAAATGCATGATGTTTTCCATATTTTTGTGCTTAAGAAATACATTTCAGATTTATCACATGTGTTAAATTAGAATTCCTTGTAGGTCTAAGACCCAGGAATAATCATGGTTAAACCCATATGAGTGTTGGAAACTCGTCAGTTGCATTTAAGAAATCATGAAATAAGTCAATGTAAGGTCCAGTGGGACCAATTTAATGAAGAAAGTGTAACTTGGGAAAACCTTGAGGATATGAAAACTACGTTTTTCCATATCTATTTGAATAGAATTGATTCTGTTGACTGATAAAAATTGTGATTTTATCTCTATATTACAATAAGTATGCCAGTTTTGGGAAGATATTTATTTGTTTTGAATAAACAACTATGTAATGCTGATTTCTGGAACTTTAAAATTCTTATATGTTTTTGACATATGATAAGAAAAGTGAATAAGTTGATTGTCCTAGATGCAAACTGTGAAAGTGAGGTAATCATCGGGACGATGATTCTTTTTAGGAGGGAAGCATGTAACACCCTTGACAACTCTTAAATCCACTTTTGCATTTCAAGTGGTCATGTTATTTTCTTGATAAAGATGTGTTCTTTTGACTATTGAAGATCATGCTTGATATGGATAAATCATTTTTGTTCTTAAAAATCATTAGACTAAAATAGTATGGCTTTCAAGAATTCATTTTCACTTTGGAAAGGTAAGTTACAATCTGGCTTTAAGAGTTGTAGACTTATTCCTATTTCTAACTCATCCTTGGATCAATTTCAGTGATCCAAGGAATGTTTTAAATCTTCTTCATAGACTGAATGGTAAATTGACATTCAGTAGTTTGAGGGACATAGCATGACTGAACTTTGTATGTTACAAATTCTTTGGTCTTATGTGAACATGTTTTCATTTAGTTGTATGTTTGTGCTCGGGTCTTTGGGGATTGATCTTGGTAGGACATAATGACGTAAACAAAATTCAATTTATTTTATGACAAAGGAGGAATTCAGAGTCCAAAAAAACTAAAAGATTATCCTAATATTATCCTAAGCTAGGTAAGAACACCTATGTTCTAGCTACATCTACTTATTTGGATTTCATTCTAATCTAAGCCTCTTATTCTATTTTGTTGGGTTGGCATCCTAACCTAAGCTTTGTGCTAAATGAATATGGGAGAGATTACTAAAGTAATGCTAGGCTATTTTAACTAATACCTAATACTAAATGGTTATGAATTTAATCTAACCTAAGGTGGGAATTACTATTGGCAATGTTTTAAGACCTAAGGTGGTTATTGCTAGACTAACCTAAGTTTTATGGGATCCATCCTAAACTATTGAAAGGGAACCTAAGGGTCACATGTCTCTAAGGTGACGGTTCTAATGACATTTAAGTGAGTTGATAGGGTTTAATGGATGGTGGTACTGCCAGTTTTGGTAGGGGCTAGTTGACTTTAGTGGAGGCATATGTGGAAGCTCCACTAAAGATGGAATTGCATGTTTGGATGGAATTGGCATTCACCAGTTTTAGGAGGTGGTGGCAAGGAAAGATAAGTGGGAAATTTGGAATTAATGGCATTGATGGACCTCGGTTTTTGTGTGCAAACCATCTTGGAAACTTGGAAGGTGGGTTTGTGGGAGGTTGTTTGGTTTTGCATGCATTGCAGATTTTTCTCTACATGGAGCTATCTAGTTCTTCAAACCAGTAGTTCGACCTTCACTTCAAAGCTATTTTTGGTTTCTATGGTCTATTTTTGATCGAAGGAAAGTATATGAGGCATAGGAAGAAAATATGTTTGATTTTTGATCTTTCATGGAGGAGAAAAAGAGTTGGAATCTCAGCTGGAAGTCTCCTTCGATTTGGCAGAAGAACTATCAGGCATGATAGGCTCTACCCATTAAGATTTCATGCTTTCTTCTAAATGATTCATTAGAATAACTCTACTCTTATGCTTATTAATATTTGCATGATTTTTTTGTTGATTACTTGCATGATTTTATGAATCTCTATGATTTTTGGATATGAATCCATGGAAAAAATAATGTTGTTTTGGAAACTTTCTCTCTGTGCAAGTTTAATGATAACATGCATGTGAAGCTTGTATGTAAAACTTGTTTCTGTAGCTCTATTTTTCATTTTGGAACTTTTATTTGAGGTTTTTGTGCTTTGAATTGGCCTTCGTTGTAATATAGGGTTCTGAACTTTAAGGGAATCTTGAGTTCTATTTGATCTTGAATTAGGGATTCGTGTTTTGATATAAACTTGTGTTGGAGCTTCGTGTTGTTCTGAACCGGTGTTTGGAAACTTATGCAACGTTGAACTGTTGCTTGAAGTTCATATTTGGCACTGTACTCATATTTTATTACTTGTGAAGTTTTGAACTTTTGTGTGAAGCTCGTGTTCGACACTGTACTCATATTTGGTACTTGAGTGTTAAGAACTTTTAATTGAATCAATGAATTTGATTCTGTTCTGGTATTTTTGTGTTGGGTTTTACTTGTATTAAAATTTTAAATCTTATAATTCTTTTATTGAGTAACTTACTCACAAGAAAACTAGGTGATAGTTTGAATGAGTTGTTTGGTAATCCCTTCAAGATATTGAACTAGGAATGTCTTATTTAATTGAATGTGATATTTCTTTTTTAATACTGTATCATCTTCTCTAAGATGGTAATGGTGTAAAATTTGGGGTATTCTTTTCCCCTCTGTTTGAGGAAACCTTTGTTCTAGGTTGACTTTTTTTTTTGAAACTAAGTCTCCTCTATCACAATTTTGAGGTTGTGAAAGTGTTGTTTCATATTTTTGTTTTGTTCCATTGGAGGTAAGAATGGGACATCTTCTGACTTAAACATTTTTGGGTTTCTTGCTCTCTATTTAGATCCCTTAAAATACATTTTGGGTCTCATTGGATGGATGTGTTATTACCCTTATACACTGAACTTATAAGGGAAGGATTATTTCTTCATTCGGTTGTTTTGTGTATAGTTCTTTTTGATTCATGAACTACTTACTCTTCATATTGAGTTGTTGAAGCATTAAGAGACTTCAGTCCTTGAGTTCATGGATAATTCTGAACTTGTTAGCTTATTGTTTTAGGATTCTATCCTTATTGGATACTGATGAATGAGTTCTTGGGTTTCTTTTAAAGATAAAGGAAATATATATTCTCTTGGGATTAGTATATTGTTTTTGGGACTGTAATATGTTTTTCATTCTAATTTGAATTGAAATAGGAAATTCATTTGTTAAGTTTAATGAAATGATTAATTATTTGGACCTTTCCTAATAGAGATTCATTTTCTCTGTTGTTTGGATAAGTTCATTTATTGAACTCCTCTACACTTGATTATCTTATGAGATGGTGATTTCTTTATGGTTTGTTGGTCTACTTTGTTTGAATCATTTGTTGTAATGATGTAGAAAGATAGTAGCTAAGTTGGTTCTATTGATAAGTGAATGCATACTTGTTTGATTGACTATTGTTGACTAAGCCTTGCTTTATTTGGATGGATAGGAGTAGGTTTTATCTCTTGTACTCTATCTTTTGGGTGAACTCAAGTAGAGATTAACTCCTGTATGGGACTACTTTGATTTGTGAACATTGGTTTCAGATCTTTGAATGATAACTTATAACATGCAGAAGTAGAATTAGATTTGTAGTTAGACTATTTGATTCTCTATACCTTCTTGGATTGATATGGAATTCTGTTTAGATATATATCTTAAATTTTGAATTTATAATATTGTTATCCTTGAAAGGAAACAGTTAATTCATGTTATGAACCTGATATTTTTTCAGATGTTTTGAGTTTTGGTATGGTACGTAATGGTTCTTCTTATTCTTTGCTTAAGATTTAGATGAATCATCCTAAAATGAACCATGATGTAAACACTTCTTTTGTCTTATAGAAAATATAAATGTTTTATTCTTTTAGGATATAATTATTATATAATGGGATAGTGAGATCTATTGTTTGTTTAAAGGTAATTGATAGGATCAATTTAATTTTTAAAGCTAGATGTTATGGATTATATTATGATATTCTCTTAAAGATGGATCTAGATTTATTATTGTACTTCTTTTCTAGTTGGTATCACTTATGCTTATTGCATGATATATTAATTTTCTCATTAAAGCATTGTTATTTTAATGAAACAATTAGTGGAATGCACTTTGTGATGCCCGTTAAAACAATCCACTTGAGAACCAAGAAACAACCTAGGGTTAGTTTGGAAAATTATGGAATAATTTTTTTATTAGAAGTGTCCACAACAAGGTTACAAGGAAACAATTGTCACTAAATGGTTCTAGAACAAGTTTAATCTACTAGAACATACTTTTATTTTATTAACAATAGCCAGAGGTCACATGGTCCAAATTACGGTGTTAGAAGTTTGATTAGGTTTGGGGTAAAATATCACCATACCCACTCTTCAACAAGCTCAAATTTTCAAATTGATTTTTCTCATACTTAGCTCATTCAAAATTTCCATAAATCATTCCGATTAGATAGGAAATTTTCTCACCTTTCCAATGATATAAATAAGTCCTCCTAACTCCTTGTAAAAACTCCATTTATGGACCGGCGGACCTTAGGGGTCAAATTTTCCCCAAGGGGACACATGTCGAGTGGGGAAGAAGACCCTTTGTCGGGTTGGCGAGGTCATGGGGTGGTGTTTGGAATTTTTCTTGCATGGGGAGAAAATTTCCATTTGTGCCCATGCCTCTCGTGTGACACCGAGGGACACGTGTCAAGATCTCGAGCTCACGTGGGGAAGGTTGGCAAATTTCACCAAAGGGAGGGAAAGAATCCAATTGGCACATGTGACACTCAACCAAATACAAAGAAAGAAAGAGGGAAGGGTGGGGTAGTGGAGGATTTTGGGAGATTTTTCCAAGGCAGAGATAAGGGGAAAAAGGCATGCATGGCTCCATGTGTCCGCAGAGGGGATAACACTTGCTTGAGGCGAGGCGGGAGTGCAGGGCCATGGGGATTTGAAACCAAATTTTCAAAGCAAAAATATTGCAAGGGGTCCACCCCCTCAACCAACACCCCATGCCTCCACATGGCAGTACCCAATGGATGCGGGATTATGAGCCGGTCGGGAAAGAGGTAAAAATTTCCTAAAAATTTTAAAAGGCCCCAAAGAAAAAAATAATGCCGTGCCTCCACCACTACCCCATGAGGACACGTGGCAGTCTCTAATTGGCTACGGGCGATGGAGGAAATTTTAAAAAATTTCCCCAAGATTTTTTTAAATAAATTTTTCTAAGGATTTTAACGGGAATTTTTTGAACCAAGGGCCCGCCAGGAAAATTTTCCCACCAAGGCAAGAAAACTTCAGAGGGCCATAAATTTTTCTAGAAATCTTGGTTTTGGGAAAATGAGGACTTTTCAGAAATATCTTGATGTCCTCTTTACAAAAGAATCATAAATTTTACATTTTGATAAATTTTCAGGGGTCGATTTTATGAAAATGGCCTATAGGTTTTTAAAAAGAAAAGCTGGTAATTTTTTTAACTTATAAATTTGATTCAATTTGATCTCCTCCTCTCAACATTCCAAAGAAAAATGGAAGATTATTCTAGCAAGGATTTAGGATATTCTCGGGAAGGTAAATTTTCTCAATTGATTCAAATTTAATCTTTTCCAAAAATTGACAAAAAAGGATTTGTGAAAGGGATTGAACTCAATTTTGCATTGTTTTAAATTTTTTTCCTAAGTGTTCTTTGTCAATTGGAGTTCCTTGATGATACAACATGCTAAATTTTAACATTTCCAAGTGAATTATAATGTGTAGGCCCGAATCTGTACATTTTAATTAAATTTATTTGCTAGTTTTAAATTTACACATACATCCATATCATAGAAAATTTGTTATCAAATTCATTATTCAAGTGTGGAAATAAATTTCTATTCTAGTCCAAGGCATTTAGTTTTTTTAAATCACACCATTCTAAATCAAAATTCAATCTTTGAATTCCATTTTACATACTTCCAAAGATACTGAGAATCGCATTATTTACTGTGCATTTCTTCTTTTCAAACAGAGATCTAAATATCTCTTTTTCCATACAATGAAAAATTTAATTCAATCCATGGTAGAATTAAGTATTTTCCTTCTTCAAGCAATCATTAAAACAAGAATCCAGTTTCTATCTTTCCCAAAATCATATATTTGAAAACAAGGAAAAATAATACAATTACATCTCACGTGTTTCTTCCTTTTTCCATTTTCCAAAACAGGTATTTCAAATCACAATTTGATATTCCAATTCAACACAACAATGCAAATGAGGTAAAGTCTTGCAATTATTTATTAATTAAAATAGAATACATCTTTACATTCATCCATACCTTTAATGCAATTAGTAGATTTCACTCTCTATGGGGAAGCTACTTATGCCTCCGTATGGGAATCGGGAATCCACCTATAACAAACCACCAAAATAATTCATCACACACATATCCCTATGCCCCCACATATTTCCTAATGCCCCCACAAAGTAAGAAATGCAAGTTATTTCTTTTCCATGGTGGATCCCAAACCCAAACTCCCTCCACAAAATTCTTATGCCAATGGCATTCCCTTATGCCGCCCACATGGATTCACCATAACATTATCCTACACCATCCCTAAGGTAGTCTACCCAACCAGCCAACAAATTACAAAAAGCACATACACAATTTATACACACACAAAAGAATTAACAACAAAAGGACGAGCTAGACTCCTACCTCTCCATAATAGCTTTAATTTCCAAACAAAATTTCTCAATGCCAAGAACATATTCCCAAACACAACAATGCCAAGTATGAATTTATCTCCAAATATCCTCCAAAACCACAAGAACTCCAAACAACAAAAATGCAACCCAAAGAAGTATGCAAAAATATTCAACAACCGAAAACAAGCAAAGAGTTTGAATTTTATAAAAGAGGGAAGAGAAGAGGATGATGTTGATCCATGTAGGATACCACATCACACATTCTCAACTCCATCATAAAAGAAAAATATCATTCTCCCAAGCACAATAAAGATGTGGGTGAAAATAGGACAAGTTACTTGCACACTCCAAACAACCCACACCCCAAGGACTGCAAATTAAATAAAAGTAAGAAGAGTGCAATTAAAAACTTACGACATGATAATAAAATGCATTAAAAAGGTCTAAAATAACACCTCCAACCATAGGCATGGTTGGTAAATTATATTAAGAGGTATGGGACAAGTTTTACTTGTCCCACAAGCCTCAAAAATAGCCCCCAAGGACAAATTCGAATTTCCAAGGATGTGGAGTGCTTCATACTCAAAAAATTGACTTACGAACTCTTACACAAACTTAAACATCCCTTGCCTATTTAATACAAAGAGCCAACAACTTCCATAATTACTTTTCCATATCCCAATTTGATTTATTTATCTTTTAACCATATGTTTTCTCACATTAATCTTCCACAATCTATTTAAATAAAAGAAAGGAACACATCACTAATAAAATACATACACATAATAATAAAAGGTATCCACATTAATAAAATACATAACCCCATGGTCACATATAAAGGTGATCCCCACATGGGAATCCCTAACAAAAAAACATACACACACAAAACATATTGCCATGGTGAGCTTGTTGAATTCACCTAGAATTCCATTATGGTTGGTCTCCAATACCCTAATGTTTTGTTGTGATATTTTAACCTACAAAATACAAATACCTCCTTCGGCCTCATGGCCATATCATAACATCCAACATGATATAAATATAATAACAAAATCATCTCGAATATGTGAATCATAACAACATCAAAGAAATTTAACACAATCACTTATAATTTATATCAACAACATCAAGGTAACAACTATATCATTTACATTTTAATCAATAACTATATCATCATCATATAATGTCTATTTTCTACATCTACTTACAATATCCAAAATCATATGCCGAACAACATTCACAATATATCCATGTCAAATAGTATATCATCATCCACATATGAGTTTCTCTAATAATCATCATGCATCATAACCAGATCAACATCACAATAATGCATGATCAAGTATCTAACATCATACTAAATCAAAATCATAGTGATTTCCATAACCTAATCACAATATCAAAATCAAGTATCAAGAGGTGTCAAAGGGAAGTGAGCACTACATCCCCCCCCCTTAGAATCGACTTCCTCCTAGAAGTCACTGGAAAAAATGTGGAAAATGAACTCATTAATAAGTTGTATCCTCCCATGTAGTTGCAGTCTCATCATATCTATCACATTGTACCCAAACCTGATCAACCTCTCTATCTCGAAGGCCAAGGGTCTTGTGATCTAGGATGTAAATAGGATGAACCATCACGCTTCGATCCCGCACCTATAATGATGTCCAATCTAGCACTAAAAATAAAACACATCATGTATGTGAGACAATCTCGGTGGCAATGCTAGATGATAGGCCGAAGGACGATACGCTTCAAGATCTCAAGAGGATTGACAAATCTAGGAGATAACTTATAACCTTTTCCATAACAGATAGGGATCTTGTGTGGCCTAACACAAAGGAACACCTTCATGCCCAAATCAAAACTAGGGTTGATCCTATGTTGATCTGCATACTTCTTCTACCTGTCTTGTGCCTCATGTAATCTCTACCTAATTAACACCACCTGTTTCTCCATGTCCTGGTAAAGAGTTGGTCCAAGAGATACTCTATCCTCTAACCTATCCTAACAAAGAGGTGTTTTACACTGTCTACCATACAAATCCTGAAAAGGAGCCATGCCTATGGAACTTTGAAAACTATTATTGTAGGAAAAATCCACTAAGTACAGGTACTCCTCCCATTTAAACTACTAATCCATCACATACATCCTGAGCATTTCCTCTAAAATCTAATTCACCCTCTTAGTTTGTCCATCTATCTCAGGGTGATATGTTGTGCTGAAGTTGATTCTCATCCCAAGGACATACTGCATGGTAGTCCAGAAATGGGAAGTGTATAAAGGATCATGGTCATAAATGATCTTTCGTAAAATCCTCGTGAAACCCGACAATATCATCCAAATATACCCGTGTCATTTCTCTAGATGTATAAGTGGTCTTCACTGAAGAAAAGTGAGTGAATTTTTTCAATTTATCAATTATGACCATAATGGCATCATGGTGATATCTCAACATGGGTAGCCTAACAATGAAATCCATGGAAATGGTGTTCCACTTCCATTACAAGTATAACATGAGGATAAATAAGGCATGCTAGATGATAATTCTTGTCCTTAACTCTCGGCACTCTAAAAATCATGACACAAACTAGGATATGTCTCGATAAAGTCCTCTCTAATGATATAGCTTTCATAAGGTGGCGTGCATTTTATTCACCCCGAGATGGGCTGAATAGGTTGCACGATGTGTCTCTACGAAGATATCCTCCTCAAGCCTTCATCTCTGGGAACATATATCTAGCCTCTCGTGCTTGAGAAGGCCATCTGTCTCTAAGGAAAACCATCAAACTTCCCTCGAGGGGTCTCTAAGAATCGATCTCTATTAAAACTATAACATAGAAGCTATGAAGAGGAAGCTACCGAAGAATCCCGATCTACAAATCTATGCTCCTTGAGGTGGACATAGGCACATGTATCCATATGCTAAGAGCATCTACTACCACATTAACCTTTCCCTTCACATGCTCTATCTCCATGTCATGATAAAAATCAACTCCATCTAATGTCATTGATGAGCATTGAGATTGGGCTACGTGAAGAGGTGGCGAAGACTCAAATGATCTGTCTTGAGTGTGAATCTCCTACCAAGAAGAAAGTTCCTCCATTGAACCAAGGTGTGCACAACTACCGCAAGCTCAAGACATGAGTCGGATAATTGAGCTCATAATCCTTGATTTTTTGAGACTCAAAACCACTACGCTGCCCTCCTACATCAACACACCTCCAATTCCTGCTAAGGAAGCATCCGTGTAAATGAAAAAATCACCTTGTGGATTCAAAGTACTACAAGAATAGGTGATATAGTGAGGCATTCCTTTAGTTTCTTGAAGGTATACTTACATCTACCTGATGAAACAAACTTCTTCCCTTTCCTCTGAATGGAAGTGATAGGGTGCGTAATCCAAGAGAAGTCGTGAACAAATATCTTATAGTATCCTACTAATCCCATAAAGCTATGCACCTCGGTCACTATAGTGGGTGCTGAATTATCCATAATGGATCTAATCTTGGAAGGATTGACTATGATACCTTCCCAGAAATATATGTCCCAAGTCGCACCTATGTCCGAAAGAATGCACACTTCTCCAAGTTCCCGTAAAGTTGTTGCTCCCAAAGACACTGAAGAACCTGGCAAAGGTGCCCCTCGTGCTCCTCACACGTACATGAGTATATCAAAATTTCATCAAGGAAGATGAGCACGAAGTGATCTAAGAAGGTCATTAATACCCCATTCATCAAACTCATGAACACTGGGGCATTAGTTAAACCAAAAGGCACCACTGTGAACTCATAGTGCCCATATCTCATGTGGAAGGTAGTCTTATGAATGTCCACCTCTGAAATCCTTAACTTATGGTAATCTAACTTAAGATCAATCTTAGAGAAAACTGTGGCTCCCTTCATCTGATCAAATAAGTCGTCGATAATAAATGAAGGGGATAATGATTCTCGATTGTTACATTATTTCTGGGTTAGCGTAATCAATACACAACCACAAGGATCCATCCTTCTTCTTCACAAATATCCTCGTGCACCCCAAGGGGATACACTAGGATGGATAAGGCCTTTCTCTAAAAGGCCCTCAAGTTATAACTTGACCTCACGAGCTCGGGTTGGTCATCCAATAAGGTGCTCATGATATAGGATCTGCTCCAGGAACTAGATCTATATGAAAATCAATATCATGTGGGGGTGGTAACCCTAGTAGCTCCCCTAGAAAGACATCTACAAAATCTCTCAAAATGGGATGATCATCTAGCAATGGTCCACTAGTCCCATCCTTTGACCCGTCACGAATCTGTAACAACATACATCTAACAACCCCGTCACACACACCGCTTAAGCTGCATAAAGAAAGATGGTGCAAATAAATGGGTCTCCTAACCCATGAAATCACCAACTCAACTCCCAAATCATCTACACAAGATATAGTCTTGTGGTAATAATCCATCATAGCCTTGTGTGTAGATAACCAATCCATACCCAAAATGACTCCATATGAGCCCAAAGGAAGGATACGAAGATCTAAGGTAGTGGTGAAAGGTCCCAAATCCACTACACACTCCTTAACTAAGGAGTCTATAGAGATATTAGCTCTAGAAGCCATCTCAACATCCCAATTAAGACCCTACCTAATCGCATCCAACGTGCATCACTCTACTAATGATGGTGTAATGAAATAATTAGAAGAACCAGAATCAAACAATATAGAGGTAGGAATACCACCAATGCTACATGTGGTCTCAATGACTATGCTCTAGTGCTCGGCCTGGCAGTTCTCAACCACTACATAAATCATGTGGCTACATCCCATGTTGTCAATAGTTAGCTATGAGATCTATGTCTTACCCTTGTTGTTAGGGTTTTGTGGGAAGTCTCTCCAACCCAAAACAAGCAAAGAGTTTGAATTTTATAGAAGACGGAAGAGAAGAGGATGATGTGGATCCATGCAAGATGCCACATCACACATCCTCAACTAGAGCACAAAATAAAAATCTCATTCTCCCAAGCACAATAAAGAGGTGGGTGAAAATATGACAAGTTACTTGCACACTCCAAACAGCCCAAACTCTAAAGGACTGCAAATTAAATAAAAATAAGAAGAGTGTAATAAAAAATTTGCAAGATGATTAATAAAGTGCATTAAAAATGTCTAAAACTACCCCTCCAACCATAGGTATGGTTGGTAAATTAATTTAAGAGGTATCAGACAAGTTTTACTTGTCCCATAAGCCTCCAAAAATAACCCCTAAGGAAAAATTCGAATTACCAAGGAGCTGGATTGTTTCATACTCCAAAATCTTACTTACACAACTCTTACACAAAATTACACATCCCTTGCCTATTTAATATAAAGAGAGAACAAATTCCATAATTACTTTCCCATATCCCAATTTGATTTATTTACCTTTTAACCATATGTTTTCTCACATTAATCTTCCACAATCTATTTAAATAAAAATTAACAAATCACTAATAAAATACATACAAACAATAATAAAAAGATATCCACGTTAATAAAATACACAACCCCACGGTCACATATAAAGGTGATCCCCTATGGGAATCCCTAACAAAACAACACACACACACACACATAAAACACGTTTCCATGGTGACCTTATTGAATTCACCTAGAATTCCATTATGGTTGGACTCCAATCCCCGATAATTTGTTGTGATATTTTGACCTGCAAAATACAAATACCTCCTTAGGCCTCGAGGCCATATCAGAACATCCAAAATGATATAAATATAATCACAAAATCATCTAAATATGTGAATCACAACAACATCAAAGCAATTTAACAAAATCACTTACAATTTATATCAACAACATCAAGGTAACAACTATATCATCATCATATAATGTCTATTTCTAAATCTACTCACAATATCCAAAATCACATGCCCGAACAACATTCACAATATATCCATGTCAAATAGTATATCATCATCCACATATGAGTGTCTTTAATAATCATCATGCATCATAACCAAATAAACATTACAATAATCCATGATCAAATATCTAACATCATACTAAATCAAAATCATAATAATGTCCATAACGTAATCACAAAGTATAAAAAAGGTGTCAAAGGAGGCTGGGCACTACACACTTTGTTTTAATGCTTAGTGCTTATCATGCTCAGTTTATTAAACTAAGCCATGCTAGAAATTTTTTCAGATGGACATTGTAAGTGATAAAACAAGGCAAAAATTATATGATGTATTGCACTGATATAAGTCGATTCTTTGTAAAGAATTCTAATTCATTCTTTAGTTGTATGGAAAAATAAAAGTTGTATACATCGTTTACAATGAAAGATGTTTTTATACAAAGTATGCCTAAAGTGCATAGTTTTTAAATATATAAGTTTAGAATGAGGAATTGCAAGTTGAGATTTACTTGCATTGGTTGTGTAAATTATCTCATACTTTTATAAAGGAGATGAAAGTTCTATCTTATTGATATTCTTTTTATTATTTATATGTTTATCTGGTTATCCTTTGATAATATGGATATAGGAAGTTAGTTCAAATTTCCCTCTAAGATACAGCTTGTAAATTTGTAAGGATGATGTTTATTATCTAAACAATTTAACATATTAATGTGATGTGTAATGAACATGCGATATGGACTATAGAATTGTTAACGATAAACTCTAACATTTAATCATTTAGAGGAAGACTCTTCCTTTCTTAAATAAATTTAAACCAAAAAGAATTTGAGATATGATTGTAAATCATAGGACTTCATTTTATATGAAGTCTACTTTAGTTGGACCTATGTGGTTACTACACCTTCTTGAATGCCTGAGTTACAGTAAATGGAACTTATGATGTTGCTGACCTACCCTTTGGATATATGTTCGCTAAGCCAAGTAAAATGAACATTAAAATTAATCATGAGTTAAGGAAGTTATTTAATTACTAAATGAATCAATTTAGAAAAGAACTTATGGAGTGCTTTGGATTAGGGTTTAGAAAGGTTGTTGTAAGTCAGTGTAATAATCCAAATTAATAATTTATTAATAAACCTCCTCGAGGTATGTACATCTTGATGAGATAGTTTTATAGGATGTTAGCACATACCAACTATAGAAAGTACCTTCGAGAAGACATGGGTCTTCTCGAGGATACCGCGTTATATTTTACATGTGGCAACACCCTTCTACGGTGATCATCTAGATCTACACGTAAATAACGACTTGAACTTAGTTTCTCTCTAGGTCAAGTTAGTGACATGTTTAGGATAAGCAAGTAGCTTTTAATGGCTCAGGGTACCTTGGCACATCCATTTGACTTAGGTCAATTGAGTATGCCCATATAACCTAAGACATTGTGAGCGTCTTCCTATATTAAATTTTGTTTCTAACAAGAGCTACGGTTAAAACTTGGAAAAGTGGACTGATGGTAGTCAATAGAGACCATTATAGATAACAAAGGAGTGAGGTAAAGGACATATTTCAAAATGATGAGTATACCGTCTAGGAATAGTGACATAAACAATATGTTAAAAATCATTAGACTAAAATAGTATGGCTTTCAAGAATTCATTTTCACTTTGGGAAGGTAAGCTACAATCGGCTTTAAGAGTTGTAGACTTATTCCTATTTCTAACTCATCCTTGGATCAATTTTAGTGATCTAATGAATTTTTTAAATCTTCTTCAAATACTTGAGTGGTAAATTGACATTCAAGTAGTTTGAGGGACATAGCGGACTGAATTTTTTATGTTAAAAATTCTTTGGTCTTATGTGAACATGTTTTCATTCAATTTGTATGTTTGTGCTCGGGACTTTGGGGATTGATCTTGGTAGGATATAATAGATGTAAAAAAATTCAATTTATTTTATGACAAAGGAGGAATTCAGAGTCCAAAAAAACCAAAAGATTGTCCTAACAAAGTATCCTAAGCTAGGTAAGAACACCTATGTTCTAGCTACATCTCCTTATTTGGATTTCATTCTAATCTAAGCCTCTTATTCTATTTTGTTGGGTTGGCATCCTAACCTAAGATTTGTGCTAAATGAATATGGGAGAGATTAATAAAGTAATGCTAGGCTATTTTAACTAATACCTAATACTAAATGGTTATGAATTTAATCTAACCTAAGGTGGGAATTACTATTGGCAATGTTTTAAGACCTAAGGTGGTTATTGCTAGAATAACCTAAGTTTTATGGGATCCATCCTAAACTATTGAAAGGGAACCTAAGGGTCACATGTCTCTAAGGTGACGGTTCCAATGACATTTAAATGAGTTGATAAGGCTTAATGGATGGTGGTACTGCCATTTTTTACAGGGGCTAGTTGAATTTAGTGGACACATATGTGGAAGCTCCACTAAAGATGGAATTGCATGTTTGGATGGAATTGTCATTCGCCAATTTTAGGAGGCGGTGGAAAGGAAAGATAAGCAGGAAATTTTGAATTAATGGCATTAATGGACCTCAGTTTTTGTGTGCAAACCATCTTGGAAACTTGGAAGGTGGGTTTGTGGGAGGTTGTTTGGTTTTGCATGCATTATGGATTTTGCTCTACATGGAGCTATCTAGTTCTTCGAACTAGCAGTTCAACCTTCACTTCAAAGATATTTTTGGTTTCTATGGTCTATTTTTGATCGAAGGAAAGTATATGAGGCATAGGAAAAAAAGATGTTTTATTGTTGATCTTTCATGGAGGAGAAAAAGAGTTGGAATCTCGGTGGGAAGTATCCTTCGATTTGGCGAAGCACTATCAAGTATGGTATGCTCTACCCATTAAAATGTCATGCTTTCTTGAATGATTCATTATAATAACTCTACTCTTATGATTATTAATATTTGCATGATTTGTCTAGTTGATTACTTGCATGATTTTATGTATCTCTATGATTTTTAGATATGAATCCATGGAAAAAATAATCTTGTATGCAAAACTTGTTTCGTAGCTCTGTTTTCATGATAACATGCACGTGAAGCTTGTATGAAATGATAACATGCATGTGAAGCTTGTATGCAAAACTTGTTTCTGTAGCTCTGTTTTTCATTTTGGAACTTGTATTCGAGGTTGTTGTGTTTTGAATTGGCCTTCGTTGTAATATAGGGTTCTGAAATTTAAGGGAATCTTGAGTTCTATTTGATCTTGAATTAGGGATTCGTGTTTTGATATAAACTTGTGTTGGAGCTTCGTGTTGTTCTGAATCGGTGTTTGGAAACTTATGCAACATTGAAATGTTTCTTGAAGTTCTTATTTGTCATTGTACTCATATTTTATTACTTGTGACATTCTGAATGTTTTTGTGAATCTCATGTTTGACACTGTACTCATATTTGGTACTTGAGTGTTAAGAAATTTTAATTGGATTGATGAATTTGATTTTGTTCGGTATTTTTGTGTTGGGTTTTACTTGTATTAAAATTTTAAAGCTTATAATTATTTTATTGAGCAACTTACTCACAAGAAAACTAGGTGATAGTTTGAATGAGTTGTTTGGTAATCCCTTCAAGATATTGAACTAGGAATGTCTTATTTAAATGAATGTGATATTTCTATTTTTAAGACTGTATCATCTTATCTAAGATGGTAATGACGTAAAATTTGGGGGTATTATTTTCCCCTCTGTTTGAGGAAACATGTGTTCTAGGTTGACTTTTTGTTTTAAACTAAGTCTCCTCTATCACAATTTTGAGGTTGTGAAAGTCTTGTTTCAGATTTTTGTTTCAGTTGCATTGGAGGTAAGAATGGGACATCTTCTAACTTAAACATTTTTGGGTTTCTTGCTCTCTCTTTAGATCCTTTAAAATAAGTTTTGGGTCTTATTAGATGGATGTGTTATTACCCTTATACACTGAACTTATAAGGGAAGGATTATTTCTTCGTTTGGTTATTTTGTGAATAGTTATTTTTGATTCACGAACTACTTACTCTTCAAATTCAGTTATTAAAGCATTATGAGACTTGATTATTGAGTTCATGGATAATTCTGAACTTGTTAGCTTACTGTTTCGGGATTCTATCCTTATTGGATACAGTGAATGAGTTCTTGGGTCTTTTAAAGAGAGAGGAAATATATATTCTCTTGGGATC
The DNA here is from genome assembly GCA_018340775.1 of Taxus wallichiana var. yunnanensis. NCBI lineage: Eukaryota > Viridiplantae > Streptophyta > Pinopsida > Cupressales > Taxaceae > Taxus > Taxus wallichiana. The sequence continues at coordinate 387,036,501 of CM031236.1, forward strand.
AGTATGCTATTTTTGGAACTGTAATATGTTTTTCATTCTAATTTGAATTGAAACAGGAAGTTCATTCATTAAGTTTAATGAAATGAATAATTATTTGGACCTTTCCTAATAGAGATCCCTTTTCTCTGTTGTTTGGATAAGTTCATTTATTGAACTCCTCTGCACTCGATTCTCTTATGAGATGGTGATTTATTTATGGTTTGTTGGTCTACTTTGTTTGAATCATTTGTTGTAATGATGTAGAAAGATAGTAGCTAAGTTGGTTATGCTGATAAGTGAATGCATACTTGTTTGATCGACTATTGTTGACTAAGCCTTGCTTTATTTGGATGGATAGGAGTAGGTTTTGTCTCTTGTACTCTATCTTTTTGGGTGAACTCGAAGTAGAGATTAACTCTTGTAAGAGTCTACTTAGATTTGTGAATGTTGGTTTTAGATCTTTGAATGCTAACTTATAACACGCAGAAGTAGATTTAGATTTTTAGTTAGATTTTTTGATTCTCTTTACCTTCTTGGATTGATATGGAATTCTATTTAGATGTATATCTTAAATGTTGAATTTATAATATTGTTATCCTTGAAAGGAAATAGTTAATTCATGTTATGAACTTGATCTTTTTTTCAGATGTTTTGAGTTTGGGTATGGTACGTAATGGTTCTTCTTATTCTTTGCTTAAGATTTAGATGAATCATCCTAAAATGAACCATGTTGTAAACACTTCTTTTATCTTATAGAAAAGATAAATGTTGTATTCTATTAGGATATAATTATTATATAATGGGATGGTAAGATATATTGTTTGTTTAAAGGTAATTGATAGGATCAATTAAAATTTAAGTTTTAAAGCTATATGTTGTGGATTATATTATGATCTTCTCTTAAAGGTGGATCTAGATTTATTATTGTACTTCTTTTCTAGTTGGTATCACTTATGCTTATTGCATGATATATTAATTTTCTCATTAAAGCATTGTTATTTTAATAAAACAATTAGTGGAATGCACTTTGTGATTCCCGTTAAAACAATCCACTTGAGAACCAAGAAACAACCTAGGGTTAGTTAGGAAAATTATGGAATAGTTTTTTTTTATTAGAAGTGTCCACAACCAGGTTACAAGGAAATAGTTGTCACTAACAAGTCTGGAACAAGTTTAATCTACTAGAACATACTTTTCTTTGATTAACAATAGCCAAAGGTCACATGGTCCAAATTACGGTGTTAGAAGTTTGATTAGGTTCGGGGGTAAAATATCACCATACCCACTCTTCAACATGCTCAAATTTTCAACTTGATTTTTCTCATACTTAACTCATTCAAAATTTCCATAAATCATTTCGATTAGATAGAAAATTTTCTCAGCTTTCCAATGATATAAATAATTCCTCCTAACTTCTTGTACAACTTCATTTATGGACTGGCGGACCTTAGGGGTCAAATTTTCCCCCAAGGGGACACATGTCAAGTGGAGAAGAAGACCCTTGGTCAGGTTGGTAGATCATGTGGTGGTGTTTGGAATTTTCTTACATGGGGAGAAAATTTCCATTTGCGCCGTGCCTCCGCTGTGCCACCAGGGACACGTGTTGGGCTCCGAGCTCACGTGGGGAAGGTTGGAAAATTTTGCCAAAGGGAGGGAAAGAATCCAATTGGTGCATGTGAGTCTGCGAGAGACATGTGGAACTCAACCAAATACAAGGAAAGAAAGAGGGAAGGGTGGGGTGGTGGAGAAGTTTGGGAGATTTTTCCGAGGCAGAGACAAGGGGAGAAAGGCACGCATGGGTCCACACGTACGCGAAGGGGATAACACCGAGGCAAGGGTGGGAGTGCTGGGCCATGGGGATTTTAAACAAAAGTTTCAAAGCAAAAATATTGCGAGGGTTCCACCCCTACACTAGCACCCCATGCTTTGACATGGTAGTACCCGATGGATGCGGGATTATGAGCTGGCGGGGAAAGAGGTAAAAATTTCCCAAAATTTTTAAAAGGCCCCAAAGAAAAAAATAATGTCGTGCCTCCGCCACTGCCCCATGAGGACACGTGGTAGTCTATGATTGGCTACAGGCTGGTGGAGGAAATTTTAAAAATTTCACCAAGATTTTTAAAATAAATTTTTCTAAGGATTTTAACGGGATTTTTCGGGCCAAGGGCCCACCAAGAAAATTTTCCCAAATTTTCCCGCCAAGGCAAGAAAACTTCAGAGGGCCATAAATTTTGCTAGAAATCTTGGTTTTGGGAAAATGAGGACTTTTAAGAAATATCTTGATGTCCTCTTTACACAAGAATCATAAATTTTACATTTTGATAAAGTTTCAGGGGTCGGTTTTATGAAAATGGCCTGTAGGTTTTTAAATAGAAAAGCTGGTAATTTTTTTAACTTATAAATTTGATTCAATTTGATCTCCTCCTTCTCTCAACATTCCAAAAGAAATGGAAGATTATTGTAGGAAGGATTTAGGATATTCTGGGAAGGTAAATTTTCTCAATTTATTCAAATTTTAACTTTTCCAACAATTGTGAGTAAAAGGATTATGAAAGGGATTGGAATCAATTTTGCATTGTTTTAAATTGTTTTCCTAAGTGTTCTTTGTCAATTGGAGCTCCTTGATAATACAACGTGCTAAATTTTAACATTTCAAGTGAATTATAATGTGTAGGCTTGAAGCTGTACATTTTAATTAAATTTATTTAATCGATTTTAAATTTACACATAGATCCATATCATAGAAAATTTGTTATCAAATTCATTATTCGAGTGGGGAAATAAATTTCTATTCTAGTCCAAGGAATTTAGTTTTTTTAAACCAAACCATTCTAAATAAAAATTCAATATTGAATTCCATTTTACACATTTCCAAAGATACAAAATACTGCATTATTTCCACGTGCATTTCTTCTTTTCAAACAGAGATCTAACTATCTCTTTTTCCATACAATGAAACATTTAATTCAATCCATGGTAGACTTAAGTGTTTTCCTTCTTCAAGCAATCATTAAAACAAGAATCCAGTTTCTATCTTTCCCAAAATCATATATTTGAAAACAAGGCAAAATAATACAATTACATCTCACGTGTTTTTTCCTTTTTTCCATTTTCCAAAACAGGATTTCAAATCACAATTTGATATTCCAATTCAACACAACAATGCAAATGAGGGAAATTCTTACAATTATTTATTAATTCAAAAAGAATACATCTTTGCATTCTTCCATACCTTTAATGCAATTAGTATATTTCACTCTTTTTCTTTCAAATGTACGAACATAATATGAATATCTTTCCCAAATTGAATAATTAACTTTATAACCAATTACAACATCTTTTCTTCACAAATATATATTACAATTTCGTCCAGTTCAAGTGGGAAAGGTTACAAATAAATTTGTTTCATAAGGGGTTGGCAAAAGCTGTCTTTCTTCCGCTCCGAACAACAACATGCAATTTTTATTTTTTTCTTCCAAATTGATCACAAAAAAAGTGGGGAAAAGGAAATGCTCTCCACCCAACCAAGACATCCAATAATAGGAGAATCCATCTTTCATCAGTATCCCCAAGCCCCAACCATAATACAATAACAAGTGTGATTCAACCCATGGAAATAACTAGCTTCCACAACACACAACATTCTTTCAACATGCATAATCAAATTAAAACACATTTCAACATAAGACATTAGTTTACCACTTTGCATTAAAAACATTCAAAACAAAACTTAGGCTTGATCATGTAAGCCAAATGAGAAAGGACTATGGGGGAAGCTACTTATGCCTCCCAATGGGAATCATGCATCCACTTATAACAAAACACCAAAATAATTCATCACACAAATATCCTTATGCCCCCCACAAATCCCTCCTTATGCCCCCACAGATTTCCTTATGCCCCCCACAAAGTAAGAAATGCAAGTTATTTCTTTTCCATGGTGGATCCCAAACCCAAACTCCCTCCAAGAACTTCTTATGCCAATGGCATTCCCTTATTCCGCCCCACATGGATTCACCATAGCATTATCCTACACCATCCCTAAGGCAGTCTACCCAACTAGCCAACAATTACACAAAGCACATACACAATTTATACAAACACAAAAGAATTAATAGCAAAAGGAAGAGCTAGACTCCTAACTCTCCATAGTAGCTTTGGTTTCAAACAAAAATTTCTCAATGCCAAGAACATATTCCCAAACACAACAATGCCAAGTATGAATTTATCTCCAAATCTCCTCGAAAACCATAAGAACTCCAAACAACAAAAATGTGACCTAAAGAAGTATGCAAAAATATTCAACAACCGAAAAACAAGCAAAGAGTTTGAATTTTATAAAAGAGGGAAGAGAAGAGGATGATGTTTATCCATGTAAGATGCCACATCACATATCCTCAACTCCATCATAAAAGAAAAATATGATTCTCCCAAGAACAATAAAGAGGTGGGTGAAAATATGACAAGTTACTTGCACACTCCAAACAACCCACACCCCAAAGGAGTAAAAATTATATAAAAGTAACAAGAGTGCAATTAAAAACTTGTAACATGACTAATAAAATTCATTAAAAGGGTCTAAAATCACACCTCCAACCATAGGCATGGTTGGTAAATTATATTAAGATGTATGGGACAAGTTTTACTTGTCCCACAAGCCTCCAAAAACAGCCCCCAAAGAAAAATTCGAATTTCCAAGGATGTGGAGTGCTTCATACTCCAAAATATGACTTACAGAACTCTTACACAAACTTACACATCCCTTGCCTATTTAATACAAAGAGCCAACAACTTCCATAATTACTTTTCCATATCCCAATTTGATTTATTTATCTTTTAACCATATGTTTTCTCACATTAATCTTCCACAATCTATTTAAATAAAAGAAAGGAAAACATCACTAATAAAATACATACACATAATAATAAAATGTATCCACATTAATAAAATACAAAACCCCATGGTCACATATAAAGGTGATCCCCACATGGGAATCCCTAACAAAACAACATACACACTCAAAACACATTGCCATGGTGAGCTTGTTGAATTCACCTAGAATTCCATTATGGTTGGTCTCCAATCCCTAATGTTTTGTTGTGATATTTTAACCTGCAAAATACAAATACCTCCTTTGGCCTCGTGTCCATATCATAACATCAACATGATATAAATATAATAACAAAATCATCTGAATATGTGAATCAAAACAACATCAAATCAATTTAACACAATCACTTACAATTTATATCAACAACATCAAGGTAACAACTATATCATTTACATTTTAATTGATAACTATATCATCATCATATAATGTCTATTTTCTACATCTACTAATAATATCCAAAATCATATCCCGAACAACATTCAGAATATATCCATGTCAAATAGTATATCATCATCCATATGAGTTTCTCTAATAATCATCATGCATCATAACCAAATCAACATCACAATAATCTATGATAATGTATCTAACATCATACTAAATCAAAATCATAGTGATGTCAATAACGTAATTACAATATCAAAATCAGTATCATTAGGTGTCAAAGGGAAGTGGGCACTACATCCCCTACCCTTAGACTCAACTTCCTCCTACAATTCATTGGAACAAATGTGGAAACTAAACTCATTAATAAGTTGCATCCTCCCATGTAGTTGCATTCTCATCATATCTATCCCATTGTACCCAAACACGATCAACCTCTCTGTCTCTAAGGCCGGGGTCCTATGATATAGGATGTACATAGGTTACACCATCACCTGCCTCTGATCTTGCACCTATAATGATGTCCAATCTAGCACTGAAACATAAAACACATCATGTATGTGAGACAAGCTGGGTGGCAATGGTAGACGGTAGGCCAAAGGACAGATACACTCCAAGATCTCAAGAGGACCAACGAATCTAGGAGATAACTTATAACCTTTTTCATAACAGATAGGGATCTTGTGTGGCCTAACACGAAGGAACACCTTCATGCCCACATCAAAACTATGGTTGATCCTATGTTGATCTGCATACTTCTTCTACCTATCATGTGCCTCATGTAATCTCTACCTAATAAACACCACCTGTTGGTCCATGTCATGTTAAAGAGTTAGTCCAAGAGATACTCTATCCTCTAACTGTCCTAGCTAAGAGGTGTCTTGCACTCTCTACCATACAAATCCTGAAATGGAGCCATGCCTATGGAACTCTAAAAACTATTATTGTAGGAAAAATCCACTAAGTATAGGTAATCCTCCCATTTAGAATACTGATCCATCACATACATCTTGAGAATTTCCTCTAAAATCTGATTCACACTCTCAGTCTATCCATCTATCTCATGGTGATATGTTGTGCTAAAGTTGATCGTCATCCCAAGGACATCTTTGCATGGTAGTCCGAAATAGGAAGTGTATAAAAGATCATGGTCATAAATGATCTTTCATAAAATCCCCGTGAAACCTAAAAATATCATCCAAATATACCCATGTCATTTCTCTAGTGTATAAGTGGTCTTCACTAAAGAAAAGTGAGCGACTTTTTCCAATTTATCAAGCTGTTACCATAATGGCATTGTGGTTATATCTTGACATGGGTAGACCAATAATGAAATCCTTGGAAATGGTGTCCCACTTCCATTCCAGTATAACATGAGGATAAATAAGGCATGCAAGATGTTGATGCTTGTCCTTAACTCTCTGGAACTCTAAAAATCATGACACAAACTAGGCTATGTCTCGACAAAGTCCTCTCCAATGATATAGATTTCGTAAGGTGGCATGCATCTTCTTCACCATGGGATAGGCTAAATAGGTTGCACGATGTGTCTCTACGAAGATATCCTTCCTCAAGCCTCCATCTTTGGGAACATATATCTAGCCTCTATGCTTGAGAAAACCATCTGTCTCTAAGGAAAAACCATCAAAATTCCCCTCAAGGGGTCTCTGAGACTCGATCTTTGTTCAAACTATAACATAGAAGCTATCAAGAGGAAGCTACTAAAGAATCCTACTCTGCAAATCTATGCTCCTTGAGGTGGCCATAGCCACATGTCTTCGTCTACATAGAGCGTCTACTACCACATTCTCCTTCCCCTTCACATGCTCTATCTCCATGTCATAATAAAAAAGCAACTCCATCTAATGTCACTAATGAGCATTGAGATTGGGCTACGTGAAGAGGTGGCGAAAACTCAAATGATCTTTCTTATTTGTGAATCTCCTACCAAGAATAAACTACTTCCATTGAACCAAGGTGTGCACAACTTCCGCAAGCTCAAGACATGAGTCAGATAATTTAGCTCATAATCCTTGAGTTTGTGAGACTTAAAATCCACTACTCTACCCTCCTACATCAACACACCTCCAAGTCCTGCTAAGGAAGCATCTGTGTAAATGAAAAACTCACCATGTGGATTCGGTACTACAAGAATACGTGCTATAGTGAGGCATTTCTTTCGTTTCTGAAGGTATACTTACATCTACGATGAAACAAAATTCTTCCCTTTCCTCCGAATGGAAGTGATAGGGTGTGTAATCCAAGAGAAGTCGTGAACAAATATCTTATAGTATCCTACTAATCCCATGAAAGCTGCGTAGCTCGGTCACTATAGTGGGTGCTAGATTATCCATAATGGCTCTAATCTTGGAAGGATTGACTGCGATACCTTCCCGAAATATATGTCCCAAGTATTGCACCTATGTCTGAAAGAATGCACACTTCTCCAAGTTCCCGTAAATTTGTTGCTCCCAAAGAAATTGAATAACTTGGAAAAGTTTGCCCCTCGTGCTCCTCACGTGTACATGAGTATATCAAAATTTCATCAAGGAAGATGAGCATGAAGTGATCTAAGAAGGTCCTGAATACCCCATTCATCAAACTCATGAACACTGTGGGGGCATTAGTCAAACCAAAAGGCACCACTATGAACTCATAGTGCCCATATCTCGTGCGGAAGGCGGTCTTATGAATGTCCACCTCGAAATCCTTAGCTGATGGTACCCTAACTTAAGATCAATCTTAGAGAAAACTATGGCTCCCTTCATCTTATCAAACAAGTCGTCAATACACGGAAGGGGATAACGATTCTTGATCGTTACCTTATTCAGCTGGCAATAATCAATACACAACCACAAGGATCCATCCTTATTCTTCAAAAAGATCACTGGTACACCCCAAGGGGATACACTAGGATGGATAAGGCCTTTCTCCAAAAGGCCCTCAAGCTATAACTTGGGCTCATAGAGCTCTGGGGTGGTCATCCGATAAGGTGCTCATGATATAGGCTCTACTCCGGGGAACTAGATCTATACGAAAAACAATCTCACGTGGGGGTGGTAACCCTATTAGCTCGCCTAGAAATACATCTGCAAAATATCTCAAAATGGGATGATCATCTATCAATGCTCCACTAGTCCCATCCTTTTACTGTCACTAATCAGTAACAACATACATCTGACAACCCTGTCACACACACCGCTTAAGCTGCATGCAGCGAGAGATGGTGCAAATATAAATGGGTCTCGAACCCATGAAATAACCAACTCAACTCCCAAATAATCTACACAAGATATAGTCTTGTGGTAATAATCCATCCTGGCCCTGTGTGTAGATAACCAATCCATACCCAAAATGACTCCATATGAGCCGAAAGGAAGGATACGAGGATCTGAGGTAGTGGTGAAAGATCCCAAATCGAATACACACTCCTTGAGGAGTCTATAGAGATATTAGCTCCGAAGCCATCTTGACATCCCAATTAAGACCTGCGAATCGCCACTAGCCTCGCATCACTCTACTAAATATGGTGTATTGAAAGAATTAGAAGAACCAGAATCAAACAATATAGAGGTAAGAATACCACCAATGCTACATGTGGTCTCAATGATTGTGCTCTAATGATTTGTTTGGCGGTTCTCAACCACTACATAAATCTTGTGGCTGCATCCCATGTTGTCAATAGTCAACTCTGAGATCTATGTCTTACCCTTGTTGTTAGGGTTTTGTGGGCAGTCTCTCCAACCCAAGACAAGCAAAGAGTTTTAATTTTATAGAAGAGGGAAGAGAAGAGGATGATGTGGATCCATGCGAGGATGCGACATCACACATCCTCAACTCCATCACAAAATACAAATCTAATTCTCCCAAGCACAATAAAGAGGTGGGTGAAAATATGACAAGTTACTTGCACACTCCAAACAACCCATACTCTAAAGGACTGCAAATTAAATAAAAGTAAGAAAAGTATAATTAAAAACTTGCAAGATGATTAATAAAGTGCATTAAAAAGGTCTAAAACTACCCCTTCAGCCATAGGTATTGTTGGTAAATTAATTTAAGAGGTATCGAGACAAGTTTTACTTGTCCCACAAGCCTCCAAAAATAACCCCTAAGGACAAATTCGAATTACCAAGGAGCTGGAGTGTTTCATACTCCAAAATCTGACTTACACAACTCTTACACAAAATTACACATCCCTTGCCTATTTAATACAAAGAGACAACAACTTCCATAATTACTTTCCCATATCCCAATTTGATTTATTTATCTTTTAACCATATGTTTTCTCACATTAATCTTCCATAATCTATTTAAATAAAAAAGTAACAAATCACTAATAAAATACATACAAACAATAATAAAAAGGTATCCACATTAGTAAAATACACAAACCCATGGTCACATATAAAGGTGATCCCCCCATGGGAATCCCTAACAAAACAACACACACACACACACACCAAACACGTTGCCATGGTGACCTTGTTGAATTCACCTAGAATTTCATTATGGTTGGTCTCAATCCCCTGATTTTTGTTTTGATATTTTAACCTGCAAAATACAAATACTTCCTTAGGCCTCGAGGCCATATTAGAACATCCAAAATGATATAAATATAATCACAAAATCATCTAAATATGTGAATCACAACAACATCAAATCAATTTAACACAATCACTTACTATTTATATCAATGACATCAAGGTAACAACTATATCATTTTTATTTTAATCAACAACTATATCATCATCATATAATGTCTATTTTCTACATCTACTCACAATATCCAAAAATCACATGCCCGAACAACATTCACAATATATCCATGTCAAATAGTTTATCATCATCCACATATGAGTGTCTCTAATAATCATCATGCATCATAACTAAATAAACATCACAATAATCCATGATCAAATATCTAACATCATACTAAATCAAATACATAATAATGTCCATAATGTAATCATAGTATCAAAAGGTGTCAAAGGCAATGGGCACTACACACTTTGTTTTAATGCTTAGTGCTTATCATGCTCAGTTCATTGAACTGACCCATGCTAGAATTTTTTGAGATGGACATCATAACTGATAAAAGAAGGCAAAAAATTATATGATGTATTTCCTGATCTAAGTCTGATTCTTTGTAAATAATTCTAATTCATTCTTTAGTTGTATTGAAAAATAAAAGTTGTATACTTTTTAGAATGAAGGATGTTGTTATGCAGTACGCCTAAAGTGCATAGTCTTGTAAATATATAAGTTTATAATGAGGAATTGCGAGTTGAGATTTACTTGCATTGGTTGTGTAAATTATCTCATACTTTTATAAAGGAGATGGAAGTTCTATCTTGTTGATATTCTTCGTATTATTTATATGTTTATCTGGTTATCCTTTGATAAGATGGATAAAGGGAGTTAGTTCAATTTCCCCTATAAGATGCATCTTGTAAAGTTGCATAAGATGATGTTTATTATCTAAACAATTTAACATAGTAATGTGATGTGTAATGAACATGTAGTATGAACTATAGAATTGTGAAGGATAAACCCTAACACTTAATCATTTAGAGGAAGACTCTTCCTCTCTTAAATGAATGTAAACCAAAAAGGATTGGAGATATGATTGTAAATCATAGGACTTCATTTTATATGAAGTCTACTTTAGTTGGACCTATGTGGTTACTACACCTTCTTGAATGGTTGAGTTACATTTAATGGAACTTGTGATGTTGCTGGCCTGCCCTTTGGATATATGTTTACTAAGCCAATGAAAATGAACATTAAAAGTAATCACAAGTTAAGGAAGTTATTTAATTACTAAATGAATCAATTTAGAAAAGAACTTATGGAGTGTTGGATTAGGGTTTAGAAAGGTTGTTGTAATCAGTGTAATAATCCAAATTAATAATTTATTAATAAACCTCATTGGGGTATGTACATATTGATAAGATAGTTTCTATAGGATGTTGGCACATACCAACTACAGGAATGTACCTTTGAGAAGACATGGGTCTTCTCGAGGATACCAGCGTTGTAGTTGACATGTGGCAACACCCTTCTACATTGATCATCTAGATCTACACACAAATAAGGACTTGAACTTAGTTTCTCTCTAGGTCAACTTAGTGGCATGTTTAGGATAAGCAGTAGCTTTCAATGGCTCAGGGTACCTTGGCACATCCGGTTGACTTAGGTCAATCGAGTATGCCCATATACCCTAAGACATTGTGAGCATCTTCCTATAATAAATTATGTTTCTAACCAGAGCTAGGGTTAAACCTTGGACAAGTGGACTGATGGTAGTCAGTAAAGACCATTCTAGATAATAGAGGAGTGAGGTGAAGGACATATTTCAAAATGACAAGTATACCATCTAGGAATAGTGACATAAATAATATGTTAAATTTTTTTGGCCAAAGTATCGCAAGTTGTTGGTTGCATTGTCCTATGTCACCTAGTTTAAAGCAACGTGATGTCAGATGAATATTGGTAACAAATATTCAAATAGGTTCTTTAAATAGATCACTTAGTACCCAAAATAGGGTAGGAAAACCAAGTATACAATAAGAATTCAATACTTAAAGTTAATATAAATACATTTGTAGATCACCGAGTTATGAAATGAATAGATCGGTGGATCACCGAGTCATTTACAACTGCATATGGTTATCTATTATGAGATTGATTGGCATGGAATGTGTGTTCTAAATGATGTTTTATTTAGAACAGAGAACATTATGTAAAAATAAATAAAAATTCCTTGTTTCTAAAGTCTTAAAATGGGAATGTTACAGGGTTAGTATGTGGAAGTTGTGCTAGAGATTCATGCAATGATCCCAGATCACTTTGAGATTGAATGGCTAGGGCATCCCACATTGTGATGTTTATGTTTGTTTTCTTCATCTAGTCAACAATGTTGAACGGAAGCCCCCCCACCTTGTGAATTTGGGGAACAACATCCCTTCTTGACTGTTTAGGCATGGAAGTGTGAATTTTAGTTGGATCGGAGGCTTAGCCAAAAAAGGATGGGTGTGTGCTACTTGAAGGATCTTTACGTGGGGCGTCTTTGGAAGGATTTGAACAATTTTCTTATAAGGGGTCTTGTCTGATTATTTTTTCTTCTAAAGATCTACTTGTATTACTAGGACTATGACTTTGTGTGCCTAAGCTCGTAATATTCTTTTCTTATATATTTTTGTCTACCACTTGGGTGCATGGTCTTTTTATATCTTCGCAGCTTGGTTGATTACATACAGAAGTGCTCCACACCAAAGAACATAAAATTGGGTTTTGGAGGATATTTTAGTCCATCTGGATTATCTACTTCATGGGCACTTATTGAGGGCTCATAGGATGAAGCATTCGAATCATGAAGGCTTAGGCGCACACAACATCGGGAAAATGGTACTTGACTATGAGGCATTTTGCAAGGGAAGCACTATTTTGAATCTTATGCCAAGTTGTTCGAACTTGAATGATTGTACACCTTGCCTTTGAGGGTGCTAGAAGAGAAGGCATGGGAGGGAAAACTTGCAAGGGCAGATGTGCATTAGGTGTCATCTATCATTCTACTAGTTGGGCATGTATCTTTGATTTTGTATTGATTCCGCCAAGGATGATTCCCTTGGCCATGCGCCTAATTAGAATTTCCTCTATAGGCTTGCACTTTCTACTTTTCTAATGATATGACCTTGTTTGATAAATTTTTTACCAAGGCCTTCAATTATTCATCTTCCTTTTGTTGTGATGGAGAATAGGATGTTTAGGAAACTGGTTACGTGATTTACTCAGGAGTAGGAATAGGGGATATAGAAGGTTGGGGTGCTTGTGACATTTATGGGAACTAGGGCATGGGCATTATAGGAGCTAAATTCCCTATCCGAATGAGACTATTTTCTACTCTTACTACAATGTTATAAGCAAGCTGGTAGAGTCCGCCTCTCATAGATTGGATCATAACTGAAATATCATCATTGAGTGCCTTCATATAATAAAGGAAAGCATGTTGGGCTGTAGGTCTTACCACAAGAGGTATACTATCCCGAGTCTTCTAAAATATGATGTTGAAATTAGTCATCTACTCATTGGGTGCCCTCCTTGTTGTTTTGCGATTCTTTGCACCAAATGTAGATGATCTAACTTGTCTTCAAAATAACTACATAGAGTTGTTCCCAACTCATCCTAGGTGCTAATAGATCCAAGTCTCAAGCCTCTATACCACTGAAGTGCTTTACCTTTGAAAGAGGCTGCAAGCAACCTGACTGCTACATCATTATGTGTGATCAGATAGAGTGAACACACATTTTCTACATCCTAGATATGATCCTGAGGGGTGAATTGATTCTCACTAGTAAAGTAAGGAATACTCTTGAGCGTGCAATTTGGGATATCATGCTATACGGCCAGGAGTAAGGGACTCCCTCCATTAAATTTTGCAAAGCTTATTCTTAATGGAGGAGGTGGATAATGTGCCATTTTAGGGCATACAAGTTTTCTATTTGTAGGAGGAGTTGAATGGGTTCCATAGGATATAGATATACACATGTGATATTTCTAGAACAAAGTCTTCTCGGGGATAGTTGGAGGTATTCAAAAGAGTATTCATCTGCTACACTTCTTGTGTGCACTCTTTTGATGAAAGGTGCTTAGGACTCTTTGAAATAGAGATGTTAAAATGTTATGAGTCATCGGATGTGTTTGAAATGAGCCTCAAAGGCTGAAACACTAATTCCACACACCAAAACTTAGATATATGAAATTTGAGCTTTTAATGTTGGTCCCATTTGGGTGTTCTAGAAACTATTAGTTTCTCGAGACGTGCACCCATGTCTCGAGATCTCGAAAGGGATGAGGTTTCCTTTGACCACAATTTAATCTTTCCCAAGTTTGTGGACCTTGTGCACTTGGGATGGATCTCCAGAGAAGGCCAATTCTTCTATATATTTCTACTACTATTGCTACTCCTAGTGTTGAAAGGGGGAACTAAGATAAGAATTCCAAGGGACCGGGAAAAGAAGGATAACATGAAATAAAATAAACTAAAAGGTGATAGCACCGGAAAAGATGGATGAACACTATACATTACGAGCAAGAATGACAATGAATGTGTGAAAGGAGGCTAGGCATGAGTAGCACATAAAAACATGCATTCACTAAATCATTCTCATAGAACACAACCAATGCAAGAGAAGAGTAAAGAAGAAGGAATGTAAACACGTTAGGACATATAATAGTCACAAAACGATGCTTCTATTACTTACAAGAATGCACAGAACTATTACAATGATAAGGAGGCCGATATCCACATGCAAGAGCCAAACATGGAGGTCTATAACTCAAAATACAGAAAATATGGAGTCCTTAGCAACATGCGTAAGGATCTAGAGTGTCCAACCTTTTACAATGAGCCCTAACCTCATCCTTTATAGATTCAACATAGAGGGAATAAGGAGAGAGAGAAGTGAAAAAAAAATTTGAAGCTCAACCACCATCGTTAATGCCTCCTGCAAACCCACCCCAAATCTATCATGTCTGCATCAATTACTTGTTTAGTGCCTCAAAGGAGGAGGAATGACAGATTGAATCGAATCAGATCTGGTGGTTGAAGAAATATGATTCTACTTTAATGGCCTGATAGACATTTCTTCATTTCCACCCCATCTAAGTTCTCTAAAATTAAAGACTTAGATCTGCATGAGGCATAGATGAGGCCGATATCTTTCCAACAAAGATAGATTTTTGGATCTCTAGCCTTGAGTTGAAATATATGCCCATTTGAAATTTGAATCATGGGTGCACAATATTAAAATATTTTACCATACCAGAGTCCATATGGAATCCTCACACACCTTGGAGATTCAGCCCCGACTTCACTCTTGAAATCATGCCGAACCGACATGTGGTGGCTTACGGAGGCTCTTTTTATTTTTCCTCGGTCTCTTTGATTCGCGGGGCCAAAATAATTACCCTAGACACGTGGCGTCTTGGTGCTTGTTTGGAGACCCGCCCAAATTTTATCTTTGAAATAGCACCACACTCACACTTGGCATTTTCCACATGCCTATTTTCGCTTTTACTATTTAACTCCCAACTTTGTCCCTTTTTGGACTTGGGACACATGGAAGGCCCACGCTTCTTTGGGGAATACCTTACGAATTTCCTTTATACATTTCGTCATTGATCCACATGGAGGCCTCCACTGGTTTTCTATACTTAGTCATTTTTGGCCCTCTTTTTCTTTTGGATTTGACCTTTGTTGACCATTTTCTATGTGGAGAGCTAGCACAAGTTAGAGTCTCTACCTTGGGCTTCTATCTTAGAATTTTACGAGATGACACTTGGCACCTTCGCTAAGTTAAAGACTTGATGGCCAGTTCAAATTTTGGGGTTATGGACGCATGGAAGCTTAGGAGTCATTTGGGTCTTCCCTTTGGAATTAACTTTTGGAGATGTGTTGATCTAACTAGAAAGAAGGTAAATGCATGGAGTGTGGGCATGGGGGAGAAATGGAAGAAAGAGGTGAAGAGGGGCGCGAGCTATGCGCGTAAGAGGAATACCACGAGACTTATCGATTGGGAGGTAAGTCTCGGGAGGTGCGTGTAAGGAGTGCACGATGGGATAGGAGAGAAAGTAGCCACGTAGGAGGAAAGCACGGAAGGAAAAATAGAAGGAGATAGAAGAATGCGAAGGGGAGCAGGATGTGTGTGCAAGTTATCTAAATCAGTAGGAGAGCTATTTGGATAACAATAATGATGCCTATAGGTTGGTAAGTAAACAAGATGGTTTCTCATGGGTTTTAGAGCTGATTTTTATTTCATGGAGCTTAAATAAGGGTTCGTAAAATTTTAAAAGTTGTAGATTTGTATTTTGTGCATGGAGTTACATTCATATGAAATTTTGGCTTGTTGTCTCCTCCTTCAAGAAGGGCTTGTAATTTTTGCATTTTAAAGTTATTCTTTTCATTATGTAAAGAGAATTATAATCTGTTGTAGTTGTTATGACCCATAATTTGAATAGGAAAAATCATGGGTGGAAATGTGGTTGTAAAATGTAAAAGATTACTTAAATTTGTTGGTTAAAAATATCTCCTTTGTTTCTTCTTTCTAGTATCTTTATTTTAGAAATGGTTAACTCAACTTAGGAAATAAAATAATGTTGAATGTTATGAAATGGAATTTATCCTTCTCTTTCTTTTTTAAAATATGGAAACTATACACCTTAATTAACCGATAATGGGATTCTAAGCTATTAACTTTTTGGTTCTGGAAACTCCATATTTACCTGTATTTACCTTGTGCAAATGGAAAGAAATAAAATTTGTTGGTTGTTATTTACTAGAATGGAAGGGGTTGTTATTAAATATATAAGTTATAGTATCTACATCCTTGTAATTCAATGTTAAAATTTACTTATGTATTGCATTATATTTTGGTTAAAAATATGACTTTCTATTATATCTCTAATAAAAAACCAGCGGGTTATTTACCTATGAAATAAATCATCTTTGTTTAAATATATCATGTGTGTGTGTGTGTGTGTACATATAAATCTTATGCCTGCACTAGAACAAAATCTAGATTCTCCAAGTAGAAATAAAACTTTTGAATTTATTTTTAAAAAAATTGATTATCAATTGATGAGATACATACATACATACATACATACATATACATATATGTATGTATGTTTGTATGTATGTATGTATGTATCTCATCAATTGATAATCAATTATCTATATATATATAAGGAAAGGAAATTTACTTTAAACCTTTTAAATAAAATGCTCATGGTCGTAGCCTTTTCCTTTTGTGAGGGGCCGAGTTAAATAAAAAAACATATATAAATTACTTAGTTAAGGTGGGCATATAAGTAGGTCCATAAATCATTTCCTTAAAGAGTGTGAAGGGAAAATAAAAATAAAAAAATAACTAATAAACCAATCCAAATTCCTTATAGCTAAGGAAATTGTTTTCTTTAATAAATAAAAATGTGGAATCGTATATCACAACCAAATCCATTATGAGGGACGAAGTACTAATTTTTATAAAAAAACAAAATGTAAGTATGGTAGTAGCGGAGGCCATCCACCACACTAAACCCTTTGCATTTTCCATGACCTAGCCATGGCAAGGCCTCCCTCCTTACATTCAGCCCTAGGATGCCACATAAACTCCAATCTGCCATAGATAAAGGCCATATAGCTTGGTATGCTTCCTTGTCACCCCTAAGGCCATAAAAAAATGTGGATTGTATTTCTAAAAAAATTAAATTTTAGAGTATATATAAAAATATTAAATTTATAATCTGAGATAGCAAACAAACAACAATTTGAACTATTAGGCTCATAATTTGAGAATCTGCAAACCAAAAAATGAAAATAAATAATTTTAAAATGGCCATGAAAGGCCATACATCCATTGGATTATTTGAGAGAGATAGAAACTCTCCTTCCATTCTTGCCCCAACTCCTCATTTTCCTCTATTTTGTCTCGCAAAACAAAAAATAGAAAGCAAGAGAAAGCTAGGGCATCCGATGAATGAGATGAATGAAAAGGAATAATAAGATTTTAGGTTTTATATTTTTATCTTCATAAGTTTTCAAACTTTAGGGTTATAATCTCACGGTGGAGATCTATTTAATCAAAGGGATCCTTTTTAATTTTAAATTGACTTAAGTTATATAGGTGCAACTTTAATGGGGTGTAATTAAATGTTTTATTTTACGAAAAAAACCATGGCTAAATTTAACAAAAATGATATATTATTAAATTACATCATATATTAATATTTTTGGATTAAATTAAAAGGAATGGGTCCATTTAAAAGATTAAATGGAACCCATGTACATTTTATATATTGTTTCCTTTCCACAAACGTTAAAATAATAATAATATATATAGTATTTTTTAATCAATCTCAAAATGATTGTTATCATGGCTGTAATTTATTTTAATCTCATAAGTATTGTTACCGTGTGATAATTTATATCACTAATGGGGTATTTTAACTTTACCTTCATCACAATAAGGTTATCTTTGATTCCTTTAAAATAATAATAATAATAATTGTTACTCGTAAAACTTACGAGAGTGGTGCTTTGAGATGACTTCTTGTCATGTATGGTCGTTAATACAACATTGTATTTATGGCATGAAATTTTCTTAATTCTCCTTTCCATTCCTTATCCCGGTTTGGCACTTTGCATCACCATATGTGAGACTTAGTAACATTTCTTTTTTACGAGTAATCTTAGTCTTCTTATAAGTAATTAAAAAAAATTATTACCACCTTAATTATTATTTTTCATCTTCGATTGAATTCTTGGTTGTCTTGTTGTTTTTGTTTTTTGGAGCTCACATTGAGTGGGGCATGAAAATATGTCAAGAAATTTGGTATTGTCAAAATATATGGAGGCGAAGTAGAAATTTCTCTAATAACAGATGCAAAGGATTAATTCTCATCACTTTGGGTAGGGATACATTTGAGATCTTAAATGAGATATTTTCTATGATTTGGGGATATTTGGATGAGCTCATCGAGTGACATCTTAAGCGGGGCTTGATGAAGTTTCTTTATAAAAATTTGTTTTAATAGCGGTGTCTTTGAAGGACAACTAAGAAAGATAACTTAGATTTAGACAAAGAAGGATCCATAGTAGGCTCATTAAAGGGAGATGTGACAATAAATTTTGATTTTAATTGATTAGGTAGTTAGAAGTCATGGTAGTGAGAGTGGTTCACAATACCAACTACATTAATAAAGAAATTAGGACCCTCTTTAGGAGAATTCTTGGTTGGATGAGGGATGGAAATAAATATCTTGGACGAATGGGGGATTTAGATATATTAGTAGTTGAAGGTTTGGATGGGTAAGTGGATTTGGTAGATGGAAAGGGGTGATCCCCTTCAACTATAAGATAATCTTCTTCAATGAGTTTATGGATGATATTTTATAAGGCCTTGCAATGTTCATTATCATGTTCAATGGAACAATGATATGCACAAATGAGATCAGAATCGAACCATGATGTCTTAGGCCCAAGTGAATCAAAATACTTAATGGGGGAGGGTGATTTTATATGCTTGGATTAAGTGTTGGAAGCTTTCTATGTAGGGACCGATGGTAGTTTTTAAGTAGAGGTCATAGGTGGAAGGGATTTGAGAATGGCGAATGAAGTTAGAATTTAAAATTTGCTTTGATGAGGCTTTATGGAAGCATTTGATTATACCTTGTATTTTTAAGAAGATTGAGGTGATTGTTTCTTGGTTTCAATTTTTTTATTATTGGTGACTTAGATGATTTAAATTCCAATTTGAAAATTGAGGATTTGGATGATTTTGAAGGGGGGGCGGATTTGGAAGATGGATTAGATTGTTTTGACATGGATTTTTTGATAATGGGGATCTTGGATGAATAGAT
This sequence comes from Taxus wallichiana var. yunnanensis, assembly GCA_018340775.1. Classification (NCBI taxonomy): domain Eukaryota; kingdom Viridiplantae; phylum Streptophyta; class Pinopsida; order Cupressales; family Taxaceae; genus Taxus; species Taxus wallichiana. Next base: position 387,056,180 of record CM031236.1, read on the forward strand.
TATCTCTAAGATGGATGGAGATGATCATAAGAGTGATGGTGTGGCATTAGATTTCTTAGGAAGGTTAGTCTTAGGAGGAGGAAGCTCTGAATTGTTGTGTGAGTGCGTGTGGGATTTTTTAAGGGGTATGCCAAGTTTCTTAGAATTTGGTTGTGAGGATTTTCCTTTGGCATGAATTTTTATGATTTCAACTAGAGTATCTATGGGGGCATGACGTAATGTATATTGTGTTGTAGACATGGATATTGGATGTGGAAGTGGTTTTTCTATGATGCGTTTGATGAGATCAAAAGGGATTATGGATTGCATAGGTATAGAACTTGGTGGTGTAGGAATGATTGGGATTTTAGATGGGGTGAAAGTATAATTTTTAGTTATGTTACATGGGGCTATTTTTGTAGTATATGTTTCAAGTGATGGTATGGATGTGGAGATAGATTCATATGTTGATGTGGGTATTTTCATAGTAGTAGATGTGGCTGATGTTGAAGTCGGTGTGCATGTAGGAATGTGTGATGAATATGTTAAGGTATGTGTTGGAGTAATCATAGGTGAAGGAATAAATGTGATAGGTGAAGATGTGGTAGATATGGATGGGGAAGTGGGTGTAATTAATACTATTTTGGATGTGGTAGTTGTTGGAATAGTTTATGTGGATTTAATAGGAATAGGGATAGGTGTAGATGTTGATGAAGTAATGATTTTGGGAGAATATTCTATGATAGGAATGGAAGTAATAGAGGATGAGATGATGGGTATAGGTGATGGATTTGATTATTGGTTTGTAGTATTGATTTTATGACCATTAGGTTTTTGTGATGTGGGTTGTGGAGTTTGATTATTGGGTGGATGATTATGAAAAGGTTGTTTGAAAATGTCTAAGGGTTGATTGGGTGGTGCATTAGGGTTATCCACTTGGAGGTCACTAGAGTCTCTGAGTTTTTGGAAAAGGTATTTAAAAGTGTGGCACCTCTCGATGTCACGAAGACGAACTTGATGATAATTACAATAATGCTCCTCATTATACCATGTTGATTTGGGTTATGATTCATCAAAGTGTTGGATGGGAGGAAGTAAAATGAGATTGAATGCCATTAACTTGTCAAATATTGAACTATAGGATTCCTTTAGAGGGGTATAGTTAGAGGTGGTCTAAGAGCTCTTTATGGAGGACTTGTGTGAGAATTAGATGTGGAAGAGGATTTAACCATGATGGAATTAGTAGAGTTCTTATATTTTTAACCATGAGTTGAGGATTTAGTGAATTCAGACTTGGGTTTATTTGATCGAATTTTGAGATGACCTTTCTCAAGGGTACAAAGTTTAAGTTTGTGAGCCATGATGAATTCCTCTTCAAAGGTTTAGAATGATTATATTTAAAGAGTAGAGGAAATATGATTTGCATAAGACAATGAGAATAGTTAGATTCATTAAGTCTATGGAAGGTGGATGATAGTTGGTTGATTATGTCATGCCATCATTTGATTAAATTAATGATAGATTTATCATCATACTATCTAATGGCGTAGAGGTCTATAATAGTGATCTCACATGTAATACTAATTGAAAAATGCTATAGGAATAATATCATGAGTTGGGTGAAGGAAAATAATGAATGTTATGGGATTTTGTTATACCAATCCAATGCAGCAGTCTAGCTAACAACATGGGGAACGCGTGAATAATAATTTATTGGTTATAGGAAATGAGATAACATGCATGCCTAAAGGAACAAAAATGTTTATGTTGGTCCTCTTTTCTATTGAACTTAGATAATTTTCATAGCTCTCAATGTGGGGGATAAAGATTTACGAGTCCGATGGGTTGATAGGTTTGCTATAAATCTATACATATAAGAAGGTGGTCTTGGGTCCCAAGGTAGAGGCTTCAATATTATTTATTCAATTCAATAACTCCTATATGGGATTTTTATATGTATATGGATGAAAAGTTGATGGATGGAGTTATGGAGCGTATGAGGTAGATAGGTTAGGTTGTTGATAAGGTTGACATGTTTAAGGATGTCTAGTGTTAGTGGGAGTGGTTGATAAGGGGAATTTAATTTAGGGATTTTGGTTGAATGGGTTGAGATAGTAGTTGTTGTTAGTGTTGTTGCAAGCTCACAAAGACCCCGGATACTGATCAGGCTTCTAGGTTGATCACTCTAGTATCCAGTGTGATTACACAACATGGAAACCTCTCTCCAAGTGTGGGACTTGTGAAAGTGAGAGAGGAATCTCCAGATTAGAGGCTGGTTCCTCAAATTCTCTCTGGGAGATCTAATGCTTGTACAACTACAGAGGTTCAGATCCTAATCCTACTCTAAATTGCAAGGAGACAGGGATAGAAGTGCAAAAATTGAAACTTAACTAAAGATGCTTTGATGCACTAAAAGGAGTGGTGAATATTTTTGTCATGTAAATAGACACAAACCAAATATTGCAACATAAAACATACATAGGCTGATAAGATATAATTTAGGATCTGAAATGAAGCAAATAATACAAACAAAGGACTAAAACCCATTCACAAAGCTTGCATTATCATTTCCAATGTCAAAACCACTGTATTACAACCTCAGAGAGTTAAAAAGTTATTTGATCTTTGAAGAGGTCTGATTCTTCTCAAAAATCACTTGCTGGAGGTGAAAGAAGAAGTCTTCTATGCCAAAAAGTATTCTCCTATTAGAAATGAGCCAAAATTGGATTTTACATTGCATGGGTCGAGCCCAAGAGAGAGAAAACATACAAAACATGGGAACCCATTCCTCCTTGACTAAAAATGCATTAAAACGGCATGCGGGACCTTACAAACCCATACCCTATCATTTTTGACCAGTTTGGAGGAGAATGCGACCCATTCGTATTAAATTTGGTTGCTGAAATGTCACTTCTGGCGATGAACATGCGTCAGAGCCGTTTCTTAACATTATCTCTCTAAACAGCACCAAAATTCAAGATTGACCTCAGAATCATGTAGATAATTTTATAAGCTTTCCGTTGATATAAAGAACATGCAAATCAAGCTTTGGATCGAAAGATATGTCGATCTGAAGATTTAGGGCACAAAACAAGCGAAAATGTGTTTTGAAATTTTTCCCCGCTCTGCCACCTGGATGACACGTGTCAAGTGCTGATTGGATGCATAATTCTCTCTCCTTCGCTACCCATGGGTTTCCCTTGAAATTTTTGACTTTTTGTAACTTTGGAACATTTTCCATTTTTTCCCCACGTCCCGCAACTTGGGACACGTGGCATGCATTGATTGGTCGACAGGGGCGCGGGGAAGACCTTTGCTTTTAGCTTTTCGGCCAAAACTTCGCCAAATTTTCCAAATCCTCCCCGAGCTCTGTACTTCCCTACTCCATTAGACACGTGTCCTATTCTGATTGGCTCAGATGACCCTTCAAACCTCACCGTTTGAACTTTTGGACATTTTCCCTTGTGACATGTGTCATGCTGCGATTCGTCCATAGGCTTGCCGGGTTTTCGCGTCCCTCGTGTCCTCACGGCCCAAATTGCTGTTCCAAACAGCTTGGGACAAATTCCTCCAATCCACCCGAAATGGGCTTCCTTTTCCCTTTTCTGCCGATGACACGTGGCATGATCTGATTGGCTCTCGGCTTTCTCGGCTCTTCACGTCCCACGCGTCCCTGTGTCCCAACTGTCCCAGTGTGAAAGTTCTCCTTTCGGTCGATCCGGGTGGTTCACGTTCTTCTAGTCCTCACGGCCCGGATGTCAAAGAGACCTGTTTCACTCAGCATTAGTCGATTTTCCTCGACCTTCACTGTTCGCCTTTCCGCGTCCCACGCGTCCTCATGGCCTAGATGTCCCTATGCTCTATGGCCCGCCTGGTGCCCTTTCGGCCGATTCATGCCCCAATGTCCCAACTATCCCGTGGACCACGGACTAGACTTAGCCATTTTTCATGATTTTTCTGGCCCAAGCTTTTTTTGCAACTTTTTCACCTTTTCTCAGAACTTGCTCTTTTCAACCTGGACAGGAGAGTTAGAAAAAATCTGAGGGGACCCTAGAAACATGATTTTTTGCCCTGAATCAATCTATTTGCCTGGGACTTGAGTATTCTGATGCATGTTATCAATTTTACCGGGGTGCAAATTGGATAACAATTTGGTAGCTCAATGGGTTACTCTGCTCGCTAGGTAGAAGATACCGGTGCTCAAGCGATCCATTGGGCATGGAGTTATCAAATATTCAGTTTAGAACCCCAACTGACTTAGAATGTGTAAGGAGGAAGATGGGATATCACCCAATGGGAGCAAAGAGCGCAAAACATCTCTATGGACAATAAGTTGTGCCAAAGCACTTAGGGAAAACAAAACTAACCTATAACAAAACAATGTGCACAAGCACTTGGAGGAATGAAAATCTAATCTAATATTTACAAGGTAGTGAATTTCCCTCTAGAAGCAACACTTGAGATAGATTCCATTGACTAGAATCTGCAGTTCTTCACCATCCAATGAGGCCAATTGGAAAGCATTGTTGTTCTTGCACTTCGTGACCATGTATGGGCCACTCCAAATGGCATCAAATTTTGAATGCCTTCCTGGTTTTGCTCTATCCACATCCCATTTCAACACTAGATCTCCAACCTGAAAAGATCTATCCTTGGCCTTCCTATCAAAGGTCTTCTTGATTAATGCTTGATCCTTTTCCATTGCTTGGGATGCCTGATTTCTGATCTCTTGCAGCTCCATCAAATCTACATACCTCACCTCCATGGGCTCAAATTCAAGCAACTCTAGCTGCTTCATGAGTTCCAATGTTGGAAACTCAAGTGACATGGGCAAGATTGCCTCTCTCCCATGACGAGTCCGAATGGAGAGTTTCTGTGGATCTTTTGGGAGTTATCCTATCATCCCATAAGGATTATTTTAGTTTGGTATGCCAATACCTTTGATTCTCATCAAGAGTCCTCCTAATGATCCTTAACAAGTTCTTGTTTGTAGACTCGGCTTGGCCATTACCTTGAGGGTAATAGTTCGATGAAGTGCTTAGGTAAATACCGTTCTTGACAGCCCACTCAGTCACCTTAGATCCAATGAATGCCAATGCATTATCAGAGATTATTGTAGCAGGTACACCAAATCTGGTTGTTATCCCCTCATAAAAGTCTAAGATGCTAGACTCATTTGCCTCTTTGAGTGCTACTACTTCTGTCCATTTGGTGAAGTAGTCTGTGGCTATCAAAATCCATTTGTGCCCTTGGCTTGAATTGGGATTAATGACTCCAATGAAGTCCAAACCCCATTGCATGAATGGCTGGTCAACTGAGATTGGATGTAATGGAAGGGCAGCAAGTCTCTCTTTTCCTGTGAAGAATGCACAATTCTTACACCTCTTGATCCATGCATAGCAATCACTGAAGATTTTAGGCCAATAATAACCAGCCTTCATGATTTTTAGAGCTATCACTCTTGGTGCAAAATGGCCACCAGCTGGTCCACCATGGAACTCTTCCAACACCCTTTGAATCTGATCTGTGCTAATGCATCTCAGTAGCACTCCATTCACATCTTTCTTGTACAAAACCCCATCAACAATGGCATACGGAACAACCTGCAATCTGAAGTGTCTCCTTTGGGTCTTGTTCATCTCCAGAGGGCATAGGCCTGTGCCTAGGAAGTGTATAATACCTTGGGTCCGAGAAAGAGTGGGGGCAGCATTGTCTTCTTCTTGATTGCCACTTGGCTCATGGCTGTCTGGATCAAAACAACCTCTTCTTCATTGCATACTTCTCTTTGCTTCCCCAAAACAAGCTGCTCACACAATCCTTTTCCTCTTACCAGCTTGGTGATCTTGATCTTAATGTCATACTCCATGACACGGGTGATCCAACCTGCCCTTTTCTCATTCAAATCCTTGTTGAGGAGGAATTCCTTAACCCAAGATGTGAGACCAACAACCTGGACCTTGTTGTTTGAGACTAAATGCTTGAATTTCTTCAAGCTTCGATTACTTGCAAGCACGTGCTTCTCAATAAAAGAGTACCTCACCTCATAGTCATCTACGCTCCGGTGAAGAAGGCAATTGGATGCTCATTGTTATCCTTGTTCTGCTGTACCAAAATGGTAGAAATAGTGTCATTACCTCTAAATGCATAGAGGATGAAATATTTGGAGAAGTCTGGGTTGATGAGAGTTGGTGCTTGGGAGATGGCTTCTTTGATTGCTTCAAAACTCTCCTTGCCTTCTGTTGTCCACTTGAAAGCCATGCTCTTCTTTAACATTTTGGTGATGGGCTTGACAAGGGCTGTAAAATCTGGGACAAACCTCTGAACAAAGTTTATCCTTCCCAAGAAACTCTGAAGGGATTTCTTGTGGCTTGGCAATGGTAGTGCTCTTATGGCTTCAACCCTCTCTGGATCAATTGCTAATCCTTCTTTGGAGACAATATGGCCAAGGAGCTTTCCTTCATGTGCAAGAAATATGCACTTCTTAGGATTCAAAGACACTCCAAATCTCCTGCACCTTGTGAAGACTTGTCTCAAATGAGAGAGGTGGTCTGCTGCACTTTTGGAAAAAATAGTGATATCATCAAGGTAGATCAACACCACATTGTTAATCAAACCTTTGAATGCCACGTCCATTTCCCTTTGGAAGGTAGCACCAGCGTTGGACAGCCCAAATGGAATTTTCCTGTATGTAAAAGTTCCCCATTTGGTTGTGAAGGCTATCTCAAACTGATCCTCTTCCTTCACCATAATCTGATTGTAGCCTGAGTAGCCATCAAGCAATGAGAACCTTTTTGAACTAGCTACAACTTGTAATATTTGCTCCATGGAAGGGAGTGGGTAATGGTCCTTGAGAGAGGCTCTATTCAAGTCTCTGAAGTCAACACATAGTCTGATCTCTCCACTTTTCTTTCTGACTAGAACTAAGTTGGCAACCCAACTAGAATGCTTGATTGGGAATATGATCCTTGACTCAATCAGCTTGTCCAATTCCTTCCTCATGAGAGGCTCCATGTGTGGATTGGTGGTCTTTGTTTACGCCTTGACATGCTTAGTATTTGGATCCAATTCAATGGTATCTTTGAGCTAAGTTGGGATTGAAACCTTTCAAGTCTTCATAGCTCTAAGCAAACACGTCGGGGAACTCTTGACACGATTGTATGAACTCATACCTTTCTTGTTCATTTGTCATCCTTCCAATTTGTAACAGTTTGTTATCTTCTACCAAGATGGATAATTTGAATCCTCTCTCTTGACCGAATGTTTGCTTTCTCCTTTCTACACCGATCATTGGGGTTAAAAATGGATTCAAGTGATAAGTCCCTTGGGCGTTTGTTAGTTCTCAATTGTACCACCGATCACCATCTTGCTGTTCCAATTTTTCTTGATTCTTGGCTGAGAACTCAGCTTCTTCTTGCAAGAAATGGATGATTTTCTGGTCATTTTCAAACACTTGTGAACTAACATTGTTATCTGGCACTGAAGGCCTCACAATCACATGGATGTTTGGTTGTACCTTGTCTTGTTGAATGCTTTCCACAATGTCAAAGGCTGCCCCTATTGCTGCAAGCCTGTCAGCAGCTTGATTCTCTTTCCTAGGAATGGATTTGATGCCAAAACCCTCAAAATATTCCATGAGGTCCCATACCCTGTTCTTGTAGCACTTGAGAAGATCATTCTTGGCAGCATGCTGTCCCTTGACCTGATTTACAATCAATTCACTATCACCAAAGACTTGCAAGTTCTTTATTCCTCTCTTTATTGCCCAATGCATCCCTTGCACCCAGGATTCATATTCAACAGTGTTATTGGAGCATGCAAACTGAAATCTAAAAGCTGAATAGTACTTTACTCCTTGAGGTGAAACAAGCATGGCTCCACCTCCTGCACCTTGTCTACTCCTTGATCCATCAAAAAACAGCTGCCATACCTCATTGTCATCTTTGTGGTTTGGCTTGGTGATGCTAGGAATAGGCTGATTTTCTTTGTGTATGTAATAGACCCTAGTTCAGATTCTTCCACTTCTTGATAAGGATCAAATGCATGTATCTTGTTTGCCCATTCATCAAGAGTTAGATCTAGGATGCTTCCAACCTTGGTGTTAGCCTCATCATTGCTAGGGTGATCCTCTTGATCAAATGTTGAGCAATTGGCATTGATCTGACTTGGAGTGTAAAGCTCAATGTGAAAGTTTGCAATAGGTTCAGACCTGATTGTAGCCTTAGTTCCATACCTTGTTCTGAACAGCATGTGTGACCAATCAGCAGACAAATATCCCCCAATCTTGGCTATGAAGTCCCTTGACAAGCAAAGGGCAAAGAGTGGTGGAAGGTCTATAACTGATACATCTTGTAAAACAACAACATTTGGACATGCATGCAAGGTAAGACTCAAGTTTTTAATCACTACAACTATTGTTATTACCTCTCTTGTCCCATCCAGCTGCACTACCCCTTTAGATGTTGTTTCATACTGGAGCCCTAGATGATCAGCTATTTGTTTAGGCATAACCGAGCTACTTGCCCCAGAGTCTATCATGCAATTGTGCACTAATTGATTTCCAATGATCAATGAAACATAGAAAAGAGGGGGCTTCAACACTTTACCTTGTTGTCCTCCATGATTTCCCTCAGGCTGGGCAGCATTTGTAAGCACTTTGTCTTGCGTCGAACTTGTTGATTGAAGTTGGCGAGTCCCTCATGGTAGCTTAGCAGATCTCTTTGGCACAGGATAGATAGGGATTCCACATTGATATATTGACGTTTGTCTTCTTCATATGATCAATGATATTGAATGGTGATGAAGGATCTCTTTGTTGTCCCTTGGTTTGCACATTCACTCCTTGTACGTGGGCAGCAACAACTGGTGTTTGAGTTGGTCTAGGAGTTGTTCTTGGCTGCCCTTGTGCATTTAAAATTGGATTTTGCTTGCCAATCATTTGTGGAGCCATGGAAGGTTGTGGATTGGTTGGGGCTAATGGCTATTCTTCACCCAAATTCCTCCTTTTTGACCTTGTATTGGCTGCAACACCCTGAGAAACTGTCTTGTTCATGCCACAAAAATCCTCTCGCTTGCAGTTTACTAATGCGGTGTCATTTGGGGCAGATTTGTTGGAATGTTTCTTGTTGTTGACTATTTCCTTGACTACTCTCACCCTCCACACCGGTAGTTGTCACCATTAATGCGTGATTCAAAGCACCATTGAAGCACATGGATTGGTTATGAGGCTCATTACATGGAAAACACTAGTCATACTCCTGAGCAATGTTATTTTGTGTTGGCACCAATGCCTTAGAGGCAGATATGGCATTTGGATTATAGGGCTGAAATGGTCTATTCGTAGGAGGCCTTGTTTGATTCATGCTTGCAACTGGATTAGGTGGCCTTTGTGGTTGGTATGGCTATCTGTTAGGCTGAGCTTGGGGTTGATAAGAATGTCTAAAACTTTGGGCTTGTTATCTTTTGAGAGTAACCAGCTCATTGCCTAGGTTTTGCAATTGCTTCATGACTTCTTGAAGCTCATTTGGGGCACTTGGAGATGAAGTGGAAGCTTCATTTGAACTATGATTTCTAGGAGTGGGAGAAGGAGCCAAATTAGGTGCTTGATTGGTGTTTGGACTCTCTAAACTTGGAAACAATGGCATGGGAGGTCTAGGGGCAAGTTTGCCAGCTTGGATCAAATAATTTTCAGCCCTAATGGCAATGCTATAAGCCATAGGGATAGTTATGCCTCCCATGGACTGAATTAACATAGAAATATCAGAATTTAGAGCTTTGAGATAGTAGAGAAAAGCACCTTCTGCTATTGGCCTGACTGCCACTAGAATTCTCTCCCAAGTCTTTTGAAATCTGAAGTTGAAATCGGTCAGCTGCTCATTGGGAGCTCTCTTGATAGTTGTCAGCTACTCCAAAAGAGACAAGTTGTCTCCCTTCTCTCCAAATTGCTCATGAAGTGCTATACACAACTGATTCGGTTTGTGTTAGAACTAGCTCCAAGGCTTCTAAACCATTGCAATGCTTTCCCCTTGAATGAAGATGCCAGTAACTTGATAGCCACTTGCATCTCATTGATTTCATGCATTGCACAAAGGTTAGCAATATCTTTAATATGATCACCTAGAGTAGTCTAATTTTCTCCAGTGAAGTAGGGAATGTTCTTCAAGGCTACAATGGGAATTGGATGTTGTGCATTGAGGGCAAGTGGGCTCTGCTGTGAAGTTGACATAAGGGTTGTTTTGTGCCATTCTAATCTGTCTTAAAACCCTTGTTGGTGAATGAAAGGCCTACAGTGAAGGGGTTGAGAGAGTTCTATTTGGTGGAGATGGAGACCTTTGAATCCTTCTTCCTCTTTGCCTTCTTCTTGGAGATAATTACGGGTATTCAAATAACACTTCTTCTTCTCCAACTCTTGACCTTGTGGTGATTCTTCTCATGAGTTTTCGGGCTGCCTTTGCTGAAACCAGTTGATTCTTCCCCTTGGAGTCGCGGATATGCAAATAATAGATCTTTTTAAGCAAGAAAATTACAGCAGATGCACATCAACTTTGCTGCGAATAAAAGGCGTGCCAAAAGCTGTTGTTGCAGGCTCATAACACCCCTGGATACTGATTAAGATTCTAGGTTGATCACTCTAGTATCCCGTGTGATTGCACAACATGGAAACCTCTCTCCAAGTGTGGGACTTGTGAAACTAAGAGAGGAATCTCAGTTAGAGGCTAGTTCCTCAACTCCTGCAGGGAGATCTAATGCTTGCACAACTACAGAGGTTCGAGATCCTAATCCTACTCTAAATTGCGGGAGACGGGGATAGAAGTGCAAAAATTGAAAAACTAAGGATGGTGATGCACCAAAAAGGAGTGGTGAATATTTTTGTCATGCAAATAGACACAAACCAAAGATTGTAACATAAAACATACACAGGCTGATAAGATATAATTTAGGATCTGAAATGAAGCAAATAATACAAACAAAGGACTGAAACCCATTCACAAAGCTTGCATTATCATTTCCAATGTCAAAACCACTGCATTACAACCTCAGAGAGGTAAAAAGTTGTTACAGTCTTTGAAGAGGTCTGATTCTTCTCAACAATCACTTCGTTGGAGGAGAAAGAAGAAGTCTCTGTTATGCCAAAAAGTATTCTCCTATTAGAAATGAGCCATAACTGGCTTTTACATTGCATGGGTCAAGCCTGGGAGAGAGAAAATGTACAAAACATGGGAACCCATTCCTCTTTGACTCGCAAATGCATTAAAACGGCACGGGGACCTTAAAAACTCATACCGTGTCATTTTTGACCAGTTTGGAGAAGAATTCGACCCATTCGTCAGATTAAATTTGGTCGCTGAAATGTCACTTCTGGCCATGAACACGTATCAGAGCTGTTTCTTAACTTTCTCTCTCCATACTACACCAAAATTCAAGATTAACCATGGAATCATGTACATAATTTTATAAGCTTTCCGTTGATATAAAGAACGTGCAAATCTGAGCTCTGGATCGAAAGATATGTTGATCTGAAGATTTAGGGCACAAAATAGGTGAAAATGTGTTTTGAAAATTTTTCCCACGCTCCGCCACCTGGATGACACGTGTCAAACACTGATTGGATGCGTTATTCTTTCTCCTTCGCTTACCCGCTGGTTTCCCTTGAAATTTTTGACTTTTTGTAACCTTGGAACATTTTCCAATTTTTCCCCGCGTCCCCGCCACTTGGGACACGTGGCATGCATTGATTGGTTGACAGGGGTGTGGGGAAGACCTTTGCTTTTAGCTTTTGGCCAAAACTTGGCCAAATTTTCCAAATCCTCCCCAAGCTCTACACTTCCCTACTCCATTAGACACGTGTCCTATTCTGATTGGCTCGGGCTAACCCTTCAAACCTTGCCCTTTGAAATTTTGGATGTTTTCCCTTGTGACATGTGTCATGCTGCGATTCATCCATGGGCCTATCGGGTTTTCGCATACCTCACGTCCTCACGGACCAGCTATTCCAAAATACTTGGGACAAATTCCTCCAATCCGCTCGAAATGGGCTTCCTTGTCCCTTTTCTACCAATGACACGTGGTGTGATCTGATTGGCTCTCAGCTTTCTTGGCTCTTCGCATCCCATGCGTCCCTATGTCCCAACTGTCCAGTGTAAAAGTTCTCCTTTTCGGTCGATCCGGGTGGTTCACGTCCTTACGTCCTCATGGCCCAGATGTCCTAGACTATTCTACTCAGTAGTTAGTCAATTTTCCTCTGACCTTTGGTCGGTTCACCTTCCGTGTCCCACGCGTCCTCACGGCCTAGATGTCCATGTGCTCTGCGGCCCGCCTGGCGCCCTTTCGGTCGATTCACGCCCGATGTCCCAACTATCCCAAGGACCGCCTGGACTAGGACTTAGCCATTTTCATGATTTTTTTGGCCCAAGCTTGTTTTTTGTAACTTTTTCACCTTTTCTCAGAACTTGCTCTTTTCAACCTAGACAAGAGAGTTAGAAAAAATCGAGGGGACCCTAGAAACATGATTTTTTGCCCTGAATCAATCTATTTTCCTGGGACTTGAGTATTCTAATGCATGTTATCAATTTTACCCCTGGGTACAAATTGGATAATGATTAGGAAATGGGAATGTAATAATATTGATTTAATTATGTTAGATGTTAAGAGATGGGGACATTTGACTTATTTTATATAGGATGAGTTGGGAAGTAAGTAATGGGTGGTTAAGATTCTTGAGTTGATTGATTGGGAAAGTATGAAGGGAAAGACACCTCGAGGAGGAGGTTGATGGGTTTGGGTTGATTCATAAGGATGAGGTTGTTAAGTGATCATAATGGCATAGACACATGAAGTGGGAATAAGGGGTATATTTGAGTTAGGTTTTTCGGATGGAGGAAACAAGTGATATTCTTGAGATGATTAGATAGGGCAAAAGTATTTGTAGTAGATGAGGATGTGATGGGGATAGAAGAGATGATATTAGTGTTGACAGTAGTGTTGACATGAGGTAAATTAAGGGGAATTGGGATGACTAATTTAGTGGTTTGGTGTTTTTGATGGATTGTAGAAGAAGGTTAGTGAAGATCAAGCTCATGATGGGCCATGCTAAGGTTCTTCATATCTCTAGGGAAAAATACGGTGAGTAGTGATGTGAGGACTTGATTGGATTCATGATGGGAATAATAAGGATAAAAAAATTTATACGAGGGACATTAATAGGGAGGTTGGTAGATTTACAAAGGATATATTAATGAAGAGAAAATATATTAGCATCAAAAATCTCCTAGAATTCTGCACACCCACGAGGGATGGTATGAGGCCCAAAATCTCCAATGGAGGTAGAAAAATGGAGTGTTTCTTATATAGATGGGACATAATGATGATAAATAAAGGGGTTGGTTTTAACATGGGTGTTAGGTTGGATGATTTGAGACTCTTAAAGAGAGGAAATGGGAACCATTGGTTGAGTAACTACAGAAGAGGTGATCAAAGGGGTGGAGGTAATGATAGAAAGGCTAGAATTTTGATGGGAGATAATAGTGGAAATAGGTATTTTATTCGATGACATATTTTGTTCTATTTTTCTTTCTTGGGATCATGTAATAATGGGAATGAAAAATAAAATAAAACAAAACTATGCTAATTTTTACTATCTTGATTATTAAATATGCAAAAAGAAATGAAAAATGGGCTTGAAAGGAGCATAGGAAATTTCTAAACTATTGATGGTTTCAAGTATTTTGGATGGATTTCTCGATATACCCAAAGGTACGTGAGGCACGAATCTGTGATGACTACCAATATCGGGCTTGTTATTGGGTCCTACCTCCTCACTTTAATCTCCTACAACAATAAGGAAGTTAGGTGCTTAGCCAATATACTGATATCCAAAAAAATTGTAACATGGCCACATCACCGTAGAGGCTTTCCTATTAGGTGATGAAATCTTAATAGTTCCACCTAGAAGGAGATGTTTAAGATGTGTAGTTTTTATGTATGTGTTTTGGATGTGTTTGATGAAAGTGTATGTAAAGTGTTAACCCCTAATTAAACTAGATTTCCAAGAAGATATGAAGGTTATTTTTAGATCCCAAAATAAAATGTTATATTCGATGAAGCAAATCAAGCAAGGAAAGAAAGAATGATGCAAAAGGAGAAAATAGAGAAAAAAGGAATACCTGGATAAAGATTTTTCTTTTTTATATTTATTTATTTTTAAGTAATAAATAAAATCCAAGAAAAGTAACCCATGCAGGCAAGAAAGCAAGAAACACTCCTTCTTACGATGTTAGTATAAGATGGATAGAAGAAAATAGAAATGAAAGACAAATGAAAAGACTCACCGAAGAAGGGTGGGTCCCACCGAGCATACTAGAATGTTGAAAACATTTCCTCGTACCTAATTTATATTATTGAAGTGATAAAAAGAAAAAAATCTAAATATGAGATACTTCAAGGTACCTCTAAATGGGATGATGATGGATATGGGTAGAAATGAGAGATCCTCCTTGCATGGAGCTATATGAATTACACCATAAAGAGAACTCAACATGAAAAATAGATTAGTAGATATATGGGTGGGCTACCTGATAATGTAAGTCCTAAGAAGTGAAAATGTACTACAATGGATATCAACCCACATTCTTGATAAAGATAAGAAAAATCAATTAAAAATTAGATGTGGCAGATAACCAAACTCAAATAGAAACCTGAAATGTAATAAAGATGGTAATATTCAAATCTGATCTAACAAAATAAAATATATATATAGGTTGATGGTGACCTGAGTTTACAAGGCCCAATCGGTGGTGGATAAATTAGACCAAGTAATAAAGTGACAGAAAATTCGTATTTGAATTCCTTAGAGGAAGATCTAGAGTTGGTGATGAGGACAATATGAAGAACAAGAACCTACAATATATCTAGAACTAGATGTGACTAAAAGGATGCAAGAAAGTTATAAAATATGATGATGGATGCAATGAAAACTAATATGGTCGACAACGACTGGATGAGTCGATGATGACTAGAGTTGGAAGAATAGATCTTAGGTGCGAGAAGGGAAGAATGAAAAGATTTGAAATATGAAGGATTGTGGGATTAGAAAGAGAATGATCAAAAATTAAATCATGAGAAAAGGATGGGTAGGCATTATTTTAAAGGGTTGTGACAAAGTGACCCGAATGGGTCTTCATCGATCTGAGAGATCCTTACATTTTGTTGGTGGAAGGGTGATTAAGAAAAATATAGAAATAAATACCTAATATGATTACAATGTAACAGTAAATGAATAAGAAATTAAGTACAAAATATATCTAAAAAATCTAATCAATTAAGTAATGAAACCCTAGTTGCAAACAAGAGATAAGATGACTTATTTGATTCACAACTAGATTTGAAAATGTGTAAAAGTAATGAATAGGTGAATAGAGAAGGAGAAATCTCACACATATCATTAGAAAAATGTGTGAGCTGATGATTAGCCTAGATTGTGGTTCTTGTAGAGGGGTAGGGGCATCGGTGGATGCCCTAGACCTATTTCTCGGGAGCCTTTTTATCGCAAAATTCTCATAAAACCATCTTTGGGTGGTTGCAAGGTGTTCATTGTCCTTCTCCTTTGATCTTTAGGGTGTCACACAATGTTCACTAATGTCACTAATAAATTGTAATAAAAGATTGACCAACAAAATCATCAAGAGTTCATCAAATCCAAAAAATAAAAGAATGCAAATAAGGGGTCGACTATTCTCGATTGTCAAATGAGTGAACTTATGACTGAGCATTGCACTACATTCAAACCTCATTTATTTCTAGGTGTGTGTGCGAAGAATCATACCCTAGGTGGCTCTTGTGTGTGTCGCGCTTGATAACAATCAAATAGCTAGATGTAAGAGAATGTAATAGATGTGTGCATGGAATAGAATGCACTTCCCCTCCAATGAAGTGTATGTAGAATAATGAAGTTTCTTGACCTTGAGTATATGCTAGAATGAATGTTTGAATGCTCTTCAATAGCCTTTGGATGCAAACTTAGGTGGTGATAGCTAATTATGCTAAAATGTAAAATAATAACCTAATCTAATGCAAATTTGTAGTAAATAAATGAATACTAAAATATTGAAATAATACCCAAGAAAACTAAGCTAGAAAATATGAAACCCTAATGTGAAAAGAGGGTTAGAAGAGCCTTAGCTAATTCACAGAGGTTACTAGACTATTTCGTAGTGGATATCTTGGATGAACAAAGATGGAGGACCGTTGCACATAAGCCTATAAAAATGCAAATCCGGTAGATTTGACTAGACTAGGGCACCTGGAGAGGGATAGGGGTGCCCATGGGAACCCTAGTCGTAACTATTTGCACCTTGGTACGTGTAGATGCTTAGAAAACCTCCTCTCGAGGCATCATAAGAGGTTTTCAATTATTTACCTTTTTGTTGCTTATATTTCACTAAATTCTCTGCATGTCTCTATAAATTTGGAATGAATGAATCACCTACAAAACTCCAAACAAATCATCACACCCTAAAAAATAAATATTCAAATAAAGGGGTCAGACTATCCTCAACTTCCAAAATTATAGACTTATCATTGAGTGTTGCACTACATATCAGACCCAATGTAGTTCTATGTGTGTGTTTGCATGAAATTATTCCCTATGTTGCTCTTCTTCTAGTCATACTTGAACTAACGAGAAAGTAGCTAGATGTAGAATGTAATAAATGTGTGCATGTAAACAATATACTCCTCTCCTATGAAGTGTGATGCAAATGAACCAACCTTTGTCCTTTGTGATGGAGCTATATGGATGTAAATGGAGCTATAGATTCCTTTGACGGATGAAACCTTAGGTGGAGATAGTATATGTTTAATACTTACTCCCTTATTATGATCACATAGCTTTATATTTATATGATTCCTTAACTTGAATTTCGTAATTAACCCTAACAAGGCTAACTAACAAAAATATAAGATTCTCAAAAAGTTAGAAAGGACCCAAATATCATGACCAAATTACAAAGAGGAATAGGGCACCTAGACGGAACAAGGGTACCTAACATTGACGTCCTAGCTAGGCCCTGGTCTCCAGAATGAAAAATAATGAAAGGTGTAAAGAAAAATTGAGCAAGTAAGAGTAGAAGACTAAAATCATAAGCATAAAGCAAAGAAAGGTGGCCAAAGACAAGGGTTAATCAATACTTTTCTTACTTAGGAATCATGCAAATAGTAGTATCGATTGAGACTAGATACTTACTTGAATGTGCGTGATTTTGTTTCTACATTTTCCCCCACTTTATGTTGGTGAGTATAATACTTGGTAAGATAAAGTACATAGAGATGCGTAACTTATATCCATGTAGATTGATGTAGAAAGCATGTTGAGGGACTAGATAAAGTGTGGAGTCATAAAAAAGATGGACCATGGAGAGTAAAGGTGAAAAAGTGTAAAAAGTGATGGAAATGAACCTAGGGTGGAAAAACTTGTGTAGATTCCAATGTGTGTGTGATGTATGATTTTTAGTATTGTCTTAATGTTGACTTCTTACTTCCTATATGGACAAACCTACAAAAGATAAGAAAACCGGGTAGTCAAATACGCATATATATGTATAAAAATCATCTAAGGAAGTATGTAAAAGAAAATGTTGGAAATGTGAAAAAGGAACATGTGCACTTGATTTGTGATGAGGAAAGAGTGTAGAAAGGATCCTATAGATGATGTCAATACATGTTTTTTTTTTGGTGATCTCATTCCAATGTAATGCAAGAAGTGTTAGAAGAAATTATTTGGTGTCATCCTCCGACCTTTAACTTCTTCCATTTGTATGAAGCACCATTGCAAATGATGTGTAGTAATGCATGTGATAAGGACTATATACCCTGTAAAATTCATCGTGTATGTGTTCGTATCTTGTACTAAACCCAATCATTGTGTGATATGCCCCCTTGTTTCAGAGTAATCTAGGTAATTTTTTTGTGTGGTATGTGCCCTAGTTTCGGGAAATCTAGGTAAGGTCATTGTGTCAAAATATGAAAACTATATTGTACCACTATTGTGTTATGTTACGTATACAACTTGTATTGGGTGAATGATTCACCCATATGATTCCTCCCTCATTCGAGGTACATGCAACCTCTCTTATAGAGAATGTGGCCAAATGATGATCAACCATTGAAATTTTTCCTTTCGGGGAAGGGAATGCACTTTGCGAAACCAAGGAACATGCAAACAAGTGGCTAGGAAAACAAGTGTTAGTACAAGAAAATAAAAACACTCATGTAAAAGATTTCATGTAAGCTAAGTAGACAATGTATATGCTAGGATGTAAGTGAACACGTAAGAAGAAAATGTAGACCCCAAAAATTGGGTTGCAAACATGGGACAAAACTCATGGTTTCATAATAAAATTAAGGTCATAATGGATAACTAGATAAGGGTAAATCCCACAAAAATAACAAGAAAGATAAGACAATGTAACAAACAATCATGGAAGAAAGTATATATGCATAAAAATGTCACACATGAAGCATCCATTAGCATGTTAGAAAGATAAAAACTATGTCAAAGCATGTATAATCTGATAATGTAAAGTTTTAATTACAAAATGGAATAATAACACTGTAATGTACGAAAGTGGATACTGCGGGAGAGCCACTTTGTGGGAATGGTACTAGGTATTGCACCAAGTATCCATGCTATGTGTAATAGATCTGTAAAATATGCGATCAAAAATAGAAAGAAAGTGAACGTGCATGTGTGTATGATAAAGATAACGACATATAATATATCTACTAGCATGTTTAATAAAATAAACATGTACGAGTAAATGTAAGAAAGAGTAAATGAAACCAAGCTATGAAATATGTTGTGGATGGATGGAATGGGATGTAGAGTGAATCATAGGAGCAGCATACTCCCAGGACTGAATGGAATTATATGCACCGAGGTTCATTTATTTATGCCTCCCTCGGTAGTTAAGAATGAACCATAAAAGAGAGTGCATCATCGGGAAATGGTATGAAATGTGTGTATAAGAAATATGGTCATTGTAAATTGTCATGTGATGTGAAGGACTGAATGCAAGGAAGTAAAATTGAGTAGGTTGTAGAATGGGTGATGATTTATCCTAAAGTGTATATCACAACAAGATAATGGAAGAAGTGATGATTTAGACTAAATCATCTATCACTAGATAATTTTATACGAAGTGATGATGTAGCTTAAAACATATATCACTAGTCTAGGAATGTCGCATGATAGAAAGGTTGAATGGTTGATTGTGTGAGTGTGATGAGGTCCATTTAATTTGTATACCCTCAATAGTCCAATATGGACCGCGGACTACAATCTGTCATGGGGTAGTGAGTGCAGCATGTATAAGTAGATGAGTAGGATGTGTAATATGTGTAGTATATGTGGTGATGAGAAATCATCATGTGATGTGTAATGTGTAGTGTGTAATGTAGGATGTATAGTATTTAATTTTAGATGTGTATATGCATATTAATTATAAGACATAAGATGTAAGATGTAGGATGTAGGATGTATGTATGTAAGATGTGTGAATATGTGTGATGTGTAGTTTTGTTGTGTGGTGTGTGAGGTTCATGTGTATAGGATTCCATCAACATTTAAGTGTGAATCAAAGAAGAAGAGTGCATCATCGGTAAGGACAATTCTAGTGTGTCCGAAGATGTCTATGCAAAATTATATGATACGTGGATAGGGGAGAGAAAGTGCAACTCCCTAAGTGTTTGAAGGATGGGAAGAATCAAGTAATTTCATATAGAAGAAAATCATTGTCATGGTCAAATCCAAAAAAATAAGCATCGAGACTTGGAAAGCAATAGTGTCGGGTTGATTACGTAATGAGCCATTGAGGAGTAATTTGTACATGCCCATGGCATATTCATCATTAGTGAAGGGTGGTAATGGAAACTCATGTGCATAGTAGTGAGTGATATTTTTCATATAGATAGGAAAGTAACTGTTCTAGATAACTACATGACCAAAGGGCATGGGAAATGATATATCAATGTGATTAGGATCTGCCTTCTCTTCTTCCTCTTGTGACACCTCTAAGGTGGTGGGTTGTTCTGTGCACCTCTACTTCTTGCATCTTCTCATTTCTTGGGGACTTCTTCCTTCACACATAAGTGCTTGGCTTGGCACTCGTAGAAGGCATGCTCACCTGTCCGAGTAGTTGGTACACTTGGTGCTCCTTCCTCTCCTCTCCCTCTCTTAGACACTCGGCTTCTTCTTTACCAAGGGTTCTTTAGGTATGGAGATCTCATCCACCAAGTACATGTCATTTTTAACTTTTTGCCTTAGGCGCATTTATACGCATGCCGCGGATCCTCCAAAGAATAAGAAGTGTTATTGGTATGGTCATGTGGATCTCATGCGACAAGTACTTCTCCACATACATGTGCTTACCTCCGAGATAGTTCAATTTCTTACTCATATCCCTATGCTCCTAGTCCAGCTTTCCTAGCTCTAGCCTTAGCTTTTTTGATTCTTTAAATCTATTCACTCCCACTTGGAAGTATTGGGAAGTGAATGCAAAAGGGAGATTGCACCAAGGGATCCATGATTCATCAACAAGTTTGAACCTACCCAAGCAAAGTAGTGCTAGTACACCATGAACTTAACTTCTCCTTGTGTGGCTATTGGGAGTTGTTTGGGGATCCTCCACTCCACCCCGAATGCATTTCTCAAGTGTGTATACCATTTTTGAGCCACGCTTTATGGGGATCCATCATTGTATCACATGCATACTTTTCAAACC
Organism: Taxus wallichiana var. yunnanensis; assembly: GCA_018340775.1. NCBI lineage: Eukaryota > Viridiplantae > Streptophyta > Pinopsida > Cupressales > Taxaceae > Taxus > Taxus wallichiana. Next base: position 387,076,930 of record CM031236.1, read on the forward strand.
TCTTCACGGGTGAAGGGTCTTCAATTGGGTACTCCCACACAAACTTATCTGGTGCATCCGGCACTCCAATTTCTATAAATACTATGGTGAGTAGGACATTGCCAAAGAGGATCATGTCCCCTTCCTTTGCGCACTTTATAATTTCCTTAGTAATTTATGTGGACAAGTTGTAAATAGTCTCATCTACAATCTTCCTACAGACATGTAGCCATGGCTAGTTGACTTATATCCAACTTTTCTAGCCATTCAACTTCATTACCAGTGTGTGACCATCTTCATAACTGGGTCCTTGATGTCTGAGATGTCATAATACTGTTACCCTTTCTTGCAAGCATACTCAGAATGGTCTCCTAAATAGCTTCATTTTCACCAAGGTAATCTTCTAGGCTATCTCCCTCACATATGAGGCCTATCGTATACTGTGCAATCGACTAGGAGTTACACACATCTTATGCCTAGCAAAGTGGAAGTAGTCCTCATGCACCCGAGACATTAACCATTGGTACAAGTGATCTAGCTTCCCAAAATAAGGAAACTCATAGAGTTGCAATAACCCTGCCTTCGCTAGCTTGACCTTCACATCATCATTGTAGATAGGAAAACCTTCAGGTGTTCGATTGTTGGTTGGGTGTACCAATTCTAATGTCATTTCTTTCTCTATAGTACTAGTGTGGTGATTATAGTCACTGACTGGTATGCTTCTCAAATGGGATTCCCATTCCTTCCCCATCATCACTCTGTCCGAGTCTGCATTTCGCATACCACTCTTCATTTGTTTCTATCTTAGGTTCTGGTTTTTAGCATTCACTTTGTTCTTCCCTTTCTTCAATGCCATGGTCAAGGTAATTGTATTACTCTAGTCCTCTCCTTGTTACTCTACTTTCCTTCTCCCAACCTTCGATCTCAGATCCGTGATAAAAATCTCCTAAACCCGTGCCCTAGTTTGTTGAACCCTAATTTTGATAAATTCTTTGCAAGACAACATCTTTTCAATTTGTTCCATGCCCATGTAATTTCTTCCTTATAGTTCACAATTTCACACTAGCTCTTACATTTTTAATCACACATATCTTCTCCTTGATTGAATCCAAAAAAACACCCTAGCTTATATCTTTCATTTATATCTCCAACTCTTCATTTTCGCAAAGTAAAATGAGAGTGCCCCGACCCTCTATTTATAGTTTTTCCTTTTTCTGGTCATTAAATGCTACTTTACCTACCCCGTACTTTGTTCATTTAATACATCTTTTTAAAACAAATCCCGTCTTCAGTGCCTTCACTCACGCACCCTTCCTACATGAAAACTCCTCCAACCTTCTGGCATGCAACCAAACCAACCTGACAGGAGACTCTTATGTGTGCTCAACCTGTGCTGAAGGCACTTCTTCTATCTAGATTCTTGCTTTTGCCTACCTTGTGTTTCTTTAAATGTGCTTATTTTTCCTTTGTATGTGGGATCTACAAGTAGCTTTACCCTGGCACCAACCATTTCATCTCTTTTAATCGGGCTACTCAACAAGGCTCTTCAACACAACTTCCTTGGTACTTTTAATCATGCACTTTTTCACTTTTCTCCACCCCACACTTAAACGATGCGTGGTCCTCTGCGCACTCATAAATTCTCCAAAAATAGAAATAAGGTTACCGACGCCCAAGGTGCAAAACAAAACAACAACGCGAAAGGGAAACACAAGGAAAGGAAAATGCATAAAGGAAAATTCTAAACTAACTGGAAAAACTACCTTATTTACAAACACCAAGAAGACTTATTTATAGTAGGGCTTCAGCCTACTACCATTGAAGTGTCTAGGAAACTTCATTCCATCCAACACTTGTAACTGGCACGCACCTGAATCAAGGATGTATGAGATTGTGTAGGGACCTAACCAATGGACTTTCAACTTCCCAGGATGGCACAAAAATTTAGAATCATACAGTAACACCATCTGCCCAACCTCAAACTTTTTTTATAATATGGAAATCATGCCAAGCCTTTTTCTTTGCCTTTTCCGTTGTTTGGCTCCAAGGGGCAAGTGATCATCTCTCATCCAATTTCATTAGTTTTTCAATTCTTTCTTCCAAAGTGCTTGTTCATCGGCTAATCCTCCCTGTGCGTGTCATTCACAGAGAAGGTAACATAAATTGAATGGGAAAAATAGATTCCATGCAAAACACCAATTGAAAAGGTGTGGCTTTATTTAGTCTTTTATACGCAGTCTTGTAAGCCCATAAAAATACCGATACCTTTTCATCCGAACCCTGTCTTCTAACATCACAGATTTTGGTCAACGTATGATGCAGTATTTTGTTGAATGCTTCCGTGGTTCCATTTTCTTGTGGGTGATAGGGAGTAGTCTTATTATGAGCCATCATGAACTTAGATAGTAGGATCCTCACAGTCTCATTTAGAAAATGCATACCCCTATCACTGGTCAAACTCAAAGGGCATCCATACCTTGTGATAATGTTCTCCCATAGGAACCTTTCTACTATTGTTGCCGTGCAATCTTTAGTTGGGGATGCTTCCACCCACCTTGTGAGATAATCCGTGCAAGTGATGACATAACGTGACCCATTCCTACATGCTGCCAGTGTAATAGGTCCTATAAAGTCTATCACCCACTTTTCAAAAGGCTCTGCTAGGAATAGGATGCAAAGGCATTTCATCTCTCCTTCCTGGTTTGCCAATGTGCTGACAGTGGTCACATGCTTTACAATAATCTCTACAATCCCTGTATAAGGTTTCCCACCATAAACCTACCATTAAAATCTTGTGCGTGGTGGCATCACCTACATAATGCCCACCCGCACTTCCTCCGTGTGCTTCCTCCATGATGGCTAGGTGCTCATGTTCTAACACACATCTACACAAAACTTCATCACATCCCAATTTGTATAAGTCTCCACTAATCAACATGTAGGGTACAAAGTGCGTATGGCCAACTGCTTCTTTTCCAATGCCCTCATTCCATCTAGCGCCACACCTTCTTTTAAAAATACAAAAATCTCTTCCAAATATGAGGTGTGCGCCATAGTATAAATAGTTACACATATGACATTATTTCCTCAATACTTTGCGCATCCTCTCCTAAATCAATTCTTGATAGATGATCAGGTCCATAATTGCTTTTTCCGGGCTTCACTACAATGGTGAACTCAAACTCTTGAAACAACAACACCCATCAACATATGCACCCTTGAAGAATGGGCTTGTTCACTAAATAATTTAATGCCATGTGGTTGGTGTAGAATATAAAGGGTGTTGCCAGTAGATACTGTCAAAATTTGAAAAGCACATAGATCATTGACAATGCCTCATGCTTAGTTGTGGTATAATTCTGCTCTACTAGTGTTAACTTCCTACTCACGAAACAAAGAGGATGATCAACAATCCCCTCACCTGGTTGTGTAAGTACTACTCCAATGGCAGTTCTTGAGGCATCTACATGGACATGGAAGGGCTTTTCCCAAGAGGGAAATCACAAAATAGGTGTGGTAATAATCCTATCTTTTAATGTATCAAATGCCCTCTGTTGCGCCTTTCCCTAATGGAAGGTACTTTTGTGTCTAAGCAGGTCCTTTAAAGGTGCAATGATCTTGCCATACCCCTTAATGAATTTTCTGTAATATCCCGTATGCCCAAGGAATCCTTGCACTGCACTCTAGCTAGTAGGTTCCCTTAACCCCACAATAACTACAACCTTAGCAGGATCTACTAGTAAGCCCTCCTTACATATGATATGCCCCAATAAAGTCCCAAAGGGTGTAGCAAACACACACTTCTTAATGTTGAGGGATATCCTCAATTGCCTACACCTTTCAAACATTAATCTCAAGTTGTCACAATGGTCCTTAACCAGACCATATACTATCCAATCATCCAAGTAAACCTAAAGAAACTTATGAATGAAGTCCTGGAATTCTTGCACCACTATGTGCAAAAAGACAACAGGCACATTTTTCAACCCAAAGGGCATGACCATATATGCAAAACTTCCCCACTTGGTGGAAAAATTTGTCTTCTCCTGGTCCTCCTTTGCAATCCAAACTTAGTGGTATCCTAAAAATCCATTAGTAAAGGAATAGATTTTGTGCCCAGTGACTCCTTCCAAAATTTCTTCAATGAAGGGGGTGAAATGGATCAATGACACAACCTTTATTCAATTCCTATAATCCACACAAATTCTAATCCACCCACCCTTCTTGATGTTGATTACCATCAGACTTATCCATTTTGATTCTTCTACTACCTCAATGATCCCAGAATCTATCATCTTATCTATCTCCTCCTTAACCTTCACACATAAGTTGGGATTCATTCGATAGGGCCTTTTTCTAACTAGGCGCGCACCTTCCTTAAGTTTTATCTTCATCTCCCCCAAGGAGTGGTGGACACCTTTTAGCTCATGGTACTCGTGTGGGAATAAATCCTTGAATTTGTGCAATGAGATCAATGATCTTTGATACTTCCTTCTCCATCTAATAATCCCCAAAATAGCTTCCTTAGGTTCTTATTTTGAACCAAATTTAACTGTTATCCAAAATTCACCCCTCAAGGTAATTTTGATAACATGCATCAAATTCTTTAGTCCCAAGCAATTATATTGATTCAGGGTGAAAGGTCATGTTTCTAGGGTCCCCTCATATTTTTCTAACTCCCCTGTCCAAGAAGAAGAGAGCAAGTTCTGAGAAAATGTAAAAAATTGCAAAAAACAAGCTCGGGCCAGAAAAAATCATAAAAAATGGCTAAGTCCTAGTCCTTGCAATAGTCGGGACAGTTGGAACATCTGGACGCGAACAGGCCGAACCAGGCGAATCGGGAAAATTTGTCCCAGGCGGTCCGAAAGCAAATGGGACATCTGTGCTGCGAGTACGCGAACCGGCTGGTTCAGCTGAAATGGGAAATTTCAGCACTATGCCAAGTGGGACAGAGGGATGTGTGGGATGCGAAAATCCGAAGTGGCTGAAGGCAGAGGAGAAAAGTCAACATTTGACCCGTGGAACTTCAAACGGCCATAACTTTTGACTCCGAGCTCCGATTTTCACAAAATTGGACTTTCTGGAACGAGCACGATGTCCTCTATGCCACAAAAACTGGATTTCTTAATTTTAATGAGGGTAGATATATTTAAATAAGAGAAACATATTCGGCTCCAGTCAGTCAATGCTCATTCCTGTCAAATGACAGAAAACGCCTACCAGACCCAAAATAGCTGCCCGCACTCAGAAGGCCATAACTTTTGCATTTCTCAACAAAATCACACAAAATTTGTACCGTTGGAATTTTGGTTATGAGCCCGATCCATAGCAATTGAGAAATTCCATATTTGATTAGAAATTGATTGGGTTTTTTAAGAAAACGTGGCCGGGTTCAAAACAATGTTTTATTTGGTAGCTGGGAGTGCAATTAAGAGGCATGGTCATCATTCTTTCTCTGCTGCAGCACATGGGACAGTATGGGGAGCCTTTTGCAAGTAATTTATAACCATTCCATTCAATTTAATGCCTCTTACAGGTGGTTGAAGGACAGATTTCGGGATTTCCATTTTTCCTTCTCTTTTCCTTCTCATTTTTCTATAAATTGGAGTGTTGGGCTCATTGTAAAGGGGGAGTTTTTGGGTAACAAAGCTCTGCCAAAATTGCTTTGTGAAGCCAGTGTGTTGCAGGCCCTTGTAGTGGACTCCTTGCATGGTGATCCAGGCCCTTATCTTGTAATAGACTGAACTGTGCATACCAGGAAGCAATAAAATACAAGTTTGTGGATGTATCTTCCCCTGCTGTGTTTTCTTGCATTCTTCTTGCCCCTTTTATCTTTCTACAAGAATATTGTGTCTATTATTATGTTCTTGCAGGAATTCATTATCATTGTGTGTGCTTGGAATATTGTTGTGAATGCATTTTGCTAGATTATGGAGAACTGTCATCACCTCTTCTAGTGTGCACTTTGCCTCTGTATTTCACACATTTGGAGACTACTCTCACATCCTCCTTTTCTGGTGTATCACCGCTTTAGTGTAGGCTTTCATTTTATGCATTCTCTTTCCCTGGTCCCTTGGAAATTTAGATTAGAATAGTTAGCTTATCCTGCATTAGAGTAGATTGTGGCAGGTAGTTTAGGAGCAAGAACCAGCTTTCTCTGGAGGTCTATCTCAAGTAGCAAGTCCCACAACTTGGAGATAGTACCCATGTTATCCAATCACACTGTGAGTTCAAGTATATCTCCAGGGGTGTTGTGATTCGGTGATAACATAACCTTCTTTTTCTTTAAAGGCTCATGGTAGGCACGCGCTAGAGCATCCTGCACTATCCACTACTTCACATGTCCCCAAAGAATGGCTAACATCTAAAATTTCATATTCCTCTCCATCAATCACATATACTAACTTTCCCTTTTCCTTCTCCAAACACATGCACTCAAATGGTAACTCTTCTATTTCTTCAATCTCTTCGAAGCACTCCTCCAATCTTGGTTCACCTAGTAGTTCCAACAACCTATCTTTTGTTCTGGCACTATCCCCCATGGTAAGGTTCTTGATACCTTATAAGGCCTTATCAACCGATGATTTAGTACTCCGATCCTCAAAGGCTTGAATAAGATCAGTCGTAAGCTCTTTCCAATTCCTTGTCTGGTGGTGTGTCTCTGAATGAATGTACCATGCATGTGCACAACCCTGCAGTGTAGAATACAACTTGTGTACCTAAAGGGATGGTGGAAAGGCTTTTGTGCCTTCTCTCTAGACCTATTCACACTCCTGGATATGGAAAGAGGTGGGCTACTTCCCATGGTACTCCTTGATGATGGTGGGTATATTACTTCTATAAAATCTGATAGAGAGATTGATTCTTACCTTGTACCACTCTAAAAGGATCTCCTAATGTGTGGCCCACCAACGAGCTGTTGTACCGAGAAGTAAGACGTAACTCAACATCTCCCTTCATTCCTTTTCATTTTTCCACTGAGCTTCTATCTCCTATAGAAATATCTCAGGGAAGGCTCCTCTAGAGTACTTGGGCAGTTATTTTCCCCAAGGTGCCAAACCATGCATGCCTTAGTTACCTTTGTCACCGATCCTCTTGAATACCATCCCATTAATTCGTAAGTCCCATACGCCCAATTGTCACATGCCAAGCTGGTGATATCACTCACTGACTGAGCATCTTCAAACTGGATAACCCTGTCAATAGGGTGTACCATCTCAGGGTCTCTGATTGAGCCCACATAAATCTTGTCCAAAACCTCTTCTCCCAATGGTCCAATGCAGGGCGCTGACTTCCCATGAACCAGGGGTATAATGACCCACTCCTCTTTTTCTCAAAACTAGTGTACCCTTTATTGAACGAGAGGTCTGCATTGTTCTTGTAACACCAAGGGCGCCCAAGTAGTGTTGAGAAATTTTCTACCTCGGCGAGTGCCAAGACTTCAAAGTCCCTAGTAAACTTGGCTCCCTAGATAGTAATAGCTGCATCCTTTAAGACACCAATGGGAATTTCCTTAGTCTTGTTTTCCATATAAAACACATTTGAAGATGGATGTAATGCAAGTCTCCCCATCTGATGTCATGCATCCAAATTCAAAACATTAACCTCCATGCCAATGTCAATGAGTATATTACTAAGGAGACATCCATCCACAACTGCATTCAATGTAATCTCTTTTTCATAGTCGAGGTTGTGAGGGGGAAGGTTCACATGCAAGACCTACCTCTCGTGCTCTTCTCTCGGTGCATGGTACCTTCTCTCTCAATAAGGATCCTAGCAAAGGAATGATGTTCTCCTACCTTAGCATTTTACACACCTTGTTGACCTCATCCAGTCATCCTTTTATGCCTCGATCCTCCTTCCCTATTCCTCCCTCCCGGATTGCTCCTTTATACACTTTGGATCTCCCTTGTAAGATTCAAATAACATCCATGGTGTCCTGATATATCTCATTCGATGCACGGGATCCGGGTACTTTCTAATAATGACCTCTTCTCTTGAAATAAGGCTCTTCTATCTTAGTATCTCCCTTGTGCGTGTGACTTCTTCCCTTGTTGTTACCAAGACAGGCTCTAAAACTTCATCCCGTGTTACCCAAGGCATCTATTTTATGTCTTCCTTCTTGATGTTGACCATTGCAGTGCCTTTGTCCTTTCGGTGCTGCTGATTCATATGCTCATATAACTCTAGGAACTCCTCATACTTATGCTTCTTTCCACACCATGAGCACTACAAAAAGTCCGGGAACTCACACTTGTAATTTTTATAGATCCATAGCTGAAACATGTCCCTCATGAGAACTCACTCCTTCCTCTCGTAGTTACCCTGTCCATGGAATCCTCCTCAAAAACCTCTTCCTCGTGCGCCTCCATCTGTGTTCTCCTCATAACAACGATCATAATTTTTAGAACCACTGACAATACTGGTTTAGTGCACCCCATGATCAATGGCCTCATGTATCTGATCAATGAGCCTACATTTTTTAGTATCATGGGTCATGGAGGTGTAAATATTGCAATAACAGGATACATTCTGACTGATTGCATGTTGTAGCAAGGGACATCTACTGGCATCATGGTCCCCATGAAAATTTCACAATCTAATGTTACAACATGTACCATCCTCGGGGACAATTGTCCTTAACGTGCCCCTCTATCTCACAATATGTGCACCATAAACCACTGCGAGTCTCATGGACCAAGTTTGCAGATAGCTTTTCCAACTACTTAGCCATAGCAACAATCTGAGCCTCCAAGAATGGGCTAACACCAGTATCAATACTACCAACGGTTTTGGCATGCAAGGAAACCTCAAATGCTTCACATGGATCTATAAAAGTCTTATGAGACAGGCCCTTCTAAAAGGGGTGATCAATCCTCCAACAAACCACTGTGCATGCTAAGAAGGATGTATATCATATGATAATTTAGACAAGAGAGTCTTAAAGCATGCATCATACTCCCACACACTCTCTGCCATTCCTTGTTGTATCTCCTTCAAAGTGCTAATGCTTTTTTCTCAAACTTAGGAATGTGGAACTCTGTCAAGAATGCATTCTTTAAGGCAGTGTAATCCACCACTATTTTATGAGGATCATACTTTCTATACTAGATATCCATGCACCCTTGCAACATGGTTACAAATTGACTAGCCTTTTGTTTTGGGGTTGTGATACCTTTTCGTGTGCCATAGTAGTTAACACTTGTGAACATGTTCCACAGCATCCTCAACGCCCTTATAATTTGGTAAGGTCCTTGTCCCGAACCGAGCCTTGGTTTCCTCCGGTGTTTCCTCCACCGCCCGATCTACCAGTTCACCGAGTCTTGTACCTCTAGAGTCACTAGATCCACCAAAACCACTGGGTCTAATAGGGCCTATAGGAGCTATGCCAAGTGCCCCCATGGTCCTATTGAACTATGTGCCAACGGTCTATGACAATACCCCACCACCACTACTTTGTCCAAAGACCGCTCCCGATGTGAGACAAAAAGCTTTTACACTTTCCCCTTGACAAAAAACCCCTCCAAATACTGGAATATGTGTAGCCATAGAAGAAGGGAATGAAAAATTGTATCTCCTAGGTGTGGATCTATCTCTTTCACTAGTTTTAACTAGATCAATACTTCTTCCTGGTTTGGGAAAACCAAGCGCCATGGCTCATCACTATGTGGGTTCGATATGCACCGATGACTCTCCTTTCTCCATACGACGAAATCTCACTAGAAGCTGAAGTGGTCTCCCTTATGCACTTGCTAAGATGGGGTAGCACAGACTGCTCAAGTTCCATGTCATCCATGTGAACCTCAACTCCTTCCTGCAACATCTGTCTCCATAGATCCATCACACTAACAACTTCACATCATCTAGTAATGTCCCTTTCATGTTCTTCACCATACTTGAGCCTTCTTTCTTCCCTCTCCTTTTTTGTCGTATCATCTTCCATCTTCCTCTACCCAAGCTTCCTTACCAAAGACTCAGAATGGTTTAGTCGGCCATTGGGAGTGTGTCTAAACTTATGGTAACCATCAATATCTTCATATCTAGAGCAATAACACGTAGAAACAACCCCTAGGTTCTCGTAGAAACTCAAACTCAACAACCTCTAGACAAGAATATGTGGAAATCATATTCCAAGTGTAGTGATCAAACTAGTGATCTACATGGGTCCATGTCAGATCTATATCCCGCAACCTTTGGTATTCTTCTTTGGTCTATATCCATGATCCATAATGTCAACTTGATCTAGATGCATAGGATGAAAGCCACCTAAATAACTCTACTGGGAAGAAACAGAAAGAAGTCTCATACAGATCATGATAGATATTCTCCTCTACCCATCTACGTGTATCAAACTCAGTCCAAGATGAAACTCTAGGAAAATTCATCCTTTGTTCTCTTAAACCATGATTCAACATTTTCCAATGTTAAATGATCCGTCATTCCTCTTTTCACAGATCATGATGCATGTTATATCCCACTACAACTTTGAAAATAGGTCTTGGAAATAAAACCAAGATGTAGTCAATTTTACTCCCATTCCAAGAGGAAGGAATCCCATACGCATCAGCCCTATCACCCAAGTAGAAGCTGATCGCTCACCCAAGGCACACACACGGGCTTTGAGTCTCTCTTTATGTGAGTTTTAGTGGGAATTATTTATCAATTACTAGTATAAGAGTATTCAGGAAAGAATTTTAGACATACAAGGATTACAGGGCTTAGGACGGCCTCCAGATCCTTGTAGCTTCTTTAGACCATGTGTTTTAAAAGACTCCATAACATATAATATAACAAAAAGAAAACTACAACCATTCATTCATAGCATGAAAGGAAAGAGAACTTCTATGAATGAAATATACATGAAACCCACTGATATTCATATCTAATTACAATAGGTAACCTCATTGTATTCATCATTTCATTACAAAGAGCCATAGAGGGAAGACCACAATCATGCACATCACTAGGCTTGTATAACTATGCCAAAAAGAAAAGAAATTACAATGCTAAGCTTAGTACATTCCTTTCTACATCAGATCTCCACTCGTAGTAATCCTATAGAGCTTTACCCATGTTATCTCTCTCTGTGTGTATCTCTCCTATCTTCTCCTCTTGTGTATATATCTCATTCTCTCTTTTTTTCTTGGTTTGTAGGAACTTGTATTTATCATCTTCCCGTTCTCCCAACTTGCCTTGCCATGCCCTCAGATCCATCACCAAGTGTCGAATGTGGTAATTTAGTGAGCATGTTTCCTTAGGTCTTAGCTCTCCACTCCATCTCATGATGGTCTTCTAGAAGATTCCTTTTCTAGCATGCCATTTCCTAGGCCACTTGTTGCCAGGCTGACATCTTATTTGCACGCAACCGATCATGCTCTTCACGTATTCTGCCTTTGTTGCTTAAATCAGCTAAGTCATGAATCTCCTTTCACATGCCACGTGTTCTATATGATTCCTTAAGCCTTTTCTCTTACGTGATTTTTCCTTGTGTACCATCCTATAACTAGGGTCCTGTGCACCCATGCACCTTCATACTTAGTCAATATTTTAGGGGCCCAACAATAGATGTAGTCAATACAAAATCTATCATACAAATAGAACCTTTAAGTGTTGGTAAATGTTATATCTCATCTATAGGTTATGGGTCATCAGTAGTGTTAGCTTTTGGAAGAGGAAGTGTAGTATTTGGATCACGGTCATAATATATGTACGGATGAAAATCACAAAGAGTAATATACTTGACACCCTCATGTAGAAAATTTACATAATGATGCACTATATAGGAAACATCTTACATGGCATGGAGACATGGCCTACTAGGTAAATAGTTATATGAAATTAGAAATTCAATGAAAAAGAATACTATGTTGAGAGTTTTTTTCCCTACGGTGATAGGTAAAACATTGTGCGTACGCATGGAAAAATAGAGCCATCATAAAAAAAAATATAGAGACATGATGGAATAACATTAGTAGTCGCATGCACCAATATTTTCAAGGAATGACAAGGGGCATAGATTGAGCTCAGATCCATTATCAAATAAAGTTCATTTCATACCCATATTGTAAATGTGAATCATGATATGCATGGGTGGATCATTATCAAAAATAGATAGATCATCATGAGGAGAAGGAAGGAAGTAAAATATGATGAGAAAATTCATCAAAAAATAAATTATATATAGTGTTTGGATGCATATTATCATGAATGAAAGTAGTATCAAGGAGATGTTGTACTCTATGTCTTAAATAAGGATTGGCAAGCAAGAAGTCATTAATTGAGATACTCATGATGATAAAGTAACAAGGGTGCTAATAACATTCAGATTGAGTAGGGTTTACCAAAATGATTATGTTAAAATGTAAAATAATATCCTAATCTAATGCAAGTTTGCAGTAAATAAATTAATACCGAAATACTAAAATAATACCCAAGAAAACTAAACTAGAAAATATGAAACCTAATGTGCAAAGAGGGTTAGAAGATCCTTAGCTAATTTGCATAGGTTGTTGGTGTGTGTAATAGAGACCGGTTGAACGGTGATGGATAACCATCACAATGAAGCCTAGAAAAATTAAAATCCATAAGATTTGACTAGAATGGGGTGCATGTAGAGGGACAGGAGCACCTTGGTCTAGATTATGGGAACTCTATTTTGTGTTTATTCTTAAAAACATCCTCGAGGTATCGTAATAAGTTTTCATTTGTTCTCCTTTTGTAGTAATTTTTATGTACCCTTAGTATAAATTTCTAACCCCATGCGTGTTGGCCTATCACCAAATGGGTACGGGAACTCACTCGAGGCACACGCGGGTGCCAAGTTCTTCCTTTATGTGAGCATTGTAAGAATATATTGCCATTGTAAAAGGATTAGTTGTAGAAAAGTAGATATTCATATAAAACCACAACATGAGCTACCATATCCTCATATCCATACATGAAAATGAGAGAAACAAGACAACATGGATTATGAAGAACATATCTAATTTATAATATGAATAAATTACACTAGGTTTACACCCATTAAAAATATATTTAGAACAAATATATATATATATATATATATTGATCAAGAGTGTTGAATAACCACATTACATTCAAAAGGCCATCTTGGGCCGAATCGTGAATCGTGAGGGATCCAAACCATGTAATATATGTTAAAACAAAGATCTATTTCATATATCAGAAGTCATAGGTATTACCCCCATTGCATTCCTTACTACAAACTTTAACACCATACAAAGGCCTATTACATTCCTTAAAACCCTTGGAACTAGTGATCTAAACCCAAGACCGCAACATCATACTCATGATGTATTCCCTTATGATCTTGCACCTTCTATCTTCATTAGATTGTGCCTTTATTACTATAGAGCATCTCTATATATAGGTTATATACTCACCGCCATGCCTTCCTTCAGGAGTAGATTGCATGTCAAGTTTTCATGTGGTCCTTCATTAGTAAATGCTTATCCATCTCCGAGATATTCCAATTTATATAATGATTTCTTATAAGAATATTCCATGCATGGGATATTATTTTATTTATCTCCAAGGTTCTAGGCTAGCACCTTATCCACTCAAAGACACCTAGACAGGTCACATTTTTCCTCAAGTGCCTTTAAAAATCCAAATATGGCTAATTCCTTTAAACATGATGTCCCTCTTTGCATGCACGTCCTATTTTCTCCTAAACCCTTCTTAAACACTTGTCATGTGTGTTTCTCCATATGTGCCCTTATTCTTATTGCTCATGCATGCTCACGTTTCCTCTTTTACTTAGTCAATATTTCAAGGCCCAACATCAGCCCATACTAAGCTTGTTTTCTATCCTCAAAACATCTTGCTTCCCTAAAGAATAAATAATGGTGGTGTTGGTGCTCAATTTAATCTTGCCCTGTTTGTTCAAAAAAATTTAGTCCGCCTAGTTTGAAGTATTCTCTTTCCCCTGTATGGATGTGCGAAAGATTTCTCCTTCATTTGATTACCTTTGTGCAGTCCTTTCCTTGGGTTTTGGATCACATTAAGTATGGGTTTTACTTATAGTCTTCATCTCCATGGGGAAGAACTTTGTTGTTGGGCATTTTCCATGACTATTTTTCCTTTGTAAATCCTATCCCAACATATGTGGATACATGGTCCTTTCGATTAGATGCGGCCTAGAGGCTCTGGTGAAACTTATCACTTATATTACATTTGTAAAAATGTCGAATTGGTCCCATGGCACTGGATAGTATACGATTGGATATTCAATAATATGAAGCGGTAGGTAAAATTTCTTACTTTTAACATGAAGAAGGATGCATGGAATTTTGAAAGGTCAAAGGAGGAGAGGTGGATCGTCGGAGGTTTTGAATATTTTTACTTTTTTGTGAAAAGGAGAAAATTTATAAAATTATCCACGACTCCGCAGGGGACAAATTAATGTCACATGTTTGAGTCAACATTGAAAATTCAAAGAAAGGAGGTGGGTCTTTGGAGAACTTTGGAGTTTTAAAGCTTTGTTTTAAAATGAAGAAAAAGTATAAAAGTGAGCCGTGACTCCGTTGGGGCCCACATCAAAAGTTAGAAGTGGAGAGGTGGGTCATTTGGGGCATTTTGAGATTCTCAGGCCTATTCAACTCAAATATTTTCCACATGGAGGGCCTGCGCTCATTTGAGGATCTGCCTCTGGGTCTTACCTTTGGATTTGCACCAAGGAGACACATGGAGGCTTTCTGCTATCCCCTTTTTATCCTTATACTTTTCAAGTATCTAGTGTAACTTTTTAGACCCAAGACATGTGGATGGCCCAAACTGTTTGAGGACCGGCCCTTGAATTTCTCTTTTGAAATAGTACGAGGTGACATGTGGAATATTTGACTAGCTATGCCCATAATTAGACTTTTTAACCATCCGATACAATTTTCTCGGACCACGGGAACATGGCATATTTTGCTAGTTTTTAGACCTTTTCAACAAATTTTCTAGGCCGAGACACATGGAAAGCCCATGCTTGTTTTGGGTCTATGATTTCAAGCACCATATCAAAAGTGTGCCAAGGAGACACATTAAGGATTTATTTGGCTCCTTTCTATATTGATAATTTTTCAATGTCAGAAGAAATTTTCTTGGGCCTAGGGCACATGGAGATCTGCGCTCGTTTGAGGTCCCACCTCTAGACTTCATATTTGAAGTTACTCTAGATAGAAACGTGGAAGCTTCGTTGGACCTTCCCATACTCTAAATTTTTAGTGATTGGTACAAATCTCTAGGGTTCTAAACATGTGGAGCACCCACGCTTGTTTGGGAACCTACCTCTAGACTTCACCTTTTCGTTGTGCCAGGGAGACATGGAGATTTCCTCTGGCTCCTCTTTGCACTTGGCTAACTCGGACTCACAGGCGCATGAATGTAGGTATCCATGAGAGGGCACTCATTTCTCAAGGTGTTTTCTCAAAGGTGAAAAATATTGCTTTTCATATCCAGCCATATGGAACCACATTCGAATTATTGAAAAAGGGATTTCTTGCATGAAAAAATAAAAGAATGATTAAAAATACTATCAAAACTTCGACATGACATCCCAGTCATAGTTGAGGAACTGAGAAACATGATCAGTTCATGATTTATCCACCTAGCAACAGAAAGTAAGATATTTTCAAGGGAATAAACATAATTAAATGGTATGTTGTAAAGACCAATATTCTCTTGAAGATTTAGACTATTGGGGGGAAATTTGGGATGATTGAGCGAGTGAAATTGTATAAATGCAATTAGAATACTCTTACATAGGTGGGGCTTAATGTTTTTGAGAAAATTTGAGAAAAACCATTTTTACGGAAAGACCTTATAAAAAACCATTTTATTTCCCTATGTTTTTCATTTAATCATGTCAAGATGGTTGCAAGTGTACATCCTTTGACAAGCTTTGAGATTGTTGAAGAAACTCTCCCCTATTGATGAATCTAGTAAACCTTGAATGAATTTGTGTTGATCATAATCATAATTGTGTTTTATTTTATTTTAGAATGTCTTCAAATAGTTTATCATATTCTGTTGTAATTTTATATTAAAATCCTTTTGAATCACACAATATCTTGTCCATGTGTTAGTATTGTGGCATTTTTAATTTCATTATGATAAGAGATTTCATCGGTAATGAAAAAAATAATTTAAAATCACTTTACTTTCACTATGTTAATAAATATTGTTTGTATGCCTATGAGTGTA
This sequence comes from Taxus wallichiana var. yunnanensis, assembly GCA_018340775.1. Classification (NCBI taxonomy): domain Eukaryota; kingdom Viridiplantae; phylum Streptophyta; class Pinopsida; order Cupressales; family Taxaceae; genus Taxus; species Taxus wallichiana. Next base: position 387,093,121 of record CM031236.1, read on the forward strand.
TATTAGGCATGACTAATCAAGTATTTCCATCATTTAATTGAGTCTTTAACATGAGCCTTTGTGTTGAATTCTTGAGCAGTGTATGAAATTGTGCATCTACGGGCCTCCATTGATACACACATTTTGGTTGAAGGAATGTCTTGGCTATTTTGAAGTATTTTGTTTATGAGTGTTCCAATATTTGTGAATGCTCTCATAGATCTGGTGTAATCAACTTTATCTTGCTTAAATTTCAACCAAAAACTTCTCAAATGATGAATCCTACATGAAATACCCCTATTTTTCCTATATATCCAAAAAGATCTAACAAATTTTACTACTAAAATATGCAAAGGCAATCAGGTTTCAATTATTGTCTTTAGTAACCCGAACCTTGTCCAGGAAACATCTTCACTCTCTAGTGTGAAAAATCGTGAGAGTTATATTGAGTTGCATTAATCACAGAATCAGTCCTCTCACCCTAGTTTAAGGCACAACCTAAAGTAGTGAGGGTAGATCAAGCCCTTAGTGAGGTGTTATTCATTTCTCCAATGCCTGAGTGATAAAGAGTGGGTTTAATCCCCTCCCTGAGGATACAAAACAACTTATATCATGATTTCTTTGTCTCTAAGTATCTTGTTAAATCTATGATGTTGCTAAACTTCCAAGCAAGAATCAATTTGGATACCAACACCAAAGTGACACTATTGTCAGGGATTATTTGTACAAATGCATACACATATGGACCCTGGTAATGTTTCTTGCATGATTTAAGTACAAATACGTTGTTTAAATGTTATCCTTTGTTGAGATCTATAAGATTTGTGTAAGATTACAAGTTCGTTTTGTAGTATTTCCAATTTCTAGTTGTTATCACACTAAATTTGCATTAATAGAGATAAATGTGGGTAAAGGAAGGTCAGATCTATTAATATTTGTAGAAATTAAGCATTAATAGACAATTGGAAAGTTACTTATAGTCCATATGCACAACTAAGGTGAAAATCCTTAGTGGAGACTCCATGTTGAATTGAAATTTTGATGATTACTAGTTCCTTAACCTGTGACAAGTGATGTTTTTCATTAATCTGTGAAAATCTAGAGGGAAGAAGATATTTCTTTGCTAGGGACCCTATTAAAAGGTTATTTCTAGAACTAGAAAGGTAAATGTAGAAGGAAAACAAGTCTGGAAATTTATTAGAAATTAAGAATAAAAAAGGAGATATCAATTCGAAAGGTGATCAATCTGTGGTTGAAGATTATCATACATCTTCAAGTGATTTTGAACCAGGTAATATTTATATAAATTTGAGTTCTCCAACTAGAGAGGGGCCATCATTTGTGTCTAAAAATTGTGCCTCTCATTTTTCCCCTGTTTCTTCCAAGGTTGATAGGGTTTTCTAAGAAGTTGAGTCATTAGAGAATATCTATTTTGAAAGCTATAATCTTGTGCTCCAAATAACTCTCATTCCCTATCATTCTATCTCTCCTATAAATTCACCACATGAAGGAAATATGGCCCAACCTCCACCTATACCACCTTTTCTTGTTAACACTTTTGGACCTATAGATTTTAGAGGTATGGATGGATATCCTAATATGGTGCCATGAGATGTCAAAAATAGGTTGCTAAAGTTTCAAGGAATAATGCCATCACTAGTGAATACCATTTAATACACCTTTTCAATATGATGGAAGAATTTGAAATTGATTTTCAAGACATGTATATAAAAATATTTATTCATACTCTTGAGGAGAATGCACATGACTAGTACAAGGCATTACTAGTTAAATCAATAGATTCATGGTGAGATGAAAAATTCCTTTAGATTACAATATGGGGCTAAGAGAGATCCCAAGTTCCATTTATCTAAATTTTAAAATATAAAGAAATATCCAAATGAATCTATTCATGATTTCAATACTAGGTTCAATAAAATCTTGGAAAGGTTACCTATAATCTTAAGACTTAGTGATGAGTCTGTTTGATAAAATATTTTGATGATTTTGATATGAAGGATTCTTATTACTTGAAGGGATAAAAACCCGGGAACATTAAGGCAAGTATTCACTATGGATTTACAAATTGAGAATAATATTAAAGTATTCAGGAAGCCTCTTAAGAGGGAATGTTTTAAGTTGATTAATCCTAAAAGGCATCAATCAAACAAAGCTATGGATCGGAAGAGGTTGTAAAATCTTTGGATGGAGAAGTTAAAGAGATATCATATAGAATGGCGAGAGAAGAGAAAGGGATAGGACAAATTTATTAGGGTCAACATAAGCCACAAGGTGAGGAGATATTTGGAAATCATTTCAGAGGTTATCATAGATCAAATGAAAGAGGGAAAGGGCTCATGGGGTCGGGAAATAAATAGCCTCAACCGAGGAAGAATAGGTTGGTTCCTGATCCTTTGACTGCCAGGGTTGCTACCATGGAAGAGGCCAATTTTATTGAGTGTTGTGATAAGTGTTTCTTACCACACTCTTCATGTGATTTAGATCAAGAAGTTGAGGAAGCAGATGGTGATGAGTCATATGATGATGTGTGCATGATGGAATGTCCTGAAAATTCACAGCATGGAGTAACCTCAAGCTGATTTGATAAGTGAAATTACAGTTGAAAAATAATGGGATTTTTTTCTCTGGGTATTACCTCTTCCTCCTATTAATACTTTTGAAATTGATATGGTGCAAGAATTTGATCTTTCTAATCATGATTTTGAATACTTAAGGGATTTGATGATTAAAAAGTATGATGGAGGAATCCCTTCTGAAGAAGATAGGTAGTTGTTGATGAATGTAGTAGTGGCTCAGGAGAAAGAATATAACACTAGAAGTAAGGTTGTCAAAGGGGGAGGGCCACAAACCAAGAAAAAAATTATTCCTTACCAATATCCCGAAGGAGACCCCTAAGAAAGATACATCTGGAAAAGGCCTAACTACCCCAAATAAAACATGTACTTCTGCCCATGCCCAGACTATGAAGACTCCCATATTATCAGATGAAGTTGTGAATCTCCCTTCTAACACTGCCCTACCCAAATATGTTCCTTGTGACATAGCCCAAATCTTGAGTCAGATCAAGGTTACTATTCCTATTGTTGAATTACTTAGAATCCCTAAGCATAGGAAAAGGGCATTCAAATATTTGGGATTTAAGGAAGAAAAGATTACTCAGGGAAAAAGTGTTAATAATGTAAAGATTCCTCCTATTATTGCAGAATTAAAAATACCACAAGAATTAGAGGAACTGAGTGAATCATCTGAGGAATATTTAGGAACTTCTCTGTTTGAATCTCAGTTGGATGTTGATCCATTTTTTACCACTTTGATTATCAAAGATAGGTTAGTACATAACTACATGTTTGATTCAAGAGCCTCATGTAATGTAATGCCTCTCAAGGTAATGAATGAGTTAAATATCAAGGTAACAACAACTTTTGGGAAATGTACTGCCATGGATTCAAGAGAAGTGCCAGTAATTGGATATGCCAAAGGAATGGTAGTATAACTAGAAACTTATCTAGGAAAATTCTTAACCATGAATGTGGTTATTGTGGACTTTCCTACCAATTGGGGATGCTATTATCTAGGAAATAGGCAGCTAGTGTGGGTGGAAGTTTTCAAATACACATGTCTTATGCAATCATACCAATTGAGGGAAGCCTTGTGAAGTTATATGGTGAGAATAAAATGTTACATCTCATTAAGGACCCTAACAATGCTTCTTATGAAATATTGTACACAGATGTTGATGTTGATAACTTTGTGGGATATGCTGATTATAAGGAGCATAAAATTGATGAGTGCAAGTATCCTAAGTAGTTTGGTTCTCCTTGGACTTTAATGTTTGATGGAGTATGTTATAGATTTGGTAATGGTGTTGGCATTGTCTTGATATCTCCAAGCTAAGAGGAGTTTAAATTTTCTTTGAATCTCAATTTTGAGTGCACAAAAAATATTGTTGAGTATGAATCATTGCTCTTGGGTTTAAGGATTGCTTGGAAATATGGTGTTAGAGACATTTTTGTTAAAGGATATTCACAGTTGATAGTCAAACAAGTCAGAAAGTTCTATGCTATAAAGAATCAAAGAATGAAACAATATAAGTATACAGATTTAGGACTTCATTGAAATTTTTGACTCTTTCAATATAATACATCATGATAGGAGCTATAATACTATAGTAGAAAAATTGGAAGTATTGGGATCAAAGTTTGAGAAATGTACAGTATCCCTTTATTGTGAATATGATATTGAAATATTGACTAGATTATTTGTCCTGACAATATCAAGCACTTGCGACAAGTGTTTAAAGATGATGCTCGAGTCCAAAGGTTTTTAAAAAAATAAAGGAGAATTTGAAAATCAATGTATAGGACTGGGAACCAATGGCTTACAGTTGAAGGAAAGGAGACCTTATTTGGAAAGGACATTTTTCAATTGAAGACTAATACTATTCCTAGAGGGTTAGTTGCACTATAATCAAAGTGTGATAATGTTGACTACATTTTCAATGTCAACAAACACATGTCATCCTCGAGAGATGTTGAAGAATATGACACGGGAACAAATGATAAACCTAGGAGAATATGGTTAGGCAACATCTTGAATAGATAAGAAAAGTAGTCATATTCCAATTGCTAAAAATGTACCAGGATTGCTTGGTTGGTCATAATCGAATTGAAATCATATAGGAAGACAATTTTCAACATGAAATACCCTTGGAAGAAAATGCCAAGCCATTTAGGAAGAAAAAAAGACAACTTAATCCCCTCCTTTCCTCAAAAATGCAAGAAGAGTTGAAAAATTTAAGGGATGGACGAATCATACAACCTACAAGGTATTCTTCATGGTTTGCAAACTTGGTACCTATACAAAATAAGAAAGGAGACATAAGATTATGTGTTGGCTTTAGAAACTTAAATAAGGAATCAATCAAGGATAACTATCCCTTGCCAAATATGGATAACATGTTGCAATTGGTTACTAGCTCTGAGTTGTTATCTACTTTGGATGGTTTCTCTAGGTATAACCAGGTAGTTGTGAAGCAATCAGAGAGGATCAAAACTGATTTCACTACTCCATGGGGAACCTATGTGTATGTAAGGATGTCATTTGGCCTGATGAATGTTGGAGCTACTTTTCAAAGAGCAATGGATGTAGCATTCTTAGGATATATAAATGACTTCATTGTTGTGTATCAAGATGATGTGATAGTTTTCTCCAGGAAGAGAAGTGATCACCTGCAACATTTAGAAAAGATTTTGTTAAGATGCAGGGAGTATGGTATCTCACTAAATCCTAAGAAATGTCATTTTGGGGTTTAGAAGGAAAATATTCTTGGACACATTGTGTCAAAAGGAGTCATGATTGATCCTGAGAGAGTGGAAGCCATTAGAAAAGTTCCCATTCCAAGAACCAAAAAGGGAATTCAATCCTTTTTGGGAAAATAAATTTTATTAGGAGGTTTATTTCCAACTTTATTGAATTGACTATCCCAATAACTAACATGTTGAAGAAAGATCAGAGTATCAGATGGGAAGAGGCATCTATTCAAGCCTTTACTGGGATTAAGGAAGCATTGAAGAATGTCAATGTTTTAGCATCTCCGATTATCAAAAGGATTTCCAAATGTTTTCCTTTGTTTCAAGGAATAACATTGCATCTGTCTATTACAAAAGGATGATGAAGGAGCTGAAAGACCAAGTGATTTCTTTAGTAAAGCATTGCAAGGAGTAGAATTGAAGTATACTATTATGGAGAAACAAGCATTTTCTTTGGTCAAGGCCACAAAAATATTTAGGTTATATATTATAATCTCTAAAGTCATGGATTATGTTCCCCATACCATGGTTAAGGATATCCTATTAGAGATGGAAGTTTCAAGTAAGAGATGCCGATGGGAAAATAAGTTACAAGAGTATGACATGGATATCCAAACTACAAAATTGGTTAGAGGTATGGGCCTAGAAAATCTTATGGCATAGAGAAACCTACAAACAGTTGAGGTAAATGAATTTGAAGAAGAAAGGTTGAATATCCTTGAAAAAATGATAAATTCTGAATGGTACAAGGATATTATTTTTTATCTCAAACATCTACAGTTCCCTGAATATTTAAGTAAGAATCAAAAGAGAGCACTTAAGTTAGCCTCCCAGAAATACATCATCATTGATTATGGGTTAGCTTGGAAGAACCCTGAGGGAGTTCTTTTGAGATGTATCACTGAAGATGAAGCCCCAAAAATAATTGATGATTTCCATGGAGGAGTTTGTGGAGGGTATTTTGTTGGAAGAGTCACAACTTATAGAATCCTAAGGGTTAATTACTGATTGCAAAATATTTTCAAAGACATAACTTTCTGGTAAGGAACTATTAGAGTTGTCAACGCTTGTTAGGAAGATTGAAAGCTTTAGGCTCCCTCCCTTTGCAGCCTGTATCAATTGAAACCCCATTTAAGCAGTGGGGAATGGATTTCATTGGTGAGATTTCAGATTCTTCAAGTGTAGGCCACAAGTGGATATTAGTGGCCATTGATTACTTCACCAAGTGGGTGGAGGCAATCCCCACCAAGAAAGCAACTCACCAAATTGTCATGGACTTCATTTTAAATCATATAATCTACAGGTTTGGAGTGCCTACCAAAAATTTTGTTGATAATTCCATGAGCTTTCAAGCTAAACCTTTGGTGGCTATGTGTCAAGAGTGTGGGATCAATTTAGCATATGCTTCCAATTACATTACCCAAGGAAATGGACAAGAAGAATCAAGTAATAAAAATTTGTTGAAGATAATCAAATGGACTTTGGAGATAAATAAAAGAAAATGGGTGAGCAGTTGAAGTTTTCTATTTGGGTTGATAAAATTACTATCAAAAGAGCTACTGGAAAAATTCCATTTGAGTTGGTGTATGGAACTCAAGCTCTACTTCCCTGCATATGCAATTATCTTCTTATCAATTTATTCAACAATTGGAGGACCAGGAGATCAGTCCCTATGATGCTCGTATCAATCAAATTATTGAATTAGATGAAGAGAAAATATAATCCCATCAAAGACATGTGAAGTTTAGGGAGAAATTAAAGAAATTATTTGACAAGAAGGTAACTCCAAGAATATTCAGTGTGGGAGATCTTGTGCTATTGTGGGATTGAAGACACAAGCATAAGGGAAAGCATGGAAAGTTTGATGCATTATGGATGGGCCCTTATTCTATTGACATTCGGATTGGAGAACACACTTTTTCTTAAAGGAATTAGATGAGAATTTCTTGAGTTTCTGTTAATGGAAGGAACTTGAAACATTTCCTTGACTGATTTCTCGGGAATCGGGGTATGCATCATTATGCGAGTGTATAATCTTTTGTTTTTGTTCTATTTTCATGTTTTTCTATTTCGGTTCATCCTAGTCCCTTGTGACCGGTTATTGTTGGTTTCTTAGTTCAATCTTTATAGGTTGGTTATTATTTTTCTACATTGCAAGCTTGTTCTTGAATCCATCACCCAATGGAGTTTTTGTACATGGTTTGTTGGTCTTGCGGCACTCGTAGGGACTGCCCATCCCGAGTCAGAGCTGATGTTGGTGCTTAATTTAATCTCACCCTGTTTGTTCAAAATTTCTCAAGTCCACCTCATTTGAAGTATTCTTTGTCTCCCTATATGGATGCGTGAAATATTTCTCCCTCATTTGATTACCATTGTTAGTCCTTTCCTTGGGTCGTGGATCACATAGAGTATAGGTTTTACTTATAGTCTACATCTCGTGGGGAAGAAATTTTTGTTGGGTGTCTTTCATGACTATGTTTCCTTTGTAAATCATGTCCCAACATCCATGGATATGTGGTACTTTCTGATTGGATGCATCCCAATGGGTGTTTTTGGTGAAAGTTATCACTTTTTTTACATTTGTAAAAAATGCCAAATTTGTCCCACACACCCAATAGTATATAATTGGCTATTCAACGATATGAAGCGGTAGAGAAAATTTCTTACTTTGACCCCAAATAAGGACAAGTGGTAGTTTGAAAGGTAAAAAGGAAGGCAAGGTGGATCGTCAGAGGATTTTGAAGATTTTTCCTTTTTGTGAAAAGGAGAAAAGTTATAAAATGATCCACGACTCCATGGGGGACAAATTAATGTCACATGTTTGAGTTAGAATTGAAAATTCAAAGCAAGGAGGTAGGTCATCGAAGCACTTTGGAGTTTTTAATATTTGTTTTGAAATGAAGAAAAAGTATAAAAGTGAGCCACGACTCTACTCGGGCCCACATCAAAAGTTAGAAGTGGAGAGGTGGGTCACCGAGGCATTTGAGACTCTCGGGTGTACTTCAACTCAAATATTTTCCATGTGGAGGGCCTATGCTCATTTGAGGATCTGCCTCTAGGTCTTACCTTTGGAGTTGCCAAGGTGACACATGGAGGCTTCCACTGGTCCCTTTTTATACTTAGAATTTTCAAGTATCAGTACAACTTTGTCGGACCAAGACACGTGGAGGGCCTATGCCTTTTGAGGGACCTACCCCTGAATTTCAATTTTGAAAGATGCCGAGGTGACATGTGGAAGATTCCACTTTGGCTCTTCCCATATTTAGAATTTTTAAGCATCTGATACAATTTTATCAAACCCTAGGCACATGGAACCTTCCTTTGGTTTTTATACTTTTTCAACAAATTTTCTAGGCCGAGACACGTGGAAAGTCTGTGCTTGTTTGGGGTCTCCACTCTTGGACACAATATCAAAAGTGTGCCAAGGAGACACATTGAGGCTTCTGCTGGCTCCTTTCTATACCGAGAATTTTTCAATAGCTGAGGTAACTTTCTTTGGCCCAAGGAACATGGAGATCCTGTGCTCATTTTAGGTCTCACCTCTTAACTTCATCATTAAAGTTGCCTTTGAGCAGAGACACATGGAAACTTCCACTGGACCTTCCCATACTCTGAATTTTTAGCAATCGGTCCAAATCTCTAGGGCTATGAACATGTGGAGCATCCACACACTTTTAGGAACTTGTCTCTAGACTTCACCTTTGTAGTTGTGCCAAGGAGACACATGAAGGTTTCTATTGGATCCTCTTTGCACTTGGCCGACTTGAACTCACAATGCATGAGTGTAGGTATCCATGTGAGGGCACTCATTTCTCAAGGTGTTTTCTCAAAGGTGAAAAGATTGCTTTTCGATGCAGCCATATAGAACCACATGTGAATTATTGAAAAAGGGATTTCTTGCGAAAAAATAAAAGAATGATTAAAAAGACTCTTAAAAGTTGTGACATGGCATCCCAATCATAGTTGAGGAACTGAAAACGTGATCGGTTCGTGATTTTTATACCTAGCAACAAAAAGTAAGATATTTTCAAGGGAATAAACATGATTATATGGTATGTTGTAAAGAGGAATATGCTATAAACACGGGAGGATAAGCTGGTTTGTGACAACCTCTTGGAGAGATTTGGGACAGCTAAGGACAGCCTTATAAGCAAGTATGGAACTAAAGTCAAGGACTACATTGAAGGAAATGGCACCAACAAGACTTGGAAAAGACTTTCTATGGAGCGAATTGAGCTGAAACAAATTACTTCCTCCCTTCAGGATCTTTTAGATCTCTTCCCTTTAAGTCAGCTGAATTCCAAGGATGAGCTGGTTTGGAGCAATTCACAAGATGGGAAATACTCAGTCAAATCTGGTTATACCAATCTTTCTCACAGTAACCAATCTGACTTTAACTGGAACAAGATCTGGATGCCTGAGTTAACCCCCAAAATAAATTTTTTTCTTTGGCTGGCCATCAGAGGTAGAATTCTCACCACTGACAATTTGATGAGAAGAGGATTTATAATTCCTAATTGGTGCCACCTTTGTAGGAATGACTATGAAGACATTAGTCATCTGTTCATACATTGTGCTTATGCCAATAGAATTTGGAGCTTTGTTCTTTCTAAATTTGATGCTCTTTGGGTGTTGCCGAAGAACCTTAATCAGCTATGGAATCAATGGAACCCACCATTCAGACATTGTGCTATCAAAAGAATCTAGAAATTAGCAATCCCACACTTAATCGGAGGATTTGGAAGGACAGAAATAATATCATTTTTAGAAATAAGAAGCAGAATTATAAAATCAGTATTGGCAAAATTTCTCAAGGTATCAAAGAGGACATGGCTAGATTTAAACCCCCTAAGAACAAGTGTTATCCTAAGAATGAAGAGCACATTTTATCTAATTGGCACATTGGAAATTGGAGCAAACACAGGAATAGTGTAGATAGATCTTTGATTAAATGGCATCCTCCTAACTCTAATTGGTACAAACCGAACTTTGATGGCGCCTCTAAGGGAAACCACAGGACAAGAAATTTGGAGGAGGAGCAATACGAGACCACAAAGGTAATTTGATACTTTGCTTATCTTTGGAAAAATGGGAATTCAAACCAATCATTTGCGAAGCACTATCTCGCTCTCTCGGGGCTTGAGAGTTGCACGGGCTCAAAATATTCAGAACCTTATTGTTGAAGGGGACTCCCTTAATATCATTAAGCTTCTTAATCAGTCCTCATCTCCCAGTTGGAATATTAAAGACTTTATCTCTGAATCCATAAGCATTTGCCACACCTTCAATAGTATCAGAATCATACATACTTACAGGGAAGGCAACAATCTGGCGGATGCACTGGCCAATTATGGCATTAATATAAATTTTACTGTCTGGGATAATGATAGTATCCCTAATCAGCTTCACAACAGCATCCATGCGGAGCTTCATAAGCAAGCAATCTCTAGAGATAAGCCTTAATCTTTGGAGGAAAATCAAAATCATCAATTCTTTCACACGTGCTGCTTTATTCTATATGGCGAGGCAAATAATATCTTTTTCAAATAATAGCAAGATCTATTTAAGAAACTTCAAGTGGAGTCATCCAGATTTGAAAATCACGCACGCGGGAGGTACAACGGCTATTGATATCCGGATGCCAAACTCCACGAAAACCGATAATAATTACAAAGTGATTGTTGACAGGGAAAGGGTTTTCACACGCGACTTCCCGTAGGCTCAGTTCAGTAATTACGCAGCTGTTTGTGAGAAGACCAACGGCTACAGTTCCCATTCTTATGCGATCTTCAACAGTAAGAAACGAACTGTTCTTCATGCTCAGTGGCATTCTGGAATTTGTTGTAACCTACACACCACTGAGAAGATGGGAGGACCTCCCTGTCAAATTGAGCCGTGCGCGGACCCTGATTGGAAGGAAAACACCGAGCTTTGGAACATTCTCAGCATAGGCGGCTTCACCAGCTTTGTTGAAAGGGTGCAAGGACATGATCAAAGTATTTCAGTATGCTTTGCTAAGGAGTGGAAAGAGAGGACTGTCGACTATGGGGGACAGAAAATTCTTGTCAATGAAGAGCTCATTGCTGAAGCGACCGGTCTCAGCCTGGATGGGTACCGCTTCTTCAACAAAAGGGTTATCAAAGAAACTGAAGAAAGAAGATTTGTGGAGGAAGATGAGAAGCTTATTTTTAGCACAGCGGGTCTACTTGTAAGCTCAATTCCATCACCGTTTGATGAAGTCACTCGCATGATGATTCGTTTCATCTCCTTGGAAGGTAGGTTTGTTACTGTCCCAGCTAAGCATCTCATCTTTTTAAACCACTTCCGTAGGAATAGATTGGTTTGCTTCCCTCATTATCTTTTAAACTCTCTTGAGCACTCCATTTTGGAGTTCCAGAAGCATACCCGGGTGATTCCCTTGCATCAAGGGCTTATTTTGCTAATTCACAAATACTGCCTTCTCAAGTACCCCGGTCTTCCTTCCTCTCCTAGCCCGGCTCCGATGGGCTCCGCTGCTGCCAGTCCTGCTTCTCCTGCTGCCTTTGCTGCCCTTGCTGCTGCCCCTGCCACCGGTGCTGCTACCCCCATGCCGGCTGCACATGTCTCTCCTTCTATTCCTCCTACTGCTCCTCCTGCCACCCACCTCGCCTCTACCTCTAAACGTCCACTCACCAGGGCTTCTAGGAGACTCAACCTTGAGACTCTTGCAGCAGGGAAAGAGCCTCTTGATCTTGACATTGCACGTGACCTGCTAAACATAAGTAGTGCCAGTCCCCGGGAAGCACAGATGGATAACCCTTCCAAGAGACTGGAGGCCTTAGAGGCTGAGATAAAAATGCTGAAGGATGAGGTCAAAAACCTAGCTAAGCAAAAAGGTAAGAAAAGCATGGAGGGGGAAGGGAGCATTGACAATAGTCAGATTGAAGACATATACAAAAATCTGACCTCCTTGGACTCCCGCCTTGGGAAGGCTAAGACTAGGCATGATTACAACATTGCCGCCTTTAGGGCCATTGAGGAATTCATCGTGGGGCATGCCAAAAGTGTTTCCAACCTCAGCGGTGTCCCGGCTGCACTTTGGGGCAATGAAAAAGAGAGCAAAAGAACCATCGAGGAGCTCGATAAGACGGATGCTGCCCACATGACCGCTTTGGGTATGTTTCATGCTTGGAAAAAAGTCAAGATCAGTGTTGATCAAGCAGCCAAGAAGTAGTCCTGCATGCTTCTACTGCACTCTTTTGTTATTCTTACTGTTTCTTGGCTGTCGGGTTACTGTTTTTTTGCTGATGTTTTGCTGTTAAGTCTCGCTTGTGTAGCTGTTTCTGGGCTACGTGGAATTTCATTGTATTACCTGGACTTGGTTAGTCCTGCTATGTTTCTCACTCTTATTCCGGCTTAAAGGCCTTATTTTGTATTCAAGGGTATAGTCCCTTTCAAAAAACTATTTGCCATTATTAAAAAAAAGAGGAATATGCTATTGAATATTTAGACTTTTTGGGGAAAATTTGGGATGAGTGAGTGAGTGAAATTGTATAAATGCAATGAGAATACTCTTGCATAGGTGGGGGTTAATTTTTTGAGAAAGTTTGAGAAAAACCATTTTTCCCGAGAGACCATCTAAGAAACTAGTTTATTTCCCCATGTTTTTGATTTAATCATGTCAATATGGTTGCAAGTGTATAACCATTGACAAGCTCTAAGATTGTTGAAGAAACTCTCTCGTCTTTGATGAATCTAGTGAACCTTCAATGAATTTGTGTTGATCATGAGTATAATTGTGTTTGATTTTATTTCAGAATTTATTCAAATATTTTCACATGTTCTTATTGCAATCTTATGTTAAAATCCCTATGAATCACACAAGATCTCGTACATGTGTTAGTATTGTGGCATTTACAATTTCATTATGAGAAGATATTTCATCTAGTAATGAAATATAGAGTTTAAAATAACTTTAATTTCAATATGTTGATAAATATTATTTATAGGCCTATGAGTGTATCTTAGTCATGACTAATCAGAGATTTCTAACATTTAATTGAGTCTTTAACACAAGCCTTTGTGTTGAATTCTTGAAGAGTGTATGAAATTGTGCATCTACGGGCCTCCATTGATACACACCTTCTAGTTAAAGGAATGTCTTGGCTATTTTTAAGTATTTTTCCTTTAAGTGTTCCAATATTTGTAAAGGCTCTCAAAGATTTGGTATAATCAACTTTATCTTGCATAAATTCACACAAAAACTTATCAAATAATGAATACTACATTAAATACCCCTGTTTGTATTGTATATCAACATAGATTTAACAAATTTTACTGCCAAAATATGTAGAGACAAGTAGGTTTCAATTATTGTCTTTAGTAACCTGAACCTTGTCCAGAAACATCTCCACTCTCTACTGTGAAAACTTGTCAGAGTTAGATTGTGTTGCACTAATCATATTTTCTCGAAGTTTTCATGAAAATTTTGTAAAAAGGATCTCTTGATTTCCTTCACTAACACGGGTTACAGAATGGGTTCTCTCACATTGGTTGAAGGCACAACCTAAAGTAGTGAGGGTAGATCAAGTCCTTAGGGAGGTGCTATCCATTTCTCCAATGCATGAGTGAAAAGAGTCAGTTGAATCCCCTCCCCAGCTACAAAATTACTTATATAATTATTTCTCTGTCTCTAAGTATCTTGTTAAATCTTTGATGTTGCTCAACTTCCAAGTGAGAATCAATATGGATACCAATAGGTGGGACTTGAAAAATTTTGTATGGAGGATGAAATAATGGAAGAAGTGAAAGAATTAAGAATGTAATAATGGAGAAAAATATGTTATTACTACAAGAGGAGTGGGAAATCCTTCCTCATTGTTGCCTCAATCTTCTACCAGGTATCCACTTCACCCTACACCTGATGGATTTGGTCACCCACTAGAGTGCTCACCTCTAAAAAGCTCAATTCATCACTTTAAGCATTTAATGTATATACAATCCCTTCGGTGTTTTCTAAGGTTATCAAACTCATCCATTCTGCGAGTGACCTAGGGGTAGAGTTCCTTAATCATATTTTTATTCAACCTTGAAAGGTTTTGATTGCTTCCATTTTATTCTCACTTTTGGCTATGATTTTATCTCACTCTTCCATGTTTCCCATATTATTCTCCTAGAATTCTTTCGAGATCTTCCACGTGTGTAACAACTAGTATACTTGCTACCTTATCTCTTTCATTACGGTTATCATACATGGACTTAACCATTCACATGGCAGTATTCACAGCAGAGGAGATTAGAATACCAATTTATTTTATCCCAAATCTTCTCGCTTCTCTTCCTCCTTCTAGCGTGCCAATGCCTCTTCTATCGATTCTGGTGTGATTGTCTAACTTTCCATGGTAAGGATGTGGGTTAAGTCTTCTAAGAATTTCAAGGTTGACTCGTATTTCTACTCAAAAGGGGCTAGGTCTCGTATGCCTTAATAAAATGGAATTTGTAATCATTTCTATCTTCTTGAAGACCTCACGCATGTTCGCCTCTTACCTTAATTACGCATTAATTGTGCACCGATCAACTCTTCTGCTTTAGATACTTACTCTTCTCAATAATCTCTTCATTCTTCTTCTCTAGCTCTCCCTATAGGAACCTTACGCTGTCATTCCTTTGAAGAGTCTCACCTCAACCTCCACCGATACCTTTTTGAGTGCATTGTAGAATTTCTCATCAGATAACTATTGAGCATTTATGAATGGGATCACTCCCTTGGACTTTTGTATCTTCATCAAAAACCCTTTTCAACCTTGAACTTGGGATCATCAACATGGGACTTAAAATACCAAGATAACATCTTCTTTGTTTGTGGATACGTGCCTTCTTATTCGAATAAATATCATGCAAGGAGTTGGTCTATAGGCACGATACTTTGGAAACATGTGTGTAGTACCTTATATGAATTGTTGATATAACTCATTTCATGCTCTTGTGCCACTACCACACCTTATCCCCTATGCGCACTCCTTAGGAAAGCTTACCACCAAGATGAGGTATCCACCCATGCTTCTATATTCTATTTCCATGCTTTTCTCTTTTATCTCCTTGAGCACTTTGTCAATGTTACGTTCTACATCATATTCCACCAAATCCTTTATTATGCCCGCTACTCTCCTTTCCATGACATATTATATCTTCTCCTTGGTGAGGCTTGGGTTCCTTTGACCTTTGGTGTTCACCTCCTCAAAGGTATACCCTCGTTGTGGTCCTTCTAGTATTTGGAATAGTCACAAGTTTTAACATGTACACCTCATGGGAGATATACTTCTACACATAAGCATGCTTCTTGGGGTATACTAGTTTTCTATAGAACTCGTGGTGGTCTTGGACCACCTCACCGAGGTCAAACCTTAGTATTTTTTCCTCCTTAAAGTGGTTGACCCCTGCTTGGAAATATTGAGAAGTGAAAGAGATGGGTAATTTACACCATGGGATCTTGGTCCCATCTTTCAAGGACAACCTGTCAATGTCGTATTGCTAGTATACAACACATTCAAATTCTCCTTGCACTAGAACTTGCAATTGTTCAGAATTCTCTACTCAACCCCGAATGCGTCATGCATTTTCTTGTACCATTTCGTTAGGCGCACCTTGTGGGAACCCACCATGGTGTAACAAGTATATTTATCAAATATGTTATCAGGAGGGGTTCTAATCTGGGTACTCCCATACAATTTTTATGGACTGTAGGGAACTCTAATTTTTGAAAACACAATTGTAAAGAGGACATTACCAAACATAACCTTCTCCCCATCACATGAGGCACTAATGATCTCCTTCACTATGAATGCTAATATTTTTAGATGGTTCCTTTTGAGATTTTC
Organism: Taxus wallichiana var. yunnanensis; assembly: GCA_018340775.1. NCBI lineage: Eukaryota > Viridiplantae > Streptophyta > Pinopsida > Cupressales > Taxaceae > Taxus > Taxus wallichiana. Next base: position 387,109,286 of record CM031236.1, read on the forward strand.
CAGCAAACCTTTAACCAAGACTTGTTGATCTATGTGCATATACCACGTCCATTTATATTTTTCACTAAACACACGACCATCCTCATCACGGGGTTGAAAATTTCTGATATGTATAAGTATCTTGACTTCTTCTTATAGTCATAGGCCTCCATAGTTTTATTTATGGCCTCCTTATCGTCAATTCATCATCAAATGAATCTCCTTTGTAGGTAAGAAAAATAAATTTAGAGATCCATTGAGGAGTTATCCTCATCCTTCATCTCGTGAAGTAGAAATGGTCTTCATGTATTCATGACATCAGCCATTGGAATAACCACTTGAGTTTACCAAAATAGGGAAACTCATATATTTGTAATAATCGGCCTTCTCAATTTTCACCTTCACCTCATCATCATAGATGGGCATTCAATGTAGTATCCGATTGTATATAGGTCTCACCATCTCCAATGTAATTTCTTTCTCTATGGTGCTCATTTGATGGTTTTATTTTCTTACTGACCATTTTCCTCATATGAGACACATGCTCTTTTCGAGTAATGTGCCATCTGGGTATTATATCTATGCATACCAATCCTCATTGAAACTAGTGGAGATGGCATGTTTCCCCTAGCCCTTACCCTTCTTTAGTGAAATTTTTCTTTTTTGGTGTTATCTCCTTGTTGGGTTACTAAAAACAAACTCTTCCTTTCTATTATTCCTTTATTTGCTAAAATATTTGGTTTACCTTCACAAAATATCCCTTTACTCCCTTTCCCTAGTTGTGTAACCCTAACTTAGAAAACCCTTCCATAAGATGACTTACTCTCTTGAAATCTTCTTCCCTATGTCTGTGTACTTCTTCCACTGGTTTGCAAATCACACTAGTCACACACTCATATTATCACAAGTTTTCCTTTGAATAAATATTCTTGTGATTCAGATTCCTAGTTCATAAGAGATATTCTATATCATAATTGTAAGGTACATAATAATGTACCCGACCTTCTAGTTAAATCTTTCACTCATCTCCCATGATAAATGCTATGCTACATACCAATGTAATTTTGAAATAAAGGAGGATTTTGCCACTAAATCCCAACCTTAAGCACTCTTACCCATGAGCCCTATCTGTAGACACTTAAATTGGGTCACACTCCCCTTGGTCCCTTGAAAAATAACCAACTTGAACACACTCACCTAACCACGGCCCCTTTCACCCCACTCTAATATTAATTTAATTAAATTAATTCACTATCCCACAATATCTATTATTTAAATATCCTAATTAGATAATGCCCACACCTTCACCTCACCCTAGAACCTATTCTTAGTATGTTTCCATAACTAACTAAGACCTACCTAAACCCTAAATATTAAAGCCTACATTCCCTCTAACTGCATTTCCACTGTTAGAAGGAAGCTTCCATTATAATCCACGGGGAAAATGAATGAGATCCTAGAAAATCAAAGGGATCTGCCCATTTTAGAAAACCTAGGAAATCCTGCCCTAACTGACATCGGTTACCCTAAATCACCCCTGTTCAACCTGAAACCACCGTCATTTACCATTTAATCCCCAAAAGAACCTTACTTTGAGGTTGACACATCTTCATAGAAAAAGAGACGAAACAAGAATTACATGCAAGCAGAACCAACATTCGTACAAGTATCATAACATCCACATTCAACACTAGAAGCAACCACGAGCTATTTTCCTTTACGGGAGCATCTGGGGAAGTGTTAGCACCACATAAATTTCCTTCCATTTGATCACCCACGATTACCAGCCAGACATCAAGCTCATACAACAGTAAGTGTTGGTTAACAAAGTACTTACTATTGTACGAGCTTGATGTTTGGTTGGAAATGGCATGTGCTCAAATGGAAGGAACTTGGTGTGGTGCTAGTTCTTCCGTGGAAGCTCCTCACGAAGGAAAATGGCTCGTGGTTTTTCTAAGTGTTTGTGGATGCTATGATACTTGTACAAATGTCGATTCTTCTTGCATATAGCTCTTGCTACGTCTCATGTTCTCTAAAGATGTGCCAACCTAAAATAAGGTTTTTTGGGATTAAATGGTAATCAACGGTTGTTTTGGGCTGACTAGCGGCGGTTTAGGGTAATTGACTTTCGATTAGGGTGGGATTTCCTAGGTTTTCTAAAAGGGCAGATCCCTTTGATTTTAAAGGATCTCATTAAATTTCCCTAAGGATTAGAATGGAAGCTTCCTTATAATGGGAGGAATGTGGTTAGAGGGAATGTAGGCTTTTATTTTTAGGGTTTAGGTAGGTCTTAGTTATTTATGGTAACATACTAAGAATAGGTGCTAAGTGAGGTGTTTAGATGAGTGTATAGCTAAGGTGGAAGGTGTGGGCATTATCTAATTAGGATATTTAAATAACAGTTATTATGGGATAATGAATTAATTTATTTAAATTAATATTAGAGTGGGGTGAAAGGGGCCATTGTTAGGTGAGTGTGTTTGATTTGGTTATTTGTCGAGGGACCAAGGGGAGTGTGACATAATTTTGGTGTCTACACTATCTTGCGTGAAAAATATCTACAACCTTCTGGCACGAAAAAAATTCTTACCGACCCAAGATCCTCACACGTGTGATTGTAACGCGGAAGGCACTTCTTCTATTCTTAACCTAATTTTTTCCCTTGCTTAGCTCATTTTTTTCCTATGCTTCTCATCCTTTATACATGGTATTTGTAAAGTTCTTTTGACACCAAAATCCTTATGTCCACCCTCTCTATGTGCTCTCTTTCACACTATGCACCTTGAATATGGACCATCGAAACACAACTTCCACTACCAAATTCCATTTTACTTCATATTATTCCACCCCACACAAAAATAGATACACGGTCCTCGTGTGTACACAACATTTTGAATAATAAGTGTCTCTTTGGTGCACAAGGTGTGAAAAACAACACAAAAAAAAGGAACAAGGAACATGCACATGGAAATATCAACATGCACGTGGAAATATTTATCCCAAGAAGAAAATAATAATATGGGCGCAATGATGACAAGTCTATCCTTCAAAGTGTCAAATGAAGTATATTGTGCCTCTCCCCCTTTGAAAGGATATCTTATGTTTTAGTAACTCCTCTAATGGCGTGGTGATCTTGGAATACCCCTTGATAAACTTCTGGTAGTACCTTATGTCCGCCCAAGGAATCCACACATTGCGCTCTAGCTGGTAGGCTCCCCCAATCCCATAATAATGAAAACTTTGGTGGGATCCACCTGTAAACCTTACTTACATATAATATTCCCCAATAAGGTCCCAAATGGAGTAGATAAAACACATTTCTTAATGTTTAGGGATATCCTCAACTATTGACATCTCTTAAACATCAGTCTCAAATTTTTAGAATGGTCTTTCCCTAGTCCATATATTATCTAGTCATCAAGGTAGACTTGCATAAACTTATGGATAAAATCCTTATATGCCTAGACCACTATGCATGAAAATACAACAGTACATTCTTGAGTCCAAAAGGCATGACCGTATAAGTGAAACTTCCCCATTAAGTGGAAAAATATGTCTTTTCTTTGTCTTCTTTAGCAATTCTAACTTGATGTTATCCGAGAATCCATTCGTGAAGGAATATATTTTGTGTCCAACCACTCCTTCGGGATCTTTTCGATGAAAAGGGTTGAAAATGCATCAATTACACATACTAAATTTTAGTCCTTATAGTCAACAAATATCCTTATCCTTCCATCCTTTTTAATTTTCATGGCCATGGGACTTACCAATTCGATTCTTCGACAACTTCAATGGTGTATGAAGCGATCATTTTTTCTATCTCCTCCTTGAATTTGACGTGAAGATTCATATTCATTCAATAATACCTCTTCTGAATCGGGTGCACACCCTCCTTTAACTTGATTTTCATTTCTCCCAAGTAGTGGTGAACTACTTTAAGATCATGGTATCGTGCGGAAATAAGTCCTAAAACTCGTGTAGTAGATCAATGATCTTTGAAACCTCCTTCTCTGACCAAGAGTATCTAATAGTGGCCTCTTTAGGTTTCATTTTTGAAGCAATATTAACCTTATTTATTTTGAGGAGATCATGGTAGGTGCGTGATTTCTCTTCAGTACTATAAATAACTTCACGTGTACCTTTAGTATGGTTAGCATCCAAACTCTCCATCTCTTCACCATCTGTCACATAGACCATATTTCCTTTCTCTTTCTCCATGCATGTATGCTCAAGATGCACCTCTTCTGAATCTTCCTCGTCAAAGTACAATTCCAATCCAGGTTCACCCAATAACTCCAATATTCTATCTTTTTCCATGACACTATCTCCCATCATTAGGTGCTTAACAACCTACAAGACCATATCCATTAATGGTTTAGTACTCTGGTATTTGAAATCTTGAAGGATGTCAGTCATAAACTCCTTCCAATTTCATGTATAATGGAACATCTCGGAGTGAATATAACATGTGCATTCATAACCTTGTAAGGTGTAATATATCTTATGCACCCATAAATAAGGTGGAAAGGCCTCCGTGCCTTCCATCCATGATTTCTAACATGCTTGGATGTGAAGCGAGGTAGGTTCCTTCTCATGGTAGTCTCATATTTCAATGGGTGTATTGCTTTGGGAAAACCTAACTGAGAACACGATTCTCACTTTGCACCACTCTAGAAGGATATCATGATGTGTCACCCACCAATGCATTTCAGTCTGAGCAAGTTATAGCTAAGCATACCTCTTCTCTTAATCTCATTTTTCCACTAAGACTCCATTTCCTATAAGAAATCATGAGGGTTGGATCCCCCAAAATAACTTGGTAACTTCTTCCCTCCTAGGTGCTTGACTCGAGTGTGCCTTTATCACCCTTGTAATAGATTCTCTTAACTATCACCCAATTTTCATATGCCACACTAGTTGTATCACTCATGGACTAAGCATATTCAAACAAAATAACTCCTTGTATAGGGTGAATCACCACAGGGTCCCTAATAGAGCGTACATAGATATTTTCAATAAATTCTTCTCCCAAGGGATCAATATAGGGTTTTGACTTCCCATCGATTAGGGGATGATGACCTGCTCTTCCTTCTTTTCAAACCTTATGTACCCCTTATTGAACTATAGGTAAAAATTGTTCTTATAACACCAGGGGGCACCCATGTGATGTTGGAAAGTATTACACCTCGGCTAGCACCAAGACTTTGAATTCCCCAGTAAACTTTGCCCCTTGGATAGTGATAATAACATCCTTCAAGACACCAATGGGAATTTTCTCTGTATTGTTAGCCATATAAAACACATTTGAAGATGGATGTTATGGGGTCATTACCATTTGATGCCATGCATCTAGAGTGAGAACATTGACTTTTGTGCCCATGTCAATTAGAATATTCCTCAGAAGCCATCCTTCCACAACTACATTCAAGGTAATATCTTTATCATAGTCAAGGCTATGGGGAGGAAGGTTAGCATGCAGAACCTACCTTTCACACTCTTCCCTAGCGCGTGGTACCTTTTCCCATAACCATTATCCTAACAAAGGAATGATATTCTCTTGCCTTAAAATTTTACATACTTCCCTTACCTCATTTAGATCCTTCTATGGAGCCTCCACATTCTTCCTTTTCTCTACCTTGACCATTACTTTCGGCACTTGATCTCTCCTTGTAGGATTTAAATTACATCCATGGTTTCTTGATACACCTCCTTCTGATGAGTAGGGTCTGAATACTTCCTGTGCACTACCTCTTCTCTTATAACAAGTGTTTTTCGCTTTGGTATATCCCTTATGCGTGTAACCTTAGCTCACTTCATAACTAGTATAGGCTCTAGTTCCGACTCATGCGCCACTCTTGGAAGCCATTATGAATTGGCCTTCCTCATGCTTACAATCCAAGAACCTTTGTATTTTTGGTGTGGTTGGCTCATATGTTCAAATGGCTCTGGACACTCATCATACTTATGTTTTTTCCACATCAAGAGCATTGTAATAGATCTGGGCATTTGCACTTATAGTGTTATGTAAACCCACAATTGTAATAGGTTCCATATGAGAACTCACATCTCCCTCTATGGTTACTATGAGCACAAAATCCTTCTCGAAAACCTCTTCCATACACGCCTCCATCTACATGCCCTTCTAGTGATGACCATCATCCTTGGAATTGTTTGTGAGGCTAGACTATCACACACCAATATTAATGACATCATGTATATGGTCAATAAATCTACAATCCTTGGTGGCATAAGTATTAGAGGTGAAAATATTACATTAGAAAGACACATTTTTATGGATCATGCACTGTAGTAGTAGTGGGCACCTACTTGCACCATGATCTCCGTGGCAGATCTCACAGTTCACCATCACTATGTGTATCGATCTCTAAGGACAACTATATTTTTATTCCTCTTTACCTCACAATCCATACAGCATAGACCACTATGATTGTCATGCACCAAATTTTTAGATAGGTTTTCTAGTTGCTTGGCCATTACAAAAATCTAATCCTCAAGAATAGGGCTAAGACCGGTATACATGATTCCAAGTGCCTCGGTGTGTAGGGAAGCTTCCAAGGCCTCGTGTGGAGTGTGAAATTCTTGTGTGAAATTTATCTCCTAAAAGGTGTTATCAACCCTCCAACAAACCATTAAGCATGTTGAGAGGGGTGAATATCATAAGATAATTTTTATAAGAGACTCTCAAAATGTGCATCGTATTCCCACACACTCACTTCCATACATTGTTGAACTTCATTTAGCGTGTTAATGCTCTTCTATTCAAACTTATGGATATGAAATTCAGCTAAGAAGGCATTCCATAGCATGGTGTAATCCACCATTCTTTGATGGGGGTCATAATTTTGGTACCAAATATGTGCACGTCCTTACAACGTCATTGGAAACTGATTTTCATTATGCTCCAGGGTAATGATCCCTTTTTCGCACCATATAAGCTCACACTTGTGTACATGCTTTGTAACATCATCAACACCTTTCTAGTCTAGTAGATGAAAATGAATTTTGAAAAACACTTGCTGAGGTGGTTTAGGTCCTTGTCCACCTGACCCAAAACATTTAATTCCTCTAGTGTTTCCTCCACCACCAGATCCACTAAATCCACCAGGTCTTGTCCCTCTTGATCCACCAGATCCTTTAGATCCACCAGGTCCACCAGGTCCTCCATCTCCTATACCACCAAATCCACCTCCTGTAGCGGGTAATGTGTCCAAGTGGTCGCGCACTGGTATCCCATTAAAATGCACACAAACAATTTTTGATATTGCACCACTACCAGATGTGTGTCTCATGCCTCTTTCAGATGTGTTACCTAAACTTTTTGTACCCGTATTTTCCCAAACATAGTTCTAGACAATATTCCTCCAAACACAGGGAATGATTGTGTAGCCATAGATGTACCAAATGAGAAATTATATCTCTAGGTGCAAATCAGTCACTCCCACCAATACCAACTAGGTTGGTAATACTTATCTCTTGATTTGGAATACTAAGAGCTATGGGTTGGTCACCGGGAGAATTACGATGTGCGTTGATGGCTCTTCTTTCTTCAAGTGATGAAATATCATTAGAAGTTGAAGGGTCTTTGTCACACATTTTTCAAGATGGGGTAGCATAAACTACTTAGTGATGAACAAGTTTGTAATGTGCTCAAAAAGGTTTGATTAAAGTTGATGCAAGGCTCTTTGGAAGGAATGCCGGGTGAGATTCCTAGAAGGGGAATCAAAGAAGAAAAATTAGGAGCTTATATAAAAGAGAAAGGATCTAAAGTAGGAGGAACTAATCAATGCACAATTAAGGTATGAGATAAAGGAGGAAAAGGCTAAGGTGCATGAGGTATATAAAAAGGTAAAAATTATTACAAATGATATTGTCTTAAATCATCCAAACCTAGGACCAACTAAGTAGAAGTATGATTCAACTTTGTAATGCTTGGAAGACCTAACTCACATCCTCACCATGGAACCAAGATGTAGACATTTTTATGTCCATATAATAACCTTTTAAACCCATTCACATTGGCCTATCACCTAGTGGGCATTGAGCGTTCACCTAAGGTGCATGTGGGTGCCAAGCCCCTCCTTTATGTGAGCATTGTGAGAAGATGTTTTCATTGATGAAATATTAAGTGTAGAAAATTAAATGCTCATGCATATATTATGAAAGCATAAGATGAGTCATTACACCAACATAACCATTTAGGAAAAATAAATAAACAACACACGAGATAGTAGATTTGTTCCATAACATAAAATAAAAGGCACTACGGTTTGCACCAATGAATAATATATTTAGAAAATGACCATATATTCATGTTGATCATAGTTCAGTAACCATAATACATCCAAAATGGTCATATTATACTAATATATCATGACTCATGCATCTGAAGATCTGGCTATTCTTCCCTATTACAAAAATTTAGCATACCCATTCCCTAGATATGTTAACATTCTTATGGTCCTCTAATGAGAACCCACCCCTAGAATATTCTTCTCATTTCTACATAGATTTTAGGACTCTATTATGTTTTATCACGCCATGGTAATCTCTCCTCCCTCTACATACATTTCTTCTACGAGCATCTCTATAAATAGGTTTAACAACTGCTGCCATGATTTCTGAAGTAGCAGATTGGTCACCAAGTGTTAAGGTGGTCCTCCAATGGAGCATGATTCTTCTGATCGAGCTCCCAATATCTATAATGATGTATTTGGGAATGTTCTATGTATGGAATATTCTTTTCTTGACCACCAAGTTGCAATTTGTCAGTCAATCATATCAAATCAACATGCCTAGTTGGGTCACGTTATTCCTCAAGTACCTCTTGGAAATCGAGTATGGGTAATTCATGAAATCATTTTCTCTACCTTACATGCACGATGTGGTTTTATTAAACCCTTCTAAAACCCCTAACCTATGTATATTTCCATGCGTACCCATCCTTTTCACTAGTCCCATGAGCGCATGCTCCCTTTGGGACTTAGTCAATATTCCGAGGCCCAACACTCAAGCTCCACATCCTCTACGTGAACCTCAATTCCTTCCCAAAATTTCTTTCTCTATAGATCTATCACTCTTGTAGCATTTCATTGTCTATCCAACTCATTTTGACGAACTTCACTATACTTGAGTCATCTCTCCTCTCTCTCCTTTTCTGCCACAAGGTCTGTCATCTTCCTCCACCCTAGCTTCCTCACCCATTACTCGGATAATCTTATCCAGCCATAGGAAATAGTTTTAAAGTTATTGTAATAATTAGGATCCTTATGGATAAGGGGATAAAATGTAATAATTATCCTCTAGGCTCCCTTAGGAACTTGAACTCATGCCAACCTTAGGAAAAGAATACATAGAAATAGCGTATTCCGGGTATATATGGTGAACACTCTTCTCTACTAATGATCAATAGTACATGTCCAAGTTATATCAACATCCTATAGCCTATGATATTCATCTTGGGTCCACACACAAGATCTATAATACCAGCTTGATCTAGAAGTGTACGCAGAAATCCATTATTACAACTCTATTAGAAAGCAACAAAAGAAGGTTTCATATATATCATGATACAAGTGCTCTTCTACCCATATGCATGCATCAAATTCAGGTCCAATACTAAATCTTTGATAAAACTCATCCTCCATGCTCTTAAACCATGATTCGATAGTGTCCAAGGTCAAGTTCTCTATCATCACACATCATTCTCACAATAACTTTGAAAAGAGGTCCCGACAATGGAACCAATATGTAGTCATTTTTATGTACCCTTAGTACAACTTTCTAACCCCATGTGCATCAGTACATCCCCTAGCAAGCATTGGGCACTCGGTCGAGGCATGCACGGGCACCGATCCCCTCCTTTATGTGAGCATTGTGAGAAGATCTTTCCATTGTTAAAGGATTAGTTGCAGAAAAGTAGATATTCATGTAAAAGCACAACATGAGCTACCATATCCTTATATCCATGCATGAAAATGAGAGAAACAACACAACATGGATTATGAAGAACAAATATGAGATTTTGATTTATAATATGAAGAAATGACACTAGGTTTTACACCCATGAATAAGATATTCAGAACAAATATATATATATATATATATATTATCAATATTCATTAGTAACCACATTACATTCAAAAGGACATACCAGGCCTAATATAGTAACTTCCAAGGATTTTTCCCATGCAATATATGTTAAAAAAAAGATCTAACTCATATATCAAGAGTCATATTTATTCCCCCAATTTCATCCGTTACTACGGACTTTAATGACATATAGAGTCCTATTACATTCCTTGACCCTTGACACTAGTTATCTAAACCCTAGACTGCAACAACATACTCTTGATGTATTCCCTCATAATCCCACACCTTTTGTCTTCATTTGGTTATGCCTTTCTTCCTCAGAGCATATCTATATATAGGTTGAATACTTACCTCCATGTCTTCTTCCTTCAGGAGTAGATCACATGTCAAGTGTCCATGTGGTCCTTTATTGGTGAATGCTTATCCATCTCTGATCTCTTCCACTTTCTGTAATGATGTCTTCTAAGAATATTCCATGTGTGGGATACTCTTTTGTTGACCTACAAGGTTCTAGGTTGGCACCTTATCCACACATCACGCCTAAAGCAAGGTCACATTTTTCCTCAAGTTCCTCTAAAATGAAAAATATGGCTAATTCCTTTAAACATGATGTCATGCCTTGTACGTGTGCTTTAGTTTCTCCTAATCCCTTCTTAAACCCTTGTTATGTGTGCTTCTCCCCGTGTACCCTTCTTCTTATTGCTCTTGCACACTCACATGGCCTCTTGTACTTAGCCAATACTTGAGGCCCAACACCTTTTTCTCATGTATATCATTAAATTCTACAAAATGTATCTATAAATTTGGAATGAATGAATCACCTGTAAAACCCCACAAAAGGCATAAAATCCTAAAAAATAAAGATAAAAAATGAAGGGGTTAGACTATCCTCAGCTTGAAAAATTATGGACTTATGACCAAGTGATGCACTACATCTCTGACCCAATCTAGTTATGTGTATGTGTGTGCATGTGGAATTTTTCCTTAGGTTTCTCTTGTGTCACTCGCACTTGAAGTAGAGAACAAGTAGCTAGATGTGGAATGTAATAAATGTGTATATGGAAATAATAGACTTTACTCTTATGCGGTGTGATGGAGATGAACTAGCATTTTTCCTTTGTAATGGAGCTAGATGGATGTAAATGGAGCTATATATTCCTTTGATGGATGCAACCTTAGGTGGAGATAGTAGATTTTTAATGCTTGGTCCCTTATTATGATCACATAACTTTATATTTATATGATTTATTTTCTTAAATTTTGTAATTAACCCCAAAAAGGTCAAATACCAAAAATATAATATTCTCAAATGGTTTGAAAGGACCCAAAAAGTGTCACTAAAGTATAAAGAGAAAAAGGGATCTCGGAGGGGATGGGGTTTCCTTGCACTTTGACATCCTCGGTGGGTGTTAGTGTCTAGAATGATAAATACCAAAAGGTGTAAAGCAAAATTGAACAAGTAAGAGTGCAAGACTCAATTAGAAGCATAAAAAAGAAAGGTTTCCAAAGACATGGGTTAATCGGTACTTTTATTACTTAGGAATAATTCAAATAGTAGTATGTGATCAAGACAAGATAATTACCCAAAACGCATGATTTTTTTTTCTACAATAGATAATGCTTAGTACTTGGTCCTTTCAAAGGATCACATTACTTTATATTTATATGATTTTCTTTCTTAAATTTCATAATTAACCCCAAACAGGATGACTACTAAAAATATACAACATTTAAAAGGATAAAAGTACCTAAAATATGTGAACAAAAACAAAGAGGTTAAGGGTGCCCGGAGGGGACGGGGTGCACAGTGTTGGCGTCCTATTTGGGCATTGGTGTGTAGGATGATAAATTGTAAGGTGTAAAAATATATACTAAGCTATAATAGGTGTAAGAAAAAAATTGGAAATAGAAATCAAACAAATATGGGAAAAGGTTAAATAGTACTTTTCTTACTTAGTAATCATATGAATATTAGTATGCAATCAATACTAGATAATTACCCAACATGTGTGATTTTGTGTCTACATGTGCCCCAACTTTATGTTGATTTACAAAATATTGATAACATAAAGTAGATAAGAGATGCATACCTAATAACCATGTAAATTGATGGTAAAAGCATGTTGAGAGACAAGGAAAATCATAGATTGGCAAAAAAATGTGGAGCGTCAAAACTCGAGAGGATAAATTACTAAAAATGATGATGAACAATGAACCTAAGGTGGAAACACATGTGTAGATGTTGCGATTGTACCTCTTGTTGATGTCTATTGTTTTTATTTTTTTATTTTTCGTGTTGTTAATGTGAGTGTGACTACCACTTTCCATAAGGACATACCTACAAAAGAGAAGAACAAAGAAGTAGTCAAATACACGTGTATATGATCAAAATGTGTAAAAATTATGGAAAGAAAGTATGTAAAATATTAAAATGTGAAAAAGGAACATGTGTACCTAATCCATGATGAGTAAAAGGGGGTAGGCAGGATTTTATAGAATAACACGCTTTTCGGGTGATCTCACACCGGTTGCATGGAGTGCAAGTTTTTTGGGTGATCTCACACAAGTTGTGTTGACTACAAGTTATTTGGGTAATCTCACATAAAGACATGGAATGATTTTAGGGATAAAATTATTATGTCATATATCTAAACTTTAACCATTTCCCATAATGTAGACCACCACTATAGATAGTGTGTAAAAACCGATCCATTTTGAACAATTCCATCCAACACAAAAGTAGAAAATACTATGTAGTGCATACATGTCAAGTGCTAATTAATGTTTTCCTATAAAATAAAGTGTGTGAATTTTTATAGAATACGTTGAGCTTTCAAATGTTTTGTAACTTCCCTTGTATATGAGACATCCATGAAGGGTCGGGGTTCCTAGCTGATATTTTCCTTATCTGGGAACTAGTGTATATGTTGTGGTAAGGACCCAAGTTTGATAATGAGGCATGTATGAGACTGATGATTGTGTTATATTGGTATTTTTTGTACTAAACTAATAATGTAAAACATTGTATGGGGTGACCAATTCATCCAAATGATGCAACCCTTGTTAAGGGTGCATACGACATTCTAAGGAGTATGCAACCTAAAGGACGACCAATCAATGTGATGAAAGTGATGACCTATAAGGGGAGGGATTTTTCTTGGTAAAAATTAAGGCACATTCAAACAAAGTGGCTAGGAGACAAGTGTTAGTACAAGAAAAGAAAAACATGCATGTAGAAGATAAAGTGTCAACTAAAAAGATAATGTGTAAGCTAAGGCGTAAGAGACAATATGCAAGAAGAAAATGTAGACTACAAAAAGTGCGTTTCAAACATGTGGCATCACTCTTGATGTCACAATACAATCAAGGTTGACTAGGCCAAAAGTAGATAATTGTGCACATAAGACAAAGGGAAAATCCCACAAATAGTGGAAAATAATGAAAAGAAATGGAAAACAATGTAACAAAAAACCATTAAATAAAATATCCTTTCCTAACGGATGTTGCACATGAAGCTCCGTTAGCATGCTAGAAAGATAAAAAGTATGTCAAAATTTGTACAATATGATACATAAATATGCTATGAAAAAATAACATTTGTAGTACACAAAATTAAATGCTCCCATGAGCTCTTTGTAGGATACGTAATAGGTATTGTGCCAAGCATCCATGTTGCGTGTGTAGATATGTAGAGTTTTCGATCACAAGTAGAAAAGTAAGTACACACATATGTGTGTATGATAAAGATAATGAAATAAAATATACCTATCTAGCATGTGTAATAAATTGTACATGTAAAAGTATAAGTAAGTAAGAGTAAATGTAGCCAATATATGTATTATGTTGTGGATGTGATAGAATGGAATACATTTTGAATGATATGAGTTTTGATCCCCCTGAGTGGATTTGTATGCATGCTATTAGGTTCATTTTTACATGACCCCTCAGTAGTCAAGAATGAACTATAAAAAAGAGTATGCCATCAGGAAATGGTTTTAATTGTGTGTATTAGAAATATATGATTGTAAAAGACCCAAACATAGAGTGTAAGCGTGTAAGTGAATGAGTAAATTATTTAATGCATGAGTGTTTTGAGGTCCATTTGAGTTATATACCCTCAATATTTGAGTATATACCATGGAGCTAGATTGCACCACGGGGTGATGAGTGTAGTGCGTAGAAAAGATGTGAGAAAGATATGTCACGAATGTCTAAAATGAATTACGTGTAAAGTGTGTAGTAGGAGCCTTGAGAGGATATTTCATGTGCTAAATGTATATTGTGTAATGTGTAGTATGTAACTAATAGTGTAGTGTATAGTGTGTGACGATCATGTGTATAGGACTCCCTCAATAGTCAAGTGTGAACCAAGGCACCAGAGTGCATCATCAAGAAATGATGATACTAGTGTATCAAGATGTGTATATTGGATGTGAGAGATTATATGTGAAATGATGAGAAGAATGAGATGCATGTCAATGATAGAAGGGGGAAATAGTGTAATTCCCCTTCAAGTGTGTAATAATAAATATTCTATCAATGAAATTAAAATATGAGGTTCTTCCACGAATTATTATTGATATGAAGGTGCATGATCATGTTCTAAGAGTGTTGGTATATGAGATAGACATTTTTAGGTGATTGAATCCTAAATGCATAAAACTAATGAGTATAATGTGAAGGTGATTAAAATATATGTGTAACATGATGCGAGAGGTGATGGACACCTATATATAGGAGAGATATGAGGTGAAGTATACGGATGTAAAGGAACAATGCATGTAGTAGAACTAGACCGTGTGGGTCGAGTGTGAATAGGTGAGCTGGGATAATATTGTGTTTGAGTTTCAAGAGGCCGTGGGGACCTAGATGCTTTAGGTAATGAAGAAAAATCCTAAATAGGAAGGTGTGGCCATGGTTTAGATGGTGGAACACCATTGATGGAAATGAATTGTATGTTTTGAATGAACTTGATATAGAAATGGTTCGTGATGATGATAGCTTTAGGTTTTCGGAGCTAAGAGAAACCTAAGAGCATGTCACACCCTAAAATTTTGGTGTGATAAGAAAAGGAAAATCATGGTGAGAGGACCAATAGTGAGCGGAAGCTCGACAACACCATATGATTGTGGAATTAGATAAGAAATTTTTGATAGCGGATATCCGATAGAAACAAGGAGTGTATCATGGCCCTTATCTTCATGAAAAACTCCAGTGTGTCCTCATTGAAGGAAAAGGGATCCCAACATATTTCTTGACAAGTTCCTCAAATGGCTATAAGAATTCATCGATAAGGTGTTTTCATCTATCATAGGAACTCCAAGATTTTGTATCTCAGTGTTGACATCATCTTGCATCCTAAAAGAATGTTCCTCTTATGAATCTAACTTATCTCAAGCATGGTTCAACATCTCATACATGGAAAGCAGTGTTCTTTTACCCACTTGAGACAAATATTTGGATGGGGAATTAAATAAATTTACATCAAGTAATACGTGAGAATGGGATTTCCCCATTTTCGTCACTAGTGGAAACACTTGATCCTAGTATTCATTTTATTTCTCTAATTTCATATCTTATCATTATTTAGTTGGTTCATGTTGCGTTCATGTACATGAAAAATTAAATTATCTTAGGAAGAAACACTTTCACGTTCTCCACAATCTTTCTTACCAATTTATAATTTGTTTTCCCTGTATAGTGAAGCATTGTGTTTTTAAATGGACTCTAGATCGAATATACTCATCGAGGTAACTTATTCGATTGGAAGGGAAAAAAAAACATTTGGATTCATGAAATTTTGAACGTATGAGGTGATTGTTCTCATTGTAGACACAAAATCATGCACTTGGGTACATTTATAGGTCCAAAAGTATACTTGATGTGTATATGATCCCTAAGCAAGAAAACTAGTGGTTGAAAATTATCTTTTGCCTCTTTTCTTGGTTTTTTGTTTTCTCTTTGGTCTTACACACCCTATGGACAAAAAAAATTTGATTAATTTATCCTTTATGGCATCAAAAACTAGTGCCCAATTAGGACATCGATGCCTAGGGACTTCTATCCATACCGAGAACTATCGACCCTTTCTTACCTTTACTCTCTCTATTTGTGTCTCTTTTATCTTTTTGGCATATTTTTACTTATGGGTTGGCCTTAGGTTATGAAGTAAAAAAATTTAAACAAGGGAATCATATATATATATATATATACACTTCTCAATAATAAGGACCAAACACTAAGCATTACTATTATCACCTAATATTACATTCTAGAGGCATTAAATCACTTAAAAGGTATCCTTCTATCATCCATTCAAGGGATAAGGGATGCATACTTCTACATACACAACATAGGAAGGGAAATTATATTCTATTTCATCCACACATACTTTTACATTGCTACATTCTAGATCTATCCCAATATCATTTGTGCAAATTACACAAGGTTATCCAAGGGCACCATTTCCACACACACAAACACTAGAAATACATGGAGTCTGACATGTAGTGCAAATCTCATTCATAAGATCACTCTTATGGTGATTTTCGGGTTCATTCGACTCCCAATTCTGCATTTTACTTTTTAGGTTTGATTTGGTTTATGCGTATTTCTAGGAGAAAATATCAGGTTACGAAAAAGAATAAAAATGAAAACCTCATGACATAGAAGAAAGTAAACCTTGAGCTCTTACATGGGTAAAAATTCCTAGATCTAGTCACTAGCACCTAGGTACATTTGTCTTACACTGGGTTCCATTGTCTATCTTTATTCTTAAGTTTTAGAATTTACGGTGAGAATTAACGACATTGTTTCCAATATGTTCAATACTTTCACCTACCTAGTTGACTTTGTGTTCACTCGAAATAATCTAAGCCATCTTATCTCTCATATTTGCTTAGGGTTTCACATTTATATGCTTCTTTACTTGTGTCATTATTGTATTTTAGAATTTTCACATCATTTATAACAATAGTTACTTTAAAATATAAAATTAAGTCAAATTAAATTAAATCATTTGGTCAACCCCACTCGTGATAAAAAAAATTGGATCCTCATTTTTCCTATTCTAACAAATCTTCTTTCATGAATCCTAAAAATCCTCTAATCTCCTTGCATTACTTACCTCAAATTCACCCACATTAGAAATATGTTCTCCAAAAATCCCTAGACACTATGTATCTCCCTAGTAATATGCCACCTTAAAAATTTAGTGTCATTTTTCATCATCTATTTGACGACCCTATCAGTCATAATAATCCATCCAATCATCCTATCTTAGCATCAATTCAAGATTTTAACCATGCTTTTAAAGATAAATTTCGAGTCACGGAAACCCCATTTACATATCTTAAAGATTAAATCCATCATCGCAAGGATGTTTCTCAAGCCCATGCTAGTTCTTCTTCTACACATCATCCTAATCCTATGTCTTTTACATGTGCTCATATCAGTGAAACACAAGTCTTAATGTTCCCAACACCTTACAAGTTGGATATTAATGATAAACAACATGATATTCTTCCTAATATCCTCAATCAACAATTGATTAACTTTGAAACTACTAATTTATATCCTCCTTATCAGATTTCCAAGTACATAGGTCTTCAAATTTTTAATTATCACACAATTAATGTACATCATGAGAATTATTTCTATTCGTTATAAAGAAGAACTAAGCACCTTAAGAATTAGGGTTTTATTTAATTTTCTTCACAAAATTCTGCTACATCTCAAAATTCTAGATCCCAATGGGATTCTAAATCTAGTCCTTCCATGTCTAATGATAATAAATCCATAATCACTAATGTTCCTTCTTTTGTAAGTTAAGAGACATCTATCCAACCCATTCCAACTAAGAAACCTGCTCTAAAAATTTTTCGTACATACCATCCTCCTAGAAAGTCTCGTATAACATTACCAAAGTAACCACCTCTCAAAATACATCCTCCATCATCTCCTCCTCTCAATTCATCTATGGTTCTACCCATTCTAATTAGGTAACCTTCTTTAAAATTCCATCCTCATGTCAACCCAAAACCCAACCTTGGCCCTATTCTTGCTTCTAGCTCTCATTTTGAGAACAAGAGGCTTTCTCATGATTAATTTAAAACTCCATCCCCATTGCAATGTGTCTCTTTTGTCATCACATAGATATCCATTCTTGGAACACTTGTAGGGAAATGCACTTTCTTCCCCTTTTCTAACACTATTAGTTGTTTCAAACATGTACTATCATAATGTGCACTCCATGAATCATAACTAATATTCTTACGCACTCTCAAAACCTTTGATACACACATTGTATCATAACTACCCTATGATTCACTCTATTTCCATGGTTCATACTCAAATATTGATGTTCTTAATTTGAAATGAACCTCACATCTATTAGACTTCATGCTTTGTGCTTCATGATAGATTTTTCTAGAATCTATTCACATAACAAGCATATTACTAGATAACACACTTTTGTTCTATGGATCATTCTTAAATATTGAGGATTCCTATAAATGAACCTCATCTCATACATATCCATTGGGGGCACATTTCTCCTATCATCTTCACATTTTACATTCCATGCCATAACACTCATACACAACATTTGCATATCTTGGTTACATCTACTCTTGCTAGCTTATTCTACTACAAGTTACAATTTGTTTTCCATGTTAGATGAATTCTTAATAAGTCATCATCTTTTTATAGATACACATGTGCCTTCAATTGATACTTTGAGGTGAATGAAAATATTTTACAGGATTTTACATGCTGCAATGATGCTTAGAACTGTACCTTTTACAAATTTTCTTGAGGATCCTAGGGGCATCTACCTTTGACTACTCTCACCCACAGTAAGTGTTATTGTTTCATTAATTACTACTTATTACTAGCACTTTACTTTTTCACTGATAAATACATGTTTTTACATACTAATCATTCTAACATACTAACAAGTACTTCATGTGTATCATTTTCCTTACAAAACTATATACAACCATGACTATCACACACATTTTTCTTACTATTAATTTTTTTATTGTTTACTATTGTTTATGGGTTATACCTTATGTCTTGTTTGATCATTGTATGTTTTTGGATGCTTTGGCCCTAACTTTCTTGTGAAATTTTGAGTTATTTCCGATGTTTAAAACCCGAGTTTTGTATTCCATCTTGTTTACACACTTGTTTGTTACATTATTTATTATTGCATGATAATTTTTACTACTAACACTTGTTATTAACCTATTGTATTCACATGTCTTGGTTTCTACCGTGCAAATCCCCTACCCCTATAGGTATTCACTTCAAATCAGCATCATGTCCTCTCTTTTGGGATGCATTCTCCTTTTATCATTGCAAGTACCTAAAGTGAGAGGAGCATACATTGGGTGAATATATCACCCCTACAAAAGCTCAAAGCTATAGTTCAAAATATCACAATACAGTAAATCACGGGAACATAGTCGGTGTGATCATATCCTCCCCTTAGTGCTAATGTATTAGGGAAGAATTAGTCATCTTATCAGATCATCACAATTAATAGAAGTCTTTAGAGAAGCTCTACAAAGTATCAACCACTAGCCTCCAGGACATAGAATGCATTTTATCTCCTATAACCATCTACAAGCGGAAAAATTCAAAACTAAATCGGAGAACAAATCAAGACAAATGAAACAAATCGGGATGTACCATCTGTAGTGGTGCTTATTGGGAAGAGTCATGAAAATAGAGTAAAACCATACCTCTCTCCCCAAAACTTGCTCTTTGGTGTGAGATCACCCAAAAAAATCACACTTGGTGTGCGATCACCCAAAAAAATCAATATTGGAATGAGATCTCCTAAAAACCTCACTTTTAGTATTCAAATATGAAACTCTAAGTAATAGGACACATTTCTATCATTTTCTCTGTTATATATCATGTGCACACTTTGTTTTAACACAATTTTACAATTTTTACTTACTTATACACATGCATTTCTAATCTATCATATATAAAACTTTGACTAATTTCTTTCTCTTATTTTGCAGGTCCATCCTTACAAGAATCAACACACATGTTATACCTACATGTTACAATGCATATACTTAACATGTAGGGTCCACTTACATTTCCTAGTCTCCACGCTTCACTTTGTAATCATTTTACACTTCACGTCCACTCGGAACACTATTCACCACACTCTTGCATTATCATAGGGTACACATCTTCTATCTACTTTATGTTATCGAATATTCATTCAACAACATAAAGTGGGGAAATGTAGACACATAATCATGCACTTGGGTACATTTCTAGGTCCAAAAGCATACTTGATGTGTATATAATTCCTAAGCAAGACCAATAGTGGTTAATAACTATCTTTGGCCTCTTTCCTTGGTTTCTTGTTTTCTCTTTGGTCTTACAAATCCTACATCCCTGACATAACTTGACTGATTTATCATTACGGCCTTATACACTAGAGACCAGGTGGAAAATAATACCCATATGCTTCTTTCCAAATTGGGTGCTCGACCGTTTCTTACCTTTACTCACTTTTTGGGAATCTTTTATATTTTGGGCATATTTTTCACTTATGGGTCAGCCTTCAATTTTTAATTATGAAATTCAAAGAAGGGAATCATATATATTTATTTACTTCTTAAAACTATGGACCAAACACTAAGATTTACTATTATCATCTAATCTTGCATTCCAAAGGCACTACAACACTTCAAAGGAATCCATCTATCATCCATTCAAGGGATAAGGGATGCATACTTTTGTATACATAGCATATGAAGGGGAAGTCTATTCTATTCCATCCACACATACTATTACATTACTACATTCTAGATCTATCCCACTATCATTTGTGAAACTTGCACAAGGGCATCCTAGGGCACCATTTCTACACACAAACAAGAACTACATGGATTACGAGATGTAGTGTAATGCTCTGTTTTAATTTTACTCTTCATCTTTAAATTCCGAGGTTATTCGACTCCCCATTTTACATTTTCCTTTTTATGTTTGATGTGGTTTATGGGTATTTATAGGTGAACTTATTTCTTACAGTTATAGGTACCTTTAGAGATCAAGGAATGAATATCAGGAAACCAACATGAATCAATAAAGAAAACCTTGTGAGACAAAAGGAAGTAGATCTTGAGCTCTTAGAAGGAAACTAGAATGGAAATATAGTCACCGGTGCCCAAAACATTTGTCTTAAACTAGGCCCCTATCAACATGTTCCCTTATTGCGGACAACCCTATCTCCACCGAGAAATAACTATGCCACCCCAAGATCCTCCTTCACATTTCCCTACAACACAAATCTGAACCAACAAACCCAAACAAAAAATAAAAATATGCATAGCATACATAATGAAATTAGTCTTTTAAGGTTTTTAATTATTTTAGAAATGCCCTCGACAACTTAGGTTCTAATTTAGACTTTGTTTTTGAACTTAGGTTTAGTGTATTTTAATTTTTAATTAAATTAAATGATACTTTAGATAAAACAAAGGTTGGGGATTAAATTATTTAAATCTAATTTATATTTTATTAATTAGTTTATTTTATTAATTAGGTATCTTAATATAAATTAGGCCCCACTTTTCATTATTTTTCGTTAATGTTTCTTTAATGGACTAATTTCAAACTTGCTCTTGTAGGGTTATTGGACGTTTTTGTCCAATTATTGTCATTTTAGGAATTTTTGTAAACATTTAACCATTTTTGCACCATTACTAACACTTTGTGGCTGAATTTTCTTACATTTTGTTGTCATTTTTCATTTTTGTGAGGTC
Organism: Taxus wallichiana var. yunnanensis; assembly: GCA_018340775.1. Classification (NCBI taxonomy): domain Eukaryota; kingdom Viridiplantae; phylum Streptophyta; class Pinopsida; order Cupressales; family Taxaceae; genus Taxus; species Taxus wallichiana. The sequence continues at coordinate 387,131,170 of CM031236.1, forward strand.
AACCACACTAAAAGGATAACATTTATGTTCTTTCATCACACTTTTAAAGTGATACTTGAAATAAAAAACGTGATCATTTTTGAGGTGCTTTTAGGAATTAACATTTTTATTTTCTTAATGAATTTTATCTCAAAGTAAATTATCTATCCTCACACTTTAAAGTGATCTTGGAAATCTAAAACTTGGGCTTTCTTCTTTCTTCTTGTCCACTACACCTTCCTTAGGAAAACATGTTTAATCCTTACTTACAAGACTGGTTGTAGAGGATTTTATTCTTAAACTACTAGCAACATGTTACCTTGAATGAATTTTAACACAACATAGTAATTGTAAGTTGCTTCAGTCAAAGAGCGGTGGTTAAAAAATATCATTTTAAATCAAGATAAGAATGAACAAATCACATTGTATTTGTAGGTCTGGATGAAAAGGCTATTGCCCATCCACTTAACTATGGGAAGTGCTTTGTCTTAAGCCATACAAATAATTTTGAGTACCACAAAAACCCAAAAGTAGTCAACACATTGAGGGAACTAGCTGAAAAAATGGGTACCCCCATCCCAACTGATTAGTATATCTAATGAGATTAGAGTCACAAATATCTAGTAGTGGTGACCGGTGCGATTCATTTGAGAAATATATTTTCTCATTGTTTTAAAGGGATTAAAGTAAACCCGGTAACTAGAAATAGTAATCTAATCACTCAAATATACTCCTAAGACCTATTTGAGAGAACCACCTAGAAATTAATACCTTTTCCAAGCCAATCTAAGGTAGATACCAAAATATCCATAAACAAAACTTTTATTTTCTTTCTTTTCATTGTAGTGTGTTGTGTTCCACACTCGTATCTTACGTTCTTACTTTCATCTCATTTTTAATCTTTCCCAAATACTACTTATTTGGGTTCACTTACATCTCTTTTTCCATCATTTTTGAATACTTTTTATTTGTATTCATATTCATCTCTTTTCAATCTTTCCCAAATACTCCTTATTTAGGTTCACTTTTGTATCTCTTTTATGTTTCTAAATACTCCTTATTTGGATCCACTTTTGTCTCATTTTCAATCTTTCCAAAATACTCCTTATTTTGGTTCATTCTCATATCATTTTTAATTTCCCACGTACTCATTTTTTTATCATTCTCATCTCTTCCAAATCTCCAAATTTCCTTATTTGTAATTATTCTCATCTATTTTATTATCATGATTATTCATCTAAATCTTGGCATCATGATACTCACTCTATCATAGTTGAGAACCATTATGATTAGTTTGATCTTTCATTTTCATAAGTCATAAAGTTTGAGACTTACCTTTTCTAACTTTTAGCATTCTATCATATTACGTCATCACGTTTCACATTCACTTTATTAAATTGTCTACATCTTATACATATTTTCACTCCTATATTTTAAAGCATTCACTTTCATCTAATTTGAGATCCTTAATCAATCAATTTACCTTTGTCTCTTATCTCCATCTTCACGAGATTCATTCCTTTTCAACAACATTTCTTCACTTCTTGTTTCGACATTCACGTTGTCATTGTTTAAGTGTTCCCTTTTATTTGATTTTTTTCCTCTATTAACATTCATATTGTTAATAGTAAAGAAACTTCATCATCATTTCCAAGTCTCATCTTTTAACACTCCTTTTGTTAATACTTGATAACCTTCATCACCTTTTTTAGTATCCTCTTGTAACACTCATTTTGTCACAATTTAAGAAAAATAACTTCTTTCATCACTTCCCTCTTAATAATAAATTTATAAAGGGTCAAGAAACCTTTGCAACCTTTTCATCACTCTTAGCACTCATTTTTTTAAGAGTCCTCTAGCTAACATTTCAATCCCCTGTTCTTCCTTAACAATACTCATTTTGTTAAGTGCTGAGAAGTCACACCTTTTCATTTATCTTAACACTCATCTTGTTCAGAGTTGATCACATCATATTTTAAGTCTCTTCTCTTTTAAACATCTATTTTAAAATTTTGATAAACTAACCTTGCTAAAGTTATGTCTCCTTTGTACATTCACTTTATCAAAAGTTTGAGCACATCACTTAGCTCGTACAATACTTCTCCCATATTATCATTTATTTTTTTCTAAGAGTTATGTCATCAAAATTTCACTTTCAAAACTATTTTATCATTGTCTATCTTTATAGTCACATTGTTAAGGGTTGAATCTAACAATATTTTCATATCCCTGATTTATCTTAACACTCACCTTGTTAGGGACGATTATATCAAATATTTTCCACTCCTCTTTTCTTACATTCACTTTTTAAGGAATTGAGTAAAATTTTGTCAAGTACTAAGTATATTTCACTTTAAAATTATCTTTGTTAAGGGTCAATATTTCAAACCTTTTTTCTCTACCATTTTAGTATTCACTTTACTAAGGGTTGAGTGATTAAATCTTTAAAGCTTTTTTCCTCCTACATCTTAGCATTCACTTTTCTAAGGGTTGAGATATTCAATATTTCAAACCTTTTCACATCTTCCATGTTAGCTTTCAATTTTCTAAGGGTTGAGCTTTCAATAATTTATGCCTCTTCCATATTAGCATTCAATTTTCTAAGGTTTGAGCTATTCAATATTTCAAACGTTTTCCCCTCTTCTATCTTAGCATTCACTTTGCTAAAGGTTGATTTTTCTTCATACCTTGTTTGATTATCCCTCTTTTTATTTATATGATGGATTCATGCAAGATATCATGTAACAATTTATTAGAAAAAATAATGAGATGGAAAAATGACAAGCTCTCATATCTTCCAAAGTCACTACCGACATGATTGGAAAAAACTCAAATAAAAGGATCAATATTAAGAATCTTAAGAAAAATAATTCATCATTAATCCAATAATCCAATCATAAGAATGATAAATAGACATGATCTTAAGAATGATAATTCATCATTAATACAACAATCTAATTTACCATTTGTTCAAGAATGGAAAATGAAGAAAGAAACTATTTAGGTATGCGAAACATCGTAAAAATTCAAGTTTGATAAGTTGTGTCCTTACCCTTTTGAAATGGACATCTTACGCACACCCTTTCCAAAAAATTTTGAGATGGAAAAATTTGATAAATATAAGGAAAAAATGATCCTACATATCATATCAAATAATTTTTCATGGCATGTAAAGAGGTAGCTTATAATGATATCTTTACCTTGTTCATTTTTCCTATAAGTCTAGGATGACAATCTTTATCTTGGTTTTTACACCTTCCAAAGGGATCTTTCACTACCTTTGCAGACCTCTCACGAGAATTTCACTAAAATTTTTTTTTCAAACTTGATCCCAAAGTCAAAGTGATGGAGTTGTGTAATGCCAAAAAATGGCCAAATGAAATCTTTGCTTGATTATTATAACTATGGAGAGGAATCACAAGTTAATTACCATGTTCAATCCTTGAAAAACAAATGGTTAACATCTTCATCTCAAACCTTAACAATGAACTATCCTTTCACATATAAATGCATTGCCTCAATAGTTTTGAGGAAGTTATCAAAAATGGAACTCAAATAAAAATACCCTTATTGCTAAAGGATTGAAGGTACAAATATTTGGTATCACTACCTTTCATCATGGGTTCACCCACCATCATCTTCATTTTCTACAAACATGCCTCTCTTCCCACTCAAATCCCCATTTTGCTTCTTAATTCAATTTATCCATTTAATTGTTATTTCGTACCTTAATCCCTTCTTAATCACATCCCTAATTAATCTAACCTTAATTAATCATCCTTAATCATCTTTAATTAATCCCAAATCTTCATCAAAATTCATTTATTCTCCATGAATCCTCCATTTTATTCTCCTAAGGCCCTAATTTAATAATTTCATGGCCCCGTTTCCTTTATTTAATATTTTCCACCTTCCACCTACCCATTTATCCATCCCAAGCAACCCTAACTCATCCTCACCTCTCAAACCCCTAATCCTACTCATAAGGGCTCATTATCTCAAGCTCTTCACCTTTTGTAGACACAAAATCATGGACTCAACCAACTATCTAGTCTCGATTACATACTAATATTAAAATGATACTTAAGTAAGAAAAGTATTAATTAACCCATGTCTTTGGCAATCTTTGTTTGTTTTCTATTACCAATTTTGGTCTTACACCCCTTCTAGGTCAATCTGTCTTTTTACACCTCAACATTTATCATCTTAGACACTAGCGTGTAGAAAATACACCAACGCTAAGAACCCTTGTCCCCTCTACGGGGCACCCCTAACCACTTTGTATTTTTTCATGTATTTTGGGTTCTTTCTAGCCATTTGAGCATCTTATCTTTTTCCTAGTCACCCTTTTTGAGGTTGATTACAAAATTCAAGTAAAGAAATCATATAGTTATAAATTTATGTAATCATAATAAAGGACCAAACACTAAGCATTAACTATCTCCACCTAAGGTTGCATCCAAAGGCCATTCAAGAGAATTCAAGCATCCATTCTAGCACCCATTCAAGAGCAAGGGTCTGTATTATTCTACATACACTTCATAAGAGGTGAAGTTAACTATATTACATGCACAAATCTATTACATTCCCTTTCATCTAGATATTTTATCTTTATTAGGTGTGACAACAAAAAGATCCACCTAGGGCACAATTCGCACATACACACTTACAACTAATTCGGTTTGAAATCTAGTGTAGGAATCAGTTGTAAGTTCACTCATTTGATAGATGAAGACAATATGACCCCTTATTTTCATTATTTTTTATTTGGGATTTAATGCACTCTTAAGGGTTTTACAGGTCAATATTTCATTACTGAGTTATCAATGACCATTGTGTGACACCCTAGCAACCAAAGGTAAAGTATAGTGAAAACCTTGCAACCACTCAATCATGGTTTTCTAAGCATTTTGGAAGACAAAGTCACCTAAAAATAGGTCTATGGCACCCACATGATCTCCTTACCCTCTCCAAGTTCCTTTGTCTAGTAATATCATCAACTCACACATTTTTCTAAATCTCTATGTGATAGTTCTCCCTCTCTATTCACTGGTCAACACTTCGACATAGTTTCGAGATCTCGGTTACTGAATTAGCTAAGTCATCTTATCTCCTCTTTAAAACTAGGGTTTCAATACTTAATTTCTTAGCTCTCTTGGGTCTATTTTATACTTAATTTATTATTCTTTGACTAATACATTGTAATCAGATTAGGCATTTATTTCTATATTTTTCTTAATCATTTTGGTGAACCCATCACTCGAATCCACCTTCTTTCTAAGATTTATCTTCTTGTTCCCATTACCCGTAGTGGTTTTTTTGGGTCTCTTAAGAATCTTTAGCTTCCTCCATCTTCCTGTAGTGTTTATAAACCATTGGCTACAACTAAAAACCACTTTTCTAACTCTCACAATGTTCTCGTTAATGATATTGCAATGTATGATAGTGAAAAATCACATGATGAGGATAAAAATGTCAATCAAGAACAACTAGAAAAATTTAAAAAAATGAAAATATTTGCATGATAATCCCACTCATCTTCTTCATATTCTCCATGCTTTGATCACTACTAAAAGCACTCACGATGTTATTCTGACTCCTCTTGTTGGGTCTTCATCAGATGTTATGGATTCCACTCAACCCCTTCATATTCCATATTCCATTCCTACCACTACCACTCCCATCATTCAACCTAATACTCCCAATGCACATCCTGGGTGTTCTTTGAATACTCTTGATTTAAGTTCTTTATATCAAGATCTACGAACACAAATTCTCCAACTCCAACTCGTTACATGTAATGTGTCTCTATCTCTTGATTATACTTCACTTCTTCATACTCCTTTTGCACCAACCATTTATACCACTCCTTTACCACCAAACTCCATTCTCCCTAAGTTACCTATCTTTAAATGCGATGGTGACCCGTAAGAGCATATCCAATCCTTTCACATGGCATGTCTTGACTATGTAGATTATCACACTATACTAGTTAAACTTTTTCCTTGTATTCTTCATGATTATATGATGTGTTGGTTCTATGACCTACTTTTTCATTCCGTAAAATATTTGATGCATCTATCTCGATGCTTTCCTCACTAATTTTTTTAGCAATATCGACTCTAAGATCTCATATGCTCAACTTGCACAACTAAAAGGGGATCTAATGAACATCTAGTCAATTATGCCATATGATAGAAAAACAACTTAGCCAAGATGTCCAATGTACTTGTGGACTCTAAACTTCAAAACCTATTTATTCAAATTCTATTTCCACATCTCCAGGAGAGTATTTTATTTGAGACATCTCCATCATTTGATCAACTATATCATACCATTAAGCTACACGAAACTAAAATTCTACCGATAAGAAAGCTTAAGTATTAGGAAGAAACTTCATCTTCTACATGCTTTCCAAATATATAAACTTTCAATCCAGCACCCAAACCTACTAAAGCTAAGGTCAATGTCAATGTTATATCTAACACCAAGGGAATTCAATGGAAACCTCCCAAGCATACATATACAAAATTGACTATCGCTCCACATCTTATTACACTTCCTCCTCCAATAAAATTTTATCCATCTCATCCAAAAGATCATAATTACAATAATTTTTTTGATGAGACTATCTTCAATCTCTTGCCAAATTCTACATATCATTGTTTTAAATGTTGAAATATCATTCAAAATATTATAGATGATAATAAACTTGAGATTCTAGATCCTATGGCCTCTGCACCCGTTAATGAAAATTATAAGCTCAAAATATTGAACAATACTCTCCCAAAACATGAAAAATAAGTGAATGAATCCTTGACAAATCATACATATCGCGCAGTGCCTTCTCGTGCATTAGGAGATCTTAATTTTCTATTCATTCATACTAAGACATCCCCATGCTCATTACTTTATTTGATTATGATTATCACTCCACATTCACTTATGACCATCTACATATTAGTGATTTTATTAGATCCATTCCTACTAATAATACTAGAGTTTCTCCATTATGGCGTATCAATGTAAGTTCTATAAAGAAAATAATTCAAAGGAGAGGAGATCTTCCCACGCTTACTCATCAAAGGAACAACAGAGACTGAAGTTGAATCAACAAGGTAATTTTCTTCATATGAGTAGTTATCTCTCTTTTCTCTCTCTCTTCCCTCCCTTTCCTCTCTTCCTTCATATTCTATTTCTTCATTAGGGGTTGTAATTTTTATTTTGACTCATTCATTTTTGTCTTATTTATTTAAATGTAACTCCAGTTGATATTGTAGTAAATTTCCCTCAATTATAAAAGGGGACTTAATCTCCTTTGTAGTAATAAAAGAGTAATAATTTGTGAAAGACAAATGAAAGGTCATGTGGGGGTAGGTGAAGAGTCTTCTTGAAATCTATATATTGTAATGACTTCCTCATTCAGAGGGGTTGTCAATTTTATAATTTCATGAGTAGATAACTACCAAGAATAAGAAAAAGATAGCAAATTCTTCCATTTCCCTCTCTATATGTTTTCCTCTTTCTCTTTCATTGTATAACTTAGTGAAAATTTCAATAAAGAAACAAGTTTCAGCTTTTTTGGATGAGTGAATAAGTGAGATTTTATGTTCATGGTTTCATCTCGTCTTGATATTGTTAGCAAAGTTGTTATTCTTTCCAATTTTTGTGTTGATAATTTTGATTAATATTTGTAATAATCTAATTTTTTCCTACTTACATTATTATAACCTCTCTTATTTTATCACTCCCACATTCCCTCCATCCTATAAAATTCATCCCTTGCACAAAATTGCACGCATTTTTGTAGGTGTAGTGGAGTGTTCCATTTACATCCCCAACCTTTAGCCCAAAAAAATTTGTTTTTAATTTCACATACAATAATGGAGATGTCTATTCAAGTAGAGGAACGTAGTCCCCGAGACTTGGTTAAAATAAAATAATTATTTCTTTTCATACATTATTTTTCCAATGAGTTTTTTTGTAACCACTATGGGGAATATTTACTAGAACTAAACAACGATTTATTCCAAAAATATAAAAATCATATATTCCTAAAAAAATTGAATCTAAAAAATAACCAAGCCTCATGTCTTCAACCAATGCATATTATTTGTAATCCTCCATTGCTAAGACCAAAAATTCTTCTCCATATAGAATAATATATTGCATCATACTCGAGGTAGGATATTTAGCATAATAGGACAAAATTCTTACATTAATTTTCCAATACAAGAGATATAGATTCTAAAGAACAACGTGTAGAGGATTTGGAATGGGAGAGACACGATAAAATTCAACAAAGAAGAGATTGAAAAATTTCCAATTTTATTTGATATAAATTCCAAAAACTGGATGATCATAGATATACCAATTCTAAGAACCAAAGATGAAATCTTGACCCTATCTTCAAAGAGATCCAAAGGTGGAAAGAAAAAATCATAAATTCTTGTCACTCCCATTCTCCTAAGAATTATCTCATCGGTATCCCAAGTGATTTTAATCCCTTGGACATGGAATTTCATGACCACATAGAAGACTTTGAAGACTTTGTAAAAGCGAGAATCAAAATAAATAATGACGGAAGAATTAGAGAAACCTCTATGAATTGTTATTTTTGGAAGAAATATAGGTCCAATTTCACGCCCTCTACCTATACATAAATTTCATAAGGGATCTCTAAATATTTATCTTAAATTAAAAGGTAATAGCACACAATTCTTAGAGGAACATGTAACAATGTTCATCACAACATGTGGAGTGTTAGGAGTAGAACACGAAGATGTATCGAGTAAGACAGTTCATAGAATGTCTACAAGAAAAGGCAATATAATAGTTCTATCTCCTACCATCGGTATCCATCACTAACTTGTAGGAAATAAAAACTAGATTTGAAGAAATATTTACATCTCTGAAAACTATCAAAACCTCCTAGTTCAACTAGTTTATATAAAGAAATAATCTAATAAGATTATGAGGGACTTCATAGCTTGTTATAATAGGTTACTCAAGATCATACCCTTTGAATCATTTCCCTTTGAGTATAATGTGAAGATATTATTCATCAATGCTCAATTTCCTGAGGTAGGATTCATTCTCCAAAGTTCATCTTCTAGGAATCTAAGAGAAGCTCAAGAAATTGGAAAAGGATGTGATTACAACTCACATTATCACTCAAGAAACAAGTTTCCAATTCCAATTTTCCAATAAAAAGTTCAATGTTCCAATTCCACCTCAATGGATCCCGAGGTTTAGAAAATGGAAAATGATATGATTGCACTCACGAAACAAATTGAAAAAATTTCCTTGAGGATGCTCCAAAGAAGAATAACTTTTGAAACAAAAAAGGATTGGTCCACCTACCGAAAAATTTATGTTAAGGCCCCTTTAATAAATGCAACGTGTGATGTAGAGGAATAAGAAGATAATAAATATGGAAATGTTATTGAAATTTAATAAGTATAAGATGATGCATGGATTAGTTTCCTTTATTATTATGTATGAGAAGATGATGATGAGGAAGAATTTTCTTTATCATGCACAATATTCACTCACTATCAATGTCAAAAGGGAACTTCTTCCTCTATGACTACTGTGAAAAAGAAGAAGAGAGATGATCCTTAGGTGGTAACTCCACAAAACAAGATAGTTAAAAGAGGATCTCCACTCTCACATTAAATGAAATATGAAAAGGAGAAACCAGACCCAATAGTAAGTAAGAAGGAAGATTTCGTGTCAAGTAAGTCCTTTATTACTTCTCCTAGCTCTAATTCTTTATATAAGGCCAATCTTGAAAAATATTCAAATGCTCAATTAAAATTATCCACTCATTCCCATCCTGCTACTTCGCGTTTGCTAAAAATACCCAAACTTCCATAGTAGCACCTCCTCCACCTTTTAAAACATTCACTATCTTGAGAACACCAAGCACATCAACCTCTACTCTGTTTTATAGCATTGAACATGTGAACAAGTCTAAGGTTCATATTTCTGACTCTAATTTTTTTCACACCCAAATAAATTTGAAAGCCTCGTCACTACATAAAGGGTTATAATCAAAATCCCAATATTGTAGACACTAATTCCAAAGGGTTTACTGAAAACACCACCCACCCCTCCAATGCAAAATATGTTTACACTTATGACATTAAAAACCAACAAAGTAGAACCATTATACCTTTCCCTCCTGATTAAAGGCCATAAACTAAAAAATTGCATAATAGCCTCGTGCGCCTTAGATAATGTAATGCCAATCACTTATTTTAATTCCCTAAGACTTACCATGAAATGATAAACTTTATCTTACTATTCTATGGATTCTAAAGAGGCCCAGTTAGTAGGAAGAATCAAATATGCTCAAGTGGTTCTTGTGAATTTCCAAGACAAGAAGATTTTGAAAACCATTTTGGTGGTAGATATCCTTGCATCCTTCAAAGCATGCTATTAAGAATGATTTTCTTTAGATGCATGGGTAGTGATATACAAATGGATTAGTATTTTTAACCATTCCAGTCAAGGGTGAAATGAATAAGTATTTTCCTATGTAAAGAGGAAGTATACCATATGAAAATATGAAGATCTAAAAGTTGACTCTTTGTTTCAAGATAGTGGACTAGGTAACTACTTATTTACTTCTGAAAGAGATGAGAATCTACCTCTCCTCATGGAATATGAATAAGACAAATTTTTGATAATGGAATTTTCTCAAAGCCATTCTAGTGTAGAATTTGGATATAAGATTGTTTTGACTTATCTTTCCAGTTAGTTACTCTCATTTTCTTACAAATTGTAGTTTGATAACACCAACAATAATATATAATATGAATCCATTCTTCTCAAAATACATGTTACAAAATCCATGGGCATCAAGAAGTTAAAGTGGCTTTTCTATATCAAGGTGGTTGTCAAGAAATTGAGAAAATACTATCATGTTAAAAACCCAAGGCCCAAGCATTATATGAACTAAGTTTGGGATTGTATTGAATCTTTTGATGCTTTCTTAATCAAGGCTATTCTCTACAATAAAAATAAAATAGATCACACTCTTTCATTCTTGGCTTCTTTGATGACTCTGCATCCATCATTTAATAAGGATAAAATGACTATTGGATTTTTATACGGGCCAAGTGTGTTAGATAATTTAAATCATTGGAAGGTATTCAATGATTATTTTCAGCTTCTCTCTATCTTAGAGCAAAGATATAAATTCCATAATCTCATATAAGATCACTCAAAACGTCTTTGTCTAGGTGTGTGCGTGTGTGTGAGTAAATGAATATCAAAATTTAATATATTGTAAAAGTGAAATTGAGTGTGTAAGGGTCAAAAGGTGGAATTATTTTCCTAAATAAGTTCATATTTAATGTAACATGAGTGAAAATAGGAATTATAACAAATGGGGGAAATCTAGGAATGTTGTTTCACCCAATTCCAAGTTTGGAGAGTGTGTTGAGCTTATTTAGGAGTCAATTATAACAAAGTTCTAGCTAGGATATTTAAGAAGTAAGATGGAGATTTACGGGGAAAGTTTTTCATGAAGGAAGAGAGTGGTTATGTAATATTTTTTTCTAATGAAGAATAAATATATGGGAGTGATGTTACAGGTACTTTGATTCTAATTTGTATAATTAATTGTTACATTTCATAGACGTGTGTAAATATTACCCCATCCCTACTCAAGAGCTAGAAAAATTTCAGTCAACATAGGAAGGATTTTTGGGAACTATTAATTCATGAATATATGAGGTAAAGTAAGGGAAGCACTATCAAATTTTGTAATTCTTAAAACTTTGAAAAATGTCTTGTATACTCAAATACTTGCTCTCGGGCCCAAACTAGGGCATCGTCTTGCTTAAATTATAACCATCCAAATTTTATGAAAATTTGAGGAGAGGAGCTGTTTGGGGGTCTAGTAGGAGTGTTCAAGATTTTATATTTTATCTCACACATGTGAGGAAGTTTTATGAAGATTTTATTTGGAGATCTGTTATAAGCATTCCCATAGAGGAATATTGAATTGCATGGGAGGAAAAAAATTTAAGTTAAGATGAAAAATTCATCATTGAGCATATGGATATCCCAACAGGGGTATTAAAAACTATTCTTGGACAAGATCACCACTAAAATATCAATTTTCATATCTCGGAGCCATAAATAGGCCTAATTTACATTGTACATTACAAAGGAGGCATTATTCTGTACAAAACAATAGGGTGTAGTATTTTGTTGTGGTTGAATACTCCATAGAGAGTCTCCAAATCTATCTAGAAGAGTGAAGTTGTTTCAGAGGAATATTAGATTCAACTCAGTTTATGTGCCTAGAGGGCTACAAGCCAACAAGGGCTTAAATGAGATTGTAGTTGAACTAAAAGAATATGACTATATAATAAATCTAAACGTATTGTTTTGAGTTAGATGAGATGTTCTAAGAGAATTAGAAGAGACTCAGAAGTCTGCATGAAGTTTTGAGCACATTAATTATTTTGAGCCTAATTAGGCTAAACTAGTGAACTATGAGAGTCATCAAGCCAAGGAAGGTAGAAAGGCCTTATCATCAAGAGAAGGATATTGGAGTTGAACCTTGCAGGAGTTATGACAAGATCATAAGAAGAAGGAGGTTGAAGGATTCAGGTAAGAATTATGTGTTCTCATAATTTCTTGTATAACAACAATATGTATAAGGTTGTTTAGTCTAGGTTGTCTTAAGGGTGTGTTTCACTAAAGAAGTATATGAAAGTGTTATCCTTAGGTAAGGGATGATAGAAAGAACCATGGAAGTGCTCGTGTTGAGAAATATTTTTCAAACTTCAAGTAAGATTATTCAACCTAAGAATTTTTTTAATAGTATTATATCCCTTGCACCATTGTGGTATCGGAGATGAGCTCTGTTAGGATCAATTTATTGCATATTTTTGAAGCAATTTAAGCTGATTGATAGTGTGAGTGATTGTGTCAACATGGAAAAAGTAGAGAAGCCATCATTAGATGGAATTATGAATTTAATCCAGAAGGAAGTGATGAGGAATATGGATAACATGATGAATGTAATCAATGATCTAGGCATGTGGATGACAAAATCGAAGTAGTATGCTCAGGTATAGAAAAAATAGCTAATATAAATTATGATCACACGAATAAATAATCATTATTTCTAAGGAGAGTCCTTATAAATCAACAAGCCAAACCTTAGTAGCCAATCTGAAAGAGAAGTCTATTCGAGAATCGGATGTAAGACAAGAGGTAAGTGCTCCCATGTCATTATAGATAATGGTAGTAGAAATAACATTGTTTTAGAGGAAATGGTCAGTAAATTGGGTTTAAAAAGGTTAGTTCATCCTACATCTTATAGCGTGGCATGGGTGTAAATTTTTTATCAAATTTTAGTCAATCAAAAGTGCATGGTGTGATTTAAAATTGGTTGTCTGAGAGATGAGTTTTTGTGTGATGTGATGCCAATGGATGTCTGTCACCTAATTTTAGGGAGACCATGGAAATGTGATAGAAGAGTGGTATATAGTTTGAATAAAAATTTCTAATTAAAGATGGCATAGAAAATGTTTTGGTTCCTTTGATGGATCAACATGTAGGTAGTCTTGAAAGGATAATCATGGTGTTTGGAATTAAGGAGTTTGTTGACAAGACCAAAAATTTGGTCTAAACACTCATGAAGGACGAAGAAAGAATGAGTGAACCAATTATAGAAGGATAATGTAAGAAAAATGTTCTCAAATAAGAGAAGTAGTTAAGATGCATTGAAAAGTATCATGAAATAAAAATTAAAGACCAAAATAGGTTGAGGGATAACATAAAGTTCTTAAGGAGAGAGAAGAATAATCAATCAGGTCGGTTGAGTCACCTAGGTAAGAGTGACAAAAGAGAATAAGATGAAAGGCAATGTGAGATATTCCATGAATATATTATGAAAGATCATGAAGAACAAGCAAGTGATATTCTAAAAGAGAGTGTATTGAAAATAATAGAATCAAATAGGTCATTTGAAGACCAAGACAGAGAGAGTGAAGAACATCTAGTCCATGTGAGAATACTAAACCAAGAAGTAAGAAGATTAGTAAACAGAAATGAGGAAGAATTAAAAGAAATGGGATATAATTCTCAAGGAAAAAAATGATTTTTTGATGAATACACTGTGATTCATGAAGAACACTAGAGGAATTGAAGAAACCAGGCTTACCAACAAGCATGAAGGAGAATGCAAATGGCAAACAAGTTGAGAACACAGATGGAACAACCAAGGAGGTCAAGGAGCCTCTAATTTTTGAATCTAATTGTGTGTTAGAATGTGTGAATGTAGGTTGTAGAGGACATTTGTTAAGAATGCACATAAATGGACAAGAGCCAAGTGAAGTCAATAGAAGATGGAGGAATGAAATGTCTGTGGAAACTTCAAAGAATCTAAATATATATTCTCAAAGATATGAATCATACATGATAAATAACAATTGTAATCTAGACATGATAGATTCAAGGGAAAGGGAAGACTCAAATAAAAAAAATTCAGGGTGTAAGCCGAAAGAACAAGTAGCAAAGAGTGAGGTAGGAGTGATTTTGATGTATATATGGGTAACAAAAAATCAAAACAGGTTATCAAGAAGTATAAAACTGTACATAGAACCATGGAGTAGCAAGGAGAGATTAACACTAGTCCTAACACAGTCTCTCAGGTATTTAACACAACCAAGAGGTATAGGTGATATTGTTTATGAGCATATCTTCAAGTTTCAAGAGGGAATCAAGATGAGTAAAAAAATAATGAGGAATAGAGACTAGGATTGCACTTCAATTATGTATGAAAATGAGAGAGAAAAAAATTGTTGTTAAGAAGTGTTGTTGTAGACTCACAACACCCCTGGATGCACATCAGGCTTCTAGGTTGATGATTCAGGCATCTAGTGTGATTGCAAAACATGGAAACCTCTCTCCAAGTGTGGGACTTGTGAAAGCGAGGGAGGAATCTCCAGATTAGAGGCTGGTTCCTCAAACTCCTTTTATCGAGATCTAATACTTGCACAACTACAGAGGTTTAGGTCCTAATCCTACTCTAAATTGCAAGGAGACAGGGATAGAAGTGCAAAAATTGAAACTAACTAAAGATGGTGATACAAAGAGGAGTGGTGAAACATTTCTGTCATGCAAATAGACACAGACCAAAGTTTACAACATAAAACATACACAGATCGATAAGATATAATTTAGTCTTTTGAAATGAAGCAAATAATACAAACGAAGGAGTGAAAACCATTCACAAAGCTTGCATTATCATTTCCACTATCAAAATCACTGCATTACAACCCTCGAGAGGTAAAAGCATTACAATCTTTGGAGAGGTCTGATTCTTCAAACAATCACTTCTTTGGGGTGAAAGAAGAATTTTTATGCCCAAAAAATGTTCACCCTTAGAAATGATCCAAATCGCTTTTACATTGCATGGGTCGAGCCCAGAGACAAAAACATACAAAAATGTGAGAGCCCATTCCTCCTTGATTGCAGATGATTTAAAATGGCATGGGGACCTTAAAAATCCATACCTGTCATTTTTGACCGATTTGGAGGAGAAGGTGACCCATTCTGCATTAAATCTGGTCGCTGAAATGTCACTTCTAGCCATGAACATGCGTTAGAGCTGTTTCTGAACTTTCTCTCTCTACATTACATCAAAATTCAAGATTGACCCCAGAATCATGTAGATAATTTCCTGAGCTTTCCATTGATATAAGGAATGTGCAAATCGAGCTCTGGATCGAAAGATATGTCGATCTGAAGATTTAGGGCACAAAATAGGTGAAAATGAGTTTTGAAACTTTTCCCGCGATCTACCACCTAGATGACACGTGTCAAGCGTTGATTGGATTCGTAATTCTCTCTCCTTTCACTTATCCATAGGTTTTCCTTGAAAATTTTGAATTTTTGATGATTTTGGAACATTTTTACTTTTCCTCCGCTCCCCGCCACTTGGGACACGTGGCATGCATTGATTGGAGGACAGGGGCGCGGGGTCTTCCTTTACTTTTTAGCTTTTTGGCCAAAACTTGGCCAAATTTTCTAACTCCTCCCCGAGCTCCACACTTCCTTATCTACATTGGACACATGTCCTCTTCTGATTGGCTCGGGCTGACCCTTCAAACCTCGCCCTTTTCTCATTTGGACATTTCCCCTTGTGACACGTGTCATGATTTGGTTGGTCCGCGGGTCTGCCGGCTTTTCGTGTCCACCACGTCCATTTGTCCTAGATGTCCCAGTGCTGTTTGGGACAAAAACTTCCGATCCACCGAAATGGGCTTCCTTGTCCCTCATTTGGCTTATGACACATGGCGTAATGTGATTAGCTCTCGGCTCCTTCGGCTATCCGCGTCCCACGCGTCCCTTTGTCCCAACTATCCCAGTGCAAAAGTTATCCTTTTCATCCGATCTAGGTGGTTCACATCCTTTGCGTCCTTACGGCCCAAATGTCCCAACTGTGCCACTCAAGTAGTTAGTTGATTTTCTCTCTTCCTTGGCTGAACCGGCTTTCCACGTCCGTGCATCCCGACGGCTCGGATGTTCCTTTGCTCTACTGAGACTTCTGGCGGCGTTTTGGCCGATTCGCACCTAGATGGCCCTCATGTCCCAACTATTGCGAGGACTAGGACTTAGCCGCTTTTTCATGATTTTTCGCCCAAGCTTATTTTTGTGACTTTTTCACCTTTTCTCAAGACTTGGTCTTTTCTTCTTGGATAGGGGAGTTAGAAAAAATATGAGGAGACCCTAGAAAGATGATTTTTGCCCTGAATCGATCTATTTTCCTAGAAATTGGGGATTTAGTGCATGTTATCAAGATTTACCCTGGGGGGTCAATTTGGATAACAATTTTGCGACTCAGCGGGGTTACCTATCTCGCTTTAGGTAGAAGATACTAGTTGCCTGAAGTAGTCCATTGGGCATGGAGTCATCAACTATTCTGATTAGAACCCCTAACTGACTTAGAATGTGTAAGGAGGAAGATGGGATATCACCTGATGGAAGCAAGGACTGCAAAACATCTCCATGGACAACAAGCTATGCCAAAGCACTTAGGGAAAACAAAACTAACCTACAGCAAAACAATGTGCACAAGCACTTGGAGGAATGAAATCTAATCTAATATTTACAAGGTAGTGAACTTCCCTTTAGAAGCAATGCTTGAGATAGATTCCATTGACTAGAATCTGTAGTTCTTCACCATCTAATGAGGCCAATTGGAAAGCATTGTTGTTCTTGCACTTTGTGACCATGTATGGGCCACTCCAAATGGCATCAAATTTTGAATGCCTTCCCGGTTTTGCTCTATCCACATCCCATTTCAACACTAGATCTCCAACTTGAAAAGATATATCCTTGGCCTTTCTATCAAAGGTCTTCTTGATCAAAGCTTGATCCTTTTCCATTGCCCGGGATGCCGATTTCGATCTCTTACAACTCCATCAACTCGCATACCTCACCTCCATGGGCTCAAATTCAAGCAACTCCAGCTGATTCATGAGTTCCAATGTTGGCAACTCAAGTGACATGGGCAAGATTTCCTCTCTTCCATAGACAAGCCTGAATGGAGAGTTACCTGTGGATTTTTTGGGAGTTATCCTATCAGCCCATAAGGTTAATTTTAGTTTGGTATGCCAAGACCTATGATTCTCGTCAAGAGTCCTCCTAATGATCCTCAACAAGTTCCTATTTGTAGACTCGGCCTGGCCATTACCTTGAGGGTAATAGTTTGATGAAGTGCTTAGGTAAATACCATTCTTGACAGCCCACTCAGTCACCTTAGATCCAATGAATGACAATGCATTATCAGAGATTATTGTAGCAGGTACACCAAATCTGGTTGTTATCCCCTCATAAAAGTCTAAGATGCTAGACTCATTTTCCTCCTTGAGTGCTACTGCTTCTGTCCATTTGGTGAAGTAGTCTATGGCTGTCAAAATCCATTTGTGTCCTTGGCTTGAGTTGGGATTAATGAATCCTATGAAGTCCAAACCCCATTGCATGAATGGCTGGTCAACTGAGATTGGATGCAATGGAAGGGCAGCAAGTCTCTCTTTTCCTGTGAAGAATGCACAATTCTTACACCTCTTGATCCATGCATAGCAATCATCGAAGATTTAAGACCAATAATAACCAGCCTTCATGATTTTTAGAGCTGTCACTCTCGGTGCAAAATGACCACTAGCTGGTCCACCATGAAACTCTTCTAACACCCTTTGAATCTGATTTGTGCTCACGCATCTTAACAAAGCACTCCATTCACATCTTTCTTGTTCGAACTCATCAACAATGGCATACGGGACAGCCTGCAATCTGAAGTGTCTCCTTCGGGTCTTGTTCATCTCTGGAGGGCATAGGCCTATGCCTAGGAAGTGCATAATACCTTGGGTCCAGCAAGGATTGGGGACAAAATTGTCTTCTTCTTGCTTTCCACTTGGCTCATGGCTGTCCTGGACTGTCAAAATAGCCTCTTCTTCAATGCATACTTATTTTTGCTTCCCCAAAACCAGCTACTCACACAATCCTTTCCCTCTTACCAGCTTGGTGATCTTGATCTCAATGTCATAATCCATGACACGGGTGATCCAACTGCCATTTTCTCATTCAAATCCTTGTTGAGGAGAAAGTCCTTAACTTGACATGTGAGACCAGCAACTGGACCTTGTTGTTTGAGACTAAATGCTTGAATTTCTTCAAGCTTCTGATTACTG
The DNA here is from genome assembly GCA_018340775.1 of Taxus wallichiana var. yunnanensis. NCBI lineage: Eukaryota > Viridiplantae > Streptophyta > Pinopsida > Cupressales > Taxaceae > Taxus > Taxus wallichiana. The sequence goes on from CM031236.1 coordinate 387,149,874, forward strand.
CAAGCACATGCTTCTCAATAAAAGAGTACCTCACCTCACAGTCATCTAGGCTCTAGCTGAAGAAGGCAATTGGCTGCTCATCATTATCTTTGTTCTGCTGTACCAAAATGGCAGAGATAGTGTCATTACCTCCAAATGCATAGAGGATGAAATCCTTGGAGAAGTCTGGGTTGATGAGAGTTGGTGCTTGAGAGATGGCTTCTTTGATTGCTTCAAAACTCTCCTTGCCTTCTGCTGTCCACTTGAAAGCCATGCTCTTCTTTAACATTTTGGTGATGGGCTTGACAAGGGCTATAAAATTTGGGACAAACCTCCGAACAAAGTTTATCCTTTCCAAGAAACTCTGAAGGGATTTATTGTGGCTTGGCAATGGTAGTGCTCTTATGGCTTCAACCCTCTCTAGATCAATTGCTAATCCTTCCTTGGAGACAATATCGTCAAGGAGCTTTCCTTCATGTGTAAGAAATATGCACTTCTTAGGATTTAAAGACACTCTGAACCTTCTACACCTCTGAAACACTTTCCTGAGGTGAAAGAGATGGTCTGCTACATTCTTTGAGAAGATAGTGATGTCATCTATATATACCAGCACTATCTTATTGATCAAGCCTTTGAATGCCATATCCATAGCTCATTTGGAATGTTGCTCTGGCATTTGACAATCCAATGGCATCTTCTTGTAAGCATATGTGCCCCATTTTGTAGTGAATGCCGTCTTGAATTGATCTTCTTCCTTCACCATTATCCGATTATAGTTTGAATATCCATCTAGAAATGAAAACCTCTCGATCTAGTTACAACCTGCAATATTTGTTCCATTGATGGAAGCGGATAATGATCTTTGAGTGAGGCTCTATTCAAGTCTCTGAAGTCAACACACAGTCTTATTTCTCCATTTCTCTTTTCTGATTCGAACCGGGTTTGCAACCCAGCTCGAGTGTTTGATGGGGAAGATGATACTAGCTTCAATAATCTTGCTTAACTCCCTCCTCATGAGTGGTTCAATATGGGGATTCACGGCCTTTTCTTTTTCCTAATCAGGCTTGGATTACGATCCCGGCTCAATAGTATGTTGTGCCAACTTTGGGTTGAAACCTCTTAGATCTTTGGAAGTCCAAGAAAAGACATCTAGAAACTCTTGACAAAGTGAACAAAATCAAATTTCTCTTGTGAGGTACTTACTTTGCCAATTTGCAATGTTTTGCCTTCTTCCACTAAAATAGGCTCTGAATCTTCACCCTTCACTTGAACGTTCACTTTCTCCTTCTAGAACTGATCATTCGGGTTGAAGATTGACTCCAAGGTTATGAGGCCTTTTGGTAATTTGTTAGTTCTCAACTGCACCACTTGGTCACCATACTTTGCTCTGCCGTAGCTTGTCTTGATTCTGACGGAGAACTCAGCTTCTTCTTGGAGAAAATTAACAATTTTCGATCATTCTCAAAGAGTTGCCAACTTGTATTGTTATTCGGAACCATTGGTCTCACAACCAATTTGATATGAGGCTGAGATTTCTCACTTTTGATACTTTCTACAACATCAAATGCAGCCCCAATTGCTGCTAGCTTTGTCCATGACTTCATTCTTTTTCTTGGGATGGAATTGATGCTAAAAACTTCAAAATCTTCAATAAGATCCCATACCCATTTTTGCATAGTTCTTCAACAGATCATTTTTGGCAGCATTTTTTCCTTTGACTTGGTTTACGATTAACTCACTATCACCAAATACTTGTAAATTCCTGATGCCTTTCTTCTTTGCCTAGTGCAGTCCATGAATTAAGGCTTCATACTCAGCTGTATTATTTGAGCAAGAAAACTGGAAATGGAAGGCTGAGTAATACCTTATACCTTGTGGTGAAATGAGCATAGCTCCTCCTCCTGCACCTTGTCTACTCCTTGACCCATCAAAGAAAAATTTCCATACTTCATTCTTGTCTTTATGATCTGGCTTGGTGATGCTGGGGAGAGGTTGATTCTCTTTGTGTATGCAATAGACCCCTAGCTCACATTCTTCTACTTCTTGATAGGGATCGAATGCATGTATCTTGTTTTCCCATTCATCAAGAGTTAGATCTGGGATGCTTCCAACCTTGGTGTTAGCCTCATCAGTGCTTGGGTGATCCTCTTGATCAAATGCTGAGTAATTGGCATTAATCTGACTTGGAGTGTAAGGCTCAATGTGGAAGTTTGTAATAGGTTCTGACTTGATTGTAGCCTTAGTTCCATACCTCATTCTGAACAACATGTGTGACCAATCAGCAGACAAATATCCTCCAATATTGGCTATGAAGTCCCTTGACAAGCAAAGGGCAAAGAGTGGTGGAAGGTCTATGACTGATACATCTTGTAAAACAACAACATTTGGACATGCATGCAAGGTAAGACTCGGGTTTCGATCACTCCAAGCATGCTACTACTGTCCCATCTAGCTACACTACCCCTTTGGATATTGTTTCATACTGGAGCCCTAGCTGATCAGCTATTTGTTTAGGCATTACCGAGCTACTTGCTCGGAGTCTATCATGTAATTGTGCACTAGCTGACTTCCAATGATCAATGAAACATAGAAAGGAGGGGGCTTCAACATTTTACCTTGCTGTCCTCCATGATTTCCCTTAGGCTGGGCAGCATTTGTAAGCACTTTGTCTTGCATCTGAACTTGTTGATTCAAAGTTGGCCAGTCCTTCATGGCAGCTTGCAGCAGATCTCTTTGGCCTGGGATAGATAGGGATTCCCACATTGATATATTGACGTTTGTCTTCTTCATCTGATCAATGATACTAAATGGTGATGAAGGATCTCTTTGTTGTCCCTTGGTTTGCACATTCACTCCTTGTACGTGGGCAGCAACAACTGGTATTTGAGTTGGTCTAGGAGCTGTTCTTGGCTGCCCTTGTGCATTTAAAATTGGATTTTGCTTGCCAATCATTTGTGGAGCCATGGAAGGTTGTGGATTGGTTGGGGCTAATGGCTGTTCTTCACCCAAATTCCTCCTTTTTGACCTTGTATTGGCTGCAACACCCTGAGAAACTGTCTGGTTCATGCCACAAAAATCTTTTGCTTGCCGGTTTACTAATGCGGTGTCATTTGGGGTGATTGTTGTTGGAATGTTTCTTGTTGTTGATTGTTTCCTTGATTGCTCTCACCCTCCACACCGGTAGTTTTCACCATTAGTGCGTGATTTAAAGCACCATTGAAGCACATGGATTGGTTATGAGGCTCATTGCATGGAAAACACTAGTCATACTCGAGCAATGTTATTTTGTGTTGGCACCAATGCCTTAGAGGCGAGATATGGAATTTGGATTATAGGGCTGAAATGGTCTATTCGTAGGAGGCCTTGTTTGATTCATGCTTTGCAACTGGATTAGGTGGCCTTTGTGGTTAGTATGGCTATCTGTTAAATTTGAGCTTGGGGTTGATAAGAATGTCTAAAACTTTGGGTGTTGCCTTTTGAGAGTAACCAACTCATTGCCTAGGTTTTGCAATTGCTTCATGACTTCTTGAAGCTCATTTGGGGCACTTGGAGATGAAGTGGATGCTTCATTTGAACTCTAATTTTGAGGAGTGGGAGAAGGAGCCAAATTAGGTGCTTGACTAGTGTTTGGGCTCTCAAAACTTGGAAACAAGTGGCATGGGGGGTCTAGGGGCAAGTTTGTTAGCTTGGATTAAACAATTTTCAGCCCTAATGGCAATGCTATAAGCCATAGGGATAGTTATGCCTCCCTTGGACTGAATCAACATAGAAATATCAGAATTTAAAGCTTTGAGATAGTAGAGAAAAGCACCTTCGCTATTGGTCCTGACCGCCACTGGAATTCTCTCCAAGTCTTTTGAAATCTGAAGTTGAAATCGTCGACTTCTCATTGGGAGCTCTCTTGATAGTTGTCAGCTACTCCAAAAGAGACAAGTTGTCTCCCTTCTCTCCAAATTGCTCGTGAAGTGCTATACACAGCTGATTCCAATTTGTGATAGAACCAGCTCCAAGGCTCCTAAACCATTGCAATGCTTTACCCTTGAATGAAGATGCCAGTAACTTGACAGCCACTTGCATTTCATTGATTTCATGGATTGCACAAAGGTTAGCAATATCTTTAACATGATCACCTGGAGTAGTCTAATTTTCTCTAGTGAAGTAGGGAATGTTCTTCAAGGCTGCAATAGGAATTGGATGCTATGCATTGAGGGCAAGAGGGTTGTTTCCTATGAAGTTGATGTAGGGATTGTTTTGAGCCATTCGATCGGTCTTAAAACCCTTGTTGACCTGGATGAAAGACCTATCGGGTGGAGGAGTTGAGAGAGTTCTGTTTGGTGGAGATGGAGACCTTTGAATCTTTCTTCCTCTTTGCCTTCTTCTTGGAGATAATTGTAGGTATTCAAACAACACTTCCTCTTCTCTAACTCTTGACCTTGTGGTGATTCTTCTCATGAGTTTTCAGGCCTGCACTGTTGAAACCAATTGATTCTTTCCCTTGGAGTCACTAGATATGCAAATAATAGCTCTATTCAAGCAAGAAAATTGCAGCAGATGCACATCAACTTTGCTGCAATAAAATGAGACCTCTAGTGTCCCACCGGGTGTGCCAAAACTGTTGTTGCAGACTCACAGCACCCCTGGACGCACATCAGGCTTCTAGGTTGATGTTTTAGGCATCCAGTGTGATTGCAAAACATGGAAACCTCTCTCCAAGTGTGGGACTTGTGAAACTGAGAGAGGAATCTCCAGATTAGAGGCTGGTTCCTCAAACTCCTCTGATTAGATCTAATACTTGCACAACTACAGAGGTTCAGATCCTAATCCTACTCTAAATTGCAAGGAGACAGGGATAGAAGTGCAAAAAATTGAAACTAACTAAATATGGTGATGCACCAAAGAGGAGTGGTGAAACATTTCGTCATGCAAATAGACATAGACAAAAGTTTACAACATAACATACATGGATGATAAGATATAATTTAGTCTTTTGAAATGAAGAAAATAATACAAATGAAGGACTGAAAACCATTCACAAAGCTTGCATTATCATTTCCCTTGTCAAAATCATCGCATTACAACCTCGTAGAGAGGTAAAAATCTGTCTGATCTTTGGAGAGGTCGATTCTTCAAACAATCACTTACTTTGGGGTGAAAGAAGAAGTTGTTATGCCTAAAAACGTTCCCCCTTAGAAATGAGCCAAATTTGGCTTTTACATTGCATGGGACGAGCCCAGGAGACAGAAACGTACAAAAACGTGAGAGCCCATTCCTCCTTGAATACAGATGCATTAAAATGGCATGGGGGACCTTACAAACCCATACCCTGTCATTTTTGACCGATTTGGAGGAGAAGGCGACCCATTCTGCATTAAACTGGGTTGAAATGTCACTTCTAGCCATGAACACACGTCAGATCTGTTTCTAAAATTTATCTCTCCAAACTACATCAAAATTCAAGATTGACCCCGAAATCATGTAGATAATTTCATGAGCTTTCCGTTGATATAAGGAACGTGCAAATCTGAGCTCTGGATCGAAAGATATGTCGATCTGAAGATTTAGGGCACAAAACAGGCGAAAATGAGTTTTGAAACTTTTCCCGCGCTCTACCACCTAGATGACACGTGTCAAGCACTGATTGGACGCGTAATTCTCTCTCCTTTCACTTGCCCGTGGGTTTTCCTTGAAAATTTTGACTTTTTTGACAATTTTGGAACATTTTTACTTTTCCACCGTGCGCCCGCCACTTGGGACACGTGGCATGCATTGATTGGAGGAGAGGGGCATGGGGTCTTCCTTTACTTTTTAGCTTTTTGGCCAAAACTTGGCCAAATTTTCCAATTCCTCCCGAGCTCCACACTTCCTTGTTTCATTGGACACGTGTCCTCTTGATTGGCTGGTGACCCTTCAAACCTCGCCCTTTTCTCATTTAGACGTTTCCCTTTGTGACGTGTGTCATGATTTGGTTGGTCGCGGGTGTCGCAGGGTTTTCACGTCCACTTTGTCCATTTGTCCCGGATGTCCCAAAGGTCTTTATGCGGGACAAAAACTTCGATCCATCCGAAATGGGCTTCCTTGTCCCTCATTTGGCTTATGACACATGGCGTAATGTGATTGGCTCTCGCTCTCTTTCTTGCCATCCGTCTCCCACGCGTCCCTTTGTCCCAACTGTCCCAGTGCGAAAGTTCTCCTTTTCACCCGATCCAGGTGGTTTGTGTCCTTCACGTCCTTACGGCCCAAATGTCCCAACTGTGCCACTCAGCAGTTAGTCGATTTTCCTCTCCTTCGGCCGAACCGGCTTTCCGCGTCCCGTCGCGTCCCGACGGCCCGGATGTTCCTTTGCTATGCAGACTTCCTAGCGGCCTTTCAGCCGATTCACACCCAGATGTCCCTCACGTCCCGACTATTGCAAGGACTAGGACTTAGCCATTTTTCATGATTTTTCCTGGCCCAAGCTTGTTTTTGCGACTTTTTCACCTTTTCTCAGGACTTGCTCTTTTCTTCTTCAACAGGGGAGTTAGAAAAAATCTGAGGAGACCCTAGAAACATGATTTTTTTCCCTAAATCGATCTATTTTCCTAGAAATTGGGGATTTAGTGCATGTTATCAATATTTACCTGGGGGGTCAATTTGGATAACAAGAATATTATTATAACATTAGTCAAATATCATACATATAGAGGAAGAATGAGGATGTATGTAAAGAAATCTAATCATGTAGCAAGTCTACAATAGTCAAAGAAGACAAGAAGTCTAAGTTGCAACCAAGGTATGCATATAAGCAAGTTGAATATGATTTTATTTATTACAATGCTTCAAAACGTTGATTCGGTTCCTTGGATAAACATGTTGTGGAAAGATAGTGTTCATCAAAATAACTGAAGTATAAAGACTAGAAATGTTAGCATATTGAAGTTGATAAACTCACCAAGCAAGATGAGACTAAATCAACAAGAAATTATAATGAAACCTAAGATATGTGTTGAGATTGATGTGAAAAATTACAAGAAAAATTTAATAGTTGAAAAAGAAGAAATAGTGGATAATAAGATAGTTATCCCTATACAAGGATATGAATGATATGGAAAAAATTAGACCAAGAAATCTTAGATAAATAGTCATGAAGGTATAATGAAGTTCATGCAAGATCAAACAATCATGACCATCTATATTTGTAGGATAAATTAGGAGAAATGAAATCATGAACAAGAAATGAAGGGTATAGTACAAGACGAAAGAGATGAAATACGAAAAGGAACTAAAGATGATAAGAAAAAAATTTCTAGTGAACTATAAAGGTCAAGGAGGTTGTGTAAATCAAGATGGTCCATATAACTATGAAGAAAATATTGATCAGCCACAATGGCATGAGAAAACAACTAGGAAGGAATATAAAATCTTATATGATGCAAAGGAGTTTGAATTAATTATTAAAGACCTATACTACACTAACAAAGTAAAGAAAGCCTATAAAGAGTCCAAGTGTGAACAAGAGAAGAAAATGGTGATAGAGAAGGTTAAGAAGATACTAGAGCATTGGAAATTGATGTTTAATATAGTCCTATATACTATGGTTGTAGGAAAACATGAAGAAGACAAGGTAGGCTCTACAACAATACTTATGATGAAGAATATTGAATAAGAAATGCAAGAATTAAACATGAAGATGAAACTTGGGAAGAGGAATAAATCCAAGTACAAGTTTAGAGTGGTGGTAGGGAGGAGAAAGATACAAAACAAGTCAAGATGTACAATCCAAGGAGACAAGAAAATATTGGAAAACATGGAGAAGGAAAGTTGATCACTTGAAGACCCATGAGCAGGAGCCCATGGAAAAATTTCAAGTTGGGTAATTTGATGCAGGAACATCAAGAACTAAAATGCCATAAGGTCATATGAGACCACTTGAACACATGTTTGTCTAGGTGTGTGTGGGTGAGTGAATGAATGTCAAAATTGAATATATTGTAAAAGTGAAATTGAGTGTGTAAGGGTCAAAAGGTGGCATTAGTTGTCTAAATAAGTTCATATTTAATGTAATATGAGTGAAAATAGGACTTATAATAAATGGAGGAAATGTTGGAATGTTGTTTCACCCAATTCCAAGTTTGAAGAGTGTGGTGAGCTTATTTATGAGTCAACTATAGCAATTTGCTAGGATAGTTACGAAGTAAGAGGGATATTTATGGGGAGAGTCAGTCACAAAGAAAGAGAGTGGTTATGTAATAAAGTTTTTCTAATGAAGAATAAAGATATGAGAGTGATGTTACAGGTACTTTGATTCTAATTTGTATGCTTAATTGTTGCATTTCATAGATTGTGTTAATATTACCTTGTCCTTGATCGAGAGCTAGAAAGATGACAATCATCATAGGAAGGATTTTTGGGATCTGTGAATGCATGAATAGCTGAGGTAAGGTAAGGGAAGCACCATCAAATTTTTGTAACTCTTGAAACTTTAAAAATGTCTTATAGAATTGAATACCTGGATCTTAGGCCTAGTCTAGGTCATTGTATTTCATAAATTCTAACCATCCAAATTTTATGAAATTTGAGGAGAGGAATGTTTGGGAGTCTATTAGGAGTGTTCAATATTTTATATTCTATATCACACGTGTGAGGAATTTGTATGAAGATCTTATTTTTGACTGTTCTAGGCATGCTCGGGAGTAATATTGAATGAAATAAATGATAGGAAAATAAGAGATAAAATATGTGGAATAATCCCTTACACAATCGCACTAGTAGAAACTAATATGTAGAAAATATTACAGATCTCAAATTAAAGTGCGGAATAAATAACAAAACACAGAGAGACAATATTTAACATTGTTCACCTAATTTGGGGTACATCCACCAAGAATCACTTGCTCGATTTTATTACAAGCCTCCACTCTCTCAATACAATACCTAGATCTGTTTGGAGCTATGTTCAACAAACTCTATAGAATTCACACCCAAATTCACAACACATCTCCAATGCATTTTCTTGTATATGTATCATATGCATAAGACCATATAAATAGACAATTGCTTAAGAAGTTTGATACAAAACTGTGGGTATCAAAACCATGGGAAAAAATATTGGGTATCAAAACCATGGGTAAAAAAGCATGGGTATCAAAACAATGGGTACCGAAAAACCATGGGCCAAAAAATATCCCATAACGGTTACTCATTACCCATGGGTTAATAAACCACCCATGAAAATTTGCTTCAGGGGCTTTGCCCCTAAACCCCCTTGACCCACTCATCGATGAGCAGGACTGCCGTAAAAATACTTGAGTGTAACACAGAGAAGGTGTACCACACTCTAACAAGAAAATAGGCTCCACAAACATAACAATCTCCCACTTGGAGACTAATTTCCACTGAGTAATCTTCTCAACCCTTCATTTTCATCCACGAAGGCCAACAAAAGCTGAACATAGCTTTAGTTTATCCCTTGTGATCACCATGGTCATCATGTCTACAGGATTCTGACTGGTATGAATCTTCTCCAACTTCAACTTATCTTCCTCCAAAGCTGTCTTGATGAAGTGATATCTCAACTGTATATGCTTTGTCTTGGAGTGGAAAGTAGAGTTCTTAGCTAGGTGTATAGCACTCTGACTATCACTATGCTTATTGTTGTAACCAAATCATCTCTTTGTTTGCCTCTATGGTAGCAACATACTCAGCCTTTGTAGTTGATACAAAGCCACAAACTTCGTAGTCGTGAAATCTAGATTATCGTTGTCCCACCTAAGTGTAAATATAACCGTCGTGCTCCTCCCGTTGTCTACATCTCTAGCCATGTCTCGAATCTAAATAACCACGTAAAGTGGTGTCTCGATCCACTATAGCATAAAAATCTCCCCATGGTCCCTCTCAAATCTTGAAGGATCTACTTTACTACTTGTCAATGCTCTTTACCTAGATCACTCATAAATCTACTCAAAGCTCCTTTGCATGGGAAATATCAGGCCTAATGCATACCATAGCATACATCAATCTACCAACCGCCGATGAGTAAGGTACCTTGGACATATGTTTTCTTTCTGCTCTGTCTTGGGACACGCTCCTTTGATAACTTAAAAGGTCCCGCCAAAGGAGTCCCAACCTATCTGTTCAAAGTATCCTACATGTTAAACCTATCCAATACCTTCTTAATGTACTCTTCCCGAGATAAAGTCAGCTTCCATTCCTTCCTATCTCGAGTTATCCTCATACCAAGGATTTGTATGGAAGCCCCCAAATCCTTCATATCAAAGGATTGACTTAGCTATTTCTTGAGTACTTTTATATCCTGCATGTTTTTACCTATAACCAACATGTCATCAACATACAAAAATAGCATAATATAACTTCCATCCTAGAATTTATTTGTATACACGCAATGGTTAGAATGACATCGATATAACCTTGCTCCATCATGAAGCTATCAAACTTCTTATACCATTGACATGGAGCGTTTTTGGGCCATACAAGCTCTTCTTTAGTTTGCACACCATCTCCTCTTTACCTTTGACTTCATATCCTTTTGGCTGCTACATATATATCTTCTCCTCCAAATCACCATGGAGAAATGCAATCTTTACATCTAACTATTCTAAGTGCAAATTTTTGTTTCCACTATTCCAAGAATAGTTCTAATGGAAGTCATTTTTACTACCGGAGAAAATATCTCATCAAAATCTATACCTTGTTTCTATGCAAACCCCTTGACCACCAACCGGGACTTATATCTTATCTTTCATCCTTCTTCATATTTAACTCTATACACCCACTTGTTCTGCAATGCTCTTTTGCCTTCCGGTAGCTTCACCAAATCCCAAGTCTTGTTCTCCATGGAGACTTATGCTCCTCATCCATGGCTTGCTCCCACTTCTACCGGCATCTACCGCATTACTTCATCAAAGCTCTCGGCTCTCCACTATTAGTGAGTAATAAATAATAAAGAGAAGGAGAAAATGTTCGGAGTTCTTTTCTTACCCTAGAAGACATCCTCAATGTAGGAGTTTGGGGTTCTATTGAGGGTTCGAACCGATTCATGGGTCTTTGTCCCATCCGAGAAGATCCTCTACCACCGCATATTATTTCTTGGATTCTTCCTTGTTTTCTTGCAACTGTTGCTTATACATGAATTTCTCATTAAAGACCACATCCCTAGACCGAATGATTTTTTTTTCCTTAATACTCCAACATTTAAATCCAAAGTCATCACCACCATAACCAATAAAAGTGTATTTTTTTGATTTATCCTCTAGCTTAGTCCTATCATCCTTTTCAATATGAACAAACACATAACATAAAAAGACTCTAAGAAATGAGTAATCAAATTTCTTACCGTACAAATCCTCCTCACGTATGCCTCCATCCAAGGCACTTGAGGGTCCTTTGTTTATTAAGTACACAGTTGTGCTCACCGCTTCGCCAAAAATAAAGAGGCAGTCCTACATGTATCCTCATGCTCCTAGCACGTTCCATTATTGTTTTATTCATCCTTTCTAACACCCCATTCTGCTATGGGGTTCTGGGAACCATATTTTTCCCGCAGATTCCATTCTTAGAACAATAATAATCAAATTCATTGTTGTAATACTCCCCTCCATTATCTAACTCGAAACATTTTAACTTACAACTTGTTTCATTATCTACCAAGGACAAAAGTATCAAATACATTAGATTTTTTCTAATACAATAATCCCAAACTATCCTTATTACATCATTAATAAAAGTAACATAATAACTTAAACCCCCAAGAGATGATACTTGAGTTGGCCCCCACACATCAAAATGTACCACCTCTAACTTACTCTCTTTCTTCGTAGGTCCAACCTTGAGAAACCTTACTCACTTATGTTTCCCATATATGTAGTTCTCATAGAAATCCAAACCTATTTTTGTATATCCAGAAAATTCTTCTTTATGATGTCCATTCCCTTATGGCTCATATGACTGAGCCTATAGTGCCATAATGTTGTATCTGTATCTGAAGCCACAAGATTACAATCATTAGTACTATCAGTGGATAAATACAATGTTCCAACCTTCTTACCTCTTGCCACCACAAGAGCACCCTTGGTAACCTTCCAAGAGTTAGCTATAAACATCATAGTACAACCATCACTTCCCAATTTCCCCACCGATATCAAATTTCTCCTTAATGTAGGCACATGTCTAACATACTTCAATAACCCTTTATACCCATTTTGCATTTTAACCTGAACATAACCTTTTCCAACTATATTGCAAGGCTCATCATCACCAAGAAAAACATGCCCAAAATCCCCTTCAACATAATCAACAAAATAATGCCTATGTGGAGTACCATGAAAAGAAGCCCCTGAATCTAAAACCCAAGATTCAGTAATATTATGCAAAGAAAGAATCAAAACATCTTGGCATACATTATCGATGCCACATTGTCCTCCTTGTTTTCTTCCTATTGTTTCTTCTCATCCTGAAGCTCCCAACAGTCCTTTGCATGCCCAAACTTTCAATAGTTCCAACATATAATCTTGCTCTTGGATTTTGACCTTGCTCGATCTTTCAATTTTCCACGGTTTCCTCTATTCTTCTGTCTCCCTCTAGTTTCAACTATCAAAGCATTCCCTAAAGTAGAATATTCCCCAGATATTTTTCTTCACATTTCCTCGCTTAGAATCACCCCTACAACATCCTCAAACTTCAACTTCAAGTTAGCTGGAACTAAGTTGCTTACCGCCATTACCAGGCTATTCCAACTTTTAGGTAAAGAGCATAGAATTAATAAAGCCCTAACTTCTTCATCAAATTTGATTATAGCCAAAGCTAGCATATTCACAACCATATTAAAATCATTTAAATGATCTGCTACTAAACTATTCTCAGACATCTTCATATTAAACAACTTTTTCATTAAAAATATCTTGTTAGAGGCAGAGGGTTTTTCATACAACTTCCCTAATTTATCCATTAGATCTTTTGTAGTCTTTTCCTTTGAAACATTAAATAATACCGAAGATGTAAGACACATCCAGATCATTCCAAGTGCCTTGATCTTACAAATCCCATTCTACATCTGTCATACTTGAGGGTTTGTTCCCCTTCTCGAAAACGAAGTATAAAGATTCTTCGATAAAGGTAATCTTCCATCTACATCTTTCAAAGACTGAAATTCTACCCGTTGAATTTATCAACCCCAGATCTTCCATCATCTTCCATATCTCCCACTCAAGATAAAACTTTCCCTATGATTCAACACTTCAATAAACCAAAACTAGGCTCGATACCAATTGATAGGAAAATAAGAGATAAAATATGTAGAATAATCACTTACACAATCGCAACAGTAGAAACTAATATGCATAAAATATTACAGATCTCAAATAAAAGTGTAGAATAAATAACACAACATAGAGAGACAATATTTAATGTGGTTCACCCAATTTGGGATACATCCACTAAGAATCACTTGCTCAAATTTTATTACAAGCCTCCACTCTCTCAATACAATACCCAGATCCGTTTGGAGCTATGCTCAAAAAACTCTACAGAATTCACACCCAAATTCAAAACACATCTGCATTGCATTTTCTTGTATATGTATCATATGCATAAGACCATATAAATAGACAATTTCTTAAGCAGTTTGATACAAAACCATGGGAAAAAACCATGGGTATCAAAACCATGGGCAAAAAATTGTGCGTATCAAAAAAATGGGTACAGAAAAACCATGGGCCCAAAAACATCCCATAACGGTTACCCATTACCCATGGGTTAATAAACTAGCCATGAAAATTTACTTTGGGGGCTTCGCCCCCGAACCCCCTTGACCCACTCACCGGCGAGCGGGACCACTGTAAAAATACCCGAGTGTAACACATAGAAGGTGCACCACACTCTAACATGAAAATAGGCTACACAAACATAACAATAAAAGGAAAAATGTTAATTTAAGATGAAAAATTCATCATTGAGCATATGGAGGGACCCACATAAGTATTCCAACCTATTATTAAACAAGATCACAACTAAAATATCCACTATCATAACTAGGAGCCAATAATATATGGTACATGATGCGGCCTAGAATTTAATGTGAATAACCTAGGTGCACTGGCACATCACTCAGCCTAAGATGAGTTCTCACCTGAAGCACACAAAGGCACCTGGTCCCTCTTTAGAGTTGATTGTATAGAATGTTTACATGATGGTGCATATCAATAACTAGATTCATTACCAATAGTAAATAACAAATAGTGCATAAACCAGTTCTAGTTCGTAGAATATATAAGATGAACTAAACAATGACTATAACAAGATTTACGATGCAAGAAAAATATTTAGTCATGTTCAACACCATCATCTAGCCAATATGAACCATTTTTTTAAACACTATAAAACACAAAATCGTCTTACATTACATAAGTATCACCATGAGTGATGTGCTGAAAAAAACCAACAACATAAGTTTGCCATAGTTTCACCCACTAACCCATGTAAATCAATACATATATATAGGGGTGGGGACTTTCCCTTCACTTCCCATGCACTTCTCAAAATAGGTCATACGTTAATAGTATCCATCTTCCTTTACAATAGGATGCACAATATGTAAGTTCTCTAGCAATAGACTTCCTATAGTTAACTCGAGTAGAAATCCTATTATTATCCTAAACTATGCATGGTGCTCATCTGCCACTTGTTCTCAAAATACCATTGCATGAAGCAAAAGTCTTCATACCTTTGTGTTCTCAACATGCTAACTCCAAAAATACCCCTTATCCACAAAATGGCTAAATCGTAATCTTGGGCACTTCAGATATATTGTATCATCGTGTGCTCTTCTAGCACCCTACATTCACGTGCCCAATACTTAGGCCATTTTCGGTCCATTCAACATTACCTAACACTAGAGTACATTATAGCCCTAGAAATGGGTAATCACCTTGTCACTACCCAAACAAAGCAGTGTAGGATAAGTGAATGAAGGAACAAGGTATAGAGAATATGGTGAGCCATTTAATTATGTACCCTTTTCATCTTCTATTATAATGAACTCTAGATATTCTCTCTATATTTCTCCCTCAACTCATACTAGTCCTTAACCTCCACATTTTTGTTGTCGGGGATTTCAATAATGATGCCATCAAACTCATCCATAGTCATGTTTCCACCCTCACTGTTTAAAATTATAAGGATGTTGGCCATACCTGTGACCATCCCTTCTATGACATCCACCTTCATGGAAATGAGCTTCCCAATGCCCTTGATCCAATCCATATGTTGTTTCTTCACAAAGCATCCAATGCATCATGATTTATTTCTACCAAGGTAACTCATCCTGTGCAACCGAGTGTTTCATCCTTTTCAGCCTATAGAACTTCATTCTCCTCTTCTATTTTCCTTTCTTGTATTAAGTTATCAGGTGTTGTACACATGGCCAATACTATATCGCCTTCCTCATTTCATCCTTTAGGGATTGCAAAATAGCCTCATAGTTGGATATCTTTCTTGCAATTAAAGCCTTAAACCTTAATGCTTATTCCAAAGCATTTGTTTTCTTATGGAGGACTACCTGGTCCTTCCTCTAGAAGTAGGCAAACTTTTGTGCGTAGATAGTGTAATTCAGACTTGAAGTCCCGAGGCACCTTCTCCTAAAACTAGGGACTCTTATGAAAAATATCATATGCGATATGCTCAGACATATTTTTAACATTCTAGGCCTCAGCTATTGTATTATCTCGTTCTTGAGTGAGGCACTTGAATTTTGTGTCTTTTTCCTTCTTATCATCTAATAGCTATCATATTTTTGTCACCTTATCAATATTTGGTGCTCTACTTCTATTGGAATTTTGAAAAATGTGTTACCCACCCGTTTGTCTGAAAACAACATTTGCTTGATAGTAACACGTTGTGTTTAAGGTGCCCTCCTCATCTTATTTAAAATCCATGACTCTCTCGCAGACATAAAAATCAAGCTCATCCATGCGATTCTACATACTCTTGGATAATTTTTTATAAGTGCACATGTTTCCATTTTTGGATCCATCCAATCCTTCAAACCATATAATTGTTTATTAGGTAGATTACTCTAGAAGTGGGCATGGATAAATTTTGAAAGGGTCATCCATATAACCCAAGTTATGAGTACATGTTGCCTCTTCATCATCATGCCCACCTATATGCTGACCAACATCCTCATGAATAGACATTCCCTCTTCTTTTGGTTTAACCATACCGCATCCTATTGTATACTACCTCCGATATCTTGATTCACTTATCCTTCATCCTCTCCTTCCTTCTGCATGGGGCATACTATGAATTTTGTGTCTCCATCGACACTTCTCTATCCTTCACCAGAGTGTTGTTCATGAATAATTATGCTTGGTTCTATAGTCTCATAGACTATGCACTCACCAATATATTCATCTTCCTGCATTTCCACACTGGGGGTGGCCTCTACTCTATGCCCACCCATACTTGGAGTTTCCTCCTCTTCCTACGCACTTGGTTGTGGGGACTCCTCCTCACTATATTTAACATGAACATATTTCTTTCACTTTCTCCTTTCTTCCTCCTTGCACAAAAATCATGTATGGTGATATCCTTCTTGGGAATTTGTGAAGTCCCCTGTGTATGTGTCTCTTGATGTTTCTTCGCAAAACTCTCCTGGTATGCACAAGTCCAACATTGTCTTATGGTTCTTCCTTCTCTAGGATGTTTTATAGTTCTCTAGGTACTAGTTCCTATTAATTAGGGACGTAGATGCAACATGCCTTGAATTCCCTATATCTTACCCTTCTTCAGAGGTCTTGGAAGTTCCATATCTCCTTCCATCACCACTTTTCCATCCTTGAACCTTGGTCTCATATATATATATATATATATGTGTGTGTGTGTGTGTGTGTGTGTGTGTGTGTGTGTGTGTGTGTGTGTGTGTGTGTGTGTGTGTGGTGGTTCAATCTATTCTATAGCCAAAATCTCCGGTGTGATGTCCACATTGCCTAATTCTATGGTTTCTACATAGGCCTATTTACCTGGCCATACATATGTTTTGCATAGAATGTGAAGATCTACATCAACCTTTTCGTGTCAAACCAGATTTGGTAGGTGTCATGGAATTTGTTTATAGAATCTTTAAATTATTTTTTAGTAAGTACAAAGGGAAATTTACACCATATGCTCTTCTCTCTAGACTTCGAATGGAAGCATCCTAAGCTGAAATGTTGGTAAACAACAAATTCAGCCTCTCCATCCAACAAATTTGGAAATTCACGTAGAATGCGCCACTCTTCCTCAAACTCCTGCGTAGTCTCTTGAACCACTTATGATCAAGGGGATCCTCACCGAGAACTTATGATATATGATCTTCTCGAATCGGATGTAGTCGGTTTTATGGTGTGGATAAAAAAATATGATTCCTTCGATATATCATTTGTAGGAAATAGAGCTTATATGCAAAAGTTGTGTCTGCTGAAATTTTAGGGCAAGCTGCCAAATTTTGGGGCACTAAGAACAGGTTGAATGTGTGCACACTCACCAAGTGGAAAAAACAAATGTGATACATGGAAAATGTAGATGATGAAGAAAACATTGTTTTGGAATGTTGGTCTTTGACACTTGGTGATCGAGAGGTGTGCCCCACTATTTATTGGCTAGGGGCCCTCAGCTAGGTTCAACACACTTGATTATGGAGGGGTGTCTTGGCCTCCTTCATTTCATATTGCTATAGTAGATCTCTCATATATATTTACCTTGTATGTCCACTGTATTATGCATGTGGGACTAATTTGATATGACAATTTAAACTATACAATTAAACCATATGCTAATACCACACATATTCCAATATTTCCATGCATTATTGCCAAAGACCACACATTTTATGCCAATTTCAATGCATATATCCCAAATTCCACATATAAATAGCCACGCATTATCCCACCAAATATGCCATGCCATACTTAAAATTTTATACAAGTCTATGTACCAAAATTACTTAAAATTCCCATCCTCAATGTCCATGGCAATCAAAATGGCTCAATAGCCAATGCAAAACCCAACTTCCCACCTATTTAAATTGTCCCCTAACCATTTTGCATAGAAATGTGGGATAAATCCCATGGGAGGTGCCTAGGAGGTGCCTAAGAAGGTGGAGGTAGGGGATTTTAACCTCTATCTTCCCATGTAAAATTATAGGTGCCCATCCATTGGGCCATATGCTTGTAAAAATTATAAAAATAGGTATTTTGTATTTGAACAGGCATTTGGGACTGTGTTAAATATTGAAACCCTCATAACTTGAGCTTGGAGTGAAATTTTGAGGATATGTAAAAAGAAACCCCTGTTATATTTTGAGAGGAAGATTGGGAAAATGTCATAATTTTGTAGAATTATTTGTAAAGAAATATTTTCAAGATTTTAATATATCGGTCCAATTCAACCAAACTCATAGATGTAGGCCTCAAGTGCCGAACTCTCGTTATCACTCCTTATGTCATATTTCTTGTGAATTATCTACATTTCTCTATATTTTTGCACAATACTTGCATGTTTTAATCTTTTATTAAAAATATAAAAAGGTCATAATCATATAATTTTAAATTGAAAATCAATACAAAGATAATTTTGTTGTGTGAATAATTTCTAGTTAATAGTGACTTTCGGATCATTGGTATCACAACTAGTTTTCATTGATTTTTAGTTTAGATTAACGGTTTTGGCTTAAAAATTGTGTGTTAGATGTTAGCAAGGTCTTGATATAACAAGGGTGAAGGAGATTTAGTTGAAGGAGATCCCAAAATTGGTACTAAACGATCTCAAAGTCCTACAATGGAGGATCGTGAGGCAAAATAATTTTGATAATAATTGCAATAGATGAAGTAAATGGTGGAAGAAATGTACCAAGATAGAAAAAGGGAAAAGGGAAATAGAGAAGGTAAGAGAGAATAAAGCGCTAGTTCTGATATTCCTAAAAGTGAACCTCTAAAATCTAATTTTCCTTCATTAAAGTTAGATATCGAGTTTGAATTTTAAATGCATCTTTGGAGAGCTAAATGCGAGAGAAGTTGGATAATTGGATCAAGCATATAGAAGTATATTTCAGAGTTCAAAGAATTGGGGGTGATGAAGCAAAGATTCATTTAGCAACTCTTTGAATGGGTGGTACAACACTCATTTGGTGGGAGAGTAAGCTTCAGGAAGTGGAATATATCAAAGGTAGAACAATCACTTCTTGTCTCGAATTTGTTTAAAGCCTTAGGAAAAAAATTTATCCTATTGGTTATAAGAAACAAGATATGATGGATTAGAAAACATTAATATAATAAAAGGGATAAAGTTTTCAAGACTACACATAGGAATTTTGGAAAATGAATCTAATTCTGGTAATTTCCTAAACACGAAGAAGTAATACTTAAATATATTAGTGGATTGCATAGTTAACTAAGGCATATAATTATTATGTTAGGTCCTACTAATCTTGATGCAGTGTGTCTTCAAGAAACCCATTTGGAAGCACGAGGAAAAATGAAAAAGGAGTCCTCTTCCTATTGTTTTAAAGAAAAGAACAAACAATCTTATGGAAAAGGTTCAAAAGAACAAGGAAAAGGAAAGGGTAAGCATAAGACAAACTCTATTGTTAATAAAGAAGATGAAAAACCATTTTGCAATCATTGTAAAAATAACCATGATGAATCTAAATGTTGGAAGTTACATCCTGAAATGAAACCTAAATGGATGGATAAGAAAGGAAAGGAAAAGAAAAGAAAACAAACACTGCAATTTATGATCTTGGGTTAGATTCGGGTGATGAAAACAATATCACAACTATGAGTTTTCAAGTTAAATCCACTCTTTCAATTCCCAACAGTAGTACTACAAATGTTGCATCTTCTTCTATTAAAAAAATTATAAATTATGATAAGAAAAGGAATGTGATTTTCCACATTAGAGTAATTTCAAAGCATCCAAAAATTGATTCTCTTTTTGGGAGTGGATCTCAAGCTAATTTAATTTCGAGGAGGTTGTCAAGAAACTAGGACTCAAAACTAAACCACATCCTAAGCCTTATCTTTTGGGTTGGGTTTGTGATGATGTAAAATTGCAGGTAAATAAAACTTTTACTTTCATATTTTCCATTACGAGACAAGTTTATAGATGAGTTTGAATTGGATGTAGTTGCTTTGGATATTTGTGGGGTGGTTTTGGGAATTCCTTACTTGTATGATCATAAAGCAATCTTTTATAGGGAATAAAATAAATATTTTCTTGTAAAGGATGGAATTGAGTTTATTTTAGAGCTCACTATGAAAAGAATAATATATCCTTTGTGACTCTAGGTCAAATTAAAAGGATTGTAAACACAAGAAAAAGTTTTTACTCATGGTGGTCAAAGCCAAAGAGAAAGAACATGAGATGGATTTTGAGGATGGTAATTTGAAACATAAGAATGAATTGGTAAAAATT
This sequence comes from Taxus wallichiana var. yunnanensis, assembly GCA_018340775.1. Lineage (NCBI taxonomy): Eukaryota > Viridiplantae > Streptophyta > Pinopsida > Cupressales > Taxaceae > Taxus > Taxus wallichiana. The sequence goes on from CM031236.1 coordinate 387,170,292, forward strand.
GTTTCTAATTTTGATGATGTTTTTTAGGATCCACAAATTCTACCTCCCAAAAGAGCGGTTCAACATGAGATACAACTTCTTCAGGATTCACCTCTTCCCAATATTGGAATTTATAGGTTGACAGTAGTAGAGAATGAGGAAATCAAGAGACGGGTAATGGAACTTTTTGCTCAAAGTATAATTTGTCCAAGTACATTCCCATGTGATTCACCAATTATATTGGTTCTTAAGAAGGATGGCACTTGGAGAATATGTGTTGATTTCCATGCTTTAAACAAGATTACAGTAAAGAATCATTACCCTCTTCCTAGAATAGATGACTTACTTGGATCAATTAAAGAATGTAATTTATTTCACTAAGATAGATTTAAGAAGTGGTTATCACCAAGTAAGAATTGCAGAAGGTGATGTATGGAAAGCTGCTTTTAAAATGAAACGAGGATTGTTTGAATGGTTAGTGATGTATATTGGTTTGTGTGATGCTGTTTGGAAACATTCATGAGAGTTATGAATGATATCGTTAGATCATTAATTGATAATTTCGTTTATACTTAGATGATATTCTTGTTTTTAGTAAGTCATGGGATGAACATGTGAAACACATCCAGAAAGTATCAGATGTACTAAGGAGAGATAAATTGTATTTGAAGATGTCAAAATTTGATTTTAAAAAAACATCTTTAATTTATTTTGGTTATGTTGTAGGAAATGGAGAATTAATAATTGATCCTACAAAAATAGAGGTTATTGTAAAATGGCCTAGACCCACTAATGTGATGGATGTTAGAAGTTTTCTAGGTGTAGTTCAATATTGGAGAAAATTTATTGCTAACTTCTCATAAATTGCATGTCCTTTGTATGCTTTGAAAAATATCAAACAAGTATTTTAGTGTGAGGAAAACCATATAAATCCTTTGAGACATTGAAAGAGAAAATAAGTACCACTCCAATCTTTACAATTCTAGATTTGTAGCATTCATTTGAAATTGAAATAGATGCTAGTGACTATGTAATGGGGAATTTTGATGCAAAACAAATGACCGTGTGTTACCATTTAGAAACCTTCACAATTGCGGTAAGAAATTATCGACTTATGATAAAGAGTTGTATGATTTTGTGCGAGTGTAAAAAATGGAAAGATTATTTAATGGGAAAGGAAACCCTCATACATGTTGATCATCAACCCCTTCAATATTTGAAAACACAAGAAAAGATAAAATAGTATAGGAATTTTCATTGGATGTGATTCTTGCGGTAGTTTCATCTTGTGATCGGTATAAAAACGTATATAAAACAAGGTTGTAGACATGTTATGTAGACCTCCAGTAGTAGTTGCATATATCCTTTTACAACATAGTTATTTGGAACATATTAGTTATAAGAAGAAATATTTTAATGATGTATACTTTAAAGAAGTGTATGAGGATCTAATAAGTGGGAAACAAGTAGGAGAAAAATATTATCATTTTCATGATGGATTGTTATATCATTCTAGTAAACTTTGTATTCTAGAAAATGAACATGTGCACATGATTAGGGAAGCACATAATTCTCTTATTTATGGGAATTTTGGTATTAGTAAGATAGTTGCACATTTACAAAAATATTGTTATTGGCCTAGAATGTAGGAACATGTAACCAACCATATAAAGGGTTGTGTTCTTTGTTGCACAAGAAAGCCAAGTAACAAAAATTAGGACTTTACACTCCTCTTCCTATTCCGACAAGGCCTTAGGAAAGTGTTTCCATGGAATTTGTAGGAGGATTTCCCATGACACTAAAGAAACATGATTACCTATATGTGGTAGTGGATAGATTTAGTAAACTGTGTGTGTTGGTTCCATGTACTAAATAGATAGTTGGTGAGGGAATTACACATTTGTTTTTAAGTGTATTTGGGTTCATTTTGGTTTTTCTACTTCTATTATATATGATCGGAATTCTATATTTCTTGGGAATTTAGGTCAACATTGTAGGGGTTAATGGACAAAAACTAAAAATATCATTACTTCTCATCCATAGACCGATGGCCAAATAGAGGTAGTAAACCGCATAGTGGTACAATTACTTAGGGGCTATTGTAGCAAACATCTTAAATTATGGGATGAACATATTTATTATGTACAACATGCTTATAATCGTGCTTTAATTTATTCTACTTTGAAGTATTCATTTGAGAATTATTATGGATATCTTCCTAATTCTCCTTTACATGTATGTTATGGACATGAATATGTTGTAAATGGTTCAAGTGATTCGACGGGGCTAGAATATTTGTGCGAGAGAGAGTACAACGAGGTTCATCGGTATATTCGTGAAGAATTAGAGAAAAGTCAGGATAAGTAAAAAGTTAGGCATGATAAACATAGAACTTATCACAAGTTCAAATTTGGTGATTCATTTTGGCTTCACATCAGTAGAATGAAAGGTTCATAGGTGAAGGTAAAAATTGAAACCTATAGGGTATGGTCCATTCCAAATATTAGAAATTATTGGTAATAATTCTTTCCGATTAGATTTACCTCCTTATATGAAAATCTACTCGAGTTGTAAATTTTGAGAATTTAATATTGTATGAACCTCTATGATTGTTCATCGTGATGATGCTAACATAATAGCTTTCATTGATGATTTTTCTCTTGAGTATCTTGATGAGTTATAGCAAGACATCATTTTGGACGGGGAAGGTCGAGAAATTTATGAAGGGGTGATATTGAGTATATTCATGTTGGGTTTGAAGGAATTCATCCAAACAAGGCTAAATGTATGGGAACTGGAAAGGTGAGGGATAAATACCTCACCTATTCACTAATTAAGTTGACTTTTGGGGTCCAAAAGTTTCTTAGTGGGGAGGAATGATCCGGGGATCCTCACCAAGAATTTTTGATCTATGATCTTCTTAGAATTAGATGAATTCAGTTTCATGGCGGGAAGAAAAAAATATGATTATGTCGATATCTCGTTTATAGAAAATGGAGATCGTATGAAAAAGTTATGGCCCACTGAAATTTCAGGGAAAATGGCAAATTTTGGGGCACTAAGCGCGAGTTCAACATGTGCAAACTTGCCAAGTGGACAAATTTAAATGTGACACATGGAAAATATAGATGATGAAGCAAATGTTAATTTGGAACAATGATCTTTGACACTTGGTGATGGACAAGTGGGCCCCACTATTTAATGGTTGGGTAACCTCAGTCAGATTTGACACACTCGATTATGGAGGGGTGTCTTGGGATCCTTAATTTCATATTGCTATAACATAGCTCTCATATATATTTAACTTATACATCCATGGAGTAATGCATGTGGGACTAATTTGATATGACAATTTAAACTATACAATTAAACCATGTGTTAATACCACGCCTATTCGATGTTTCCATGTTTTATTTCCAAAGACCACACATTTTATTGCAATTTCAATGCATAAATCCCAAATTCCACATATAAATAGCCAAACCTTATCCCACAAAATATGCCATGCCATACTTCAACTATTATACAAGTCTATGCACCAAACTTGGGTCAAATACCCATCCTCAATGTCCATGGAAATCAAAATGGCTCAATAGCCAATGCAAAAACAACCGCCCACCTATTTAAATGGTCCCCTAACCCATTTTGCATAGAAATGTGGGATAAATCCCATGGGAGGCACCTAAGGAGGTGGAGGTAGGGGTTTTGAACCTCTATCCTCCAATGCAAAATTATAGGTGCCCAACCGTTAGGCCATATATTTGGAAACATTATAAAATGAGGTATTTTGTATTTGAGTAGGCATTCGGGATTGTGTAAAATATTAAAACTCTCAGAACTTGAGCTCGGAGTGGAATTTTGAGGAGATGTAAATAGAAACCCCTACTATTTTTAAAAGAGAAATTCTATGAGAAGGGAAATAATTTTGTAGAATTATTTGTAGAGAATTATTTTCAATATTTTAATAGATCGGTCCCATTCAATGAACCCAGAGACGTAGGCCTCAAGTATCGAACTTTTTTCACGCCTTATGTCAAATTTTTGGTGAATTCTCTTCATTTATCTATATTTTTTCATAGTAATTATAGGTTTTTTCATAGTAATTATAGGTTTTAATATTTTAGTAAAAATATTTTCTAGAACAACCTTTCTGTATGCGGCAGACACATTCTCTCTCAAGGGTGCAGTTGGAAGCTTGGAGATGGGAAAAAAATAAACTTCTGGATTGATAAGTGAACGGATTCTAACTAGATTCCTGATTATGATCATATTAAAGATAGATTAATTGCAAAATATGGGCACAAAATCTAGGGATACATTGAGAGGGATGGAAACAAAAGAAAATGGAAAGCATTTAAAAGTGGAGAATGATAATATTCAAAGCTGATATTATATTTCTCCGAATCAACTTTCCCTAATCCATATAAGTAATCAAAATCTTAAGGATGAGCTCATCTGGAAATATTATTTTGATGGGGAATACACTGTTAAATCAGGATATAATTCTTTCTTTGCATCCATGGAAAGTGAAATTAAGTGGCACAAGTTGTGGATGCCGGAGCTAACCCCTAGAGTGGACTTCTTTTGGTGGATAATTATTAATGGCAAGATCCTAACTAATGAAAACCTCATCAAGAAGGGATTCATCATGCCGAATAGATGTTGCATGTGTCAGCAAGAGGCTGAAGATATAAAGCATTTATTCCTTCATTGTGAGATTGCTTCCAAAATTTGGCAACTTGTTTTTGCAAAATTTAATCTGAGATGGATTTTTCCCCTTACCTACCTTCAGGCTTAGGAGCAATAGAGCTCTTCGTTTAAACATTGCATGGTGAAAAGGCTATGGCAACTGGTTCTGCCCCACACTATGTGGAGAATCTGGAAGGCCCATAATGATAGTATTTTCAGAAAAACTAGACAGGCTTGTAACAAAGTATATAAGGAAATTATCATTGTTGTGCAAGATAATATTGCTAGATTTAAACCCCCTAAAAATAGACTCTACCCGGAGAATGAAGAATGCATTCTCGATTGAATGGAATATTTCCACCGTCAATAGAAATAACGGTGGTAATCTTGATAGAAACACGGTCAGATGGATTAAACCCCCACCGATTGACACAAGCTAAATTTTGATGGGGCCTCTAAGGGCAATCAGGGTGACTTTGGAGGAGGGGGAATCATTAGGGATCAAAGATTTACATTATGTTGCTTTGCTTTTTCGGGAGAATGGGAAGACGAGAATAATCATTATTCGAAGCCATGGTGGCTTTTGGGGTATTAGACTTGCCAAAGATTGTAATATTCCAAATATCATAATTGAAGGTGATTCTCTAAATATTATCAATCTTGAATAAAAAGCAACACACCCCGGTCTATCGGGGATTATATTGAGGAAGCTATTGATATATGTAAAATATTTGAAAAGGTCCAAACCACCCACACCTACCGAGAAGGAAATAGGGTCGTTGACAATTTGGCTAACCGGTGCTAATAATCCCTTTCAAACTTGGATTGGGGGACGTTACGCCCGCTCATGTCAATAAAGCCATTATCATTGATCTACATGGCGGTGAAAATTATAACTAACGGTTGTATTTTAGACGCTAATGTGCGGATCCCCAAGTACATGATGATGACATCACAAAAGATTTGGATGATTTTTACGATCTGTGGGGTGGATTGTCATCATTTCTTGGCATAGGAGGAAAGCCGAGGAGCGGAGCGATAATAAAAAGTGTAGCATAATAATTAAACCGGCTTTCACGGAAGGAAAGATTCAAATACCAAAATCAAAGTTTAGCCTATCCACACATTGGTAGCTATTTTACCATTGAGAACGGGAAAAGAGTAGAGGAAACATGGGGGGCTACCATGTAAAATCGAACCGACCCACAATCCTGAGTGGAAAGAGAACATGGAGCTTTGGGATTACCTGCAAATCGGGGGCCTGTCTAATTTCATTGAAAGGATCCAAGGCTTCGACCAAGACATCTCTATCAAATTCGCCCAGGGTTGGAAGAATAGAATAGTCAAATATAGTAACATGAAAATGGAAATCACGGAAGAGCTCATAGCTCAGATCACGGGCCTCAGCCTGGAAGGCACAAAATTCTTCAATAAGAAGGTAGACAGGGAGGTGGAAACCAAGAAATTTCTGGAAGAGGGGGAGAATCTTGAGTTCGTGACTGCTGGCCTCAAGGTGGCGTCGATCCCTGAACCTTTTGATGAACTGGCCAAAATGGTGGTAAGGTATGTTACCCTTGAAGGAAGATATGTGACTATACCTCAAAAGCATCTGATTTTTCTATGAATCATTTTCGTAGAAATAACATTATCAGCTTTCCTCACTATCCGATTAACTCTACGAAGAAATATATAAGGAAGTTCAAAGCCACTCTAGGGATGTCCCTTTGCACTGTGGCCTTATCCTCTTGATTCTTTGCCATTTCTCTAGCTGCCCTCCCATGAATCCTATCCCACCTCCCTCGTCCATACCTCGACCTGCCCACACTGCTCCCACTCCCCCCTGCTAAAAAGAAAGAATGAAGATGTTGTCTCCAACAAGAAAAGCAAGAGCCTCAAAGCTAAAATCCCTACTTCCCAACGGGTCCTAAGGAGCCACAAAGACTTGGAACTAGCTGAAAACCTCCTGCATATTAGCAAGCCGGTGGAGGAGCCCAAAGAGGAGGAATTGCTAGATAAGGTGGACATGATTAGAAAGGGAGTTACAAGAGCTCAAAGGGGATATAAAAACATGGAAATAACTAAGGGTAAAAGGATCCTTCAAAGTGAGGAGGAAGAGGGGGTTATTGGGGAATTCTTCAAGAAACTACAGTCCTTAGATGGCAGATTGGGGAATGCTAAAAGCCAAAATGACTGCATATTGTCTTCCCTCAAAAGCATTTATAATTTCATTGAACAACATGTCTACAATGTGTTTGCAGTTTAAGTGGGATTAATGAGGACATATGGGGCCCTAAAGAGAAAAGGGACATTGCAATTTCCCAAGAAGATTTGCAAAACTCCTCTCAGGCCATTGCCATTGCCTTCTTCATGTGTCATGCAGAGCTATCAAGACCAAAATTGACAGAGCCATCAAGTAATGGGCTGTTGTGATGCTGTTTTTTGGCTGCGATGTGGTGTCATCGGGTGGTTCTAGAGCTGTTTTTGCGAGCTCTTCATGATGTTTCTCTTTTGGTTTCTTTTTGATCTTGCCTTCCTTTTTTGGATCTTTCTCACGTTTAGATCCTTTTTTCTCCTATATTGTAATATTTGGTACATTGAGCCTTCCTTGGTTATTTATTTTTCCCTTCTCTGGCCGCTTCTTCTCTCATCTTTACTATATCGGCTTTTGAGCCCTTTCGTATATAGGGTATAGTCCTTCAAAACTATTTGACCTTAATAAAAAAATAAATATTTTATTAAAACTATTAAAATGTCGTAAGTCTATTTTTAAATCAAAAATCAATACAAATCAAATTTTGTTGTGTGAATAATTGCTAGTTAAAATTGACTTTCGATCAACTTGTCTAGGCTCTTCTTATATGCATTGGAAGTAGTCCCACATAGAGTTTACTAGGCATATTTATTTTCTAGGGACTTATTTTCCAATGAAAACTCCCATATATTCTCCCTAGGTTCATCAGGTACTCCAATTTCACTAAATACAATCAATAATAGAATTACACCCCAGGTAATCTTCTCAACTTTATCTACTTGGATGCACACCTCATTTACCAAGATTTCTATGATGTACCTAGCGATGTTGTAGTATGTCTTGTTGACCATTTTTTGCACTATATGTAACTAGTGCATATTCACCTTGTTCCATCAATTAGTAACACCCATCCTTCTCCCTACTAAGCACAGCTGCAACTCTGGTGGCCATATCTGTAATATTGGTGACTTTGAAGGCTCAACCCCCCTTCTTATACTAGTGTAGGGATGTTGTGGCATCAATTCCCTCGTCATCTGATAGGTCTCTAATGATCTTTGAGCCTAAGTCACACAACCCTATCACCTTCCCAATCAACTTGGTAGTGATCCTCATTCTCCTACCCGTGAAGTAGAAAAAGTCTTCATGGACGTGTGACATTAGCCACTGATACAACTTCTCGGGATTCCTAAAATAGGGAAACTCTAGAATTTGCATGACCCCCATGCTTTCAAGTAATTTCTTCATAGATTCATCCAAGACCCTAGTGTCGTCCACCAATCATCGATTTGTCCCTCCTATAAACTTCTTTTGCGACATCCTTCAGGAATTTCTCTGTGCGGTGGTTGATTTCTGAAACCTTACACTATATATTATTTTTTGTCCATGGTTTCCCCTCAATAACTTCTTTTGGATATAACATCTCAACCAACCACTCCGCATTACTAGGTCGTCAACCTCCTCTCTATTGTGGGAACCCTCAATGGTGCCATTTATCCTTCCAATTATGTGAGTGTGAAATAAAAACCCGGTTTCCATGTAAATAAAACCTACGTCACCCTCCCGTCATGCACTCGCACTACCAATTGAATCTAGCTTTGCACCTAGATGCTCAACAACGTGCTTCGAAACATGACATGTTTACTCATTCCAGAGTGCTCATCATTGTCATATTTTCTTCACACTTCTCAATTTTTCTTCTAGTTCGTAAGGTAATGAATGACATTGAAAATTCCTACTTTAAATTAGGTTTAAAAAAAATCCTTTCATTAATTTCTCCACCTACCACCGTACATGGCATTAACTCCTATTGAGCATGTGTCACACCTCCTTATCCTGTGCCTCAAACTTTTGTACCTCAGTCATAACTTTCTAGTGTGCCACTACTTATCTATCACAGATCTCCTCTACTCATGCTTCCTTACACCGAAGTATTTATCCAATGTGACCCAACCATATGTAGCCTCAAATTTTGTAGTCTCCTTTAGTTATATTGAGCACTTATCACCGTACACATGGTATTTAACTTTGAGTAATTCTCCTAAATTTCTCATCACTTTTCAAGTTATGTTCCTTTATGGACACCCATGAGTTGTTCACTTTATGGACACCCATGAGTTTATTTATGTTCTTTACGAGACTAACCTTCTTTATCCACCTTAAACTAAGAGTATGTACAGTCCTCTGCGTGCATAAATACACTTGAGATTGTAATCCACTTCTAGCGCACAATCATACTTATTACAAAAAACATTGAAATAAATTGAAAAAGCATAGCAATGAGAAAGGAAACACATTAAAGGAAATACAACAAGGTAAATCTAATCTAAATGGCAATACTGCCTTATTATAACACCAAGAAGGTTTATTTATAGTAGGGCTTCACCTACTCTAATTGAAGTAGTGGGTAACCATGTTCCATCAAGTGCTTCTAACAAGAAAGCACCTTATCAATTATATGAGTGATAACATACGGTCCCATCCAATGCACCTTAAGTTTTCTGGGTGGTGTATAAAATTTGAATCATAAAGAAGTACCATCTTCCCAACCTCAAGCTTCTTTTCCTCAATGTTCTTTTCATGTCATGCCTTCTACCTAGATTTTTATTTCTTTTGACTCCAATTTTCTATGGCAAACCTCTCATCCAACTCTATCAACTTTTTAATTTTTTGTTAAAATAATTCCTTATCGGCTAGACCTCCCACATGCATAATACATAAAGAATTTAATAAAAATTCCATGGGAAGAACTTATTCTATGCCATACACCGATTAAAAGGATGCTACCTTATTCAACCATTTGTAGGTTATTCTATATGCCCAAAGTACAACAAAAATTTATCATCCTAGTATTTCCTACCAACATCACAAATCTTCATCAAAGTATGGCTAGATATCTTTTGAAAACCTCAATAGTCCCATTTACTTGAGGGTGATAACATGTTTTCTTATGGTGTGCAACCATAAATTCATCCAATAATATTCTATTTTTTGCATTCAGGAAATGAGTGTCCTTATCACTTGTCAAAATCAAAGGACATTCATACAGTAAGAATATTTTCCCACAAGAACCTTCTGTTGTAGCCACTCTACAATCCTTTGTAGGTGTTGCTTCCACCCACCTTATAAGATAATCTATTCAAGTGATGATATAGCATGATCTAGTTCTGCGCGTGGTGGGAAATAGGACCCAAAAATTTAATTGCCAATTTATCAAAAGGCTATACACTACTAATAGGCATTAAAGGCATTTCATCTCTCTGCCTAGGTTTTCCAAGGTGCTTTGAAAGTGATCACATGCCTTAAAATACTCCTTGTAATCCTTGTGTAAGGTTTAACACCTTAAACCAAATAGTAGAATATTATGCACGGTGACGCGTCACTTGTTTAGTGTCCTCTTGTAAAACTTCAATGAGCCTTTGTCATGATTTATGTGTGTTCATGATCCGGTATACACCGATGCAATACTTCATCTCGAACTAATTTGTATAAGTCACCACCGATCAACATGAAAGGTGCAACATAAATTTCAAGTTATTTATTTTCGAATTCCTTCATTCCTTTGAGCACCATACGTGCATAAAAATAATGCAATATCATCTAACTCCAAGGGCATGCGATTCAGCACAGTATATAAAGGGTGCATTCGGAATTGTATCTTGAATACTCAGTGCATCCTCTCCTAATTGAATCCTTGATAAGTGGTATATGTTAGTGTGAGTTATCTTATGTGTCCTCCTCTCATGTTGGAGGGTCATCTCACATGGGTTAGGTTTAGGATTAGGTTTAGGGTTTCATATGTGTTAGGCACTAGGGTTACTCAGCACCCTATATGTACCCCTTATCTATTCATTTATGAGCATGCAAGACACTCACTGTCTTTCCTCTATGCAAGCTTTGTTTCTGTTGAGCAAGTTCTTCCAATACTGATCAATTTTTTCCTTGCTATCGCTGGAGCTTTCATGATTCCATTGGAGTGCAACTACTTCGTGGTGCCTCGTTTTTGATTTGATTCTCTCAAAATCTTTTCATGGTATCAAAGCTGAGATCGGGTAAATGTGTACTTGATTTATTTTTTGTTACTATTACTCCTACTTGGTTTTGTTATTTTACTCTGCATGCAAGTCCTTTGATCACTATTTTCTGAAAATTATCTTGCAAATATCTCTAACAAGCTTTCTCGAAAAGTTTTTTTGTTTTTTTTCTTGTGCATGTGCAGGTTTTTTCAAAATACCTTGAGAAATTAGAGGTTTTTCTGCTCTTTTTAGTTGGATGTAACTAAATCCAAAATAGAGATTCTTTTCATTTTTTTGTTAATTGATTAAAATGGAAGTGAAATTTTTTTAAGATCTCTAGTTTTTGTAGGATATTTTGTCTATGGTTGCAGGATCTTTGTGTTCTTCTATTGTGGGCTATATAAACTCCCTCCAACTATGTTTTTTTCTTAAATAGGAATTTTCAACAACACAACCACATTTTTTTGCTTGTAAGGACTTTTTTAACAACATAACCATGTTTTTTTTCTTGCAAGGGTGTTTTTAACAAATCAGCCACGTTCTTTTGCTTCCTAGGCATTTTTAAACAACTCTGCCACGTTTTTTGGTCTGAGCAAGGTAAAACACTGTTGTAAACACTCCTACATGGCCTGGTATGTGTTAAACAACTCTGCCACATTTTTTCTTCTGCCTGGCTCTTTCCCTTGGCACCCACGCACCTGCAAACAACTCATTAATGCCAAAAATGGCCTGGAAACTCTCCCACACGGCTTTGCAACCTTCCTTGCATTTTTACTCTCAGTAGTGGCTGTTCTTCTTATTTTTGGTAAGGTTTCAACCATACGCCTTTTCCTTTGGTAAGTTTGTTAATTTCCTTCTTTTTTCTCTCTAAAATCCTCAGTTTTTTAGAAAAAACACCTGTGTTTTCTTTTTTTTTTAAAGCTTTTTTAAAACAAAAAAACAAACAAACTCTTTTTGGTATGTGTTTTAAATCAACAAATCTTTCTTTATTTAAAAGATACTTTCTAAAAATGCATTCAATCTTTATTTGTTTAAAAATATTCATCTAAAAATCTTTTTTTTAAATCGTTCTTTCTAAAATCTTCTATTTTAGAAAATATTCATAAAAGTGCTTTTTTCAATGATTTGCTTAATTAAAGCCTTTTTCAACATTCATTAGATTTAATTACATTAGATATAATTTAATTTCACATTATCTAAACAATATATTTCTTTGGAATTACAATTTAGTTTTTGGCTTGTTGTGCTTTTAACTCTTGGTCGAGTGTCGAAGACGAAGGGTGACGTCCAGGATTGGAAGGTGGCTAATCCCCCCTCGCAATACAAACAAACCCTATCTTGAATTCCATGCCATTTCAAACGAGCATACATACAACACCTTTTGCATGCATTTAGGGAACTTTTTTAATCCATTTGTAGGCTTATTGGCTTTTTCTCATCAATTAGAATTGGTTTTTGCAATAACTTTTGACTCATTGCTCAGTTTTGAGCACTTCTTTAGTCAAAGTTACATGTTTTTTCGCACTCTAGATGATGGGATCATTATCTTTGTAAATGCACTAATTTTATAAAGTGCCGCATTCTTGGGGGTGTCTTTGTATTGCTTATTTCAGCTCATTCTTTTGAGCTTTGTTCTATTCCTTTTTTTCGTGGACTTGTGAGTGCATCCACCACAGTATTATGACAAAGGGATTCTTTCATGTGATGTGAGATACTTTTTCTCACCACCAGGGTTGGATTTCACCTCCTTTCTATTTTTTTCTTGTGCTTGTTTACGGTGTCCTCTTTTGTTGCGCTACACAAAACACTGTTGTGGTCTCCTCTCTTGCGTGTTATTACGCTAATTGCAAGACGAGTTACCAAGTGTTTCAAACCACACGAATGGACCCAATTGTAATCAATGCACTAACCTATAAAGTTCCAAAATTAGGGGGGTTGTTATTGTCCTAGGTGTGTTTCTTTTCTACATTTCTTTCTCTCTCTCTCACTATGGATGTACTTTCAATTCCTTTTCTTATGCGGTTAAAATTTTTTAAATGGAGATCGAAAATAATAATGAAACTAAGGGGTAAAGGGTTATTCCGCATCACCATGAGAACTAATCTTGAACAGACGATGAACCTAAAAAATCTAAGTGGTTAAACCATAGTGATGAAGCTTTAGGTCTTCTTTCCATGTCCATTTCTCCTAACTTTCTCTTCCACATTAAGGCGTCTAAAACACCTACATCTACGTGGAAAATGCTGGATGAAATGTTTAGACAACTAGATGACATGATAACGCATGAGTTGGAAAATGAACTACTAGGGTTGAATCCTAGTGACTTTGAAAACCTACAAGCCTTCTTCTCAAAAAATTTCCACATTAGATTATTGTTAAAAGGATGTCAAGTAGAAAAGAAAGAATCTTAAGCGATCTTTTCGATTCTCTTTAACCTAGGTCCCGAATATTCTGTCTTCGTGTCAAATTTCTACGGTACAAAAGTTTCTTTGGGCGATACTTGGACAATGCCCTCCTTTGATTTATTTTTGATCCCAACTCATTCGAGAACAGAAAAACTCATTTAAATGGGGTATCTCAAGTCCAAGTCACATGACCTTGTAGGAAGTACAAAAAGGGAAAGAAGACTGAAAAGAAGAAAGAAACTAAGGATCAACCTAAGAAACAAACCAAGATCAAACCTAAAAATGACACAAACACTTCTACTTATGAGCACAGAGTGTAGAAAATAAAGTATTTGTGTTCCTATTGCAAGAAGTTTGGTCACGACTTAACAAACACTTGTTTTAAGAAATAGATTGATCACTTATCTCATTTACTTGAGAAAAAATAAAATAAGTGTTCCTAAATCAATAAAACAAAGTTCTTTGAATGCTTTGAGTCTTCTTTGCAAAAGGTGATAAAAATGATAAGAAGAAAGGAAAGGCCCTTATCGCCAAAGTTACTCCTTCATCGACATGGATTATAGATTTCGGTGCCTCGCACCACATGGGTTCTTCACATGTTGATTTTTCCAACATCAAACCTTGTGGAATGTCCCAAATCATGATGCGTAATGATATGACAGTGTCGGTTTTTGGTAGGGGATCGGTAGAGATGGATGGGGGAACATTTAACCAAGTGTTGATTGTTTCTGATCTCTCTACCAATATCCTATCAGTTTACCAAATTACTCACCTTAGTGAAGGAATGTGATTGGAAGTTGGTCCTAAATTGCTAATCATTCATGAGCTTAACAATGACTTTGTAGTGGCTGAGGGAAAGGTAGATCACCATTCATGGTTGTACACCTTCTCCCACTTTACTTTTGATTCTACACCCACTACCTTGCTCAATCATGCAAATGAGGTTAGTAAGCTATGGCATGAGCATTTTGGACATCTAAATTATCACTATCTTGAATAATTGAGCCAAAATGAAATGGTCAACGGGTTGCCTTGCATTAAGTTTGCTAAGGGTCTTTCTGAGGGTTGTACCCTTGGACAGCATCCTGAAAAGAACTTTGACAAAGGAAAATCCTAGAGAGACACTCGTCCCTTGGATCTTGTTCACAACGATGTTTCTCGTCCATTTCCTTCTCCTTTGTTTACTAGATCTGTTTATGTGTTAACCTTCATTGATGACTATTCATGATATACTTGGGTATATTTTATTAAGCTTAAGTCTAAATTCTTTAAACATTTTTAGGACTTCAAGGCTCTTGCTAAGAAAGCAGTAGAACGGTCTATCAAGGTTCTTCATACCGACAATGGAGGTGAATATGTAAACAATAGGTTCATGGATTTTGTGCTTCTTAAGGGATCTCTTTAAAAATACAATTTCTTATAGCCCTTCGCAGAATGGAGTCACAGAAAGAAAGAACCGTACTCAAGGAGATTACCACTTGTATGATTCACTCAAGTCTCTTCCTCCGTAGTATTGGGATGAAGTAGTAAATTGTGCAAATTGCATTTAGAACCATGTTCCGCACAAGCGCAAGTAAGAGGGATGATACCCTTTGAATCCTAGATTGGATGTAAGCCCGATGTTGAGCACTTTCAAGTCTTCGGATCCAAGGCTATGGCTCGAATTCCCAAGAAGAAATGTAAGTATTTGGAACCAAAATTCAAACCTTGTATCTTTGTAGGGTATCCTGATGGCGTGAAGGGATATCGATTGATGAATCCTACTTCTCATGAGTTGTATATTGAGAGAACTATTAAGTTCGATGAGTTTTCTTTGATTTCTACTTCTCCACCTATTGAGGTTCTTCAGCTCAATGATTTGGATTTTGACTCATCAGATGATGATACTATTGAGCATGCTCGTCTTCCGGATCCTCTCGACCATCAGACCTTTGAGTATTTTGATTCTGACAGAGTGATGACAAGGACTATGTCCCTTCTCACTCAAGTGAAGAATCTTCCGACTCTGAGCCTAATCCTCCTAGTCCCCTTTGGGCCAAGAAAACTTTGCAAAGTGCTGGAGATTTAGTTGGAGATACTTCGGATATGAGATGTACTCGCTCAGATTTCATTGGACCCCACTCTTTCTTCACCTCTGATTCTGATCCACAGTCTTTCCGGGAGGCTTATGGTATTCCTGAGTGGGATTCTACCATGGATGAGGAGTATTCCTCTCTCATGAAGAACGATACTTGGGATCTCACCACTCTTCTGAAAGGAAGAAAAATTGTTTGGTGTAAGTGGGTGTTCCGAACAAAGTATGGAGTAGATGGAGATGTCAAAAAGTTTAAAGCATGATTAGTAGCTAAGGTTTTCTCCCAGATAGCTAGGGTTGATTATATAGAAACCTTTACTCTGTTTGTGAAAATTACTTCTATTTGACTGACCCTAGCCATTTCCATAGGAAACAGATGGAAATTCCATCAAATGGATGTTAAGAGTGCCTTCCTTCATGGTGACCTAGAGGAAGAGATATATATGGAACAACCTCCAGGTTATGTCCAAGATTCTTCCCTCATTTGTAAGTTAAAGAAGTCTCTTTATGGCCTTAAACAAGCCCCTCAGGCTTGGTATGCTAATATGGACTCCTTCTTACTTACATCAAGGTTTACTAGGTGTCACTCTGATCCAAATGTTTATATTCTATGAAAAGATGACTCCATACTCATTCTTGTTCTATATGTTGATGACTTGTTGATCATAGGAAGCTCTTCCTCTATTATTGATTCTATGAATATTGCCTTAGCCAACAAGTTTTCCATGACTTGCTTAGGTCTGCTTCATTACTTTCTTGGGATCCATATTTCACAATATGACTCGAGAATCTTGATTTCACAACCTAAGTATGCTCTTGATTTACTAGCTCAGTTTCAGATGTCTGATTGCAAGTCTTCTCCTACTCCTTTTCTTTCCGGGGTTAAGTTGGTTTCAGATTGCTCTACTCCCTTGGTTGAAGGTACTCTTTATCGACAGTTAGTTGGGAGCTTGATCTACTTGACTCACACTCGACCGGATTTATCATATGTTGTTGGCATCATGTCCAGATTCATGCATGATCCACATAAGCTACATTGGAAAGTAGCTAAATGGATCCTTCATTATGTTCGTGGAACTTATGCTGATGGCATTCACTATTATGGAGGGGTTGATATTGACTTGATTGGATTCATAGATTCTAATTGGGCGATGAATTAGATCATCAGAAATCTACTGGCTATAGTTTCTCTCTTGGTTTGGGTCCTATTAGTTGGTCTAGCAAGAAGTAAAATGCAATTACGATATCATCTACAGAGGCAGAATACAGAGGAGCGATTAACACGCCACGAAGCTATTTGTCTATAGGGTATTACGGTGAGTTTGGCATCCACTTTGGTAGCCTACCATTATCTACTATGATAACATGAGCACAATCTCTATTTGCAGAAATCCAGTTCAGCATCAACGGATGAAGCACATTGAGATCCATATGCACTTCATACGGGAGCTTATTCATGATGGCATCATCAACATTCAATACATTCAGATAGCTAATCAGATTGCAAATTTATTCACCAAGCCCTTCATTGAGATGAAGTTTCTTCACTTACGGTCTCTTCTTGGGGTGAGGTCTTCTACAGCTACCCATCTTCTTAGGGCTATGTAGTCCTTTTTTTCTTCTTCTTCTTCTATGAAGATTGTGTTTGTATATGGGCACCTTATCAGGAATTTAGCTACTAGGCCCCATTAGCACATATTTCTTAGTTTTTTAGGAGTGTCTTCCTCTTCCATCCGACTCATCACAACTGCTACCCTAGCTTTGATGAATGGGAGGTGTTATTTTGAGTTATCCTGTGTCCTCCTCTCATGTTGGAGGGTCATCTCACATGAGTTAGGTTTAGGGTTTCATATGTGTCATCCACTAGGGTTACTCAGCACCCTATATGTACCCCTTTTCTTATCATTTATGAGCATGCCAAGACACTCCATTCTCTTTCCTCTATGCAAGCTTTGTTTTTGTTGAGCAAGTTCTTCCATTCTCGATCAATTTTTCCTTGCTATCATTTGGAGCTTTCATGATTCCATTGGAGTGCAACTACTTCATCTTTGCCTCGTTTTGATTTGATTCTCACAAACTCTTTTTATTCTACTCATGAATTACTTTTACCTGGCTTTACCACAATTGTAAATTAAAACTTTTGAGTAATAGAACCCATTGACATATGTGCCCCTGTAAAATGGGCTTATTTACCAAGTATTTCAACTCCATGTGATTTGTATAGATCACAAAACTTGTTGCTAGCAAGTAATTTCTAAACTTATGCAGCACATAAATCATTGACAAAGCCTCATGCTCTGTAGTTGTATAATTTTGTTCTATAGGAGTCAACTTTCTGCTAGCAAAGAAAATAGGATGATCTAAAATACCTTCTCCATGCTAAGCTAAAAATATTCCAATGGCCATGCCAGAGGTGTCCACATGTACATGAAAAGGTATATTCCATGAAGGAAAATGTAGAATAGGCATCGTAGTAAGCCTCTCCTTCAGCACTTTGAATGTGCACTATTGTGGTTCTCCCCAATAGAACTTCCCTTTACCTTTTAATAACTCCTCTAAGGGTGTAGAAATCTTAGCATATCCTTTGATAAAATTTTCTAATATCCTATGTGGGTCAAGAATCCACCCACCTCACTCTAACTAGTAGGTTCCTCTAAGACTAAAATCATTCCAATCTTAGCTGGATCTACCAACAAACCATCCTTGTAGATGATATTCCCTAGTTGAGTTCTAAAAGGTGTAGCAAATATGCACTTCTTTATATTTAAAGAGATGCTTAACTATCTACACCTCTCAAAAATTAACCACAAATTGTCACAATGATCCTTGATAATCTCATACACGGTCCAATCATCCAAGTAAACCTACAAGAATTTGTGAATAAAATCATGGAATTCTAAAACCAAGTTGTGTGAAAATATTGCATGTGTATTCTTCAATCCAAAAGGCATCATTGTGTATGAAAAAATTTACCATTCCGTGGTGAAATTTTTCTTCTCTTGATCCTCCTTAGTAATTATTACTTGATAATACCCACAAAATCCATCTCAAAAATGTAAATTTCATGCCCTGTAATGCCTTCCAATATTTCTTGAGTGAATGTTGTAGGAAAGGATCAATCACACATGCAGAATTCATCTCCCGTAATCAACACAAATCCTAATGCTTCCATCTTTCTTTATGTTTATTACCATAGGGATAACCCAATATGATTCCTCTATGGGCTCAATAATGCCAAATTCCAACATCTTATCAATTTCTTCTTTAAAAATTACATGCACATTAGGGTTCATCCTATAAGGTCCCTTCCTAACAGTAGCACACACCTTCCTTTAAATTAATTGTAATCTTACCCAAATATTCATGAACCCCTTTCAAATCATGACATCCCTTAGGAAACAAGTCATGTAAACCACATAACAACTCAATTATCTTAGCCAATTCATAGTTAGATCAATAATCTATAATGATGGCCTCCTTTGGCTCAAAGATCTCGTGCCAATCTTCACTTTATTCATCTTCATAGGTTCATTGTAGGTGCATTCTTTCTCATATGTACTATCTAATACCTCACGCATACCCTTTGAATGATCTATATCCAAATTTTCCATTTCTTCAACATCCAAAATATAGACCATCTTTCATTTCCCCTTCTCTAAGAAGGTGCGCACAAGAAGTTCCACCTCTATCTCTTCCATTTCTTCAAAGTGCACTTCTAGGTATGACTCACTAAGTAACTCTTGAATGAGTTCTTGATTTTTACTATCTCCCATAGTTAAATGCTTCATACCCTCCAATGCCTCATTCACTATGGGTTTAGTGGAGAAGTAGTGAAAATTTTAGATCATTCCTCCAATCAAGAGAGACTAATTTCTAGTCTCTCTATTCAACTCCCCATTAACATATCATACACGTGCGCAACCTCCCAAGGGGAAATACAACTCATGAACCCACAAAAAAGATGGTAAAGCATCATGCCCCTATTTCTAGACTCTCTCACACTATTGAACGTGGTGCTGAACATGATTATTACCATGATATTCATAGATTTGAGGAGGTGCATTACTCTTGAGAAACCGGGATGCTAGAGTAATATTCACTTCTCTCCATTCTATGAGATTATCCATATGAACCATCCACTAGCGTGATGTTTTATCACACTGGGTATACACTAACATATTCCTTCTATCCACCTGTTCCTTCCATTGTACTTTTATGGCTTACATGAATACCTCAAGGTTTCCTTCACCAGTGTACCGGGGTACCGTGTTGTTAACTAACCTCCTAACACAACATTGCATGCTTAGGTACGTAGCTGTGCTTCTTATCTCACACCCACCAATCTTGTAACTTGCATGTGCCTAATTTTCACATGTAATACTTGTATTATCCCTAATGGATTATGAATCATCCCATTCGATAATTCCTTCCTCATACGGCTCAAGAACTTCTTGATCTAGAATGGTGCGTACATAAATTTTGTTTAGGTTTTCTTCACTTAAGGGCTAGACATAAAGTAAATATTTCTCATATGTCAAATGGATAATAACTTGTTCTTCCTTGTTCTCAAAACTATTATATCCCTTATTGAACCATAGATCAACATTATTTGTAAAGCACCAAGGGCACCCAAGTAGAACTCAAAATTTGTCCGCTTGTGCACGAACGAAGACCTCAAAGTCCCCACTAAATTGGACCCCCTATATAGTAATGAATTCATCCTTCAATACTCCAATTAGAATGACCTTAGTCCAATTTTCCATATACAACACATTGGAAGATGGCTGCAATGGAGGTCTTCCCATCGAAACCCATGCATATAATGCCTCTATCATGGTTGATATCCTTGACCCCTTCTCTAATAGAAGTTGTAAACATTGATAGGTGATTCTTGTTAGAAGATTGTGTACTCTTCTGAACTAAGTAATTATGTTTTCTATAGATGATATATTTATCTTCTAAAAATGGATACAATCATCCCATGACAATTCTGAATTTAAAATGAAGTATTTCATTTATTCTTTATGTTGAATGTACATTGCATGTGGATGGAGGAAATAAATTCAGTCTAAATTTGTTCATTGCCTATTTTTGCAATATGGAACTTGTGCTTCAATATATTTGATTTTTTATGTAGGAATAGCCATACCTTGGATCAATTTCAGTGATCCAAGGCATGCTTTCAATTTTACGATGTTTAGGTAATTTTACCAAGCTAAGAAGAATGTTTGATTTCTCAACCCCAGCTATTGTGGGATCACTCACTGGGGTATCCAAGTGGCATCTTTAGCATGCACCCTTTTAAGTGATCTAAAAACATCATTTTGATTCATCGCATAAGGTAATTTTGTTGATTAGTTTTTGGGACCTAATTTAATCTAAGTTCCTATGATTTTTATCTTATCTTAAGTTTAAGTTAAGATGATTTTATTAATGGTGATGATTAATTAGAAGGGGGTAATCCTAAGTCTTTGACACTAATTTATTCTAAGCTAAATTGAATTACTCCTAAGGTCCTAAGCTTGGTTTATAAGCTAATACTAAATAAACCTAACCTAAGGGCATTGGGCTAGCCTAAATGGAAATTGGGATGGTGTGGATGGAAAGTTGATAGGTGTCGGTGGCACCAATTTCAAAGGAATTTAGAAGGTTTAAATGTATCATTAAATAATTTTATTATCGCCAATTTTGGCTAATGCATTAAATAGGGGGAATTGTTGAGTTTTCAAACTCTGCTAAATTAATTTGAATGAAGTTTTAATTTATAGTTCTAACCAACAGAGAGTTGGTGATGGTGGGAATTTAGGGTAGGACACTAGCAGTCCTATTGGCAATTAATGTTCTCGACAAGAGTGAAAATCACTTAGGGAATAGAATAAGATTGGAGGAAATAGACAGGTTTGTGGTTTTATTATTTCACTTGGTTTGTTTTGGGAAATTTGAAGCTCTGCATGTGGTTTACCATTATTTTTAACATTTAGTTCAAATCTATTGCATGTGTAATCTCACATTGCATGGCGGTAATAATAGTTGAATCTGAGTATGGAAAATATAAGAAGAAATTGAGGAAAGTTGCAGAGGTTTAGTTGGTGAATTTTCATGAAAATATTGTAGTAGAAATTTTGCATGAAGGATTGAGGAAATGAAAGGAAAATAAAATAACTACCAAGCATGATATGCCCTATCTACTTAAATATTTTTCTTTTATTTAATTTTTTTCATTAAGATAACTGTGCTCTTCATGAACACATATTTGATATTACCTTGTTGGATGGTTACATTGTTCTTTTACTTCTATTTGAGTATTCTTTGAAAAAGGTTTCATGGATATGGATGGTTTTGTGTGATAGCGTATTATATTTTTAATGAATGTGGGTTTTAAATGGAACTAGAAATCCAATGCATTACCTCATTAGGAACTTGGGTATGAACTTTTATGGGATTTTGTATTTGTTATATCCATGTCTTCTCACATCATATCATTATTATGTTTAAAAAGGTTTTTGTAGGTTTCTTGTGGAAATCTCTTAAATCTTGGAATTTCTTAGCTTTTGGTAAACTGCATTATGCTTTAATGATATGGATTTGACTATGTTCACCATATAAGGAAGGGTATGTAATGGAGATTTAGTTTCAATTGTTGGAGTTTTGTTTTGGAAGTTTTATATTTTATTGAAGCTTGTTTAGTAATTGAATGCATGTTGGGGTTCTTGTTTTAGTTCTTAATTCATCATTGGGATTAAGTAGGTAACCAACCTTGGATCTGTAGTTGTTTTTATTGATATCTTGTATGACCCATACTTAGCATTCACGAAGTTTGTTTTGAGCATTGTAAGTGTAAAAAGTCATTTAAGGAGGAAGTCTATTGGAGTTTTTTTGTATTTATCTTTTATACATGTTTGTTGTATTTAACCCATCATAGGTGGACCTGTTTTGTGTCAGAGACTAGTAAATCTCTCTCTATCTCTGGTTGGTGGAGTTCACTTTGAATGTTTACCCATTTGGGTTTTCTTGATAATTAGACAAAGTAGTAGTTTGGGATCGTTCCATGCCATAATATAACATCGAAATGGTCTTATATGAGATTATATACTTCTAAAACTATATTTCATTCTTTTTTGGGTGTGTTCTTCATTGCTTGAATACTCTCCTCAAGTCGGTTCCTATTATGGAACTTGATTGAACTTTTGAGGAAATCTTGGGTTGTTACTTTTAATATGGGGTAATTTCCTTTATTATTATGCTCATGTGTTGAAATTTAGGCTTCATAAGAGTAGTTGGTTATTGTGTTATGTTTGAAGATCTTGTTATCATCGGAGAGCCTTGCAATAGATCATTTTGTTTTATTGAAAATGGTTGTAGATTTGATTGAGCCTTTTGTTTGTCTCATTGAGACTGCATTTAGAATCTTAAGTGGTATTAAGAGCTGAATGTTGTTATTTCTCTTATTAAAGTTCATTTCTGTAGTTTTGATGATGTGATGTCTGCATTGATCATTGTAAGGAAGTTTCACTTCTTTATTCTTGGATTTGGTCTTTTGGGTAAGATAGAACTCTATATTTTGTTAGTAAAACCATTCTTGATTCTTTCTCCATTAGTTGTATTTGGGAAACATAGAACATTCAAATGTTGATTTTTTTGAGATGCATGGTTAAGATTTGAATCTTTTCCCTTCCTAGTTTAGTCATTATGATACAAATAAATGGGTTTTGGAAACCTGTTCATCTTGTTAAGACATACTTTCTTCTGATTTCTTAACTTGTGTTGGTTCTTCCTTTTCCCTTGATTGGAGTATCCTCTTGTAGGAATGTTCAATGAGTAATTTTGTTCCTGTAATGTGATCTCTATTTTGATGGATTCCTTTTATGGATGGGATCAGGAATTGGGTTGGAGGTGTTATGGTGGTGGCAGCCTGTTCATGTCAATTTGTAATTGTTCCTAGTTACCTTTTAGATTGAATGATAAGGAACTGGTTGTGTTTTGTAGAACTTTGGTTTGGGAATTAAATTGAAAAGAATGAGAATAGAATATGAATTTTAATTACTTATTTTCTTAATTGGTTATACTTAGATGATTTCCTAGTTGAAATGATTTTCATAATTGTGTTTGAGATAGAATTAATTTGTGTTGGACATGGTTATAATGGTTCTTGTTTAGGATATAGAGGGATCACCCTTGAAGGAGCCATACTATTTACATTTATTTTGTCTCTTAGAAAAGATAAATGTGGTGTTCTATTAGGATAGAATTAAGAAATAATTGATGGTAGGATTTTTTTGTTAGAAACCATTGATAGAAATAATAGAACTTATGATGTTAGGCTGATATTAATTATTATATTCTACTCTTCTTTTAATGATGATCTAATTTTATTAATGTGCTTCTTTTCTTTTATCAATTATGTTAATTTATGATGAATTAATGTATCATTAAAGAAGTGTTGCTTTAATGAAACTTGATTAGTGGAATGCACTTCATTTTAATGATAAGTGCTTATCATGCTCGATTCATTAGGAACCGACCCGTGCTAACTATCTTTTCATATGGATGACTTAAGTGGTAAAATAAGGAAAAACATTTATATGATACATTGGCTGATATATGTATAATTCTTAGTAAATAATTCTAATTCATTCTTTTGTTGAATTGTAAATGAAAGTTGTATACTTTATTGTATAAAGGCTGTTGATATGCAGTATGCCTTGAGAGCATAGTCTTGTTAAATTTACAAGTTGTAATGATGAATTTTGAGTTGTGAAAATTATCTCGTACTTTTATAAAGAAGATGAAAGTTCCATCATGTTGATGTTCTTTATATTATCTTATGCTTATCTTGTTATCTTTGATAAAATGGATAGTGGGAATTAGTTCAATTTACCTATAAAGAAGCAAGTTGTTGAGTTGCATAATATGATGTGCTTATCTAAAACAATCTAACATAATAAGGTGATGCATAATGAACATGGATTAAGAAAATTTGACATTGGAAATGATATATCCACATACTTAAACATGTAGAGAAAGATTCTTTCTCTCTCTCACATGAAATAAAACTAAAAAGGTTTGGAAGTATGAATACTATTTACTAGAATTCATTTATTATGAAGTCTACTCTGATTAGTTATATGTGGTTGTCAAACCTTATTGAAGGTTAAAAAACACTTAAATGAAACTATGGCAACACTATCTTGTTTGGTTAATTACCGGTTTAATTGAGAAAGTGAACAATAAAAGCGACCATAAGTTTAATGAAGTTCTTCATGGAATAAATGAAACAAATTTAGGAAAGATCTTATTGAGTGTTGGATGAGGGTTTCGCAGGGTTGTTGTAATCAAGAAATAATCCAAACTAACAACGTATTAACAATCTCGTTGGGGTATGTACATCTCGATGAGGTAGTTTCTGTAGGATATTGGTACATGCCAACTACAGGGCTGTACTTTCAAGAAGGCTTGGGTCTTCTTGAGAGTAAAAATTGTAGTTGACATGTGGTATCACCTTTCGCATTGATCATCTAGATATACACACAATAGGAAATTGGAATTGAACTTAGTTTCTCTATAGGTCAAGATAGGAACGTATTTAGGATAGGAATTAGCTTCCAATGGCTCGGGGTACATTGGAACATCCAGATTAACTTTGGTTAATCGAGTATGCCCTTTACCCTAAGCCATTGTGAGCTTTTTTTATAACGAGGTTATTTTTCTATCTAGGGCGGGGTTAAACTTGGAACAAGTGGATTGACGGTAGTCGTAAAGACCAATCATGATAATAGAGGAGTGAGGTGAATGACATATTCCAATATGATGATTATACCATCTAGGAATAGGGAGATACACAATATGTTGTAAATATTTTTCCAAAGTATCGCAAGATTCTTGGTTATGTTGTCCTATGTCACCAAGTTTAAAAAAATGTTATATTAGATGAATATTGGTGACATATATTTAGATATGTTCTTTAAACAAGTCAATCAATACCTGGTGTAGGGTAGGAAGATCAAGTATACAAAGTATACAATATGTATTCAATACATAAGACAACATAAAAAGATCGGTAGAGCTTACCGAGTTATTGAATGAATATATCGGTGGATCACCAAGTCATTACGATTGCATATGGTTATCTATTTGAATTTGATTGGCATGGAAGTTTTGTTCTAAATAATGCTTAATTTAGAACAGTGATCATTATATTTTAAAAAATAAAAAAATTCCCTTATTTCTAAAGTCTTAAAATGGGAATCTTACATCTTGGTATCGAGCTAAAGGTTGTAGCTCTTGGACCTATTGTGTTCATAATCTGATGAAACTTTAATTTTCTTGTAACAAAAAATGGTGAGAATAAGAGGAAATGTTGCAAATAACCCTTCACCTAAGGAAGGAGCAGCAACTACCTAGAAACTTGATGATATCCTTACTTTGCCTTGTTAGACACAAGATATCATTTAGTTGTGCTTGAACAACAAGTAATGGGTAATGAGAAGAAAGAAGAAGCTGATAACAATAATCAGCCACCTCCAAGGACAACACTAATGTGGTCATTGATAATAAAAATGTTAAAATACCTGTTTAGCTTTGAGAACAAAAAGGCTAGGCTAGCAGTGAGAACTCACTAATGACATAAAAGGATAAGTCCACCCAAGGTTGATGGCACTACATTAGGAGATGGGGCTGAGAATTGGCTCAACGAAATGGAGAAATACTTTGCAATAAGAAATTTCTTCGAAGAAACAAAGGCGATATGGGGAGCATATCATCTTTCTCACGAATCATCTTTGTGGTGGGACATCCACAAGGATGAGTTGAAAACCTGATGAATCTAATATTACATGGGACCAATTAAAAGGTTACTTTAGGCAATGATGGCTACCAAAACTCTACTATGATAAGAAAATGACTGTATTTCAGAACTTAGCTCATGGAAAGCTAATCAGAATTAAGTATTGGGAGCGATTTACAAATCTCCTTAAGTATGTGCCTCGTGTACCAAATGTTGAGAAGTTCGGGATACAAAAATTCATCATGTTATTGAATCCTGTTATATGGGGAGATGTGGATGTTCACGGCCCAACCACGATGGAAGGGGTTGTTGAAAATTCCATAAGGCAGAACAAAAATTAAAGGCAATTTTTTTCTCACAAGGAGGAAGTAAGGAAGAAGAATCCCAAATCCTCTTCATCATCTCTTTCACCCAAGAAAGGACCATGGAATAATTTTAGAATGAAAAGTAAGTTTTCATCTGATACAAACAAGAAAGCAACAAAAAACAAGTTTTTTGGTAATGCATGAAACAACTTTGCCAAGAACAATAATAACCGATAGAAGTCTTATGGGAGTTAGAGCGATAAATATAATGTTGAAATAAATCCAATCCTAGGAAGGTACTGTAGAAGGCTGTTATAAGCTGTGGTAAATATCATTATGCAAATAAATGTCCTTTGAAGAAGTATGATCGTAATCAAGCAACACAAGATGCATGCCGATGGTGACAAAGTGAGAAATAGGCCACACCCATAGAAGTTTTGGGTAAGTTATTTGGCTTACTAATAACTATTCTTTTTTATACTGGAGCTAATGAATGTTTTATTTCTAGTAAATTAGCATCAAAATTAAAAATAAAAGCTAGAAACATGGATTAAACATGGACTATACAATATGGGAATAATGTTGTTCATATGGTTAGTATGTGTCTTTTTGGAGTAGTCCTTGATTTACCTAACTTTTCCACTGAGGTTGATCTTAATATTACACCTTTGGGGTATTATGATGTAATTATAGGTGTTAATTGGTTAGAAGAACATAAGGCTAAAGTGGACTATTTTAAAAAACACATTAGTTGTTTGGACGACTCTGTAGAAAATAATAGAGATTCAAGGTGTGAAACGTGAGATTTCTGTTAGAAAATTATTAGCTATGCAACCTAAAAATGCCAAAAATAAAGGATGTACCTTATATGTAGTAAACATTACTAAATCAATAGAAGAGAGAAGTGATATTATGGAATGATATCCACTATTATGAGACGTCAGTGATGTATTTCTGGAAGATTTGTCATGTCTTCCACCTAAAAGGGAATTTGATTTCATGATTGATATCAAGCTGGAACTGAACCTATTTCTAAAGCACCGTATCAAATGACTACTAAAGAATTAGTAGAGCTTAAGGCTTAGTTGCATGAAATTTTGTCTCAAGGTTTGATTAGACCAAGTGTTTCACCTTGGGGAGCACACGTAATTTTGTGAAAAAGGAAGATGGAACACTTAGATTGTGCATTGATTACAGAATGTTAAACAAGGAAACAATTAGGAATAGATACCCACTCCCTAGGATTGATTATTTCTTTGATCGGATGCATGGAGCATCGGTATATTCCAAGACATATCTTTGATTTGGATATCATCAATTATGAATTAAGGATGAGGATATTCATAAAACAACTTTCAGAACAAGGTATGGACATTATGAGTTTACGGTTTTACCTTTTGGATTAACTAATGCACCTGCAACATTTATGAATTTAATGAATAATATATTTCAAGAATACTTAGACAAATTTTTGCTTGTATTCTTGGACGACATTCTCATATATTCAAAAAGTATTGAGGAATACCATGAGCATTTGAAGATAGTCTTGGGAATATTAAGAAAGAGACAGTTATTTGGTAAGCTGTCTAAATGTTCTTTCTATGACACAAACGTACACTATATGGGACATGTAATAAGTAAAGATGGAATTTCTATAGATCCTTCAAAAATTATCTATAATAGAATGGCCTACGCGTAATAATGTACATGAAGTTAGAATATTCATGGAACTTGCTAGTTACTATAGCAAATTTGTAAAAGATTTTTCTAAGATAGCTGCACCAATAACTTCCTTACAAAAGAAAGATAAAAAGTTTGTTTGGAGTGAGAAATGTGAAATTGCATTTAAAACCTTGAAGGAACAATTAACTTCAGCACCTATTCTTGTAGTACCAGATCCTAATGGAGATTTTGTGGTGGTAACTAATGCATCCGGTGAAGGTCGAGGAGGTATTTTGTTACAAAATGGTCATGTCATAGCATATGAAAGTAGGAAACTTAAGTTACATTAGTTGAATTATGCTCCACATGATTTACAACTTGTTGCCATTGTTCATGCACTACAATTTTGGAGACATTACCTGCTTGGTAAGTGTTTTGAATTGAAAATTGATCACCTTGGAGTGAATTATATCTTCACTCAGCCAAATCTTAATGCAAGACAACGAAGGTGGTTATATTTTTTATCTCAATATGATTTTGACATCAGTTATATAAATGGTAAATAAAATAGAGTGGTTGATGCTCTAAGTCATAGGAAGCACATTTATGCTCTTATAATGTTAAGAACTCAGTTTAAGGATGAACTAAAAAGTGTTATGGAATGTGACTCTTACTTTCAGCAAGTAAAAGTAGCACTTACGACAGATTCAAATGATTTGAGATATAAAGTTTTTCACTTATATAGGGGAGGAATCTTATGAATTGAAAACAAAGTCTATGTACCTTCACTAAATGATTTGAGAAAGAAATTGTTAGCAAAATTTCACAATTCACCTTTTTCTGGACACCCTAGCATTACAAAAATTCTTGCTGATATAAAACAACAATATCTATGGAAAGCGATGAAAAAGGATGTTATAAAATTTATGACACATTGTCTTGAGTGCCAACATGTTAAGCTCGAACATATGCACCCATCCGGTTTGTTGTATCCTCATAGCATATCGTAGTACAAATGGTAGGTAATAAGCATGGATTTTGTACAAGGGTTACTCTCTCGTCGAGAAATAAGAATGATGTTATTTTAGTAGTTGTGGATAAACTAACAAAGGTAGCACATTTTATTTCTAGGAATCAAGGATGATTCACCTATTTTTGCAAGAAGATTTGTACATGAAATTTTTAGATTACATGGAGTACTGAGTTAGTCATTTCGGATAGAGATCCTATAATGATGTCAAGATTTTGGAAAATGATTAATGCATCTCTAGAACTAAGTTGAATTTCAGTTCTATGTATCATCCATAAACAGATGGGTAGACTAAAACAAGTAAATCAAGTTTTAGAAGATATGTTACGGATGTATTGTATGGATCAATAGTATAAGTGGGAAGAGTATCTTCCATTAGTTGAATTCACATAAAATAATACATATCATGCTCCTCTTAAGATGGCACCTTTCGAGGCATTATACGAAGAAAATGCGGAGTAACCCCTGTTGGGATAATATAGAGGATAGAGAGGTAATTAGACCTGAAATTATTACTAAAATGGAACAAAAAATTAAAATGATTCTTGAACACTTGAAAGAAGCGGCAGATAGGCAAAAGAGATACGCTGACTTAAAGAGGGTTGATAGGAAAATTGAACTTGGTGAGAAAATCTATCTTCGGGTTAAACAGAAACAGAGTTCTATAACTTTTGGCAAGGCTGTTAAGTTATCACCTTGTTATGTGGGACCTTTTCAGATATTTGAAGTAATCAACCCTGTAGCTTATCGTTTAGGATTACCTCATGCTTTGTCATGAATGCATGATGTTTTCCATATTTCTTTGCTTAAGAAATACGTTTTAGATTTATCATGTGTTAAATTGGAATTCCTTGCAAGTCTAGGACCCAGGAATAATCATGGTTAAACCCATATGAGTGTTTGAAACTCACCAATTGCATTTGAGAAATCATGAGATAAGTCAATGCAAGGTCCAATGGGACTAGTTTAATGAAGAAAGTGCAACCTAGGAAAACCTTGAGGATATGAAAACTACATTTCCATATCTATTTGAACAGGATTGATTCTGTTGACTGATAAAAACGTATGATTTTATCTTTGTAATGTAATAAGTATGCCAGTTTGGGCAGATATTTATTCATTTTTAATAAAAAACTATATAATGCTGATTTCTAGAATTTAATATTGTTGTTATGTTTTTGACATATGTTAAGAAAAGTGAATACGATGAATTTTTCGTTGTGGCAATCTGTTAAAATGAGGTAATCATCGGGAGGATGAATTTTATAGGAGGGAAGCATGTAACACCCTCGAAAGCGATATATTACTCTTTGCATTCAAGTGTTTACATGTGATTTTCAGGATAAAGATGTGTTCCTTGACTGTTGAAGATCATGCTTGATTGGGATAAATATTTTTGTTCTTAAGAATCATTAGACTGAAATTATATGGTTGACAAGAATCCATTTTCACTTCAGAAAGATGAGCTGCAATCTGGTATTAAGAGTTGCAGACTTATTTCTTCTTCTAACTCATCCTTGGATCAATTTCAGTGATCCAAGGAATGTTTCAAGTCTTCTTTATAAACCGAATGGTAAAATTGACATTCAGTAGCTTAAGGAACTTAGAAGACTAAATTTTGCATGATACTAATTCTTGGTCCTAATGCAACTTGCTTTTGTTCAGTTTTATTTTTATGCTTTGGTCTTTGGTGATTGATCTTGGTAGGACATTAAGGACATGATCAAAATTTGATTCTCTGTGAAGAAGTTTGGAGTCCTAAAAATCTAAGGACTATCCTAACAGTAACCTACACTAGGTGAGAACAACTAAATTCTAGCTATGTTTACTTATGTGTATACTATTCTAACCTAAGTCTCTTATTTTATTATGGGATTGGCATCCTAACCTAAGTGTTATGCTAAAAAATTAAGAGAAGAATTACTAATGTGGGGATACTAAGCTATTTTAGCTACTACCTATTATTAAGGGGTTGTGATTTGAACCTAACCTAAGGTGGGATTCTAATGACTAGTATTGTAAGACCTGTGTTAGTAAATGTTAGATTAACCTAAGTTCTATTTTTGAATCTAACCTAAACTAAAGGGGACCTAAAGGGGTCCCATGCCTTGAGGGTGACAGTCCCAAAGGAATTTAACGAAGGAGATAAGGTTTTAAATGTTAAGGTACCGCTAGACTTTGTAGGGGGACAAGTGGAATTAGAGGAGGCCTCGATGGAAACTCCATTAGTAGATGGAATTGTATTTTTGTGTTGATTTGGAATTCACTAAATTTAAGTGGCGGTGGTAAGTAAATATAGGTGGTAAATTTGGATTAACAGCATTAATGGAATTTTCGAGCTTTGGTCTTCACACGCAAACCATCTTGGAAACATAGGAGGTGGGTTTGTAAAAGGTCATTTGGTTTTTCATGCATGGTGGATTTTACTCTGCATGGAGAAAATGGTTCTTTCGAATCGGCGTTTTACCTTCGGATTCAAAGCTATATTGGTTTTTATGATCTATTTTTGATCGAGTGAAATTATATGAAGCTTGAAAGGAAAATATGCTTCATTGTTGATTTTTCATGGAGGAGAAAAATAGCTGGAAGTCTCCTTCAAGTTGGTGGAAGCACTATCAGGCATGATAGGCTCTAACTATTAAAATTTCTTGTATTCTTCTAAATGATTCATTAGAACAACTCTACTCTCATGAGATTCTTGTTTTCTTGTCTATCTGGTTATTTTGCTTGTTGGGTTTTATAGATCCTTGTGTGTTTGATTTAAATCCATGGAAAAATATTATTGTTTAGAAACTATCTCTCTGTGCGAGTTTTATGACTGCATGCAAGTGAAATTGGTATGTGGAATGTGTTCTGTATCTCTGCTTTGCAATCTTGATCTTGTATTCAAGGTTAGGGAGCTTGATCTGATTGTTGTGAAAATATATGGATTGGAATTTAAGGAAAACTTTAGTTCTATGTTATCTACTTCTGGGTTGCGTTCTTTGGATGTAAACTTGGGTTGGAACTTAGTGTTTTGTTTAAGCTTGTGTTGAAGCTTCATTTGAATAGAACCACTATTTTGGAAACTTATGTAATACTAAACTATTTCTTAGAGTTCATATTTGTCACTGTATTCACATTTTATTGCTTGGGAAGCTCGAATGATTGTGAGTGAAGCTCGATTTATAATCTTTACTTCTATTTAATACCTTTGTGTTAAAAGATTGCATTGGGGTCGATTCATTGAATCTGTCTTGGTAATTCATATTGGGTTATTCTTTTATTTGATTAAGTTTTAGCTAATTATTGAGTGAATACTCACTAGGGAAATGTGTGGGAACTTGTTTAGTCATTTAATTCTATCTTTCAAAATTTGGAAATGGAAACATCTTTAGTTGAGCTTTTATCTTGTTTTTGACTATATCGACTTCTTGAGATTGTAGAAGTGTGGGATTTGAGAAACTGTCCTCTCCCCATTGTTTGGAAGAAGACCCAGATCTTAGGTTGACTTTATAACATTGTAATAAGGTACCACAATTATAATTTCATGGTTTTGAAGTTTTTTTTCTTTTACTCTGTTCCTATTGATTTGGAACTAAGACTAAAACATCTTTTGTAATTGGTGTATGGGGTTTTTGCCTCCCTCTCAATTGTCTCTTTTAATGAAATTTGGGTCTTTTGAAAGATTGTGATATTACCTTGGACACTGAAATAGTTAGGAAGGATTCCTTCTCTGTTCAGTTGTATCAAGTTTTATTCTTGGAAGTGAATTGATTTCTTTTTGTATTTAATTGGTAAGCCTTTGTGAGACTTCCATTTTGGGTTCACGGGTAATTCTAAACCTTACTATTTATGGTTTTAGGATGCAATTCTCGACTGAAATAGTGAATAAGACTTGATTTTCCTTGTTAAGGAAAATATGTATTTTCTTATTCTTTTGAGATCTTTTATTTATATATATCATTCAGGGTCTGCAGTATGTTGTTATCCTGAACCGGTTTGAAATTGGAACTCTTGTTCAGTTGAACAAAATGATCTACCATTGGTTCTTTTCTTATTATGTTACTTCTTTTCTGCCTTGGATAGATTAAATGTTTGAACTTGTCTTTACTTGAAACCATTTTGAGATAGTGATTTCTTGAGACCTATTGGTCTACCTTGTTGAACCATTAGCCAAGAAGGTTCGGTTGATAAGGTAACTTGTACTTAAGGGTTTGACTATTGTTGTTTAGTCTTGCCTAGTTTATATGGATCAATGTAGGTTTGACACTTGTACTCCTTATCCTTGGTGAAGAATATGAGTAGAGAATAACTCCTCTTTGGAGTTGTGTTGTTTGAGACCATTGTTGTTGTTATTTGGTTGAAACTTCTAACATGAAGAGTTGGAATTGGAGTTACAGTTGGATTGTTCTAGTTTTCCTTACCTTCCTGTTTGGTTATGGAGTTCTATTTGATGTATATTCTAATGTTGAATGTACAATATGGTTATCCTAGAAAGGAACAGGTAACTCTTGTTATTATCTGGTCTATTTTTCTGATGTTATAAGTTCGGGCATGGTTTATAATGGTTCTTGTTTAGGATATAGAGGGATCACCCTTGAAGGAGCCATACTATTTGCATTTATTTTGTCTCTTAGAAAAGATAAATGTGGTATTCTATTAGGATAGAATTAAGAAATAATGGATGGCAGGATTTTTGTTGTTACAAGCCATTGATAGAAATAATAGAACTTATGATTTTAGGCAGATATTGATTATTATATTCTACTCTTCTTATAAAGATGATCTAATTTTATTAATGTGCTTCTTTTCTTTTATCATTTATGCTGATTTATGATGACTTAATGTCTCATTAAAGAAGTGTTGCTTTAATGAAACAATTAGTGGAATGCACTTCATTTTAATGATTAGTGCTTATCATGCTCAATTCATTGAACTGACCCGTGCTAGCTATTTTTGCAGATGGATGACTTAAGTGGTAAAAGAAGGCAAAAACTTATATGATGCATTGGCTGATATATGTATAATTCTTAGTAAAGAATTCTGATTCATTCTTTTGTTGAATTGTAAATGAAAGTTGTATACTTTATTGTATAAAGGCTGTTGATATGCAGTATGCCTTGAGAGCATAGTCTTGTTAAATTTACAAGTTGTAATGATGAATTGTGAGTTGTGTTTTATTTACATGAGTTGTGAAAATTATCTCGTACTTTTATAAAGAAGATGAAATTTCCATCATGTTGATGTTCTTTATATTATGTTATGCTTATCTTGTTATCTTTGATAAAATGGATAATGGAAATTAGTTCAATTTCCCTATAAAGAAGCAAGTTGTTGAGTTGCATAATATTATATGCTTATCTAAAACAATTTATCATAATAAGGTGATGCATAATGAACATTCATTAAGAAACATGGACATTGGAAATGATATATCCACATACTTAAACATGTAGAGAAATATTCTTTCTCTCTCTCAAATGAATATAAACCAAAAAGTTTTGGAAGTATGAATACTATTTACTAGACTTCATTTAGTATGAAGTCTACTTTAATTAGTTATATGCGGTTGTTAAACCTTACTGAAAGTTAAAGAACACTTAAATGAAACTATGACAATGCTGTCTTGTTTGGTTAATTGCTGGTTTAATTGAGAAAGCAAACAATAAAAGCAACCATAAGTTTAACGAAGTTCTTCATGGACTAAATGAAGAAAATTTAGGAAAGAGCTTATTGAGTGTTGGATTAGGGTTTAGTAGGGTTACTGTAATCAAGAAATAATCCAAACTAACAATGTATTAACAATCACCTTGGGGCATGTACATCTCAATGAGGTAGTTTCTATAGGATGTTGGCACACGCTAACTATAGGGTTTGTACTTTCAAGAAGGCTTAGGTCTTCTCGAGAATACAATGTCATAGTTGACATGTGACATCAGCCTTTCTCGCATTGATCATCCAAATCTACACACAATAGGAACTCGGACTTGAACTTAGTTTCTCTCCAGGTCAGGATAGGAGCATATTTAGGATAGGAATTAGCTTCTAATGGCTCAGGGTACGTTGACACATCCGGTTGATTTAGGTCAACCGAGTATGCCCTTTACGCTAAGCCACTTTGTGAGCATCTTCTTATAATGGGTTATTTTTCTATCTAGGGATAGGGTTAAACCTATTACAAGTGGATCAAGTTAGTCAAGTAAAGACCATTCATGATAATAGAGGAGTGAGGTGAAGGACATATTCCAATATGGTGAGTATGTCATCCAGGAATAGGGACATATCTAGTATGTTGTAAATCTTTGGCCAAAGTATCTCTAGTTGATGGTTGTGTTGTCCTATGTCACCATATTTAAAACAACATGATATCAAATGAATATTGGTAATGAGATATTCAGATATATTCTTTAAATAGGTCACTCAAGACTGCACGGTGTAGGGTAGGAAGACCAAGTATACAAACTATACGATATGTATTCAATACATAAGATAACATAAAAAGATTGGTAGCTTACCGAGTTATTAAATAAATATATCGGTGGATCACCGATTCATTACAAATTGTATATGGTTATCTATTTGAATTCGATTGGCATGGAATGTTTATTCCAAATAATGCTTAATTTAGAGCAGTTGAACATTATATTTAAAAATAAATAAAAATTTCCCTTGTTTATAAAGTCTTAAAATGGGAATTTTACAACTTTTCCATATTTATTTGATTAGAATTGTCTATGATGACTGATAAAAATTTGTGATTTTATCTTTATATGTCAATAAGTATGCCAGTTTTGGGTAGATAACTATTTATTTTTGAATAAATAACTATGTGAATGTTGATTTCTAGAACTTTAAATTCTGATATTATTGCAAACATATGTTAAGTAAGTGAATAAATTGATTATCCTTAATGCAATGGTCAAACATAAGACAATCATCGGGATGATGATTATTTTTAGGAGGGAAGTATGTAACACCTTTGACAAACAATTATATTTCTCTTTTGCATTACAAGCATTGGCATGTGATTTTCTTGAATGAGGTGTGTTTCCTTGATTGTTTAAAATCATGCTTGTTATGGATAAATCATTTCTACTCTTGGATTAATTATACTGAAATGATATTTCTTGCAAGAATCCATTTTCACTTCTTATAGGTGAGTTGTAATCTAGTTTTGAGAGTTGCAAACTTATCTCTTTTAATTGATTCATCCTTGGATCAATTCTAGTGATCCAAGGAATGTTTTAAATCTTCTTACTAGAATGAATGGTAAAAATCGACATTCATAAGCATGAGAGACATAGCAGAAATGAATTTTGATACGTTACAAATTATTTGATATTGTAAGATCATTCCTTTATTCAGTTGTATAATTTTGCTTAGATCTTTTGGATTGATCTCTTCAGGACATTTAATGGCGTAAGAAAAATAAATTCTACTTCATGAATATGAAGGTAATCTAAATCCTAAACTGAAAGGATTATCCTAATGGTATCCTAAACTAGGTAAAAACACCTATTTCGTAGCTATGTCTACTTATTTGGGTTACAATCTAACCTAAGCTTCTTATTCTATTTTGTTTGGATGGTGTCCTAACCTAATTTTTTTAGCTAAATGGAATAAAGGGAGAAATTACTAAGGTAATGTTAGGCTATTTTAACCTATTACCTAATACTATTTGGTTGTGAATTTTATCTAACCTAAGGTGGAAATTACTTATGAAATGATTTGGACTAAACCTATGGTTATAACCTTAGTTTTGGGAAATCTATCCTAAACTATTGAAAGGGAACCTAGGGTCACATAACAGTATGTCGACGGTTCCAATGGCATTTATTTGATTTTATTTAGTTAAATGAATGGAGGTACAACTAGTTTTGGCATAGGCAAGTAAAATTAAGTGGAATCATATGTGGAGGATTCACTAAAGCTAGAAATGTATGCTAAAGTGGAAATAGCATTTCCAGTTTTAGGAGGTAGTGGCAAGGAAAGATAGGTGGGAGATTTGGGAGTAATTGCATTAATGAACCTTGGTTTATTGCATGCAAACCATCTTGGAAACAAGGAAGGTGAATTTTTGGAGGTTTTTGATCTTACATGCATTACAATTTTATCTCTCGGATGGAGATATATAATTCTTCGAACCAGCTATTTGAATTTTACTTTGTGGATATTTTTAGTTTCTCTGGTCTATTTTTGATCGAAGGAAAGTATATGAGGCATTGAGAAGAAAATATGTTTGGTTTTTGATATTCCATGGAGGAGAAAAAGAGTTGAAAGCTCGACTAGAAGTATCCTTCGAACCGCGTGAAGCACTATCAATCATGATAGGCTCTACCGATTAATATTTCTTTCTTTCTTCTAAATGATTCATAAAAACAATTCTGCTCTCATGAGATAAATTTTTGCATGTTTTGTCTAGTTATTTACTTTCTTGGTTGTATGAATCTCTGTGATTTTTGGATATGAATCCATTGCATGATAATGTTTACATTTGGAAAATCTCTCTCTCTCTCTCTCTCTATGCACAAGTTCGATGGTGATAAGTATGTGGAACTTGTATTCAAAGAATAGTGTTTGGTTTTGAACTCGTATGCTAAGATTTGAGTTTGTTATGAACTTGTATGGAAGGATTTTGTTGTTCTAAACTTGTGTTCAAAACTTTTGTTTGTTCTGAACTTGTGTTCAAAGCTTGTGTTTGGACTAAACTTGTATGGGAGGCTTGTGTTGTACATAACTTGTTCTCAAAGCTTTGCATGTTTTGCATTCATATTTGGGACGGTATCTTTGAATGGAGCTTGATTTTATGGATTTGATTTAAGTCTCTTTTGGAAACTTCTCCTGCATGCATCTTGAGTTAAAATGGTTTTGGAACTTATGTCCCAGACTGTTTCATTTACCTTGAGTATGTAATGGAGTGTAAACATTGAGAATATTCTACTCTCCTCTACTCAAGGTAATTAGTTTTTTTTTAAGTCTTGGCTGTTTTGATACCTAAAATTTATATGGAAATGTATCTGGTTCGAAACTATATTGTTACTTACTCTTTGGTTTGAAATAGAGCTTGTTTGAAATAGTCGATAATGGTTTTTGAAGTTTATGGAAATGCAATATGCATACTTCTTCTTGTGTTAGTTGATTGGAACAAATAAATTATCCATTCGAATCTCTATAAACTAGATGGAACCGTGAGAGTGTTATGTTGTGATTTCTATTTCAGTTAAGTTCCAGGTAACATTGAGACATTGCTTGACTTAAATGTGTATTGGGTTTTCTTACTCTCTTTCAGATCCTTTTAATTTATTTCTAGGTTTTAAAATAAAGAAGAGTTGAATACTCTCTTATACTGAATCTTTTTGGTAGGATTTAATACCTCTGTTTTTGGATTGCATCTTATAATTTGACTTCATGATGAACGTGAACAATATATTATTTTGTATTGATTTGTTTAAGTCCTTATGTTGGGATTTCAATTTCTATTGAGTTTGTTAGTACTTTGGTAACCTTGCTTAAGCTTAATACTGGTGTTGAGTTTTAGTACTCTCTTATAGATTCATTTGAATGAATTTATAGGTCTTTAAAAGGAGAAAATAATGGATTTCTCTTATGGACTGTATCATGTTTTGTCCAAAAATTTTACTTCTGCCTAGGGAATGTACTATATACTTCTCTTTGTTGTATGAATTTGAACTTATGTTTAAACAACATGGAATAGATGAACTAGGATAGTGTTGATATTGTTGTTCGATAAAGTTTGAATTCATAAGGGAAACTAGAAGTGTTGCTTTCTATAAACCGCATGTTTTATTTTTTGTTCTCCTTTGGGGACTAGGAAAAGAACTTCTAATTTTGAAATAGAAATGGGAATTAATTTGATAGTATAAAAGAAATGAATTCTTGATTGGGTCATTTCTATTTGATATCCTTTAACTTTTATAGTGATAAGTTCATTTGATCAAAATCTTGGGTTCGGCTTTTTGTTTGTTCAAATTTTTAGGTTCAACTTTTTTCCTTTCTGTCTTGTAAGAAATAGTGGAATTTCACTCTTCTAAGATGAAACTTCCTTATGGATTGTTTAGTCTATTTTGTACAAAGTCATTTTTGTAATGATATGAAAAGAGAATAGCTGAGTTGGTTCTATAGAAGAGAAAATTTAATCTTGTTTAGACCAAATACTTTATTGTCTTGAGTCATACTCCTTTTAAATTGGTTATTTAAAGGATGTCACTTTTTGTACTCTATCTTTTTATGAATCCTCCTTGGATGGACACGAGAAGAGATTAAACTTGTATGAGTCTTGCTTTGATTTTTGGAACATATGGTTTTAGATCTTTGAATGATATCTTCTAATATGTAGAAGTTAGTTAAGACTTACAAGTGGACTATTTTGATTCTCTATCCCTCTTTAGATTGATTTGGGATTCTTGTTCTAGTTGTTGCCTCTTTAATGTTGAATCCTTTTATTAGTTTCCTTGAACTGAAGCAGTTATGTGGGTAATTAGTTGAGTACTTTATGAACCTGTTTCTATCTTTCAGAGGATTAGTGAATGGTGGATAATATGTATTGATTCTTCTTATTTTGTTTAAGTTGTGGGATGAATCATTCTAAATATGTACTATACTGAAGCTAACTCTTTTTGTTCATAGTAAAGATAAATTTGGTATTTCAATTCAGAATGAATTATGAAATAATTAGACAACAAGATTTGTTGGTTATCTAAAAAGTAATTGATATGATCAATTAATCTATATGTTATAATGCAATTGTTGCTAATTATATTACGATCTTTTTTAAAAGTGAATTCATACTCATTAGTAATTCTTTTTTGGTTTTTACTTATGCTTATTTGTATGATACTTATTAATTGTCTCATTAAAGTAGAGTTGTTTTAATGGAACAATTAGTGGAATGCACTTGGTTTTAATGCTTAGTGCTTATCATGCTCGGTTCATTAAACTAGCCTGTGCTAGCAATTTTTGTAGATGGACATCGTAAGTGATAAAATAAGGCAAAAATTTTTATGATGCATTGGCTTATTTAATTCTGGATCTTATGTAAATAATTTTGATTCATTCTTGAGTTGTATTGGAAAAGAAAAGTGATGTTATTTTATGATCTTAATGTTGATTGACATGCAGTATGTCTGAAATGCATAGTCTTGTAAATGTATATTTTATCATGATGAATTGAAAGGTTTGGAGATTGACTCCAATTTTTTGTGTAAATTCTCTTGTACTTTATATGATGGAAATGGTAGTGATATCTTGTCGATATTCTTTATATTTGTTTGTATACTATTGTTGTTATCAATTAATAAGTTGGATTAAGGGGATAGTACAATCTCCCTTACTATGATGAAACTTGTTAAATTGCAAAAGATGTTGTTCTCTAACTACACAACTATAGTTTAATAATGAAATATGCATTGGTCATACAATTAAAATATATGAGTAAAGAATGATAAAAAGGTTATGTTAACCCTAACATCTAACCATGTAGAGGAAGACTCTTCCTCTCTCAAAAGAATGAAAAATAAATGGAATGGTGGTTATGATCTTTAATCCTCATGATTTTTATAAAAAGTAAACACTAGCTGAATTTAGGTGAATGATACACCTTCTTTGGACAGCTAGGTTACATTAAAAATTAACCTGTTTGATGTTTTCTTCCATGTTTGGGGATAACTACTTGTTAGGCCACGTTAATGAACATCAATGTAAGCATGAGTTAATGAATTTCTTAATATCAAATCAGATTAATTATGGATAAAGAACTTAATGAATGTTGGAATTAGGGTTAGGCATAGTTACTGTAATCTGATATTAATCCAATTAAATTATGAATTTAATGACCACTAAGGGTATGTACATCATGATGAATCAATTCTATTGGACTTCAAATAGGACTTCACTAAGAGAAAAAGTCAGGGGACAAGAAGTTCCTCCTCTTTAATGGGAGAGGTTCCCTTATTCAGAAACGAACCTATTTACACATATACAAAACATGATTTTCTTGTAGAACTTGGATATTTACGAAAGTGTTTTCTATAAGGATCATCAATTACAAAAGGACTGAGGAATGAGAAAAATGAGAACGAGAATAAAGGCACCATTTAGAATTATAGATGACAGAGTAATTCTTTATGCATGCGAAGGTACAGTGAATTGAAACAAGATCATTTGTATCATACTAATAAGATGAAATTTGAAAGACACAAAGTTCTATCAATAACATCTGCAAGAATACAAAGCTTCTTAATATAATATAGACAAATGATCTTAACAAGATTAAATGAAAAGCTTAGGGATAAAAGAAATCAGATAGATGAAGAATGAAAAGTCCTTCTGTATTGATTTCTTTATGATTTATTTACACTTTCAGAAAATAAGCCAAGTTCTTCCTCTTTCAAAATGGCAAGGAGAGGCCATTATATAGTTTACAATTCAGTTACGCTCGGTAACTACTTCTTTTAACTAAAGATTAGTTAAGGATTGCCAATCGCAATACCTCAACTTATTACAATAAATCCGAGAAAAATAATTGGAAGAGAAGAGAGGAATAAGGAGAAGAAGACAGGTGCTTATGACTGGGAGGGACCCACTGACTTCAAAATCCACTTCCTGAATCTCTTCATCGCCTCGGTTATGTCTCTGCCACATGGGACTGACGTGTTGGCTGTAGACTAGGTCTAAAATCCGAGGCACTTCTCCATTTCCTTATCAAACTCGACATGAGTATGATAGTCTTTATTTGCTTCTTCAATAGCAGATTGAAGAGAGCAGATCTCCTTCATTTTCTCTTTGGAAATGGAGCTTTCCTTGAATAGATTTCCTTTGACAAAAGCTCTGAATTGAGCTTTGATTTCTTGTAGGGAGAGAGACACACCAGAAGTTTCATCCTGAAGATGACAATGTATATCTTTGAAAGTAGATACAACTAGTGTTTTGAAAGCCTCTCCCTTCTGCCAACTATTCTTCAATTCTCCTGAAGCCTTGTAGTTGTCACTGTCTTGATTGAACAGGGCTTGTGCTTGATTCTGGGAGACAACTATGGCATTATCCATTTCTGGAATCCTCGATAAAGATTGCAATGGCAAAGCACCATCAAGTTTGGCAATTAGCTCCCCGTCAATTCACTTGAATCAGGGTTGAAATGAGCTCCGCATGAGAGCACTATATCTACACATTGCACAAAGATTGGGAAACCACCAGCGAAAGCCAAACCACTATCATGAATCATCTGTGCCATTGGCATAGGGTTTGCATCTGTCATCCTCGACCAAAAATCACTAAAGTCAAGATGGCGAACTTCACTGTACTGCACGATATCGGGAACGGCAGACTCTAGTGGTGAGATTTGTTCTTGCCCCTGAAATTTGATCTTCATGTTGGTAGTAATTCGGAGGGCGAAGCTGCAAGCTAGACTTGGGAAGGAATTGCAGAGAGAAAATGGATACGCGCACAGAATTTAGATTGCAAAGGTTCGAGCAAAAGATAGCAGGAAAGCAGTGTGCAAAACACATAGGGGGTTCACTCATTATATAGCCGTTTAGGAGAGAGAAAGGCAATGAATGCGTATTTAATACATACCTACCAAATTGAATAAGCAAGATATTCGGGTAGAGTGGGAAAAATTAGCACGAATGGCACTTGGTTCATTTGGGACATGTGGGACGTGAAAGCGCGAAGTACGCGGCTTGGCCGAGTCGGGTGAAGCGGGAAAAAGATGCACAATTGAACTTGGAACACACGGAACAAAATTACATGAAGTACGGCTCGGTGAGTCAGGTGAAGTGGGGAAAAGATGCACAAATGCTCTTGGAAAAAGTACATGAAGTACGTGGTTCGGCCGACCGAATCGGATGAAAATGCAACAACTCGTCAGGGTGAACTTGGGACATTTGGGACAAAAAGTTCCGACGGGCCCAAAAAGAACAGACTTCGGGTGAGCCGGCCGATCGGGGAACAGAGGGTCCAATTGAACTTGGGACACGTGGGATAAAAGTATGTGAAATACGTGACTTACCGAATCGCACGAAAATGGAACAACCGGTGCAGGTGAACTTGTGACATTTGGAACAAAAAGTTCGATGGGCC
The DNA here is from genome assembly GCA_018340775.1 of Taxus wallichiana var. yunnanensis. NCBI lineage: Eukaryota > Viridiplantae > Streptophyta > Pinopsida > Cupressales > Taxaceae > Taxus > Taxus wallichiana. Next base: position 387,213,562 of record CM031236.1, read on the forward strand.
TAAAAAGAACAGACTTTGGGTGAACCGGTTGATTGGGAATAGAGGGCCCAATTGAACTTGGGACATGTGGGAAAAAAATGTCCGACAGGCCCGAAAAACACACAAAATGACCCAAAAATGTAGATTTTCTCAATTTCTCGACTTTTAACATTATCAGTACAACAGAGAAGACACTTAAAACTCAAAATTTTAAATTTTTACTTTCTTAAGAGTAGGGGAATTTTGAGTGGAAAACAGCTGGCTCTTTCTGGGGATGAATTGGCATAAATTCAAGGAATGAGACAAGGTAAGAACTTAGACAAACTCAGGGAAGTAGACCAGTACCTTATCCATTGGGCAACGAGTCATCGAATCAAACCAATACAGAGGACAACACACCAAAACAAAGGGAAAGAAAAACAAAATGTTGTACAGAATATACAAAGGACTCCCTAATCACCTATGACTTGAACAATTTCAGGTACTGCCCACTATAAGGAAGTGGGAGAGAAGAACCATCCATATAATCAAGGTAAAAAGAATTCTTACTAGCAAAGTGCCTGATCTTGAAAGGTCTGAGCCAAAGGGAATCAAACTTTCCATGGCTGCCACGAGGTTCGTGCCTTTTATCCCACAACAAAATAGTGTCTCCAACTTGGAAATCTCTGAACCTGGCTTTCTTATCAAACATGACCTTAACTTTTTGTTGATGAGTAGATATCTTATCAGCAACTTCCAATCTATCCTCATTCAATTTGTGAAGGTACATTATTCTCTTATCTAAAGCATCATTGGCGGTATCTTCAATGGCCTTCATTAGATACAAGGATGGAAGCTCAATTCATTGGAAATTGAGCTTCTACTCCATATACCACTTGAAAAGGATACATTCAAATGGCTCTCTTAGGTGTGATCTTGTCGACCAAAGAGCATCATAGAGTTTTCTTGTGTTAGTTTCGTTGAGAATCATTGACTAATTTCCTTATTATGGTCACTAGATTTTTATTAGTGGATTCTGCTTGTCCATTTCCCTGAGGATAGTAATCTGAAGAGTGAGCCAGAGAGATGCCATATCCATAACAAAAATCCATCATCTCAGTTGAAGAAAAATTTGAAGCATTATCTGTCACAATCTTGTTTGGTACACCATACCTTACCAAGATGTTTTCTTTGATGAAACTGCACACCACTTCAGAAGTAGTACTCTTTACTGGAATGGCTTCTACCCATTTTGTGAAATAATCTGTAGCAGTTAATACATGAGTATGACCAGCACTAGAAGAGGGATTAAGTGTTCCAATGAAGTCCAAACCCCACTGTTGAAAAGGTTCTTCAATTACAACTGGCTTAAGAGGCAAAGAGGCCAATTTGGGTCTACCCACGAAAGTCTGACAAGCCTCACATTTATCAACCCACTTGGATGCATCTCTGAATAAGGTAGGCTAGTAATATCCTCCACGAAGTATCTTATGAGCAGTGACGGTTGATGAGTAGTGCCCTCCACATGCTTGATCATGAAAAGCTGAGAGTAGCTTTTTCTACTGTTCCTTGTCCACACATTTCAAAAACCTTCCATCTAACCCATGTTTAAACAAGGCATTTTCCCACAACACATATTGCACTGACCTTAGTTTAACAGTCCTCTTTTCTTTAGCAGTCAAATGAGAGGGGCATTCTCCATAGGTGAGAAAATGGGTGATATCAGCATACCATTTGTCAACTGAGCTAAGAAACAGAACTATAGGAAGACCAATTTTATCCTCCAGTAACTCATGTCTAGCTGCTCAAAGAATGAGCTCACAAAGGCCTTTTCCACGGACGAGCTTGGTCGGTTTGATGTCAATATCATATTCTTGAACCTTAGCCACCCAGTTCCCTCTCTTGGATCCAAATTCCTACTATGTAAGAATTGACTTAACAGTTGTATCTGGTACCAACACCATGGAGTGAGAGTTAAGAATGTAAAAATGAAATTGCTTAACAGCTTTAACCACTGCAAAAGCATGTTTTTCCATCATGGTATATTTTAACTCATGATCTTTCAGAATATAGCTCATAAATGCAATTGGGAGTTCATGCTCATTAGAATCTTCCTGAGTCAAAACCGCAACCAAGGTGTTATCTGTGGCGTAGCAATAGATAATAAAATCTTTACTAAAATCTGGACATGCTAAAACAGGAGTTTTAGCAATGGCTCTTTTAATATCTTCAAAGGCTTCTTTCCCTTCAGAAGACCAACCAAACGTTTGTTTGCCTTTCATCATTTGGGAGATATTCAGAGTTAGTTCTGCAAAATCAGGGATGAATCTTCTCAAAAAATTGATCTTACCAAAGAAAGAGTGCACGCCCTTTTTGCTGGTTGGGAGAGGAATTTGCTGAATAACTTGAACTTGCTCAGGATCAATTTTAATACCATCTTTAGAGATGATGTGCCCTAATAATTTCCCCTCTGTGACACAAAAGACGGATTTTTTAGGATTCAAAGAAATCCTATGTTCTCTACATCTTTAGCGTAACTGTCTCAGTGCTGAAAATTATCTACCCTTGTTTTAGAATACACAAATAAGTCATCAAGGTATACAACAATACACTTCCCTTTCAAACTTCCAAAGGCCAGATCCATAGCTCTAAAAAGTGGCACCGGCATTAATGAGCCCAAAAGGCATTCTTTTTGTATGCAAAGGTACCCCAAGGGTAGTGAAAGTTGTTTTGTGTTGATCTGCAAAGATTAACTTCTACCGATTATATCCTGAGAATCCATCAAGCATAGACAACATTTCAGATCCTGTTACTGCTTGTAAGACCTGATCCATCATAGGTAAAGGATAATTATCTTTCAAGGAAGCCTGATTCAGATTCCTGAAGTCAACACAGATACGAATCTCACCATTTTTCTTTCTAACAGGTACAATATTGGCAATCCATGTTGAATGATGGATAGGAAAAATGATTTTGGCTTTCAACAACTTCTGTATTTCTTGAAAAATGGTGTCAGCTATTTTGGGATTGTATTGCCTCTACTTTTGTTTAAAAGGCTTAATTCCATGTTTGAGAGGAATAAAATGCTACATCTCTTTTGGTTGGAAAGATTTTAAATCTTCATAAGAGTAGGCAAGAACATCCTTATACCTCTTTAACAGATCAATTGCTTTCTTCCTCTCATCTATTGTGCAACATTTTCCAATGTTCACGAACTTAGGGTCAGTAGAACTCCCAATATTAATTTTGTCATATTCAGTTGATTGTTGAGGTCCAGTAGAAGCTCTAGACTTTACATACCTGTCGTGTTTATCAAACGGTTCCTCTAAACTCACCAATCCTTTAGGGATCTTGTTTCCCTTGAGTTTGATACATCCATCCTGATCCGTTTCTTCTCCTTGAGTGGCTGCTTTGTCAAAGGGCACACCTTCACGAGGTAGGTTATCGCTTCCTTCAAAGTACAGCTGTTCAAAATTATCCTTGAGTTCTAAGAAAGAAAGCAAATGTTGATCATTATTGAAAACTTGCCAGTTATTTGTATTATCAGGTACACTAGGTTGATGGATCATCTTAATGGTGAACTTATCTTGGGAAAAGTCAGGATGAGGTATAAGAAGTGACCCAGAGACTGCTAATGAATCAGCCCTGGTATTCTTCTCCCTAGGTATTGCTTCAATGGAGAAAGCATCAAGAAATTCAATGGAATCCCACACCTGATTCCTGTAATGTTTCAACCTTCCATTTTTCACCTGGAAGAGGTTTCTAACTTGCTTTAAAATCAATTATGCATCCCCACGAGCTAGAATATTCTTCACACCTTGTTATTTTGCCACCTGTAGTCCAAGAATGAGAGCCTCATACTCTGTTGTATTATTGGTATTTTCAAATTGCAACTTGAATAAGAAAGGATGAAAGCTTCCTTCAGTGACACAAAGTATGACACCACTCAGAACCGGTGAGGAACAACTTCCATCAAACTCTAAAATCGAAACACCATTATAATCTTTAGGTGATACTTTGGGAGTTATATTTCTTGGGAGACATAATCATGTAGTTGCCATGCCCCATATCCTCATAGAGAATTTGTGCTTTGGGATCATCCGTTTTATGTACAATATACTCAGATTTCTTCTCAGGCAAAGCAACTTCTTCATTTGTCCATTAACAGGTATGAGAACATTTGACCAATCCATTTGAATTTCTCCACCCACATCCTTATAGAAGTTTCTACTTAGCAACATCCCGTATGAAGGAGGAATATCTGCTACTAAGATGGTAGCCAAAACTTTCTTCTCAGGCAAAGTAGCAAAAGCCACTTGTGCATCTTTAATTCTTCCGACCAAGGGCACTTCCTTACTCTCCATAGAGTAACAAGATCCATAAGTGCATGTGAGGGTCAAGCCTAAGGCATGAGCTACTTTAGCAGGCATCACATTATCTGATGCTCCTAAGTCTATGACGCAATTGCTGAGCCTATGGCCAGCTATAAGAAGTGTCACATAGAATGGTTTGATTTTGTCATTGGGTGAGGTGACAATGGCTATCAGATTAGGTTGTGGTGTAGAAGAAGGAGTGGGTAAAAGGCCTTTAGAGGTAGTTTTAGAATGGGAATTGACAAAGTGAATCATTTTAGCAAAGGCCTTAGGATGGGTTTGATAATATTCAGCTTCTGAGATTTGAACCTTAGTCTTTTTTAGGTGATCAATAATATCGAAAGACCCAGAAGTGGATGGGCTATCATCATTTGAAATCTTAGGTTTATCAACTTTAGGAGAAATGGAAATAACTTTAGTAGAAAAATTGACAGGACTCACCTTTGGTGTAGATGAAACGGGGATAGGAGATCCTCTTTTTGCAATTACGGGGATAGTTGTCGGCTATTCTTTAGATTTCTTGGTGGGCTGCATCACTTTTTCCCTCTGATTTGTCTACTCTCGAGTCATGACAGTGTATGATTCACTATTCATGTCTGCTACTATTTCATCATAATCATCCTCATCATCAATGCCCTCAGTGGTGAAGAAATTAACTCGAGATCCCTCAAGTTCATCTGCTTCATCATCAACCTCTTCAACAAATTCCTCGCAATCTTCATTAACCTCTTCATCTTCAGGTTCCTCAACTTCACAAAGTTGCATTGATGAGAACTTTAATAGGAGGTCCTTCAAGCGCTAGCCTTGTTTGAGCAAGAGGTAAATGATTTCGGGCTGAAAATTCCTCCTTGGAACGTCTACATAGGGAGCATGCTTGAGCCAATTGTTTCTTAATGGAAATGAGATCATTTGTAAGTTTTGTACCAATGGATCAAGATTAGGTCCACGAGTGGAAGATGAGGAAGAAGCAGATTTAGATTTAGAAGGGTCTCTCCTCAACTTCCCGACATGATTATATCATCTTCGACACTAACAATAAGAGTTTGATCTTGACCAATGTTACGAGATTAGCCCTTCTTAGTGCATAACTAATTTTAGGTGATTGAGCATTTAGGAAAAAACATTTTTGAATTTGATCTACAGGTTGAGTATTTGGCAGAATTTTGTTAATCAACCTGTTGAATCAGGCCACAAATTCTCTCATGGGTTCTTGTGAATCTTTCTTTATTTGAGAGATTTGGGTTAGCAAGGCATGCATGTCTTTCTTTGGTTTGAAACCAGTTTTCAAACCTAGTTCTCATTGTATCCCAGCTGGTGATAGTACCGACCGGAAGGTGATAGAACCAATCAGCAGCATTATCTTGTAAAGTCTCAATGAAAAGTCTTACGGAGACATCTTCATGTTCAACTCCCAGAACTCCGCATGTAACTATGAAGGCTGCAATGTGTTCATCAGGATGCACTTTACCATCACCTTTTAATTTAGGGAAGTTCTTCCGGTTACCTGCAGGTAACTCGCAAAGGCTAATGAAGGGCAAGGGGCCCAACACAATGACCCCAGGGCAGTGGTACCACCATTCTTGGAAAAATGGCTTGAAGAGGAACTGTAACACCAGTAAGAATCAAAGCTCAAAGATTAGGACTGATTGACTCTGAAGGAATACCACCCATAGGGATTCTATCTTGGATAGGTGGAGTACTTGTTGAACGAGTCTTTCTATTTCTTGTTGAAGGGAAAGGAAAACCCTGCTGCTCCAAAAGTTGAAATTGAGAATCTTCAATACCAAGGGCCCTTCTCCCTTGAGTAAAATGCAGAGTCGCCAGATCAAAGGATGATCAATAATTACAGAACTGGAATATGATTTCCCCAGTGGAGTCACCAAAAAACTATTGGTCATCAAATAGGACTTCACGAAGAGCAACAGTCAGGGGACAAGAAGTCCCTCCTCTTTAATGGGAGAGGTTCCCTTATTCAGAAACGAACCTATTTACACATATACAAAACATGATTTTCTTGTGGAACTTGGATATTTACGAAAGTGTTTTCTATAAGGATCATCAATTACAAAAGGACTGAGGAATGAGAAAATGAGAACGAGTAGAAAGGCACCATTTAGAATTATAGATGACAGAGTAATTCTTTATGCATGCGAAGGTACAATGAATTGAAACAAGATCATTTGTATCATACTAATAAGATGAAATTTGAAAGACACAAAGTTCTATCAATAACATCTACAAGAATACAAAGCTTCTTAATATAATATAGATAAATGATCTTAACAAGATTAAATGAAAAGCTTAGGGATAAAATAAATCAGATAGACAAAGAATGAAAAGCCCTTCTGTATTGATTTCTTTATGATTTATTTACACTTTCAGAAAATAAGCCAAGTTCTTCCTCTTTCAAAATGGCAAGGAGAGGCCATTATATAGTTTACAATTCAGTTACGCTCAGTAACTACTTCTTTTAACTAAATATTAGTTAAGGATTGCCAATCGCAATACCTCAACTTATTACAATAAATCCGAGAAAATGAATTAGAAGAGAAGAGAGGAATAAGGAGAAGAAGACAGGTGCTTATGACTAGGAGGGACCCACTAACTTCAAAATCCGCTACCTGAATCTCTTCAACGCCTTGGCTATGTCTCTGCCATGTGGGACTGATGTGTTGGCTATAGACTGGGTCCAAAATCTGAGGCACTTCTCCATTTCCTTATCAAACTCGACATGAGTATGATATTCTTTATTTGCTTCTTCAATAGCAGATTGAAGAGAGCAGATCTCCTTCATTTTATCTTTGGAAATGGAGCTTTCCTTGAACATATTTCCTTTGACGAAAGCTCTGAATTGAGATTTGATTTCTTGTAGGGAGAGAGACACACCAGAAGTTTCATCCTGAAGATGACAATGTATATCTTTGAAAGCAGATACAACTAGTGTTTTGAAAGCCTCTCCCTTCTGCCAACTATTCTTCAATTCTCCCGAAGCCTTGTAGTTGTCACTGTCTTGATTGAACAGGGCCTGTGCTTGATTCTGGGAGACAACTATGGCATTATCCATTTCTGGAATCCTCAGTGCAGTGCCAATGGCGGCAGCGTCAAGTTTGGCAATGAGCTCCCCGTCAATTCACTCGAATCAGGGTTGAAATGAGCTCCACATGAAAGCACTATATCTGCACATTGCAGAGATTGGGAAACCACCAGCAAAAGCCAAACCACTGTCATGAATCATCTGTGCCATTGGCGTAGGGTTTGCGTCTATCATCCTCGACCAAAAATCACTAAAGTCAAGATGGCGAACTTCACTGTCCCCGATATCGGGAACGGCAGACTCTAGTGGTGAGATTTGTTCTTGCCCCTGAAATTTGATCTTCATGTTGGTAGTAATTTAGAGGGTGAAGCTACAAGCTAGACTTGGGAAGGAATTGTAGAGAAAATGGATATGCACGCAGGAATTTAGATTGCAAAGGTTTGAGAAAAAGATAGCAGGAAAGCAGTGTGCAAAATGCATAGGGGGTTCGCTCGTTATATAGCCATTTAGGAGAGAGAAAGGCAATGAATGCGTATTTAATACATACCTACCAAATTGAATAAGAAATATATTCGGGTAGAGCGGGAAAAATTAGCACGAATGGCACTTGGTTCATTTGGGACATGTGGGACGCGAAAGCGCGAAGTACGCGGCTCGGCCGAGTCGGGCGAAGTAGGGAAAAGACACACAATTGAACTTGGAACACGTGGGATAAAAATACGTGAAATACGTGGCTCGGTTGAGTTAGGCAAAGCGGGAAAAGACACACAAATGCTCTTGGAAAAACTACGTGAAGTGTGCGCAAGCTCAAGCCGAATCGATTTAAAATGGAACAATTGGTCTGGGAAAACTTGGGACATTTGGGACAAAAAGTTCCGACGGGCCCAAAAAGAACAGACTTCAGGTGAACTGGCCGATCGGGGAACAAAGGGTCCAATTGAACTTGGGACATGCGGGACAAAAGTACGTGAAATATGTGACTCAGCCGAATCAGACGAAAATGGAACAACTGGTCCGAGCGAACTTGGGACATTTGGGACAAAAACTTCCAACGGGCCCGAAAAGAACAGACTTCGGTTGAATCTGGTTGATCGGGAACAAAGGGCCCAATTGAACTTGGGACATGTGGGACAAAATGTCCAATAGGCCCGAAAAACACTCAAAATGACCCAAAAACATAGATTTTTCTCAATTTATCGACTTTTAATATTATCAGTACAACAGAGAAGACACTTAAAACTCAAAATTTTAAATTTTCACTTTCTTAAGAGCGGTGGAATTTTGAGTGGAAAACAAATTCTAATGAATGTTGGCACACACCAATTACAATACTATACCTTCAAGAATACCAAGGGCTTCTCAAGGATACAGTGTTGTAGTTGACATGTGGCAACACCCTTTCGTATTTGTTCATCTAGATCTACACACATCTGGAATTGAACTTAGTTTCTCTCTAGGTCAAGTTAGTAGCATGTTTAGGATATGGAGTAGCTTTCTATGAATCAGGGTACCTTGGCACATTCGGTTGACTTAGGTCAATTGAGTATGCCCATATACCCTAAGTCATCGTGAGCATCTTCCTATAACAAATTATGTTGCTAACCTAGGCTAGGGTCAAACCTTGGGCAAGTGGATTGACAGAAGTCAGTAAAGACCATTCTAGATAATAGTAGAGTGAGGTGAAGGACATATTCTGAAATGATGAGTATGTCATCTAGGAATAGTAACATGAACAAGTATGTTGAAAATATTTGGCCAAAGTATCACAAGTTGCTGGTTGCATTGTCCTATGTCACCTAGTTTAAAGCAACGTGATGTCAAATGAATATTGGTAACAAAAATTCAGATTGTCCCTTTAAACAAATCACTCAGTACATCAAGAATAGGGTATGAAAAATAAGTATACGTTGTATAAATAAAGTAGTCTATACTTTAAGACAAAAATGAGAGATCGGTTAGTAATCGAGTCATGGAATGAGAGATCAAGAACTTATCGAGGCATTACAAATTGAATATGGTTATCTATTATGAGATTGATTGGCATGGAATGTGTGTTCTAAATGATGTTTTATTTAGAATAGAGAACATTGTGTAAATTTTTTTCCCCTTATTTCTAAAGTCTTAAAATGGGAATGTTACATTGTTAATTAATTTAATTTACATTACACACGTATCTAAGGGGTCAACTAAGTTTGAATGATAATTCCTTTAAGAAAGGAATCATAATGCACCCTTACACCAATTGAGGGTATGTAGATCAATTACGCATTCATTTTTAAGAACTCGCTATTAATTAACCATTTGCTCATTTAACCCCATAATCCAATCTGAATTAAATAAGAAGAACATCATCGAGTCTTCTTTAATAAGTTTTTTTATGGTACAACTCATATTGAATGACTTAATATGTTGGTTTAATGATTGCCTAATCATATAATTCCCATCCTTATCATATTCCTATTATCTTCTCTTTACCATATATTGGTTTATACTTTAACTAAATGTCTTTCCTTTTCAACATCATAGATTCAACTTATCAATGTAAGTTAATGATCATAACTATATCCTTATTATTCTTCCACTTTTTTATGTGTGGATTCATAATTAAATAGATTTGATAACCAACAAGGTTTAGATATAACTATAAACATATGATAAAGACCATATCCTTGTTCATTGTTACTTAAGATAAGAAAGTTCCTTATTTATCCACTTAGGATCTTATAGTTTCATTTACTAGTTCCAAACAAATTCATTTGTTTCAACTCTGATAAGGGATACAATAATAATTGTAATGCATGTAATACATTATCCTCTCGGTCTTAGTAAAGTAAACTTTATCATAATTATAATTTAGGTAGTTTACCATTATAACTTTAGAATAAGGACTCCATAAAATGTTTCCGCACTTATTCCGCTCATATCCCAAAGTTATCTATTATGTAATATATACTTTTAGATAGATTTACATATCAAATCATCATAGAATATAACTAAAGACATTTATCTTACAAATATTAACCAAACAACAAGTCAATTTGACAAGGAAAAATTTGATTTACTCAAATAGCTATAAGTATTTCATAAACATTTCAATCATAAAATAATATCATTTTTCAACAATTATAAAGTACAATGGGACTAGGCCTTCATGACTCATAACAGAATCATTTCATAACTTTAACACTTTCGAATATCCAAAATAATTGAACATCATTAGTAAAACAAATGCAAATTTCTATAAGTCTTTCTCCTTTCACTTTTCACAAAATCCATCTACACATTGTTAGCATGTGTCAGTTCACAAGAACTGAGCATGATAAGAACTAACACATTAGAACAACATGCTACTATCTATCAATTTATTAAAAGGAATCCTTCTATTTGATGAAATTATTCTAAGTTACCAATCTCTAATAACTTTTAAAAGTATGAGAAAATGCCACAATGTGAAGTTAGGAAAAGAAGTCACATGTACCCTTTTATGAACCTTTTTCCCTAATGTGACAAAAGCTTAGAAATCATTCAAGTTAAAACATTGGTCCTATATTCAAACAAAATGAAAAGTGTTTTGGGATTTCAATTAGGTAATCATAAAGATTATGTGATTGAAATTCAAAACTCCATCCACCTTACAATAATTTATTCTATCATCACTTTACTTCATACTTTAAGGTAATGATATTGAAAGCATTTTAAGTAGCAAACAAGATATTGCCTAATAGCCAAGCCACATGATATACAAATGAAACATTTCTATCTGAAACGAGAATTGTAATAAATACCAAAATTATCCATTCATTAACTATCACAACAATCAAGGGTTAGATTAAAAATTCCATGTAATTTATCATAACAGTAAAGGTATTTTCATTTCTTTCCTATCAACCAAGTTCTCTTCACAAATATTAATGATTACTACTTAGTCAATCAAGAAAATCAAATAAATCGAATACAGTGCAATATTCATTAACAAGAAATCAAGAAACTATTAAGTGAATTTTCATCAACTGAACTCAAATCATGACTAGATCAGGACTATTACAACAAAAATTACAGTGGAATTCCTCTAAGTAAATTTTAAACAATTCAACGAACATGTCACCATAGAATCAAGATGGTGCATAGAGATATTTAATTTTACGTAAGATGATTTATCTCGGAAAATTGACCTCTTCAAGAGGTAAGTGATAAATCTATACTCCTATAAATAAATAATAAGTCAAATCCATTTAAGTTTAAGTTATGAAAACACTTTCCTAGAATTAATATCAACTCAGAGGTTGAAAAATCTCAAACAATAACCAAGAATACATAGACTCAAACTTAGTTTTCCAACTAAAGGCCATACAACTCAACCAAACTGGTGAGACTAAATGTCCCAAAAGGGAACCACAAAAATATAACAAGGCTAACAAGTCCATGCAATATAACAATATTGTTTAACACCATCCCTCAAATAGGGTTACCTCAAGAAAGAAATAAAAATCGACTAAGCACGCCCATGAAGGGTTTATAAAAATATTTTTGTCTCCTTAAGCTTTGAATTGAGACTACAAAAGTATGGTCAAGAAGACCGAAAAAGAGACCTACAACAAAGAGAATGTTCGTGGAAAATAAGAAGTCACCTTGTTTAATGATTCCTATAACCAAAAGGGTATTGACCCAGAATCAACTTCTTTCCAAAAACCAAAAGGATTTCAATAGTCCCAGATAAATCAACAAGAAAAACCTCAAATAATTTATGTCATAGACTCATTGGAATGACCCTAATCATCTACACTAAAGAGATGATAAGAACCTTATAAACACATTCAGAAGCAAGGTAAACACAAAGTCAGATAACAAAACTTATTCATAGATCACCACTTGCAAAAAAAATCATCCACAACTAACTCTCATATGTTTTTATAGTATAACAGTTACACATAAGACATAAAATGGTTCCACACAACCCGAACCTAGTTTCGAAAGAGATTTTAAAAGAAAACAGTAATATAAAAACAACAATATTTTCCAACCAACTCAGAAAGCAATATCAAAAAATGTGAAGAGTTATTTTCATGAGATTGATGAACACAACATCTATCTTAATGGGTTATAGCCTATCATGTCTAGTAGTGCTCTAGCAAAACTTTTCCAAGCTCCCCAAGTTTCTCATCAAAATTTTGCAACAAAATCCATAAAAAAATTCACCCGATTCCTCAGAAACCCCATCCTATTTCTCCCCATTTTCATTTATATATTTACCAATTAATTCTTTCTGTTACCTCTACCATTCAATGGAAAATTTAAGAATGTAACTAAATCAAACTATCAGTTTGAAAAATGGAGAAACAACATGTAGAGCCTTTGAGCTTGAACAAACAAAATGAACGTTCAAACCAAACCTCTTTATTTTCCTCCATTCCATCTCAAGGTTTCTTAAGGTGGTTTTCCACTTTTTTCGAGATCAATAAATGTCAGGATGGACTACCAGCCATCCATTAATTCCCCAAAACAATATTTATTTTTAGCAACTAAATGTTTAAAAACATGAAAAACTTCCATTTAACTAACTAGAGTTTGATTCCCACCAAATCTATTTGAGATTCCTTCAAAGGTGGTATATGATCTCATTTAATTGTATTTAATTCCTTACTACGGTTTGGGTTTAGGCCTAATAACCATGCTCAAACCCTTAGAGTTTAAGTAACCCAAGTCATAGTATAGGTTAGGTTTAAATCCCATGTAGGTTTAGGTCCATTATTTAAATAGTGCCAACCTTAGTCTAGATTAGGATATTAATGAATTCCTCTAGGTAGTTTAGGAATTAGAATCCCATTACAAAGAATACATCCAATCTTATCTTAGAATAATATGCATCTAGGATAGTTAGGTTTACACCAAGAATAATTATCACCATAGTGTGGTTTCTGTTAGGTCACTACTAAATATATATTAACTTAAAACATTAATCATGAACATTACTAACATATGCAAACATCACAAAGTAATCAGATCTCACTGAAAGAGTGTATGCACTAGATGTTATTAGGTGCTCCAATGGCATCATTTCCTTCGAGCCTGGATGAGATGACATGTTTGCAATTAAGACAAAGTCAATCAGACTAACATAATGATCGTACATCATATTGATCAAACGCATGCCTTGGAATACTAAAATTGATCCAAGGTATGACTATCCCTTCATTAACAATGAATAAACCATGGTTCACATTAAATAATGTAACTTAAGTATCTTACCAACATAGTCCATTGGATAACATTTACCTTAAATTACATGGTTTATACAGATTATACCTCAACTTAGCATAATGACCATATGGATAAAATCTAACATTAGTATAATTTTTTTTAGTATGATTTTAGTAGAGTTAGAGGGTAAACTATTTGATCAACTGAAAACATGATCAATCAATGAAGAGAGCAAAGTGTCTCAGAATAGAATTCATATATCAACATTTTCTAATTTTAATTAAAATAGTTAATTAAGATATCATTCATGACAGAGGAATTACATACCTCCCCCCTAGAAAGAATCATCATCCAAATGATTAACTTAGTCCACACACATTTTTAAGAACATAGGAATAAATATAAATTATTTATCCATCAAAATTCTTAATCAAATATCATATTTGGATAAATTTAAATTTTCCTTAAAATTATTGCTGAAATTAGTTTGTTGTCCTAGTTCTTACAAAAATTAGTACTGCTATTTATATTATGGTATGCTTATGAGGGTACGATAAACCATGTAGATGCATATGTTCAACCTTAACTCACCGACATTCCATACAATGTGAGATAAAATTAGTTATGTCTTTCTTCATCCCTTTCCAAAAATTTTTTTGTTTTACATCAACAAGCATTTTTGTAACTCTGGGATGTTTTTAGTAAGGAGAGTTATGAAATTTAATCACCAACTTCTTCCTTACGTCATTTTCTAAGGGTACATACACCCAATTTTCATACCTTAAGATTTTTCATTATCAAAACTAAAACCTTTGTATCTTGGATAATTAAAATATGCAATAAGTGTTGTTTTTACTCAAAAATACAAATCATAATTAATTGCATTCTTTACTTCATCCTTAAACTAAGTTTTCAAAGTTAAAAGTGAGGAAATATGTTTCCTATGACTTAGTGCATCTACAAATTTATTTTCTTTACCTTTAATCTAACTTAAGTCAAAATCATAGTGTGAATAAAACTCTAACCATTTTCATTGTCTTGCATTCAGATTTAGCTATGTAGAAATGTATTTCATCCCAAGATGATCATTTTTTAGTTCAAAGGGTCTACCTTAGAGATGATGTCTCCATACTTTAAGTGCATGAACTATGGCAGCAAGATCTAGGTCATAGGGAGCGTAATTCAACTCATGTAAATTGAGTTTTCTCTTCTCATAAGCTATAACATGATCATTATGAAGTAATGTACCTCCCAAAACTTCTTTGGAAGTATCTGTAACTACTGTAAATCTTCCATTTGGATCCGAATAGTCGAGAATAGGTGATGTAGTTAGATTTTACTTAAGAGTTTTAAATGCTTCTTTGTACTTATCACTCATGAAAAACTACTTGTCTTTATTTTGTAAAAATCAATTGGGGATAAATTTTGAAAAGTCCTTACAAATTGTTCTATAGTATCGTACAAGCCCCATGAAGCTTCTAGCGCATGAACATTACTAGGTGCTGACCATTCAATTATGGATGCAATCTTTGATGCATCAACTGATATTCCATATTTTCTTATAATATGTCCTAAATAATGTACTTTTGTTTCATAAAAGGAACATTTTGACAATTTACCATATAATTTTCTCTTTCTTAGAAGCTCAAGTACAATCCTTAAATGCTCATTGTGTTCTTATATGCCTTTAGAATAGATAATAATATCATCCAAGATTACAAGAAAAATGTTTCCAAGTATTCTTGAAAGATATTATTCATCAAATTCATGAAAGTTGCAGGTGCATTTGTCAAACCAAAAGGTAAAATAGTGAATTCGTAATGTCCATGCCTCATTCGAAAAGTTTTTTATGAATATCTCCATCCTTAATTTTCAATTGAGGATGTCCAAATTGAAGATATATCTTTGAATATACTGATGCACCACGCATCTCATCAAACATATCATCAATCCTAGGAAGAGGATATTAGTTTTTATTGTTTCTTTGTTTAACATTTAATAATCAATGCAAATTCTAAGTGTTCCATCCTTCTTTTTGACAAAAATTACCGGTGCTCCCAAGGCAAGACATTCGGTCTTATTAAACCCTTAGACAACATTTCTTGTAATTATGCTTTAAGTTCCACTAATTAAATTATATTCATTTGGTAAAGTGCCTTGGAAATAGTTTTAGTTCAAGGTTTGATTTCTATTGTGAAGTCAAATTCTTGTTTCAGTGGAAGAGTAGGTAGTTCTTCCGGAAACACATCACTAAAATCACTTACCAATGGATATTTTCCCAAGATATTACTACCTACTTCTATTGTTTCATAAATTTTTACTGCATATAATGTGCAACCTTTATTTTTGGCCTTCTTAAGATGCTTAGATATAATTTTCCTAACAAAAATTTCTGTTTTTATGCCTTGTATGTTTTTGTTTTCTATAAATCATCCATGCATTTACTTTATTTTTCAAAACAATCAATTTTTTCTTTATGAACAACATGTCAGTTTATGATAATTATGACATCATATGACCCTAAAGGAGCAACATAAAGGTCTAATTCTATAGTGAAACTCGGTAATTCTAAGGTTGTACCAAAAGGACATTTACTAACAATATGGACAACATTATTACCATAATGAACAGTCCATGATTTTTCCATTATTGTAGATTTTATTTTTAATTTTTCAGCTAGTTTGTTAGAAATAAAACATTCTGTAGCACCAATATCAAAAAGTCTAGAAACAGGTGTACCAAACAATTTACCTGGCACTTCTATGGGTGTAACATGCTTTTTAACTTATTTATCAGCTATCTTTGTAGCATGTATCTTATGTTGGTAGATGGTATCATCTTTCTTTAGAGGACATTGATTTACATAGTGATCCTTTCCATAGTTATAACAACCCCCATAGGTACCCTTTTTCGCTCAAACTTATTTTTAGTTTTGAAATTACTATTTTGACCTCCATAAGTTTTCTATCCATTGTTATTATTCCTTACAAAATTATTTTTGTTATTCGCACCAGGTTGAAATGATGTTATTTTTTCACTGTTATCAGCCATAAACTTGTTTTTAGTGCCAAACATTTTCCATGCCACCTTTTTGGGTGCAAGTGATGAATAAGTGTTGGTGATTTTCTTTCGATTCTCCTCTTTATGTGAAGAAATTGCCATTAATTTTTGTTCTTTCCTTATGGCTTTGTCTACAACCCCCTTAATAGTGCTTGGGCTATGTACATCTATCTCTCCACCAATGATAGGATTTAGCCCCATAATGAACTTGTGTATCCTGAAATTTTCATCAGTTTGGTAATGTGGGACATACTTGAGAAGTTTAGTAAACCTCTCCCAAGTATTTAGTTACAGTTAATTTTCCTTGTACTAAATTCTGAAATTTTTCATTATTTTTATCTTAATATAGATGTGGAAACTAATGCTACCTAGATTAGCCCTTAAAGATCCGAGTAATGTTTTCTTCATCAATATTCAGTCAACCTTACGAATATCCCATCGGAGGATGCTTCATGGGAAATATGTTAAGATCCTCATAATGCTTTAGTTTCTTCGATAATTTCTTTATTACAAATTACTTATCAATTTCACTAAGAAAATTCTCAGCCCCATCCCCAAAGATATAGTGCCATCAAACTTTGGTGGACTTAACCTTTTTATGTCATTAGTAAGTTTAGCTACCAATCTTGTATTTTTATTTTCAGGTGATTAGTTGCATTTACATTGTTAGTATCGGCATTTGCAACATTATTATTTTGCTACATTATTGTTATCAATGCCAATATTTCGAGCATCATCATTTTTTTCTTGAGGTGGTTGATTGTTATTATCAGCATCATCTTCCTCCTCTTAATTTCCCATTAGTTGTTGTTTAAGTACATCAAGAGGATATCTTGTGTCCAATAGGGTAGTAAGGATCTCATTAATTTATTATATTGTAGCTACCCCACAACCTAGAGGTGGATTATTTATAGAACCTCCCCTTATTCTAACAATTTTCTCGTTAACAAGTTAAGTTTTTATAAGATATGAACTCAATAGTTCCAAGAGCTACAACCTTGCTTTGATACCATGTAATCATTATTTTAACCCCAATACTTCTTTCTAACCCAAATCGCACCGTCCCATCACCCAACATGTGCTAGGAACTCATCTAAGGTGCACCC
The DNA here is from genome assembly GCA_018340775.1 of Taxus wallichiana var. yunnanensis. Lineage (NCBI taxonomy): Eukaryota > Viridiplantae > Streptophyta > Pinopsida > Cupressales > Taxaceae > Taxus > Taxus wallichiana. Next base: position 387,231,291 of record CM031236.1, read on the forward strand.
TTCCTTTGTGTGAGCATTGTGAGAGACTTCCACCATTAATGGAGGATTATTTATTAGAAACATAAGTACATGCATCTAATTAAAAAGGTAGAAGATATAAATAACAAATCTACACATCAATGCATCACAAAATCTAAATAAACATTATAAGAAGTACAAAAACCAGATCCAAGTCATGATAAGACAAATAACATAAGGGTTTAAACCCATAAGCAATTTTTTAGAATAGATCCATGTATATTGATATAAAAGATTTCGGTAGCCATATTACTTTCAAAAGGGCCATCTCGGACCATATACATCAAATTAATGAGACTCAACTCTTGGAAACCCATATTATTAGAGATCTTAACTATACTTTTCCCATTATATTTTGTGTTACATATCACAAGTACCCATACATATGATTAATGGTATCCTTTAAAACCCTCTAAGACTAACTACTCTAAACCCTAGCACTATGAACTCAAAACCCTTAGCATTTCTATAGGACTTCATTACTCTCATTTTATTTCTCTACTCCCCTTTGCACTTTACACCAATATATTTTTCTCGTGTGTGTGTATCAGTAATATCTCTAGCACCTCTTTAAATAGGATCATCGACCACCACCATGAATTTTCTCCTTAGAAGACCGCGTTCCAAGTTTTGATTTGGTCCTCCATTGGTGAATGATTATCTTACCCGTAAACCTTCCACTAAGCGTAATGATGCCTCGGGAATATTCCCTATGAGGAATATCATTTTCTTGACCTTAAAGGTTCCAAGTCGGTACCTTATCTACTTATCACACCTAGTTGGGTCCTCACAATTTACCTCTAGTGACTCCATGATTCCAAATATAGTGAGTCCTTTAAACCCTTGTTCTACCTCCTGTGCGTGCCCTAGTTTCACTTAAACCCTTCTTAAACCCCTTCTCCTATGCGCTTTTCCCGAGCACCCTTATATCTACCGATACTATGTGTGCACACCTCTTGGTACTTAGCCAATATTTTAGGGTAAAAAAATTCCCACACTACACATGCTCTTTGTCCTCGGAAACATTACGCTTCCTCAAAGAATAAAGAATAGAGGTATTGAAAAATTAAATAATGGAAAGATGGAAGAATGAAAGAATAGAATAGTATGCTATCTTGTTGCATGAGGAGTGGGAACTCCTTCATAGATGCCTCAATATTCTCCCAAGTGTACTACTTTTCCTTATGCCTCCTAAAGTAGGTCACCCACCAATATGCTTACTATATAAAAAATAAGTTCCTCTCTCTTATTTATCAACGTATCTACCATGCCTTAAATTTTCTTGCTAAGATTGCCTAGTGCATCCATTACGTGAGTGACTTATTTGCAGGTACATTTCCTTTAGTTTTTTCTTAATAAAAGTCCTTAAGGTTTCGATTGCTTCCAATGTTTTCTCAACTTTAGCTAGGATCTTGTCACACCCCACCCCATTGCCTTTGTGATTCTCTTGAAATTATTTCAGATCTTCCTTGTGTGTAGTAATCAATATGCTTGCTACTCTATCTCTTTTAGTATAGTTATCATACATGGATTTGGCCATCTCGTGCAGAGGTCTTTACTGTGGCAAGGATCTCATAGGATCAAGTCACTTTGTCTCCCTAATATTATTCTTTTCCTCCTCCTTCTAGCATGTAATCAAATCCTCTGCTGAATCTAATGACAGTGGTCACCTTTCCATGGTGAGGATGCAGGTCAAGTCTTCCAATCATTTCATGGTTGAATCATATTTCTACTCAAGCAGGGCTAGGTTTGGGTGCTTTAGCATAATGGTGTTTGAAATGGCCTCTATCTTCTTATGGACTTCATACACATTTTATTTTTCATCCCTCATCTCATGCCTTAAGCGGGTACTTATCAATTGCTTTTGTTTTGTCTCTTTGTCCGACTCAATGATCTCCTCATTCATTTTCTCAAGATCTTCCTATAAGACCCTTATTCTGTCATTTTTTTGAAGAGTCTTGCGTCCACCTCCACCGATGAATTGTTGAGTGCATTATAAACTTTCTCATAAAATAGTTGTTGGGAATTTACCGAGGGTTTACTCCTTAGCATCTAATATCTTCATCAATGTATCTTGATTTACCTTTAACTCAGGTTCATCAATGTGGGACTAAAAATCCCAAGATAGAATTTTCCTTGTGCATGGGTACACACCTTCTTCATCAAAATAATAACAAGCAAGGATTTTGTTTGTGGGCATGCTACTTTAGAAGCACGTGTGTAGTACCTTATTCCAATCATTAATGTAAGTCATTTCTTATTCATGTGTTGTTAATATTATATTTCCACTAGTGCATCTTGCCTTTATGAAGCTTACTACTAAGCTAGGGTCTGCCCATATTTACATACTCCTTTCCCACACTGCGTTATCCTCTATTTCCTTAAGAACTTCCTTAGCTCTTCACCTGACTTCGTGCTCCACCAACTATTGGATAATTCTTGCCACTTTTCTAGCTATGGTATTATCCATCTGCTCCTTGGTCAAGGTTGAGGTCTTTTTATCCTTCGTTTTTACTTCCTCCCTCCCCCTTTATCATCAAGCACCTCCCTCATTCTCATACTTATCTTCATTTCCTTCTTCCTCTTACTCATGTACATCATACACAAGATGACTATAAGCCTTGTTGTGCTCTTCATCATCTTCATCTCCATTGTCATCCTCCATGCTTTTTATTTTTCCCGAGTCCAAATATTTTATCACCCTCTACTTCTTCCTTATTAGTGACTCCAATTCGGGGAATTCTCTTTTCATATTTCTCATGTGACTCTCTCCCTTACGGGAGACTCTTCCTTATGTGGTTAATCTTCCTTCTCGTGGTTATTCCTTGTTCTACGCTGACTCTCTTCTCACAGGAGACCTCTTAGGTAGATGTGAGTTCTTGTGCCCATGCCTAACTCTTTTTCCCTAATATCTCTGTACTATCTACACACTCGACACCTTTTTCTCAGGAGCCTCTCCTATGTCTCTTTTCATTTGCATAGTATTTTTCATGTGGTGGGGTGCTTAGGAATAGAGACATCATATTTAACATAAGCACCCTTTTCATACTTAGGATTGATGCATAAATACACTCTCACTATTGTCCTCCTTGCAATAGGTAATGTTACTAGTTTTAACATGTGCACATCATGGGAGACATACTTCTCCACATAGGCGCACTTCTTGGGGTATATTAGTTTCTTGCACATCTCGTAGTAGTCTTGATCTACTACACTTAGATCAAATATGAGTTTAATTTCATCTTTGAATCGATTAACCCCATCCTAAAAGTACTGCATTGTGAAGGAGAAAGGAACTTTATACAAGGATTCTTCTTTGCCATCTATCAAACTAAATTTGCTGATGTAAAAATTTTGGTATACAGTGAACTCAACTTCTCTTTGCACTAGTGAAGGTAACTATTATCGTATCCTCCATTAAGCCCTGTATGCATCGCACATCCACTTATACAACTTTTCGGGTACACCTTATAATTGTCCATCATGGTGTCACATGTATATTGTTCAAACTTCTTAGCGAAGGAGGGGTCCTAATCGGGGTATTCCCAAACAAACTTATTTGGCCCATCGGGAACTCCAATTTATGAACACATAATGGTGAGGAGTACATTACCAAACATGATATTCTCTCCATTACGCATGAAATTTATGATCTCCTCTATAATAAAAGCCGAGAGGTTATAAACGGCCCCATCCACGATGCCTTCTTGATCTGTGTCCATCTCTCTTACCCATTGAAATTTGTAACCAAGCACACAACCATCCTCATCATCAGGTCAATAATTTCATAAATGTCGAAGGATCATAGAACCTTCTTATAGTCATAAGCCCTAATGGTGTTCTTGATGGATCCCTTGTCTTCCAAATAATAGTCCAATGAATCTCCTTCATAGATAAGGCTGATGAGCTTAGAAATTAGTTGGGGGTTATGTGCATCCTCCGAATTACAAAATAGAAGTGGTCTTCATGCACACACAACATCAACCATTAGTATAGTCACTTGGGATTTCCAAGGGAAAATCAAATAGTTACGACAACCCATCCTTCTCCATTTTACCTTTAACTCGTCATCATAGATGGGCATTCCATATGGTGTCCTCTTCTCTGTAGGGATAACTAGTTCTAGGGTCATTTCATTTTCTGTGGTGATCGTTCGATGGTTATAATAACTGACGGCCATCTTCTTGATGTGAGACACCCATTATTTACTAAGTAAGATGTTATCTCGAGTACTTCATTTCCATGTACCATTCTTCATTAAAAATGGTAGAAATGACTTGTTTTGTCCATTCCCTTTCCCTTCTTCGGTGAAAATTTTTAGTTTTTCTTTGGTGTCATTCCTTCTTCGGGTCCGTAAAACCTCTTCCTCTCTCCTGGTCCTAGCTTTTTCAACTTTTCATCTCCAATCCTTTGTAAAAATTCCTTCAAACCCCGTGCCCCTAGCTATGTAATCATAACCTATAAAACCATTTTCCCACAAGACAATGTAACACCCATGGGATTATTCCAAACAACCTTCTCCACATATTCTTGTGTACTACTTTCCACTTTGTATTTCCCCGATCAAACCAGATATGCACAAAAATCTTCACAACTCTTCTCAAACCTTTTTCACAAGGATTCCCTAGTTCACGAGATCTCTTTGATAACTTAAAATGCAAGGTAGAAAATAACGCACCCCCAATCTTCTATTTATAACTTTTTCTATTATCCGTGATAAATGTCATACAACCTACCAATATGCTTTCACAATAAAAGTGGATTTTTATAACACCAACCTTGATTGCTTCTCCTCTGCGCTCAATCCTACGTTAACACTTCCAAAACCTTATGGTGCATAACTTCTGCGAATATAGAGTTCTTTGCTCTTTCTCTTATGCCAAATTCGATTCTTTTTCTTTGTATTGGACCGAGTTCTTTCCATTTCCTACCTCATGTTTCTCCTACGCTTTTACCATTTTCCATGGTTTCTAAAATCCTTTTGACACTATACTTCCCTTATGTTCACCTTTTCCATGCATGATCTTCCAATCCACATGTTTTTGATTTTTCAACCAGGCCATCCACAACCATAGCTTCCAAAAATTATTATACCACTCCACCCCACACAAACATGGATGCATGGTATTCTACGCATAGAAACAAATTGACAATAATAAGTGGCTACTAGTGCACAAACACACATAAAACAAAGAAACAAGAAAGAGAAACACAAAGAAATGAAACAACATCAAAGCAAAACCTAGGCTAACTGGAAATACTACCTTATTTACAAACACAAAGAAGAATTATTTATAGTAGGGCTTCACCAACTCCCATTGAAATTATCTGGAAACCGTGTTCCATCCAATGCTTGTAATTAGCAATTTATTGAATCAAGTATATAGGATACAATGTACGGGCCCATCCAATGGACTTTGAATTTACTAGGATGTTGCAAAAACTTGGAATCGTACAATATAATCATTTTCCTAATGTTAAACTACTTGTTCTTGATGTGTCTATCATGCCATGCCTTCTTCCTGGATTTTCCTATTTTATGACTCAGCGAGAAATAACCCATCTCTCATCTAACTACATCAACTTATCAATCCTCTCCTCAGGTGCTTTTTCATCATCTAACCCTCTTACACATACTATGTATAGAGATGGTAACATGAGTTCAATAGGAAACAAAATTTTTGTGCCAAACAAGAATTGAAAAGGTGTGGCATTATTGATCTATTATAAGTAGTCCGATATGACCATGACATGACAAAAACTTTATCATCCAAATCCTTTCTTCCCACATCACAAATCTTGGTTAACATGTGATTCATAATTTTTTAAATGCATTAGTAGTCCCATTAGCTTGTGGGTGATAAGAGGTAGTCTTGTGATGAGCGACAATGAATTCTTCTAATAATATTCTAATTTTCTCACTTAAGAAATGAATAACCCTATCACTTGTTAAGCTTAATGAGGCATCCATATATGTTGATTATATTTTCCCACAAGAATCTAGTTGTTGTGGACACTATGAAATCCCTTATAGGCACCACTTCTTCCCACCTTGTAAGCTAATCTATGCATGTAATGATATAGCATGATTCTATCCTTCATATGGATTGAGAAATAGGGCCTAAGAAGTAAGTTCCCATTTATTGAATGGTTCGGCACTAACAATCGAGTATTAATGACATCTCATCACTTTTACCTAGTTTACCAAGGCATTGAAAGTGGTCACATACCTTGTAATACTCGATATAATATTTTTGAATTGTTTCCCACCAAAATCCTACTAGAAGGATCTTACATGCGGTTGTATTCCCTGCATAGTGCCCTCTTGAAATTCCATTGTGTGCTTCCTCCATGATTGCAATGTGCTCATGCTCTAACACGCACCAACATAAAACCTCATCGTGAGCTAGCTTGTATAAATCTCCACTAATTAGCATGCGGGGAATGGTGAGTATGGCTAACTACTTTATTTCCAAATTCTTCATTCCCTATGACACCACACCCATTTTATAAAACACTACACTAGCTTATAGGTCGGAGGGTGCACAATGTAATTTGAATAGTTGTGTATCTATAATTATGTCCTTAATTTCTCTCTGCATCCTCTCCGGTTCTATGCTTGATAGATGGTCACCCCCAAATTACTCTTACTCGGTTTTCTAGTAAGCTCGCAAACTCAAAATCTTGAAATAGTAAGACTCATTGGCATATGTGCCCTTGTAGAATGGGCTTGTTTACGAAGTACTTCAATGCCATGTTGTCTATGTAGAATATAAAGGGTGTTGTGAATAGATACTATCAAAATTTGTGTAGCACGTAGATCATTAACAATGCCTCGCGCTTAGTAGTAGTATAGTTATGTTCTATTGGGGTTAGCTTACTACTAGAAAATCACAAGGGATGGTCAAAAATTCCCTCTCCGGGTTGTGGCTAGATTGCTCTAATTTACATCCCTTAAGCATAATCATGTAAATGGAATGGCTTATCCTAAGAAGGAAAGCATAATATGCGTACAATGATAAGCCTATTATTTAATGTGTCAAATGCCATATGTTGAGCCTCTCCCAAATGAAATGTACTTTTGTGATTCAGAAAATTTTCTAAAGGTAAAGTGATCTTGGCATACCCATTAAAAATTTCTAGTAATACCATGTATGCCTAAGGAATCCATGAACGATGCTCTAGTTGGTGGGCTCCCTAATCACACAATAATGGTAAATTTGGCGGGATCCACTAATAAACCCTCCTTACATATGATATACCCCAACAAGCTTCCAAATGGAGTAGTTAAAACACATTTCTTAATGTTGGGGATATAATCAAGCCGACATATCTCAAACATCAACCTCAGATTGTCACAATGGTCCCTTATTAATCCATATATTGTCTAGTAATCTAGGTAGACTTGTAGAAACTTGTGGATGAAGTCCTAAAATACATGAACCAAAATGCATGAAAACACAAGTAGTGCATTATTCGGTCAAAATGCATGATTTGTGTAGGAAAACATTCCCCATTCAATCACAAAAGTTGTATTTTCTTAGTTCTTATTTGCAATTCTAACTTGATGATATCCGAAGAATCCATGTGTAAAAAATAGATCTCATGCCTAGTTACTCCTTCCAAGTATCTTCTTTTTGAAGGGGGTTGGAAAAGGGTCAATGAAACATACCACATTCAAATCTCTATAATAATTGAAAATCCTTATCCTTCTATCCTTCTTAATGTTGATGACCATTGGACTTATCCATTTTGATTCTTCATGACAGCTTCATTGATGCTTGATGTGATCATCTTGTTAATCTCCTCCTTGATTTTATCCCAATAGGGTTCCAAATGGAGTAGTGAAAACACATTTCTTAATGTTGAGGGATATAATCAACTATTGGTGTCAAAACGCAGCACCGCTTGGACTCTGCAACACGATGGGTTGAGAATCTCAGTGCGATTGCACAACATGGAGCTTTTCCCAAGTGTGGGACCTTGCGAAATCAGAAAAGCTCTCCGGATGAAGGCCGGCTCCTATTCCTCTATTCAGATGCACGAATAAAACACAGAGGGCTTACCAAAAACCTAATCTAACTTGCTAAGGAGACAGGGTAGAGAATGCATAAAAATAAAACCTAAACTATGGAGGTGATGCACCGAGGAATGAAGAACATATGTTTTCCAATAAACACAAACCATAGAAATGCAATGCAATATCATGCATGGATAAACATATTCACAGTGAAAGATCAGGAGGATGCAAAATGAAACACATAGGGGGTTGAGAAACGTCCATAGTCATGCATTTATTTGCTCCGAAGGTTTGATACAATACACTGCAAAAATGCCAATAGGCAAAGGTTGCATTACAGTTTCAAATGGGAGGTTTGAGCTCCACAACTCCACCTGCCAAAGAGAAGAAGGGAGGGGCCAAAACAAGAATGTCCAACCATTAGAAAAAGCCCCTCCTACATATTTATATGAGGAAAAAATGAGGGAGAAGAGAATGATTCGAATTCTGCCCCAACCACCTCCAAGACTGCACCTAACTCCTCATCATGGCGGTAGGTGAGATCCCCAACAACTCAAAATATGGTGAACTGTATTTTTTCATTTTAAGAACTTGTTCCCACCCAATTAAAGATATCCAGTTGTAGTTGCGTAGAGGACGCCGAGAGCTTTCCGAAAAGTCCAACCTTGTGTGAATCCGAGCTCCCTGTGAAAAGTTATGGCGATCTGAATATTTCCGCGTCAGGGTCTTCTGCCTGTCGGGTTTGGGGTTCTCCTCTGCATTTGCATCGGGTTTGGAGGATCTTTGAGACATGTGTTTGATGCTTGTGTTTTCCCAAAACCCACTTCCGCCACTATTTCCAAGTTTTTCCTTTGTTTCGGGTTCGGAGATGTAACTTGCATATGCATCGGGTTTGGGAGGTGGCACAACATGTTTTCACCCCGTGCTTCCCGCCTTGTTTTCCCGACTCTGAGACCTGATTTCCTTTGATGTCAGGTTTTCCAACCCCTTCGACATGCTTCTACTTGCATTTATCTATATTTACCTGGGGGGGTAAATATATACAACAATTTGGTGACTCATGGGGTTACCTGCCTGCTAGGTAGAAGATCAGTGGCCTTTTAGCAATCCATTGGGCATGGAGTCATAAGCAATAACTAAAACCAACCTGATATCTGATCTTGAACTTGATACTGCAACTCCTTCTCTGAGAGCATGCTGAACTGTAGAAAACCAACCCAGGAGCAACAAAACATGTGCCAAAGCACTTAGGGAAACTGAAACCTAACTACAACAAGACAATGTGCATACGCACTTAGGGAATTGAAACCTAATCTAATATTTACAAGGGTAAAACTTTTCTCTTTTCAGTAGCAATGTTTAAGATAGATTCCATTGACCGGAATCGGGAGTTCTTCTCCATCCAATGTAGACAATTGGAAGGCATTGCTATTCTTACATTCCATGACCATGTAGGGGCCACTCCAAATGGCATCAAACTTGGAATGCCTTCCTGGTTTTTCCCGATCTGCATCCCATTTCAGAACTAGGTCCCCTTCCTGGAAGGTCCTTGCTCTTTCTTTCTTATCAAACCACATTTTTACTAAGGCTTGATCTTTCTCAATTGTTTGAACTGCATGTTCTCTAATTTCTTCCAATTCCATCAACTCTACATACCTGGCCTCCATTGGTTCGAACTCAGCCAACTCCAACTGCTTCATGAACTCCAATGCAAGCAGTTCTAATGATATAGGCAATACTGCCTCTTTTCCATAGACCAACTTGTAAGGGGAATTACCTATAGACCTCTTTGGTGTTATTCATCGCCCATAATGCTGATTTTAGCACGGTATGCCATGTTTTTGATTTTCCTCCGAGTCCGATGATTCTTAGAAAATTTTTGTTCGTGGACTCTGCCTATCCATTACCCTGTGGGTAATAATTGGAAGAGGTGCTCAAGTAGATTCCATTCTTGACAGCCCATTCTGTAATCTTGGAACCTACGAATGCCAATGCATTATCTGATATGATAGTGGCCGGCACACCGAACCTGGTCACTATTCCTTCATAAAATTCTAGTATATTAGACTCGTTTGCCTCTTTGAGCGCTACTGCTTCAGTCCACTTGGTGAAATAGTCCGTTGCCATGAGAATCCACTTGTGGCCTTGGCTTGAGTTTGGGTTGATGACCCCAATGAAGTCCAATCCCCATTGCAGAAATGGTTGGTCAACCAAGATTGGGTGTAATGGAAGTGTTGCTAGTCTTTCTTTGCTGTGAAGAGTGCACATTTCTTACACTTTCTTATCCATGTATAGCAGTCATTGAACACCATGGGCCAATAATACCCTGCCTTCATTATCTTGAGAGCTGTTACTCGTGGGGCAAAATGTCCTCCGGAATCTCCATCGTGAAAATCTCGTAACACCCTCTCAATTTGACCTATCCCAATGCACCTCAATAGAACTCCATTGATGTCTTTCTGAACAAAACACCATCAACAAGCACATATGGAATGGCTTGTAATCTGAAGTATCTCCTCTTTGCTTTGCTCATTTCTGGAGGGCATAGTCCTATCTGTAGGAAGTGTATCATATTCTGAGTCCAACAAGGAGTAGGCACATCATCATTTTCCTGTTCTTGACCATCATGTAGTACCAAGACAGTCTCTTTTTCATCACCTGCTTCAACCTGTTGACTCAAGGCTAGTTGTTCACATAGTCCCTTTCCATGTACTAGTTTAGTGACCTTGATCTCGATGTCATATTCCATGACACGATTTATCCACCCTGCATACTTCTCATTCGGATCCTTGTTTAGAAGGAAGTCCTTGACTCCGCATGAGAGACCAATAGCTGGATCTTGTTGTTTGAGACTAGGTGCTTGAATTTCTTTAAGCTCACGATTCTTTGCCAGGACATGCTTTTCAATGAAAGAGTACCTAGTTTCATATTCCTCCAAGCCTTGATCAAGAAAGCAAGCTGGTTGTTCCATTCCTTCTTTGTTACATGTTGTACTAGGATTGCGAAATCATGTCCCCACCATCGAAGGCATATAGCACGAAGTCCTTGGAGAACTCTAGATTGACGAGTGGGAGCTTGAGATATAGCCTCTTTTATTGCCTCAAAATTGCCTTGCCTTCAGATGTCCACTTAAATGCCATGCTCTTCTTCAACATTAGTGTTATTGGCTTTACGAGAGCTGCAAAGTTTGGAACAAACCTGTGGACAAAATTGATCCTTCCTAAGAAGCTTTGAAGAGCCTTCTTGTGACTTGGCAATGGCAATGCTTGAATTGCTTCGACTCTCTCTGGGTCAATCGTCAATCCTTCCTTTGAAACAATATGGCCTAGAAGCTTTCCCTCGTGAGCCAAGAATATGCATTTTTTGGGATTCAATGATACCCCAAATCTTCTACACCTCTGAAATACCTGCCTTAGATGAAAGAGGTGATCCACTGCATTTTTTGAGAATACAGTGATGTCATCAAGATATATTAGAACTATTTTATTGATCAACCCCTTGAATGCCATATCCATTGCCCTTTGGAAGGTGGCTCCAGCATTTGATAGCCCAAATGGCATCTTCTTGTAGGCATATGTCCCCCATTTGGTGGTGAAAGCTGTCTTGAATTGGTCATCTTCTTTCACCATCACCTGATTATACCCTGAGTAGCCATCTAGGAGAGAGAATCTCTCTGAACCGGATACTACTTGCAATATTTGTTCCATTGAAGGAAGCGGGTAATGGTCTTTGAGAGATGCCCTATTGAGGTCTCGGAAGTCTACACACAACCTGATTTCTCTACTCTTCTTTCTGACCGGAACCAAGTTTACAACCCAGCTTGAGTGCTTGATTGGAAATATAATGCTTGCCTCTATTAGCTTGTTTAGCTCTTTCTTCAACAGAGGCTCAATGTGAGGGTTGACTGGTCTTTGCTTCTACCTGATGGGCTTAGCATCTGGATCCAATTCTATGGTATGTTGTGCCAAATTTGGATCGAATCCTCTTAAGTCTTCATAGCTCCAAGCAAAGACATCTGGAAATTCTTGACAAAGGTGCATGAAATCTGATTTCTCTTGCTTGCTCGTGCCACTTTACCAATTTGAAGTATTTTGCCTTCCCCAACTAGAATTGGCTCTCGAATCTTCTCTCTTGACTGTATATTAGCCTTTTCCTTATGGAATCTGGTCGTTAGGGGTGAGGATAGACTCGAACGTTACTAAACCCTTAGGAAGCTTGTTTGTTCGTAGCCGTGCTACTTGATCCCCATACTGCTGCTCTAGCCTATCCTGATTTCTAGCTGAGAATTCAGCTTCTTCTTGTAAAAAATTGATGATCTGTTGATCGTTCTCAAACACCTACCGACTTGTGTTATTATCTGGAACTGCTGGCCTCACAACCACATGAATGTGTGGCTGTGTTTTTTCTCTTCTGATGTTGTCAACCACATCAAACGTTGCTCCAACTGCTGCGAGCCTATCTGCGGCTTCATTTTTCTTCCTGGGTATGGATATAATGTTGAAAGCTTTGAAATCCTTAATGAGGTCCCATACCCTATTCTTGTAGCTCTTTAGCAAGTCGTTCTTTGTAGCATGTTGTCCCCTAACTTGGTTGACGATTAGCTCACTATCTCCAAACACCTGCAAGTTCTTTATGCCCCTTTTCCTGGACCAATGAAGTCCATGAATCAAGGCCTCGTATTCAGCCGTGTTGTTTAAACAAGAAAACCGAAAATGAAAAGATGAATAATACTTGTTCTCTTGTGGTGAAATCAACACTGCACCACCTCCAGCACCTTGCCTACTCCTTGATCCATCGAAAAATAATTTCCATACCTCATTGTTTTCGTCCTTTTGCTATCCCTTACTTAGCGCAACCTTTTCGGAGCTTAAATAGGTGCATGTGTTGCTACAAAGTACCTTAAGTTGATTTTTCACATTTGGAGCTACGTTTGGTCTCATCGACCCCTTGTTGTGTAAGAGTGGGCCGAGAAACAACTGGATTAGACGGTTGTCCCTCTTCTATGTTTATATTCTTTGACCATGTGTTAGCAGCCATGCCTTGGAAAGGTTGTTGGTTAACTCCACAGAAGTCTTCCGTTTGCCAATTGGCCAATGTGGTTTCCGTTGGAGGTCCTTCTTGTTGCGTTTCTTGCTGCTGGTTCCCTTCTTGGCTTGATTCTTGAGGAACACCAATGGTTTGCACCATCAATGCCTGATTTAGTGTGCCATTGAAACATGCTGACTGATTGTGAGGTAGATTACAAGGGTAACACCAGTTGTACTCTTGTGCCATGTTATTTTGTGTTGGAACCAAGGCTCTTGAGGATGTCATTTGCATTTGGATCATATGGTTGAAATGGCCTGGCAGCTTGAGGTTGTCCTTGGTTTTGGTTTTGATTTGTGGCTTGAGCTGGTGGTGGTCTATTTTGTTGATATGAGGGCCTAGCTTGGTGCGTGCTTGAGGGTCGATACATGCCTAGCACTTTGAGCTTGCTGTCTTTCGATAGTCACTAGCTCATTTCCAAGGTTCTGCAGTTGCTTCATGACCTCTTGCAATTCCTTTGAAGTATTTGAAGATGTGGATGCCTCATTATTGCTTTGATTTCTAGGAGTTGGAATGGGATTCAACTCTGGTGCTTGACTGGTTGTAGGATTTCCCATATCTAGATAGAGAGGCATTGGTGGCCTTGGTGCAAGCTTACCAGCTTGGATCAAATAGTTCTCTACTCTGATCGCTATGTCATAGGCCCCTGGCAGCGTTGTTCCTCCCATTGATTGGATCATCATGGCTATGTCTGAATTTATAGCCTTTAAGAAATAAAGGAATGCTCCTTCGGCGAGTTGGCCTAATAGCTATTGGAATCCTGTCCCATGTCCATTGGAATCTGAAGTTGAAATCTGTCATTTGTTCATTAGGAACCCTTTTAATTGTTGTCAGCTGTTCCAATAAAGATAAATTGTCTCCCCTCTCCCCAAACTGGTTGCAAAGAGCTGAACAAAGTTGGTTCCAATTCGTAATGGACCCTGCTGTAAGGATCCTAAACCATTGTAAGGCCTTGCCTTTGAAAGATGAAGCCAACAGCTTGACTGCAACATCCATTTCATTTATTTCGTGGATTGCACATGCATTAGCAATATCCTGGATGTGATCAATAGGAGTAGTATGATTTTCTCCTATAAAATAGGGGATATTCTTTAGCACTGCAATTGGAATTTGGTTCTGAGCATTTAGGGCCGGTGAACTACGCCCATGAAATTGACAAAGGGATTCGGTGGTAGATGCGCCATTATGGTTGGCCTAAGAACCACTGGTTGATGTGGGAAAAGGCCTACCGGGTGGAGGTGTAGACAAATTCTGTTAGGCGAGAGATGGTGATCTTTGTGGTCTTCTTCCTCTCCTTCCTCTACGGTGAAAGTTGCAAGTGGGAAAATAGCCCCTCTTCTCGAGTATAAGACCTTGTTCGAATTCTTCTCATGTTCTGGGCAACTCATGTTCTTTATGCATTGAATTCTATCCCTTCTTGAGTCGCCATATGTGTTAGATAACAAGCCTCTAAAAGGATGGATTTTGCCAAGTTACACACCAAACTTTCTGATATTGAAAATATAATTTAAAAGTTGAAAGACCCAGAGGAGAAAATATTCAATTTGGAATTCAGGCCTTACGATTCTGCAGCTGCGGATCCCGAAAAGTACAGGCGGAACTCAGGTCATGCGATGCAACTCACAAAACCTGAATTGCTATGTGTCGGAACTTGGAACATGTCGACATCCCTCAAAACCCAAAATCACTGTTGTCGGGAATAGGACCATGTAATGCATCCCCCAAAACCTGAATTGCTGCTTTGATGTTCTCGGACCCCGAAAACCTGAAATCACTAAATACCCAAAATTTGAAAGTCAAAATATCAAAAAACTAAAGATACCCTTTTGAAGATTACCTTCAGATCTACCAACTGTTGAAATTTTGACCTGTTTTGAGCAAGATAAACCCTTGAAAAATGATTTCGGAGTTCAGGCTAGGAGGTGCAAAATCTGAAATTTGTAAAAACTGCAATTTTTAGTGCAAATTTCATGAAAACTCCTTTAATTTTTGATGGAATGACCTCTTGGTCCCACCGGGCATGCCAAAACTATTGGTGTCAAAACGCAGCACCCCTGGGACTCTGCAACATGATGGGTTGAGAATCTCAGTGCGATTGCACAACATGGAGCTTTTCCCAAGTGTGGGACCTTGCGAAATCGGAAAAGCTCTCCGGATGAAGGCCGGCTCCTATTCCTCTGTTCAGATGCACGAATAAAACACAGAGGGCTTACCAAAAACCTAATCTAACTTGCCAAGGAGACAGGGTAGAGAATGCATAAAAATAAAACCTAAACTACGGAGGTGATGCACCGAGGAATGAAGAACATATGTTTTGCCAATAAACACAAACCATAGAAATGCAATGCAATATCATGCATGGATAAACATATTCACAGTGAAAGATCAGGAGGATATAAAATGAAACACATATGGGTTTGAGAAACGTCCATGATCATGCATTTATTTTCTCCAGGAGGTTTGATACAATACACTGTAAAAATGCCAATAGGCAAAGGTTGCATTACAGTTTCAAATGGGAGGTTTGAGCTCCACAACTCCACCTGCCAAAGAGAAGAAGGGAGGGGCCAAAACAAGAATTTCCAACCATTAGAAAAAGCATAGTTACGTAGAGGATGCCGAGAGCTTTTCGAAAAGTCCAACCTTGTGTGAATCCAAGCTCCCTATGAAAAGTTATGGCGATCTGAATATTTCCCGCGTCAGGGTCTTTTACCTGTCGGGTTCGGGGTTCTCCTCTGCATTTGCATTTGGTTTGGAGGATGCCTGAGACATGTGTTTGATGTTTGTGTTTTCCCGAAACCCACTTCCACCGCTATTTCCAAGTTTTTCCTTTGTTTCGGGTTCGGAGATGTAACTTGCATATGCATCGGGTTTGGGAGGTGGCACAACATGTTTTCACCCCGTGCTTCCCGCCATGTTTTCCCGACTCCGAGACCCGATTTCCTTTGATGTCGGGTTTTCCAACCCCTCCGACATGCTTATGCTTGCATTTATCTATATTTACAGGGGGTAAATATATACAATATCAACTACCAAAGCATATCTCAAACATCGGCCTTAGATTGTCACAATGGTCCCTTATGAATCCATATATTGTTTAGTCATCTAGGTAGAATTGTAGAAACTTGTGGATAAAGTCCTGAAATACATGAACCAAAATTCATGAAAACACAACAAGTGCATTCTTGGTCCAAAAGGCATGACCGTGTAGGAAAAATTCCCCATTTAATCACAAAAGTTGTATTTTCTTGGTTCTTCTTTGCAATTCTAACTTGATTATATCCTAATAATCCATGTGTAGAAAAATAGATCTCGTGCCTAGTTACTCCTTCCGGTATCTTCTTTTTAAAGGGGGTTGGAAAAGGGTTGATGAAACGTACCAAATTCAAATCTCTATAATCAATGAAAATCCTTATCCTTCTATCCTTTGTAATGTTGATGACCATTGGACTTATCCATTTTGATTCTTCAACAATTTTAATGATGCCTGTTGTGATCATCTTGTTAATATGCTCCTTGACTTTGACACGTGATTGATTCATTCAATAAGGTAGCTTACGAATTGGGTGCACACTTTCCTTTAACATGATATTCATTTATCCCAAGGAGTGGTGAACTCCTGTAACCTCATGGTACCCACATGAAAACAAATCTTGAAATTTGTGTAATGTGAGATCAATGATCTTGAAACCTCCTTTTCTATCAAGTAATCTCCAATAGTAGCCTCTTTAGGTTCCACCTCTGAACCAATGTTAACCTTATTTGATTTTCAAGGGTACATGGTAGGAATGCACTTTCTCATCAGTTCTATCCATAACCTCGTGTGTGCCTAATGTATGGTTAACACCCAAATTTTCCACCTCTTCTCCATCTATTACGTACACCAATTTTCCTTTCTCTTTTTCCATATATTTGTATCTCCTCTGATTCTTCCTCATCAAAGCACACTTCTAAGCTAGGTTCACCAAATAATTCAAGTATTCTATCCTCTATCATGGCACTATCTCCCATATTTAGGCACTTGATAACTTGTAGCACCTCATTTACCAATGGTTTAATACTCGATACTTGAAATCTTAAAGGAGATCAACCATAAACTCCGATAGTTTCCTTTTTGATGGTGCAGCTCTAAGTGAATGTACCTTACACATGCATAGCCTTGTAATGTGGAGTAAATCTTATGTACCCATAAATATGGAGGCAATTCTTCCATGTCTTCTATCTATGCCTTATCACATGTTTGGATGTGAAACAAGGTAGGTTCCTTCCCATGATAATCTTGTATAAAATTAGGTGCATTACTTTGGAAAAACCTAACAAAGAATGCAATTATCACCTCACACCACTCTAGAAGGTTATCATAATGGGTCACTCACCAACATTCTCAAGTCCTGACTAAGGTATAGCTAAGTATCCTTCTTCTTTCGATCTCACATATCCATTGGGTCTCCATTGCTCACGGGAAAATATCGGGGTCAGCTCCCCACAATACAACTTATCAACTTCTTTCCTCCCGGGTGCCTGAATAAGTGTGCCTTTGTTACAATCATCAGATAGCCTCTTAACTACCTTATGAATAACTCATATATCCCCGTGCTCAATTGTCACATGTCACACTAGTTGTATCACTTATAGATTGAGCATCTTCCCAATGAATAATGCCTTCTTTTATTAGTTTCACAACCTCGGGGTCCCTAATAGTATGTACATATATTTTTTTCTAGGTCTTCTTCTCCTATGGGCTTAGTATAGGGTACTAAATTCCCATCCATAAAAGGAATGATAACACATTCCTCTTTGTTCTAAAAAATTATATACCCTTGATTGAAACGTAAGCCAACATAATTATTATAGCACTAGGGGTGACTAAGTAAGATTGGAAATTTTCCTACCTCAGCAAGCACTAAGACTTCAAAGTCTCCAATGAATTTATCCCCTTGGAGAGTGATAAAAACATCCTTTAAAACACAATTAGGCATTGGATTTGTCTTATTAGCCATATACAAAACATTTGAGGATGGTTGTAATGGTGGCCTCCACATTTGATTCCATGCATCCAGGGTGAGAACATTAACTTTCTTGCCTATGTTAGTAAAAATATTGCTTAGAATCCATCCATCAACAATTTCATTCAAGGTAATCTTCTTATCATATTCAAGGATGGAAGGGTGAAGTTTAGCATGTAGAACCTACCTCTTGTGATCTCTTCCAGTGCTTGTTACTTTACCTCTCAACCATTATCCTAACAGAGGAATGATATTCTCTTTGCACAACATCTTACAAACTTCTTTGACATCATCTATATCTAGATGAGGGACCTTAATGCTCTTATTCTACTATGCAACTTCTTGGATATATCTATTAGAAACTGAATTTACCCTTGAGTACTTTTGATCACATCAATTGTATCTTAATATTCTTCGTTCTAATGTGTAGGGTCTAGATACTTCCCATATACCATCTCTTCTCTTGTAATCGGTGGCCTTTTCTTTGGTATCTCCTCGGTGCATGCAACCTCAGCTCATGTTTTCACTTGTATAGGTTCTAACTATGACTTGCGCGCCATTATTGGCATGCACTATTGATCTCCATGTTTTAAGCTCACCATCCTATCATCCTTATTATTCCACTTCTTATAGCTCATGTGTTAAAATAATTTCGGGCACTCATCATATTTGTGCTTCTTTCCACACCAAAACATTGTAACAAATCATGGCTTTCACAATTATAGTGTTTCATAGACCCATAGGTGTAATAAGTTCCACATAGGAAATCACTTCTTCTACCTTTGCAGTTGCCATGACATCTAGATCCTATACAAATGCCTCTTTCGTGACTTCCTCCATCTACATTCCCTTCATAATGATGTCCCTCATCCTTGGATCTATTCACAAAACTGGTTTGGTACAAACCAATATCAATAGAATCATGTATTTGGCTAATCAATCTACAATCCTTGGTGTCATGAGTAGTGGAGGTACAAATTTTAAAATAGCAAGACACATTCTTACGGATCGCACGCTCTGAATAAACACATACATCATGATCTCTGTGGAAAATCTCACAGTCCATCATCATCGTGGGTACTAATATACAATGACAACTATCCTTCATATTCCTCAACCTCAAAATCTATACACCATAATCCACTTTGAGTCTCATGAGCTAAGTTCGTAGTTAATTTCTCCAGCTACTTTTCTATCGCAGAAATTTGGGCTTCTAGGAATGAACTAACTCCTATATCAATGCTTCCTAATACCTCAATGTGCAAAGTAGCCTCTAAGACCACGTATGGATCTATGAGAGTCTTCTATGAAAGCACCCTCCTGAATGGTGTGATTAGTCCTCCAATGAACCACTGAGCATCCTGCAAAGAGTGAATGTCATAAGATAACTTAGATAGGAGATTCTTGAAACGTGCGGCATACTCCCACATAATCTCCTCCATTCCTTGTTAAATATCCTTCAACACGCTGATGCTTTTGCATTCAAATTTAGGTATGTGGAACTCCTCCAAAAATTAATACACAATGCAATCTAATCCACCACTTTCTAGTGAGGGTCGTACTTCTTGTACTCATTACCGGTATGTGCACGTCCTTGCAATGTGGTTGCAAACTGAATTACTTTCTACTTTGCAATAGTAATTCACTTCATGCACCATGGTTATTCACACTTTTTATATGTTTTGTGACATTCTCAATGCCCTTGTAATCAGGTAAGTGGAGTGACATCTCATGAAACACCTGTTGATGTTATTGTGGACCTTATCTTTTAGATCCAAGATATTGATTCCTCACGATGTTACCTCCACCACCAAACCCACTAGATCCACTAGTGCCAACTCCCTTAGATCTAATAGATCCTCCTCCTCTCATAAGTAAGGGGCCTAACACATTTTTTCCCTAAAAGCCCACTATTTTTCTAAACTGTACATCAATAGTTAATGATACCGAACCTCTCCCAAATGTGTTTCCCACACCACTTTCGGACTCGATACTCAAACCTTGTGATCCCACACCTTTCCAAAATGTTATGCCGGAAAAAATACCCCCAATCAAAGGAAATGACTATACATCCATAGATTACCAAATGAAAAAATATACCTCTAAGGTGTCACTCGACTACAAATACGATACCAACTTGATTATCAAAACTTGTCTCAGAATTGGAAAACTAAGTGCAAGGGTCTTGTCACCATGTGGGTTAAGATGTGCGCCTATGCTTTCTTCTACTTTCTTCACATGATGATTTCTCTCCCAAAGACGAGGGGTTTCTCTTCTACACTTTCTAAGATGGTGTATCTCATAATTTTTAGATTCCACATCCTTTCTGTGAACCTAAAATCCTTCCTGCAATGTCTACATCCATTAATCCATCACTATTACAGCTTTATGTTGTCTTGCTAACTCTCTCTCCCGAGCTTAATTTTACTTGAGCCACCTCTCCTCTCTCTCAATTTCTGTTGTAAGGTCTTCCATCCTCTACCATGCCAAATTTCATGCCCCATACCTAGTAGGAAAAATCCTTTAGGTTCCCTCAAGAAATCAAACTCAACAATCTCGGGAAAGAATACATAGAAATAGTGTATTCTAAGGTATAGATAGTCGGTAGTCTATTCTACTAGTGATAAAAAAAAGTTTCCATGTCGGATCAACATCATGTAGACACTAATATTTGTCCTAGTTCCAAACACAAGGTCTATAATACCAACTTTTCCTTGATGCATATGTTGATAGCCATCCATACAACTCTTTGGAAAATAAATGAAGAATATCTCATAAAGTTCATGATACGGGTTATCCTCCTCCAATTTTCATACATCAAACTCAGATCCGATTGAACCTTTGAGAAAACTCATCCTCCATGTTTTTGAGCCATGATTCGACACTATCTAAGGTGAAGCACTCTGTCATCACACATTTCTCTCACAATATCTTCAAAACAGTCCAGAAATGAAACCAAGATGTATTCATTATTTTACCCCCCAATAATTTTTCCTAAAATCGAGCACATCAGCCCATCACTTAACATGCATTGGGCACTTACTTGAGGAATGTGTAGGTGTCAATACCTTCCTTTATGCGAGCTTTGTGAGAGATTTCGCCATTAATGGAGGATTTTTTATAGAAACAATAGTAAATACATATACTCAAAAAGGTAGAAGATATAACTAATGAGATCTACACATCAAGTACATCATAGAACCTAAATAAACATTGTAAGAAGTACAAGAAACAATATCTCATTCATGATAAGCCAAATCACATAAGGGTTTACACCCATAAGTAATTTGTAAAGAATAGATCCATGTATATTGATTTAACAGAGTTAAGTAGCCATATTACATTCAAAAGGGTCATATAAGACCATATACATCCAATGAATGAGACTCAACTCCTATAAACCCATCTGATCAAAGATCCTAACTATACTTTTCCCATTATATCCCTTGTTACTGATCCTAATACTTCTACATATGCTTAATATTGTCCTTTACAAACCGTCAGCACTAAGTACTCTAAACCGTAAGTGACTCCATGATACAAAATATGGATAAGTCCTCTAAACCCTTTTTCTTCCTTCCGTGCACACCCTGGTTTCATTTAAACCCTTCTTCAACCACTTTTTCTTATGCGCTTTTCCTTGAGAACCCTTTAATTTCTGATCCTACACATACACACCTCTTGGTACTTAGCCAATATTTTAGGGTCTAACATACAAAAATGTAACATTCTCATTTATGAATTAGAAAATACGGTTTTTTTACATAATGTTCTCTATTCTAAATTTACATAATTTAGAACACATATTCCTTTTCTAATCCATCACATAGCATAAAACCATATGTAGTTGTAATGACTTGGTGTGATACCGATCTCTCATTTCATGACTCAATATTAAACTAATCTCTCATGTTTAACTTGTTCTTTTTTATATGAAGTATAATTTGGCTCCTTTACCCTCTACAGTCATTCAAGTGTTCTTGTCTAAGATGCCTATCTCGATTATCATTCATCGATACCCATATGAAATATCGCAACCTTAGATTAGGTGACATAATACAATGATACTAGGAGTTTGTGATACATTGGCTAAAGTTTTAAACATGTTTACTATATTTACATTCCTATATGGCATACTCTCTGAAAGAAATATGTATTTCACATGACTCTAATTGTTATCTAGATTGGTCTTCCTTGACACATCAACCAATTTTGAATCAAATTTTTCACACTAAATAGGGAAAACTCACATACACAAGTGTTACAGTCTACTTGTGGTGACTAAGGATAAGTAGACATACTTGAATCGACATACGTCAATTTGGGTGTGTTTATTCACCCTAGGTCAACATAAGTTGAAAACTACACTCGACTATATGCCTATCTTAGTTTAGAGTAAACAATGAATTGAAATTCAAATTATGATGGTTAATTTAGAGGAGTTGAGTGGGATATTGAGGCATAGTGGCTACTTCATAGTATCCACCTAATGAATTTCATCATTAAGTGGTTATTGTGCAACAACAATATCTAAGGGTTAACAAAGTATGAATGATAATTCTTTTAAGAAATGAATCATAATGCACCCTTACACTAATTGAGGGTATGTAGATAAATTAAGCATTCATGTTTAAGAAGTCATTATTAATAAACCATTCCTTCGTTTAACCCCATAATCCAATCTGAATTAAGTAAGAAGAACATCATCAAGTCTTCTTTAATAAGTTTGTTTATGGTACAAATCATATTGAATAACTCAATACGTTTATTTAATGATTAACTTATCATTTAATTCTCATCCTTACCATATTCCTATTATCTTCTCTCTTTACCATATATTGGTTGATACTTTAAATGAATCACTTTCCTTTTCAACATCATAGAATCAACTTATTAGTGTAAGTTAAGGACCATAACTATATAATTATTATTCTTCCACTTTATCATCTTTTGATTCTTAATTAAATAGATTTGATTACCAAAAGGTCTAGATATAACAATTAACATCTAATAAAGACCGTATCATTGTTCATTGTTACTTAAGATAAGAAATTTCCTTATTTATCCACTTAGGATCTTATAGTTTCATTTACAAGTTCCAAACACATTCATTTGGTTCAAATCTTATCAGGATACAATAATAACTGTAATGCCTGTAATACATTAGCCTCTCGGTTTTAGTAAAGTAAAATTTATTAGAATTATAATTTAGGTAGTTTACCATTATAACTTTAGAATAAGGACTCCATAAAATAGTTCCCCACTTATTCCTCTCATATCCCAAAGTTATATATTATGTCATATATAATTTGACATAGATTTACATATCAAATCATCATAGAATATAACCAAATACATTTATCTTACAAATATTAACCAAACAACAAGTCAATTTGACAAGGTAGAATTTGATTTACTCAAATAGCTATAAGTATTTCATAAACATTTCAATCATAAAATAATATCATTTTTCAACAATTACATAGTACAATGGCACTAGGCCTTCATGACTCATAATAGAATCATTTCATAACTTTAACACTTTCAAATATCCAAAATAATTGAACATCATTAGTAAAAAAATGCAACTTTCTATAAGTCTTTCTCCTTTCACTTTTCATGAAATCCATCTGCACATTGTTAGCATGTGTCAGTTCATAAGAACTGAGCATGATAAGAACTAAAACATTAGGACAACATGCTACTTGTTTATCAATTTATTGAAAGGAATCCTTCTATTTAATGAATTTTTCTAAGTTCCCAATCACTAATAACTTTTAAAAGGTAGCAAAAATTCCATAATGCCAAGTTGGAAAAAGAAGTTACATGTACCTTTTATGAATCTTTTTCCCTAATATGACAAAATATTAGAAATCATTCAAGTTAAAACACTAGCCATATTGTAAAAAAATTACAAGTGTTTTGGGATTTCGATTGGGAATCATAAAGATTACGTGATCGAAATTCAAAACCAAATCCACATTACAATAATTTATTCTATCATCAATTTACTTCATACTTTAAGGTAATGATATTTAAAGCATTTCAAGTAGAAAACATGACATTTCCTAATAGCCGATCCATAAAATATACCAATGAAAAATTTCTATCTGAAATTGAAACTCTAACAAATATAAAAATTATCCATTCATTAACTATCACAATAGTCAAGGGTCGGATTAACAATTCCATGTAATTTATCATAACAGTCAAGGTATTTTCATTTCTTACCTATCAACCAAGTTCTCTTCATAGAGATTAATGATTACTACTTATTCAATCGGGAAAATCAAATACACTTAATACAAAGTGCATTATTAGTCGATAAGAAATCAATCAACTATCAGTGAATGTTGCTCAAACGTAACTCGAATCATGAATAAATTGGGAATAGTACACTAAAAATTACAATGGACTTCCTCTAAATAAAATTTCAATAATTCAATGACCACGTCGGTCATAGAATAAATATGGTGCATAGAGATATGTAAGTTAGAGGAGATAATTTAACTAGGATATTCAACCTCTTCTAGAGTTGGGTGATAAATCTATTGTCCTCTAAATATATAATAATATGACTCTATTTATTTAAAGTTACTAAAACACTATTCTAGAATTAATGTCAACTCGGAGGTCGAAAAATCTCAAAAAAAAAACCAAGAATACATAGACTTAACCTTAGTTTTCAAACTAAATGCCATATAACTCAAAAAAACTGGTGAGAATAAAAGTCCCAAAAGGGAACAAAAAAATATAACAAGGATTATAGTCCCTACAATATAACAATCTTATTTAACATCATCCCTCAAATAGGGTTACCTCAAGTAAGAAAAAAAATCGACTAAGCACACCCATAGAGGGTTTATAAAAATATTTTTGTCTCCTTAAGCTTTGAATCAAGAATACAAAAGTATGGTAAAGAATACCAAAAAATAGACCTACAACAAAGAGAACATCTAGGAAAAATAAAAAATCACCTTGCTTAATGATTTTTATAACCAAAAGGGTATTGAAGAAGAATCAACTCCCTTCCATAAACCAGAAGTATTTCAATAGTCCTAGATAGATCGAAAAACAAAAACCTCAATTCCTTTATGCCACATATTCATTGGAACAACCTTAATCATCTACTCTAAGGAGATGATATGAACCCTCTAAAACACATTTAGAAGCAAGGTAAAAACAAAGTCACATAACAAAACATAATCACAAATCAACACTTACAAATAGAATCGTCCACAACCAAATCTCATAAGTTCTCATAATATAATAGTTACAGATAAGAAACAAAATGGTTCCACATAACTTTGAACTGGTTTCCAAAGAGATTTTAAATATAAGAACCAATAAGATACAAACAACCATATTTTCTATCCACAAATATCAACTCATAAAGTAGTATAAAAAACAAGAAGAGTTATTTTCATGATATTGATAAACACAAAAATATCTTAATGGGTTAGAGCCTATCATTCCTTATAGGGCTCTGTAAAAACTTTCCAAGATCCTCAAGTTTCGATCATGATTTTGCAATAAAATACACAAAAATTTTGCACCTAAATCCTAAGAAACCACATTCTCTTCATCCCCATTTTCATTTATAGATTTAACAATAAATTCCTTCCATTATCTCCACCATGTAATGGAAAATTTAGGAATATAATCAAAGAAAACTATCAGTTTGAAAAATGGAGAAACAAACATGCAGAGCCTTTGAGCTCGAACAAACAAAATGAATGGTCAAACCAAACCTATTTCTTTTCCTCCATTACATCTTGGAGTTTCCCAAGGTGGTTTTCCACTTTTTCAAAGATTAATATTCTAGGATGGTCTGTCATTTGTCCATTAATTCCATAAATTGATTGTTATATTTAGCAACAACTAAATGTTCAAAAACATGCAAAACTTACATTTAACTAACTAGATTTTGAGGCCCACAAAATCTATTTTGGCTTCCTCTAAAGGTGGTGTATGATCTCATTGAATGTTATTTAATTCTTTAGTATAGTGTGGGTTCGTTCCCAATAACCATGCTCAAACCCTTAGGTTTTATGTAACCTGAGTCATAGTCTAGGTTAGGTTTAAGTCCCACTTAGGTTTATGTCCAATGTTTAAATAACACAAACCTTAGTCTAGATTAGGATATTAATGAATTCCTTTAATTATTTTAGGAATTATAATCCCATTACTAAGAATACATCCAATATTATCTTAGAATAATATGCATCTAGGAGAATTAGGATTACATCAAGAATAATTATCACCATAGTGTGGTTTCTGTTAGTCACTTTGCTAACATATATATTAACTTAAAAATTAATCATGAACATTACTAACATATGTAAACATCACAATGTAATCAGATCTCACTAAAAGAGTGTATGCACTAGATGCTAGTAGGTTCTCCAATGACATCGTTTCCTTAAAGTCTAGATGAGATGACATGTTTACAATTAAGACAACGTCAATCAAACTAATATAATTATTGTACATCATATCGATCGAGGGAATGGATTGGATCACTAAAATTTATCCAAGGTATGACTATCCCTTCATTATAAATGAATAAACCACAGATTCGATTAAATAATGTAACTTAAGTATCTTGCCAAGCATAGTCCATTAGACAAAATTTACCTTAAATCACCTAGTTTATATAGATTATACCTCCAACTTAGCATAATGAGCATATGGATAAAATCCAACATTAGTATAATTCTGATACAATATGATTTTGGAAGAGTTAAAGGATAAACTATTTAATCAACACCAAACATGATCAATCAATCAAGAGAGTAAACCATCTCAGAATAAAATTCATATATCAACATTTGTAAATTTTAATTAAAGAAGTTGGTTAAGATATCATTCACGGAAGAGGAATTACTCACGGTAGGTATTTATCAAATTTTTGTGGATGATGGAGAATCCTTCCTTTCTCGATAGAAGATGAGGCATGAGTAGCCTAGGAAATTTCTAATTCTCTAACCCTATCCATCAATGTAAATACGACCTCTCCTAATGATGGTATGGTGTTATGTTTTAGAACACATTGTTGAACCTTGTTAGGTTGAAAAGGAGTGTGATATCCTGCTATGAACTGTTCATTGTTTGGCCACCCCTCCTTAGAAATTTTTTTGTTGTGGGAGGGGTAGAGGTGTTATTCTGAAGTAAGAAATCAACATATCCTTGCATCCTATCTAGAGATTCATACATATTTTTGAATCGTTGTTTTCTTCATGCATAACATGCTAGGTATTCCTCATCCAGTAATGGGAGCGAATCAGACTACATACTAATTTGTGGTCTGAACAAAACCTCGAGAAGAGGATCCCGAATCTCTAGTTAATGACATATTATTATAATTTTAGAGTTCACAATGTGGCCCATGCGTAAGTTGTTCAATATCCTCGATCCTAACCGAGGAGCCATTGTTGTTCCCTTGAGGAGGAGTTTGATCCGAAGGGAGATTAATTGTGTATTTTTTTCTCACCGGATAGTGAGGGAGACTACTTCTACCCATTTGGTAGTAATACACCTCGAAACCCAAGATGGGTTGATCGTATTCTTGTCCCAACATATTAAGTGGTTATATGAATACCCATAGAAAAATAGAAGAGGAAGAATATGGATGAAATAAATGGAAATGAAAAGAGACTAACTCTTCATGTCAGGTTCACCAATGTATATGATTGAAAATTGACATGCGATCTTCAAGATGAACTTGACTTCCCGAGGTCATGCTAGGATGGCCGATGTGGAAATTAGTGGAGGTATATGGGTATTGAATTATAGTAAATATGTGATATGTGGATGATAATATATCAAAATGGGATGACAAAGCTATCAAGGCAAAATAATGTCGTTAATGTGCAATATCGAGATCTTCTTGTCAAGGGAAAGGAAGGCCCTTCTACCCTAAATGGGTTTAATAGATGAGTCAGAAAGAATAGCCACATGAAGAATCCAATTTTTGGTGAGAAAATTTTTCGGGGGACAAAGCTGGTGGTTATCTTTCCATTGCTCCGGAATTCTAAGTCCCTCTACTTAACCGGTGTAACTACCATATATGCATGCACGAGTGAAAGTGAGTTTTCTCTGGGTGGCCTTATGATTAGGGATCCAACCGGGGAACTCCAATGATCCTATGATAAATATAGCAATCTCTTGCTAGGGAATAATTTATTTGAATATCGGGAAAGAGGAGTGAGAAATGATATGGGAGAACTAACGTTGTAGGTAGAAAATCATATTCCTACACACACTAGTTAGAAATTTCAACACATGTATTTATGAGAATAAACAACTCGTAGTAAATAGCAAAAATACCAAATAGAATTTATTGATCACAAATTATCATAAAAATCCTTAGTCAAAGAAAGTTAGAAACAAAAGTTTTCAATAGTGTGGGAATGGAGGAAAACTAGTGATGGGGAAAATGGAAGAAAATGGCTATCTCTTATTTTCTCCGAAAGTACAATACACTCTTGAGTTCACAAAATCAATCACCTACCCTTTGAAATGGGAATGAATTTACAATTTATATAATGAGAGGTGACTCATCATTTACCCCCAATTCCTTTTATATTTCCTCGCATAACTTAAAACTTTTCAGCTTCCTAGGAAACATTTAAGTCCCTTTCTATAACATAAAGGTGACTTATTACATTAGAAACATTAAGACATATGAAAAAGTGCAGCCCCAATGCAAAATTAGAAAATTGAGAAGAGAGAGAAATTTGGGGTAGAAGAGAGGAGAGAGAGAAGGAAGAAGGTGTAAGAAACACTGATGATGAATAATCTTCCTTCAATGAAGTCCACATCTCCTTCTAGA
The DNA here is from genome assembly GCA_018340775.1 of Taxus wallichiana var. yunnanensis. Classification (NCBI taxonomy): domain Eukaryota; kingdom Viridiplantae; phylum Streptophyta; class Pinopsida; order Cupressales; family Taxaceae; genus Taxus; species Taxus wallichiana. The sequence continues at coordinate 387,260,254 of CM031236.1, forward strand.
TGGCCTAATGAGGTATTCCACTGTAGTAAACTCTGCATCTCCAAACTATTTATACCCTAAGAAATTCCTTCATCTTGTCACACAGAAACTTATCGAGTTGAATGAATTGTTCTGATGATGATCGTAATTCTAACCCTATGTATGATATACCCGTGACCTGAACCATGAAGTGAGTATCAAGAGACACCATTGAATTCTCTTAGACGAGTCTTGAATTCCCTATGAGAAATTCCCATGGATGATCTTGAATGATGGTATTGACCTAAATGATCATCCCTATATGTCCCATTATTCCAAAGCGCCCTTGAGTATGACTTACCATTAATAGTGAGTACCGACATGTGAAACTTACTATTTATAGTAAGAGGTGATTCTTTCTTATTCTTGACCATCTTGATGTGGTGAAATTCTTCATTCAATCATGTGCACACTACCTTTTCCTTAGCCATTTCTTGGGCTGACTTACTATTTTTAGTAAGTGGTCATTTTCACTATTTTCTACTTTGAACAATCTTTCTAACTCGTAACATTCCCATTTTAAGACTTTAGAAACAAGGGAATTTTTTTTTTATAAAAAATGTTCTATGTTATAAATAATCATAATTTATAACACACATTCCATGCCAACCAATCTCATAACAAGTAACCATATGCAGCTGTAAATGACTCAGTGAGATACCGATCTCTCATTTCATGACTCGGTTACCAACTCGATATCTCATGTTAAATTAAGTATTGTATACTATGGGTATACTATGAATACTTGGTTCTCTTACCCTATTCTAGGTATTGAGTGTTATGTTTAAGAAATCTATCTGAATATATGTTACCATATTCATATGAAATCACATTTCTCAAACTAGGTGACATAGGACAACACAACCAGTAGCTTGCAATACTTTGGCCAAATATTTCCAACATATTATTCTTGTTACTATTATTAGATGACATACTCATCTAATCGAATACGTCCTTCATGCCACTCATCTGTTATCTAGAATTCTCTTTAGTGACTTATGTCAGTCCACTTGTCCAAGGTTTGACCCTAACCCATGTTATTGATATAATTTGGTATAAGGAACCACTCACGATGATCTAGGGTAAATGGGAATACTCATTTGAACTAATTCAACTGAATGCACCGAGTTACCCTAAGTCATTAAGAGTCACTACCTATGAAAAATCATATCCTTAGCTTTGATCTAAAGAGAAACTAAGTGCAAGTTTGGGTTTGAGTATATCTAGATGAACCAATGTTGAAGGGTGTTGCAACATGTCAACTTCAACACGGTATCCTTGTGAAGACCCAAGGAGTCCCATCCACATCGTGCACCATCTCGGGGTTCCCACGAGAGAGGGATAGGCCATTGAGATGTTATTACTTTGATGCCATTTTGTGAGGCATATATATGATGTTTTTGGACTTGCTTGCTCATTGTGAGCATTTTGACCACACCTAGTGTGTGATGCATTGTATAAAAACTTGATTCACTATGATATATACAAATATCTATTTTTGATTAAGCTATCCTTTGTACCAAAGTTGACTTCATTTATGGTTTACTTTGCATGTGTACTCTTAGATGTTTAGAATTTATGATTTTATATGATTTTCGGAATGCAATCCGTTGATGATACATGCTAACAAAATGATTTAATTTTTTATTTATTTTGTTTTATATGATACTAATGTAAACACAATGTAATGTTGAAACTTTGGTTTTTCAAGAAATATTTGATACTTTTTGTTTTTGGAAAAATATGATGAACATAATATGATAAGAAAATGACCACTCCACTTCTAACCCCATGTAACTAGTAAGATGTGAGGGATCAACACCGAGATCTAGGAGGGACATGATTTGTATGATTTTGATGAATGGAAGTGATGAGAGAAAGACAAGATTTTGATAAAAATCCAATTAGAAACCTACAACCTAATTCTACACACAATTTACTACATAATATAGAATGTGATTTTCTTGCAAGTTTATCTAGACTTAGACCCATAGATGGCCTATTGATTGACAAAATATGGTTTTAAGGTTTTAACTCTTTTGGAACATACACATCTAATTCATTTTTCTTGGGATTTATGATTTCAAAGAACTTTTATTGAATTAATTTCTTATACTTTATTGTTTTATTTAAAGAGATCCCTATACCTTACCTCATGCTACCAGTAAGAAGCATGGGCTCATCACCAAAGGAAAGGCTTAGGTGAGTAAGGGAACTTCCCTCCTTTTCCAATCTCACGCTACTAGTAAGAAATGTGGTCTCATCAAAGACTGGTGGGGTAAGGAAGTGTGGTTTTATTTGTAAATGAAATATTTTTGCATTTATTTGATTTGACTTATATCATTTTTAAAATTTTAAACTTTGAGTTGTACTTTTTATAGGGATAACTTGCCTCTAGCATCAACCCCATGCAACTAATAAGATGAGAGGGCTTAGTGCCAAAAGGCTGAGATAGGTGAACAAGAAATTCACATAAAAATATTTAGAATTCTTTTGATATCAAAGATATTTTCTAGGAGAGATATGACACTAAGAAGCTTCTAGAACAGACTACAGAAAAGACATCTATGCTAGAAGAAAACTACAAGTAGAACCAAGTATGCAGGCCTTGGTAGGATTAGTTTCAAAATTTGTCTTATTTTGTTGAATTTATGAAATGATTAGAAATGTTGATGATAATATTGTGGATATTCAAATAAATGTGATTGAATGTTTTTCCAATATTATCAGAAGTTTTTGAAAGTTGTTTGAAAGATAAGTTTCTTGATTACAAATTTACAAAGTAATCTAGCAGATGAAATGTAATGGGAATGCAATAAAGTAGACCTGGAAATGCGGGTGGATCATTCCTAATAGTGTTTCAAGTGAAGAAAATTGTGAGACTCACAAAAGTATTAACCCCTAGAGTAAACAAGTGATATGCCCCATTCTTGTAGTCTTCCATGAATCGATATGGGCCCAACCACTTGGGCTTGAATATCCTTCCTTTGCTAATTTTCTTGTCTATCTAGATGTAAAGTCTCAATACCAGATCTCCAATGAATATCTCACATTCATATACCTTCTTATTATACTGCCAACACATCTGGTCATCGTAAGATCTATGTTGTGCCTTAGCTCTAAGTTGAGCTTCATTGAGGGTTTCTTGCTCAAATAGTCATGTTTCACGATATCGTTCTTCTCCTAATATTCCTTGTAATGATAACAAGAGACTGGGTATCTCGACCTCAAGTGGTAAAACCACTTTCGAACAGAACAATAAGGAATATGGGGTTTCCCTGTCGGCATTATTACTAACATTTTATAGGCCCACAAGGCCAAAAATAGATTTAGATGCCAATCATGCTTGTTCTCCTTAACATTTTTAGGAGGATATATTTTAGCATCTTATTAGTTACCTCAAAGCATTTCCATTGGCATGAGGGTAGTATAAAGAGATAGTGTAATGATTTATCTTGAATTTTCACACAACTCACACACCTCTTCATTTTTAAATGATGTGCCATTATCAGAGATAATGACTTGTGGGACCCCATATCTATAGATGATCTGGTTCAAAATGAACTTTGTAATTATAGACCCCGAAATGGTGGTAAGAGGCATAACCTCAACCCACTTCATGAAATACTTTGTGGCTGTTATTATGAAATTATGGTCATTCATCAATGAGGGAGAGAATTTCCCTATCAAATCTAAGCCCCACATGGAAAAGGGATAAGGTGTTGTAATCAGTTGTAGAGCTTGGGAAGGAATGTGAATCTCATGAGATAATTCCTGGCACTTATGGCACTTGTGTATGTAATCTATTGCATTGTGTTCTAGGGTGGGACATAAATAGCCCATCCAAAGTGTATCTTTCTAGCAGTTTCATGTCCTCCAAAATGACCTCCACAGACCCCATTGTGGGCTCCATAGAGGATCTTTTCATATTCTTCCTCATTGACACACCTTAGCAACATTCCATCAAAATATCTATGATAGAGCACTTGTTTTATAATTACATACTTGGTAGCTATGACGTGTAGCCATCTTCTTTTCTATGAAGTTTCTCCCTCATGGTATGTGTGGTCCATAATAAAATTGACAATATCCGAATACCATAGACACGAAGCAATGGAAGTTCTGATTTCTATGTAGTATATACAATCATTAGGGAAACCCAAGTCTACTACCTATCTACCATCTAATGGGTTCTTTTCCCACCAATCGATAATGATTTTCCCTAAAAAACTTTTGGTTGATATAAGTTAACTCGAACTTTCCCATTAAGGTTATGAAGCATCTAACTTTCTTGGAAAAGGAATTGTGTGTTCGGAATGTTTAAAGGAAAATTGTTTTAATAATAACTCATGTTTCTTGGTTAAGCATGTAATGGCTTAAATTTTTTTTTATAGATATTACAATGAGATATTCCTTCTCCACCTATGTATAATGTGTCTCATAGTTGTAATATCCTCATTTATGACTTAGAAAACAAGTGAAATTTGCTTTTCAAAATGTTCCATATTCTAAATTTACATAATTTAGAACACACATTCCTTTGCTAATCCATCACATAACAGAAAACCATATGCAGTTGTAATGACTCAGTTTTATACCAATCTCTCATTTCATGACTTGATTAAAAACCGATCTCTCATGTTACTTGTTCTTGTGTATACGAAGTATACTTTTGTTTCCTTACCCTTTACGGGTCATATAAGTGTTATTGTCTAAGCTTCCTATCTGAGTGTTTATTACTGATACTCATTAAAATCCCACAAACTTAGACCAGGTGACATAAGACAACACAACTAACAGCTTGTGATACTTTGGCCAAATTTTTAGACATGTTTACCATGCCTTCATTCCTAGAATACATACTCATCAAAAGGAATATGTCTTTCACCCCACTTAATCTATTATCTAGATTAGTCTTCCTTGACTTTCGTCAACCAATTCCAAATCAAGTTTTTACACCAAATAGGAAAGCTCACATAACTCGGTGTTTTATTCTACTTGAGGTGACTAAGGATAAGTAGACATACTTGAATAAAATTACATTTATTCGAGCATGTTTATTCACCCTAACTCAACACGAGTTGAATACTACACTTGACTATATGCCTATCTTAGTTTAGAGTTTAACTATGAACTAGAATTCCACTTATGATAATCGAGTTAGAAGAGTTGAGTAGGATAATGAGGTATAACTGATGCTTCATTGTATCTACGTAATGAATTTTTTCATGAAGTGGGTATGTTGCGATAGTATTTATACTACAGTAGCCCACTAATTAATTATAACATGACATACATACTTAAAGAAACATTGCTTAAATTAACCTTCACCTGATAATTAATTTGATTACATAACATATGTACTTAAGGGATCAACTACATTTGAAATGATATAATCCTTTGTTAAGGGTACCATAATGTGCCCTTTCAACAATTAAGTGCATGCAGATCAAATCTGCATTATGTTGTGAATTCATAATTATTTAACAATTCATTCATTAGATTCTCATAATCCAATCAGACTTAATGGAGAAGATCATCATCTAATCTTCCTTTGAAAGTTATCTAATAGTACACATATGTATAACTTAAGGATTGAATTAATGATTTCCTTGTTAATAAACTTCCATTCTTATCTTATACCAACTATATTCTCTCATTTTCATTTGTTGGTTCATGTATAAAGCAATTCACTTACTTTTTCAACATAAGAAACTCAACTTAACATTGTAAGTTATAATCATAATTGTATTCTAAATAACCCTTCACATTGTTAAATGTTGATCTAAAAGAAAATAGATTTAATAACAAACAACTTTGATTTAGTAAATCATATCAAAAAAGATCATATCCTTGTCCATTAAATTTAGACATGTTGTTGAGCCCCTAGAATATTAACCAAGTATAAAAGGCGTGCAAGAAAATGTGTGTAAGGTAGGGTTTTAGGAAAGGGTTTAAGGAATCTCGTGGCATGTGCGATGCACACGGATAGAACCAAGGGTTTGGGACTTAGAAAAACTGGATGTTCAGTGAAGAACACGTGAAAAGGATGACCCGACTACACATGGATAAGGTGTTAGTCGGCGGCGAGCAGCTGGCCTAGGAAGGAGCATACCTATGGTAGAATATTCTAGAAGCACGTCATGTGATAAAGTCGAAAGATCGGGCTTGAAGAAGCATGCTCGTATGAAGGACCAAATTCAAAAACTTGGCATCAAATCTAAGGGTTGAAGGATGAGTTGGCAATCTAGAAAAGCTATAAATACAAGAACCTATAGAGTAAAAAGAGAGATAGAGAGAATGGGTGGAGCTCGGAAGAAATACCGCATGAGGACTCTATTAATGGATAATTGCATTCGAGAGAGGATGTATTAGGCATGGGGATTGAAATTTTTATTTTTATAGCTTAGTTACATAAGTCCCGATTGCTTGCAATGCATAACTACTGATCTGCTTCTCTATGAAACTTTGTAATGGCTCCATAAATGTACCGAGATTACTGTTATATATATAAATAAATATCAATGATTCTGATGCATACTTCTCTCTCATGAGTTCTCTATATTTTTGTGCTAGGTAAGGATGCTTGTATGTTTATTTTTGAAGTGATACATGTTATATATTATGTTAAGTACTCTACTTGAAATGAATGCAAGGATCTAGATGTCATCCTTAGCCCTATGGTTCTTGTATGTCCTAAACCCATTTGAAGGTCCTTTTAAACACAAGTCATAGATGATGTTTCCCACTAAAATCCCATAAAAGAGAGACTCAACACCCACACGTTCCTCAAGTGAGCACCCGACTTTCGCAGGTGATAGGCCGATGCACATGGGGTTCCTTTTTTTGTGTTAAGGGTAAAAATGACTACATCTTGGTTCCATTTCTGGGACCTCTTTTCGAAGTTGTAGTGGGAAATAACATGCATCATGATCTGTGTAGTGAGTAATGACAGAGTGGTTAACTTTGGAAAGTATTGAATCATGGTTTAAGAGCATAGAGGATGAATTCACTCAAAGATTCAAAGACTGGACACGAGTTTAATTCACGTAGATGGGTAGAAGGAACCTCTACCATGACTTGTATGAGGATTTTTCTGCTACTTCCCGGTGGATCTGTATGAATGGCTCATATCCTATGCATCTAGATCAAGTTGGCATTATGGATCACATATGTGGACCCAAGAAGAATACCAGAGGCTACATAATGTAGATCTGATGTGAACCTATCTTTGTGGATCATTGGTAGAAAGGATTATTGGCTAGCTACACTATGGATTACTCCATTTCTACATATTCTTGTCCATAGGTTGCTAAGTTTGAGTATCTGCGAGAGCCCTGAGGATCATTTCTACATGTTTTCCCTCTAGCTCTAAAGATCTTGATGATTACCATGAGTTTGGAGGCATTTTCAATCGATAGGTAAGCCATTCGAGTGTTGGGTGAGGAAGCTAGGGGTGGAGGAAGATGGTAGATGTTGCGACGGAGAAGGATAGGGAGGAAAGAAGACTCAAGTATGGTTAAGTGCATGAAATGGAGATTACTAGATAATGTGAGGTTGCAGGGGTGATGGGTGTATGGCGGTCGATGTTATGAGAAGGATTTGAGGTTCACAAAGAGGATGTGGAACCTGAGCAGTCTGTGTGAACCCATCTTGGCAAGCACGTGAGAGAAACCCATTCATCTTCTGATTAGAGTTCATTGCATGGAGAAAGAAGAACCATTGGTGCGCATCTAAGATCCCTCTTGATCGAACCTTGGCACTTGGTTTTCCAGATTAGGGGAAAATATTTCCGATCTAGTTGGTTACTATTGTTTCAGACTCACACCCCTGGATGCAGATCAGGCTTCTAGGTTGATGTTCAGGCATCCAGTGTGATTGCACAACATGGAATCCTTTCTCCAAGTGTGGGACTTGTGAAGATGAGAAAAGATTCTCCAGAGAAGGCTGGTTCCTATTCCTCTGTTCAGATGCATACAAAAAATGCAGAGGGTTTACTAAAACCTAATCTAACTTGCCAAGGAGACAGGGTAAGAAAATGCATAGAATAAAACCTAAACTACAAAGGTGATGCACCGAGGAATATTAGACATTTGTTTTGCAAATTTAACACAGACCACATAAATGCAATACAAACACCATGCACAGGTAACCAAACTGCAATAAGAGATCAAAACGACAGCAATGAATACATGAGAGGGTTGAGAATCAATCACAAACATATATATTATTGCTCAAAAGTCAATACAGTATATTACAGTGGCCAAGAGGCAAAAGACTGGCATTACAACCTATATGGGAGGTTTGAAAACTCCACAAACTCTCTTGCAAGCGAGGGAAGAAGGGAGGATGCAAAACAAAAAATGTCTGCTCTCTTAAAAGGGCTCCTCTTTACAATATATATCAAGAAATGAGAGAGGAGAGAGGGGAAATTCAGAATCTACTCCAACCACTTCTTGGTAGCATTTAAATCATCTCATTATGATCCAAGCGGTGGATCTTGGCAAAACAATGCGGAAATTTTAACAGCAGCGGGAGGCGGCTGTCTGCTTTGTATTAAAGTTGGTTGTTGAAGCATTACATGCATCGAGATGTTTTCTTCATTTTCTCCTCTAAACTAGACCAAAATGCAAGATTGACCCCAGAATCATGTAGATAATTTCAACAGCTTTCTGTTGATATAAAGAACGTGCAAATCCGAGCTCTGGATCGAAAGATATGAAGGTCTGAAGATTTAGGGCACAAAACAGGCGAAAACGGATTTTTAAATTTCTTTTCCCGCGTTCTGCCATCTGGACGACACGTGGCAGGCTCTGGTCCACTGAGCAATTCCCTCTCTCCACCTTTTCGCGGGTTTTTCTTGTGGGCCCCTTAAACTTGGACACGTGGCACTATTTCATTGGTTTGGATCAGTGCTCGAAAACTCGCCCCTTTGACTTTTGGACCTTTTTCCTTGGCGACACGTGTCATGCTGTGATTTGTCCACGGGCTGCCAGATTTTTGCGTCCACCACGTCCTTTTGTCCCAAATGTCCTAGTGCTTCGCGGGATGAAATCCTCTGATCTGCCCGAAATGGGCTTCCTCGTCCCTTTTCTGCCGGTGACACGTGGCGTGATCTGATTGGCTTTTGGCTCCTTCAACTATCCGCATCCCACGCGTCCCTTTGTCCCATTTGTCCTTGTGCTGCGGTTTCCTGTTTTGGTCGAACCGGCCGGTTTGTGTCCTTTGTGTGCAAATGTCCCACATGTTTAGTATGAAAGTTCTCCATTTCAACTCGATCAAGGGTGGTTCACGTCCTCAAAGCCCAAATGTCCAAGCGAGTTAGCCATTTTCTTCTCCTTCGGCCGAACCGGCTTTCCACGTCCCGACGGCCCGATTGTCCCTGTGCTAAAATTTCCCTTTTCGGCCAAACCGGCTGGTTCATGCCCTCCACGTACATTTGTTCCACTTGTCCCAGTGCTTCGGGCCGCCTGGAGGCGTTTCGGCCGAACCGTGCCTTGGTGTCCCGAACGTCCCAAATATTTCTAGGACAAGGACTTAGCCGATTTTCACAATTTTTTTCTAGTCCAGGCTTATTTTCTGCAACTTCTCACATTCTCTTAGAGCTCATTCTTTTTCAGCCTGGGACTTGAGAATCCTGATGTATGTTATCAATTCAACCCTGGGGGTGAAGTTGGATAACAATTTGGTGACTCAGCGGGGTCATCTGCCTGCTAGATGAAAAGACCAGTTGCCTTTTTGCGATCCATTGGGCATGGAGTCATAAACAATGACCTGAAATGAGCCTGATACTGCAACTCCCTCCATGAGAGCACGCTGAACTGTAAAAACTCAAACTAGGAGTGACAAAACCTGCGCCAAAGCACTTAGGGAAACTGAAACCTAACTACAACAAGACAATGTGCATACGCACTTAGAGGAATTGAAATCTAGACTAATATTTACAAGGGTGAACCTTTTATTTTCAGTAGCAATGTTTGAGATAGATTCCATTTACTGGAATCTGCAGTTCTTCACCATCCAATGAGGCCAATTGGAAAGCATTGCTGCTCTTGCACTTTGTGACCATGTATGGGCCACTCCAAATAGCATCAAATTTTGAATGCCTTCCCGGTTTTGCTCTGTCCGCATCCCATTTCAACACTAGATCTCCAACTTGAAAAGATCTATCCTTGGCCTTTCTATCGAAGGTTTTCTTGATCAAAGCTTGATCCTTTTCCATTACTTGGGATGCCTTATTTTGATCTCTTGCACTGCATCAACTCTGCATATCTCACTTCCATGGGCTCAAATTCAAGTAACTCCAGTTGCTTCATGAGTTCCAATGTTGGTAACTCAAGTGACATGGGCAAGATTGCCTCTCTTCCATAGACAAGCCTGAATGGAGAGTTACCTATGGATCTTTTGGGAGTGATCCTATCAGCCCATAAGGCTGATTTTAGCTTGGTGTGCCAAGACTTCTGATTCTCATCAAGAGTTCTCCTAATGATCCTTAATAAGTTCTTGTTTGTAGACTCGGCCTGGCCATTACCCGAGGGTAATAGTTCGATGAAGTGCTCAGGTAAATACCGTTCTTGACAGCCCACTCAGTCACCTTAGATCCAATGAATTCCAATGCATTATCAAAGATTATTGTGGCAGGTACACCAAATCTGGTTGTTATTCCCTCATAAAAGTCTAGGATGCTAGACTCATTTTCCTCTTTGAGTGCTACTGCTTCTGTCCATTTGGTGAAGTAGTCGGTGGCTGTCAAAATCCATTTATGCCTTTGGCTTGAATTGGGGTTAATGACTCCAATGAAGTCAAAAACCCATTGCATGAATGGCTTGTCAACTGAGATTGGATGTAATGGAAGGGCAGAAAACTTCTCTTTTCCTGTGAAGAATGCACAATTCTTACATCTCTTGATCCATGCATAACAATCACTGAAGATTTTAGGCCAATAATAATCAGCCTTCATGATTTTTAGAGCTGTCACTCTTGGTGTAAAATGGCCACCAGCTGGTCCACCATGAAACTCTTCCAACACCCTTTGAATCTGATCTGTGCTAATGCATCTTAGCAGCACTCCATTCACGTCTTTCTTGAACAAAACTCCATCAACAATGGCATACGGAACAACCTGCAACCTGAAGTGTCTCCTTTGGATCTTTTTCATCTCTAGGGGGCACTGGCCTGTACCTAGGAAGTGCATAATATCTTGGGTCCAGCAAGGAGTGGGGGAAGCATCATCTTCTTCTTGATTGCCACTTGGCTCATGACTATCCTGGACTGTCAAAACAGCCTCTTCTTCGTTGCATACTTCCTTTTGCTTCCCCAAAACCAGCTGCTCACACAGTCCTTTCCCTCTTACCAGCTTGGTGATCTTGATATCAATGTCATACTCCATGACACGGGTGATCCAACCTACCCTTTTCTCATTCAAATCCTTGTTGAGGAGGAAGTCTTTAACTCCAGCATGTGAGACCAGCAACTGGACCTTGTTGTTTGAGACTAAATGCTTGAATTTCTTCAAGCTTCTGATTACTGCAAGTACATGCTTTTCAATAAAAGAGTACCTCACCTCGCAGTCATCTAGGCTCTGGCTGAAAAAGGCAATCGGCTGCTCATCATTATCTTTGTTCTGCTGTACCAGAATGGCAGAGATAGTGTCATCACCTCCAAATGCATAGAGGATGAAATCCTTGGAGAAGTCTGGGTTAATGAGAGTTGGTGCTTGAGAGATAGCTTCTTTGATTGCCTCAAAACTCTCCTTGCCTTCTATTGTCCACTTAAAATCCATGCTCTTCTTTAACATTTTGGTGATGGGCTTGACAAGGGCTGCAAAATTTGGGATAAACCTACGGACAAAATTGATCCTTCCCAAGAAGCTTTGAAGAGCCTTCTTGTGACTTGGCAATGGTAGTGCTCTTATGGCTTCAACTCTCTCTGGGTCAATTTACAGTCCCTCTTTCAAGACAATATGGCCAAGGATCTTTCCTTCATGTGCAAGAAAGATGCACTTCTTGGGGTTCAAAGACACTCCAAACTTTCTACACCTCTGAAACACTTGCCTGAGGTGAAAGAGATGGTCTGCTGCATTCTTGGAGAATACAGTGATGTCATCAAGGTATATCAGCACTATCTTGTTGATCAAGCCCTTGAACACCATGTCCATTGCCCTTTGAAAGGTAGCACCAGCGTTGGACAGCCCAAATGGCATCTTCTTGTAAGCATACGTGCCCCATTTAGTTGTGAAGGCTGTCTTGAATTGGTCCTCTTCTTTTACCATCACCTGATTATACCCTGAGTAGCCATCTAGGAGAGAGAATCTCTCTGAACCGGATACTACTTGCAATATTTGCTCCATGGAAGGGAGTGGATAATGATCCTTGAGAGATGCCCTATTGAGGTCTCGGAAGTCCACACACAACTTGATTTCTCCACTCTTCTTCCTGACTGGAACCAAGTTAGCAACCCAGCTTGAGTGCTTGATCGGGAATATAATGCTTGCCTCTATTAGCTTATTTAGCTCTTTCTTCATTAGAGGCTCAATGTGAGGGTTGACTGGTCTCTACTTCTACCTGATGGGTTTAGCATCTGGATCCAATTCTATGGTATGTTGTGCCAAATTTGGATTGAATCCTCTCAAGTCTTCATAGCTCCAAGCGAAGACATCTGGAAATTCTTGGCAAAGCTGAACAAAATCAGATTTCTCTTGTGAGGTACTTACTTTGCCAATCTGCAATGTTTTTCCTTCTTCCACTAAAATAGGCTCTGAATCCTCACCCTTTACTTGAATGTTTTCCTTCTCCTTTCGGAACTGATCATTCGGGTTGAAGATTGACTCCAAGGTTATGAGGCCTTTTGGTAATTTGTTAGTTCTCAACTGCACCACTTGGTCACCATACTGCTGATGCAACTTGTCTTGATTCCTGGCAGAGAACTCAGCTTCTTCTTGTAGGAAATTGATGATTTGCTGGTCATTCTCAAACACTTGCCAACTGACATTGTTATCCGGCACTGAAGGCCTCACAATCACGTGGATGTTTGGTTGTACCTTGTCTTGTTGAATGCTTTTCGTAATGTCAAAGGCTGCCCCTACTGCTGCAAGCCTATCAGCAACTTGATTCTCTTTCCTAGGAATGGATTCGATGCCAAAACCTTCAAAATCTTCCATGAGGTCCCACACCCTATTCTTGTAGCACCTGAGTAGATCATTCTTGGTAGCATGCCGTCCCTTGACCTGATTTACAATCAATTCACTGTCCCCAAAGACTTGCAGATTCTTTATTTTTCTCTTGATTTCCCAATGCATCCCTTGCACTAAGGCTTGATATTCAGCAATGTTATTGGAGCATACAAATTGAAATCTAAAAGCTAAATAGTACTTTATTCCTTGGGGTGAAACAAGCATGGCTCCACCTCCTGCACCTTGCCTACTCCTTGATCCAAAAAAAAAGCTGCCATACCTTGTTGTCATCATTATGGCTTGGCTTGGTGATGCTAGGAATAGGTTGATTTTCTTCGTGTATACAATAGAATCCCAGCTCAGATTCTTCTACTTCTTGATAGGGATCAAAAGCATGTATCTTGTTTTCCCATTCATCAAGAGTTAGGTCCAGGATACTTCCAACCTTGGTGTCAGCCTCATCAGTACTAGGGTGATCTTCTTGATCAAATGCTGAGCAATTGGCATTAATCTGACTTGGGGTGTAAGGCTCAATATGGAAGTTTGCAATGGGTTTGGATCTGATTGTGGCCTTAGTTCCATACCTTGTTCTAAACAGCATGTGAGACCAATCAGCAGACAAATACCCTCCAATCTTGGCTGTGAAGTCCCTTGACAAGCAAAGGGCAAAGAGTGGTGGAAGGTCTATGATTGATACATCTTGTAAGACAACAACATTTGGACATGCATGCAAGGTAAGACTCAAGTTTTTAATCACTCCAACTATTGCTATTGCTGTCCCATCCAATTGCACTACTCCTTTAGATATTACTTCATATTCGAGACCCAGCTGATCAGCTATTTGCTTGGGCATCACGGAGCTACTTGCCCCGGAATCAATCATGCAATTGTGTACTAGTTTATCCCCAATGATTAATGAAACATAGAAAGGAGGGGGCTTCAACATTTTACCTTGTTGTCCTCCATGACTTCCTTCAGGCTGGGCAACATTTGTAAGCACTTTGTCTTACATCTGAACCCGCTGATTCGAAGTTGTCCAATCCTTCATGGCAGCTTGCAGTAGATCTCTTTGGCCTGGGATAGATAGGGATTCCCACATTGATATGTTAACGTTTGTCTTCTTCATCTGATCAATGATACTGAATGGTGATGAAGAATCTCTCTGCTATCCTTTGGTTTGCACGTTTACTCCCTGCACGTGGGCAGCAACAGCTGGCATTTGAGTTGGCCTAGGGGCTGTTCTTGGCTGCCCTTGTGTATTTTGTTGGACTCGCTTGCCAATCATTTTGGAGCCGTGGAAGGTTGTGGATTGGCGAGGGCTAATGGCTGTTCTTCACCTAGATTCCTCCTTTTTGACCTTGTGTTGGCTACAACACCTTGAGAAACTACCTACGATTCATGCCACGAAATCTTACGCTTGCCAGTTCACCAATGTAGTGTCATTTGGGGCTGTTGTTGTTGGAATGTTTTACGGTTGTTGGTTTTTTCCTTGACTGCCTTGCTCTCCACACCGGTAGTTATCACCATTAGTGCTTGATTGAGAGCACCATTGAAGCACATGGATTGGTTGTGAGGCTCATTGCATTGAAAGCACCAATCATATTCTGAGCAATTTTTAATGTGTTGGCACTAATGCCTTAGAGGAAAATATGGCATTTGGATTATAGGGCTGGAATGGTCTATTGGTAGGAGGCCTTACTTGGCTTTGATTTTGATTCATATTTGTAGTTGGATTAGGTGGTCTTTGTGGTTGGTATGGCTGCCTATTAGGCTAAGCTTGAGGTTGATAAGAAGGTCTGAAACCTTGGGCTTGCTACCTCTTAATAGTAACCAGCTCATTTCCCAAATTTTGCAACTATTTCATGACCTCTTGGAGTTCATTTGAAGCACTTGGAGATGAAGTGGAAGCTTCATTCGAACTCTGATTTCTAGGAGTGGGAACAGGAGCCAAAGTGGGTGCTTGACTAGTGCTTGGATTTTCTAAGTTTGGATACAAGGGCATAGGAGGCCTAGGAGCCAGTTTACTAGCTTGAATAAGACAGTTTTCGGCTCTAATGGCAATGCTATAAGCCATAGGGATTGTTGTGCCTCCCATGGACTGAATTAACATAGAAATATCAGAATTCAAAGCTTTAAGGTAATATAGAAAAGCACCTCCTGCTGTTGGCCTGACTGCCACTAGAATCCTATCCCAAGACCTTTGAAATCTGAAGTTGAAGTCAGTCAGCTGCTCGTTGGGGGCTCTCTTGATAGTTGTCAACTACTCCAAAAGAGACAAGTTGTCTCCCTTCTCTCCAAATTTCTCGTGAAGTGCAATGCACAGCTGATTCCAGTTTGTAATAGAACCAGCCCCAAGGCTCCTAAACCATTGCAATGCTTTACCCTTGAATGAAGATGCCAGTAATTTGACAGCCACTTGCATTTCATCGATTTCATGGATTGCACAAAGGTTAGCAATATCTTTAACATGATCACCTGGAGTAGTCTAATTTTCTCCAGTGAAGTAGGGAATGTTCTTCAAGGCTGCAATAGGAACTGGATGTTGTGCATTGAGAGCAAGTGGGCTACTGCCTGTGAAGTTGACGTAGGGGTTGTTCTGAGCCATTCTGATTGGTATTAAAACCATTATATATTGAAAGAAAGGCTGTCAGGTGGAGGAGTTGAGAGAGTTCTGTTTGGTGGAGATGGAGACCTTTGAATCCTTCTTCCTCTTTTCCTTCTTCTCCGAGATAACTTCAGGTATTCAAATAGCACTTCTTCTTCTCTGACTCTTCACCTTGTGGTGATTCTTGTCATGAGTTTTCAGGCCTGCACTGCTGAAACTAGTTGATTCTTCCCCTTGGAGTCGCTAGATATGCAAATAATAGCTCTTATAAGCAAGAAAACTGCAAAAGATGCATATCAACTTTGCTGCAATAAAAATGAGACCTCTAGTGTCCCACCGGGCATGCCAAAACTGTTGTTGCAGACTCACAGCACCCCTGGATGTAGATCAGGCTTCTAGGTTGATGTTTAGGCATCCAGTGTGATTGCACAACATGGAATCCTTTCTCTAAATGTGGGACTTGTGAAGATGAGAAAAGATTCTCTAGAGAAGGAAGGTTCTTATTCCTCTGTTCAGATGCATACAAAAAATGCAGAGGGTTTACTAAAACCTAATCTAACTTGCCAAGGAGACGGGGTAAGAAAATGCATAGAATAAAACCTAAACTACAAAGGTGATGCCTTTGAGGAATATTAGACATTTGTTTTGCAAATTTAACACAAACCACATAAATGCAATACAAACACCATGCACATTGTAACCAAAGCGCAATAAGAGATCAAAACGACAACAATGAATACATGAGAGGGTTGAGAATCAATCACAAACATATATATTATTGCTCAAAAGTCAATATAGTATATTGTAGTGGCCAAGAGGCAAAAGTGGCATTACAACCTATATGGGAGGTTTGAAAACTCCACAAACTCTCCTACAAGTGAGGGAAGAAGGGAGGATGCAAAACAAAAATGTCCATGCTCTTAAAAGGGCTCCTCTTTACAATATATATCAAGAAATGAGAGAGGAGAGAGGGGAAATTCAGAATCTGCTCCAACCACTTCTTGGTAGCATTTAAATCATCTCATTATGATCCAAGCGGTGGATCTTGGCAAAAAGGCGCTGTCTAACAGGAGCGGCGAGCTGTCTGCTATATTGAAGTTGGTTGTTGAAGCATTACACATGTCAAAGACGTTTTCTTAATTTTATCCCTCCAAATGCGCAACAAAATGCAAGATTGACCCCGAGAATCATGTAGAGAATTTCATGACTTTCCATTGATATAAAGAACGTGCAAAATCTAAGCTCTGGATCGAAAGATATGAAGGTCTGAAGATTTAGGGCACAAAACAGGTGAAAACAGATTTTTAAATTTCTTTTCCCACTTTCTGCCATTTGGACGACACGTGGCAGGCTTTGGTCCGTTGAAATTCCCTCTCTCCACCTTTTTGCGGGTTTTTCTTGTGGGTGCCTTAAACTTGGACACGTGGCACTATTTCATTGGTTTGGATCAGTGCTCGAAAACTCGCCCCTTTGACTTTTGGACCTTTTTCCTTGGCGACACGTGTCATGTTGTGATTTGTCCACGGGCTTGCCAGATTTTCGTGGCCACCACATCCTTTTGTCCTAAATGTCCCAGTGCTTCACGGGCTGAAATCCTTCGATGTGCCTGAAATAAGCTTCCTCATCCCTTTTCTACCGGTGACACGTGGCATGATCTGATTGTCTTTCAGCTCCTTCGGCTATCTGCGTCCCACGTGTCCCTTTGTCCCACTTGTCCTTGTGCTGCAGTTTCCTGTTTCGGCCGAACCGGCGGGTTCGCGTCCTTCACGTCCAAATGTCCCACATGTTTAGTATGAAAATTCTCCATTTCGGCCGATCCGGGTAGTTCGCGTCCTCAAAGCCCAAATGTCCTCAGCAGTTAGCCATTTTTCTTCTCCTTCGGCTGAACCGATTTTCCGCATCCCTCGCGTCCTGACGGCCTGATTGTCCTTGTGCTAAAATTTCCCTTTTCGGCTGAACTAGCCGGTTCGCGCCCTCCGCATACATTTTTTCCAATTGTCCCAGTGCTTCGCAGGCCGCCTGGAGGCATTTCGGCTGAACCGCGGCTTGGTGTCCCGAACGTCCCAAATATTTCTAGGACAAGGACTTAGCCGATTTTCACAAATTTTTTCTGGTCCAGGCTTATTTTCTGCAACTTCTCGCATTCTCTCAGAGCTCGTTCTTTTTCAGCCTGGGACTTGAGAATCCTGATGTATGTTATCAATTCAACCCTGGGGGTGAATTTGGATAATATGATTACATTGAAGTGATCGATCTATACCCAAGAGGTATAATTTCTCATTTGGGCCTTCTACTACGCTGCAAACACCAACCCAGTGTTAGGAATTTTCGGGAAAGGTATAGACAAACAAGTTTTTGGTCTCACATCTAGGAGTGGTGTGGGGTATACTATTGGTAGTGGGATATTGTCACATACCATAAGCACACAACTCGGTGGAATTGTGGGGATCCTTGGCATGACCACTTTAGGACACGGTGGTTTAGGACCTAGTGGGTCTAGTGCTTCAAGAGGAAATGGAGTTGGTGGTTCTAATGGATCGGTGGTTTAGGACCTAGTGGGCTTGGTGGATCTTGTGGTTCAGGACCTGGTGGACATGGTAGATCAGGTAGTGGAGGAAACACATGTAGAAACCAAGGCTCGACTCTAGAGGATTCGGCCCCAACCATCCCCACAAGTTTTCTTTAAAATGTCTCTACATTTTCCCGATTATAGAGGTAATGAATATGCTCTGAAACATGTTCACAAGTGTAAACTTATATGGCATGTGAATGGTATCACAACCCCATAATGGAAGGCTAGTCGGTTTGCAACCATGTTGCAGTAAGGGAAGGTGCATAGCGGTATAGGAAGTATGAACCCTCCGGATAGTAGTGGATTATCTTGCTTTAAAGAATGCATTCTTGGGAAAATTCTACATTCTGAGTTTGAGTAGAAGAGCATCGGTGCTTTGAATGATATTCAACAAGGAAAGGCAGAGAGTGTGTAGGAGTTTGATACACGCTTTAAAACTCTCTTGTCTAAATTATCATATGATATTCACCCTTTGCGGTATGCTCACTAGTTTATTGGGGGTTGATCACTCCTTTTAGAAGGTCTTTATCTCATAAAAAATTTACTGAGACCCGCACGAGGCATTGGTGTGTGCCGAGGCTAGGTACTATTGAAGCATTAGCCCATTCCTCAAGGCTGATTGCTGCTATGGCTATTGGAAAATTTGTTGACAAACTCATCTCATGAGACTCATAGTGGTTTGTGGAGCACATATTGTGAAGTAGAGGGCACATTAAGGATAATTGTCCTCGAGAAGGACAAGAGCACCGTTGTAGTAGATTGTGAAATTTATCATGGGGACCATGATGTGAGTAGGTTCCTCTTTGCTGCAACACGTAATATGGAATAATGTATCTTATTACTACAATATTTTCATGTATACAACCCATGATACTAAGGACTATAGGCTCATTGATCATATCCATGAGACCATTGATCATGGGGTATGCAGGACCAGACATTTCGTGAATTCCAATGGTGATGATTACCGTTATGAGGAATACGCAAATGGAGGTGCACATGGAAGACGTTTCAAGGTGGGTTTCATGGTCATGGTAACCATGGAGGAGGAAGGACTGAGTTCCTACATGGAACCTATTTCAATTGTGGATATACATAACATTACAAATGTGAATGCTCGGACTTGTTACAGTGCTTGTGGTGCAGAAAGAAGCATAAGTATGAGGAGTGATCGAAGTTGTTTGAACACAAGAATCAATAGCACCAAAAATACAAGGGTGCTACAATGGTCGATATTTAGAAGGAAGACACCTAGCGGATGCCTTGGGTAACACATGATGTAGGTTTGGAGCCTATCTTGGTAACAATAAGGACAGAAGCCACATGCACAAGAAAGATACTAAGATAGAGGAACTGGTCTCAAGGGAAGAAGTAGTTCATGGAAAGTATCTAGACCTTGTGCATCAAAAGGAGTATATCAAGACATTATGGATGTCATTTGGAGCTTACTGAGGAAATATAGTGTCTAAAGGAGAAATCGAGGAGGGAGAAACAAGAAAGGAGAGTCGAGGAACCAAAGGATGACATCGATGAGGTCAACGAGGTGTGTAAAATACTAAGGCAAGAGAATATCATTCCATTACTATGATCATGGTTGATAGCTAAGGTACCATGTGCATTGAGTAGAGCACAAGAGGTAGGTCTTGCACTGAAACATTCCCCATCAAAACCTTGACTATGACAAGGAGATCATGTTGAATGTGATTATAGATGGATGGGTATCCTCATTGACACTTTGGCGTGGAGGTTCTTGTTCTAACTTTGGATGCATGGCATGAGATGGGAAGACCTACGTTACAACCATCTTTGAATGTGATATATAAGGAAAATAAGACTAAGGTGATGCCCATTGGCATCGTAAAGGATAAAACTATTATTATCCGGGGAGATAATTTTATTGGGGACTTCAAAGTCTTGGTGTTTACAGGCGAAAATTTCCCAACGCTACATGGGCACCCATAGTGTTACAAGAACAATGCATACCTTCGGCTTAACAAAGGATACATTAGCTTTGAAAACAAGGAGGTGGGTCATTATACCCACAGGCTGATGGGAAGTTGGCACCCTATATTTAACCTTTGGGGAAGAAGTTCGGATAGGATAAAGGTGCACTCAATCGGGGACCTAGAGATAATACATCCTACTAATGGAGTTATCCATTAAGGATGCTCGGTCGATAAGTGATACCACCAGTTTAGCATGTGAAAATTTGGCACATGGGACTTATGAATTGATGGGATAGAAGTTGAGAGGGTCGTTGACCAAGATAACAAAGCTGCGCACAATTCAGTGCCTAGGAGGAAAAGAACTACCCAAGTATTCAGGAGGAGCCTTCCTTGAGATCTTTCTGCAGGAGTTGGAATCTCGGTGAAGGGATAAGAAGGAATGGAGAGGTACATAAGTTATATCATGCTTAGCATGGTGGCATGGTGGTGGGCTACACATCAGAGAGACTTTTCGAGTGGTGTGAGGTAAGAATTACTCTCTATTAGATTCTATAGGAGTAATGTGCCCACCATAATCAAGGACTACCATGGGAAGAAGCCCGCCTCTTTCCATATCAAGGAGTGTTAATGGGTTTGGAGAGAAGGTAAAAATCTTTTCAACCATTCCTCTAGGTGCACAAGTTGTATTCTACATTAAGGTTGTGCGCATGCATGGTATATTCATTTAGAGACACACCACTAGACAAGGAGTTGGCAAGAGCTCATGGTTGACCTTATTCAAACCTTTAAGTATTGGAGTACCAAGCCATTATTTGATAAGGCCTTACGGGGTATCAAGTGCCTTACCATGGAGGATAGTGCCATAATGGAGAATAGGCTTTTCAAAATACTAGGTGAACCAGATTTGGGGCAAGCTTTGAAGAAGAAGTAGAGGAAACAGAAGAGTTATAGCTTGAGCGCATGTGTTTGAAAAAAGAGAAAGGAAAGTTGGTGTATGTGATTGATGGAGAGGAATTAGAAATCTTGGATGTTAACCATTTTGTAGGGATGTACGAGGTAGTGGATAGTGTGGATACTCACACACACCTACCATGAACCCTTAAAGACAAATAAGGTTAACATCAGTTTAGGAGAAGAACCTAAGGAAGATATTATTAGAGACTACTGGTCAGAGAAGGAAGTTTCTAAGATCATTGATTCATTTCACAAATTTGAGGATTTATTCCCATGCAGGTACCATGAGCTCAAAGGTGTTCACCATTCTCTGGGGAGATGAAGATAAAGTTGAAGGATGGTGCACACTGTCAGGAAGAGGCCCTATTGGATGAATCCCAATTTATGCGTAAAGGTTAAGGAGGAGATAGACAAGATGATAGCTTCTAGGATCATTGAGGTAGTGGAAGAATCAGAGTGGATAAGTTTGATGGTAATCAACATCAAGAAGGATGGGTGGATTAGGATCTGCATGGATTATAGGGAGCTGAATGTAGTTTTCATCATTGATCTCTTTACCCCCTCCATTGAAGAAATTTTTTAAGGATTCGATGGGCATGAAATCTATTCCTTTATGGATGGATTTTAAGGGTACCACCAAGTTTTGATTGCAAAGGATGACTAGAGAAGGAAACTTTTGCCCGAGTGGGGAAGTTTTGCATACATGGTCGTGCCCCTTGGGTTAAATAATTCTCCTATTGTTTTCTCATGCATAGTGGTAAAATCATTCTAGGATTTCATCCATAATTTTCTTGAGTCTATTTGGATAATTGGATAGTGTATGGTCTAGTTAAATACCATTATGACAATTTAAGGTTAATATTTGAGAGGTGTAGGTAGTTGAGGATATCCCTCAACATTAAGAAGTTTTTGTTTTCTACACCCTTTGGGACTTTATTGGGGCATATCATATGTAAGGAGGGATTTTGGTAGATACCGCTAAAGTTGGAATTATTGTGGGGTTAGGGAGCCTACTAGCCGGAGCGCGTGCAGACACGGATTCCTTGGGAATACGGGTTATTACAGAAATTCATCAAGGGGTATGCCAAGATCACCACACGTTTAGAGGTACTCAGACATAAAAGTGCCTTCCATTGGGGAGAGGTGTAGAAGAGGGAGTTTGATACATTAAAAGATAGGATTGTCACTGAACCTATATTATGTTTTCACACTTGGGACAAGCCCTTTCATGTCCATGTAGATGTCTTAGGGACCCTTTGTTGGAGTAGTGCTTGCATAGCTAGGTGAAGGGATTGTTGATCATCCTCTATGTTTTATAAGTAGGAAGTTGACACCAGCAGAGTAGAACTACACCACAATTGAGCGCAAGGCATTGTCGATGATCTACATGCTTTTTAAGTTTAGGTAGTATATACTAGCAATGCCCTTTGTGTTTTACACCAACTACTTGGCATTAAAGTATTTGGTGAACAAGCATGTTCTACAAGGGAACATATGTCGGTGGGTGTTTTTGTTCCAAGAATTTGAATTCACTGTTGTAGTGAAGCTTGGGAAAAGCAATTGTGGACTTGATCATCTATCGAGAATTAATTCAAGGGAGGAAACATAGAGTATTGAGGAGATAATGTTAGACACACTGTTTGTTTAGGTTGTGGCACGCTCCCTCAGATTTGGAAGAGATTGCAATATTTTTAAAAGAAGGTGTGGCACTAGAAGGAATGAAGATATTAGAGAAAATTTAGTTGGTTGTATTCGCTTCACCCTACATGTTAATCAGTGGAGACTTATACAAGTTGGGATGTGATGAATTTTTGTGGAGGAAGCACATGGAGGAAGTACAGTGGACATTATACGGGAATGCCACCACACATAAAATATTAATGGCAGGTTTGTGGTGGGAAACCCTATACAAGGATTATAAACACTATTGTAAAGCGTGTGACAATTGTCGGTGCATTGGTAAACCTAGAAGGAGGGATGTAATGCCTTTTCACCCTATCCCTATTTTAGAGCCTTTTGAAAAGTTGTAAATATACTTTGTAGGCCCTATTGCACCAACAACGTGTAGGATTGGGTCACGCTATGTCATCACTTGATGAATTATTTGACAAGGTGGGTAGAGGCAGCCCCAACTAAAGATTTCACAACCATAGTGGCAAGGTTATTTTGGGAGAACATTATCATGAGGTATGGATGTCCATTGAGTTTGACTAGAGATAGGGGTACACATTTCTTAAATGAGACCGTGAGGATCATGTTAGAGAGTTCATGGTGGCTCATCACAAGACTATGCCCTATCACAAACAAGTAAATGGAACCATGGAAGCATTCAACAAAATATTGAGTCATACCTAACCAAAATTTGTGATATTGAAAGACAAGATTGGAATGACAAAGTATCCGCAGTATTGTGGGCTTACAGGACAACGTATAAAAGGTTTAACAAAGTAACACTGTTTCACTTGGTGTTTGGTACGGAAGCTATTCTACCAGTTGAATTCATGTGACCTTCTCTCGCCAATAGTGCGTGTAGGAGGGTTAGAGGATGAGTAAGTACTAGAAGAAAGAATTGAGGATTTAATAAAATTAGATGAAATATGATCACTCACTAGGTGGAGCCAAACAATAGAGAAAGCAAAGTAGAAAGCTTGGCATGATCACCACATTAGAAACAAGAAGTTTGAGGTTGGGCAGATGGTTTTATTATATGATTCTAAGTTTTTGCGCCATCACGGGAAGTTGAAAGTCCATTTTTGGGTCCTTACACAATATCATACATCCTTGATTTGGGCACATCCCGATTATAAGCACTTGGATGGGATGAAGTTACCTAGACACTTCAATGGGAGTAGGATGAAGCCCTAATCTAAATAAGTATTCTTGGTGTTTGTAAATAAGGTTTTTTTGCCGTTATTTTAGAAATTTCCTTTTTTTTTTTTCTTTCCCTTTCACATTGTTCTTTTGTTTTGTGCCTTCAGCATCGGTAACCTTATTACTACTGTGGAGAATTTTTGAGTGCGTAGAGGACCGCACATCATTTTAAGTTTGGGGTGGAGTAATGAGAAGGAGTGCATGGTTAGAGTGCCAAGGAATTTTATGTTAAAAATCCCTATTGAATGGCCTTGTTAAAAGAGGTGTATGGAGAGAAAAAAGAGAAAAAAGGATGATTGGTGCCAAGATAAAGCTACTTTTAGATCCCACGTACTAAGGAGGAGAAAGTGTGTTAAACAACATGAGGTAGGTGAGAGAAAAAATCATAACAGAAGAAGTTCCTTCGGTGCTAGTTTTACGTGCGTAAGAGTCTCTGTCAGGTTGGATTGGTTTCACACCAAAAGGTTGGAGGATTTTTTCACGTAGGTTGGGTGCGTAAAGGAAAGCACTCAAGTTAGGCTTCATTTGAAAAAGCCACATTAAATGAAGAAAGTACGGTGGTAGGTGAAGTAGCATTTAATTCTCAAAAAGGGAAAAACTATAAATAAGGGGGTCGGGACACTTCATTTTTCACTTTGCGTATAAGAGAATGAAGTGATTTTTACACCTTTGCAAACTAGGGCTTCCAAAACTGATCCATGTGAAGAATTTTTTGAGAAATTAAATCATAAGTAGCTAGTTCTATTTTGTGAACTAGGAGGAAGGGATTTCACGGGTGTGGTAGAAAGTGGGAGGAGATGTCATCTTGTGAAGGGAGTATCCCAGTTAGGGTTTGAAGAACTAGGGCATGGGGTTAAGTAAATTTCTTCACAAGTTCAAGATCCAAGGTTGGAGAGAGCGGAAGAACAAAGTAGTAGAAGTATTTTGAAGTGGGTAGAAGACCTAGAAAATGGCACCCAAGAAACCAGCTAGTACACCAAAAAGGGAAAAGGAAAGGGCAAGGGAAAACAACAAGAAATTGAGGCAAGCATAAATGAGGAATGGTATGTAGAAATGTAGTACCCAGATGGAGTGTTGTTGGGGAAGGAGTGGGAGTCCCATCTTAGGGATATGTCCGTAAATTATTATAATCATTGGACAAGTACAATTGAAAAGGAGTTAGCACTGGAGTTAGTGCACCCAAAAACAAGAGGATGCCAGAAGGTTTTCCCATATATAATGATGATGTGAAGGTCAAGTTGGAGAAGGTAGGGTTACTACAACTCTTTGAGTTGCCCTACTTTGGGAAACCTGAGTGACTATACCAGTGGCTGATGTCATGCTTACACAAGGACGATTTCCACTTCGTAATGTGGAAGATGCACCTAACTCCTCAATTCATTTCACAATTCACATGCCTCATCTATGAAGGAGACATGTTGGAAGATGATTTGATAGACAAAGAAGCGATTAAGGAAACTATTGCCACTCTTGCCTCCAAAGAGTGGTAAAGATATTATGATGTCACAGACATCAAGGATCTAGTAATGAAGATGGCCGCGCACCTGGTGTCAAAGATAAATGGCTAGGAAAGATGGACTCAAGTCAGTAAGAAATGGTTAAAATTTTGTAGAAAAATTTTAGAGGGCACCATCTATAATTTTTCCACATTCATTATGCATGAAATTATCAATTGTGCGAAAAGGAAGGTGTGACAGGATCCTTTTGGAAATGTGCTCGACTATCATGTTTTTGGAGATCATGGTACGGATGCTTCGATAAATTTGTATGGGAGTACCCTAAGGAAAACCCATCACCTACCAAAATATTTGAGAAGTAAGCTTGTGACACTATGACAATAGTGCACAAGGTGTGCTTGGAGAAGTGGTACACACGCCTGAGGAATGCATTCAGGGCAGAATGGAGAATTCCTGAACATCTTTCAATGGTCACCAACGGAGAGGAAAAATTTGCTGTGTACTAGCATTACTACCTAGGTAGATTCAAGTTAATAGATGACGATCGAGACCTTGGTGGAAGCTACCCTTTTCCTTCATAGCTCAGTACTTCCAAGTGGGAGTAAACAGATTCAAGGAGTCCAAAAATTTTAAGTTGGACCTTGGTGGCTTGGACAAAGACCACAGGGAATTGTGCAAAGGGTTGGTCTACCCTAGCAAGCACATGTACATAGAGTGGTACATGTCTCATGAAGTATAAATGACAAGGCCCATAACCATTGTAGGATGATCCACAACATGTGTTTTCATTTACATAAGGCCCAAGTCGGATAAGGGAACATACCTAGAGAACAAGGTATCTATACCTTAGGATCTAACTTGAAGGAAAAGGCCCACGCTCAAACGGGAGGAAAAAGAACCAGAAAAGAAAATCCCTAGTGTGGTGGGGACACAGGAAATAGGTTCTGTTATCCAAAATTCCCCCCCCAAGGTAATTTTGATAACATGCATCAGATTGTCAGTCCCGAGCAAGTAGAATGATTCAAGGCCTGAAATCATGTTTCTGGGGTCCCCTCGGTTTCTCTCTAACCCTCCTATCCAAGAAGAAAACCCAACATTTTAAAAGTATGTGAAAAAGTTGCAAAGAGCCAGGCTTGAGGCTGAAATATAGAGAAAATCGACTAAGGCAGCACTAGGGACAGTTGGGACGTCGGGGCCCGAATCGGCCGAAAAACCGCCAGACGGTCCGCACAGCAAAGGGACATTTGGGCTGTATGGGGCGTGAAGGACGCGAAAGGGTAAACCGGCTGAAGGTGGAAAAATTGACTAACTGTTGTGCAGACATTCTAGGACATCTGGGCCATAAGGACGCGAAGGACGCGAAAAGGCGAAGCGGCCGAGAGCAAACAGTCAGCCCATTTCAGGCGGTTTGGAGAAATTTGTCCCAGATAGTCTGGGACAGTTGGGACAAAGGTACGCGGAGGATGCAAAGAACCCAAATTGGTGAGACAAGGAACTTTAAATGCAGGACACCAGAGACAAAAGTACGCAGAGGACACGAAAATTTGAAAGAGCCGAGAGTGAATGAAATCTTGCCACGTGTCTTCACCACAAAGAGGGACAAGGAAGCCCAGATCAGGCGGTTCGGAGATATTTGTCCCAGGAAGTTTGGGACAGCCAGGCCAAAGGGACACGAGGGACACGAAAATCTGAAAGAGCCGCCAACGAATCAGAACATGACACATGTCCTAAGTGGAAGGCGAGTTCGGAGCTCGGGAGAACTTTGAAAACTTAGCAAAGTTTTGGACCAAAAAAAATTAAAAGACAAGGATGACCCCACACCCCTATCCTCCAACCAGATCACACCACGTGTCATCCAAGTGGCGAGCACGGAAAAAAATCAAAATCTGTTTTGGCCTGTTTTTGCCCTAAATCTTCATATTGTCATAACTTTCGATCCGAGCTCGATTTTCACGTTCTTTATATCAATGGAAATCTGGAGAAATTATCTACATGATTCCGGGGTAAATCTTGAATTTTTGTTTAGTTTGGAGAGATAATATTGAGAAAATTCCTCTAGCACATAATAATAGACAAGTGACGTTTCAACAACCAGCTTTAATACTGATAGGCAGGTTCGCCGTTTACTGCTGCTAGAAAGTCGCCATTTTTCTAGGATTCACTTTGCTTCGCCATAATGAGATGAGTTAAGCTGCAACCTAGAAGTGGTTGGGGTAGATCTGGATTTCCTCTCTCTTCCCTCTCTCATTCTTCCTATATATTGTAAGGAGGGCTTTTTTCTAAAGGTTGAACATTTCCTTTTTGCTCCTCCATTCTTCTCTTTATCGGGAAAATTTGTGGATTTCGAACCTCCCATTTGAAATTGTAATGTGACTCTACCTCTTGGCATTTTGTAGTGTATTGTATCAATCTTTGGAGCAAGTAATACATGTCTGTGGATGATTCTCAACACTCTCTGTGTTCATTTGCATCTTCCTGGTCTTTCACTGCAAATTTTTTTATCTATGCATGATCTTGCATCACATTTGAATGGTCTGTGTTTATTGGAAAGATAGATGTTCTTCATTCCTTGGTGCATCACCTATGTTAGCTTAGGTTTATCTTTATGCATTTTTTTACCCTATCTCCTTGGCAAGTTAGATTAGGTCTTGAATAAACCCTCTGCATTTTCGTGTGCATCTGAACAGAGGAATAGGAACCAGCCTTCTCTGGAGATTCCTTTCTCATTTTTGCAAGTCCCACGCTTGGAGAAAGGATTCCATGTTATACAATCACACTGGATGCTAGAGTGATCAAACTAGAAATCTGATCAACATCCAGGGGTGTTGTGATTTTGCATCAACATTTCCCTAGGTAAAATGCTAGAACTAACACATATGTGCATAAGTAAAAGGTTGTAATCAGAGAAAAGACTCTTGAACCAGAGGAACCATCAGATAAGGAGTCTTTAGAAGAAGAAATAGAGTCACCTACACCGGAATCTCCAGTTAGGAAAAAATAGAAGGTAGAAGAGGGGACCACCTCGGAAGAAGCTGGAAGTATGGATAAGTACATGGAAGAGAAGGATGGTAGTGAGGAAGAAGTAAGTGGGGAAGAGGACCCTGAGAAAGATCAAGGGCCACCTATTTTTAATATACATGATTTGGAGGAGGAAGGTGGAGAAGAAGAACAAGGGTTTCTTTTTGTGTGGTGCAAGGATAGCTAGGCAGGAGGAAGCACCTAGGACATGGGAAAAGATGAAGAGGCTAGAACGCATACACAATAGATGCCAATATTATCACAAGAACAAATGACCAAGGTGGTAGCAAAATAAGAGACAAGGAACATTGAGAACTTGGTGGAGGACAAGGTGGAGTGCAGTGCAGAGCTAGTTTTAAAGAAGGAGAAGGAGAGCACGAGAAGAGGAACGTGGCAGCACTAGAGGCACGATTTTGACTATAAGTATTCCTAAGGGTATGTGCATAGGAGGAAGGTGCGCAGAGGGAGGGAGGCTAGAGATGGGTTATATTGTTGATCCTAAGAACGTGTTTCGCATGTGGTTCTAGAGTACACTTCCAATGGAAGAGCTTGTATGCATGTCATCTTTTGATAAAGAGGCTACCTACCTATGGACATGGAAGATGATCTCTTGGGTAATTAAGTCCCACCTTGAAGAACTAGAGTTTGAGGTAAGCCAAGGGGAAATAGTAACATTTCCAGGACTAGGAGAAGATAACCTAGTGGTGGATACCCAGCAGCTCTTAGATGAACAACTGAGCAATGCGCTTAACAAATTCTCTATTGAGATAGAAGCTAGACTCTTTGGGAAGAATGATAGGATCAAGGATCTGGAAGGGGAATTGAAGGAGAAGGAAAAGGAGCTAGCTACATTAACCAAGGAGTTGAGCCGGGAAATGTTAATTAGCACCCGGTGTGAGGGAATTGAAGGATGAAAAGGCCAAGGTGAGCGTTGTGTACAAGAAGGTAGAATCCATCAATGGGGTGATATTATTGAAGCATCTGGAACTGAAATCACCCACACAGAATTATGGATCTACCTTAGGATTCATGGAGCATTTGACAAGAGTTCTCACAATGGAAAGAAAAATGCCAGCCTTGGAATCTAAAGAGGAAGTAGTCGCACGCTTAGAGAGGGAAGATAAGTTGAAAATCATGGCACTCATCGTAGAGTACAACAAAGTGCTTACTGATGTAGGGGCCACTTGCTATATTGTTGAGGCCGCATACAATAATTACGTGAATAGATTCAAAGTGGAAAGAACCCTGGTTGCCACTCGTGAGGCTTAACTCAAGGAGTTATAGGAGAAAAACAATGGGAAAAGGGTGAAATGAGATGAAATCAATTCCGAGATTGAGAAGAAATTAGAGGTAATTTAAACCTTATGGATTTCAATCAAAAACTGGTTAAAGGAGCTATATCCACATATCACATGAAGAATGGACGCATTGGAGGATATATGCAAAGAGTTGGAGAAAATCACGGATATTATGAGTGTGTAAGGAGATGGACTGAATTTTGAAGAGGTAAGCGCCTAGTCGGTGACCTCTGTCAAAGAGCATAGGACAAAGTCGATGCCTAGAATAAATTGGAGGCTGACTTGCAAAAGGATTTTCCTAGTCTATTGCAATGATTCTTTCACTCTCCCATTATTTCTTCTTTTCCATTATTTCATCCTCTTATTCTTTTCCTAGGTGTAATCCTATTTGTATTCTTTCTCTCGAATAAGGGAATTGTTCCCGTGGATGGAGAACAGCGTATTGTGGGATGATGTTGGGCCCTAGAATATTAACTAAGTACAAAAGGCATGCAAGACAAAGTGCACAAGGTATTGTTTTAGGAAAGGGTTTAAGGAAGGCCGTGGAGTGTGTGACACACATGGAAAGAACCAAGGGTTTAGTACTCAAAAAAATTAGATGTTTATATTAGAACACATGAAAATCATGACCCGAATACACGTGGATAAGGTTCCACCTAATGATAGGTTGGCCTATGAAGGAGCATGCTGCGGTAGAATCTTCTAGAAGCACATAATGGGATAAAGTGGGAAGCTCAGGCCTAGATGAGCATGTTCACATTAAGGACCACATTCGGACACTTGGCATCGGATTTGAGGGCACCTTTGAAGGATGAGTTAGAAGTCCAAAAAATCTATAAATACAAGTGCTGTAGATTAAAAAGAGAGACAGAGAGTATGGGCAGAGCTCTACAAAGGCAATACTGCAAGGACTCTATTAATGGATAATTACATTCAGGAGAGGATGTATTAGGCATGGTGATTGAAATTTTATTTTCGGTAACTTACTTACATAAGTCTAGTTGCAATGCATGATTGTGGTCTACTTCTCTATGACACTCTGTAATGGCTCCATGGATGTACTGAGGTTACTTGTTATATATATACATAAATATCAATGATTCTAATGCATACTTCTCTGTCATGATTTCTCTTTCTTTTCATTCTAAGTAAGGATTCTTGTATGTTTCTTTTTTAAGTGATACACATTATAGATTATGCTAAGTACTATACTTGAAATGACCTGAGGATCTAGAGGCCATCCTGAGCCCTATGGTTCTTATATGTCCTAAACCCATTTGAAGGTCCTTTTAAACACAAGTCATAGATGATGTTTCCCACTAAACTCCCATAATAGATAGACTCGGCACCCATGCTTTTTCTTAGTTAGCGCCCTTTTTCACTAGGTGATAGGCTGATGCACATTGGGTTCCTTTCTATTTTGTTAATGGTAAAAATGACTACATATGTACATTCTTTCTTTATCTAGTTAGGATCATATAGATTCAATCACATTTTCCAAACATACTTGTTTGGTTTACTTGATAAGGTATACACTACTTATTGCATGCCTATAATTTATTATCCTCTCAGCCATAGTACTTAACTATATCAGATTTATAATTTAAGTAGTTCACAAGGATATTTTAAAATAAATATCCCATTAAATAATTCCACATTCATTCCTATAATAATCCCCAAGTTATCTACTTTGTCTTATGTACTTTGCCATGGATATATATATATATATATATATCAAAACATCATAGAATATAACTAAGACATTATCATACAACCCTTACCAAACAACAAGTCAAATTTTCAAGGCGACATTTGATTACTAAAAAATATAATAGTATATCATAAACATTTCAATCACAAAATAATTTCATTTTCCAACCATTACATTTATCCAATGGAGTAAGGACTTCATGACTCATAACAAAATCTGAATAATTTTAAATTTTTTGAATATCCAATTAATCGAACATCATCAATAAAAAAATGCAATTTACTATAAGTCTTTCTCCTTTCACTTTTCACGAAATCCATTTGCACATCGTTAGCATGTGTCAGTTCACAAGAACTAAGCATGATAATATCTAACACATTAGAACAAAATGATACTATCTATAAATGTCATAAAGGGAATCCTTCTATTTAATGAAAAAATTTCTTTACTTTGGTAACTTAAAAAAATTATGCCAAAAATGCCACAATGATGTTTTTGGAAAAGAAGTCTATGTACCCTTTTTGTGAACCCTTTTCCCGAATATGCCAAATATTAAATTTCATTCTAGTGAGAATCATTATTCCATAATCAAATAGAATGACATTTATTTTTATATTATAATCAAGTAGTTCTATGGATCATGTGATTAAAATTCAAAACTCATTTTATTCTACAATAATCTATTCAACCATTAAATAACTTCATATTGTAAAACAATGGTATTGAAAACATTTTAAGTAACAAACTAGACATTTCCTAACAACCGAGTCACATGTTATACCTATCAAATATTTCATATCAAAAATAGATAATGTCATAATTACCCAATTATCCAATCATCAAATATCATGACAGTCAAATGCAAGGTCAATAGATCCATGTTTCCTAACACAACATTCACGAATTTTTGTGTCTTACCAATCAATAAACCATTTTTCCAAGATATAACAATTAAAATATAGTCAAGCTAAATCAATCAACAATCCAAAAACAATATGATATCAAATGACTAAAAACCTAGTCACTTTCAATCATGGCTCCTATGACTAAACTCAAAGCACAATCAAAACAGATGAAACGCCATTGATACACTGGTCCTCTACAAGAATATTTTCCACAAATCTACGACCACAAAGGTCACAAAACCTTGATGGAAAAATAATAATAAGGATACAGATATCATTTATTTAGGTAAAGTTTTACTCTTATAGAGGAAGCAATAATTTTAAAGACATCTAATTTCAAGTAAATGAAATCCCTAATTTTGACAAATGAAGACACTCACAGATATAATATTGATGTAGAGGTCGATAATAATTTTCCAACAACCCATAATAAAAAGACCTAATTGGGTTTTCCAAATAAAGACCATTCATCTCAACCCAACTAGGGAGACTTAAAGATTAAAAAAGAAGAACCCGAATAAAGTGATGTTTACGGTTTTAAATAACAACCTAGTTTAACAACATGATCCCAATGGATTTTCCTTCGAAAAAAACATAAATCAACCTAGTATACCCATAAAGGATTTAGAAATTATTAGTTTACATGATTTTTGTTGAGGATTCAATTAAATAGTCGAAACGACCAAACCAGAGACTGTAAAGGAGAACACTCGGAAAGAAAACCGATTGCAGAGACAAATAACTTTAGAATCACCAAGGTATTGATCACAAAATGATTACCTCAAAAAACCCAAAAGGGTTATAAAACCCAGATAAAACTTAATCAACCATCACAAAGTATTAATTTCACAATGTTGCATAATAGCCATAACCTTTTATGCCAAAGAAGTAATTTTTTTATAAGAATGCATATAGATGCATGATAATGTGAAGTCGAATAACAACACACAATCAAATATATTTTAAGAAAAAAATTATCCACCAAATCTTAAAAATATATCCAAGTTAATATTTATAAAATGACAGAGTGGATCCACATACAAAAACTTGATTTCCTAAACCATTTTTCAAATATCCCCAAGATAATATTTATAAAAGATCATATTAGATGCACATAGTCGAACTCAGTTTCTGAACCATTTAAAAATAAAAACTAGAGAAACGAACAACTAAACATTTCCAACAATAAACATTAACTCGGAAAGCAATTTCATAAAAATAAGAAGAGTTATTTTAGAGAGAATGATAAACACAACAAAAATAAATATGGTTATTAGAGCCTATCATGTTTGGAAGTGCTTGCAAAACCCCTCTCCATGTTTTCAACTCTTCTTACAAGCATTCATAATAGATTCCTTGAAAAATTCTTAACAGACCCCGTTAAAACCTCCTCATTCCTTCATCCTTCATTTTTATAACCTCTACATTAAATTCTTCCACTATTTCCACCATGCAATGGAAATTTTGCAAATACAACAAAGGTGAACTAACAGTTCAAAAAATTGAAAAACCACATGCAGATCCATAGACCTTGAGATATTGAAATACAAAACAAGACCAACATTTTCCTTTTTCCCCAAACCTTTGTGTAACTTTGATGGCGGTATTTGCGATCAGTTCAAGACAAATTAATGCCCAGATGGTCTAATAGTCCTTCCAAAAATCTGCCAACTACTAGACAACTATAGTTAAGACTAGAAATAGATAAATATGCAAGATATCATAACTATCCAATAGGAGATAAGTGCCCACCAAGTCTATCTTGGATACCCTCCAAAATGGAGCAGGAGTGCATTGAATGAAAATTCAATTCCTTAGTACCATGTGGGTTGGCACCCAAAGCCACACCATAACCAATTAGTTTTATGTAACCCAGATCGAAGTCTAGGTTAGGTTTAAGTCCCACTTAGGTTTAGGTCCCTTTTATTTTTAATAGTTTCATCCATAGAATAGATTAGGATATTTAATAGATCATCAAGGAGGTGTATGAATTAGGATTCCACTTCCAAAAATATGCCCCTTCATTTCTTAGATTAGGGAAAAATTTCTATTAACCATAGGTTTAGAATGCCTAATGCCTTAGTGTAGTTTTGATAAGGTTCTTAGCTAATATATAAGTTAGCCAACTTGCTTAACAAGAACAAAACTAACACACACTAAAATTCCAAAGTAACATATTAAGCTACAATAATTCATTCATGGAATGCTTCCAAATACTTAAATGGCATTATTTCATAGGAGCATGAACATAATGACATTCTTGTAATGCAAAAAAGTTGATATAGACTTAATTAAATGATCGTACCACTTATTGGTTGAAGGTATGAATTGGATCATTAAAATTGATCCAAGGTATGTCTATCCTTTTCCGACTATGAATAAATTATAGTGTATAATAAATAACGAAACTTAACTATCTTATGAGCATAGTCCATAGGACTGAAATTACCTCAATTACCTAATTAAAATAGATTATACCTCTAACATAGCTTAATGAACATATGTATAAGATCCAATATTAACATAATCCTATTACAGTAAGATTTGAAGGAGTTATTTTAAAACAAAAAAATGTAAACAATTTATTCAACCAAAAACATGACCAATCTATTAAGAGACTAACCCATCTCAAAATTAAAGTCATATATCAACGTTTGTAATTTAAAGAAGTTGGTTTTGATATCAGTCATGATAGAAGCATTACATACCTCCCTCCTAAAAAACCTTATATTCTCAATGATTAACTAAGTCCACATGAATTTTAAGATCATAAGAATAAATATAACTTATTCATTCATCAAAAATCTTAAACAAATATCAGTTTTGTAGAAATTTTAAGTTTCCTTAAACTTATTACAACATCACTTTGTTGTCCCAATTCATACAAAAATAAGTATTTACACAAATTGGAAATAATTAGTGATAGATTTAAGACTTAAAAGTCAAATATTAAGAAAAATCAGAATTAATTTTTTTCAAAAAGATGAGGAAAAACAGTCTTAATGTCCTCAATATTTTCCCAAGTTACACTTTCTTCACTAAACTGGTCCCACTAGACCTTACATTAGATGATTTCACGATTTCACAATTACAAATTACATGTTTCCAACACTTGAATGAGTTCAACCATGATTATTCCTGGGTTTAGGACCTATAAGGAATTTCAATTTAATACATTTCAAGTCTGAAATGTATTTCTTAAGAAAAGAAATATGAAAAAATCATGCATTCATGACAATACGAGAGGTAATGCTAAGTGATTAGATACACGGATAATGACTTATACAATTTAGAAATGACACACATAACAAGGTGATAACTTGGCTTCTTTACTAAAAGTAATCGAACTCTTTTAGGCTTAACATGTAAAAATACCTTTTCACCTAGTTCAAATTTCTTATCGACCCTTTTCAGATCTACATAACTTTTCTTCCTATCAACAACTTCCTTTAAATACTCACGAATTAATTTTACTTGTTGTTCCATTTCAGTGAGCATTTCAAGTCCAATTACCTCTCTATCTTCAATGTTATCCCAACTAACAGGGGTTTTGCACTTCCATCCATACAATGCTTCGAATGGTGCCATCTTAAGAGAGGAATGATAAGTATTATTGTATGTAAATTCCACTAAAGGAAGGTATTATTCCCATTTGTACTACTGGTCCATATAGTACATTTTCAACATAACTTCTAGTACTTGCTTGAACTAAAATTTAGTTTTGTTCCCAAGGATGCATTTAGTGTTTGCCAAAAATGTGAAGTCATTCTTGGATCTCTATCAGAAATAATCAATTCAGGTACACCATGTAATCTAAAAATTTCATGAACAAATATTTTTGCAAGAATAGGTGAATCATATTTTAAATTTCCAGTAATGAAATGAGCTACCTTTGTTAACTTGTCAACCATAACTAAAATAACATCATGTTTATTTTTAGACATAGGCAAATGATCCTAAACAAAATCCATACTAATTACTTGCCACTTATATTACGGTATGTTATGTGGATATAGTAAACTAGATGGATGCATATGTTCAACCTTAACTCACTGACATTCTAGACAATGTGAGACAAATTCAGTTTTCTTTCTTCATCCCCTTCCAAAAATATTTTTTTTACATCAGTAAGAATTTTTGTAACTCTAGGATGTACCGAGTACAAAGAGTTATGAAATTCAACCATCAATTTCCTTATTAACTCATTTTCTGAGGGCACATACACCCAATGTTCATATCTTAAGATTCATTGGTTATAAAAACTGAATCCTTTATATCTAGCATCATTAGGATATGTAGTAAGTGTTATTTTAACTTTCTAAAAATACAAATCATAATTCATTACATTCTTAACTTCATCCTTAAACCAAGTCCTCAAAGTTACAACTGCAAAAATATGTTTCCTACGACTTAGTGAATTTTCCACTCTATTTTATTTACCTTTAATGTAACTTATGTCAAATTCATATTGTGACAAAAATTCTAACCATATTCATTGTCTTGTATTCAGATTTGGATGAGTGAAAATATATTTCAGCCAAGAGTGGTCATTTTTAACTCAAAAGGTCTACCTAATAGATAATGTCTCCATACTTGAAGTGTATGAACTATGGAAAAAATCTCTAAGTCATGGGGAACATAATTTAACTCGTCTAACTTGATATTCTTTCTTTCATAAGCTATGACATGATCATTACTGAAGTAATATACCTCTCAAAACATCTCTAGAAGCATATACTCTATCGTAGAACTTCCATTTGCATCTAAAACAGTCAAAATAGGTGAAGTTCATTGTTCCTTTAGATTTTTAAATTCTTCTTCACATTTATCACTCCATAAAAAAATTTATCCTTCTTTTGTAATGAAGTAATCGGGCAATGAATTTTGAAAAGTCCTTAACAAAATTTTTGTAATATCCTGCAAGCCCCATGAAGCTTCTAACTTCATGTACATTCTTAGGTGTTGGCCATTCAATTATGGCTGCAATATTTTATGGATCCATAGATATTCCATCTTTACTTATGACATGACCCAAATAATGTACTTTTGTTTCATAAAAGGAACATTTTGACAATTTACCATACAGTTTTCTTTTCCTCAAAATTTCAAGTACAATCCTTAAATGCTTATTGTGTTCTTCTATGATTTTAGAATAGATAAGAATATCATCAAGGAATACAAGAATTTTTTTGTCCAAGTATTCCTAAAATATGTTGTTCATCAAATTCATAAAATCTATAGGTGCATTTGTCAAACCAAAAGGTAAAACAGTGAATTCATAATGTCCATACCTTGTTCTAAAAGTTGTTTTATGAATATCCTCATCCTTAATTCTAAATTGATGATACCGGATCGAAGGTATATCTTAGAATAACTGATGCACCACACATCTGATCAAATAGATCATCAATCCTAAGTAGAGGATATCATTTTTGATTGTTTCTTTGTTTAACATTCGAGTAGTCTATGCAAAGTCTAAGTATCCCATCTTTCTTTTTGATAAAGATGACCAAAGTGTTCGCAAGGTGAGACACTCGACCTTATAAATCCTTTAGAAAATATTTCTTGTAATTGTGACTTAAGTTCCACTGATTCTATTGTAATCATAAGGTAATGTGCCTTGGAAATAGGTTCGCAGTTCCAGGTTTTATTTCAATTGTGAAATCAAATTCTCGTTTAGGTGGAAGACCTAAGGGTAATTCTTTTTCGAAAACACATCGCTAAAATATCTTAACAAAGGATATTTTCTAAGATATGACTACCTAATTCTACTATTTCTAAAATTTTCAGTACATATAACATGTAACCTCTATTTTTGGCCTTCTTAAGATGCATAGTTGTCATTTTTTTGACTGAAATCTCTCTTTTTACCCCTTGTCCATTGTTTTTTCGCAGATCATCAAGACATTCAATTTGTTTTTCATAAAAATCCACTTTAGATTTATGATAAAAAAATATAATTTATGCAAATTATAACATCATAGGACCCTAAAGGAGCAACATAAAGGTCTACTTTGGTAGAAAAACTTGGAAATTCTAAAACTGTTCCAAATAGACATTTACTAACAGTATGGACAACATTATTACCATAATGAACAATCTATGATTTTTACGTTATTCTAGATTTTGTGTTTAATTTTGTAGCTAAGTTTTTAGAAATAAAGTATTCAGAGCACCAAGATAGAAATTATAGTAACAAGTGTTCCAAAAATTTTACTTGGCACTTCTATGGACGTAACTTGCTTTTTAACTTGCATCAACTACTTCATCATGTATCTTATGTTGATGGTTGTTTTCATATTTATTTAGAGGGCACCGATTTGTATATTTATCCTTACCACATTTATAACTTCCCCTACAGGTCCCCTTTTTGTCTCAAACATATTTCTAGTCTTGAAATCACTATTTTGATCTCCATAAGCTTTTCGTCCATTTTTGTTAGTCTTTATAGAATTGTTTTTGTTATTTGGAGTAGTTTTATTTGCTATTGTTTTCTTATTATTATTATAAAAAAATAAATTTAACTCCAATTTTTTTCCATACCACCTTCTTAGGTGCAAGTGATGAAGAAGAGTTGGTAATTCTCTTTCGATTCTCATTTTTATGTGCAGAAATTGCCTTTAAATTATGTTATTTCCTAATGGATTTTTCTACAACCCCTTCCGTGTTGGTTGAGATGTGTACATATACCTCCCCATCAATGACATGATTCATCCCCATAATGAACTTGTGTATCCTAAACTTTTTTCAGTTTGATACTATGGAACATACTTAAGAAGTTTAGTAAACCTCTCCCAATATTCAATTATAGTTAATTTTCCTTGTATTAAATTCTGAAATTATGTCATTTTTTATCATAATAGAGTGTCGAAACTAGCGTTTCCTAAAGTATCTATTAAAATGATCCCATTGAATGCTTTCTTCATTTATTTTTAGTTTAGCCTTACAATTTGTCCCATTAGGAGGATGCTTCATGGGAAAGCTGGTAAGATCCTCATATTACCTTAGTTTCTTCCGAGAAGTTCCTTATTGCAAAGTAATTCTCCATTTCATCGAACCAATTTTCAGCCCCATCTCCCAATGTAGTGCCTATTAGTGAAAATTAGCAGACCGCCTAAATGACCCTCACATTTGCAAGTGGGAATGGGGACATTTAGTATGATTGCACAACATGGAATCTTTTCCCCAAGTGTGGGACTTGAAAAATGGGAAAAAAATCTCCAGATTGAAGGTTGGTTCCTCTACTCCTCTAATCAGATGTATGCATGAAATTTGCAGAGGTTTAACTCAAAATTCTACTCTAATTCTACCAAGGAGACAAGGATAGAAAGAAAAGAAGATAAAACTAAAATGATAAGGTGATACACCAAAGGAGTGGTGAACATCTATTTCTACAGATTGACACATATTATAAAAATGCAACACAAGTCATGCACAAATTGCTAATATTTTAGTGAAGGATCGGGATAGAGAAACAACACAAGAAAGGATTGGAAATTCATTCACAGAGATTGCATTGTCATTTCCATTTTTAAATACAGTGCATTACAACAACAAGGAGGTAAAAAATGTGTTGTAGTCCTAAAAAAGGTATGATATTCCACAAATTCACTTGCCAGGGTGAATGAGGGAGCCTACAAAACATAAAAAAACATCCAACCCTTTACAAATGAGCCAAATCTGGGTTTTAACAATGAAAACCGAGTTCAGGAAGGAGAAACATGGGAAAATTGAAATGAATGATTCAATCACTGACCAGATCCATCAAAATAGCATGGGTACCCTTAACATTTCATTTCCCAAATTTTTTACCATGCTAGAGAAGAATGGAAGCCATACTGCATTAAAAATAGTGGTTGAATGTCAATTCTACTCTTTTTCCCATGCCAAAGGCATTTTTTCATTTTTCTCTCACTAAACTCCACCAAATTGAAGATTCCATCGTGTAGAGGACTTCAATATCTTTCCAATGAAACCAAAATCGAGAAAAACTCAGATCTGGATCGAAATATATGCCCCTCTGAAGATTTAGGGCAAAAATCAGGTCGGCGGGCCGAAACCTAAAATTGTTCCCCTTTTTTGAATTTGGGAAAAATTCCTCAAAAACCTCTACACCCCACCACTCTACTACCATGTGGTGCTTCATCATTCACCCATAGGTTTAAATTGCCATTTTACAGTTTTGAATTTTGGAAAAAAATCCAAAATTTCTCCACGCCCCGCCACTTCTGGGACACGTGTCATCACCCTATTCACTCCGGGCACGTGCTCCAAATTTTTACTTTGACACCGCTGACCACTTTAGAAAAATTTCCAAATTCTACCCATGTCCCCGACCTCCACCAAAAATAGGACATGTTTCATCACCCTATTCACCCACGGGATTTTACCAAGTTTTCCATTTCCTCCTTGGTGGGCTGCTCAGGGCCAACTTTTCCTTTGTGCCTTCTACTACTTTGGCAAAAATCCAAAATTTACTTTACCCCTCTGACTCCCGCTAGTCTCATGGAAACGTGGAACATTCTTGTTCAACATGGGGTTTTTGGGCAAAAATTTTCTTTGCACCATTTTGGAAAAAAATTCAATTTGCCCCCTCCAGTCTGACATTTGCCGCCACGTGGCACATTCCTATTAGCATGGGCCTCAAGCCATTT
Source organism: Taxus wallichiana var. yunnanensis (assembly GCA_018340775.1). Lineage (NCBI taxonomy): Eukaryota > Viridiplantae > Streptophyta > Pinopsida > Cupressales > Taxaceae > Taxus > Taxus wallichiana. The sequence continues at coordinate 387,301,434 of CM031236.1, forward strand.
TTTTCTCCATAGGCCCGCAAGAAAAGTTCTTCCTTTGCACCCCACCCACTCTTTGGAAATTTTTCCAACTTACCTCCATTTCCCCACCATTCCTCCGCCATGTGGCACATTCCTATTGGCGCGGACCTTCCTAGGGAAAATTTCCCTCAAAAACTCCACCGAGCCATAACTTGCAAAATACAAGGAGTTAGAAGGAAAATTTTACTTTTCTGGAAAGGTGAGAAAATTATCTATCTGATGAAGCTATTTCAAATAATTTTGAGTACTGAAAAGAGAAAAAAAAAATGACTGAGGCACAAGGAAGGAAGGAATGAAAGAAACTCAAAATAAGTAAGGAGATTATTTTGGATAAAGTGCCATCAAACTTTGGTGGAAATATCCTTTTATGTCATTAGTAAGTTTAATGTCAATATTACCTTTTTATTTTTAGGATGATTAGGTGCATTTGCATTTGCATTTGCAATGTTATTGTTGGAATTTACAACATTGTTATTTTCTATATTATTGTTATCAATGCCAAGATTTCTAGCATTAGTGTTATTTCCTAGAAGTGGTTGATTGTTATTATCACCATCATCGTCTTCCTCTTTATTGCCCATTACTTGTTGTTCAAGTACAACAAGATGATCTCTTGTGTCTAATAGGGTAGCAATAATCTCATCAACATTTTGTGTGGTAGTTGCCTCTCCACCTTGGGGTAGATTACTTGCAGCATGTCCCCTTATTCTAACCATTTTCTATTAACAATAAATTAAGTTTTTATCAGATATAGACTCTACTTTTCTAAGAGCTGCAACCTTCAGCTCTAATACAAAAATGTAACATCCTCATTTCTGACTTAGAAAATAGGGGATTTTTTTTTATAATGTTCAATATTCTCAATTTACATAATTTAGAACACACTTTCCTTTGATAATCCATCACATAACAGAAAACCATATGCAGTTGTAATGACTTGGTTTTATACTGATCTCTCATTTCAGAACTCAATTAAAAACCAATCTCTCATGTTACTTATTTTTGTGTATATGAAGTATACTTTGGTCTCCTTACCCTTTACAGGTCATATAAGTGTTACTTTCTAAGCTACCTCTACGAGTGTCTCATATTGATACTCATTGAAATCCTCGCAAACTTAGATCGGGTGACATAAGACAATGTAGCCAATAGCTTGTGATACTTTGGCCAAATTTTTAGACATGTTTATAATGCCTTAATTCTTAGACGACATACTCATAGAAAGGAATATGTATCACCCCAATTAATTTTTTATCTAGATTAGTCTTTCTTGACTCCGTCAACCAATTCCAAACAAATATTTTACACTAAATAGAGACATCTCACATACCCTAGAGTACAGTCTACTTGTGTTGAATAAGGGTAAGTAGACATACTCAAACCAACTTACAATGATTCAATCATGTTTATTCACCCTAGGTCAACATGGGTTGAATACTACACTCGACTATATGCCTATCTCAGTTTAGCGTATAACTATGAACTAGAATCCCACTTATGATAATTGAGTAAGAAGAGATGAGTAGGATAATGCGGTATAACGGCTGCTTCACTTTATCCACCTAATGAATTTCGACACTAAGTGGGTATGACACAACAATAATTATACTACAATAGCCCACTAATTAATTATAACATGAAATTCATACTTAAAGGAACATTTCTTAAATTAACCTTCACCTAATAATTAATTTGACAACATAATGTACCTAGTTAAGAGATCAACTATGTTTGAAATGATATAATTCTTTTTTAAGGGTACCATAACATGATTTTTCAACAAATAAGTGCATGCAGATCAAATTTACATTATGTTCGAATTCATACTTATTTAACAATTTTTTTCATTAGATTCTCATAATATAATCTTCCTTTGAAAGTTATCTAATAGTACACATATGTATAACTTACGGATTGAATTAATGATTTCCTTTATAATAAACTTCCATTCTTATCCTATACCAACTATATTCTATCATTTTAATTTATTGGTTCATGTATAAAGTAATTCACTTACTTTTTCAACATTAAAAATAAACTTAATATTGTAAGTTATAATCATATTTGTATTCTAAATAACCCTTCAAATTGTTAAATGTTGATCTAAAAGGAAATAGATTTAATAACTAACAAACTTGATTTAGTCATTCATATAGAAAACAATCATATCCTTGTCAATTAAATTTAGATATGTACATTCTTTATTTATCTAGTTAGGATCCTATAGATTCAATCACAAGTTCCAAACATACTTGTTTGGTTTACATTTGATAAGGTATACACTACTTCTTTGTATGCCCGTAATGTATTATCCTCTCGGCCATAGTACTTAACTATATCATATTTATAATTTAAGTAGTTCATAAGGATAGTTTAAAATAAAGACCCCATTAAATAATTCCACATTCATTCATTTAATAATCCCCAAGTTATCTAATTTTTATTATTTACTTTTCCATGGATATATATATATATATATTATAGAATACAACTAAGACATTATTTTTTTTATTAGAGGTAAAATTTAGGGTTGAGGGGACCCTACCCCATTACAAAGAGTTACAACATACTTACATATTGGCCAAAGTATTTACCTTTAAAGGCCATTCATGTTCCAAAATTTCAAAAACAAAGACAACAGTATATGATATCCGTTAGATAGAATTTACAATATATAATAGTCTGAAGGATAATACTAACAACATAAAGGTAAACAAACAACAGATTCCAAACCATTGAATTTCATTATTCTTTGACCAGTTCTTCCACCATCTCCATACAGACCATTCCATTCTTTGACCAGAGTTGCTAAGACATTATTATACAACCCTTACCAAACAACAATACAATTTGTCAAGGAAACATTTGATTACTCAAAAAGATAACATTATATCATAAAAATTTGAATCATAAAATAATATCATTTCCAACCATTACAGTTATACAATGACACAAGGCCTTCACAACTCATAACAAAATCCTATGAAATAATTTTAACAATTTCAAATATCCAATTAATCAAACATCATCAGTAAAATAAATGCAATTTCCTATAAGTATTTCTCCTTTCACTCATCACGAAATCCATCGCACATCGTTAGCATGTGTCGAGTTCATAAGAACATGGCATGATAAGATCTAACACATTAGAACAACATGCTACTATCTATCAATTTCATAAAAAGAATACTTCTATTTAATGAAATTGTTCTAAGTTCCCTATTTTGGTAACTTACAGAAAGCATGCCAAAAATGTCATAATGCTATTTTAGGAAAATAAGTCTATGTACCCTTTTTATGAACCTTTTTCCCAAATATGCCAAAGATTAAATTTCATTTGAGTTAGAATCATGGTTCCATAATCAAACATAATGAAAATCATTTTGAGATTATAATTAGGTAATCCTACGGATTACTTGATTAAAATATAAAACTAGTTCTATTCAACCATTAAATAACTTCATATTGTAAAAATGGTATTGAAAACATTTTAAGTAAAAACCAGACATTTCCGACAACCAAGTCACACGTTATACCTATAGATTATTTCATATCAAAAACATTTAATGTCATAATTACCAAATTATTCCATCATAAAATATCACGAAAGTCAAATGAAAGGTTAATAGATTCGTATTTCCTAACACAATAGTCACGGTATTATGTGTCCTACCAATCAAAAAACCATTTTTCCAATCTATAAAAATTAAAATTTAGTCAAGCTAAATCAATAAACAGTCCAAAAACAATATGGTATCAAACGGCTAAAAACCCAATCACTTTGTCAATCATGGCTCCTACGAATGAACTCAAAGCACAACCAAAACATGACTGAAACGCCACTGATACAATGGTCCTCTACAAGCATATTTTCCACAAATCTATGACCACAAAGGTCACAGAACCTTGATGGAAAAATAATAATAAAGAAACAGGATATCATTTATTCAGGGACATCTGTCCTCTTATAGAGGAAGCAATAATTCTACAGACATCTAATTTCAAGTAAATCGACTCCCCTAAATTTGAGAAACAAAGACACTCACATAAATAATATCAACGAAGAGGTTGATAATACTTTTCCAACAAGACAGACTAGAAAGACCCAACTAGGTTTTCTAAATAAAGATCATTCATCTAAACCCAAGTGGGGATACTTAAATATTCAAAAAGAAGAACTAGAATAAAATGAGGGTTATTGTTTTAAATAACAACCTACTTTAACGTCATGCTCCCAATGGATTTTCCTTAAAAAAAACATAAATAAACCCAACATGGTTGTAAAGGTTTTAGAAATGATTATTTTACATGAGTTTGCATCGAGGCTTCAATTAAATGGTCTAAATGACCAAACCAGAGACCTGCAAAGGAGAACACTCGGAAAGAAAACAAGTTGCAGAGTCAAATAAATTTAGAATCACAAGGGTATTGGCCACAAAATTATTCCCTCACAAAACCAAAAGGGTTACAATAGACCCAAATAAAACTTAATCAACCATCACAAAGTATTAATTTCATAAGGTCGCAGAATGGTCATATCCTTTTATGCTAAGGAAGAATTTTTTTTGACAAGAATGCATACAGAAGCATGATAACGTGAAGTCGAATAACAACACACAATCAAAGATATTTTAAGAAAACAAATTTATCCACCGCATCTCACAAATATACCCAAGTTAATATTTATAAAATGATAGATTGGATCCACACACATGAACTCGGTTTCCTAAACCATTTTTCAAATATTCCCAAGATAATATTTATAAAAGAACATATTAGCTCCACACAACCAAACTCGGTTTCCTCAACCATTTAAAAATAAAAACCAGAGAAATGAACAACCAAACATTTCCAACCATAAACATCAACTCAGAAAGAAATATCATAAAAATGAGAAGATTTCTTTTAATGATATTGATAAACACAACAAAAATCATAATGGGTTAGAGCCTATCATGCCTGGTAGTGCTCGCAAAACCCTTCTCCACATTTTCAACTCTTCTTGCAAGCATTTGCAATAGATTCCTTGAAAATTTCTTAACAGACCCCACTAGAACCTCCTCATTCCTTCATACTTCATTTGTATAACCTCTTCATTAATTCCTTTGAATAGTTCCACCATGTAATGGTGATTTTACAAATACAATGAAGGTGAACTAATAATTCAATAAAATGAAAAACCACATGCAGAGCCATAAAGTTTGAGTTATTAAAATGAAAAAATACCAACCCTTTCCTTTCCCCCCCAAACCATCGTTTAACTTCCAAGGAATTATTTACACTCAGTTCAAGACCAATTAATGCCCGAGATAGTTTGACATTCCTTTCAAAATCCACCAACCACTAGACAATTATAGTTAAGACTATTAATAGATAGACATGCAAGATATCATAACTAACAAACTAGAGATAAGTTCTTGCCAAGTCGGTCTTGGATACCATCAAAAATGGCATCGGATTGTATTGAATGTAAATTCAACTCCTTAGTACTATGTGGGTTGGTGCCTAAAGCCAAAGCCATGACCCCAAGCCCTTAGGTTTATGTAACTTAGGTTAAAGTCTAGGTTAGTTTTAAGTCCCACTTAGGTTTAGATACGTTTTATTTTTAATTGTGTCATCCATAAAATAGATTAGGATATTTAGTAGTTCATTAGGGAGGTGTAGCAATTAGGATGTCACGTCTAAAAATATGCCCATTCATTTCTCATATTGGGAAAAAGTGTCTATTAACCATAGGTTTATAATGCCTAATGTCTTAGTGTAGTATTGATATGGTTCTTAGAGAATATATAAGTTAGCAAAATAGCTTAACAAGAACAAAGCTGCAGTCACCCCCATGCCGACCATTCAAGATTCTTCTCCCGTTCCCCTTCTACTACTCCCACCCCCCACTTGGCCTCTACCTCACGGAGACCAGTTATCAGGGCTTCTAGGAAGCTTAACCTTGAGACCCTTGCTGTGGAGAAGGGTTCTCATGAATTTGAAATTGCTCATGACCTCCTGCATATCAGCCTACCCGGGAAGTGTAATTGAAATCCCTACAAAAAGGATAGAATCCTTAGAGGCAGATATGAAATTGTTAAAGGATGAAGTTAAAAACTTGACAAAACAGAAAGGAAAGAGGAAGAAGGAGGAGGAGGATGTGGGATGTAGCCAAATTGAAGATATATACAAGAAATTGCACTCCTTAGAATCTCGCTTAGGGAAGGCCAAGAATAGGCATGATTACAACATTGCCATCTTTAGGGTGATTGAGGAATTTATCGAACAACACGTCAGAAGTGTCTCTAACCTAAGCAGAGTGTCGGAAACTCTTTGGGGTACTGATAAGGAAAGCAAGAAGACCTTGGAGCAGCTGGATTCTAATGACGCTGCCCATATGACTACTTTGGGTATGTTTAAATCCTGGAAGAGTATCAAAACCGTCATAGACAAAGCTACTAGGAAGTAGTTGATGATTCTGCTATCCTTGTTTGTTTTTTTGTTGTTATTTTGCAGATCCTTCACTTTGTTTGTTTGCAGTAATTTTGCTGTTTTGTCTCGTCTTGGTAGCTATTTTTAGCTACTTTGAACTTCAGTGTAACATCTGGATTCTGATCCTTTTCTCTCTGGTTCTTTTGCTTATCCTGGCTTTTAGGCCTTCTTTTGTAATCAAGGGTATAGTCCCTTTCAAAAACTATTTTCCAATAATAAAAAAACAAGAACAAAACTAAGCACACACGAACATTCCAAAGTAAAAATTTAGTTACAAGAATTCATTCATGGAATGCTTCCAGGTATTTAAATGGTATTATTTCATTAGAGCCTTAACAAAATGACATTATTGCAATGCAACAAAGTTGATATTGACTTAATTAAATGATTGTACCACTTATCGATCGAAGGTATGCCTTGGATTACAATAATTGATCTAAGGTATGTCTATCATTTTCTTGACTGTGAATAGATTACAGTCCATAATAAATAATGAAACTTAAGTATCTTACTAGCATAGTCCATAGGACTGAAATTACCTCAATTCCCTAATTAAAATAGATTATGCCTCAAAAATAACTTAATGAACATATGTGTAAGATCTAATAATAACATAATCCTGTCTACAATAAGATTTCAAAGGAGTTCTATAAAAACAAAAAAAAAAGGCAAACCATTTATTCAACCATAAACATGACCAATTTGTTAAGAGAGTAATATGTCTCGAAGTAAAGTCATATATCAACGTTTACAATTTAAAGTATTTTGTTATGATATCATTCACAATAGAGGAATTGTTTTCCAAACCGAGACCCTTGCTCATTTTGTGGCTAACTCCCTTCATTCTTCCCTCTCTTGTGCCTCAGTCATAATTTTTTTCTTTTCAGGCACTCAAGACTTTCTAGAAATGGCACCATTGGATAGATCTTTTTCTCAGCTTTCCAGAAAGGTAAAGTTTTCCTCCTAACTCCATGTATTTTTGAAGTTATGGCTCGGTGGAGTTTTTGTGGGAAATTTTCCCCTGAAAGGTCTGCAGCTAGTAATATGCTGCCATGTGTCCTCGGGAGTGGCGAGAGGGTGGAGGTAAACTTGGAATTTTACCAAGTGATTTGGCAAGTTTTCAAAAGGAACATTTCACCTCGAAGGCCAGCACCCAACCATAATGTACCACGTGTCCTTAGGCCAGAATGGTGGACCGTAGAGATGGAGTTAGAATTTTGGAAAAATCTTTGGCGAGGGTGCAAAGTCAAATTTTTCCTGCATGGTCCGCATCCAATGGCTTCATGCCACGTGTCTCATAAACTGCAGACCGCATGGAGGGATTTTTAAAATTTTGGTGAAATGTTTTGGTTAAGTCAAAGGAAAATTATTGGCTTGTAGGCCCCCGACCAGTCGAATCATGCCACATGTTCGGGGTGTCGAGTTTGGTTGCCAGGGAAAGATTGGGAATTTTCCCCAAAGGTAAAGTGCAAGGAGGAAGGTTCACCCCAAAACACGCATCCAATGGGAGCCTGCCACGTAGCAGGAGCTTGGATTGTAGGGAAAAATTTGTAAATTTTCCCAAAGAAAAAAAAAGGAAATTTCAAAAGGAAAAGTCCCTAAATGTGAACCAATGGCATCTTGCCATGTGTCTAGTGGCGGAAAAAAATATAGGATAGGCCCGCATGGGAAAAAGGAAAGGAAAATCCCGTGCCCAATGGAATCGTGCCACGTGGTACTTGGAATGATGGAGCGTGGGGATTTTTTGGGAAATTTTCCCAAATGCAAAAAGTGGAAAATTTCAAATTTTTCACCCGCCAATCCGTTTTGGCCCTATTTTGCCCTAAAATTTTCAAATGGCCATAACTTTCGATCTAAAGCTTAATTTTTCACGTTTTTTATATCAACGGAAATCTAGAGAAATTTTCTACACGATTCGAGGCTCAAATTTTTATTTTTATGGATTTTGGAGAGATAAAATTGAAAAACACCTCTGGCACGTGGTAATGAACAGAAATGATGTTTCAACCACCATTTTTAATGAAGAATGGCTCACATTCTCTCCCAGCATGGTGGAAAATGTTAGGGAATGGACCTGTAAGGATTCCCATGCCATTTTATTATATTTTTGTCAGTGGTTGAAGCTCTCCCATGTTTTCCCACATTTCTCTCTCTTGGGGTTGTTTCGTGCATTGTAAAAGCCAGATTTGGCTCATTTTTGAAGTGTGGAACATTTTTTCATGTATTAGAGCTCCCTCTTTCACCTTGAAAGTGATTTTGTGCAAAAATCAGACCTCTTTCAAGATCTGTAACCTATTTTCTTCCTATCATATGTTGTAATGCACGTGTTTTGATAATGGAAATGAAAATGCGGGCCTTGTGAATGAATTTTAATCCTTTGTTTTGTTGTTTGATTCATTTCGACCTTCCATTACATTTTATTAGCTTGTGCATGAATTTTTGTTGCATTTCTATGATTTCTGTCAATCTACAAAAGTAAAAATTCTCACCACTCCTTTAGTGCATCACCTTATTAGCACTAGTTTCAGATTTTACATTCTCTATCTTTGTCCCCTTTGGAATTTAGAGTAGAATATTGAATTCAAATCCTCCGTAACTTGTAAGTAATACACTTGATCAAAGGGAGTTGAGGAACCAACCTCTAAAGTAGAGATTATTTTCCCATTTTTACAAGTCCCACACTTGGGGAAAAGATTCAATGTTGTGAAATCACACCTGGATGTCGCAAATGTAAAACTAGGAATCGATCAAAATCTAGGGGTGCTCTTGATTTGCACTAATAGGCATGCCTAGTGGAACCTTAGAGGTCTTCATCTTCATTGAAACAAATTGATGTGCATTTGTTGCAAGTTTCTTGCTTAAAAGAGCCCTAAATTGCACATCTGGTGACTCCAAGGAAGAAGAATCAACTGGTTTTAGCAAAGTGCAAACCTGAAAAATCATGAGAAGAATCACCACAAGGTCAAGAGTTGGAGAAGAGGAGGTGTTGTTTGAGTATCTATAATTATCTCCAAGAAGAAGGAAAAGAGGGAGGAGAGTTCAAAGGTCTCCATCTCCACCAAATAGAACTCTATCAACTCCTCCACTGGTAGGCCTTTCATTCAATCAACAAGGGTTCTAAGGCCAATCATAATGACACAACACAACCCCTATGTCAATTTCATTAGCAGCAGCCCACTTGCTCTCAATCCACAAAATCCAATCCCAGTTGCAACATTGAAGAACATTCCATACTTTATTGGAGAGAATCAGACCACTCCTGGTGATCATGTTAAGGATATTGCTAATATTTGTGCAATCCATGAGATTAATGAGATGAAAGTTGTTGTCAAATTGATGGAATCTTCATTCAAAGGGAAATATTTGCAATGGTTCGGGACTCTTGCTTCAGGTTCTATCCAAAATTGGAACTAGCTATGTATAGCCCTCCATGAGCGATTTGGAGAAAAGGGAGATAACTTGTTCCTTTTGGAATAGTTGACAACTATCGAGAGAGCTTCCAATGAGTAGCTGACTAACTTCAACTTCAGGTTTCAAATGACTTGGGAGAGAATTCCAGTGGCAGTAAGGCTAGTAGTAGAAGGTGCTTTTCTATATTACCTTAAAGCTCTAAATTATGATATTTCTATGTTAATTCAATCCATGGGGGGCACAACTATCCCTGTTGCTTATAGCATTGCCATTAGAGCTGAAAATTGTTTGATTCTGTGGCAAGCTAGCTCTTAGGCCTCCAATGCCATTGTATACAAGTTTAGAGAGCCCAAGTACTAGTCAAGTACCTATTTTAGATCCTAAGTACTAGTCAAGTACCTATTTTAGATCCTATTCCCACTCCTAAAAATCAAAATTCAAGTGAAGCTTCTACTTCATCTTCTAGTGCCTCAAATGAACTTCAAGAAGTCATGAAGCAATTAAAAATCTAGGAAATGAGCTGGTCACACTCAAGAGGTAGTAAGCCCAAGGTTTTGGACCTTCTTTCCATCCTCAAGATCAGCCTAATAGGCAGCCATAAAATCCTCAAAGACCACTCAATCCGGTTGCAAATCAAAATCAAGAAAGACCTCCCGCCCCAATGCAGACCATTTCAGCCCTATAATCCTAATTTTACATTTGCCTCTAAAGCAATAGTGCTAGTGCAAAACAACATAACTCAAGAGTATGATTGGTGTTTCCATGTAATGAACCTCACAACCACTATATGTGTTTCAATGGTGCCTTAAATCAAGCATTAATGGTGACAACAACTCGGTGTTGAGGGTGAAGGGATTCAAGGAAATAACCAACAACAAGGCGCATTCTAGTAGCAATCAGCTCCAAATGATACCACACTTGTAAAATGGTAGGCAGAAGATTTTTGTGGCATGAATCAAATGATTCCCCAAAGTTTTGTAGCTGACAAAAGGTCAAAAAGGAGAAATGTGGGTGAAGAATAGCCATTGGCTCCAAGTAATCCACAATCTTCTACCACTCCACAAATTATTGGCAAACAAAATGCGATACAAACACGTAAGGGCTTCCTAAAACAACTCCTAGGCCAACTCAAATGCTATTTGCTACTGCGCCCATGTGAAAGGAATGAATGTGCGGGCCAAGGGATAGCAGAGAGATGATTCATCTCCATTCAACATCATTGATCGGATGAAGAAGAAAATGTAAACATATCAATGTGGGAATCACTATCCATCCCATGCCAAAGAGATTTGCTACAAGCTGCCATGAAGTACTAGTCAAATTCAAATCAGCAAGTCCAAATGTAAGAGAAGGTACTCACAAATGCTGCCTAGCCTAAGGGGAATCATTGAGGACAATAAGGTAAAATGTTACATCCCCCTTCATTTTGTGTTTCATTGATCATTGGAAACCAATTAGTACACAATTACATGATTGATTAAGGGCAAGCAGGTTAAGTAATGCCCAAGCAAATAGCTGATCAGTTAGGGCTTCAATATGAATTCATATCCAAAGGGGTATTGCGATTGGATGGAACAACGTGAAAGAATAACAGATTGGAGTGATAAAAAACTTCAGTCTTGCTTTGCATGTATGCCCCAACGTTGTTTTTTTACAAGATGTCTCAGTAATAGATCTTCCACTACTCTTTGCCCTATGTTTGTCAAGGGATTTCATAGCTAGGATTTGAGATTACTTATCTTCTGATTGGTCACACATGTTGTTCGAGAACAAGATATGGAACTAAAGCCACGATTAGATCTAAGCCTATTGCAAAATTTCACATTGAGCCTTACACTCCAAGCCAAATCAATACCAATTGTTCATCATTTGATCAAGAGGATTATCCAAGCACTGATGAAGCTGACACCAAGGTTGGAAGTATCCCAGATATAACTCTTGATGAATGGGAAAACAAGGTGCATGATTTTGATCCTTATCAATAAATAGAAGAATATGAGTTAGGATTCTATTGCATGCATGAAGAAAATCAGCCTATCCCTAGCATCACCAAGCCAAACCACAAGGATGAAAATGAGGTATGGCAGTTTTTTTTTTATGGATCAAGGAGTAAACAAGGTGCGGGAGGGTGAGCTATGATTTTTTCACCTCAAGGAGTTAAGTATTACTCAACTTTTAGATTCTAGTTTGCATGCTCTAATAACACTACTGAATATGAAGCTTTGATACAAGGATTGCATTGGCCAATCAAGAGAGGAATAAATAACTTGCAAGTCTTTGGTGACAATGAGTTGATTGTCAATCAACTTAAGGGGCAGCATGCTATCAAGAATGATCTGCTCAAGTTCCACAAAAATAGGGTGTGGGACCTCATTGAATATTTTGAGGGTTTTGGCATCAAATCCATTCCTAGAAAAGAGAACCAAGCTGCTGACAGGCTTGCAGCAATTGGAGCAGCCTTTGATGTTGTTGAAAGCATCCAAAAGGATAAGGTACAACCAAACATCCATGTGATTGTAAGGCCTTCAGTTCCAGACAACAATGTAAGTTGGAAAGTGTTTGAAAATGATCAACAAATCATCCATTTCTTACAAGAAGAGGCTAAGTTCTCAGCTAAAAATTAGGAAAAGTTGGAGTAGCAGTATGGTGACCAAGTGGTACAGCTGAGAACCAACAAACTACCAAAGGGACTTATTACTTTGGAGTCCATTTTCAATCCTAATGATCAGTTTAGGAAGGAGAAAGCAAACATCCAAGTCAAGGGAGAAGATTTAGTGTCCATCTTGGTGGAAGAAGGTAAATCACTCCAAGTTGGTAAAGTGACAACTGAGAAAGAAAGGTATGAGTTCATATAGTTTTGTCAAGAATTCCCTGATGTGTTTGCTTGGAGCTATGAATATTTGAAAGGTTTCAATCCTAAGTTAGCTCAACACACCATTGAATTGGATCCAAGTACTAAACCCATTAGGCAAAAACAAAGGCTAGTCAATCCACACATGGAGCCTCTCATGAGAAAATAATTGAATAAGTTGATAGAGTCAAGAATCATATTCCCTATCAAGCATTCTAGTTGGGTGGCCAACTTGGTTCCAGTTAGAAAGAAGAGTGGGGAAATCAGATTGTGTGTTGACTTCAGATATTTGAATAGAGCATCTCTCAAGGATCATTATCCACTTCCTTCCATGGAGCAGATTTTACAAGTTGTTGCTGGATCCGAGAGGTTTTCATTACTTAATGGCTATTCGGGGTATAATCAAATTATGGTGAAAGAAGAAGATCAGTTCAAGACAACCTTTACAACCAAATGGGGAACTTATGCATACAGGAAAATGCCATTTGGGTTGTCCAACACTGGAGCTACTTTCCAAAGAGCAATGGACATGGCATTCAAGGATTTGATTAACAACATGGTGCTGATATATCTTGATGATATCACTATTTTTTCAAAAAATGTAGTAGACCATCTCTTTCATTTGAGGCAAGTGTTCCAAAGGTGCAGAAGATTTGGAGTATCCTTGAATCCTAAAAAGTGTATTTTTCTAGCCCATGAAGGAAAACTCCTTGGCCACGTTGTCTCCAAAGAAGGATTGGAAATTGATCTAGAAAGAGTTGAAGCCATAAAAGCACTACCATTTCCGAGCCACAAGAAGGCCCTTCAAAGTTTCTTAGGGAGAATAAATTTTGTTCGAAGGTTTGTCCCAAATTTTGCAGCCCTAGTCAATCCTATCACTAAGATGTTAAAGAAAAGCATGGCTTTCAAATGGATATCAAAAGGAAAGGAAATTTTTGAAGCAATCAAAGAAGCCATCTCTCAAGCCCCAACTCTCATTAACCCAGATTTCTCCAAGGATTTTATCCTCTATGCATATGGGGGTGATGATACTATTTCTACAATTTTGGTATAGCAGAATAAAGATAATGATAAGCAGCTAATTGCTTTCTTCAGCCAAATCTCTGGAAGACTATGAGGTGAGATATTATTTTATTGAGAAGCACGTTCTTGCAGTAATCAGGAGCTTGAAGAAATTCAAGCATCTAGTTTCAAACAACAAAGTTCAATTGCTGGTTTCTCATGTGGGAGTTAAAGAATTCCTCCTCAATAAAGAATTGAATGAAAAGAGAGTAGGTTGGATTACTCGTGTCATGGAGTATGAAATTGAGATCAAATTCACCAAGTTTATCGAGGAAAAGGATTGTGTGAGCAGCTGGTCTTGAATAAATCTAAGGAAGCATGTAATGAGAAGGAGGTTGTTTTGGCATTGCAAGACAACCATGAGCAAGGAAGCACTCAAGAGAAAAATAATGGTACCCTCACTCCTTGTTGGACCCAAGATATAATGTACTTCCTAAGCACAAGTTTATGCCCTTGAGAGATGAACAAGACCAAAAGAAGACACTTGATTGCGGCAGGCTGTCCCATATGCCCTTGTTGATGGTGTTTTGTTTAGAAAGGATGTGAATGGAGTGCTGCTTTGAGATGCATTGGTACAAATCAAATGCATAGGGTGTTGGAAGAGTTCCATGGTGGATTAGCTAGTGGTCATTTTGCACCAAGAGTGATATATCTAAATATCATGAGAGTGGCTATTATTGGCCCAATATTTTGAGTGATTGTTATGCATGGATCAAGAGGTGCAAGAATTATGCATTATTCACAGGTAAAGAGAGGCTAGCTGCCCTTCCATTGCATCAAATTTTAGCTGACCAACCATTCATGCAATGGGGTTTGGACTTCATTGGAGTCATTAATCCCAATTCAAGCCAAGGGAACAAATGGATTTTAACAGCAACAGATTACTTCACCACGTGGACTGAAGCAGTAGCACTCAATGAAGAAAATGAATCCAAAAATCTTAGATTTCTATGAGGGAATAACAACTAGATTTGGCATACCGCCACAATAATATCAGATAATGCATTGGCATTCATTGGGTCCAATGTAATTAAATGGGCTGTCAAGAATGGGATCTACCTAAGCGCTTCATCAAATTATTACCCTCGGGGGTAATGGTCAAAGCTAAATCTACAAACAAGAACTTGTTAAGGATCATTAGGAGGACTCTTGATGAAAATTAGATATCTTCGCATACTAAGTTGAAATCAGCCTTATGGGCTGATAGGATAACTCCTAAAGATCTACAAGTAACTCCCCATTCAAGCTTGTTTATAGAAGAGATGAAATTTTTCCCACGTCACTTGAGTTGCCAACATTGGAACTCATGAAATAGTTGGAGTTATTATATTTTGAGCCCATGGAGGTTAGATATGCAGAATTGATGGAGCTCAAAGAAATCATAAATCAGGCATCCCAAACAATGGAGAAGGATCAAGCTTTGATCAAGAAGACCTTTGATAGGAAGGCCAATGATAGATCTTTCCAAGTAGGAGATCTAGTGTTAAAATGGGATGTAGATAGAGAAAAGCTAGGAAGACATTCAAAATTTGATGCCATTTGGAGTGGCCCATACATTGTCACAAAGTTTAAGGACAACAATGCTTTCTAATTATCTACATTGGATGGTGAAGAGTTGTGGATTCTAGTCAATGGAATCCATCGAAGCATTACTATTGAAGAATCTCTCCACCTTGTACATATTAGCTTAGGTTTTCATTCCTCAAGTGATTGTGCACATTGTTTTGATGTAGATTAGCTTTTCTTTCCCTGAGTGCTTTGGCACAAGCTTGTTGTTCTAGGAAATGTGTTTTGTAGGCCTTGCCCTAATCGGATGATGTTCC
The DNA here is from genome assembly GCA_018340775.1 of Taxus wallichiana var. yunnanensis. NCBI lineage: Eukaryota > Viridiplantae > Streptophyta > Pinopsida > Cupressales > Taxaceae > Taxus > Taxus wallichiana. Next base: position 387,317,073 of record CM031236.1, read on the forward strand.
ACCCCCCATCTTCCTCCTTGCAGTGTTCTAGTCAGTTGGGGTACCAAAAAGAGAATTTAATGACTCCATGCCCAATGGATTACTTCAGAAACTGGTAATTTCATCCAGCAGGCAGATGACCCCTCTGAGTCACCAAAATTGTTATCCAAAATGAGCCCCTTGCTCATTTTGTGGCTAACTCCCTTCATTCTTCCCTCTCTTGTGCCTCAGTCATATTTTTTTTCTTTTTAGGAACTCAAGACTTTCTATAAATGGCGCCATTGGATAGATCTTTCTTTCAGCTTTCCGTAGAAAGGTAAATTTTTCCTCCTAACTCCATGTATTTTTGAAGTTATGGCTCGGTGAAGTTTTTGTGGGAAATTTTCCTTTGAAAGGTCCCATGACCAGCAATATGCTGCCATGTGTCCTTGGGAATGGCAGAGGCGGAGGTAAATTTGGAATTTTACCAAGTGATTTGAAAAGTTTTCAAAAGGAACATTTCACCCCAAAGGCCCACACCCAACCATACTGCACTACGTGCCCTTAGGCCAGAATGGCGGACCATAGAGATGAAGTTATAATTTTGGAAAAATGTTTGGCGAGGGTGCAAAGTCAAATTTTTCCCACATGGTCTGTATCCAATGGATTTATGCCATGTGTCTCAAGAGCCTACAGACCACGGAGGGATTTTTAAAATTTTGGCGAAGTGTTTTGGTTAGGTCAAAGGAAAATTATTGGCCCACAGGCCCGCCGACCAGTCGAATCATGCCACGTGTTTAGGAGTGTCGCGAGTTTCGGTCACCTGGGAAAGATTGGGAATTTTTCCCAAAAGGTAAAGTGCAAGGAGGAAGGTTCACCCCAAAAACCCACATCCAATGGGAGCCCACCACATGGAAACAGAGCATCGAGCACGGGGAAAAAATTGGAAATTTTCCCAAAGCAAAACAAAGGAAATTTCAAAAGGAAAAGTATGCCCCCCAAACGCAAACCAATGGCATCTTGCCACAGGTCTAGTGGCAGCAAAAAATATAGGACAGGTTCACATGGGAAGAAGGAAAGGGAAATCCCACAACCAATGGAATCATACCATGTGGCACCTAGAACGATGGAGTGGGGGGATTTTTTGGGAAATTTTCCCAAATGCAAAAAGTGGAAAATTTCAAAATTTTCACCTGCCAATCCGTTTTGGCCCTGTTTTGCCCTAAAATTTTCAAATGGCCATAACTTTCGATCCAGAGCTTGGTTTTTACATTCTTTACATCAACGGAAAGCTCAAAAATTCTATACAAGATTCCATGATCAATTTTTTTTATGGAGTTTGAGAGAGAAAATTGAAAAACACCCTCAGCACGTGGTAATGAAGCAGAAATGATGTTTCAACCACCATTTTTAATGAAGAATGGATTGCGTTCTCTCCCGAATGGTGGAAAATGTTAGGAATGGACCTGTAAGGATGCCCATGCCTTTTTATTGTGTTTTTGGTCAGTTGTTGAAGCTCTCCCACGTTTTCCCATGTTTCTCTCTCTTGGGGTCATTTCTTGCATTGTAAAACCCAGATTTGGCTCATTTTTTCATGTATTACGAGACTCCCTCTTTCACCTTGAAAGTGATTTTGTGGAAAAATCAGACCTCTGCAAGATCAGTAACCTATTTTCTACCTCTCAGATGTTGTAATGCATGTGTTTTGATAATGGAAATGACAATGCAGGCTTTGTGAATGAATTTTAATCCTCTGTTTGTGTTGTTTGATTCATTTATGACCTTCCATTATAGTTTATCAGTTTGTGCATGAAGTTTTGTTGCATTTATATGATTTTTTTAATCTACAGAAGTAAAAATGTTCACCACTCCTTTGGTGCATCACCTTATTAGCACTAGTTTCATTTTTGCATTCTCTATCTCTGTCCCCTTTGGAATTTAGAGTAGGATCTTGAATTCAAACCCTCTATAACTTGCAAGTAATACACCTGATCAGAGGAGTTGAGGAACCAACCTCTAAACTGGAGATTCTTTTCCCATTTTTACATGTCCCACACATGGGGAAAAGATTCAATGTTGTGTAATCACACTGGATGTCCTAAATGTCAAACTAGGAATCTGATCAACATCCAAGGGTGCTGCTGATTTGCACCAATAGGAATTACATTATTCTAACAATATATGGTGATGAAGTAAATTACACATTCACACTTGTCATCATCTTCTTGTGCTAGCATGTAAGCTAACGAGACATCTATTTCCCAAGAATATAAAATGAGGGGGTGATATGATTTGGGAGGCATGAGTGTGGGAGGTGATAGAAGGAATCATTTAACTGATTCAAATGCCTCATGACACTCATCTGTCAATCCTTTTTAAAAAATTATTTATCAAATGAATAACAAAGGTTAAATCAAGAATAAACTTGCATATTTCACGATATTTCGAGAAAGTATCGAATGCCATAATCATATGATGATGGGGTGATTTATGGAACTACTAATATTTTTTCTAGATCTACATCAATCCTTCATGAAGAGATGTTGTAACCCAATAAATTCCTTCTCGTGACACCAAGTACACATTTTTCTAGATTCAATGTAACATTGTATTTGATGAGGCAGGATGTATAACGTGAAGAACATTGGGGTGATCACATCTCTTCTTGTCCTTAGCCATAAGGTCATCAACATATGATTCCATAATACTGTGAATTAGATCATGGAATATGTAAATCATTTCCCATTGGTAAGTGACACCAACGTTTTTGAGACCAAATGACATGATTTGATCTTCCTTAGAAATCCTAATTTTATTGTACCTAAAAAAACAATCTATAAGTGGTAATAACTCATAACCAGATTGTTGCATCAAAGATAATAGCGATGGGTGGTAGTGGGAAATCATCTTTGGGATATGCTTTGTTTATATCCTGAAATTCAATGCAGATTCAAATTTTTCATTTCTTTTTAAGAATGGGTACAATGTTAGATAACCACATTAAGTACTCAAAAGGTTTGATGAAATACACCTATAGGAGTTTCATAACTTCCTCTTTAACCATTTGGTTTCATAGGTTTGGATTTTTTTTGATGGGCTTGGCATCAGATTTGGTTACAAGATTATGGACTGCAACATGAGGAGCAATTCCTATCATCTCTTTATAACTAAACATGAAGGATTTTGAATGTTATTTAATAATATTTGTGTGTATTTATACTTCTTTAGAAGTCAACAAAGAACCTAACTTCAAAATTATTGGGTCCTCCTTTGTCCCGATGTTGATGTCGATCGTCCCTTCAATCAAAGAGGCATTACCCTCTTCAAAATCAGGTGGAACCGGAGTTATTTCTAGCTCCCCTTCCTCTTCTCTCTCATAAATTCTACAAAGGAAGGGTCCATCATGTAATATCCAAAATAGGAGGAAGAATGAGGAATGAGAGAAAATCCTCTCTTATGATGTGTGGGATGTAAATCCATATAAGCGTTAAGGTACCCTAAGATAGCCTCATCATTTTCCACATAATATAGGGTAGCAGGTTCGTTCTCAGCCTCAACATATGCCAAGATCAGATTCGTTGGAATTTTGTAAACTAAGGGTTTAGCATGAACCAAAACTGTGAAGTTGGTATCTTTTAATTCTATGCTTAGACAAAAGTGGGAAGCAAAATTATTTATTGAACGAATAAGAAGGTTTTATTCACATGGGATGGTTTTGATTGAAATGAATTCAAAACCTTTTCTTAAGTTAAGTAAAATAGTCTTATAGATTTGTAAGTGTTATTTCCTAGTCTCATATACCTATTAAACTTGGTTAGCAACTAGTTGCGAATCACCTAACACTCTAAGTTTACAAGATTTTGTCCTCTTGGCTACTATGAGACCAAGAAGGATATCCTCATATTCTACACCATTGTTTGTACATTCAAAATTTAGCTTAAAGGAAAATGGCATGACCTTCCCTCAAGAGAAGTGAGAATCACACCTACCCCAATCTTTGAAGAGACATTTTTCTAGGTCATAATTAAGAGTCCAACAATTTTTTGGGAAGATAAATGTTTGATCACTCTGTGTATCTTCTTCCCTTACTTCTGAGACTTGAACCATGAAAAGTCCTTCATGGGAAGAGAGGCGTTTCCCGAGACAATGTCATATGCACATGGAATCAAATGAAAGGATAATGGGAAAATCATTTTCCAATAACTCGACAATACTTTTGTGGTTTTTGTTGATACTATCTCAAAAATCACGCTTTCGTCTTTTCTGCAGGAATCCCTTCGATCAAACCTGTAGTTTCTAATTTTGTTGTGGGAATCAGTTTTGTCTCTAGAGTTGAACTCGTAGGTTTTTTCAATTGGTTTGTAGGGATCTCAAACTCAGTATGCACCCCAAGTTTCTTCTTTAGGTTATTTAGGTGAATGTCAAAGGGCTTTAGGTCACCTTGTGTAATGAAGAATTTCCCCAAATGTAGGAATCCAACTTCCTGAAATAATTTGGAAGGAATCACCTTAATGTAATGTATATAAGGATGACTAAGAATCATAGTATAGTCAGTTTCTGGTCTATAATATAAAATTTGGTAAGAATTGTCCTGGGCCCTATGGTAACTAGTAGCACTATGGTTCCAATTGATGTTTCCTTAAAGCTATCATAGCCTCTTAGCATGTTTATTTTTAAAGAGAAATTGGTTTCACCGTAGCCTAACTTATGGAGAAATGAAAAGAGGACAATGTTGATTACTACCCCATCATCATTCATTGTGTGCTTTATATAATTTTTGTAAATCCAAACTTGTAGATACATAGTTGGATCACCTCTACGTGCCAAATCAACATCGTGTGGAAATTTTGATGAAGTCAAATATAAAACTAACGTATCTTCGGGATTCCCAGGAGGATGTATGTCAAAGTCTATGTGATTTTTTTGTCCCTCCAGAGGAGGGGTGACATTGATCAAAATCCTAAGACCCAATGCTTCTAATAAATAATCTCTACGAGTGGAGAATTTTTCAAAAAATCCAATAAGGAGATGGGAGGAAATGTCTTTGTTATATCGGTGATCAATTCATAAGCCCCCACTAGCCTTGAAAGTATGGGATATCATATGACATAGATGGGTATATAGGAATGGTATGTGAAAAGTAGTCTTGCATTCTCGTCGCAACGTTTATTTGGGGTTTGGTTTCTAGCTCTACCAGACCCACAATCTTAGTTTGTTGGTGACCATCCAATAGAGGTGCCACCAATGGGTTTGACAAAGTCAAAGCTTCATGATCATTATTTCCCACTGAGACACCCTTGTTTATACCATGAGGGTCCAACTTACCATTATTAGGATGCATTAGAAGGGGATCATTAAAGATCCTAAGTGGTGTGTTTTGAGGAGATAGAGGCATCATGATAGCATTCTGAGTTGACATTGTAGGATTTTCCAAAAACATATCAACAAAGAGTTGTCTTTGGTCCTCTGGTAGATCGTTGAATGAATTTATTACAGTCATGGAATGTTCTAGTATCATGCCCTTAGACCTTATGGAAGCCACAATATAGGTCATGATTATAATCCTGAGGTATTTGGTTCATGTTTTTCTATGGTCAAAATTTCCAATTGTTATTCAACTATTGGTCACCATAGATGGACTCAAGGCAAAATCCACCCCTACTAAAGAACCGTTGGACATGTATTGCCCTAAATTTCGGAAGTGGTGCCCCTTGAGAGAATGTCCTTTGGATGTCATAGACATGTGCTTAATACTGTGATGTTACTAACCATGACACTAAGCATGGCACACTTTTACCATAGTTGAAAGGAGGTTTGAATGCCATCTCTCAAACAAGTACTAAATTAAAATTTTTCCAAAGAAAAAACAATCGGGGTGGGTTCCCATCTAGACCAACTCATAAACTCTAGAGAAAACCATGGCTGAATCAAGCCTCTCAGTCTTCTAGGGGACAACCTGAGTGGGAAAAATCAAACTGGATGACTTATCCATATCCACCACCTTGGAAAAATCCCTACACTCAGCCGGGTTGGGCTCCACCACCCGCAGCCAATCCTTGGCACAATCAGCAGTGGGGTCTTGAAATTTTTTTTAGCCAAAATCAGTCCTAGGCACCACCACAAAATGGTAATCAACAACATAGGTTCTAGCAACCACAACAAGCTTTAATGCCTCCATCTCAAGCCTACAAAAACCAAGGACAAGTAACACAAACACAAATTCTATCCCAGCTAGATCCAATCCTAAAAATCAACAGACAACTTCAATTGATGACACAGACCTAGGTAACACCATGCAGGTTAACACTATTGGTAATTTATGACTACGATCTGGAAAAATATTGAACCCTCATGTTGTTATCACAAAAATACCTAATGATTCCGGTAAGGAAGAGAACCTTGAGGATAATACTGGTTCTTCACTAATGCCAGATAAACAAGATGATCAAATACCCAAACAGACTACAGCCCCTTTTCCTGAGTGATTACAAGACACTCGAACTGTAGATGAAAAAAACTAGTTTAGGAATTCAAAAAAGTACATATTGAGGTCCCACTGCTGCGTGAAATAAGGAACATCCCTGAATCTGAACAAAACCATTAGAAATGAGTGTATAAAAACACCAGGAAGGAAAAAGAAATACCCAAAGACTATCAGAGTTGAAGGGAATTTGGATGATTTAGTTCGTTGGCACCCTTATCTCACCAAAATATGGGGATCCTTGAGTCTTGTCATTACTATTTGTATAAACAACCAGTCAATATCTAATGTTTTGGTGGATCTTGGTGTTGCTATTAATGTCATCACAACATAAATGTTTAACTTGCTATCCTTAACAGGACTTCAACTGACCAACACTATTCTGTAGTTAGTAGATCAATCCATTATTGTACCTAATGGTGTGGTTGAAGATATAATGGTCACTATTGAATCATGGGAATACCTAGTTGATTTCATGGTTTTACATCCTAAAGCTCGAAGTTGGGATATCCAGTCATCTTGGGAAGACCTTGGTTGGCTACGGTTGCTACTTACATTGACTGTAGGTCAGGCAACATGACAATTCTAAATGGGTAGAAATCCAAACACATTTCATTATATCCTCCTACCCAGCCTTATACAAACAATTGTGACCAGGTATGGGTGGATTCTTTAGATGCTAACTCTTTGAGTTCTTCTTTTCTAGCCACTATTGCAGTACACAATCATATGGTGGAAGTTGTAGAGTCATATGCACTAACTGATTCTAAGGACTTTGTGACTATGAAAATCAGCACTACTGCTGCAGAATACGGAATACCAGCACTAGACATCTCTTCTACTATTTCTTTGGTAGACATAACCTCTCTGTGAGTCTAGTAAGAAACTCTGTGCTTATAATTCTAAACATTTAGTTCCTGATTTCTATTGTACTTTAACCAAGATTTTGTGTTTTGACAACATATCCATCTTGCACATGCTTCAACCCCATGTTTTCCCATTGAATTATTTTATCACTAGTACAGAGCTTTCTCTTACAAATTATACCAAACATGTGCTTATCGGTATGGGTAGAGAGCTAACTATAGGTAGTGACTTGGAGGTCAATCAAGAAGATAGGGTGCTTGAGGTTCTAAAGAAACATTCCCATGATTTTTCTTGGGATTAGACTGATATGAAAGGAATTCATCCTAGCATCTCGTAAACATCATATTTCACCGATGACGTCAAACCTATAAGACAGACCATGCAATGAAGAATCAATTTAGAATTGAGATACATAGTCAAAACCGAGATAAAGAAACTCCTAAAGATAGGTTTCATCTATCCTATATCTAATAGTCGAGTGGGTTTCCCCATTAGTTATTTTTCCCAAGAAGAATGGTAAGTGGTGAATATGTGTTGATTATAGAGAACTTAACAAATCCACCAAGAAGGATTATTTTAACTCGCCTTTCATTGACCAAGTCCTAGAAATTTTGGCTAGCAAGAAATATTTTTCTTTCTTGGATTGGTTTAGTTGGTATAATCAAATTAGTATTGCCCTTGCTGATCGGGATAAGACTACTTTTACGTGCCCTTAGGGTACATTCGTTTATAGAGTCTTACCTTTTAGGCTTTGTAATGCCGCTGCTACATTTCAGCTAGTAGTCTTGGATATTTTACGAGATCTTGCTAATGACCGTGTTGAGGTTTACATGGATGATTTCACTTGTCCATGGATCCACTTTTGAAGAATATTTGAATAATATTGAGAAAGTAATTAGTCGATGTGAACATCACCAACTATCTTTGAGTCATGAAAAATTTCTAATGATGGTTGATCAAGGAATTGTCTTAGGTCACCATGTTTCAACCCAAGGTATATAGGTGGATCCCAAAAAGATATTAGTCATCACCAAATTACCTACACCAACTAATGAGACTGACATCAAAAGTTTCCTTGGTCATGTAGGTTATTACCACCAATTCATAAAATATTTTAGCAAAAATACTACCCCAATGTTTTCACTAGTAACCAAAGAATGTGTTTTTGAATGGTCTCCTCAGTGTCAACAGGCATTTGATTCTATCAAAGAAAAGATGACAACAACCCCTATCTTACGTGGCCCTGACTGGGGACAACATTTCCATATCCAAATGAATGCTTCTAATACAACCATGGGTGCTGTCCTTGGACAAAAAGACTTAGAAGATCATATGTATGTGATTTATTTTATCAACAAAAATATGACTCCTATGGAAAAGAATTACACTACTATAGAAAAAGAGTTTCTGGTTGTTGTCTATGCTTTGAATAAATTTCATCATTACATCACTAGATATAAATTTACTTTTTACACTGACCACTCTACCATTTGATATTTGATGAACAAACCAGTGGTTGGCGGAAGGCTTATTCGTTGGTTGCTCTTGTTGCAAGAATTCAATCTCACTATTATAGATAAGCCTGGGAAATCTAACGTTGTTTATAATTTTATTTCTAGAATAAATGTTTCTGGTGACGATGAAGTATTCTAAGACCAATTTCCCGACAAAAACCCGACATGATGCTCACATAAAAAAAAGGACATTTCATGAGGGACAGTGGGTTTTACTCTTTGATTCCCGCTATTAGTAGTTTAAAGGCAAGTTGCGTACATGTTAGTTGGGTCCCTATCAGGTAAATCAAGTGTTTGATAATGGCTATATTCAATTGATACCGATTGATGGAGACAAATGGACTCGAGTTTATCACCAACCAATGGATAAAGAGACTGTCATCAATGACATTCTATTATGCATAGACATGCATGCTAAGGAGGCTCTTTGCCTCTCAAGCATGGAGTAATCAATCTATTGAAAATTCAATAAAGGAAGATGATCCTTCATTTGATCTTCTTCCCTTAGTATTTTTTCTTATTGTTATTCCCAAATAAATATAGGAATTTTCATTATTTCTACATCTACTAATCATGTTTCATCTCGAACTACAAGGCATAGGAATATACTGAGATATTAGCTGACTAAATGTGGCATGGGTAGGTGCATTTTTACTTGCTAACAATATTTCCATGTAAAAATTTCCCCATGTATGCATTTGTCATCATTACATCATCATGAAATGATTGATATGGTCATTCGGTATCTCTTTCCAATTCGGCTCTATGAATGATGACATAAAAGGAGTAATGGCTCATAATCACCACATGCCTTGATGTGTCACACTCTCCAAAGATAGGATGGGTGGTGTTTGTTCCTCAACCATGGGATATGTGCCACCGCAAAATATTAAACTCACACGAGTGGTGGTCTCATCCACTACTTTTCTGCCACCACCTTTGCTTGATTTTGTACCACCCAAGGAATATAGTGCCATTTGAAATTTAATTATTCTTCAACTACTTTTACCGTTGTTGTATGTACCTCACTCATGATTGGTTTTATCAATCACTAGACAGAAGTGGGAGATACGCTCTGTTTTGGTTTTTTTGCTACCTAGTATTATTCACCTTCGGCTTCAGCATGGGACCATGAAAGACATCAGAACCTAATTCACCAGACACCTTACTCCGGAATGCCACCCTTTCATAGGTATTTCATGATTTTGGATGGCTAGATTTCATTCGAGAAATTTGAAGGTTTCGATGAGGGCATTGTGGAAGAATTCTTGAACAATTTTGAGTCCACCTATTCGCAAGTTGGTGGAAGACAAGTTGAAATTACCAGTCAGGTCATTTCTAACCTATCTGGCCTGCCAAACTTTGGTTTAAAGGTTATGAAAAATTCTCCTTTACAAAGCCTAATTGCTCTATTTCACGAAAAGGAAAGGCACTCCCGGAGGTCATATTGACTCCATTGCATGTTAAGAGGACAAGTTTACCTGGAATCTAGAGCAAGATTGCAAAATGGGTCAACCGGTATTTCATATGCGATGGTCAGGCCTCTGTTCTAGGTGGTGATGCACTTAAAATGCTCATCCACCTTAAAAAGGGACATGTCAACCAGGCCCTTTAGGTAAATCTGCCAGAATACCTCACAGACTCCATCATTAAAGTTTTCCAGAAGCACCGGTCCGGTGGAGGCAAGTCTATGATTAAACACCGGGGTTGATTCATTTGTTGTGTTCACACCAAGTCTTCTTTAGACCAAAGTGGAGGCTCGAGGGATGTGTTGGTGGTGAAGGGTCCAGACAAAGCAATTAAAATCTGGTCTCTCTTCTGCACCTCGGTCTACCCTTGCATCGGGCCCTTGCCCTTCACACAGCCAAGCAGAGGCAGCTGATGTTCTTGAGCATGTAGACACAGTTGGTACTCTTGAGGGTCCATCCCCTTCCATTTTTGATTCAAAAGGAAAGTGCGCCATGGCCCCATCTTCCTCCATGCAACTATGGTCCCAATGGCTTAGCTCATTTTTGTAGACAAGCAGTTCCCAATCAGAGTCCTTGCCTGATGATACCACCCACATTTAGGAGGAATTACATAAGGAGGATGACCTATTTGCTCCATCATCTACTATTCCGTCATCTATGAAAATTCACCCTATGGCTCCTAAAATGCTTGGCACCCAAATGATTCCTTCTCACAACTATCTCGAGGAAATCACACTTTGTTGAAATCTTAGTTACAAGGTATGGAAGAAACTAACCTTTTATTGCCAGTTGAATTTACACAAAAGTCAATAGAAAAAGTTTAGGAGATTGCTATCCTGCAGCTTGAAGTGAGTTGTTTAAAGTGACAACATAATAAGATTCTTACCCTCTTGGATAGTTTTCATTAGTTGTCCCTTCGGGGAAAGGGAATTACGGAAGGAAAATCAAAAATTAAAAAATGAAAAAGAATGTATATAGGAGGAAAAACAAAATGTAACATCTATTTTAGACTTTGTCTGTCCTTTGGCCCTTAAGCTATTGTCTACAGAAACCATCTTGATCTATAGTATGTTTATCCAAGAACAATTTTATTCTTGGCAGTTATTTCAATTATGTTCTCAAGCCCCTCACGAAATTCCCAATGGTCCTAGTTTTTTATCATTTTACAAGTGCAGTACTCTTGAAATTCAAAATTTTCTTTGTAAATTTTATCTACATAACATGATAGTTACCAATGTCCCTAATTTCTTAATCAACCTATTTATGGATGATTTCAAATTAAATTCTTTTAGTCTATATTACGGAATCAAATAATTTGGGGTCAGCAAACAGACATTTTCAATCACACTACTCAGTCCATCAGATTTCACATCTTCCCAACTCATCATACAGATGTCACCCTGTGGAAAAAATTTCGATCACTTTACTATCAGGCAGGGGTTGGGGTGAATACTTCTCATATTTTACTTCAGTGTGTCATTGATTTTTAAAATTACAGTCAGGAGAATTTTGGGACAGCTTGGCAAGCTTGTGGTAGGAGATGGGATACTTTAAGTCTACCTTTGAAACATAGGGAGTTTCTCTCTCCCAAGAAATTGGTGGAGCATGCACGGGGGTGATTCCTCATCACCATTATCAAGAAAACTACAGAGAAAACTAGCCAGTAGTACAATGATGAATGGGCAGGCCTCCAAGTATGGCCACCACTCCTCTTGAGCCCTCTCACTACCTGGCAGAACAATGCAACACAGTCCCATGACAGTTTCACTGCATGGGTGGAAATTACCTCCAATACTCAGGGCTGCAAGAACACCACAAAGCAATACACTAATCAATTTGAGGAGTATGACATGGCTGAACAGCTTGGTAGGTGGGTAGGATGCAGATGAGTTACATTGGGACATGCAATAGGTAAAGTTAAGGGGAAAATGATGAGTGCATTGTTTGGCTCATTAATATCATTTCTTTAGACCAAAAATACTCTTTTTGATATGACTTATTAATATATGGGGATGTTTTGTGTAGTTATATCTTAGTAGGTTTGATGCATTTTCCTTGCTATAGTTTATGAAAACCAGATTATCACATGAACCTCCTACTAACTATATTTGTGAGATCAAATGTGATGATGTGTGCGAGGAAATGATGGAAGTTGTTGATGGTTAAGGAGCCTGAGTTGAAGCATGCGGTTGAAGACTGTTTCCATCAAATTGACCTATTAGCTTGGGCCTGATCCTAATGTCCCATAGAAATTTATGTGTTTTAATTGGCATTTGATGGAAAATGTTTAATGGCCCTGATTTGGTGGATCTTGTAACCAACATTATCTATATGAAGACTTCGTCTTCAGAACTTGGTAGTACCACTTTTTGATATACTGAAGGAGATTATTTGCATATAGTTCTTGATTATTTTTACTGTCTATGTTATGAACTTATTTTTGAGTTAATAAAATCCATGGAATTTTGAGAATCATAAGTTATTAATCCCTCTATCCCGAGGAAGAGCAAGGGCCCACTCGACTAAGGAGATACAAGATTATTTTGAGTTCACGCATATAGTTCTTTGATTGGATTTACTGCAATTATCATTTGATAAATCTTACATGCATGCTTTCATTAACTGAATCTACTTTCTCCTTTACTACTTTCACTTAGAATAGATGCTTTTGTTATTCAAATCTAGTTAACGAATACTCTTTCTTTCTACTAAATTCCATGTATACAATTGTGATTTCATTTGTTAAGAATAGTGTGTGCGTATTTCATTTTATAGGTAGAATATTAGTTGTTAAATTTCCTTTCATTGAAAATAGTTAAATTATGTAGAATTGTATTTCATTTCCGTAGATTTGAATTGTATTTCCATAGAATAGTCATTAAACTAAAAAACCCCCCAACAAACCCAATGTATAACTGGTTCTCCTAGACTCCATTGCATACTGCCTAGGACATAGCCACTGGTTTAGAATGATGACGACAAAGATTATGTCGGTTAAATGATTGGAATAATATAATGACCCATCAACTAAGGATAAGTAGAGATACTCAAATCGAACTACATCAATTTGAGTGTGTTTATTCACCCTAGGTGAACATAAGTTGACAACTATACTCGACTATATGCTTATCTCAGTTTAGAGTAAAATAATGAATTGAAATTTGACTTATGATAGTTGAGCTAGATGAGCTAAGCGGGATATTGAGGAATAGTGACTTATTCACATTATCCACCTAATGACTTTCATCATTAAGTGGGTATTGTTCAACAACAACTATACTCCAATAGCCCACTAAGTACCTTTAACATAACCTGTCATACTTAATGAGGCACTTGCTTAATTAACTTTCAACTTGTTTGTAACACCTTTGACAAACAATTATATTTATCTTTTGCATTACAAGTGTTGGCATGTGATTTTATTGAATGAGGTGTGTTTCCTTGATTCTTGAAAATCATGCTTGTTATGGATAAATACTTTCTGGTCTTGGATTCATTAGAATGAAATGATATGGCTTGCAAAAATCCATTTTCACTTCTTGTAGGTGAGTTTCAATCTGGTTTTGAGAGTTGTAAACTTATCTCTTTTAACTGACTCATCCTTGGATCAATTCCAATGATCTTTGGGATTGATCTCTTTAGGACATTTAATGGCGTAAGAAAAATAAAGTCTGCTTCACGACTATGAAGGGAATCTAAATCCTAAACCTAAAGGATTATCCTAACGGTATCCTAAACTAGGTAAAAGCACCTACTTCCTAGCTATGTCTACTTATTTGGGTTACAATCTAACCTAAGCTTCTTATTCTATTTCGTTTGGATGGTGTCCTAACCCAAGCTATTGAGCTAAATGGAATAAAGGGAGAAATTACTAAGGTAATGCTAGGCTATTTTAACCTATTACCTAATACTATTTGGTTGTGAATTTGATCTAACCTAAGGTGAAAATTACTTACGAAATGATTTGGACTAAACCTAAGGTTATAACCTAAGTTTTGGGAAATCTGTCCCAAACTATCAAAGGGAACCTAGGGTCACATAGCAGTATGAAAATGGTTCTAATGGCATTTATTTGATTTTATTTGGTTAAATGAATGGAGGTAAAGCCGTTTTAGAAAATACAAGTAAACTTTAGTGGAAGCATACGTGGAGGCTTTGCTAAAGCTGGAAATGCATGTTGAAGTGGGAATAACATTTGCAGGTTATAGGAGGTGGTGGCAAGGAGAGATAGGTGTGATATTTAGGAGTATTTGCATTAATGAACCTTAGTTTTTACATGTAAACCATCTTGGAAATAAGGAAGGAAATTGTTTTAGAGGTTATTTGATCTTGCATGCATTGTAATTTTTTCTTACGCATGGAGCTATCTGGTTCTTCAAACTAGTAGTTCAACTTTTACTTTGTGCCTATTTTTGGTTTCTCTACTATATTTTCAATCGAAGGAAAGTATATGAGGAATTGGAAGAAAAGGTGTTTAGTTGTTGATCTTTCATGGAGGATAAAAAGAGTTTGAAGCTCAACTAGAAGTATCCTTTGATTTGTTAGAAGTACTATTAGCCATGGTAAGCTCTACCCTTTAAGATTTCTTTCTTTCTTCTAAATGATTCATTAAAACAATTCTACCCTCATGAGATAAATGTTTGCATGTTTTTGGTTAGTTACTTTCTTGGTTGTATGAATCTCTGCAATTTTTGGATATGAATCCATTGCATGATGATGGTTAGATTTAGAAACTCTCTCTCTCTCTCTCTACACAATTTTGATGGCTATAAGTATGTAGAACTTGTATTGAAGTATAGTGTTTGGTTTTAAAATCATATGCTAAGCTTTGGGTTCGTTCTAAACTTGTGTTTGTTCGAACTTGTGTTCAAAGATTGTGGTTGGACTAAACTTGTATGGGAGGCTTGTGTTGTATTGAACTTATGCTCAATGCTTTACATGGTTTGCATTAATATTAGGGGTGTCTGTTCAAATGGAGCTTGATTTTATGGCTTTGATTTAAGTCTCTTTTGGAAACTTATTCTAGATGCATCTTAAGTTGAAATGGTTGTGGAACTTCTATCCCAGACTATGTCATTTACTTTGAGTATGTAATAGAGTGTAAACATTGAGGATATTCTACTCTCCTCCGTTTTAGTTAGCCCACGTTTTGTTGAAGTCTTGTCTGCATTTTGATACTGGACTTTCTATGGAAATGTGTGCGGTTTGAAAGCGCATCTTATTACTTACTCTTTGGTTTGAAATTGAGCTCATTTGAAATAGTCGATAATGGTTTTTGAAGTTTATTGAAATGCAATGTGCATACTTCTTCTTGTGTGAGTTGATTAGAATGAATACATTCTCTGTCTCAATCTCTATGAACTAGATAGAACTTTGAGAGTCTTATGTTGTGATTTCTGTTTCAATCAAGTTTGAGGTAACATTGAGACATTGCTTGACTTAAACGTGTATTGGGTTTTCGTACTCTCTTTCAAATCCTTTTAATTGATTTCTAGGTTTTAAAATAAAGAAGAGTTGAATAATATCTTAGATCGAATCTTGTTGGTATGATTTAATACCTCGGTTGAGGATTGTATCTTATAATTTGATTTCATGATGACCGTAAACTATATGTTCTTTTGTATTGAGTTGTTTAAGTCCTTATGTTGGGATTTAAGTTTATATTGAGTTCATGAGTACTTTGGAAACATTTCTTAAGCTTAATACTAGTGTTGCATTTTAGTACTATCTTACAAATTCATTTGAATGAATTTTCGAGTCTTTAAAAGGAGAAAAGAATGGTTTTATCTTGTGGACTGTATCATGTTTTGTCTAGAATCTTTACTTCTTCCTACGGACTATATCGTATGCTTCTCTCAGTTGTATGAATTCAAACTTATGTTTAAATAGCATGGAATAGATGAACTAGGATAGTGTTGATATTGTTTTTTGATAAAGTTTCAATTCATAAGGGAAACTAGAAGTGTTGCTTTCTATAAACCATGTGTTTGATTTTGTGTTCTCCTTTGGGGACTAGCAAAAGAACTTATGAGTTTGAAATAGAAATGGGAATTCATTTGATAGTATAAAAGAAATGAATTCTTGATTGGATATTTTCTATTTGATATCTTTTAACTTTTGTATCGATAAGTTGATTCGATCAAACTTCTCTGTAGCATAACTTTCTTCTTGCCTATAGAGTGAGTGTTCTCTTAGGTTTGTTCAAATTTTTGGGTTTGGATTTTCTATCCTTTCTATCTTTTAGGAAATAGTGGAATCTCAATCTTCTGAGATAGAACTTCCTTGTTGATTGTTTAGTCTATTTTGTACGAATTCATTTGTTGTAATGATGTGGAAAGAGAATAGTTGAGTCGGTTCTGTAGAAGAGAAAATGTAATCTTGTTTAGACCAACTAATTTATTTGACTGAGTCATACTCCTTTTGGATTTGTTATTGGAAGGATTTCTCTTTTTGCACTCTATCTTATTATGAATCCTCCTTGGATGGACATGAGAAGAGATTAACCTTGTGTGAGTCTTTCTTTGATTTTTGGAACATATGGTTTCAGATCTTTGAATGATATCTTCTAACATGTAGAAGTTAGTTAAGAATTGCAGGTGGACTATTTTGAACCATCTTCAGATTGATTTGGGATTCTTGATCTAGTTGTTGCCACTTTAATGTTGAATCCTTTTATTAGTTTCCTTGAACTGAAAGCAGTTATGTGGGTAATCAGCTAAGTACTTTTTGAACTTGTTTCTATCTTCCAGAGAATTAGTGAATGGTGAATAGTATGTATTGATTCTTATTCTTTTGTTTAAGTTGTGGGTTGAATCATTATAAATATGTACTATCTTGAAGATAAATCTTTTTTTCGTAGTAAAGATAAATTTGGTATTTCAATTCATAATGAATTATGAGATAATTAGATGACAAGATTTTTTTTTGTTGAAAAAGATAATTGTTAGAATCAATTAATCTATATGTTATAATGTTTTTCTTGCTGATTATATTACGCTCTTTTATTAAAAGTGAATTCAGAATCATTATTGTACTTCTTCTCTAGTTGTTTTTACTTATGCTTATTTGTATGATACTTATTAATTGTTTCATTAAAGAAGAGTTTTTAATGGAACAATTAGTGGAATGCACTTCATTTTAATGCTTAGTTCTTATCATGCTTAGTTCATTGAACTGACCCATGCTAGAAATTTTTGCAAATGGACATTGTAAGTGATAAAAGAAGGCAAATTTTTTTATGATGCATTGGCTTATTTAATTATGGATCTTATGTAAATAATTTCAATTCATTCTTGAGTTGTATTGGAAAAGAAAAGTGATGTTATTTTATGATCTTAATGTTGATTGACATGCAATATGTTTGAAATGCATAGTCTTGTAAATGTATATTTTATCATGATGAATTGAAAGGTTTGGAGACTGAATCCAATTTGTTGTGTAAATTCTCTTATACTTTATATGATGGAAATAGTAGTGATATCTTGTCGATATTATTTATATCTTTTTGTATACTATTGTTATTATCAATTAATAAGTTAGATTAAGGGGATAGTACAATATCCCTTACTATAATGAAACTTGTTAAATTTGAAAAGATGTCATTCTCTAACTACACAACTATATTTTAATAATGAAATATGCATTGGTCATACAATTAAACTATATGAGTAAAGAATGATAAAAAGGTTATGTTAACCCTAACATCTAACCATGTAGAGGAAGACTCTTCCTCTCTCAAAAGAATGAAAAATAAATGGAATGGTGGTTATGATCTTTAATCCTTGTGCTTTGTTTATAAAAGTAAACACTAGCTAAATCTAGGTGAATGATACACCTTCTTTGGACAGCTAGGTTACATTAAAAATTAACCGTTTGATGTTTTCTACCCTATTTCGAGGATAACTGCTTGTTAGGCCATGTTAATGAACATCAATGCAAGCATGAGTTAATGAAGTTCTTAATATCAAATCAGATTAATTATGGATAAAGAACTTAATGAATGTTGGAATTAGGGTTAGGCATGGTTGTTGTAATCTGAATCTTAATCCAATTAAATTATGAATTTAATGACCACTAAGGGGTATGTACATCGTGATGAATCAGTTCTAATAGATGTTGGCACACACAAACTGTAGAATGTACCTTCGAGAAGACAAAGGGATTCTCAAGGATACAATGTTGCAGTTGACATGTGGCAACACCCTTTTACATTGGTTCATTTGGATCTATACACATTTAGAATTGAAATTAATTTCTCTCTAGGTCAAGTTAGTATCATGTTTAGGATAAGGAGTAGCTTTCATGAGTCCAGTACCTTGGCACATTCGGTTGACTTAAGTTGATTGCATATGCCCATATACCCTAAGTCATCATGAGCGTCTTCCTATAAAAAATTATGTTTCTTAATTGGGCTAGGGTCAAACCTTGGGCAAATGAAGCTGGAAGAAGTTAATAAAGACCATTCTAGATAAAAATAGAGTGAGGTGAAGGAATTGATCTAAAATGATGAGTATGTCATCTAGGAATAGTAACATAAATAGTATGTTGAAAATATTTGGCCAAAGTATCGCAAGCTGCTGGTTACATTGTCTTATGTCACCTAGTTTAAAGCAATGTGATGTCAGATGAATATTGGTAACAAATATTCAAATAGGTTCTTTAAACATATCACTCAGTACCTAAAATAGGGTAGGAAAACTAAGTATACATTGTATACATAAAGTATTCTATACTTTAAGACAAACATGAGAGATCGGTTAGTAACTGAGTCATGAAATGAGAGATTGGTAACTTACCAAGTCATTATAGCTACATATGGTTATTTGTTATGAGATTGATTGGCATGGAATGTGTGTTCTAAATGATGTTTTATTTAGAATAGAGAACATTGTGTAAAAAAATTTCCCTTGTTTCTAAAGTCTTAAAATGAGAATGTTACATCTTGGTATTAGAGCTGAAGGTTGCATCTCTTAGACCTATTGTGTCCATAATTTGATGAAATCTAAATTTTCTTGTTAATATAAAATGGTTAGAACAAGAGGAAATGTTACAAATAATCCTCCACCTAAGGAAGGAGCAAAAATTGCCCAGAAACTCAATGAGATCCTTGCTTCCCTGTTGGACACAAGGGATCATTTGGTTGTACTTGAATAAAAAGTAATGGGCAATGAGGAGGAGGAAGTTTCTAGTAATAATAATCAGCCACATCCTAACGGCAATGCCAATTTAGGTGTTTATAAGAACAATGTGAACATACCTAATCAACATGAGAACAAAAAGGCTTGGTGGCAAATTTGAACTCACTAATGATATAAAAATGATAATTCCACCCAAGTTTGATTGCACCACATTAGGAGATAGAGGTGATAATTGGCTCGATTAAATGGAGAATTATTTTGCAATAAGGAATTTCTCAGAAGAAACAAAGGCGATATGGGGAGCATATCATATTTCTCATGAGGGATCTTCATGGTGGGAAATCCATAAGGATGAGTTAAATATTGACGAAACTAATATCACATAGGATAAATTTAAACTTTACTTTAGGCAACATTAGCTTCCGTAACTTTATTATGATAAAAAAATGACTAAATTCAGAACTTAGCTCAAGGAAAGCTAACTGTAACTAAGTATTAGGAGTGGTTCATTAAAATTTTTAAGTATGTACCTCAGTATCAAACTGAAAAGAAGTTTAGGATATGGAAATTCATCATGGGATTGAATCTTGTTATAGGAGGAGAGGTGGATGTTCATAGCCCAACCATGATTAAAGGGGTTGTTGAAAAGGCCATAAGGCATGAACAAAAATTGAAGGTAATTTCAACTCATAAGGAGAAAATAAGGAAGAAAGTCCCCAACTCCTCTTTATCATCTCTTACACCTAAGAAAGGACCATGGAAGAAATTCAGAATGAAAAGTAAGTTTTCGGTGATAATTGTAAGAAAGAAGCAACTAATAAGTCTATTGGTAATGCATGAAACAATTTTGTCAAGAATAATAATAATAGACAGAAGTCCTATGAAGGTTAGAATGATAACTCTAATCCTAGAAATAAACACTTTGAGCCTAGAAAGGTACTGTAGGAGGCATTTATAACTATGGAAAATATCATTACGAAATCAATGTCCTTTGAGAAAGGGTTATCGTAATCAGGCGGCACAAGATACACACTCTGATAGGGTGACAAGCAAGATGAAAAACAAGCCATGCCCGTAGAAGTTAGAGTAAGTTATTTAGCATACCTATAACTATTATTTTTATACTGGAGCTAATGAATGTTTTATTTCTAGTAAATTAGCATAAAAAATAAAAAGAAAAGTTGGAAACATGGATAAAACATGGACTATACATTATGGAAACAATGTTTTTCATATAGTTAGTATGTGTCTTTTCGGAGCAGTCCTTGACTTACCTAGTTTTTCCACAGAAGTTGATATTTATGTTGCACCTTTGGGGTCTTATGATGTAATCATAGGTGTTAATTGGTTAGATGAGTATAAAGCAAAAATGGACTATTTTGAAAATATTAGTTGTTTAGATGATTTGTAGAAAAAAGTAGAGATTTGGGGTGTGAAACGTGAGATTTCTGTTAGAAAACTATCATCTATGCAACTTAAAAAGGCCAAAAATAAAGGTTGTACCTTATATGTAGTAAAGCATGCAAAAAAATCTGAAGAGGACAACGATCTCATGGAACGATATCTGTTGTTATGAGACTTTAGTGACATTTTTCTGGAAGAGTTACTAGGTCTTCCCCAAAAGGAATTTGACTTCACAATTGAAATCAATCCTCAAACCGAGCCTATTTCTAAGGCACCATATCAAATGACTACTATCGAATTAGTATAGTTTAAGGCTCAATTGTAAGAAATCTTGTCTAAAGGTTTGATTAGACCGAGTGTTTCACCTTGGGGAGCACCATTAATTTTTGTGAAAAAGAAGGATGAAACAGTTAGATTGTGCATTGATTACAGAATGTTAAACAAAGAAACAATCAAGAATAGATACCCACTCCCTAGAATTGATGATCTATTTGATCAGATGTGTGGAGCATTGGTATATTCTAAGATAGATCTTTGATCTAGATATCATCAATTACGGATTAAGGATGAGGACATTCATAAAACAACTTTCAGAACAAGTTACGGACATTATGAGTTGATGATTTTACCTTTTGGATTAACAAATGCACCTGCAACTTTTATGAATTTAATGAATAATATATTTCAAGAATACTTGGACAAATTTGTGCTCGTATTCTTGGATGACATTCTCATATATTCTAAAAGTATAGAGGAACACCATGAGCATTTGAAGATAGTTTTGGAAATTTTGAGAAAAAGACGATTATATGGTAAGCTATCTAAATGTTCTTTCTATGACATAAAAGTGCACTATTTGGGACATGTAATAAGTAAGAATGGAATTTTTGTAGATCCTTCTAAAATTGTAGCTATAATTGTGTGGCCTACACCAAATAATGTACATGATGTTAGAAGCTTCAAGGGGCTTGTTGGTACACAACAGAAAATTTGTAAAAGATTTTTCTAAAGTGGCTGCACCAATAAATTCATTACACAAAAAGGATAAGAATTTTGTTTGGAATAATAAATGTGAATATGCATTCAGAACTTTGAAGGAATAGTTAACTTCAACACCTATTCTAGCAGTACCATATCCTAATGGAGACTTCACGGTTGTAACGGATGTATGGGGAAGGTCTAGGAGGTATTTTTTACAAAATGATCATGTCATAGCTTAAAAAAGTAGAAAACTAAAATTACATGAGTTAAATTATGCTCCATATGATTTAGATCTTGCTACCATTGTTTATGCACTACAATTTTAGAGGCATTACCTACTTGGTAAACCTTTTGAATTAAAGACTGGTCATTTGGGGTTGAAGTATATTTTCACTCAACCAAATCTAAATGCAAGACAATGAAAAATGGTTAGAGTTTTTGTCTCAATATGATTTTGACATCAATTATATAAAAGGTAAAGAAAATAGAGTAGCTGATGCTCTAAGTCGTAGGAAGCACATTTATGCTCTTATAACATTGAGAAATCAGTTTAAGGATGAAGTAAAAAGTGTTATGGAATTTGATTCTTACTTTCAGCAAGTAAAAATAGTGCTTGCTGCAGATCCAAATGATGTGAGGTATAAAGGTTTTCACTTTGACAACGAAGGAATCTTAAGATTTGAAAACAGAGTATACATACCTTCGCTAAATGATTTAAGAAAGAAATTGTTAGCAAAATTTCACAATTCACCTTTTTCTAGACACCCTGGTATTACAAAGATGCTTGTTGATATAAGACAACAATATTTCTAGAAGGGGATGAAAAAGGATGTTATTGATTTTGTGACACATTGCTTAGAATGTCAATGTGTTAAAGCTGAACATATGCACCCATCTAGTTTATTATATCCTCATAGCATACCACAGTACAAATGGCAAGTAATAAGCATGGATTTTGTACAAGGGTTGCCTATGTCAAGAAATAAACATGATGTTATTTTGGTAGTTGTTGATAAACTAACAAAGGTAGCACATTTTATTGTTGGTAATCTGAAGGATGATTCTCCTGTATTGGCTAAGAGATTTATACATGAAATTTTCAAATTACATGGAGTACCTAAATTAATAATATCTAATAGAGATCTTAGAATGACATCAAGGTTTTAGCAAACACTTAATGCAGCTCTAGGAACTAAGCTGAATTTTAGTTACTGTATCATCTAGAAATGGATGGATAGAATTAAAGAGTTAATCAAGTTTTAGAGGATATGTTATGAATGTATTTTATGGATTAGCAATATTAGTGGTAAGAGTACCTTCCATTAGTTGAGTTTGCTTATAATAACACACCTCTCTTAAGATGGAACCTTTCGAAGCATTATACGGAAGAAAATGTAGAACCCCTATTAGTTATAACAAAATTGAGGATAGAGAGGTAATTGGACCTGATATCCTTATGAAAATGGAACAACAAGTTAAAATTATTCATGAACACTTGAAAGAAGTAGAAGATAGGAAAAATGCTTATGCTGATTTAAAGTGGTTGACAGGAAATTTGAACTTAGTGAGAAGGTCTTTCTTCGGGTTAAACCAAAAAAGAGATCTATAAATATAGGCAAGGCTGCCAAGTTATCACCTTTTTATGTGGGACCCTTTGAGATAGGTTAAGTAATCAACCCTATAGCTTACCATTTAGCATTACCTCTGCTTTGTCATGAATGTAAGATGTATTTTGCATGATACTAATTCTTGGTCCTGATGCAACTTGCTTTTGTTCAGTTGTATTTTTGTGTCGGGTCTTTGCTGATTGATATTTATAGGACATTAAGGACATGATCAAAATTTGATTCTCTATGAAGAAGTTCAGAGTCCTAAAAATCTAAGGACTATCCTAACGGTAACCTACACTAGGTGAGAATAACTAAGTTCTAGCTATGTTTACTTATGCGTATATTGTTCTAACCTAAGTCTCTTATTTTATTATGGGATTGACATCCTAACCTAAGTGTTATGCTAAAAAAATAAGAGAAGAATTACTAAAGGGGGATACTAAGCTACTTTAGCTATTAGCTATTACTAAAGGGTTGTGATTTGAACCTAACCTAAGGTGGGATTCTAATGACTAATGTTCTAAGACCTATGTTAGTAAATGTTAGATTAACCTAAGTTCTATTTTGAATCTAATCTAAACTAAAGGGGACCTAAAGGGGTCGCATGCCTTGAGGGCGATGGTTCCAAAGGAATTTAAGGAAGGAGATAAGGTTTTAAATGTTAAGGTACTGCCAGATTTGGCAGGGGGATAGTGGACTTGGAGGAGGCCTACGTGGAAACTCCACTAATAGATGGAATTGTATTTTTGTGTTGATTTGGCATTCGCTAAATTTAAGTGGTGGTGGCAAGTAAATATAGGTGGGAATTTTGGATTAACATGCATTAATGGCATTTATGAGCCTCGTATTTGTGTAAAAATCATCTTGGAAACATAGGAGGTGGGTTTGTAGAAGGTCATTTGGTTTTTCTTGCATGGCATATTTCGTTCTTCATGAAGCAAACTAGTTCTTTGAACTAGCCATTTTACCTTCAGTTCAAAACGATATTTGGTTTTTACGATCTATTTTTGAGTGAGGGAAAGTATATGAAGCTTAGAAGGAAAATATGTTTTGTTGTTGATTTTCCGTGGAGGAGAAAAAGAGCTAGAAGTCTCCTTAGAGTTGGTGGAAGTGCTATCGGGCATGATAGGTGTAACTATTAAAGTTTCTTGCGTTATTCTAAATAATTCATTAGAACAAATTTTCTCTCATGAGATTCTTGTTTTCTTGTCTGTCTTGTTATTTTGCACGTTGGGTTTTATAGATCCTTGTCTATTTGATTTTAATCTATGACATGAATATTATTGCTTAGGAATTGTCTCTTTGTTCAAGTTTTTTTTGCGCATGTAAGTGAAATTTACTTATGGAATGTGTTATGTATCTCTGCCTTGAAATCTTGATCTTGTATTTGAGGTTTTGGAGCTTGATCTGATTGTTGTGAAAATTTATGGATTGGAATTTAAGGAACACTTCAGTTCTATGTTATCTATGCAGGTTGCATTCTTTGGATGCAAACTTGGGTCGAACTTAGTGTTTTGTTTAAGCTTGTGTTGAAGCTTCGATTGAATAGAACCACTATTTTGGGAAACTTATGTAATACTAAACTATTTCTTAGAGTTCATATTTGTCACTGTATTCACATTTTATTACTTGGGAAGATCTAAACGCTTGTGTGTGAAGCTCGGGTTTCGACTCTGTACTTTTAGTTAACACTTTTGTGTTAAGAGCTTGCATTCGGGTTGATTCATTGAATCTGTCCTAGTAATTTGTATTGGGTTATTCTTTTTATTAAGTTTTAACTCTTTTCTAAGTGAATAATAACTAGGGAACTATGTGGGAACTTGTTGAGTAGTTTAATTCTCTCTTTCAAACTTTGGAAATGGAAACATCTTAAGGAAAGTTGAGCTTCTGTCTTGTTTTTGATTGTATCGACTTCTAGAGATTGTATAATTGTGAGATTTGAAAAGTGTCCTCTCTCCATTGTTGGGAATAAAACCAACGTGTTGGGTTATTTGTATAAATTTTTAGTAAGGTACTACCGTTATAACCGTGGTTTTAAAGTTTGTTTTTCTTTTAATCCATTCCTATTGATTTGGAACTAACATCTTTGAAACATGTTTTGTAAGCGGTGTATGGGGTTTTACCTCCATCTCGGTTGTCTCTTTTAATGAAATCGGGTCTTTTGAAAGATTGTGATATTACCTTAGACACTTTGAAATACTTAGGAAGGATTCCTTCTCTGTTCGATTGTATCAAGTTTTATTCTTGGAAGTGAATTTATTTCTTTCTCGTATTTAATTGGCAAGCCTTTGTGAGACTTCCATGTTGGGTTCGTAGGTAATTCAACCTTACTATTTATGATTTTAGGACGTAATTCTCGATCAAACAAAGTGAAAAGACTTAATTCCCCTTGTTAAGGAATATATGTATTTTGTTATTATTTTGAGACCTTTTATTTATATATATCATTCGAGGTCTGTAGTGTGTTATTATTATCCGAACCGGTTTGAAATTGGAACTCTTGTTCAGTTGAACAAAATGATCTACCATTGGTTCTTTTCTTATTATGTTACTTCTTTTCTGCATTGGATAGATTAAATGTTCGAACTTTCCTTTACTTGAAACCATTTTGAGATAGTGATTTATTGATACCATTTGGTCTACCTTGTTGAACAATTGATAGAAAAATGTTGAGAACTAGTAGCCAAGAAGGTTCGGGTGATAAGGTAACTTGTACTTAAGGGTTTGATTGTTGTTGTTTAGTCTTGCCTAGTTTATATGAATCAATGTAGGTTGAACACTTGTACTCCTTATCCTTGGTGAAGAATATGAGTAGAGAATAACTCCTCTTTGGAGCTATGTTTTTGAGACCATTGTTGTTGTTATTTGGTTGAAACTTATAACATGAAGAGTTGGAATTGGATTTATAGTTGGAATGTTCTTGTTTTCCTTACCTTCTTATTTGATTATGGAGTTTTGTTTGATGTATATCCTAATGTTGAATGTATAATATGGTTATCACGAAGGAACGGGTAACTCTTGTTCTTATCTCGTCTATTTTTCTAATGTTATAAGTTTAGGCATGGTTATAATGGTTCTTGTTTAGGATATAGAGGATCACCCTTGAGGAGCCATACTATTTACATTTTTTTCTCTTAGGAAAGATAAATGTGGTATTCTATTAGGATAGAATTAAGAAATAATGGATGGGATTATTTTGTTGTTACAAGCCATTGATAGAAATAATAGAACTTATGATTTTAGGCAGATATTGATTATTATATTCTTCTCTTCTTTTAAAGTTGATCTAAGTTTATTAATGTGCTTCTTTTCTTTTATCATTTATGTTGATTTATGATGACTTAATGTCTCATTAAAGTAGTGTTTCTTTAATGAAACAATTAGTGGAATGCACTTCATTTTAATGATTAGTGCTTATCATGCTCAGTTCATTGAACTAACCCATGCTAGCTATTTTTGCATATGGATGACTTAAGTGGTAAAATAAGGTAAAAATTATATGATGCATTGGCTGATATATGTATAATTCTTAGTAAAGAATTCTGATTCATTCTTTTGTTGAATTGTAAATGAAATTTGTATACTTTACTGTATAAAGGTTGTTAATATGTAGTATGCCTTGAGAGCATAGCCTTGTTAAATTTACAAGTTGTAATGATGAATTGTGAGTTGTGTTATATTTGCATGAGTTGTTAAAATTATCTCGTACTTTTATAAAAAAAGATGAGAGTTCCATCATGTTGATGTTCTTTATATTATGTTATGCTTATCTTGTTATCTTTGATAAATGGATAATGGGAATTAATTCAATTTCCCATAAAAAAGCAACTTGTTGAGCTGCATAATATGATGTGCTTATCTAAACCAATTTAACATAATAATGTGATGCATAATGAACATGCATTAAGAAACATGGACATTGGAAATGATATGTGCACATACTTAAACATGTAGAGAAATATTCTTACTCTCTCTCAAATAAATATAAACCAAAAATGTTTTGAAGTATGAATACTATTTACTAGACTTCATTTAGTATGAAGTCTACTCGATTAGTTATAGATGGTTGTTAAACCTTATTGAAATTTAAAGAACACTTAATTGAAACTATGGTAATGCTATCCTATTTGGTTAATTGCCGAGTTTAATTAATAAAGTGAGCAATACAAGAAACCATAAGTTTAACGAAGTTCTTCATGGACTAAATCAATCAAATTTAGGAAAGAGATTATTGAGTGTTGGATTAGGGTTTAACTGGGTTTGTTGTAATAAAGAAATAATCACAACTAACAACGTATTAACAATATCCTTGGGGTATGTACGGCTCGATGAGGCAAGCACGTAGGATGTTGGCCCATGCCAACTACAGGATGTAATCTCAAGAAGGCTTGGGTCTTTTTGAGAATACAAAGTGTTATACTTGACATGTGGTATCACCCTTCTGCATTGATCATCTAGATCTACACATAATAGGAACTTGGAATTGAACTTAGTTTCTCTCTAGGTTAGGATAGGAATTAGCTTCCAATGGCTCAAGGTATGTTGGCACATCCGGTTGACTTAGGTCAACCAAGTATGCCCTTTTATCCTAAGCCATTATGAGCGTATTCTTATAACGGGTTATGTTTCTATCTAGGGCTAGGGTTAAACCTTGAACAAGTGGATTGATGGTAGTCATTAAAGACCAATCATGATAATAGAGTGAGCTGAAGGATGCATTCTAATATGATGAGTATTCCATCTAGGAATAGGGACATACATAGTATGTTGTAAATATTTTGCCAAAGTATCGCAAGTTGCTTTGGTTGCATTGTCTTATGTCACCAAGTTTAAAACAATGTGATATTAAATGATATTGTAATGAGATATTGAGATATGTTCTTTAAAAAGGTCACTCAATACATGGTGTAGGATAAGAAGACCAACTATATGAAGTATATGATATATATTCAATACATAAGATAACATAAATAGATCGGTAGCTTACCAAGTTATTGAATGAATAGATCGGTGGATCACCGAGTCATTATAGCTGCATATGGTTATCTTTTTGAATTCGATTGGCATGGAATGTTTGTTCTAAATAATTTTTAATTTAGAACAGTGAACATTATATTTAAAAAAAAAAATTCCCTTGTTTCTAAAGTCTTAAAATGGGAATGTTACATCTTGGTTTCAGAGCTGAAGCTTGTAGCTCTTGGACCTCTTGTGTCCATAATCTGATGAAACTTAAATTTTCTTGTAACAAAAAATGGAAAGAACAAGAGAAAATGTTACAAATAACCCTCCTCACGAGGAAGGATCATCAATTACCCAAAAACTCGATGAGATCCTTGCTGCCCTATTGGACATAATAGATCATTTGGATGTGCTTGAATAGTAAGTAATGGGTAATGAGAAGAAAGAAGAAGTTGATAACAATAACCAGCCACCTCAAAGGGACAACGCCAATGTGGGTGTTGATAATAACAATGTTAACATACATGTTCATCCTGAGAACAAAAAGGCTACGCTAGCAATAGAACTCACTAATGACATAAAAATGATAAGTCCACCCAAGTTTTATGGCACCACATTAGGAGATGGGGCTGAGAATTGGCTCAACAAAATGGAGAAATACTTCGCAATAAGAAATTTCTTTGAAGAAACAAAGGTGATATGGGGAGCATATCAGCTTTCTCATGAAGCATCTTTGTGGTGGGACAGCCACAAGGATGAGTTGAAAATTGATGAATCTAATATTACATGGGACCAATTTAAAGGTTACTTTAGGCAACGATGGCTGCCAAAGCTCTACTATGATCAAAAATGACTGAATTTTAGAACCTAGCTTAGGAAAGTTAATTATAAGCGAGTATTGGGAGTGATTTACCAAACTCCTTAAGTATGTACCTCAAGTACAAAACCGATGAGAAGTTCGGGATACGAAATTCATCATGGGATTGAATCCCATTATATTGGGAGAGGTGGATTATCACAGCCCAACCATAATGGAAGGGGTTGTTGAAAAAGCCATAAGGCAGAACAAAAATAAAGGTAATTTCTACTCCCAAGGAGGAAGTAAGGAAGAAGAATCCCAACTCCTCTTCATCATCTCTTGCACCCAAGAAAGGACCATGGAAGAATTTTAGAATGAAAATCAAGTTTTCATCGATCTGAGACAAGAAAGCAGCAACAAACAAGTTTGCTAGTAATGCACATAACAACTTTTCCAGAACAATAATAATAGATAGATGTCCTATGGGAGTTAGAATGATAACTCTAAGGCTAGAAATAAACCCAAGCCTAGGAAGGGACCTATATAAGGCTGTTATAACTATGGAAAAGATCATTATAAAAATCAATGTCCTTTGAAGAAGGATGATCATAATCAACAAAGCAGCAAGATCCACGTTGTAGTAAATGACAAGCATGCTTTGAGAAACATGCCACACCCATAGAAGTTTTGGGTAAGTTATTTGGCTTACCAATAACTATTCTTTTTGATACTGGAGCTATTGAATGTTTTATTTCTAGTAAATTAGCATCAAAATTAAAAAGGAAAACTGGAAGCGTGGATAAAACATGCTTTGTATAGTATGGGAATAATATTGTTCATACGGTTAGTATGTGTCTTTTTTGAGTTAGTCCTGATTAACCTAATGTTTCCATTGAGGTTGATCTTTATATTACACCTTTGGGTTCTTATGATGCAATCATAGGTGTTAATTAGTTACAAGAACATAAGGCTAAAGTGGATTGTTTTGAAAAACACATTAGTTGTTTGGACGACTGTAGAAAATAGTAGAGATTCGAGGTGTGAAACGTGAGATTTCGCTAGAAAACTATCACTATGCGGCTTAAAAGGCCAAAAATAAAGGATGTACCTTATATGCAGTAAAAATTACTAAATCAACAGAAGAGAGCAGTGATATTATGGAATGATATCCATTGTTATGAGACTTCAGTGATGTATTTCCGAAATAATTGCTAGGTTTTCCACCCAAAAGGGAATTTGATTTCATGATTGAGATCAAGCCTAGAACTGAACCTATTTCTAAAGCACCATATCGAATGACTACTACATAATTAGTAGAGCTTAAGGATCAGTTACGTGAACTTTTGTCTCAAGGTTTTATTATACCAAGTGTTTCACCTATGCGGACACATAATTTTTGTGAAAAAGAAAGATGGAACACTTAGATTGTGAATTGATTAGAGAATCTTAAACAAGGAAACATTCAAGAATAGGTACCCACTCCTTAGGATTGATGATTTATTTAATC
This sequence comes from Taxus wallichiana var. yunnanensis, assembly GCA_018340775.1. Taxonomy (NCBI): domain Eukaryota; kingdom Viridiplantae; phylum Streptophyta; class Pinopsida; order Cupressales; family Taxaceae; genus Taxus; species Taxus wallichiana. The sequence goes on from CM031236.1 coordinate 387,347,759, forward strand.
ATATGCATGGAGCATTGGTATATTCAAAGATATATCTTTGATCTAGATATCATCAATTACAAATTAAGGATAAGGATATTCATAAAACAACTTTCAGAACAAGGTATGGACATTATGAGTTTACAGTTTTACCTTTTGGATTAACTAATGCACCTGCAACATTTATGAATTTAATGAATAATATCTTTTAAGAATACTTAGACAAATTTTTCTTGTATTCTTAGATGATATTCTCATATATTCAAAAATTATTGAGGAACACCATAAGCATTTGAAGATATTCTTGGGGATATTAAGAAAGAGATGGTTATTTGGTAAGTTGTCTAAATGTTCTTTCTATGAAAAAGAAGTACACTATCTAGCACATGTAATAAGTAAATATGGAATTGCTATAGATCCTTCAAAAATTACAGCTATAATGAGAATGGCTTGCACCTAAGAATGTACATGAAGTTAAAAGCTTCATGGGACTTCACGCTACTCTTATAGGAAATTTGTAAAATATTTTTCTAAGATAGTTGCACCAATAACTTACTTACGGAAGAAAGATAAAAAAAAATTTGGAGTGAGAAATGTGAAATTGTATTTAAAACCTTGAAGGAACAATTAAATTCAGCACCTATTTTTATAGTACGAGATCCTAATGGAGATTTTATGGTGGTAAGCGATGCATCCGGTGAAGGTCGGGAGGTATTTTGTTACAAAATGGTCATGTCATAGCATATGCAAGTAGGAAACTTAAGTTACATGAGTTGAATTATGCTCCACATGATTTAGAGCTTGTTTCCATTGTTCATGCGCTACAATTTTGGAGACATTACTGTTTAGTAAGCCTTTTGAGTTGGCGATCACCTTGGACTAAAGTATATCATCACTCGGTGAAATCTTAATGCAAGACAACAAAGGTGGTTATATTTTTATCTCAATATGATTTTGACGTCGAGTTATATAAAGGGTAAATAAAATAGATTGGTTGATGCTCTAAGTCATAGGAAGCACATTTATGCTCTTATAATGTTAAGAACTCGGTTTAAGGATGAAGTAAAAGTGTTATGGAATCGACTCTTACTTTCAGCAAGTAAAAGTAACACTTGCTACTGTAGATTCAAATAATTTGAGATATAAATGTTTTCACTTAGATAAGGAAGGAATCTTATGATTTTAAAACAAAGTCTATGTACCTTCGCTAAATGATTTGAGAAAGAAATTGTTGCGAATTTCATAATTCACCTTCTTTTGAACACCCCGGCATTAAAAAATGCTTGCTGATATAAAATAGAAATGTCTCTAGAAAGGGATGAAAAAGGATGTTATAAACTTTGTGACACACCTGTCTTGAGTGCCAACGTGTTAAGGTGGAACATATGCACCCAACCATTTGTTGTATCCTCATAGCATACCGCATACAAATGATGTGAGTAATAAACATGGATTTTGTACAAGGGTTACGTATGTTGAGAAATAAGCATGATGTTATTTTAGTAGTTGTGGATAAACTAACAAAGGTAGCACATTTTAATGCAGGGAATCGAAGGATGATTCTCCTATTTTGGCAAGAAGATTTGTACATGAAATTTTCAGATTACATGGAGTACTTGAGTTAATAATTTCAGATAGAGATCCTAGAATGACGTCAATATTTTGGAAAATGCTTAATGCAGCTCTAGGAACTAAGTTGAATTTCAGTTTTGTGTATCATCCAGAAATAGATGGGCAGACTGAAAGAGTAAATCAAGTTTTAGAAGATATGTTACGGATGTATTGCATGGATCAACAATATAAGTGGAAAGAGTATCTTCCATTAGTTGAATTCACATACAATAATACATATCATGCTTCTCTTAAGATGGCACCTTTTGAGGCATTATACGGAAGAAAATGTAGAACCCCTGTTAGTTGGGATAACATAGAGGATAGAGAGGTAATTGGACCTAAAATTCTTACTAAAATGGAACAACAAGTTAAATTGATTCATGAATGCTTGAAAGAAGTAACAGATAGGAAAAATAATTACACTGAATTAAAGAGGGTTGATAGGAAATTTGAACTTGGTGAGAAAGTCTTTCTTCGGGTTAAACCGAAAAAGAGTTCTATAACTTTTGGCAAGGTTGTCAAGTTATCACCTCGTTATGTGGGACCTTTTGAGATAGTTGAAGTAATCAACCCTGTAGCTTATCATTTAGCATTACCTCCTGCTTTGTCATGAATGCATGATGTTTTCCATATTTCTTTGCTTAAGAAATACATTTCAGATTTATCACATGTGTTAAATTGGAATTCCTTGTAGGTCCAGGACCCAAGAATAATCGTGGTTAAACCCATATGAGTGCTTGAAACTCACCAGTTGCATTTGAGAAATCATGAGATAAGTCAATGCAAGGTCCAATGGGACCAGTTTAATGAAGAAAGTGCAACTTGGGAAAACCTTGACGATATGAAAACTGCATTTCCATATCTATTTGAACAAGATTGATTCTATTGATTGATAAAAACATACGATTTTATATTTATAATGTAATAATTATGCCAGTTTGGGCAGATATTTATTCATTTTTAATAAACAACTATATAATGCTGATTTCTAGAATTTAATAATGCTGTTATGTTTTTGACATATGTTAAGAAAAGTGAATAAGATGAATTTTTCCTTGTGGCAATCTGTTAAAATAAGGTAATCATCGGGATGATGATTCTTTTAGGAGGGAAGCATGTAACACCCTCAACAACTGATATATTCCTCTTTGCATTCAAGTGTTGACATGTGATTTTCAGGATAAAGATGTGTTCTTTGACTATTGAAGATCATGCTTGATTGGGATAAATCTTTTATGTTCTTAAGAATCATTAGACTGAAATTATATGGTTGACAAGAATCCATTTTCACTTTGGAAAGATGAGCTGTAATCTGGTATTAAGAGTTATAGACTTATTTCTTCTTGACTCATCATTGAAACAATTTCTATGATCTAAGGAATGTTTCAAGTCTTCTTTATAAACCAAATGGTAAAATTGACATTCAGTAGCTTAAGGAACTTAGAAGACTGAATTTTGCATGATACTAATTCTTGGTCCTGATGCAACTTACTTTTTTTCAATTTTATTTTTTTGTCATGTCATTGGTGATTGATCTTGGTAGGACATTAAGGACATGATCAAAATTTTATTCTCTATGAAGAAGTTCAAAGTCCTAAAAATCTAAGGACTATCCTAACGGTAACCTACACTAGGTGAGAACAACTAAGTTCTAGCTATGTTTACTTATGCGTATATTGTTCTAACCTAAGTCTCTTATTTTATTATGGGATTGGCATCCTAACCTAAGTGTTATGCTAAAAAAATAAGGGAAGAATTACTAAGGGGGATACTAAGCTATTTTAGCTACTACCTATTACTAAAGGGTTGTGATTTGAACCTAACCTAAGGTGGGATTCTAATGACTAATGTTCTAAGACCTATGTTAGTAAATGTTAGATTAACCTAAGTTCTATTTTGAATCTAATCTAAACTAAAGGGGACCTAAAGGGGTCACATGCCTTGAGGGTGATGGTTCCAAAGGAATTTAAGGAAGGAGATAAGGTTTTAAATGTTAAGGTAATCTTGCCATATTTTATAGGGGGACAATAAACTTGGGAGAGACCTATGTGGAAAATCCACTAGAAGATGGAATTGTATTTTTGTGTTGATTTGGAATTCACTAAATCTAAGTGGCGGTGGTAAGTAAATATAGGTGGGAATTTTGGATTAACATGCATTAATGGCATTTATGAGCCTCGTTCTTTGCATGTAAACCATCTTGGAAACATAGGAGGTGGGTTCTTAGAAGGTCATTTGGTTTTTCTTGCATGGTGGATTTTTCTCTGCGTGGAAAAAATTGGTTCTTCAAACTAATTGTTTTACCTTCAGTTCAAAGCTATATTTGGTTTTTATGATCTATTTTTGATCAAGGGAAAGTATATGAAGCTTGGAAGGAAAATATGTTTCGTTGTTGATTTTTTCGTGGAGGAGAAAAATATCGGAAGTCTCCTTCGAGTTGGTGGAAGTGCTATCAAGCATGATAGGCGCTAACTATTAAAATTTCTTGCGTTCTTCAAAATGATTCTTTAGAACAACTCTTCTTTCATGAGATTCTTTTTTTCTTGTTTATCGGTTATTTTGCATCTTTGGGTTTTATAGATCCTTGTTTGTTTCATTTTAATCCATGGAAAAATATTATTATTTAGGAGCTATCTCTTTGTTCGAGTTTTTTTTTTTACTACATGAAACTGAAATTGGCATGTGGAATGTGTTATGTATCATTTCCTTGTAATATTAATCTTGTATTCAAGGTTTGGGAGCTTGATCGATTGTTGTGAAAATTTATGGATTGGAATTTAAGGAACACTTCAGTTCTATGTTATATGCTTATGGGTTGTGTTCTTTAGATGCAAACTCGGGTTGGAACTTAGTGTTTTGTTTAAGCTTGTGTTGAAGCTTCGATTGAATAAAACCACTGTTTTGGGAAACTTATGTAATATTGAATAGTTTCTTAGTGTTTTTATTTGTCACTGTATTCACATTTTATTACTTGGGAAGCTCTGAATGCTTGTTCATGAAGCTTGGGTTTCAACTTTGTACTTCTAGTTAATACCTTTGTGTTAAGATCTTACATTTGGTTCGATTCATTGAATATGTCTTGGTAATTTGTATTGGGTTATTTTTTCTTTTATTAAGTTTTAACTCATTACTAAGTGAATACTCACCAGGGAACTGTGTGGGAACTTGTTGAGTCGTTTAATTCTCTCTTTCAAAATTTGGAAATGGAAACATCTTAAGGAAATTTGAGCTTCTATCTTGTTTTTTACTGTATCGACTTCGTGAGATTGTGTAAGTGTGGGATTTGAGAAAGTGTCCTCTCCTCACTGTTTGGAAGAAAATCCACATGTTGGGGTGATTGTATAAAGTTGTAATAAGGTACCATCATTATAATTTAGTGGTTTTGAAGTTTTTTTTTCTTTTACTCCATTCCTATTGATTTGGAACTAAGACTGAAACATATTTTGTAACTGGTGTATGGGGTTTTTGCCTCCCTCTCAGTTGTCTCTTTTAATGAAATCTGGGTCTTTTGAAAGATTGTGATATTACCTTAGACACTGAAATAGTTAGGAAGGATTCCTTCTCTATTCAGTTGTATCAAGTTTTATTCTTGGAAGCGAATTGATTTCTTTTTGTATTTAATTGGTAAGCCTTTGTGAGACTTCCATTTTGGGTTTGTAGGTAATTCGAACCTTACTGTTTATGGTTTTAGGATGCAATTCTTGACTGAAACAGTGAATAAGACTTGATTTACCTTGTTAAGTAATATATGTATTTTCTTATTCTTTTTGAGACCTTTTATTTATATATATCGTTCTGTGGTCCTGTAGTGTGTTATTATCCCGAACCGGTTTGAAATTGGAACTCTTGTTCAGTTGAACAAAATGATCTACCATTGGTTATTTTCTTATTATGTTACTTCTTTTATGCGTTGGATAGATTAAATGTTCGAACTTTCCTTTACTTGAAACCATTTAGAGATAGTGATTTCTTGATACCATTTTATCTACCTTGTTGAACCATTGATAGAAAAATGTTGAGAACTAGTAGCCAAGAAGGTTCGGGTGATAAGGTAACTTGTACTTAAGGGTTTGATTGTTATTGTTTAGTCTTGCCTAGTTTATATGGATCAATTTAGGTTGAACACTTGTACTCCTTATCCTTGGTGAATAATATGAGTAGAGAATAACTCCTCTTTGGAGCTATGTTTTTGAGACCATTGTTGTTGTTATTTGGTAGAAACTTATAACATGAAGAGTTGGAATTGGAGTTACAGTTGGACTGTTCTAGTTTTCCTTACCTTCTTATTTGGTTATAGAGTTTTGTTTGATGTATATCCTAATGTTGAATGTACAATATGGTTATCCCGAAAGGGAATGGCTAACTCTTGTTCTTATCTAGTCTATTTTTCTGATGTTATAATTTCAGTGCATGGTTATAATGGTTCTTGTTTAGGATATAGAGGGATAGCCCTTCAAGGCGCCATACTCTTTACATATTTTTGTCTCTTAAAAAGATAAATGTGGTATTCTATTAGGATAGAATTAAGAAATAATGGATGGCATTATTTTTTTTTACAAGTCATTGATAGAAATAATAGAACTTATGATGTTAAGGCGATATTGATTATATATTCTACTCCTCTTATAAAGATTATCTAAGTTTATTAATGTGCTTCTTTTATTTTATCATTTATGTTGATTTATGATGACTTAATGTCTCATTAAAGTAGTGTTTCTTTAATGAAACAATTAGTGGAATGCACTTCATTTTAATGATTAGTGTTTATCATGCTCTAGTTCATTAAACTAACCCATGCTAGCTATTTTTGCAGATGGACGACTTAAGTGGTAAAAAAGGCAAAAGCTTATATGATGCATTGGTTGATATATGTATAATGCTTAGTAAAGAATTCTGATTCATTATTTTGTTGAATTATAAATGAAAGTTGTATACCTTATTCTATAAAAGATGTTAATATGTAGTATGCCTTGAGAGCATAGTCTTGTTAAATTTACAAGTTGTAATGATGAATTGTGAGTTGTGTTATATTTTCATGAGTTGTGAAAATTATCTCGTACTTTTATAAAAAAGATGAGAGTTCCATCATATTGATGTTCTTTATATTATGTTATGCTTATCTTGTTATCTTTGATAATTGGATAATGGGAATTAATTCAATTTCCCTATAAAAAGCAACTTGTTGAGTTGCATAATATGATGTACTTATCTAAACCAATTTAACATAATAATGTGATGCATAATGAACATGAATTAAGAAACATGGACATTGGAAATGATATATGCACATACTTAAACATGTAGAGAAAGATTCTTACTCTCTCTCAAATAAATATAAACCAAAAAGGTTTTGAAGTATGAATACTATTTAGTAGAATTCATTTAGTATGAAGTCTACTATGATTAGTTATAGACGGTTGTTAAACCTTATTGAAATTTAAAGAACACTTAATTGAAACTATGGTAATGCTATCCTATTTGGTTAATTTCTAGTTTAATTAAGAAAGTGAGAAATAAAAGCAACCATAAGTTTAATGAAGTTCTTCATGGACTAAATGAAGCAAATTTAGGAAAGAGATTATTGAGTGTTTGATTAGGGTTTAGTAGGGTTTCGCAATCAAGAAATAATCCAAACTAACAATGTATTAGCAATCTCCTTGGGGTATGTACATCTCGATGAGGTAGTTTCTATAGGATGTTTGCACATGCCAACTGCAGGGTTGTACTTTTGAGAAGGCTTGGGTCTTCTCGAGAATATAGCGTTGTAGTTGACATGTGGCATTACCCTTCCACATTGATCATCTAGATCTATACACAATAGGAACTCAGACTTGAACTTAGTTTCTCTCTAGGTCATGATAGGAGAATATTTAGGATACGAATTAGCTTCCAATGGCTTAGGTATGTTGGCACACCCAATTGAATTAGATCAACCGAGTATGCCCTTTTACCCTAAGCCATTGTGAGCATCTTTTTATAATGGGTTATGTTTCTATCTAGGCTAGGTTTAAACCTAGAACAAGTGGACTGGTGGCGCTCATTAAAGACCAATCATGATAATAGAGGAGTGAGGTGAAGGACGTATTCAAATATGACGAGTATGTCATCTAGGAATAGGGATATACATAGTATGTTGTAAATATTTGACCAAAGTATCACAAGTTGTTGGTTGCATTGTCCTATGTCACCAACTTTAAAACAACATGATATCAGATGAATATTGGTAATAGATATTTAGATATGTTCTTTAAATAGGTCACTCAGTACCCGATGTAGGGTAGGAAGACCAAGTATATGAAGTATATGATATGCATTCAATACATAAGATAACATAAAAAGATTGGTAGTTTACCAAGTTATTGAATGAATAGATCGATGGAACAACAAGTCATTACAACTACATATGATTATCTATTTGAATTAGATTTGTATGGAATGTTTGTTCTAAATAATGCTTAATTTAGAACAAGTGAACATTATATTTAAAACTAAATAAAAATTTCCCTTGTTTCTAAAGTCTTAAAATGAGAATGTTACAAATTTTCCATATTTATTTGATCAGAATTGACTATGATGACTGATAAAAATTTATGATTTTATGTTTATATGTCAATAAGTCTACCATTTTTGGGTAGATAACTATTTATTTTTAAATAAATAGCTATGTGAATGCTGATTTCTAGAAATTTAAATTTGTATATTTTTACAAACATATGTTAAGTAAGTGAATAAATTTATTATCCTTAATGCAATGGTCAAACATAAGACAATCATCGGGATGATGATTCTTTTTAGGAGGGAAGTATGTAACACCTTTGACAAACAATTATATTTCTCTTTTGCATTACAAGCATTGGCATGTGATTTTCTTGAATGAGGTGTGTTTCCTTGATTGTTAAAAATCATGCTTGTTATGGATAAATCATTTCTGCTCTTGGATTCATTAGAATGAAATGATATGGCTTGCAAGAATCCATTTTCACTTCTTGTAGGTGAGTTGCAATCTAGTTTTGAGAGTTACAAACTTATCTCTTTTAACTGACTCATCCTTGGATCAATTCTAGTGATCTAAAGAATTTTTAAATCTCCTTACCGGAATGAATGGTAAAAATTGACATTCAATAGCAGAATGAACTTGGTATGTTACAAATTCTTTGATCTTGTAAGATTGTGCCTTTATTTAGTTGTATAATTATGCTCAGATATTTTGGATTGATCTCTTCGAGAACATTTAATGGCATAAGAAAATAAATTCTACTTCACGACTATGAAGGGAATCTAAATCATAAACTTCAAGGATTATCCTAATGGTATCCTAAACTAGGTAAAAACACCTATTTCCTAGTTTTGTCTACTTATTTGGGTTACAATCTAACCTAAGCTTCTTATTCTATTTCGTTTGGATGTCATCCTAACTTAAGTTATTGAGCTAAATGGAATAAAGGGAGAAATACTAAGGTAATGTTAGGCTATTTTAACCTATTACCTAATATTGTTTGGTTGTGAATTATAACTAACCTAAGGTGGAAATTACTTATGAAATGATTTGGATTGAACCTAAGGTTATAACCTATGTTTTGGGAAATCTATCCTAAACTATTGAAAGGGAACCTAGGGTCACATAATAGTATGGCGATGGTTCCAATGGCATTTATTTGATTTTATTTGGTTAAATGAATGGAGGTACAAATTTTTTTGGCATAGGTAAGTAAAATTAAGTGGAAGCATACATGGAGGATTCACTAAAGCTTGAAATGCATGCTGAAGTGGAAATAACATTTGTCAGTTTTAGGATGTGGTGGCAAGGAAAGATAAGCGAGATATTTGAGAGTAATTGCATTAATGAACCTTAGTTTTTGCGTGCATACCATATTGGAAACAAGGAAGGTGGATTTTTTGGAGGTTTTTTGATCTTGAATGCATTGTAATTTTTTCTCTACATGGAGCTATCTGGTTCTTCGAACCAATTGTTTGACTTTTACTTTGTGGCTATTTTTAGTTTCTCTGGTCTATTTTTGATCAAAGGAAAATATATGAGGCATTAGAAGAAAATATGTTTCGTTGTTGATCTTTCATGGAGGAGAAAAAGAGTTGAAAGCTTGGCTGGAAGTATCCTTTGAATTGGTAGAAGCACTATCAGGCATGATAGGCTCTACCCATTAATATTTATTTCTTTCTTCTAAATGATTCATTAAAACAATTCTACTCTCATGAGATAAATGTTTGCATGTTTTTTTGGTTATTTACTTTATTGGTTGTATGATTCTCTGAGATTTTTGATATGAATCCATTGCATGATAATGGTTACCTTTGAAATCTCTCTCTCTCTCTCTCTCTCTCTCTCTCTCTTTCTCTCTCTGCACAAGTTCGATGGGTATAAGTATGTGGAACTTGTATTCAAAGTATAGTGTTTGGTTTTGAACTTGTATGCTAAGCTTTGGGTTCGTTCGAACTTGTATGGAAGGATTTTGTTGTTTTGAACTTATGTTCAAAATTTGTGTTTGTTCGAACTTGTGTTCAAAGCTTGTGTTGGACCGAACTTTTATGGGAGGCTTGTGTTGTATCTGAAATTGTGCTCAAGCTTTTCATGGTTTGCATTCATATTCGAGACTCGTATGTTTGAATGTAGCTTGATTTAATGGATTTGATTTAAGTCTCTTTTGGAAAATTCTCCTGGATGCATCTTGAGTTGAAATAGTTGTGGAACTTTTGTCCCAGGATCATTTTGTTTACCTTGAGTATGTAATGGATTCTAAACATTGAGGATATTCTACTCTCCTCTGCTCTAGGTAGCCCATGTTTTGTTGAAGTCTTGACTGTTTTGATACTTAGAATTTTTATGGAAATGTATCTCGGTTAGAAAATATATTGTTATTGTATCTTGCTTTGAAATAGAGATCATTTGAAATAGTCGATAATGGTTTTTGAAGTTTATGGAAATGTAGTGTGCATACTTCTTCTTGTGTGAGTTGATTGGAATGAATACATTATCTTTCTAAATCTCTATAAACTAGATGGAACTATGATAGTCTTATGTTGTGATTTCTATTTCAGTCAATTTCGAGGTAATGTTGAGACATTTCTTGACTTAAACATATATTAGGTTTTCTTATTCTCTTTCAGATCCTTTTAATTTATTTTATGGTTTTAAAAGAAAGAAGATTTGAATAATCTCTTATATTGAATCTTATTGGTAGGATTTAATACCTCTGGTTTGGGATTGCATCTTATAATATTACTTCATAATGACCATGAACTATATGTTATTTTGTATGGAGTTGTTTAATTCCTTGTAGTTGGGATTTCAGTTTCTATTGAGTTCGTTAGTACTTTGGTAACCTTGCTTAAGCCTAATATTGGTGTTGAGTTTTCATACTCTCTTACAGATCCATTTGAATGAATTTATGGGTCTTTAAAAGGAGAAAATAATGGTTTTCTCTTGTGGAATGTATCATGTTTTTTATAGAATTTTTACTTCTTCCTAGGGACTGTATTGTATACTTCTCTCTGTTGTATGAATTTGAACTTGTGTTTAAACAACATGGAATAGATGAACTAGGATAGTGTTGATATTGTTGTTCGATAAAGTTTGAATTCATAAGGGAAACTAGAAGTTTTGCTTTCTATAAACCATGTGTTTTATTTTTGTTCTCCTTTGGGGACTAGCAAAATAACTTCTAAGTTTGAAATAGAAATGGGAATTCATTTGATAGTATAAAAGAAATGAATTCTTGATTGGGTCTTTTCTATTTGATATCCTTTAAATTTTATATCAATAAGTTCATTTGATTGAACTTTTGTAACACAACTCTCTTCTTGGTTATAGAGTGATTGTTCTCTTAGGTCTATTTGAGTTTTGGGTTCGGCTTTTTGTCTTTTTGTCTTGTAGGAAATAGTGGAAACTCACTCTTTTGAGATGAAACTTCCTTGTGGATTATTTAGTCTATTTTGTACTAATTCATTTTTGTAATGATGTGGAAAGAGAATAGCTGATTCGGTTCTGTAGAAGAGAAAATGTAATCGTGTTTAGACCGACTACTTTATTCAGACTTGAGTCATACTCCTTTTGGATTTGTTATTTGAAGGATTTCTCTTTTTGCACTCTATCTTATTATGAATCTTCCTTGGATGGACACGAGAAGAGATTAACCTTGTGTGAGTCTTGCTTTGATTTTTGGAACATCTGGTTTTAGATCTTTGAATGATATCTTCTAACATGTAGAAGTTAGTTAAGACTTGTAGGTAGACTGTTATGATTCTATATCCCTCTTCGATTGATTTGGGATTCTTGATCTTACTTGTTGCCTCTTTAATGCTGAATCCTTTTATTAGTTTCCTTGAACTGAAGTAATTATGTGGGTAGTTAGTTCAAGTACTTTTTGAACCTATTTTTGTCTTTCAGAGGATTAGTGAATGGTGGATAGTATGTATTGATTCTTCTTATTTTGTTTAAGTTGTGGGGTGAGTCGTTCTAAATATGTAGTATGCTGAAGCTAACTCTTTTTGTTCATAGTAAAGATAAATTTGGTATTTCAATTGAATTAATTATGAGATAATTAGACGACAAGATCGTTGGTTGTCTAAAAATGTAATTGATAGGATCAATTAATATATATGTTATAATTCATTTCCTACGATTATATTACACTCTTTTATTAAAATTTAATTCATACTCATTATTACTTCTTTTCTAGCTGTTTTTACTTATGCTTATTCGTATGATATTTATTAATTGTCTCATTAAAGCAGAGTTGTTTTAATGGAACAATTAGTGGAATGCACTTCATTTTAATTCGTAGTGCTTATCATGCTCAGTTCATTGAACTAACCCATGCTAGCAATTTTTGTAGATGGACATTGTAAGTGATAAAAGAAGGAAAAAATGTTTATGATGCATTGGCTTACTTACTTATGTATCTTATGTATAGAATTTTGATTCAATCTTGAGTTGTATTGGAAAATAAAAGTGATTTTATTTTAAGATCTTAATGTTGATTGACATGCAGTATGTCTGAAATGCATAGTCTTGTAAATGTATACTTTATCATGATGAATCTAAAGGCTTGGACACTGACTCCAATTTGTTGTGTAAATTCTCTTGTACTTTATATGATGGAAATGGTAATGATATCTTGTTGATATTATTTATATTTGTTTATATACTACCGTTGTTATTAATTAACAAGCTAGATTAAGGGGATAGTACAATCCCCTTACTATAATAAAAATTGTTAAATTGCAAAAGATGTTGTTCTCTAAATACACAACTATAGTTCAATAATGAAATATACATTGGTCATGTAATTCAACTATATCAGTAAAGAATGATAAAAAGGTTATGTTAACCCTAACATCTAACCATGTAGAGGAAGACTCTTCCTCTCTCAAAAGAATGAAAAATAAATGGAATGGTGGTTATGATATTTAATCCAGCGTGTTTTTTTATAAAAGTAAACATTAGTTGAACCTAGGTGAATGATACACCTTCTTTAGACAGCTAGGTTACATTAAAAATTAACCGTTTGATGTTTTCTTCCCTATTTCAGGATATCTACTTGTTAGGCCATGTTAATGAACATCAATGCAAGCATGAGGTAATGAAGTTCTTAATATCAATTTACATTAATTATGGATAAAGAACTTAATGAATACTGCAATTTGGGTTAGGCATAGTTGCTATAATCTGAATATTCATCCAATTAAATTATGAATTTAATGTCCACTAAGGGGTATGTACATCACAATGTATCAGTTCTAATGGATGTTGGCACACACCAACTGCAGGACTATACCTTCGATAAGACTAAGGGTTTTTCGAGGATATAATGTTGCAGTTGACATGTGGCAACACCCTTTCATATTGGTTCATCTAGATCTACACACATCTTGAATTGAACTTAGTTTCTCTCTAGGTCAAGTTATTAGTATGTTTAGGATATGGAGTAGCTTTCATGACTCGGGGTACCTTGGCACTTTTTTTTTACTTAGGTCAATTGAGTATGCCCATATACCCTAAGTCATCATGAGCATCTTCCTACAGAAAATAATGTTACTAACCTGGGCTAGGGTCAAACCTTAGGCAAGTGGACTCGCGGAAGTTAGTAAAGACCATTCTAGATAACATTAGAGTGAGGTGAAGGACGTATTCTAAAATGATGAGTATGCCATCTAGGAATAGTAACATGAACAGTATGTTTAAAATATTTGGCCAAAGTATCGCAAGCTACTGGTTGCATTATCCTATGTCACCTAGTTTAAAGCAAAGTGATGTCAAATGAATATTGGTAACAAATATTCAGATAGGTTCTTTAAAAATATCACTCAATACTTGGAATAGGGTAGGAAAACCAAGTATACGTTGTATACATAAAGTATTCTATACTTTAAGACAAACATGAGAGATCGGTTGGTAACCGAGTCATGGAATGAGAGATCGGTAACTTACCGAGTCATTACGTCTCGCATATGGTTATCTGTTATGAGTTTGATTGGCATGGAATGTCTGCTATAAATGATGTTTTATTTAGAAGAGAGAACATTGCGTAATTTTTTTCCTCTTATTTCTAAAGTTATAAAATGGGAATGCTACATTATTAATTAATTTAATTTACATTGCACACATATATAAGGGGTCAAATAATTTTGAATTATAATTCCTTCAAGAAAGGAATCATAATGCACCCTTACACCAATTGAGGGTATGTAGATAAATTACGCATTCATTTTTAAGACTTCATTATTAATTAACCATTCACTCATTTAACCCCATAATCCAATCTGCATCAAGTAAGAAGAACATCATCAAGTCTTCTTTAATAAGTTTTTTTATGGTACAACTCATATTGAATGACTTAATATGTTGGTTTAATGATTACCTAATCATTTAATTCCCATCCTTATCATATTCCTATTATATTTTCTCTTTATCATATATTGGTTTATACTTTAACTGAATGTCTTTCCTTTTCCACATCATAGATTCAACTTATCTATGTAAGTTAAGGATCATAACTATATCCTTATTATTCTTCCACTTTGGTTATGTGTTGATTCTTGATTAAATAGATTTTATAACCAACATGGTTTAGATATAACTATAAACATATGATAAAGACCATATCCTTGTTCATTGTTACTTAAGACAAGAAAGTTACTTATTTATCCACTTAGGATCTTATAGTTTCATTTACTAGTTCCAAACAAATTCATTTGTTTCAACTCTGATAAGGGATATAATAATAATTGTAATGCATGTAATATGTTATCCTCTCATTCTTAGTAAAGTAAACTTTATCATAATTATAATTTAGGTAGTTTACCATTATAACTTTAGAATAAGGAATCCATGAAATCTTTCCCCACTTATTCGCTCATATCCTAAAGTTATCTATTATGTAATATATACTTTTAGATAGATTTACATATCAATTCATCATAGAATATAACTAAAGACATTTATCTTACAAATATTAACCAAACAAGAATTCAATTTTACAAGGTAACATTTGATTTACTCAAATAGCTATAAGTATTTCATTAGCATTTTGATCATAAAATAATATCATTTTCCGACAATTATAAAGTATAGTGGTACTAGGCCTTCATGATTCATAAAAAAATCATTTCATAACTTTAACACTTTCGAATATCCAAAATAATTGAGCGTCATCAGTAAAATAAATGAACTTTCTATAATTATTTCTCCTTTCATTTTTCACGAAATCTATCTACACATTGTTAGCATGTGTCAGTTCATGGAACTAGGCATGATAAGAATTAAAAATTAGGACAACATTCTACTATCTATCAATTTATTAAAAGGAATCCTTCTATTTAATGAAATTGTTATAAGTTCCCAATCTCTAATAACTTTTAAAATTATGCAAAAATGCCACAATGTGAAGTTAGGAAAATAAGTCACATGTACCCTTTTATGAACCTTTTTCCCTAATCTGAAAAAGTTTAGAGATCATTCAAGTTAAAACAATGGCCATATATTCAAACAAAATGAAAAGTTTTCGGGATATCAATTAGGTAATCATAAAGATTATTCGATTGAAATTTATTACTCCATCCACCATACAATAATTTCTTCTATCATCAATTTACTTCATACTTTAAGGTAATGATATTGAAATAATTTCAAGTAGTAAACAAGATATAGCCTAACATCCAAGCCACCACGATATACAATTAAAACATTTCTATACGAAATGAGAATTGTAATAAATAACAAAATTATCAATTCATTAACTATCACAACAATCAAGGGTCGATTAAAAATTCCATGTAATTTATCATAGCAATAAAGGTATTTTCATTTCTTTCCTATCAACCAAGTTCTCTTCATAAAGATTAATGATTACTACTTAGTCAATCAGGAAAATCAAATAAACTGAATACAAAGGCAATATTCATCAACAAGAAATCAAGAAACTATCAAGTGAATGTTCATCGACTGAACTCGAATCATGACCAAATCAGGACTAGTACACCACAAATTACAAGTGGACTTCCTCTAAGTAAATTTTCAACAATTCAACGACCATGTAAGTCACAGAATCAAGATGGTGAATAGAGATATTTAAGTTACAGAAGATGATTTAACTAGGACATTTGACCTCTTCAAGAGGTAAGTGATAAATCTACAGTCCTCTAAATACCAAATAAATCGAATCCATTTAAGTTAAAGTTATGAAAACACTGTCTCTATAATTAATATCAACTCTAAGGTTGAAAAATCTTAAACAATAACTAAGAATAAATAGACTCAAAATTACTTTCCCAACTAAATGCTATACAACTCAATCAAATTGGTGATACTAAATGTCCCAAAAGGGAACCACAAAAATATAACAAGGCTAATAGTCCATGCAATATAAAAATATTGTTTAATGACATCCCTTAAATAGGGTTGCCTAAGGAAAGAAACATAAATCAAATAAGCATGCCCATGAAGGGTTTATAAAAATATTTTTGTCTCCTTAAGATTCAAATTGAGACTATAGAAGTATGGTCAAGAAGTCCGAAAAGATACCAAAAACAAAGAGAACGTCCATGGAAAATAATAAGCCACCTTGCTTAATGATTCCTATAACCAAAAGGGTATTGACCTAGAATAAACTTCTTTCTAAAAACCAAAAGGATTTGAATAGTCCTAAATAAATCAACAAGAAAACATCTCAAAGAATTTATATCATAGACTCATTAGAATGACCCTAATCATCTACGCTAAAGAGATGATAAGAACCCTATCAACACATTCGTAAGTAAGGTAAACACAAATTGAATAAAAACTTATTCACAAATTACCACTTATAAAAAGAATCATCCATAACTAACTCTCATATGTTTTTATAGTATAACAATTACAAATAAGACACAAAATGGTTCCACACAACCCAAACCTGGTTTCCAAAGAGATTTTAAAAAGAAAAACTAGTAAGATACAAACAACCATAGTTTCCAACCACAAAGATCAACTCAAAAAGAAATATCATAAAATGAGAAGATTTATTTTCATGAGATTGATAAACAAAACACTTATCTTAATGGGTTAGAGCCTATCATGCCTGGTAGTTCTCTAGCAAAACTTTTCAAAGCTCACCAAGTTTCTCATCAAACTTTTGCAACAAAATCCATAAAACCATTCCTGAATCCTCAGAAACCCCATTCTCTTTCTCCCCATTTTAATTTATATACTTACCAATTAATTCCTTCTATTACCTCTGCCATGCAATGGAAAACTTAAGAATACAACTATATAAAACTATCAGTTTGAAAAATGGAGAAATAACATGTAGAGCCTTTGAGCTTTAACAAAAAAATTACCGTTCACAAAAACCTCTTTATTTTCCTCCATTCCATCTCAAGATTTTCAAAGGTGGTTTTCCACTTTTTTAGATCAATAAATTTGATAACAGACTACTATTCGTCCATTAATTCCCCAAACCGACGGTTATTTTTAGCAACAACTAAATGTTCAAAAACATGCAAAACTTCCATTTAGCTAACTAGAGTTTTGATTCGAAAAATTATTTTTGGGATTCCTCCAAAGGTGGCATAGGATCTCATTAAATTTTATTCAATTCCTTAGTACAATTTGGGTTTGGGCCTAATATCCATGCTAAAATCGTTAGGGTTTATGTAACTCGAGTCATAGTCTAGGTTAGCTTTAATTCCTATGTAGGTTTAGGTTCAATATTTAAATAATGTCAACCTTAGTATAGATTAGGATATTAATGAATTCCTCTAGGTAGTTTAACAAATAGAATCCCATTACAAAGAATACATTGAATTTTATCTTAGAATAATATGCATCTAGGATAGTCAAAGTTTACGCAAGAATAATTATCACCATAGTGTGGTTTCATGTTAGGTCACTACTAAATATATATTAACTTAAAACATTAATCATGAACATTAGTAACATATACAAACATCATAAAGTAATCATATCTCACTTAAATAGTGTAAGCACTAGATGTTATTAGGTGGTCCAATGGCATCATTTCCTTCAATACTTGATGGGATGACATGTTTCCAATTAAGATAAAGTCAATTAGAGTAACATAATGATTGTACATCATATTGATTGAAGGCATGCCTTGGAATACTAAAATTGATCCAAGGTATGACTATCCCTTCATTAACAATGATTAAACCATGGTTCAATTAAATAATGTAACTTAAGTATCTTACTAGCATAGTCCATTGGATAACATTTACCTTAAATCACATGGTTTATACATATTATACCTCCAACATAGCATAACGAGCATATGGATAAAATATAACATTAGTATAATTCTGATATAGTATGATTTCAGCAGAGTTAGAGGGTAAACTATTTGATCAACAGAAAACATGATCAATCAGTCAAGAGAGTAAATTGTCTCGAGAATAGAATTCATATATCAACGTTTGAAAATTTTAATTAAAATAGTTAATTAAGATATCATTCATGATAGAGGAATTACATACCTCCCCCTAAAAAGCATCATCATCCTGATGATTAACTTAGTCCACACACATTTTAAGAACATAGGAATAAATATAACTTATTTATCCATCAAAATTCTTAAATAGATATCAAATTTGGAGAAATTTAAATTTTCCTTAAACTTATTATAGAATCAATTTTTTTGTCCCAGTTCTTACAGAAATAATTACTTTCCATTTATATTACAAGATGCTATGAGGGTATAGTAAACCATCTAGATGCATATGTTCAACCTTAACTCACTAACATTCCAGACAATGTGAGATAAAATTAGTTATGTCTTTCTTCATCCCTTTCCAAAAATATTGTTGTTTTACATCAACAAGCATTTTTGTAACTCCGAGATGTCCTGAGTAAGGAGAGTTATGAAATTCAATCATCAATTTCTTCCTTAACTCATTTTTTGAGGGTACATACACCCGATTTTCATACCTTAAGATTTCTTCATTATCAAAACTAAAACCTTTGTATCTTGGATAATTAAGAACTGCAGGAAGTGTTGTTTTTACTTGCTGAAAATACAAATCAAAATTCAGTGCATTCTTTACTTCATTCTTAGACTGAGTTTTCAAAGTTACAAGTGAGGAAATATGTTTCCTATGACTTAGTGCATCTGTAAATTTATTTTCTTTACCTTTAATGTACCTTAAATCAAAATGATATTGTGAATAAAAATCTAACCATTTTCATTGTCTTGTACTCAGATTTGGCTATGTAAAAATGTATTTCAGCCCAAGATGATCATTTTTAGCTCAAAGGGTCTACCTAAGAGATAATGTCTCCATACTTGAAGTGCATGAACTATGGCAGCAAGATCTAGGTCATGGGGAGCATAATTCAACTCATGTAACTTGATTTTTCTATTTTCATAAGCTATAACATGATCGTTATGAAGTAATATACCTCCCAAAACTTCTCCGTATATCTCAGAACTACTCTAAATCTTCCATTTGGATCCGAAATAGTCGAATAGGTGATGTAGTTAGCTTTTAGTTAAGAGTTTTAAATGCTTCTTTGTATTTATCACTCAAAAAATTTCTTGTCTTTATTTCGCAATAAATTAATTGGGGTAGTAACTTTTGAAAAGTCCTAAAAAAATTCTATAGTATCGGACATATTGATTTGTATCGATCGCAAGCATTTTACAAATGATATTCAATACACCAAGAAAGATATTCTATTCAACATACAAACAATACAGAGGCTAATAAATAGCCATGGAAATAGAAAACTGACTTCCTACAAACCAGGAAGTCACACAACAAAACAACCCGTTAATATCATTACGGGTATAACAAAAATATATTGTTGAAACAATATAACAAACCTGTATTATTAATAATGAGTTATAATATAACTCATATTAATAATATTACAATATATAATAATGAGAGCACTATGATATTAAATCCTAACATTCCCCCCCTTAGTGTGAACATGGGGAAAACACCATCATCAACTAAAGACATGCTCCTTAGCCTGCACATGGTCTCGATCCTCAACACTGACTATGGGAACTACATCATCTAGGGACCATTCAACCTATTAGATGAATACATGAATTGGGACCATTCAACCAATTCACATCAACCATCAAATCAGTCTGATCAAGAACACTTCCTGCAATAGTATCAATGGTACAATTTATCATCACGGGGGACACACAAGCACTGTATTGCACACAGGAACAGGGATGCTCATCTGTTCTTATTCATCACACAAAACACCAAGATGTCACTAAAGCAGTTTGCGGCCTCTGAGGTAGTGACGAACTCGAGGACGCTGATTGTCCTCCTGCCTCCGTTGCCTCCATCCTCCAAAAATGAGTTGCTTAACTCAGCTGAATTTGATCATGAAGCTCAATTTGAAATGACCCCCTCAATTTGGACTGACGTCGAGTGACACTAAACATGCATCTATTAGGCCTTTTTTTTTAATAGACTTTTACAATGACACTTTGACGATATTAAAATCGCCTATTTGATTTTTATGACCTTAACTTCAACAATAACATATGCTTTGTAAATATGAAACTGATTATTTGAAATAACAAAATTTTGACTTAATAAGACTCGACCCGTTATAAACAATGACGAAAAAAGTAAGAAGACTTTATAAAATAATATTATGAGACAACACAATTAGATAACAAAGAAACTTTATAATGGAGACCAAAAACAACCTAACCCATAAACAAATGATGAAAAGACACATAGACCGGTAATATTGACAAATGACTAACATGACTCTACTTATTTTGATGACACTATTATAAATTAATTTAACTCCATAGTCTAAGACTATATAGAGTTATTTGACATGAATAAAAAACTAATATCAATTAGACACCGACTGCTAAAATGAAAATCATGTAAGAATTCACAAATGAAACAAAGGAAAACGACTACCTCCACTTTTGAATGTTAATTCTGGAAGATTTCACTTTTGTTAGGTGTCTATTGACCAATCAATGTGATCAGAAGACGTATATGCATTAGGATATAAAATCTCAGCCCGCATACACTAACTCCTTCGCTGATACAACCAGGTCTCTCATATACAACTCAGATATGCATACTTTAATTCCACAGCTTAGCAGATAAGACACTTGGATGGCTATTATTGCAAACAAAGCAACGAGATATGTTCGTTTGTAGGATCTTTTTTTTTTCGTTGACCGGTTCGATGCCAGAATGTAGAACGTCTGGAACGTGGAAGACAACTCAAAGCATGCATTACTGAAAAGGACCAGATCAATATTTCTCCTGATTGCATATAACTGCCTGATTCATTTTCATCCACCGCATTATCTAGACGTCTATAATGATGAACAGGTTGAGGGCACGCAAAATCTAAATAGTATGCATTAGAACATATATTACTTTTTCCAGTGCTCAAAATAAGACCAATGTGGATTGAATTTCAGTGATACAGTGAATGGAGATCTCACAAGTGAATCGAACCACTGTATTCAAGAAGACGTCCAACTATTTGAATAAGCACTTACGGGACTGAAAATGCTTTAAAAAATATTAGGAATGCATACGTGGAAGCTTGTATTCATTGATGCAATCAATATGAAAGTCACGGTTCGAGGATGGTGACAAATCTGAGGAATATAATCTGCAGAAATTCAGATCTATGTGGACAGCATCACAGGAAACCTAGATCTGTAGCTATTCTAAAACCAAAACAATAATATGCTCATCGGACGGGACAATTGTGAAGTATGTACAGTGCCCCTCACTCTCACGCAGATCTCATCGCTCTGATACCAAATATTGATTTGGATCAGACTGCAAGCATTTTACAAATGATATTCAATACACCAAGAAAGATATTCTATTCAACATACATATTACAAACAATACAGAGGCTAATAAATAGCCATGGAAATAGAAAACCGACTTCCCTACAAACCAGAAGTCACATTAACAAAACAACCCGTTAATATAATTACGGGTATAACAAAAATATATTGTTGAAACAATATAACAAACTGTATTATTAATAATGAGTTAGAATATAACTCATATTAATAATATTACAATATATAATAATGAGAGCACTATGATATTAAATCCTAACAAGACAAGCCCCATGAAGCTTCTAACTTCATGAACATTACTAGGTGTTGACCATTCAATTATGGATGTAATATTTGATGGATCAATTGATATTCCATATTTTCTTATAAAATGTCCTAAATAATGCACTTTTGTTTCATAAAAGGAACATTTTGACAATTTACCATACAATTTTCTCTTTCTCAAAATCTCAAGTGCAATCCTTAAATGTTCATTGTGTTCTTCTATGCTTTTAGAATAGATAAGAATATCATCCAAGAATACAAGCACAAATGTGTCCAAGTATTCCTGCAAGATATTATTCATCGAATTCATTAAAGTTGTGGGTGTATTTTTCAAACCAAAAAGAAAAAAAGTGAATTCGTAATGTTCATGCCTCATTTAAAAATTGTTTTTATGAATATCTTCATCCTTAATTCTCAATTGATGATATACAAATCAAAGATATATCTTTGAATATACTCATGGACCATGCATCTAATCAAACATATCATCAATCCTAGGAAGGGGATATTATTTTTTATTGTTGCTTTGTTTAACATTCGATAATCAATGCAAAGTCTAAGTGTTCCATCCTTCTTTTTGACAAAAATACGGGTTCTCCCCAATGCAAGACACTCGGTCTTATTAAACCCTTAGACAACATTTCTTGTAATTATGCTTTAAATTCCACTAATTAAATTGTATTCACATAGTAAAGTGCCTTAGAAATAAGTTCGGATTCAAGGTTTGATTTCTATCGTGAAGTCAAATTCTCGTTTTAGTGGAAGACTAGATAGTTCTTCTAGAAACACATCACTAAAATCACATAACAATGGATATTTTCCCAAGAAATTACTACCTACTTTAGTTGTTTTAGAAATTTCTATTTCATATAATGTTAACCTTTATTTTTGGCCTTTTTAAGTTGCTTTATCGGTTTCCTAACTAAAATTTCTCTTTTTATGCCTTGTATGTTTGTTGTTTTCTATAGATCATCCAAGCATTTACTTTATTTTTCAAAACAATCAGATTTTTCTTTATGAATAACATGCCGCTTTATGCTAATTATGACACCATGTGACCATAAAGGAGCAACATAAAGGTCTACTTCTATAGTGAAACTCGGTAATTCTAAGGTTGTGCCAAAAAGTCATTTACTAATAGTATGGACAACATTCTTACCGTAATGAATAGTCCATGATTTTTCCACTATTGTAGATTTTATTTTTAATTTTTCAGTAAGTTTATTAGAAATAAAACATTCTTTAGCACCAATATCAAAAAGTATAGTAACAAGTGTACCAAATAATTTACCTAGCACTTCTA
The DNA here is from genome assembly GCA_018340775.1 of Taxus wallichiana var. yunnanensis. NCBI lineage: Eukaryota > Viridiplantae > Streptophyta > Pinopsida > Cupressales > Taxaceae > Taxus > Taxus wallichiana. The sequence goes on from CM031236.1 coordinate 387,371,249, forward strand.
TGGGCGTACCATGATTTTCAGCTTATTTATTAGCTACTGTAGCATGTATCTTATGTTGGTAGATGGTGTCATCTTTCTTTAGAGGGCATTGATTTGCGTAGTGATCCTTTCCAATGTTATAAAAACCCCCACAGTACCCTTTTTGTTATAAAACCCCCCACAGTACCCTTTTTCGTTCAAACTTATTTTTAGTCTTGAAATTACTATTTTGACCTCCATAAGTTTTCTATCCATTATTGTTATTCCTTACAAAATTATTTTTGTTATTCGCAGCAGGTTTATATGTTGTTTTTTTCTTACTATTATCAACCAAAAACTTTTTTAGTGCCAAACATTTTCCATGCCACCTTTTTGGGTGCAAGTGATGAAGAAGAGTTGGTGATTTTCTTTCTATTCTCCTCTTTTATGTGAAGAAATTTCCTTCAATTTTTGTTCTTTCCTTATGGATTTGTCTATAACCGATTCGATAGTGGTTGGGTTGTGTACATCTATCTTTCTACCAATGACAGGATTTAGCCCCATAATGAGCTTGAGTATCCTGAAATTTTCATTAGTTTGGTACTGTGGAACATACTTGAGAATTTTAGTAAACCTCTCTGAGTATTAAGTAACAATTAATTTTCCTTGTACTAAGTTCTGAAATTCTTTCATTATTTTTATCATAATAGAGTTGTGGAAACTAATGCTACCTAAAGTAGCCCTTAAACTGATCCTGAGTGATGTTTGCTTCATCAATATTCGGTCCAACCTTACGATTGTCCCATCGGAGGATGCTTCATGGGAAATATGGTAAGATCCCCATCCCCCAGTGTAGTGCCATCAAACTTTGGTGGACTTATCCTTTTTATGTCATTAGTAAGTTTATATACCAATCTTGTCTTTTTATTTTCAGGTTGATTAGTTGCATTTACATCATTATTATTGGCGTTTGCAACATTATTATTTTGATACATTATTGTTATCAATGCTAAGATTTCCAGTATCATCATTGTTTCATTGAGGTGGTTGATTGTTATTATCAACATCATCTTCATTCTCTTCATTTCAAATTACATGTTGTTTAAGTACATCAAGAGGATATCTTGTGTCCAATAGGGCGATGAGGGATCTCGTCAAGTTTCTTGTGTTGTAGCTACCTCAAAGCACCTAGAGGTGGATTATTTATAGAACCTCCCGTTATTCTACAAAATTTCATTAACAATAAGTTAAATTTTTATAAGATATGAACTCAATAGTTCTAAGAGCTGCAACCTTGCTCGATACCATGTAATCATTATTTTACCCCCAATACTTCTTTCTAACCCAAAGCACACCATCCCATCACCCAAAATGCACCGGGAACTCATCCAAGGCAAGCGTAGGAGCCAAGCCCTTCCTTTATGGAGCATCATGAGAGAGTTCCACCACTAATAGTGTAGTGCCCACATTTTTATAGCTCCAGTTATCTGTTGGTTCCTTTATTTCTAGACATGTTTTGATTGAGACTCTGTTAGACTTTGGACATTTTACTATGATATTTTATCCTCATGGACATTATGGCATTTTGGGCGTGTAGCGCCAATTGGATTAGATTCGTATATTGATATATTTCTTATGATGTTGATGACACTAACAGGGTTATATGATAGACTTATTGGTTAGATGTTAGTCTCTTGTGGTTGATTTGATTAATGATATAGTGTTTTAGATTTAATGATGGTAATTTTCATGCTAACCTAAGTGTATGTCTCTGAAATTTCATTTGTGGATGATTCATGGCAAACTATGTGGATAATTGTATGCATTGCACTATCAATTGTAAATTATGTTCGGACATTATAAGTTTGATTGATATTGTGATGTATAGATGATGTTTATTATATTGGACAGATGCGGTTAATGTGTGCAATGAGTGTGCAGGTGACAGGTATAGGAGAGCATGGGTTTCAGGGTAGCTACGCAATTGTGCACAAGCGGCCCACGGGCTGAGTCCTAACCATGCTAAATGTTTGAGGCCTTAGATTAGATGTATTTAATTGGGCACCATGGGTGAACCCCTCAATTTGTAATGTAATTATGTCTTGTAAAATTAATTATGTTTAGGGTGTGTTTTATTAAGTAAACTAGCTTAGGGGTTAATGATCTTATCTTAAGTTAAGTGTTGGTTTTGGGAAGTGTGTGTGTGTTGGTAGAAGGGATTGGGGACCACATGTGAACCTTGGGTGAACCCCACACCCTCTACCCTTGTGCCCAAGCATGCCAAACCCGAAATTGGGTTATTTTGGGCAATTTTAGGGACCCCTTTTGAGTTTGGGGGTTCCCTTAGCATGAAAATGGGCCCTTGGACCCTACCTAATAGGTAGGGGGGCCTATTTCCAAGGTTTGGAGGGAGTTTCCCTCCCATTTTGCCCTCTTTAGTCACCATCCATGTAAGATGGTTGGGTTGTGTGAAATTGTTAAAAGTTGCTCCACTTTGTTTTATTTTAGTTTTTAGTATTTTGGGTGATAAGGGCTAAAAGGTGAGTTTACTCTTACTTATTTAGTTTTTGGAATCTTTGACTCTTGAGAGGAGAGGAGGTGACACTTGTCACTTTCTCATTGGTGAGGAAACTTTTGGGTTCCTCTTTTTATTCTTCCTCATGTGGAAGGAATGGGTCTTCTTGGTTCATTTTTTTGGGAGCACTTGGAGAATTTTGGGAGCTTGGAGGGGAGCTTGAACAAAGGGGAAAAACTTAGAGTCTTGGAAAGCATTATAGAGGTAGGGTTCTTAACTTTTTTCCTTCTTATTTTTGTTATCTTGTAAACTATTCTTGATCAATAAAATAGTGTGAGAAATGATGTGTTGTGAAGTTGTATGGTGAATGTGGTTGTTTGCTTGTTCTTGTTATTTTTCCTTGTTTTCTCTCCACCATCATTTGGAATGATGGTTTTTGGAGAATGTAGGGGAAGAGAGAGGGATTTCCCTCTCAAACCTCATGGTTGTTGGTCAAGCCATGAAGGTCCCTTCTCATCCCCTCATATGGTTTGAGGTGGGAGAAATGTTCACATGGCTTGAACCTTTCCTCATTCTTGGTGAGGAAACCCTTTTGGGTTTAAAAATCCTCCCAAGAAGGATTTATAGCATAAAAGAGGAATATGGAGGATGAATGATTTAGAAGGTATAAGGAGTTTTTTATATATGTATTTGATGGTGCTCCTATGGTTGGACACCTTGATTTGGGAATCCTACTTCCTCTCTTCCCTGTTGTGAGGTTGACCTTATTCTCCTCATGTTGTGGTTTTCATTGTGTAGTAGGTCTAAGTGGTTGATTGGTCTTATGTTTTTTCTTGTTGTGTGTGTTTAAACCCCATTATACTTGTGCACATTGTGGAAGCTAGTTCCTCTCTCCCATGGGCTTGGGGGAGGCTAGCATGACTTCCAACCATGGAAAGGCATGTGATGATGCCTATTGGTTGGGTGGTAAACAAGCCATGTTCTCTTGGAGTTGGAGCTCATGTTGGAGATAGTTGAAGCCTCTTGCCATCTTGGTCATCCTCATCTTTTGTGGGCATTACCATTCATGTCGTAAATAAATGTCGCTTGTAAAGTTTCACATTCTCGTATATAACCATTTTGTACTTATTGTTTCTTGAAAACATTGGTCATCACAAAGAAAGTTTCTATTTTATAGTTGCAAGAATCTTGTAAAATTGTCATTTGAATTTATAATGAAACCAAGAACTTTTTATTTTCAATGCCTTCATTTGGAAAGATTTGTTGTTTAGAAATATGAAATATAGATATGCATTACATATAAAATCTAAAAAGTTTAGTGTGCTTGCATTTCAAAAAAATATGGCACTACATTTTGGTATCAGAGCTAGGTTCAAACACACGGACTCTTTGGGTAATTTCTAGTTTCGTCATCTTATTGCCTTGTTTCAAAAAAAAAAAAAAAAAATATTTTTTGTTGTTGTTGTTAATTCCCCCTTGTTGAAATCTGCATTAGTTATTTAGCTATTTTGCATTAAAAGATAGTTAATGTTATTGGGTTGTAGGATTTATTGAAATGATGATGTTAGTTGTTTTATAATAGTTGTTAGAAATAATGTTGTTTTAGCCCTTTTGTTCTTGCAATTATTGATAACAATGTGCCAAGGAAATGAAAACAAACTTTATATAATTACATTTTTATTTTATTTTTTGTTTTCTATTTATAACTATATTTTTGCTAGAGTGAACAAAAATAAATAAAAATAATAATAAAATAATAATATATATATACTGTTTTTTAAAATTATTTGCAGATATAATATTCTTATTATATAATACATATTTACTATATATTATGTAATATATATAAATTATTATATTATATATATATATATATATATATATATATATATAAAATATATATATATATATATGGATTCAAAAAAATTAAAAAAAAAAAAATGCATACACATATATATATATGGGGCCGTTGTTTTATATATTTTTTTTAAAAATAAATAAATAAATTAATTAATTAAAATAAAAAAAAAGAAAAAAAAAAAAGTTTTTTTGTGGGGGCCGAAGCCCCAAACCCACCCGCCCCAAAACAAAGGAAAAAAAAAAAGCAAAAAAAAAAAAAAACTGTTCCGTCCCCGGACTCCCCCCGCCCCCCCTGCCCCTATCCCCCCAACGGACGCCCCCCACCCCCCGGACCCCCCCGACCCCGCAGCCCCAACGGACCCCCACTGCACTCCGCCCCGAATCTGTCCCTCGTGCCCCCCGGACTCACCAAACCCCCTTCCCCGCCCCGCCTCACCCAAACCACGCGCCGCGCGCCGCCCATGCACCCCCGACCCCCCCACGTACCTCCTGCCGCGTGCACCGCACATAGTCCACACCCACGCGACCCCCTGTGCACGTCGACCCACGGCCAGCCCCCCTCACCTCCCCCCCGCAAGGAAAAAAAAAAATGTATATTAAATATTAATAAAACAAACAACATAAAAAAAGAAGGCATGGGGGAGCAGCAAATATAGGTCTGCAAACAAAATATGTGTGTGTGTGTGTGTGTGTGTGTGTGTGTGTGTGTGTGTGTGTGTGTGTGTGCTCATCAAAAATTGAGTTTCTCCTCAGCAAGTTCAAAAATAAAATAAAATATTAAAAATAAATAAATAAAATAAATATATTGACATATGTTTGAAACCAAAACTCCATGAAGCCAACCTTTCACCTGCACATGTAGAGACAACAAAACAAAATGAGAAGAGGAGAAAGCAAGGAAAGGAAAACATAAGGATGATTAGGTCAGAGTTAGGGTAAATTTGAAATCAAGGGCTCATATTTGATTTGATCCAAAGGCCCATAATCAATCCTACACTTTTAAGTCATAGGCACTTTGTGGGTATAGGAGGGAGAATTTTAGAAGGGTGTAATAAATTAAATAAAAGGGGAGTGTGGGTAGATTAAATTAAAATAGGGGGAAAACAAAATTAAATTTAAAGAGTGTGTAAGGAAAAATTTTAAAAGTGGGGAAGATTAGCTATTTGTCTAGGAGTGTGGAATTTTAATCTTAACCCTAGGAGAAAAAAAAAAACTTGATAGGGTAAAATAAAATAAATTATTATAGGGATAGTGTCAATTTATTTCAAAAAAATTAATTATCATTATAAATTAATTATTAACGAGGAAGGGGCATTACATCTGGTGTTACATCATACAACAACAACAATAATAATAATAATAATTAAAAACAAAAAAGTTTTCCGTAACTCTTAAAAAGTTTATAAACCATTTTTTTATTATTTATTTATTTATTTTATTTTATTTTATTTTATCTCGGGTTCAGGATGGCACCCAAGAGGGGACGATCGGCTCGAGGTTCGGGACGTAGTGCACCTACACGGGAGCCACCGGCCCCCGATTTTGGGCCTCAGATATTGGAGACCCTACAACAGCTGATAGGTGTCATACAGGAGTGTCTTCCACCACCGCAGGTGCCGATAGAGGAGGACATTCAGTTAGGAGACGAGGAGTTGTTTGGCGAGGATGCACATCCAAAGCCACCTGAGCACGACATTCCGAGACGAGAGAGGTCACGCAGCCCTTCCATCCTTGGCGAGAGGGTGGCCTCGTTTCGTCACAGCCGATCACACAGCTTTGAGGGACCATTTGGAGATAGGCAACCTCTTTCACCTGTTAGACCACATCACCAGGATCGAGACACAGGCAGTGTGATTCGAGACCTTCTTGCCTGCCTTCACCCGCCTACTTTTACTGGTTCGACAGATGGCTTTGGGGCATAGTCCTGGCTCCTTAGCTTGGATAGCAGCTTTGGTTTGCACTCTCATGAGAGCAACATCAAAGCCAGGTTCACCATACACCTCCTCTGAGTCACAGCAAGCGTTTGGTGGAGGAATGAGGAGCGGAAGCTCCATTTGACTCGGGATACATAGTGACATGGGAGTTGTTCGAGGAGCGATTCAGGGCCCGGTATATGTCAGAACATTTTGTGCAGAAGAGGATCGATGAGTTTCATGACTTACGACAGGGTTCTGGCTCAGTGGCACAGTATGAGAGCAGGTTCTTGGATCTCTTGCAGTATGTAGACTACCTGCAAGAGACGAGAAATTGCAGGTAAATAGGTTCATTCGGGGCCTGAATGTAGATATAGCAGGAGCTGTTAGGATGTTATCTCCTCCCACGCTCGAGAAGGCCGTTGAGAAGGCCTACTTGGCTGAGGAGAATAGGACCAAGGCTCAGGAGCACAGAGAAAGAAACAAGAGCAAGTTCCAGGACAGGATTCAGGCATTCCAGAGTCAGAGAGCATGGGAGTAGTACCACCCCCTAGAGGAGGATTCTGGTCTTCTCCAGCAGCATCGAGAGCTCCTCCACACCCATCACAGCAGACACAGCATCAGGGACACCAGCATCAGAGGGGTAGACAGACTCAGAGTTTTCAGCGAGGTGGGTCTAGAGGTGGTTTTGGTGGGTCTAGAGACAGGAGGCCGGGTACTCATCACTCCCAGCCAGCCCGCTCGCAGCAGTCTGCTAGGGTTGGACCGGCAGGTTTAGTTCGCCAGAGTACAGGAGGGACCCCATCTCAGAGGGGTACAGGAGGATGTTTTATTTGTGGGGCTCAGATCATTATGTGCGTATGTGTCCGCACAAGCCCACTACTACGGATATGTAGAGAGCTCCTAGATCCGAGCAGATGGTGGGTGACATGGGACGCGCCCATCGTGTGTATGTGCAGTTGATAACCTGCCAGAGTGAGCATCGAGCCACGATCATTGAGACGATAGTACTATCGGGGTATTTTTATCAAGTACTTTTTGATTCAGGTGCTTGATTCCTTTATATCACCTTCTATAGTGGACCAGTGTGGGCTAGTGGTGGCTAGGCAGCCAGATAGTTGGTAGGTTGAGTTGGCCTCTGGGGCTAAACTCATCGTGGACTCGTATGTGGAGAGTTTTGTAGTTGAATTGGGAGTCTTCTCCACTATGCTTGACCTCCGAGTTATTCCTTTAGGATCCTATCAGGTAGTGTTGGGTATGGATTGGCTCGAGGCTCATCGAGCTAAGGTGGATTGTAGAGAGAAGGTCATTGAGTGTCAGGATGATTTGGGTAGTGCAGTTGTGATTTCAGGGATGCAGAGACCCATTTCCTTGCGCATGATCTCAGCTAAGCAACTCAAGCGGAGCATGCGTAATGGTTGTCACTTGTTTGCTATCACTATCAGTGATCATTGGACAGTACTCCAGAGCATTCACCCTTAGATGATCACGCAGTTTTGAGGGAGTATGCAGATGTGTTTCTAGGGGAGCTTCCAGGTTTACCACCTAGTAGAGAGGTGGATTTCACCATTGACTTAGTGCCTGGATCTGCACCAGTTTCTAGGGCACCCTATCGGATGACGACTTCAGAGCTTCATGAGCTCAAGATTCAGTTAGAGGAGTTGTTAGAGAAGGGTCTCATTCACCCTAGTGTATCTCCTTGGGGAGTGCCAGTCATATTTGTGAAGAAGAAGGATGGTTCTCTAGGCTTTGTGTAGATTTCAGATAGCTCAACAAGGTCACAATAAAGAACCGTTATCCGCTCCCTAGGATTGATGACTTGTTTGATCAGATGCGGGGAGCTAGAGTGTTCTCCAAAATTGATCTCAAGTCAGGATATCATTAGTTGCGCATTTCAGATGCAGACATTCATAAGATAGTGTTTCGCACACGTTATGGGCATTATGAGTTCACAGTGGTTCCATTTGGTTTGACCAATGCCCCAGCTGTCTTCATGAGCCTCATGAATGGAGTATTCAGAACATTTCTGGATCACTTTGTTTTAGTGTTCCTTGATGATATATTGATTTATTCTCGTTCCGAGGAGGAACATGAGGAGCATTTGAGGTAGGTACTTCAGGTTTTGAGAGAGTAGAAGTTGTATGGGAACTTGGAAAAATGCAGCTTCTTTCAGACAGAGATTCAGTACTTGGGTCATATCATATCAGGTGAGGGTATCTCCGTAGATCCCTCTAAGATTCAGGCTATCTTGGATTGGCCAAAGCACCCACATCAGTGACTGAGGTGAGGAGCTTCATGGGTTTAGCAGGGTATTACCGTAGGTTTGTGTAGGACTTTTCTAGGATTGCTCACCCTATTACTTCTCTTCAGAGGAAAGGGAAGAAGTTTGATTGGTCAGAAAAATGTGAGTAGGCCTTTCAGTTGCTTAAGGAAAGGTTAACCACGGCGCCCATCTTAGCAGTTCCAGACCCAACAGAGGATTTTTTTGTTTGCACTGATGCATCACTAGAGGGTTTGGGAGCAGTTCTTATGCAGGAGTGTCGGGTTATTGCTTTTGAGTCTCGTAAGCTCAAGGACTATGAGCTTAACTATCCTACTCACGACTTAGAGCTTGCAGTAGTTGTTCATGCACTTGTGCATTGGCGACATTTCCTTTTGGGTAGACCTTTCATCTTGAGGACAGATCATTGTAGCTTACAACATATCTTCTCTCAGCCGAACCTCAACACTCGTCAACGGCGTTGGATGGAGTTCCTTTGTGAGTATGACATGGAGGTGCAGTATATCAAGGGAAAGGAAAATTTTGTTGCAGATGCACTTAGTAGACGACGGCATGTGCTTGTTTTTTTGACACTGCAGTCAGATTTGAGAGGCAGGATACTTGAGCATCTTAGAGGATAGGTTTTATGAGGGTGTTAGGCAGATGTTGGATTCTCAAGGTTCTTTTGGGGTAGATATTTAGGGTGCATGTTAGATTCAAATGGTTTACTTTGGTTCCATAGGCACATTTATGTGCCTAAGGTAGGTGATCTACGTAGTTTCATCCTTACTGAGGCTCATCGAGCCCCATACGCAGCACATCCAGGAGTGAAGAAGATGCATGTCAATTTGAGAGAGTTATATTATTGGCCAGGTATTTGTCGAGACATAGCAGATTTTGTAGCACGGTGTCTTGAGTGTTAGAGAGTCAAGGCAGAGCGTTCTCATCCTACAGGACTCTTATACCCTCATGACATTCCCGAGTGGAAATGGGATGTGATCTCCATGGATTTCATAGTAGGACTCCTATGTCCTCTTATCGTCATGATGCCATTATGGTCACTGTGGATAAGTTGACCAAGGTTGTGCATTTCTCACCAACCAAGGTCACCTATAATGCACAGGCCATCACCAAAGTGTTCATGGAGGACATTGTTAGATTGCATGGGATCCAAGACGATCATCAATGACAGAGACACTATCTACACATCAGTTTTCTGGACTTCTTTTCAGGAGGCCTTGGGTACACAGATTAATTTCAGTTCGGCATATCATCCAGAGACAGATGGGCAGACAGAGAGGGTTAATCAGGTTCTTGAGGACATGTTGAGGATGTACGTGATGGACCAGCAGAAGAAGTGGGAAGACTATTTGCATTTAGTTGAGTTTGCCTACAATAACAGTTATCATAGCTCCATTGGCATGGCTCCCTATCAGGCTTTGTATGGACGACCTTGCAGGACACCTTTGAGCTGGGATAGACTTGATGACAGGATTATTTTGGGGCCAGCTTATCTTCAGGATTTAGAGCAGCAGGTTGTTCTGATTCGGCAGTGTCTTGAGCAGGCTAGAGCACACCAGAAGGTGTATGCGGACACCAAGAGGATCGATCGTCACTTCTCAGTGGGTGACAAATTCTTCTTGAGGGTTCATCCTCATAAGAGTCCGATCCGTTATGGAAAGGGTTCTAAGCTATCACCTCATTTTGTGGGGCCTTTTGATATTCTTGAGGTCATCGGTCCAGTTGCCTATCGCCTAGCTTTGCCACCACGCCTTGCATGGGCCCACGATGTTTTTCATGTTTCTGTACTACGTAGATATGTACCAGATGTTTCTCATGTTTTGGATTGGTCGGAATTACAGGTAGAGGACGAGGGCAGTGGAGATTGGAGCCCGTATGTATACTGGAGCACCGGAAGTTGGCCCTTCGGGGTCGAGATTTGGACCAGGTTAGGGTGCAGTGGGACTGATATGACAAGTCATCAGCTACCTGGGAGGATGCTACACCACTGAGGGCTAGATATCCCTATCTCTTCCAATGACTTCCAGGAGGAAGTCTAATTCTAGGAGAGGGGGATGTAGTGCCCACATTTTTATAGCTCCAGTTATCTATTGGTTCCTTTATTTCTAGACATGTTTTGATTGAGACTCTGATAGACTTTGGACATTTTACTATGATATTTTATCCTCATGGACATTATGGCATTTTGGGCACGTAGTGCCAATTGGATTAGATTCGTATACTGATATATTTCTTATGATGTTGATGACACTAACAGGGTTATATGATAGACTTATTGGTTAGATGTTAGTCTCTTGTGGTTGATTTGATTAATGATATAGTGTTTTGGATTTAATGATGGTAATTTTCATGCTAACCTAAGTGTATGTCGTTGTAATTTTATTTGTGGATGATTCATGGCAAACTATGTGGATAATTGTATGCATTGCACTATCAATTGTAAATTATGTTTGGACATTATAATTTTGATTGATATTGTGATGTATAGATGATGTTTATTATATTGGATAGATGCGGTTAATGTGTGCAATGAGTGTGCAGGTGACAGGTATAGGAGAGCATGGGTTTCAGGGAAGCTACGCAATTGTGCACAAGCAGCCCATGGGTTGAGTCCTAACCATGATAAATGTTTGAGGCCTTAGATTAGATGTATTTAATTGGGCACCATGGGTGAACCCCTCAATTTGTAATGTAATTATGTCTTGTAAAATTAATTATGTTTAGGTGTGTTTTATTACGTAAAATAGCTTAGGGGTTAATGATCTTATCTTTAGTTAAGTGTTGGTTTTGGGAAGTGTGTGTGTGTTGGTAGAAGGGATTGGGGACCACATGTGAACCTTAGGTGAACCCCACACCCTCTACCCTTGTGCCCAAGCATGCCAAACCCGAAATTGGGTTATTTTGGGTAATTTTAGGGACCCCTTTTGAGTTTGGGGGTTCCCTTAGCATGAAAATGGGCCCTTGGACCCTACCTAATAGGTAGGGGGCCTATTTCAAGGTTTGGAGGAGTTTCCTCCCATTTTTCCCTCTTTAGTCACCATCCATGTAAGATGGTTGGGTTGTGTGAAATTGTTAAAAGTTGCTCCACTTTGTTTTATTTTAGTTTTTAGTATTTTGGGTGATAAGGGCTAAAAGGTGAGTTTACTCTTACTTATTTAGTTTTGGAATCTTTGACACTCGAGAGGAGAGGAGGTGACACTTGTCACTTTCTCATTGGTGATGAAACTTTTGGGTTCCTCTTTTTATTCTTCCTCATGTGGAAGGAATGGGTTTTCTTGGTTCATTTTTTTGGGAGCACTTGGAGAATTTTGGGAGCTTGGAGTGGAGCTTTGAACATAGGGGAAAACTTAGAGTCTTGGAAAGCATTATAGAGGTAGGGTTCTTAACTTTTTCCTTCTTAGTTTTGTTATCTTGTAAACTATGCTTGATCAATAAAATAGTGTGTGAAATGATGTGTTGTGAAGTTGTATGGTGAATGTGGTTGTTTGCTTTTTCTTGTTATTTTTTCCTTGTTTTCTCTCCACCATCATTTGGAATGATGGTTTTTGGAGAATGTAGGGGAAGAGAGAGGGATTTCCCTCTCAAACCTCATGGTTGTTGGTCAAGCCATGAAGGTCCCTTCTCATCCCCTCATATGGTTTGAGGTGGGAGAAATGTTCACATGGCTTGAACCTTTCCCCATTCTTGGTGAGGAAACCCTTTTGGGTTTGAAAATCCTCCCAAGAAAGATTGCTATAGCATAAAGGAGGAATAAGGAGGATGAATGATATATGAGGTATAAGGAGTTTGTATATATGTATTTGATGGTGCTCCTATGGTTGGACACCTTGATTTGGGCATCCTACTTTATCTCTTCCCCCTTGTGAGGTTGACCTTATTCTCCTCATGTTGTGGTTTTCATTGTGTAGTAGGTCTAAGTGGTTGATTGGTCTTATGTTTTTCTTGTTGTGTATGTTTAAACCCCATTATACTTGTGCACATTGTGGAATCTAGTTTCTCTCTCCCATGGGCTTGGGGGAGACTAGCATGACTTCCAACCATGGAAAGGCATGTGATGATGCCTATTGGTTGGGTGGTAAACAAGCCATGTTCTCTTGGAGTTGGATTCTTGTAGGAGTATTGGAGTTGGAGCTCATGTTGGAGATAGTTGAAGCCTCTTGCCATCTTGGTCATCCTCATCTTTTGTGGGCATTACCATTCATGTTGTAAATAAATGTGGCTTGTAAAGTTTCACATTCTTGTATATAACCATTTTGTACTTATTGTTTCTTGAAAACATTGGTCATCACAAAGAAAGTTTCTATTTTATAGTTGCAAGAATCTTGTAAAATTGTCATTTGAATTTATAATGAAACCAAGAACTTTTTATTTTCAATGCCTTCATTTGGAAAGATTTGTTGTTTAGAAATATGCAATATAGATGTGCATTACATATAAAATCTGAAAGTTTAGTGTGCTTGCATTTCAAAAAAATATGGCACTACAAATAGAGGGTTATTTATTATAAACATAAGTACATGCATCTAATAAAAAGGTAGAAGATATAAATAACAAATCTACACATCAATGCATCACATAATCTAAATAAACATTATAAGAAGTATAAGAAACCAGATCTCGTGTCATGATAAGCCAAATAACATAGGGTTTACACCCATAAGTAATTTTTATAGAATAGATCCATGTATATTGATATAATAGAGTTATGGTAGCCATATTACATTCAAAAGGGCCATCTCAGACCTTATATATCAGATTATTGACACTCAACTCCTAAAACCCATATGATTAGAGATATTAACTATACTTTTCCCATTATATTACTTGTTACATATCGCAGTACCCATATATATGATTAATGAAATCCCTCAAAACCTTCTAAGACTAACTACTCTAAACCCTAGCACTATGAACTCAAAAACCCTTAGCATTTCTGCGGGACTTTGTTACTCTCATTTTCTTTCTCTACTCCCCTTTGCACTTTACACCAATATTTTTTTCTCTGTGTGTGTCAGTAATATCTCTAGCACCTCTTTAAATAGGATCATCGACCACGACCGTGAATTTTCTCCTTAGACTATCACATTCCAAGTGTCGATGTGGTCCTCCATTAGTGAATTATTATCCTACCTAAAACCTTCCACTAACTATAATGATGCCTCTGGGAATATTCCCTATGTGGAATATCATTTTCTTGACCTTCAAGGTTCCAAGATGGTAACTTATCCACTTATCATGCCTAGTTGGGTCCTCACATTTTATCTCAAGTGAATCCATGATGCCAAATATAGTTGATTCCTTTAAACCCTTTTTCTACCTCCCGTGTGTGCCCTGGTTTCACTTAAACCCTTCTTAAACCCTTTCTCCGCGCACTTTTCCCTTAGCACCCCTTATATGTACCGATACTATGTGTGTGTGCCTCTTGGTACTTAGCCAATATTTTAGGGTCCAAATCTTCCCACACTACACATGCTCTTTGTCCTCGAAACATTCTAAATCCTTCAAGAATAAAGAATAGAGGTATTGAAAAATTAAATAATGGAAGGATGGAAGAATGGAAGAATAGAATAATATGCTCTTGTTGCATGAGTGGGAACTCCTTCATAGATGCCTCAATATTCTCCCAAGCATTTACATTTCCTTATGCCTGCTAAAGTAGGTCACCCACCAATACATTTACTTCATAAAAATAAATCCCTCTCTCTTATCTATCATAGTATCTACCATGCCTTAAATTTGTTTGCTAAGATTGCCTAGTGCATCCATTCTCTGCGAGTGACTTAGGGTACAGTTCCTTTAGCTTATTCTTAATAAAACTCCACAAGGTTTCGATTGCTTCTAATTTTTTCAAATTTGACTAGGATCTTTTCATGCTCCACCTCATTGCCTTTGTGATTCTCTTGAAATTATTTCAGATCCTCCTTGTGTGTAGCAATCAATATGCTTGCTACTCTGTATCTTTGTCATAGTTATCATACATGGCTTTGACCATCTCGTGTGGAGGTCTTTTGTGGCAAGGATCTCATAGCATCAATTCACTATCTCCCCAATCTTATTGTTTTCCTCCTCCTTCTAGCTTGCAATCAACTCCTTTGTTGAATCTAATTCTAGTGGTCACCTTTCCATGATGAGGATGCGGGTCAATTCTTCCAATCATTGCCTGGTTGAATCATATTTCTACTCAAGTGGGGCCAGTCTAGGTGCTTAAGCATAATGGTGTTTGAAATGGCCTCTATCTTCTTATGGATTTCGTACACCTTTTCCTTTTCATCCCTTAGCTCGTGCCTTAACTGTGTATTGATCAATTCCTTTTGTTTTATCTCTTTGTCCCACTCAATGATCTCCTCATTATTTTTCTCAAGATCTTCCTCCAAGACCCTTATTTTGTCATTTTTTTGAAGAGTCTTGCCTCCACCTCCACCGATGATTTGTTGAGCATGTTACAAACTTTCTCATTAGATAGTTATTGGGAATTTACCAGAGGGTTTACTCCCTTAGCATCTGGTATCTTCATCAATGCATCTTGATTTACCTTGAACTCGGGTTCATCAATGTGGGAATCAAAATACCAAGATAGCATTTTCCTTGTGCATAGGTATGCACCTTCTTCATCAAAATAATACCAAGCAAGGAGTTGGTTTATGGGTATGGTACTTTGGAAGCATATGCATAGTACCTTATTCGATCATTAATGTAAGTCATTTCTTATTCCTATGTTCCTACTATTCTCTTTCCACTAGTGCATCCTACCTTTAGGAAGCTTACTACCGAGTTCGGTCTCTACCCATATTTACATACTCATTTCCAACACCCGCACTATCCTCTATTTCCTTCAAGCACTTCCTTAGCACTTCACTTGACTTCATGCTCCACCAACTATTGGATAATTCTTTCCACTTCTCTATCTATGGTATTATCCATCTGCTCCTTAGTCAAGTTTGGGGTCTTCGATCCTTCATTTTACTTCCTCTCTCCCCCTTTATCGTCGTACCTCCCTCATTCTCATTCTTCTCTTCATTTCCTTCTTTTTCTTACTCACGTAAATCATACATAGGATGATTATAAGCCTTGTTGTGCTCTTCATCATATTCTTCTCCTTGTCACCACTATGCTTTCTTTTTTCCCGAGTCTAAATATTTTATCACCCTCTGCTTCTTACTTATTGGTGACTCCAATTCGGGGAATTCTCTTTTCCATCTTTCTCATGTGACTCTCCCTTTATGGGAGACTCTTCCTTATGTGGTTACTCTTCCTTTCGTGGTTATTCCTCATTCTATAGTGACTCTCTTCTCATGGGATACCTCTTCCGACAAACATAAGTTCTTGTGCCCATGCCTAAAACTTTTCCCCTACCGTGCCTATACTATCTCGCATGCTTGACACCTTTTCTCGGGAGCCTCTCCTATGTCTCTTTTCCTTTACATAGTATTTTTTCATGTGGTGGGGTGCTCGGGAATGGAGACATCATATTTAACATAAGCACCCTTTTCATACTTAGGCTCGATGCATAAATACACCCTCACTGTTGTCCTCCCTACAACATGTAATATTACTAGTTTTAGCATGTGCACGTCATGGGAGACATACTTCTCCACATAGGTGTGCTTCTTGGGGTATATTAGTTTCTTACACATCTTGTGGCAGTCTTAATCTACTACACATAGATCAAATCGAGTTTATTTTCATCTTTGAATTAATTAACCCCATCCTGGACGTCTCGCATTGTGAAGGAGAAAGCTAACTTACACCAAGGAATATTGGTGCCATCTAATAAAGTAAATCTACGGATGTAAAAATTATGGTATACGGTGAACTCAACTTCTCTTTGCACTAGTGAAGGTAATTATTTTAGTATCCTCCTTAATCCTCTTATGCATTGCACATCCACTTATACAACTTTTCCAGTGCACCTTATAAACAGCCATCATGGTGTTACATGTATATTGTTCACACCTCTTGGTGGCGGAGGGTTCCTAACTGGGTATTCCCAAACAAACTTATCTGGCCCATCGGGAACTCCAATTTCTGAAAAGACAATGGTGAGGAGGACATTACCAAACATGATCTTCTCTCCATTATGCATGAAATTTATGATCTCCTCTATAATAAAAGATTAGAGGTTATATATGGCCCCATTTGAGATCTTGAATCACACATTCAACCATGCCTTATTGATATGTGTCCATCTCTCTTGCCCATTCAACTTTGTAACCAAACACACAACCATCCTCATCACCAAGGTCAATAATTTCATAAATGTCAAAGTAGTATGAACCCTTCTTATATTCATAAGCCTTAATGGTCTTCTTGATGGCTCCTTTTCTTCCAAATAATAGTCCAATGAATATCCTTCATAGATAAGGCCGATGAAATTAGAAATTAGTTGGGGTTATGTGCATCCTCCGACTTACAAAATAGAAGTGGTCTTCATGCACACACAACATCAACCATTACTATAGTCACTCGGGATTTCCAAGGGAAACTCGAATAGTTGTAACAACCCATCCTTCTCCATTTTTACCTTTAACTCATCGTCATAGATGGGCATTACATATGGTGTCCTATTCTCTCTATGGATAACTAGTTCTAGGGTCATTTCATTTTCTATGGTGATCGTTCAATTGTTATAATAACTCGACGGCCATCTTCTTGATGTGAGACACCCATTCTTTACTAAGTAAGATGTTGTCTCGAGTACTTCATTTTTGTGTACTACTATTCTTCATTAAAAATGGTAGAAATGACTTGTTTTTCCATTCCCTTTCCTTTCTTCGATGAATTTTTTTATTTTTTCCTTGGTGTCATTCCTTCGTCGGGTCCTTAAAACCTCTTCTTCTCTCCTGGTCCTGGCTCTACTCAACTTTTCATCTCCAATCCTTAGTAAAAATTCCTTCAAACCCCATGCCCTAGCTATGTAATCATAACCTAGAAAACCCTTTTTTCCACAAGAAAACGTAACACCCACGGGATTCTTCCAAACAACCTTCTCCGCTTATTCTTGTGTACTACTTTCCACTGTGTTTCCCTGATAAAACTAGATATGCACAATAATATTCACAACTCTTCTTGGACCTTCTTCACAAGCATTCCCTAGTTCGCTAGAGCTCTTTGATAACTTAAAATACTAAGTAGAAAATAATGCACCCCGATCTTCTATTTATAACTTTTTCTATTCTCCACAATAAATGTCATGCAACCTACTAATATACTTTCACAATATAAGTGGATTTTTCTAATGCTAACCTTGATTGCTTTTCCTCGAGCTCAATCCTACGTTAACACTTCCAAAACCTTATGGTGTGTAACTTCGTGAATATAGGCCGATGAAATTAGAAATTAGTTGGGGGTTATGTGCATCCTCGACTTACAAAATAGAAGTGGTCTTCATGCACACACAACATCAACCATTGCTATAGTCACTCGAGATTTCCAAGGGAAACTCAAATTGTTGTAACAACACATCCTTCTCCATTTTTACCTTTAACTCATCTTCATAGATGGGCATTCCATATGGTGTCCTATTCTCTCTATGGATAAATAGTTCTAGGGTCATTTCATTTTCTATGGTGATCGTTTGATTGTTATAATAACGACGACCATCTTCTTAATGTGAGACACCCATTCTTTACTAAGTAAGATGTTGTCTGAGTACTTCATTTTTGTGTACTATTCTTCATTAAAAATGGTAGAAATGACTTGTTTTTCCATTCCCTTTCCTTTCCGGTGATTTTTTTATTTTTTCCTTGGTGTCATTCCTTCGTTCGGTCCTTAAAACCTCTTCTTCTCTCCCGGTCCCGGCTCTACTCAACTTTTCATCTCCAATCCTTTGTAAAAATTCCTTCAAACCCCATGCCCTAGCTATGTAATCATAACCTATAAAACCATTTTTTCCACAAGAAAACATAACACCCACGGGATTCTTCCAAACAACCTTCTCCACTTATTCTTATGTACTACTTTCCACCGTGTTTCCCTGATAAAACTAGATATGCACAAAAATATTCACAACTCTTCTTGAACCTTCTTCACAAGCATTCCCTAGTTTCCTAGAGCTCTTTGATAACTTAAAATACTAAGTAGAAAATAATGCACCCCGATCTTCTATTTATAACTTTTTCTATTCTCCACAATAAATGTCATGCAACCTACTAATATACTTTCACAATATAAGTGGATTTTTCTAATGCTAACCTTCGAGTGCTTTTCCTCTCCGAGATCAATCCTACGTTAACACTTCGAAACCTTACGGTGTGTAACTTTTGTGAATATATGCCGATGAAATTAGAAATTAGTTGGGGGTTATGTGCATCCTCGACTTAAAAATAGAAGTGGTGTTCATGCACACACAACATCAACCATTGCTATAGTCACTCGAGATTTCCAAGGAAACTTGAATTGTTGTAACAACCCATCCTTCTCCATTTTTACCTTTAACTCATCGTCATAGACGGGAATTCCGTATGGTGTCCTATTCTCTCTATGGATAACTAGTTCTAGGGTCATTTCATTTTCTATGGTGATCGTTTGATTGTTATAATAATCGACGGCCATCTTCTTAATGTGAGACACCCATTCTTTACTAAGTAAGATGTTGTCGGACTACTTCATTTTTCTCGTACTATTCTTCATTAAAAATGGTAGAAATGACTTGTTTTTCCATTCCCTTTCCTTTCTTCGGTGAATTTTTTATTTTTTCCTTGGTGTCATTCCTTCGTTCGGTCCTTAAAATGTCTTCTTCTCTCCGGTCTTGGCTCTGCTCAACTTTTCATCTCCAATCCTTTGTAAAAATTCCTTCGAACCCCATGCCCTAGCTATGTAATCATAACCTATAAAACCCTTTTTTCCACAAGAAAACGTAACACCCATGGGATTCTTCCAAACAACCTTCTCCACTTATTCTTGTGTACTACTTTCCACTTTGTGTTTCCCGATAAAACTAGATATGCACAAAAATATTCACAACTCTTCTTGAACCTTCTTCACAAGCATTCCCTAGTATGCTAGAGCTCTTTGATAACTTAAAATACTAGGTAGAAAATAATGCACCCCGATCTTCTATTTATAACTTTTTCTATTCTCCACAATAAATGTCATGCAACCTACTAATATACTTTCACAATATAAGTGGATTTTTCTAATGCTAACCTTCAAAGTGCTTTTCCTCTAAGCTCAACCATACGTTAACACTTCCGAAACCTTATGGTGCATAACTTCGTGAATATATGCCAATGAAATTAGAAATTAGTTTGGGGTTATGTGCATCCTCGACTTACAAAATAGAAGTGGTCTTCATGCACACACAACATCAACCATTGCTATAGTCACTCTGGGATTTCCAATGGAAACTCGAATAGTCGTAATAACCCATCCTTCTCCATTTTTACCTTTAACTCATCATCATAGATGGGCATTCCATATGGTGTCCTATTCTCTCTATGGATAACTAGTTCTATGGTCATTTCATTTTCTATGGTGATCGTTCGATTGTTATAATAACTCGACGACCATCTTCTTGATGTGAGACACCCATTCTTTACTAAGTAAGATGTTGTCCGAGTACTTCATTTTTGTGTACTATTATTCATTAAAAATGGTTGAAATGACTTGTTTTCCATTCCCTTTCCTTTCTTCGGTGAAATTTTTATTTTTTCCTGGTGTCATTCCTTCGTTAGGTCCTTAAAACCTCTTCTTCTCTCCTGGTCGTGGCTCGCTCAACTTTTCATCTCCAATCCTTTGTAAAAATTCCTTGAAACCCCATGCCCTAGCTATGTAATCATAACCTAGAAAAATCTTTTTCCACAAGACAACGAAACACCCACGGGATTCTTCCAAACAACCTTCTCCACTTATTCTTGTGTACTACTTTCCACCGTGTTTCCCTGATAAAACTAGATATGCACAAAAATATTCACAAATATTCTCGAATCTTCTTCACAAGCATTCCCTAGTTCGCTAGAGCTCTTTGATAACTTAAAATACTAAGTAGAAAATAATGCACACCCGATCTTCTATTTATAACTTTTTCTATTCTCCACAATAAATGTCATGCAACCTACTAATATACTTTCACAATGTAAGTGTATTTTTCTAATGCTAACCTTCAAAGTGCTTTTCCTCCGAGCTCAATCCTACGTTAACACTTCCGAAACCGTATGGTGCGTAACTTCGTGAATATAGACTTATTTTCTCTTTCTCCGCGCCAAAGTCAATTCTTCCTCTCTCGTATTGGACCAAGTTCTTTCCATTGCCTACCTCATGTTTCTCCTACACTTTTACCCTTGTACATGGTTTCTCAAATCCTTTTGACAATATCCTTCCCTTATGTTAACCTTTTCCATGCATGATCTTCCAATCCACGTGTTTTTGATTTTTCAACCCAAGCCATCCACAACTATAGCTTCTAAAACTTGTCGTACCACTCCACCCCACACAAAAATGGATGTACGATCTTCTATGCATAGAAACAAATTGAAAATAATAAGTGGCTACCAGTGCACAAATGTGCACAAAACAAAGAAACAAGAAAGAGAAACACAAAGAAAGGAAACTGCATCAAAGAAAAACCTAGGCTAATTGGAAATACTACCTTATTTATAAACAAAAAGAATACTTATTTATAGTAGGGCTTCAACCAAATCCCATTGAAATGGCTTGAAACTGTGTTCCATCCAGCTATTATGTAATAGCAAGTTCTTGAATCAAGTATATAGGATACAATATACGGGCCTATCCAAAGTGGACTTTGAATTTACCAGATGTCACGAAACTTGGAATCATACAATATAATCATTTTCCCAACCTCAAACTGCTTGTTCTTGATGTGTCTATCATGCCATGCCTTCTACCTAGATTTTCCTATTTTATGACTCTATCGCAAAATAGCCCACCTCTCATCTAACTACATCAACTTATCAATCCTCTCCTTAGGTGTTTTTTCATCATCTAACCCTCTTGCATGTACTAGGCATAGAGATGGTAACATGAATTCAATAGGTAACAAAAAATTTGTGCCAAACACTAATTGAAAAGGTGTGGCATTATTCAGTCTATTATAAGTAGTCCGATATGACCATGACACAACAAAACTTTATCATCCCAATCTTTTCTTCCCACATCACGTAACTTGGTTAACGTGTGATTCATAATTTTTTAAATGCCTCATTAGTACCATTAGCTTGTGGGTGATAAGAGGTAGTCTTGTGATGCGCCACCATGAATTCTTCTAATAATATTCTAATTGTCTCATTTAAGAAATGAGTAGTCCTATCACTTGTTAAGCTTAGCAGGCATCCATATATGTTGATTATATTTTCCCACAAGAATCTAGTTGTTGTGGACACTTTGTGAAATCCCTTGTAGGTTTTGTTTCTTCCCACCTTGTAAGGTTATCTATGCATGTAATGATATAGCATGAACCTATCCTTCACATGGATTGAGAAATAGGGCCTACGAAGTCAATTTCCCATTTATTGAATGGGTTTTCACTAACAATCAGTATTAATGGAATTTCATCACTTTTCCCTAGTTTACTAAGGCACTAACAAAGTGGTCACATGCCTTGCAATGCTCAATACAATATTTTTGAACTGGTTTCCACCAAAATCCTACTAGAAGGATCTTACACATGGTTGCATTCCCGCATAGTGCCCTCTTGAAATTCCACTGTGTGCTTCCTCCATCATTCGCAATACGCTCATGCTCTAACATGCATCAACACAAAACCCCGATTATGGCCTATCTTGTATAATTCTTGACTAATTAGAATGTAGGGTGTGGTGTGTATGGCTAACTACTTTCTTTCCAAAGTCTTCATTCCTTACGGCGCCACACCCATTTTGTAAAACATTGCAATATCTTCCAGTCGAGGGTGCACATTATAATTTGAATAGTTGTGCATTTATAATTCTATCCTCAATTCTTAGCACATCCTCACCGATTCTATCCTTGATAGATGGTCAGGCCCCAAATTACTCTTACCCTGTTTTAAAATAACCACAAACTCAAACTCTTGAAATAGTAAGACTCATCGGCATATGTGCCCTTGTAGAACATGCTTTTTCTAAGTACTTCAATGTCATGGGGTATTTGTAGAATATAAATGGCTTTATTAACATATACTATATGAATTTTTATAGCACATAGATCATTGACAATACCTCGTGCTCGGTAGTAGTATAGTTATGTTCTATTGGGGTTAGCTTACTACTAGCAAATCACAAGGGGTGGTTTAAAATCCCTCGTGTTGTGCCAAGATTTCTCTAATTTCCATCCTTGAAGCATCAACATGTACATGGAATGGCTTATCCTAAGAAGGAAAGCATAACATGGGTGCACAGTGATAAGACTATTCTTTAATGTGTCAAATTCCATCTGTTGTGCCTCTCCTAAATGAAATGTACTTTTGTGATTTAAAAACTTTTCCAATTACGAGGAAATCTTGGTATACCCCTTAATAAATTTCCAGTAATACCCTGCATGCCTAAGGAATCCATAAATGACGCTTTGGTTGTTATTCTCCCCTAATCACACAATAATGGAAAATTTGGTAGGATCCACCAACAAACCCTCCTTACATATGATATATCCCAACAGGGTTCGAAATGGAGTAGTGAAAACACATTTCTTAATGGTGAGGGATATAATCATCTACCAACATATCTCAAATATCAGCCTCAGATTGTCACAATGGTCCCTTATTAATCCACATATTTTCTAGTCATCCGGGTAGACTTATAGAGACTTGTGGAGGAAGTCTTGAAATGCATGAACCAAAATGCATGAAAACACAACAATTGCATTATTTAGTCTAAAGGCATGAATGTGTATGAAAAAATTCCCCATTCAATCACAAAACTTGTATTTTATTTTTCTTTTCAATTCTAACTTGATGATATCCTAAGAATCCATGTGTAAAATAATAGATCTCGTGCTTGGTTACTCCTTTCAAGTATCTTCTCATTGAAAGGGGTTGGAAAAGGGTCAATGAAATGTACCACATTCAAATCTCTATAATCAATGAAAATCCTTATCCTTCTATCCTTCTTAATATTGATGATCATTGGAATTATCCATTTTGATTCTTCAATAGCCTCAATGATGCCTGATGTAATCATCTTGTTAATCTCCTCCTTGACTTTGAAGCGTAGATTTAGATTCATTCGATAAGGTAACCTATGCATTGGACACAAATCTTCCTTTAACTTGATATTCATTTATCCCAAAGGAGTGGTGAACTCCTTTAAGCTCATGGTACCCATGTGAATACAAATCTTGAAATTTGTGTAAAAGATAAATGATCTTCGAAACCTCTTTTTTGTCCAAGAATATCCAATAGTAGCCTCCTTAGGTTCCACATCTAAACCAATGTTAACCATATATGTTTTTCGTAAGTGCATAGTAGGCATGTGCTTTCTCATCAGCAATATCCATAACCTCATGTGTTCCTAATGTATGGTTAGCACCCAAGTTTTCCACCTCTTCTCCATCTATTACATAGAGAAAATTTCCTTTCTCTTTGTCCATATATTTGTATCTCCTCTAATTATCCTCATTAAAGCAAGCTTCTAAGCTAGGTTCACCCAATAATTCTATTATTCTATCCTCCGTCATGGAACTATCTCCCATAGTTAGGAGCTTGATAACCTATAGTGCCTCATTTACCAATGGTTTAGTACTCCGATACTTGAAAGCTTGAAGGATATCAACCGTAAACTCCTCCCAGTTTCCTTTTTGATGGTGCAGCTATGAGTGAATGTACCATGCACATGTGTAGCCTTGTAATGTGGAGTAAAGCTTATGTACCCATAAAGATGGAGGCAATGCTTCCATGTCTTCTATCTAGGCCTTCTCACATGTTTGGATGTGAAACAAGGTAGGTTCCTTCCCATGATAATCTTGTAGAACATTAGGTGCATTACTTCGGAAAAACCTAACAAAGAATGCAATTATCACCTCACACCACTCTATAATGTTATCATAATTTGTCTCTCACCAACATGCTTAGGTCCCGAGTAAGGTATAGCTAAGCATCCTTCTTCTTTCGATCTCACATATCCATTGGGTCTCCATTTCTCACATGAAAACATCAGGGTCAACTCCCACAGTATAACTTGGCAACTTCTTTCCTCCCGGAGTGCTGGATCTGAGCATGCCTTTGTTACTATCTTCATAGAGCCTCTTAACTACCTTCCGACTAACTCATATATCCCTTGTGTTCAATTGTCACATGCCACACTAGCTATATCACTTATAGATTGAGCATCTTCCCAATGAATAATACCTTCTTTCATTGGTTCCACAACCTCAGGGTCCTTGATAGTACACACAATTTTTTTATAAGTCTTATTCTCCTATGGGCTCAAAGTATAGGGTGTTGAAGTCCCATCCATAAAAGGAATTATAACATGTTCCTCTTTGTTCTAAAAATTATATACCCCAGATTGAAACCTAAGACAATGTTATGCTTGTTTTTCCATGATTGTATACTTCAAATTAGCTGCTTGTAAAGCTTTGCTAAAGAGGGTAATAGGCCTCTCAGCTCCATTCTCATCCTTTTCTAAAAAACTTAATCAATAGTAAATTTAGAATCAAAAGAAGAGATTTGGAAAGGCCTCTTATAGTTTGGAGCTGCCAAAACAGGTGCATGGTTAAGTGCATCCTTTATTCCTTCAAAAGCATGAATGGAAACCTCCTCCCACCTGATAACTTGATCCTTTCTTAACATTCTTGTGATTGGAAGAGTTATCTTAGCAAAATTGGAAACAAACCTTATAATAAAATTTATTTGGCCAAAGAAAGACTAGATGCCCTTCTTGGTTCTTAGGATAGGTACTTTGTTGATTGCTTCCACTCTCTCAGGGTCTATCATAACACCATATTTAAATACAATATTCCCTAGAAACTTGGCCTTTTGCACTCCAAAATGACACTTCTTTGGATCAAGAGAAATGCCATACTCCCTACATCTAATCAACATCTTCTCCAAATGTTGCAAATGGTCACCTTGCTACCTTGGAAACATAGTCATATCATCTTGGTAAAGTGCAATGAACTCATTGATGTAATCAGCAAAAGCAAAATCCATTGCCCTTTGAAAAGTGGCTCCAGAATTCATCAATCCAAATTACATCCTAACAAAAACATAAGTCCCCAAGGAGTAGTGAAAGTTGTCTTAAGTCTTTCGATTCTTTGACAACTACTTGATTGTATTCAAAGAAACCATACAAAGTGGAGAAAAATTTTGATATCTTGTCACAAGCTGAAATATATTTTCCATATTTGGCAAGGGATATTTGTCCTTCATGGATGCTTTGTTTAATTTCTAAAATCCACACAAATTTTGATGTCTTTGTTCTTCTTTCTAACTGGAAAAGGTTTGTAACCCAAGATGAATATCTAGTGGTCTGAATAATACCTCCATCTCTCAAATTCTTTAATTCCTCTTGAATTTTCATGGAGAGAAGTGGATTAATTATCCTTTTCCTCTATTTGAATGGTTTGGCATTTTATTTAATAGGGATCTCATGCTGAAATAAATCTTCTCTATATGTTTTCAGCTATGAATAGAACCAAGCAAGGCAGTCTTGATATTTTTTTAACAATTGGAGGTATCACTATTTTCTTCCTTGTTTAAAATTATACCTAGCCAAACCTTCCTTCGTTTTACCTTTGTTCCCAAGTCATTCTCTACCACATCCCAAGCAGACATCTTTCTATTTATGATGTAGTCAGCATTGTTAAAATTTCCCTTAGGTGCAACAAGACCTTTAGGAATGCTATTTTTTTCAATTGGATAATATCCTTTTCAAACAAAGTTTCTCTCCCTTCATTCATACATACCATTGGTTCCCAATAAATGTTATGACCAGAAAAATCACCTTGGCATTGTAAGAACCTTAACACTTATGCATCATCATAAAAATATGCCATTGTTTCACATTATCTCGGGACAAGCTGGCCTTGTTAGCACTTCAATGTTATATTTACAAAAAGGTGAAACAAGATACGATTGTCAAATCTAGAGCCAAGTATAGCCAACTCATTAGTAGAAACATTAAGACTTCTATAATGGTAAACAATGTTAAAGGAATCAAACATTTCAATTGTGTCCCAAACAACATGCTTATATTGCTTCACATGCTGATTTTTGTAGCATAGAGTTTTCTTATTTGTTTGACAACCAGCTCTCGAGTATCCTTCGCAACAATATCCTTTACTCCATACTTCCATGCAATTCTTAACCCCAACAAAAATTCCTTATACTCAGCAACATTGTTAGTGCATTCTAAATTAAGTTTGAAGGAAAAATCATACTCTTCTAAGTTAGGAGAAAGCAGAACTATACCCGCACCATTTCAAAATTTGAAGAAAGTTCCATCAAATAGAAAGGTCCAAGGAGAACATATCATATCAAGATAGTTTTATCTGTCCATCTTTTGTTCTTTTCTATCAACAAAACCAATGAAATTCTTAGCATCTACATCGGAAAAACAACACTTCATAGGAAGCATTGTTGGGATCTTCAATCAAGTGCAAAATTTTATTTTCACCATAGAGTTTGACCAAGCTTCCCTCAATGGGAATAGTAGAAAAGACATGTCCATCTGAATGCTTCCACCAACATGACAAAAGCATACCCCACTTCGAAGGGAATTCAACAATTACAACATCAAGTTTCAAGTTCCTACCCGGATAGGCTGCAAGTTGCACTACTAAACCATTCACAAAACCAACAACCGGAACCTCCCTTGAATCCATGATAGTACACTTCACATAGGCTGTTGTCACTTTGATATCCAACTCATTCATGGCTTCTAGAGGCATGACACTACATGATGCACTAGAATCAAACATGCAAGTGTGAAGTAGCCTATCTTTTATGAGCAAAGTTATAAAGAATGGATCAACATTCAATTGGGAATCAACCAAGGATGTCCCCAAATATACCTCGGGTGATTCTCCAAGGTATTCCACTTCTGGCGGTATTTCAAGGCCAACAATTATTTGAAGAGGATTCTCAACAACATTTACATTTCTGTTTGGGGTGATCTTTTCTTCTTTCAATCCCAAGTACTCAAATTCTCTCTTCTTATGCTTAGGTAATCTAAGACAATCAATAATTTTAACACTCACTTTAATTTGGCTTAATACTTTGGATATGTCATATGGAACATTTTTTGGCAAAACAACATTGGAAGGGATACAAGAAGATTCATCAAATGGCAAAGGATTCTTGATAGCTGGGAATGATGAGGATTGATATTTTTGCATGGGACACCAGGGTTCTTGGCAAGTGTATCTTTTCAAGGATTATATTTTGGAATGATTTTCAGCAAGGGTGTTTTTAGCTTGGCTTGAGGACCAGTTCCTCTAAAAACTTTACTTTTTAGTGTTATACTCTTTTAGTTGACCAACCACAACATTCATTAGCAATTGTCTATCTTCCTTTGAAGGGATACCACCATCATAATTTTTGATCATCAAGGATATTATATATTCAAATTCATTATTAGTAATTTTAAAGGATTTAACTACATCTACATCATGAGCTTGAGGAAGAGAAAGAATTGTTACCCTCTTTATGCAATCCAAAAAGGTTGCACTAGTCCTTGCACTTATCACATCTGTTGATGTTGATGCTTGTTGTGAGCTTGAAGAGCTGCCCATCATACAAATTTCATCATCCATTTCATCTTCATTATCACCTTCAACAACTTGCTGGTATATTTTACATGGAGTATGAGGAAGAAAACATTTATCACACCAATCCATATTAGCAATTTCTTGAACAACAACAACTCTTGCAGTTAGAAGGTCAAGTACCACTCTATTTTCACATGCTTGGGGTTCTCTATTTTCATATCCAATAGGGCCTTTACCCTTGTCATCAAACCTCTACTCATTTCTATGGTGATTGCAAAATCTATCTTGTGCTGCTGCCTAGGGTGACCTTGTGAAGTCCGCCCGATTCCCTTCTTAGCTCTAGCCAACTTGTATAATATTTCTTTAATGAGCTCTTGCCAAAGTCTTCACAACCTCTTCTAAATCAACACCCTTGCTAGCTTAAGGTTTTTAGGGTTTATCAGCTTCACACCATCTCTCTTAAGTGGTTTCCTAACAACCTTGATATTGTTCTCAATTTGAAGTGCCATGGTGAAAGCCTGTCTTATATTGGTTGGGTTCTTATCTTTTAAGTAGTATGTTGCCTTTTAATCAAATGCATCTACATACTTCATTAAACATGATTCATCACAAGGAGTCAAACCAACGGAAACCTTCTCCAAGTCTTGTTAAACCTTGTGTTTAATTCATGGACTAATTCATTAAGGGTTTTCTTGATATTCTCAAACTCGGACAAAAGAAATTTAGGATCAATCTTGTCACCATATTGCAACCTAAATGCATTTTTCAATATAGTCCATGAATAAATATAATTATTAGGTAGAGCTTTGTACCAATCGCTAGCATATTCTTCATGTGTATGAATAAAAAAGTTAATATACACATCTTCAAACTCTATCTCAAAATCTTCCATCATATTATCAAAAAGTTTGAGATGTTGATCACTAGTGATGGCATTGTTACCTTGATATTTTGGGAAACTGTTTATGACGTCTTGTGGGACAGCATTTGGGTAACCACCCATTCCTCTAAAATTTATGGGACCAAAGGTGTTAACAATAAATGGGGGTCTAGGTGAGCCATATTGTTTGGTGGGGGTGATCTCGGAGGTGAAACAAGTGGTGAGGAGTACAATATCTTTGGGAAACAAGAATGTGATTCACAAGATCTGGTAACTTCAAAGCGCTGATCTTCTCGGATTTTTTTACTTGAATTAAAATATAGAGGGGTAGATTAGAGAAGGAACTTACCAGGTATAGTGGAAGGACCTTCACCGGTGAGGAAAACAAGTTTATGAGAGGAGTTCCTTAATCAAAATCACTTGAAAAAATGTGATAGAATTCTACCAAAGGCTGATCTCTCTCACCAATGACTATATCTTTTCTGATGTCGACCTTTAACCACTTTCCAAACTATTCTCCCTTCTAACCTTGAAATTCTCAAGTCTAAGAACAATTTTTAGCAGAGTCCTTAAGGAAGAGAGATTTTCTTCCCTCCAGTTTTGTATAAATCTATAGCACAAAAATAAGTGACAGAAAACTCAAGACACTGGTATTTCTAAAATCAAATCAGGATAGAGTCGCCACTAAGGAATTTCACCTTAGTTGTGCAAGAATGCACTAAAATAATTTTTCAAATGTTTGCTAGCATTGAAAACCTTGCAGAGCCTTACAAATCAAACCTTCTTCTTCTTAGATAAATAAATCACTATCGAACCAAAGTGTATGAAATGCTAGGAAATGGAAAAGGGGAAAACAAAACATGAAACTCTTGTTTAAAAACTTGTAGATCTGAAGCATAGAATGATATTTTAACAATGTAGCAGCTCAGAAACTTGAATACACAAATGCTCAAACTCTTCAAACACTTCAAGAACACCAATAAATTCTAAGAAGTCCCCGACAACGGTGCCACTCGGGTGTTGGTATCCAGATTTAATCTCCTTCACAACTTGAACAACATCATGAATTTGCACAAGACACTCAAGGGTAGATAGATGATTTGTATGTCATTTGTAGTCGGGAGCACATCTATCGACTTGTTGGCACTCAAGATTTGAGGGAGTGGATAGCACCTTCAAAAGGATCTTGATCTGATCCTCACTATTTTAGGTTGTGCCTATCAACCAAGGTAAGAGAACCTATATTGCAGCCCTTGTATGGTAAAGGAGATGGAGATATCCTTGTATTTTGCACATTGTATGGAGATGGCCTTGGGAAAACATGATCAATTATCCATTATTCAAACTCAAAGGATTTGTCACTACTAAATGATGGAAATTATTTCAAGATAAGGCTAAGGCTGCTAGAGAGAAGATAAAATCCTAGTATGCTTTGTGTATTTTTGTGAATGGATTGTATTCCTTTGTTGACACACAATGCAATGTAGGGGTAGTATGGGTAGGATGAGTTAGTTTGAATGAAATTTTGTTGGGAGATGTTTAGACATGACTAGGTAGGAATTACCATATTCTTTGAGAACCTTTGTAACAAATTTGTAACACTTACACAACAAGAATGCTTTAAGAGGTTTTAAATGCTCCTTAAACCAGGATATGTGCACAAATGGAGGCCCAGATCTACACTCTTCCACACAATCTTTGACAACTTGCTACAAAATCTTAAAGCAAATATATCAACAAAGTATCAAGAAATCCCTGTTTGATCATGACCTAAGGTACCTCGAAAGGTTTACAAATAATCTCAGTATTCAAGGACAGTAAAATGATTTTAAATCTATTTATCTTGTATCGATAAAGGCTCTTCGAATATAAGATTGCAAATTCCATTGAACCATCAACTAGAAATGAGACCATGTATGATCAAAGAGATCCAAAACATAAGATTGCAATATCGTAAGAAACAAAAATTGAAAAATTTGAAACATAAGCATGTAAAAACTTTGTTGAGAAATAAAACTAGATAATCTAAAAAATGATAAAATATATCAGCAGGGGAAGTCATGAGAAAAATCTCAGAGCTTGTTGATGGCTTTACAACTTGAAACCAACTCAACATGATAAGATCTGATGCAAAATAGAATTGAAAATGGCTCTCAGGTGGTTTTCTTAGAGAAATGGGCTTCTTCTAGTTTTCTGTGAAATTCTAAATTCTCATCTTCTTTCATTCTCCAAAAATATCATATATACTCTATGCTAGCTTGGATTCTTGCTTCCCAAGAAAGGAATATGCTTAAGGGATCAAATTTGTTACAAGAAACCCCATGATTTCATGAAAATGACATCAAACTAAAAAATAACTCACAGGTTGCCAGGGATGCATAAAATCATTACATAAATTTGGATCATTATCCATCCATGGGTCACATTTTTTTCATTCAAGCATGCCAACATGTTTTAGCAATCATTTTTCACCTTCTACCTTCATCATTTTACCTCTGCAACTTTTGATTTTTACTTTTCACATTTTTTACATTGGGCCCGAGAAAAATGCATCAAAAACATCATAGATCATCAAATTATCTCATGAAAATGGTGCCATTGCACTCAGAAGGCTGAGAGGATGCAAAATCATATAAGGTTCAAATCAATTTTATGAACAAACATGATATCCAAGATCCTTGGAGCTCCCACGGTGGCAAAAAATTAAATTGCATAGTATCCGTCAATTTTGATCAACTTTAAATGCTAGCCCTCTCGTGTAGAGGATGAGATTCATCAATATTACATTTTTGACCTTTGGATAACGTTTGACACATGTCCAAAAACCATTGGATCAAGTCCCTATCCTTAAAAATGTATTTGTGACCTTTTTGAAATTTTTGAAATTTTTGCAAAATTCCTCCACTCGCCATACGGACCTACCATGCATGCAAAGTTGGGTCCCATTGAAAAAGCAGATCAATTCTATGAATTTTGACAATTTTTTGAAAAGGGAATTTTTCCCAAAAATCTCCATGGGCTCGACCACCCACTCTCTTCCTCACCACGTGGGGCTCTCCCATTTGCTTCGGGTTCAAATTTCTAATTACGCCCGCCAAAAGTACAAAGTTTCAAAATCTCCTCTGGCCCCCACTCTCCATTTGACTCCTTTGAAAAATTCCATGTGTCCTCCATATATTGGCTACGAGAGGCATGTCTTCAATTTTGGCTTAGACCATTTTGCTTAATTTTTTACATTTCTTGGACACGTGTTTTTTTATTGGTTTTGAACCTCACGTCCAATTCTTTACCTTTACCATTTGGAGTTAAAAACTCCAAAGTTATCACAACACCCACCACCCATTCTGAACCTTTGTGGACACATGTTCACTCCTGATTGGAGCAGTAAAATGTCACAAAAAATTTCCTTTGACCCCCTTGATTGAATTTTTACATTTCTTGGACATGTGTCCACACTGCGATTGGATACGAGCCTTCGGGTCAACAATTTCCCTTGACATTTTTAGTCAAAAATCACCAACTCACTTTGCCACCCACAGATCCCTTAGCCATGTGTCCTCCTCCCATTCCACGTGAGCTTTTGGCTTCAATTTTGACTTTAAATTTTTTGAAGTTTAAAAACTTCAAATTCATTTAAATCTCTGCCCCCTCATATTGGCTTCTCCTGGAAAGCGTGTCTACCTGCCATTGGATGTGGGCCTTTAGGCAAAAATTGATTTTGAGAATTTTGTAGAAGGAAAGAAAAATTTCTAAGGATAACCCGCCACCCACCGATCCTCCAACCAATCAAAATATGCCATGTAGGAATTTTCTTTCAGAAAGCGAAGCGGTTACGGACCAAATTTTTTCCTTTGCAAAAAAAAATAAAAATGATAAGTTAGAAATGTTTCCCACATATCCATGGCCAATAGGAACCCGCCACATTGCAATAATAATGTGATGATGAATTTGAAGGGATGAGAACACCCGTATATTTGTCAAAATGTGGAAAATACAGAGGATGCCCTAGAATTCAAAATTTTTAACAAGGTAGATTTCTTGATTTCAAACCAACTGAATCATTTTTTGACCTCATTTTTGACCTTGGGATTGGGAAAACACTTGCACAAACTCGGGATTTGATCAAATTCGATTTTTTTCATGATTTGACAAAGGAAAAATGGCACACCGTAAAAATGAAGAAATTAGGGCACAAATGGGGGAAAACTTGGAAAATTATTTCAGATATAGGGCAAAACAACACATTGTTGAGCACCTTCAAAGCATTAAACTAGGAGAAATGAATTGTAGATCACCAAATCAAACAATAAAACATTTGTGAGAAAATTTAGGCATGGAACATTAAGGCACAATATGAAAAATCAATAATCAGACTAACATTGGCTCTTATATGGGGATGGGAACTGCTAGTGAGTGCCACAAGATCAAAATGTAGACCAAGTGCCAAAAATCCATTGGGCAAGTAGTCAAAACACAAGGTAGTCCAAAAAAAAAAAGAATTTCCACAAAAACCAAACTCGGAAAAACCATCAGAATGGATGCCAAGGACAAAATGGCAAACCACACACCAAAAAACAACAAAAATCAAAGAAATAAAAAGGAATATACAAATGCACACTTTATGCATACCTCAACTTGGGGATTTAATCCAAGAAATGTTTTAAATGTTTGCCATTAACAAGCAGCTCTAACAATTCCCCATCTAGATCTTTGAGAAAAAAGGTATGTTCACCAATTCTGATATCAATGGCATAAGGGCCCATCCATAAAGCATCAAAATTTCCATGCTTGCCCTTTTCTTCGTGCCTACTATCCCATAGTAAAACAAGATCTCCAACATTGAAGGCTCTAGGAGTAACTTTCTTATCAAACAATCTCTTTAATTTCTCTCTAAATCGACATGCCTCGATGGGATTCTGTTCTTTCCTCATCAAGCTCAATGATTTGATTAATCCTTGATTCATATGGTCCATGCTCTTGATCTTATAACTATTGGGAAAATTGAAATGAGGATAATTTTAGGTGTAAGGGTAGCAAAGCCTGAGTTCCATACACCAATTCAAATGGGCTTTTACCAGTTGCTCTTTTAGGAGTTATTCTATTAGCCCAAACTATAAACTTCAATTACTCTCCCCACTTCTTCTTGTTGACTTTCAATGTTCTTCTAATGATCTTTAGCAAGTTCTTGTTACTTGACTCAGCTTGTCCATTCCCTTGTGGATTGTAGTTTGAAGAATAAGTTATATTGATTCCATATTCATTGCACATTTCCATCAAAGGCTTGGATCTAAAACACATGGCATTATTAGATACAATCTTAACTAGAACTCCAAATCTGCATATGATATGATTCAATAAGAAATCCATTACCACTTGGTGTGTTGCCTTTGTAGATGGAATTGCTTTAACCCACTTTGTAAAATAATCGATTCTCTGAGGATCTATTTGTGACCAGCACTAGAAGGATCTGAAATCTCACCAATGAAGTCCATTCACCATTGTTTGAAAGGGGCTTCAATTGATACAGGTTGTAAAGGAAGGGATCCTGAAGCTCTCAGTCTTCCAGAGAAATGTTGGCACTTATCACACGTTCTAACCAGCTGGTTTGCATATTTAAAAAGAGTAGGCCACCATTAACTAGCTCTTAAAATGTTATGTGCTATCACTCTTCCAACAAAATTTCCTCCACAAACTCCCCCATGGACATCAATAATCAACATGGGAGCCTCATCTTCAGTTATGCATTTCAAGGGGCCAAGCTAGCCCAAGGTCTATTATGATATATTTTTAGAAGCCATCTTGAGGGCTCTTTTATGATTTTTATTTAAATGACTAGGACAGCATAGGTGCACGAGGTAGAAGATCACATCCTTGTACCATTCGAAATCATCAATCTCTCGGGAAGATATGCCCTTTCTTCCTCTAGTTGATTCACTTCTACATTTTACAAATTGCTCGATCCATGAGCTTGGTAAGACCCAAACCTCTTACTAGCTTTGTTGTTTGCATAACCATATCATATTCTTGTAATTTTTGACCGATCTACATATCTTGCTTCATATCTCCACATCGATAAGATGTCTTTAACCATGGTGTGGGAACATAGGAAACAACTTTTGAACTCAATATATAAGGCCTGAAAATCTTTGTTGCTTTCAATAAGGAAAACGCTTGTTTTTCCATGATTGTATACTTCAACTCAGCTACTTGTAAAGCCTTGCTAAAGAAGGTGACATGCCTCTCAGCTCCATTCTTATCCTTTTGTAACAAAACTGAAGCAATAGTAAATTTGAAGCAAAAAAATATTTGGAAAGGCCTCTTATAGTTTGGAGCTGCCAAAACAGGTGCATGGTTAAGTGCATCCTTTATTCCTTGAAAATATTGAATTGAAGCCTCCTCCCAGCTGATAACTTGATCCTTTTTTAACATGCTTGTGATTGGAAGAATTATCTCAGTAAAATTGGAAACAAACCTTCTAATAAAATTGATTTGGCCAAAGAAAGACTGGATGCCTTTCTTGGTTCTTGGGATAGGTACTTTGTTGATTGCTTCCACTCTCTCAGGGTCTATCATAACACCATCTTTAGATACAATATGCCCCAAAAAATTGGCCTTTTGCACACCAAAATGACACTTCTTTGGATTAAGAGAAATGTCATACTCCCTACATCTGATCAGCATCTTCTCCAAATGTTGCAAATGGTCACCTCGTTGCCTTGAAAACACAGTCACATCATCTTGGTAAACTACAATGAACTCATTGATGTAACTAGAAAAAGTAACATCCATTACCCTTTGAAAAGTGGCTCTAGAATTCATCAATCCAAATGGAATCCTAACAAAAACATAAGTCCCCCAAGGAGTAGTGAAGGCTGTCTTAAGTCTTTCTGATTCTTTGACAACTACTTGATTGTATCCGGAGAAACCATCCAAAGTGGAGAGAAATTCTGATCCTGTCACAAGCTACAACATATTTTCCATATTTTGCAAGGGATAGTTTTCCTTCATAGATGCTTTTTTTATATTTCGAAAATCCACTCAAAGTCTGATGTCTTTGTTCTTTTTTCTAACTGGCACAAGGTTTACAACCCAAGATGAATATCTAGTGGGCTGAATAATACCTCCATCTCTCAACTTTTTAAGTCCTATTGAATTTTCATGGAGAGAAGTGGATTAATTATCCTTTGCCTCTATCTGAATGGTTTTTCATTAGCTTTAAGAGGGATCTCATGCTGAAATAAATCTTCTCTATATTCTTTCAGCTCTGAATAGGACCAAGCAAGGCAGTCTTCATATTTTTTCAACAATTGGAGGTATGACTATTTTTATTCCTTATTTAAACTACTACCCAACCAAACCTTCCTTGGTTTTTCCTTTGTTCCCAACTCATGCTCTTCCACATCCCTTGAAGTATACATCTTTCTATTTATGATGCAATCAACATTGTTAAAATTTGCCTCAAGTGCAACAAGACCTTTAGGAATGGTATTTGTTTTCAATTGGATAATACCCTTGTCAAAAAAATTTCTATCCCTTCATTCATGCATACTATTGGCTTACGCAATCAATTTTCTCGACCAGCAAACTCACCTTGGCATTGTAAGAACCTCATAACTTATGCATCATCATCAAAAATCTGCCCGGTGTTTCACATTGTCCGGGACAACTAGCCTTGTTAGAACTTTAATGTTATATTCACAAAAAGGTGAAATAGTACAATTGTCAAATCTAGAGCCAAGCACAACCAACTCATCAGAAAAAACATTAATACTTCTATCATGGTAAACAATGTTAAAGGAATCAAACATTTCAATCAAGTCCCAAACAACATGCTTATATTGTTTCATACGCTGATTTTTTGTAGCATACAATTTTCTTATTTGTTTGACAACCAGCTCTGAGTCTCCTTTTGCAACAATATCCTTCACTCCATACTTCCATGTAATTATTAACCCCAACAACAATTCCTCATACTCAGCAACATTTTTATTGCATTCAAAATTAAGTTTGAAGGGAAAATCATACTCTTCTAAATTAGGAGAAAGCAGAACTATACCAGCACCATTACCAAATTTGGAGCAAGCTCCATCAAATACCAAGGTCCAAGGAGAACCTATCATACCAAGACACTTTGATCTGTCCATCTTGTGTTCTTTTCCATCAGCAAAACCAATAAAATTCTCAGCATCTACATCAGCAATCAACACTTCATGGAAGCATTGTTGGGATCTTTAATCAGTGCAACATTTTCTTTTCACCATAGAGTTTGACCAAGCTACGCTCAATGGGAATAGTATCAAAATACATGTCCATATGAACGCTACCACCAACATGACAAAATCATACCCCACTTGGTAGGGTAGTCAACAATTACATTATCAAGTTTCAAGTTCTTACTTGGATAGGCCGCAAGTTGCACTACTAAGCCCTTCGCACAACCAACAACTGGCACCTCCCTTAAATCCATGGTAGTACACTTCCCATAGCTCTTTGTCACTCGATATCCAACTCATTCATGACTTCTAGAGGCATGACATTACATGATGCACTGGAATAAAACATGTAATTATGAAGTAGCCTATCTTTTATGAGCAAATTTGTAAAGAATGGATCAACATTCAATTGGGAATCAACCAAGGATGTCCCCAAATATACCTCGGGTACTTCTCCAAGGTCTTCCATTATTGGTGGTGTTTTGAGGCCGAGTAATGATTTGAAGAGGAGTCTCAAAAACATTTACATTTATGCTTGGGGTGATCTTTTCTTCTTTCAATCCCAAGTACTCAAATGCTCTCTTCTTATGATTAGGTATTCTAAGAAATTCAATAATTGGAACACTCACTTTAATTTGGCTTAATACATGGGATATGTCATATGGAACATTCTTTGGCAAAATAGCATTGGAAGGGATACAAGAAGTTTCATCGGATGGCAAAGGATTTTTGGCAACTAAGGCATGATGAGGACTGATATTTTTGCATGGGACACTAGGGTTCTTGGCAAGATTTTCTTTTCTAGGATTATCTTTTGGAATGCTTGTCAGTAAGGGTGTCTTTGGCTTGGCTTGAGGACCAGCTCCTCTAACAACTTTACTTCTAGTATTATACTCTTTCTCTTGACCAACCACAACATTCATTAACAATTGTCTATCTTCCTCGAAGGGATACCACCATCATACTTTTTGATCATCAAGGCCCTTAGATATTCAAAGTCATTATTAGGAATTTCAAAGGCTTGAACTACATCTACATCATGAGCTTGAGAAAGAGAAAGAAGTGGTACCCTCTTTATGTAAACCCAAAAGGTTGCAGTAGTCCTTACACTTATCACATTTGTTGATGTTGCTACTTGTTGTGAGCTTGAAGAGCTGCCCATCATACAAATTTCATCATCCATTTCATCTTCATTATCACCTTTAACAACTTTCTGGTCCATTTCACATGGAGGATGAGGAACAAATAATCTATCACACCAATCCATATCAGCAATTTCTTCAATAGTAGCAACTCTTGCAGTTATAGGGTCGAGCACCACTCTATTTTCACATGCTTGGGGTTGTCTATTTGTAGATAAAATAGGCCCTTTACCCTTTTCATCAAACCTATGCTCATACCTATGGTGATTGCAAAATATATCTTGTGCTCTGCTTGCCTAGGTGACCTTGTGAAGCCTTCCTAATTCCCTTCTTAGCTCTTGCAAACTTGTATGAGATTTCTTTGAAAACCCTTTCCAAAGTCTTCACAAACTCTTCTAAATCAGCACACTTACTAACTTGAGGTTTTCGGGGTTTATCGCTTCACACCATCCCTATTAAGTGGTTTTGTTAATGGTGAATCACAAAGCACCCCGAATGTCTATAACTCAATGGGTTGATATTCTCGGTGTGATTGCATAACATGGAGCTTTTCCCAAGTGTGGGACCTTACAAAATCAAAAATCTCTCCGGATGAAGGCCGGTTCCTAATCCTCCTGCATTGAGATGCACATATAAAAATGCAGAGGGTTTACTCAAAAAAACCTAAACTAACAAAGGTGATGCACCGAGGAATGAAGAAACATTTGTCTTTCCAATAAACACAAACCATTAAAATGTAATGCAAGATCATACACAAATAATAGATTTGCAGTGAAAGATTAGGAAAATGCAAATAAACATAGAGAGGGTTGAGAATCATCCACGGACATGCATTATTTTCTCCAAAGATTGATACAATACACTACAAAATGCCAAGAGGCAAAGTTGCATTACGAGTTTTAAATGGGAGGCTTGAACTCCACAAATTCACTGCCAAAGAGAAGAAGGGAGGGGTAAAAAAGAATGTCTAACCTTTATAAAGAAGCCCCTCCTTACAATTTATAGGAAGAATGAGAGAGAAAAGAGAGAGGAATTCCAAAACTACCTGTTATCACCGAATCACAACACCCTTCCATGGTTTATACAAGTGCGTATACTTGAGCTCACGGTGTGATTGGATAACATGGGTACTATCTCCAAGTTGTGGGACTTGCTACTTGAGTTAGACCTCCAAAGAAAGTTGGTTCTTGCTCCTAAACTCTCGCCACAATCTACTCTAATACAGGGAAACTAACTATTCTAATCTAAATTTCCAAGGACCGGGGAGAGGGAATGCATAAAACGAATCCTACACTAAAGAGGTGATACACCAGAAAAGGAGGGTGTGCGAGTAGTCTTCAAATGTGTGAAATATAGAAGCAAAGTACACACTAGAAGAGGTGATGATGAGTTCTCCATAATCTAGCAAAATGCATTCACAACAATATTTCAAACATACACAATGATAATGGATCCCTGCATGAACATAATAATAGAAACAATATTCTTGTAATAAAGGTTAAAGGGGCAATAAGAATGTAAGAAAACACAGTAGGGGAAGATACATCCACAAACTTGTATTTTATTGCTTCTGGTATGCAGATTCAATCGGTTACACGATAAGGCCTGGATCACCATGTAAGGAGTCCACAACAAGGGCCTGTAACACATCAGATTCACAAAGCAATTTTGGCGAGAACTCTGCTACAAAAAACTACCTCCCTTACAATGAGCCCAACACTCCAATTTATAGAAAAAGAGAAGGGAAAGAGAAGGGAAAATGGAAATCCTGAAATTTGTCCTTCAACCACTTGTAAGAGGCATTAAATGGAGTAAAATGATTATATATTACTTACAAAAGGCTCCCATCTTTGTCCCAGTGCTACAAGCGAGAGAAAGAATGATGACCATGCCTCTTAATTGCACTCCCAACCACCAAATAAAACATTGTTATGAACTCGGCCACGTTTTATAAAAAATCTCCATCGATATCTCATCAAATCTAGAATTTCTTGATTACTATGCATCGGGATCGGAGCTAGGATTCCAATGGTACCAATTTTTTGTGATTTATGGCCTTCTAAGTGCAGGCAGCTATTTTGGGTCTGGCAAGTGTTTTCTGTCATTTGACGGGAATGAGCATTAACTGATTGGAGCCGAATATGTTTCTTTTATTTAAATATATCTAACCTCACTAAAAATAATAAGTCTAGTTTTTGTGGCGTAGAGGACATTGTGCTCATTCTAGAAAGTCCAATTTTGTGAAAATCGGAGCTCGAGTCAAAAGTTATGGCCGTTTGAAGTTTCATGAGTCAAACATTGACTTTTCTCCTTTGCCTTGACCACTTCGGATTTTCGCATCCCTCGCGTCCCGTGCATACCTTTGTCCCAACGTCTTAGATGAAAATCTCCTGCTTTGGCTGATTCGGGATTCCTTCTTCCTATTTCCATCTTTTTGGCCTTTTCACGTCCCACGCGTCCCTCGCATACTTTTGTCCCAAGCTGTCCATGAAGCTTTGCACGGGACAAATATCTCTGAACCACACGAAATGGACTGTCTGTCAGAAAATTAGATGATTCATGTCCCACGTGTCCTGACGTCCTGGATGTCCCAACCCACATGAAAACAAAACTTTAACAATTTTTCCCACTTTCGGCCGTTTCGGCTTTTCGTGTCCTGAGTGTCCCGACGTCCCAACTGTCCCGCAGACCGCCTAGGAAAAAATGTCTGACTTAGCCAATTTTCTTTGTATTTCGACCATGAACTTGGTATGACCATCCTCGGTATGACCTGAACTGGTATGACCCGAACCCTTCAGACCCAAAATACTTTAAAACAATCTTGCAACCATATTTTTTGCATTTTTTCCATTTTCTTCTAACTCGTCGGGATTTCTTCTTGGATGGGAGAGTTAGAGAAAAGCCGAGGGGGCCCCAAAAACATGATTTGGGGCCTTGAATCAATCTACTTGCTTGGGACTAAATAATTTGATGCATGTTATCAAAATAACCTTGAGGGGTGAATTTTCGATAACACTACCCCAACCACCTCCAAGTTGCATTTAATTCATCTCATTATGGTGGTAGGTGAGAACCCTAGCAAACCCAAAAAGTGGCAAACTATATTTTGCATTTTTAAGAATTTTTCTCATCTAATTAAATATATCCAGTCGTAGTTGGATCAGAGGACCTTGTAAGATTTGTAAAAATTCCAACCTTGCGTTAATCTGAGCTCCCTGTGAAAAGTTATGGCCATTTGAATATCTCGGGTCGTGGTCTACTTCTGTCAAGCACTCAAAATGTTGCGCCTCTCGAAGATGTGCCATAGGTGCTGAAAATTACATTTCGACACTCTTTCACATGCTCCTTGGTGCATCCTTTTTGTGTCAACATCCTTTGTTGTGCGCCCTTAACCTATGCCTTAGCACATCCATTTACATGTTGACACTCTTTTGCCGTGGCTTAGCGCATCCTTTTCGTGTCAACATCCTTTGTTGTGCACCCTTAACCTGCGCCTTGGCACATCCATTTACATGTTGACACTCTTTTTCCTATGCCTTGGTACATCATTTTCATGTTGACATCCTTTGTTGTGCGCCCTTAACCTGCGCCTTGGCGCATCCATTTACATGTCACATCATTTACTTGCACCTTGGCGCATTCTTTTCGTGTCGACACTCTTTTCCTATGCCAAGGTATAAATTTATTCATGTCGATACCTTATGTCATGCACCTTTTACCTACTATTATTCCCATATCCGAGGGGAAGATATATACAACATGAGTTTCCCAACAGACTTGATATTGTTCTCAATTTGAAGTGCCATGGTGAAAGCTTGTCTTATGTTGGTTGGGTTCTTATCTCTTAATTTGTATGCTACCTTTTTATCAAATGCATCACGAATACTTGATTAAACATGATTCATCATAAGGCCTCAAACAAATACATGACCTTCTCAAAGTCTCATTAAACCTTGTGTTGAAGTCATGGACTAATTCATTAGTTTTTTTCTTGATATTCTCAAACTCATACAAAAGAAATCTAGGATCAATCCTATCACCATATTGTAACCTAAATGCATTTTTCATTTCAGTCCATGAATCAATAGAATTATAGGGGAGAGCTTTATACCAATCCCTAGCATCTTCTTCAAGTGTATGAATAAATAACTTAATATACACATCTTTAAACTCTATCTCAAAATCTTCCATCATATTATCAAAAAGTTTGAGATGTTGATCACCATGATGGCATTGTTACCTTTGAATTTTGGCAACTGTTTCGATATCATGTGGGACAACATTTGGGTAACCATTCATTCCTCTAAAAATTATGGGACCAAAGGTATTAACAACAAATGGGGGTCTAGGCTAAGCCATATTGTTTGGTGGGGGTGATCTTCGAGGTGAAACAAGTGGTGGGGAGTACAATATCTTTGGGGATCAAGAATGTGATTCACAAGAATGGTAACTTCTAAGTGCTGATCTTCTTGGATTTTTACTTCAATTAACACACAAAGGGGTAGATTGGAGAAGGAACTTAACAGTACAATATAATTACCTTCACGAGTTGAGGAAAATAAGTTTATGAGAGGATTTCTGAATCATAATCACTTGAAGAATAGTGATAGTCTTCTACCAAAGGCTAATCTCTCTCACCAATGATTGTATCTTTGCACGATGTCTAACCTTAAACCACTTTCCAAAATCTTCTCCCTTCCAAATCTGAATTTCTCAAGTTTGAGAACAATTTTTAGCAGAGTCTTTATGGAAGAGAGATATTCTTCCCTCCGTTTTGTAGAGATCAATGGCACAAAAATAAGTGACAGAAAACTCAAGACATTTGGTATTTCTAAAATCAAATTAGCATGGAGTCGCCACCAAGTAATTTCACCTTAGTTGTGCAAGAATCCACTAAAATAATTTGTCAAATTTTTCTAGCACTAAAAACCTTGCATATCCTTACAAATAAAACCTTCTTCTTCTTAGATTAATCAATCACTATGCAACCAAAGTGTATGAATTGCTAGGAAATGGAAACGGGGAAAACAAAACATGAAACCCTTGTTTAAAAATTTGCAGATCTAAAGCATAGAATGATATTTTAACAATGTAGCAGCTTAGGAACTTGAATACACAAATTCTCAAACTCTTTAAACACTTCAAGAACACCAAGAAATTCCAAGAAATCCCAGAAATGGTGCCACTCAAGTGTTGGTATCCAGATTTAATCTCCTTCACAACTTGAACAACATCATGAATTTGCACAAGACACTCAAGGGTAGATAGATGATTTGTATGTCATTTGTAGCCAGGGAGCACATCTATCTGACTTGTTGGCACTCAAGATTTGAGGATTCGATATCACCTTCAAAAGGATCTGTATCTGATTCTCACTATTTTAGGTTGTGCCTATCAACCAAGGCAAGAGAACCTATATTGCAGCCCTTGTATGGTAAAGGAGATGGAGATATCCTTGTATTTTACACATTGTATGGAGATGGCCTTGGGAAAACATGATCAATTATCCATTATTCAAACTCAAAGGAGTTGTCACTACTAAATGATGGAAATGCTTTCAAGACAAGGCTAAGGTTGCTAGAGACATGATAAAATCCTGGTATGCTTTGTGTATTTTTGTGAATGGATTGTATTCCTTTGTTGACACACAATGCAATGCAGGGGTAGTATGGGTAGGATGAGTTAGTTTGAATGAAATTTTGTTGGGAGATGTTTAGATAGGACTAGCTAGGAATTACCAAAGTCTTTGATAACTTTTGCAGTAAATTTGTAACACTTACACAACAAGAATGCTTCAAGAGGTTTTAAGTGCTCCTTCAACCAGGATATGTGCACAAATGGAGGCCTAGATCTACACT
Organism: Taxus wallichiana var. yunnanensis; assembly: GCA_018340775.1. NCBI lineage: Eukaryota > Viridiplantae > Streptophyta > Pinopsida > Cupressales > Taxaceae > Taxus > Taxus wallichiana. Next base: position 387,415,510 of record CM031236.1, read on the forward strand.
CTTCCACACAATATTTGACAACCGGGTACAAAATCTTGAAGAAATTATATCAACAAAGTATCAAGAAATCCCTGTTTGATCATGACCTAGGGTACCCCGAAAGGTTTACAAATAATCTCAGTATTCAAGGGTAGTAAAATGATTTTAAATCTATTTATCTTGTATCAGATGAAGGCTCTTCTAAATATAAGATTGCAAATTCCATTGAACCATCAACTAGAAATGATACCATGTATGATAAAAGAGATCCTAAACATAAGATTATAACATGAGTAAGAAACACAAATTGAAAACATTCTGAAACATAAGCATGTACAAACTTTGCCAAGAGATAAAACTAGATAATCTAGAAAATGATCAAATATATTAGCAGGGGAAAGTCATGAGAACAATCTCAGAGCTTGTTGATGGATTTACAACTTGAAACCAACTCAACATGATAAAATCTGATGCAAAATAGAATTGAAAATGGCTCTTAGGTGGTTTTCTCAGAGAAATGGGCTTCTTCCAGTTTTCCCATGAAATTCTAAATTCTCATCTTCTTTCATTCTCCAGAAATATCATATATACTCTATGCCAACTTGGATTCTTGATTCCCAAGAAAGGAATATGCTTAAGGGATCAAATTTGTTACAAGAAACCCCATGATTTCATGAAAATTACATCAAACTGAAAAATAACTCGTAGGTTACGGGATGCATAAAATAATTGCATAAATTTGGATCATTATCCATCCATGGGTCATGTTTTTGTCGTTCGAGACATTCCAACATGCTTTAGAAATCATTTTCACCTTCTTGTCATCATTTTACCTCTGCAACTTTTGATTTTTACTTTTCACATTGTTTACATCGGGCGAGAGGAAAAAATGAATTATAAAAATCATAGATCATCAAATTAGTTCATGAAAATGGTTCCATTACACTCAAAAGGCCAAGAGGATGAAAAATCATATAAGGTTCGATGTAATTTGATGAATAAACATGATTTCCAAGCTCCTTGGAGCTCCGATGTTGGCCAAAAATGAAATTACACAGTATTCATTGATTTTGATCAACTTTAAATTCTATCCCTCCACGTGGAGGATGAGATTCATGAATATTCCCTTTTTGACCTTTGGATAAGGTGGGACACGTGTCCAAAAACCATTGGATCAAGTCCCTATCCTTAAAAATGCATTTGTGACCTTTTTGAAATTTGGAAAATTTTGCAAAATTCCTCCACACCGCCTTTGGGCCTGCCACGTGTCCAAAGGTGGGTCCCATTGAAAACGTAGATCAATTCTATGAATTTTGAAATTTTTTTGAAAAATGACAATTTTTCCAAAAATCTCCACGGGCCCGACCACCCACTCTCTTCCTCGCCACGTGAGGCTCTCCCATTTACTGTGGGTTCAAGTTTCCAATTCTGCCCACCAAAATTGCAAAGTTTCAAAACTCTCCTCGGGCCCGCGCTCTCCATTTGAATCCTTTGAAAAATGACACGTGTCCTCTAGAGATTGGCTATAGAGGCACACCTTCAATTTTGGCTTAGCTCCATTTGCCTAATTTTTTGCATTTCTTGGACACGTTTCCTTTTTTTATTGGTTTTCGGAACCTCAAGTCTAATTTTTTACCTTTACCATTTGGATTTAAAAACTCTAAAGTTATCACAAACCCACCACCCCATTCTAACCCTTTGTGGACATGTGTTCACTCTCGATTGGAGTGGTAAAATGTCACAATAAATTTCCTTCGTCCCCCTTATTCGACTTTTTGCATTTCTTGGACACGTGTCCACCTGTAGTTGGATGCGGGCGTTCATGTCAACAATTTCCCTTGACATTTTGAGTCAAAAATCACCAACTCACTCCACCACCCACATATCCCGAGCCACGTGTCCTCCTCCCATTCCCTCGTGGGTTTCGGCTTCAATTTTGACTTTAAATTTTTTGAAGTTTAAAAACTTCAAATTCATCAAAATCTCCGCCCCTTCATATTGGCTTCTCGTGGACATGTATCCACCTACCATTGGATGTGGGCCTTCAAGAAAAAAATTGATTTTGAGAGTTTTGCAGAAGGAAAGAAAAATTTCCTAAGGATAACCCGCCACTCACCAATCCTCCGGCCAATCAAAATATGCCATGTAGGCATTTTATGTAGAAGTGGAGCCATGGACAAAAAAATTTTCTTTACCAAAAAAATAAAAATGAAAATTTAGAAATGTTTCCCACATATCCATGGCCAATAGAAACCACCACATTACAATAATAATGTGATGATGAATTTGACGGGCCTAGAACACTGTTTGATCAAAACTTGGAAAATACAGAGGATGCCCTAGAATTCAAAATTTTCAACAAGGAAGGTAGATTTCTTGATTTCAAACCAACTGAATCATTTTTGACCTCATTTTCAACCTTGGGATTGGGAAAACACTTGCACGAACTTGGGATTCAATCAAATTCAACTTTTTTCATGATTTGACAAAGGGAAAATGGCACAACCCATAAAAATGGAGAAATTAGGGCACAAATGGGGGCAAACTTGGAAAATTATTTCAGAATTAGGGAAAAACAACACATTCTTGGGCACCCTCGAAGCATTAAACTGGGAGAAATGAATTGCAAATCACCAAATTAAACAATAAAACATTTGTGAGCAGATTTGGGCATGGGACATTAAGGCGCAATATGCAAACTCAATAATGGGACCAACACACAACATCTTACAAACTTCTCGACATCATCTATATCTGGTTGAGGGACCTCAACACTCTTCTTCTACTCTAACTTCTTGGATTTCTATATTAGAAACTAAATTTGCCCTTGAATACTTTTAATCACATCCATGGTCTCTTAATATTCTTCCTTCTAATGTGTAGGGTCCATATACTTCCCATATACCATCTCTTCTCTTGTAATCGTTGCCTTTTCTTTGGTATCTCCTCGGTCCATGCAACCTCAGCTCATGTTTTCACTTGTACGGGTTCTAACTATGACTCGCATGCCATTCTTAGCATGCACTATTGATCTCCATGCTTTACGCTCACCATCCTATCAACCTTATCCTTCTACTTCTTCTAGCTCATGTGTTAAAATAATTTTGGGTACTCCTCATATTTGTGCTTCTTTCCACACCACCAACATTGTAACAAATCATGGCTTTCACACTTATAGTGTTTCATAAACCCATAGGTGTAACAAGTTCCACATGCTAAATCACTTCTTCTACCTTCGCAGTTTCCATGGCATCTAAATCCTCCATGAATGCCTCTTCCATGACTTTCTCCATCTACGTGCCCTTCATAATGATGGCCCTCAACCTCAAAGCTATTCACAACACTTTGGTTTCGTGCACACCAATAAGCACCATGTATTTTTCCAATCAATCTAAAATCCTTGGTGTCATGAGTAGGAGAGGTACAAATTTTGCAATAAGCAAGACACATTCTTACAGATTGCACGTTATAGTAACAAACACATACTTACATCATGATCTCTATGGAAAATCTCATAGTCAATCATCATCATGGGTACTAATATCCAAGGAAAACTATCCTTCGTACGCCCTCAACCTCAAAATCCATACACCATAATCCACTTTGAGTCTCATGAGCTGATTTCTGAGATAATTTCTCCGGCTACTTTTTTATTACAGCAATTTGGGATTTTAGGAATGGACTAACTCCTATATCAATGCTTCCTACTACCTTAGTGTGTAAAGAATCCTCTAAGACCATGTACGGATATATGAAAGTCTTACGTGAAGGCCCCCTCCTAAATGGTGTGATCGGTCCTCCAACGAACCACTAAGCATCCTGGAAAGGGTGAAAGTCATAAGATAAGTTGGATAGGAGAGTCTTGAAACATGTGGTATACTCCTACACACTATCTTTCATTCCTTCTTAAATCTCCTTAAACATGCCGATGCTTTTTCTGTTCAAACTTAGGTATGTGGAACTCCTCTAAAAATGAAATACACAATGTAATGTAATCCACCACTTTCTATTGAGGGTCATACTTCTTGTACCAACTATGTGTGCATCCTTACAACATGGTTGCAAACTGACTTGCTTTCCACTTTATGGCAGTAATTAACTTCATGCGCCATGGTTATTCACACTTTTTATATGTTCGTGAGATCTTCAATTCCCTTATAATCAGGTAAGGGGAGTGACATCTCATGAAACACCTGTTGATGTTGTTGTGGACCTTATCTTCTAGATCCAAGATCTTGATTCCCTCCGATGTTACCTCCACCACCAAACCCACTAGATCCACTAGTGCCAACTCCCTCAGATCTAATATATCCTCCTCCTATCATAGGTAAGTGTCCTAACAATCTTTTTCCTTGTAGGCCCACTATTTTACTAAATTATAGGTCGACAGTCTATGATACCAAACCACTCCCGAGATGTGTTTCCCACACCGCTTTCATACTCGATACTCAAACCTTGTGATCCCACACCTTTCCCAAATTTTGTGCCAGACAAAATACCCCAAAACATAGGAAATGACTATGCATCCATAGATTAATGAATGAAAAATTATACCTTTGAGGTGTTGCTCGACTACAAATACACGATACCAAGTGTATTATCAAAACTTGTCTCGGGAACTAGAAAAATAATTGCAAGGGTCTTGTTTCCATGTGGGTTAAGATGTGCACCTACTACTCTTCTCCTTTCTTCACATGATGACCTCTCTCCCAAAGACGAGGGGGTTTCTCGTACACACTTTCTAAGGTGGTGTAGGTCAGAATTATTAGGTTCCACATCCTTCGCATGAACCTAAAATCCTTCCTGCAATGTTTGCATCCATAAATCCATCACTACTACAGCCTCATGTTGTCTAGCTAACTCCCTCTCTCGAGCTTCATTTTAATTGAGCCACATCTCCTCTCTCTCCATTTATTTGGCAAGGTCTGCCATCCTCTACCATGGAAGATTTTGTGCCCCATACCTAATAGGAAAAATCCTCTAGGTTCTCTCAAGAACTCAAACTCAACAATCTCGGGAAAGAATACATAGAAATAGTGTATTCCAAGGTATAGATAGCCGAGTAGTCTATTCTACGGTGATCAACAAAAAGGTTCCATATCAGATCAACATCATGTAGCCACTAATATTCCTCCTAGGTCCAAACACAAGGTCTATAATACAAACTTGTCCTTGATGTATATGCTGATAGCCATTCATATAACTCTACTGGGAAACAACAGAAGAATATCTCATAGAGTTCGTGATACAGGTTATCCTCCACCCATTTTCATGCATCAAACTTAGATCCAGTACCGAACCTTTGAGAAAACTCATCCTCCATGTTTTTGAGCTAGGATTCGACACTATCTAAGGTGAAACACTCTGTCATAACACATTTCTCTCACAATATCTTCAAAAGAGGTCCCGAGAAATGAAACTAAGATATAGTCATTATTTTACCCCACAATAATTTTTTCTAAAACCAAGAGCATTGGCCCATCACTTAACATGTGTTGGGAACTTACCCGAGGCACACCCAAGTGCCAATACATTCCTTTATTTGATCTTCATGAGATATTTCTACCATTAATGGAGGATTATTTACGAAACAATAGTACATGCATATACTCAAAAAGGTAGAAGATATAACTAACAGATCTATACATCAATGCATCATAGAAGCTAAATAAACATTATAAAAGTACAATAAACAATATCTCAATCATGATAAGCCAAATAACATAAGGGTTTACACCCATAAGCAATTTGTATATAATAGATCTATGTATATTGATTTAAAAGAGTTCTAGTAGTCATATTACATTCAAAAGGGTCATATTAGACCATATACATCAAATGAATGAGACTCAACTCCTGCAAACCCATCTAATTAGAGATCCTAACTATACTTTTCCTATTATATCCCTTGTTATAGATCCTAGTACCTCTACATATGCTTAATTTTATCCCTTACAACTATATAGCACTAAGTACTCTAAACCCTAAGTGAGTCCATGATACAAAATATGAATAAGTCCTATAAATCCTTGTTCTTCCTTCATACATGCACACCCCGCTTTTAATTAAACCCTTCTTAAACCCCTTTTTCTTATGCACTTTTCCTGAGCACCCTTTTATCTACCGATCCTGCACGTACGCGCCTCTTGGTACTTAGCAAATATTTTAGGGTCTAACATACGAAAATGTAACATACTCATTTATGAATTAGAAAATAGGGTATTTTTTAAACTTAATATTCTCTATTCTAAATTATAATAATTTAGAACACATATTCCTTTGCTAATCCATCACATAACATAAAACCATATGCATTTGTAATGACTCGAGTGTGATACCGATCTCTCATTTCATGACTCAAGTATTAAACTAATCTCTCATGTTTAACTTGTTCTTGTGTATATGAAGTATACTTTGGTTCCTTTACCCTTTACGGGTCATTCAAGTGTTATTGTCTAAGATGCCTATCTGAGTATCTATTACCGATACCCATATGAAATATCGCAACCTTAGACCAGGTGACATAATACAATACAACTAGCAGTTTGTGATACTTTGGCCAAATTTTTAAACATGTTTACCATGTTTACATTCCTATATGGCATACTCGTTGAAAGAAATATGTATTTCACCCCACTCTAATTGTTATCTAGATTAGTCTTCCTTGACTTCTATTAACTAATTTCAAGTCAAAGTTTTCACACTAAATAGGGATAACTCATATAAACTAGTGTTGCAGTCTACTTGTGGTGACTAGGATAAGTAGACATACTTGAATTGACTTACATCGATTTGGGTGTGTTTATTCACCCTAGGTCAACATAAGTTGAAAACTACACTCGATTATATGCTTATCTCATTTTAGAGTAAACAATGAATTGAAATTCCAATTATGATGGTTAATTTAGAGGAGATGAGTGGGATATTAATGCACAGTGGTTACTTCATAGTATCCACCTAATGAATTTCATCATTAAGTGGTTATTGCAACAACAATATCTAAGGGTTTAACCAAGTTTGAATGATAATTCCTTTAAGAAAGGAATAATAATGCACCTTTACACTAATTGAGGGTATGTAGATCAATTATGCATTCATGTTTATGAACTCATTATTAATTAACCATTCATTCATTTAACCCCATAATCCAATCTGATTTAAGTAAGAAGAACATCATCAAGTCTTCTTTAATAAGTTTTTTTATGGTACAAATCATATTGAATAACTCAATAAGTTTATTTAATGATTAACTTATCATTTAATTCTCATCCTTATCATATTCCTATTATCTTCTTTCTTTACCATATATTGGTTCATACTTTAAATGAATCACTTTCCTTTTTAACATCATAGATTCAACTTATCAAAGTAAGTTAAGGATCATAACTATATCCTTATTATTCTTCCACTTTGTCATGTGTTGATTCATAATTAAATAGATTTGATAACCAAAAGGTCTAGATATAATAATCAACATCCGATAAAGACCATATAATTTTTCATTGTTAATTAAGATAAGAAATTCCTTCTTTATCCACTTAGGATCTTATAGTTTCATTTACAAGTTCCAAACACATTCATTTGGTTCAAATCTGATAAGGGATACAATAATAACTGTAATGCCTGTAATACATTATCCTCTCGGTCTTAGTAAAGTAAACTTTATCAGAATTATAATTTAGGTAGTTTACTATTATAACTTTAGAATAAGGACTCCATAAAATAGTTCCCCACTTATTCCGCTCATATCCCAAAGTTATATATTATGTCATATATACTTTGACATAGATTTACATATCAAATCATCATAGAATATAACTAAAGACATTTATCTTACAAATCTTAACCAAACAACAAGTCAATTTGACAAGGCAAAATTTGATTTACTCAAATAGCTATAAGTATTTCATAAACATTTCAATCATAAAATAATATCATTTTTCAACAATTACAGAGTATAATGGCACTAGGCCTTCATGACTCATAACAGAATCATTTCATAACTTTAACACTTTTAAATATCAAAAATAATTGAACATCATCAGTAAAAAAATGCAACTTTATATAAGTCTTTCTCCTTTCACTTTTCACGAAATCCATTTGCACATTGTTTGCATGTGTCTGTTCATAAGAACTGAGCATGATAAGAACTAAAACATTAGGACAACATGCTACTATCTATTAATTTCTTGAAAGGAATCCTTTTATTTAATGAAATTTTTCTAAGTTCCCAATCTCTAATAACTTTTAAAAGATAGTCATGAAAAAATGCCACAATGCCAAGTTAGGAAAAGAAGTCACATGTACCCTTTTATGAACCTTTTTCCCTAATATGACAAAATTTTAGAAATCATTCAAGTTAAAACACAATTTGTATGGTAAAAAAATTACATCTGTTTTGGGATTTCAATCAAGAATCATAAATATTACGTGATTGAAATTAAAAACTCCATCCACATTACAATAATTTATTCTATCATCAATTTACTTCATACTTTAAGGTAATGATATTTAAAGCATTTCAAGTAGCAAACAAGACATTTCGTAACAACCGAGCCATATCAAATATACCAATGAAAAATTTCTATTTGAAACCAAAACTCTAACAAATGCAAAAATTATCCATTCATTAAATATCTCAATAGTCAAGGGTCAAATTAACAATTCCATGTAATTTATCAAAATATTCAAGGTATTTTCATTTCTTGCCTATCAACCAAGTTCTCTTCATAGATATTAATGATTACTACTTATTCAATCAGGAAAATCAAATACACTTTGAATAAAGTGCATTATTAGTCTATAAGAAAGAAATCAACTATCAAGTGAATGTTGATCAACGAACTCGAATCATGAAGAAATTGGGACATTACACCAAAAATTACAATGGACTTCCTCTAAATAAATTTTCAACAATTCAATGACCACATCAGTCCAGAATAAATATGGTGTATAGAGATATGTAAGTTAGAGGAGATAATTTAATTAGGATATTCAACCTATTCAAGAGTTAGGTGATAAATCTACAATCCTCTAAATATATAATAATCGACTCTATTTATTTAAAGTTACAAAAACACTATCCTAGAATTAGTGTCGACTCAAAGGTCAAAAAATCTCAAAAAATAACCAAGAATACATATAATTAAACTTAGTTTTTGAACTAAATGCCATATAACTCAAAAACACTGGTGAGAATTAATGTCCCAAAATGGAACAACAAAATTATACCAAGGATTATAGTCCCTACAAAGTATAACAATCTTATTTAACGCCATCCCTCAAATAAGGTTACCTTAAGTAAGATGCAAAAATCGACTAAGCATGCTCACGAAGGGTTTATAAAAATATGTTTGTCTCATTAAGATATGAATCAAGAATATAGAAGTATGGTAAAGAATTCCAATAAATAGACCTACAACAAAGAGAACATCTAGGAAAAATAAAAATCACCTTTCGAATGATTCCTATAACTAAAAGGGTATTGAACCAAAATCAACTCCCTTCCATAAACTAGAAGTATTTCAATAGTCCCAGATAGATCAAAAAACAAAAACCTCAAATCCTTTATGCCACAAATTCATTGGAGCGACCTTAATCATCTACTCTAAGGAGATGACAGATCCCTCTAAAACACATTTAGAAGCAAGGTAAAGACAAATTCACATAAGAAAACATAATCAAAGATCAAAACTTGTAAAACAAATCATCCACAAACAAATCTCATAAGTTATCATAATATAATAGTTATAGATAAGAAACAAAATGGTTTCACATAACCTAAACCTGGTTTCCAAAGACATTTTAAATATAAGAACCAATAAGATACAAACAACCATATTTTATATCCACAAATATCAACTCGAAATCAATATCAAAAACGAGAAGAGTTATTTTCATGATATTGATAAACACAACAAATATCTTAATGGGTTAGAGCCTATAATTCCTAATAGAGCTCCAGTGAAAACTTTCCAAGCTCCTCGAGTTTCGATCAAGATTTTCCAATAAAACCCACAAAAATTTTGCACCGAAACCTAAGAACCCTCGTTCTCTTTATCCCCATTTTCATTTATATATTTAATAATAAATTCCTTCCATTATCTCTTCCATGTAATGGAAATTTTAGGAATGCAATCAAAGCAAACTATCAATTTGAAAAATGGAGAAACAACATGTAGAGCGTTTGATCTCGAACAAACAATATGAATGGTCAAACCAAACCTCTTTCTTTTCCTCCATTCCATCTCGGAGTTTTCAAAGGTGGTTTTCCACTTTTTGGAGATCAATAAATTTTAGGATGGTCTTTCATTTGTCCATTAATTCCCTAAACTGACAATTATTTTTAGCAACAACTAAATGTTCAAAAACATGCTTTACTTACATTTAAGTAAATGGATTTTTAGGCATGTAAAATCTATTTTGGCTTCCTCCAAATGTGGTGTATGATCTCATTGAATGTTATTTAATTCCTTAGTATAGTGTGGGTTGGCACCCAATAACCATGCTCAAACCCTTAGGGTTTATGTACCACTGAGTCATAGTCTAGGTTAGGTTTAAGTCCCAATTAGGTTTATGTCCAATATTTAAATAGTGCCAACCTTAGTATAGATTAGGATATTAATGAATTCCTCTAAGTATTTTAGGAATTATAATCCCATTACCAATAATACATCCAATATTATATTAGAATAATATGCATCTAGGAGAGTTAGGCTTACATCAAGAATAATTATCACCATAGTGTGGTTTCTGTTAGGTCACTACTAACATATATATTAACTTAAAAAATTAATCATGAACATTACTAACATATGTAAACATCACAATGTAATCAGATCTCACTGAAAGAGTGTATGCACTAGATGCTATTAGGTTCTCCAATGGCATCATTTCCTTGAGTCTAGATGAGATGACATGTTTTCAATTAAGACAAAGTCAATCAAACTAATAGAATTATCGTACATCATATCAATCAAGGAATGCCTTGGATCACTAAAATTGATCCAAGGTATGATTATCCCTTCATTAGCAATGAATAAACCATGGTTTAGTTAAATAATGTAACTTAAGTATCTTACCAGCATAGTCCATTAGACAACATTTACCTTAAATCACCTAGTTTATATAGATTATACCTCTAACTTAGCATAATGAGCATATGGATAAAATCCAACATTAGTATAATTCTCATACAATATGATTTTAAAACAGTTAAAGGATAAACTCTTTAATCAACACCAAACATGATCGATTGATCAAGAGAGTAAACCATCTCGAATAAAATTCATATATCAACATTTATAAATTTTAATGAAAGAAATTGGTTAAGATGTCATTCATAGAAGAGGAATTACTCACAATAGGTATTTATAAAAAAATTGGATGATGTAGAATCCTTCATTTTCGACAAAATATGAGGCATGACTAGCCGAGAAAATTTCTAATTCTCTAATCTTATCCACCAATGTAAAGACGACCTCTCCGATGATGTTATGGCGTTATGTTTTAGCACACATTGTTGAACCTTGTTAGGTTTCAAAGGAGTGTGATATACTTCTATGAAATATATGAAGTAAGACATCAACATAACCTGCATACTATCCAAAGATTCATCCATATTATTGAAGCATTTTTTTCTTCATGTATAACATGCTAGGTACTCCTCATCTAGTAATGGGAGTGAATCAGACTGCATACTAATTTGTGGTCTGAAAAAAACCTAAGGAGAGGATCCCGACTATCCGGTTAGTGTCATATTATTATAGTTTTAGAGTTCGGGATGTGGGCCATGCGTAAGTTAATCAATATCCTTAATCCTAACCAAGGAGCCATTTTTGTCCCCTTGAGGAGGAGTTTGAGCCGAGAGGGAGATTAGTTGAGTAGTTTTCTACTCGATAGTGAGGGAGACTATTTCCTACCCATTTGGTAGTAATATGCCTCGAAACCCAAGATGGGTTGACCATATTCTTATCTCGACATATTAAGTGGTTATATGAATACCCATAGAATAATGGAAGAGGAATAATATGGATGAAATAAATGGAAATGAAAAGAGACTAGCTCTTCATGTCGGGTTCACCAATTTATATAGTTGAAAATTGACATGTGATCTTCAAGATGCACTTGACCTCCGAGGTCATGCTAGGATGGCCAATGTGGAAATCGGTGGAAGGCTATGGGTGGTGAAATATAGTAAATATGTGATATGTGGACAAGAATATATCAAAATGGGATGAACAAGCTATCAAGGCAAAATAATGTCGTCAATGTGCAATATCGAGATCTTCTTGTCAAGGAAAAGGAAGGCCCTTCTAACCTGAATGGGTTTAATAGATGAGTCGAAAGAATAGACACATGAAGAATCCAATTTTTGGTGAGAAAATTTTTCAGGGGAAAAATTGGTGGTTATCTTTCCAATGCTCCTGAATTCTAAGTCCCTTTACTTAATTGGTGTAACTGCCATATATGCATGCATGAGTGAAAGTGAGTTTTCTCTCGGTGGCCTTATGACTAGAGATCCAATAGGGGAAATCTAATGACCCTATGGAAAAGATAGAAATATCTTGCTAGGAAAGAATTTATTTGAATATTGGGAAAAAGGAGTGAGAAATGATATGGGAGAACTAACGTTGTAGTTAGAAAATCAGATTCATACACACACTAGTTAGAAATTACAACACATGTATTTATGAGAAGAAACAACTCTGCAAATAGTAATAAGACCAAATAGAATTTATTTATCAAAAATTATCTAAAAATCCTTAGTCAAAGAAAGATAGAAACAAAAGTTGTACATAGTGTGGGAATGGAGGAAAACTAGTGACGGGGAAAATGGAAGAAAATTTTTATCTCTTGTTTTCTCTCAAAGTACAATACACTCTTGAGTTCAAAAAATCAATCATCAACCCTTTGAAATGGGAATGCATTTACAATTTATAGAATGAGAGGTGTCTCATCATCTACCCCCAATTCCTTTTTATATATCCTCGCATAACTTAAAACTTTTCAACTTCTTAGGAAACTTTTAAGTCCCTTTTATAACATAAAGGTGACTTATTACATTAGAAACATTAAGACATATGAAAAAGTGCAGCCCCAACACAAAATTAGAAAATTGAGAAGAGATAAAAATTTGGGGGAGAAGAGAGGAGAGAGAGAAGGAATAAGAAGGGGGAAGAAACACTGATGACGAATAATCTTCCTTCAATGAAGTCCATAGCTCCTTCTAGATGACCTAATGAGGTGTTCCACTATAGTGAACTCTGCATCTCCAAACTCTTTATACCCTGAGAAATTCCTTCATCTTGGCTCACAAACACTTGTTGAGTTGAATGAATTGTTTTGATGATGACCGTAATTCCAACCCTGTGTATGATATACCTGTGACCCAAACCATGAAGTGAGTATCAAGAGACACTATTGAATTCTCTAAGATGAGTCTTGAATTCCCTATGAGCAATGCCCATGGATGATCTTGAATGATGGTATTGACCTAAATGATCATCCCTATATGTCCCATTGTTCCAAAACTACCCCTTGAGTATGACTTACCATTAATAGTGAGTACCCACATGTGAAACTTACTATTTATAGTAAGAGGTGATTCTTTCTTCTTCTTGACCATCTTGATGTGGTGAAATTATTCATTTAATCATGTGCACACTACCTTTTCCTTGGCCATTTCTTGGGCTGACTTACTATTTTTAGTAATCATCCATATAGGGAGTTTACTATTTTTAGTAAGTGGTCATTTTCACTATTTTCTACTTTGAACAATCTTTCTGACTGTAACATTCCCATTTTAAGACTTTAGAAAAAAGGGAAATTTATTTTTTATAAAAATGTTCTCTGTTCAAAATAATCATAATTTAGAACACACATTCCATGCTAACCAATCTCATAACAAATAACCATATGCAACTGTAAATGACTCTGAGAGATATCGATCTCTCATTTCATGACTCGGTTACCAACCGATATCTCATGTTAACTTAAGTATTGTATACTATGGGTATACTATGTATACTTGGTTCTCTTACCCTATTCTAGGTATTGAGTGTTTTGTTTAAGAAATCTATCTAAATATTTGTTACCATATTCATATGAAATCACATTTCTCAAACTAGGTGACACAGGACAATGCAACCAAGTAGCTTATGATACTTTGGCCAAAGATTTCCAACATAATGTTCATGTTACTATTCCTAGAGGACATACTCATCTAATCAGAATATGTCCTTAACACCACTCATCTGTTATCTACAATTCTCTTTAGTGACTTATGTCAGTCCACTTGTCCAAGGTTTAACCCTAACCGAGTTATTGATATAATTTGGTATAGGAACCACTCAAAAAGATCTAGGGTAAATGGGAATGCTCATTTGAACTAATTCAACTGAATGTGCAAAGTTACCCTAGGTCATTGAGAGTTACTACCTATGAAAAATCATATCCTTAGCCTGATCTAGAGAGAAACTAAGTGCAAGTATGGGTTTGAGTAGGTCTAGATGAACCAATGCTGAAGGGTGTTGCAACATGTCAACTACAACACTATATTCTCGTGAAGACCAAAGTATTCATGAAGGTACAACTCTGCAGTTGGCATGTGCCAAAATCTAACATAACTACTTCATCATGACTTACACACCTCAAGAGGTCATATCCACTTAATTACCGTTGGATTAAGATTCAAATCACAGCAACCTTGCATAACCCTAATCCCAACAATCCTTAAGTTTTCAATCCTTAATTGAGTTGATTAGATAATATGAAACCTCATAAACTATGATTTCCTTTATGTTCATTAACTTTTTCTTAACGTGCAATTAATCGAAAACAAAAACAACATCTATCATAAGGTTTAATTAATGTGTCTCAACCATTCAAGGAATGTATAAGAACCAAAACAGGTTCTGTTATGATAGACTTCATAGATATGAATTCTAAATGGTTATCGAACTCATATACCATTCCTTTAATTTGTATTCTTTAGAGAGGAGGAGAACCTTCCTCATTATGGTTAAGTATTAGGATTTATTATACCCATATTCAATTCACACATCCTGACATTATAATTATACGTTCATAACATCATAATCAACCATACAAGATTAAGTAAAGAACATCAATACATGTAACTTAGTAAGTTGCATTTAAGTAAGGGAATTTATACTAATTCCAATTTATCCAACTTGTTCAATAACAAGTAGAAATAAGGATCCAAATAGGTATAATTGTCAACATCAAGATAAGATTACAAAGTTCCTTCTTATTATGAACAAGAGAATAGACTTAATCAATTTAAGTAACTTTAGTATTTTCAATTCATCAAAATAAAATACACATCTTACAAAACTATGCATTACTGACATATTTCATGTCAACAACATCAGGATCAATAAAGAATAAAATTTTCCTTCCTTGATACATCTCAATAATAAATCAAAATTCTTTATAAATGGTGCAGAATTTCAAGCAACCTATACATCATAAAAGTTATTTCCTTACTTTATCACTTACAAAGTCCATCTATAAAAATTACTAGCATGGGTCAGTTCATTGAATTGAGCATGATAATCACTAAGCATTAAAACAAAATTCTTTCAACTAACTGTTTCATTAAACCAACTCTGCTTTAATGAAATAGTGAGGTCAAGCAGAAAAATAAATCATAGTAATAACAACCATAAAAGAAGAACAATAATCAATTTGAATAACATTCAAGGAAATATCATGATGTAATAAAAAATCTACAACATGTTATCAGATAAATAATGTTCCATCCAATACACTTATCCATATCAAATAAAAGTACCTTCTAATTATTTCCTTCACAATTCATCTTAGTTTGAAATACAAATGTAAATAAGAGTCTCACACATCAGATGTGGCATCCTAATCCCAAATCCAAGGCATAGCCTAATTTATCAAGTTAGGCCATATATCAACATTAAGATAGAATTTACTCAATGCACAACATCTCACATTAGTCTTCTATCACAAATATTAAAATCCTTTAACACAAGTCAAGAGAACAAGCAAGTAGCAATGATGACTACTCAAGGCATTAAAGAAAATAGTGCAACAGAACCAAATAAATCTTAAGAAAAGATTTACCCAAAATAATAAGGATGACTGTGATGAAACAATAAGATTCCTTTATAATTCTGTTATCCCGAATCCCCATACAAAACTTTAGAAAAGAGAACACAACCCATAACCTCCTATTATTTCCAAAGGGGGTGGTCGACATCACCTCAAATACTCGATACGGAAGGAGTTAAATGTCATGATCAGAAGGGAATTCCTACATTCTATCACATAGGAAGAAGGTCACAAAGGACAATGTAGACCCATTCACTACATCCCCAAACTCTTTTATAAAAGAAAACACATATAAGAAGAGATCAACAGAATGAGCAACTATTGTGGTTGAAACATATTTAAGCATGGTTTCCCATCATGGACAAAAAACAACATAGATATTATACCCAAAAGAAAAATAAGGTGCATTAAGCAAAGTTGTTAATCACCATACAATGAAATAACAGTCATTAATATACATTCAAAAATTGACAAAGTTACAATCCAATAAACCAAGCATTTTCTTTTCTTCCAAGTGAAGATTAAATGTTAGAATGATCAACTCATAATCATAACCATTCAAAGTTAGAAGAAAACCTTAATAGAATGTACAAAGAAGAATCCATCAAGATTAGATTTCAAGAAGATGTGAAACAAAGGTCAACATGACTTAGCAACTGATGCTCAAGTCAGCTAATAGAAATGATGAAATTCCTTTCATTTCAATTCCATGGATAGACTTAACTGTACATATCTAAGAAATTGACAAGACATTATTTTATTTACAACAACCAAAGATATCTAGAATAACTAGTAGACTAATCTGATTTTGTTAGTTCCAATTTAAGTAATTGTTATCTCCAAAAGTCAAATACCCATTCAATAAATTACCATGAAATTACAATAGTCATATTTTAACAAGTTTACTCCAAAAAGTTACCCAAGTCTTAACCAAGATAATAAATAGGTAATCAAAATCAACAATTTCTAATTCAACTGGGAAGAAGACAACATGAACAAAATAAAGAAAGCTCAAACAGAGCTACAAGAATAACCCAACATCGACTCTAACAAAGCTGACCCTCATAATTTCCCCAACCAATAGGACCTCACCTATGTAACCTTTAGTTCAGTACTCAAGAACTTAAGAAACATAGTATAAATATAAGATCAGAAGAAAGACTTCAAACACGGGTATCCCCAACAAGATAGCCTCAAAATCAAAGTGTCTAGGAAACAAATAACCCATAGTTTCCTTAAAAGAACCTAATTCGAGTACTCAATTTAAACTGAAAATTTTAAAGAAGTAATAAAACCTTCACTCTTGTTTCCATACAAGAAGAACCCACAAAAATAGAGATTCCAAACATCCAATAACTACCCATCTTCCATCGCATACTGAATCCAAAGAATGATAGAGTATATAGAGAGTTCAAGAAGAAGGCACACATTTACTATTTCTATAAAAAAATTCAAGCTCACACAACTCAGAATCCAAGCATGCATATTCATACAATTCCAACAAGAGAATCATAACTTCCACAAAACAAAGAAGCGACAAAGAAAGGGTATTCATTTACCTTCTGACAACCCAAACTACCACTTGGTTCGAAACTTGAAGCACATATTATTTCCATAAAAATCCATTTTCGAATAGATAAGAAAGAATCATGCATGTACTTCATTACTCATATCACCATAAGATTTAAGGTGGGATTCAACATCAAGTAAATAGTAAACAACTCAATGACTACTTTCCAAGCAGAGATTCCTCAATCAGAGAATACGAGAAAAATATTCAAGCAAGGAAACCAAATGATCATCACAGAAATAAAAAATAAACCATTTATCTCACAAGAGAAAATTTGTTTTAATGAATACACTTAGAGAAAATTAGAACAGCTTAATGGATAGAGCCTATCATGCCTGATAGTGCTTCTATTGGTTCGAAGAATATTTCCAGCCAAGCCTTCACAACTCCTTCTCCAAATGAAATCAACAACCAAAAATTCCTTCTCAATTGCCTCTTATGCTTCCATTGGATTGAAAATAGTCCAAGGGAGTTAAAAATAGACACAATATGAAAGTAGAACTACTAGTTCAAATAACCAAATAGCTCCATGTAGAGAAAAAATTGGAATGCATGAAAGACCAAGCAACTCCCAAAAAATGCGCTCACATGGATTCCAAGGCAGTTTGTTTGCCAAAAATGATGACAATTAATTTCATTAATTTCTAGTCTCTCACCTAAATCTCCATGCCACCGCCATCCAAAATTGGTGAGTCTTAATTCAAAGAGAACATGCATTATTTAAATTTAGAGATGGTGCCAACTAGGATCACCTCCATTTTCCATGCCTATGTCAAACTAACAGTATGTAATGATTTAAATTCAAAAATAAAATCAAATAAATGACTTAGGAACCGTCGCCATGCCTTCAACTTTCCATACAACCCCTTAGGTCCCCTTCTATCCTTGCATTAGTTTAGGATAGATATCATTAGCTTAGTTTAGAAAATATTTACCTTAGGTTATCTTAATATTGCCTTAGGTAAATTTTCCACCTTAGGATAGGCCATTCTTCATACCAATATAGTATTAGGTAATAGGTTAGAAATATACCTATCATCACCTTAGGTTATTTCCAAATCCCTAACTTAGAAAACATGCAACTTAGGTTAGGATGAACAAGATTAGAGTAGGCATAGATATACGGTAGATCTAGTTTACCTTAGGTTAGAATCCCATTAGGATAGATCTTATAGATCTAGGACTTAGGCTTTACCCTCAATAGTCCTAAAGTAGACCTCTTTCCAACTTACATGATTTAGCATTTTGGAGAAGTTGATAAGAAGATATGAGCACACAACTTATAGCAGAATGCACAACATGAACTTCCAAGAAGATCAATGAAATTGTAAACCTACAAAGGTTCAATCTTTTATTTCCTTCAACCTCTGAATGTCAGTTTTCCATATAGATCAGGTAAGAAGAATTAAAACATACCTTGGATCAATGGAATTGATCCAAGGTTTCATTATTATATAGAGATAAATTTGCAAACAACTTTACCAGTTTACAAGAAAATAAATAATTTATCCATGGCAAGCATGATTTCAACAGTCAAAATAATACACCTTCTTAGGACAAATCACATGTCAACGCTTACATTGCAAAGAGGAGAATTTAATAGTTTATCAAAGGTGTTACACTAATTTCCTAGTGACCTTCAATACACACTTCTTTTTCCACAACTTCTTTTGATGATGACTTTCCAAACATAGCAAGTTTGTATAGGAAAACTTACTATTTTTAGAAAGTTTATTTCTAGTGCTTGGTTTGTGATGGAACATATTTTTTTGGACTCGTCTCATCGTCGTGATCACATCCTCTGAATTTCACATAATTTTTCCCACTAGAATGCCTGGAAATAAAATTTTAAATTTTCACCGACACTCGGCTTCGAGCATGGAGCGTAATGGTGGCCATTAATGGATCTCAAAATTTACTGACTATGATTTTTGTCTCCGTTCATGAAGAAAATAACTCCATTATGATATTTTTTCATTTGGAGTCTGTGTGTAAGTTTTTATCTTGTTTCCATTGCCGGATTGATGGGAAATCTGACAAATGTGAGTCGGTGCATGAAATGGGGATTTTGTTGGAACAAATGTTTCATGCACCATTTGACATCTCATTTATTTTATCCCGATCATTTTGAAAAATTTGGAAGTATAAAAATATGACACCTCAATCAGATTCTATCTTGTAAGATATTAATATTTTTTGATTGTGTGACTTCATGGTTATTTGGTAAAAATATTCATTTTCTCATCATTATTCATTTCTTCAAAAAAATTGATCAATCCTTCCTCTAAGACTGTGTATTTTCATGTGTTTGAGTATTTATTTGTTTTGGTAGAGCTTGTTTTATCTTTGGAAATGGTGGAGTAGTGCTGAGAAGAAATGGTGGATAAGTTATAGAGAAATTGTAGGGTGAACTATGCAGAAGAAATTGGGAGAAAAAATGGATAAGTGCCGATTATAAATTATTCAAAAAATATAAATAAGGGTCTATGTGCATTTTTCTGCAATCGCTCACGTACCTCACCTCAAATGGATGTGAGGGACATAAATTTCTATAGTGATCAAGGTGATGACATGTGGTGAAGATCCAAAAATAGCTAATGCATGCTTGATAAGCACACCGGGGCTGGAAATCCACTCTTGATGAGGTCACATGAGTGACTAGGAGTCTCCTTAGGGGATGGGTGAATTTTTAAAGGTTTTATTTCCCTGACATGTGAGGGACATAAAATTCCATGGTGCTTTAGGTGATGAAACATGGAGAAGATCTGACGGTGAAGGTTTTAAGCACCCACAAGCACTGGGGCTGAACCTGGTGATCTGGAGGTCATATGTGAGTTTAGAGGGATTGAGGGGTTTGGGAACATTTTCCCAACCTTGACATATATTGAGCTTCGATGGACTTGTTTGATGAAAATTTATATGATATTGACCTGAAATTTCCTTATTAAGCCAATGGTGGGGGTATAAGGTATTTATTCATCCATTTGATTCTGAAATAACATATTTTTGATCTGGTACTCCACGCATGCATGAGAAAAACTGCTTGTAAAAACCATTTCTCTAGATTTTTGTGAAAAATATAATTTCACAATATTTTAGAGATTGGAATCACCTTTCAAAAATATTCTTTTCTCCTAACTCTACTTGGAGCTCCTAGAATCACCTTCCAAAGCTTAGTAGCATTTTTAGCCTATGCACTGCCTAGGCCTATAAACCTTGATTTTGATCAAACTACTCCAAAATCCCCAAATATTCCCGAATCTTCCAAAATCACTTCCATAATGTTTCTAGGCCTTCAATTCACCTCCATGTTGGATTTTTATCCTATGTTCTTCTCCACGGGGTTTCTCCAGTCTTGGGAGGGCCATTGACAACCCTTCCCAACATTCCCCAGAGATAGAATTTTTCGAGAACTCCTAAAATCACCTAGGGGTTGACTTGAATTTACTAATTCACCTAGGGGGATGGATTAATGCTAATTGGGAGGTCACTTGGACTGAATGGATAGAACTAAGGTGCCTTGCAATGATAAGGCTTGAAAAATAAACATAGGGGTATGGTTTACATGCTCAAAAATTCTCAATTTCGTTGTTGCACATTTACACGACAACACCAACCAATGTTGAGATCCGATGAAATCCTTTTTAATGGTTTTGAGATATGTGGAAAACACATGGGTTTCTCATAACAATTTTAAGACAAGTTCATGGAATAAATGAGAGAGAGTCATGGTTCCACTAATTCTATGGGTGGTTAGCTGGTTCACTACTGAGAACATGAGGGATTGATGAGATTCTTTGTTCAAAATGTTCAACTATATAATAATGTCTACTGGAAATGGGGATGTCCTAAATATTAGTGTACATAATCTGATGTCTAGGTCTAATTATTTTTTGGGCCCTTTCATTGGGGGACTCATGGATCACAACTATAAACTCTCTTTGGTTGTAGTCCTTATATGGTTAGACATGGAATATAGAATTTGTTATCGGGGGCAGTCCCATAGTCAAAAGATGTAGCGGATTTTATGTTTAATATTTGTACAAATTTTTTTATTACCATGATGGTGTTTTGAGGACAAGCATATAAATTCAGTATCTATGTCCGTAAGAAATTTGAGCCCATTTGGTTGGGGGACCCATGGATCACTACCATATGTTTGTTCTTGTTATGGTCCAATAATTGTCATCTATTCATTTAATCTATGAAAATCAATAACAAACTAATCTAAGTAAATAAAAGCTAAACTATGTTTTTGTATTTTTCCAATATAAAAGAGATAAAGCAATACAAAGCAATTAATCTAATTAAAATAAATATTTTTGTGCTTTTCTAGAAACTTTTAGGAATTAAATGAAGAAATGAATAAATTAAAGCTTCTAATCCTAATTAACAAATCCTATACAAATAAATAACTAGATGTAGTTATTTATCTGTGCAATAGTGTATTAAATCTATTCTAATCAAAACAAATATTTTTCCAATTTATAGTTGTGGATTATTAAATCTTCTTCTCTCTCAGAGACACAAGAAGATTTAAAGCTTTAGAAGCTTTTCTTCCCCTATAACTTCCTAGATAGAATATGTGAGGATTTAAGGGAAACCAAAATTTACAACAAATTTATTATCTATGGTGATATAACAAGCTTCCTCCAGATATTCTTCCCTCACAAATCCACAGGGATAGGAAGGGAAGGATCTATCACCAGAAACTTCTATAGAAGATGTGAAAATATTCTTGGAAATGAATCTAACTATTTGCAATAAAGGAAATTGATTTCTTCTACTCTATTTGATATGTGTGCATATGTTCAAAAATAAATAAAGAAATGAAGAAACTTAATAACAACCCCTAACCTAGAATTATAGTGCAGAGGTAATGATACCATTAGTTGTCTTAACCGATATATTGTGTCCACTTGTGTCCAAGGAATTGGGAATGAAAAGGTAGCAACAAGAAGAATATGTTGGAGCAATGATAGCTTGATGGTAGTCTGGTTACAATGTAGGTATAAAAGAGACAACACAAGATAACTGATCTTGGTTGTGTAATTTCTAACAAGATTGTGGAAGCTCAATTAAGAAAGATACACAAATAATCTCTGGCCATTTGCTTCAGAAGAAGCAATGGTTTTATAGAAGGTTGGCTAGGTAGTGCACTATCACACTTGGCAACAATGGGGTACCACATCAACACATGAAGGGGCAGTTAAATAATCAATTAGAAATCACAAGTGAAAGATTATATTTACACAAGTCATTCAACCTTAAAATAAGATAAAATGATCGAGAAATACATTCTAAAAGTGAATTGAAGTGAACTAACACACTATATTTGCTATCTGTCTTTTGATCCCTTTTGTATATAGCGTATAGTCCCTTCAAAACTATTTACCCTTAATAAAAAAAAAAAAGTGAACTAACACACACCTAAATCATGGACAAAGAGTTATGGAAAATTCACATAGGATCGCTACCCTCCGTAGGGTGGAGATCATAAAACCACTACCCAAATAGGGGGTAGTTACTAAACCGTCACCTATGTAGGGTGGCATTTAGGACCACCTCCCGGGAAGAGTGGTAATTATAAGACCACCACCTAAGTAGGGTGGTGGTTACAAAATTACCACCTAGGATGGGCTGTAGTTTTATAACTATAGGACAAAACTAGGGAATAAGCGATGTGGGAGGCTACGAAAAATCAAGAAATGGATATGTAAGGTAAATTAGGCTAAAAATATAAGATGAAAAAAGGTTAAGGAGCTCGAACACCTTTGGAAAATACATGAATCATCATTGGAGATTTTGAACCATTTCGACAATGTAACACATGCAAATTTCGGTGTGTATAGTTACTTATCATTAGATGGTCTCGCATGTTGTTTTGAAAATATATATGGCACAAAAGGTACCATTTGGTCTAAATGAGTCTTAGTAAATCACATAGATCCTTATGTTCCTAGTTTCATTAACTCAAACTATATGATCATAGGTGAAGAAAAACATCCAGTTGACCAAGAGTCAACCCAACTTCTTGAAGGAATTCCTTATTTATTTATTGATGTGTGGCCTAATCAAGCTCACTCTAATAATCCACATAGATATATTGAAGAAGTAGGTCTTGGAACATATTTTTTTCTTGATTAAAATGTTATTATTCCTAAACTTGTTAAAATATATCATCAAGATGAAGGTTTATGAAAACTATACTTTAAGGGATCAACAAGAAAAATGTAGTCGGTGGAGGGATCATGGTGATTTCTGTAACAAAGGAAAAGTATTTCTTAGCTTTGAGATTTTAGTTTACTTACACTAAAAATGCAAGTATGAATCCCTTATTCACAATATTCATTGGGTAACAAGGAAAATTGAATCAATTGCAAGTTTTTGGTGATAGGATTTGGCGATAAACAAAATTGGAGGACATGTTATAACTAAAAACAACTTGATAAGATCCTACAAGAATGGGGTGTGGGATTTAATAGAATATTTTTATGCTTTAATGTTCAATCTACTCCTAGAGTGAGAAATAAACATGTAAAAAGGCTTGCTACCATTGGTCCTCACGTCGATATTCTAGATCATATCAAGAAAGATAAATATCAACAATAT
Organism: Taxus wallichiana var. yunnanensis; assembly: GCA_018340775.1. Classification (NCBI taxonomy): domain Eukaryota; kingdom Viridiplantae; phylum Streptophyta; class Pinopsida; order Cupressales; family Taxaceae; genus Taxus; species Taxus wallichiana. Next base: position 387,439,778 of record CM031236.1, read on the forward strand.
ATCTAGATAGTGGTAATGCCTTCTATCATAGATAAAAATATCAATTGGAAATTGTTTGAATCTATGAAAATTTAGAAATTTTCCATGCTAAATCAAGAAATCTAACACCTATTATCTTCTAGGAATAATCAAAACTACTATAGAACCATCAATATAAGAGCTTATGAGAAACAATTTATTCAATATGCATGAACAATCTCAAACTAAAATTTGAAGCCATTTATTACTCTCTAGATTGCTAATATAACAAATGAACCTATGTAAATCACTTTTGCAATCAAAAGGGAGTGATTTCCTCAAGGTTTTAAGATGAGATATCACCAAAACATGGCTACAAGGCCATTTTTGGATCTTCCCATGCTCTTAAATTTGAGATAATGAATGCAATATGGAGAAGTTATTTCCTTTGATGGAGAATGGATCAAGATCTAAATTCCTATAGTTTCCTAGTGAAAATAAGGCGTAAAAATAAAAGTAAGGATGGTTTCTTATATAGCTTACTAGTTCAGGGAAGGCTAGCGAATTGATGAATGTGGGATAAACCCCAAAGAGGAAATACAAAGGCCATGTATGTTTAATAAAGTATGTGCACTTTGTGGGAGTTGAAAGGGGGTTTAATTAATCAAAGGTGATTAATTAATAGAAGGGGGTATTCCTATAGAGGATTTAGAAGAAAGTTAGTATGATTCAGGAGATTATAAGAGAGGAAATTGTGTAATAAACGATGATTTATTGATTTAGATTAGTGGTAGTAATTAATTAAGAATAATTAATTGACATAGGTAGAAGTGAATTTTAATTAACAAAAGGTCATTAATCAACATCCCGAATGATAGGAGGGAATATTTATTAGTGAAATGTAATTAATTAACGATGATAGAGGGACAATGGTGGTTTATTGATGAAGTGTCATCAATTTATGGGAAAGAGGATAGTGCAATTTAAGTATTAATATTGCTTGACCAAATTCTAGGGGTCTACATTTATCCCTCTTTGGAGTGGCATAAGTGACACCACTTAAAATACAATATACAAGTACAAAAAAATAAATTTTGAAGGGATCGAATAAAAATTAGTATAATTAAGGATGCCCCTCGAGTGTTGATGGGGTGATAGAAGAGGTCGATTGATGATCAAAAAGAAAATACCAAAGCAGGGGACAACCCCATTACAATGTAAGATAGATAAAGATATACCAAATATGAATATAGAGTAGATATATGGGCATCGATCCCCACATAATACCAGTACGAACTCTTTTGTTGAAAATTTCATGTGGGTATTGTTGTGAAGCGTAAGAAATGCTTTTCTTAATAGATCCTATAGAAATGCAGAAGGAAATGAGTAGAAGAGTAAGGAGGGGAAAGGGGGATCCCTATTGTCCCAAGTGATTCGAGAAGAATAGTGGTGATAGAATGGAAGGATGATGATGAAGATGAAGGAGATGGAAATAGCTTACATCTAGCTGATGTAAAAAACAATTTTATGTCATCATATATCATTAGTCCTTATTAAAATATACAGTACAACAAAAGTGTAAAATGACATGAAAATCCATAGTACAAGAATTTTTTCATTTCCAAAACAGTAACTAAATGAAACATACAAAATGCAATGTAATATGTAAAATTAAACAAGCTAACCTAATATGGAAACAATTACAAACAACGTTTAATAAAGTTGCACAAATATTTTTGTTATAAAGTGTTGACTCCATCTTGTGTGAATTAACAAAAAGGGTTAAGAATGAAAACCAAAGCAAGGATATATGCGAGGTGAATAAGAGAAGGACGTAAAATTCCAATAGAAATAAATTGTTCCCTAGGAAACTACCCTAAGCAACACTTTCATGTAAAGGAAGACAAAGATAACGAGCAAACCAACTTTTGTTGGTGGAGGGTAGATCCAATTGATCCGTGAGTCATGAAAAATAACATGAGATATTAAAAGAAATATGTTTTTAGGATAATTTTTGATGCTCGAGTACAATGCATTTGACATAGATTTGAGATGCATGCATGTTGTTTACCAATTTTTGATTTTTTATTTTTACAATTTTTTAATTTTTAAATGATTTTTACCCACTTTTAGGATTTTTTTAATTTTTGTAAATTTTTATGATTTCTGATTTTTTACAAGAATTATGGTAAAGAAAATCATTTGGAAGCAAAAACTATGCCCCATGGAGAAGAAAGGGGTGCTAGGTAGTAAAAACGCCCCAACGTAGGGAAAATATATGAAAATGATTATTTAATAAAATTAATCATCGCGATGGGTGGTAGAAGAAAATTGAATGATCATGGTGGTCACATCACCTCTCATGATCATCAAAACAACTGAAAATCACCACAAGGGGGGTCAAAACAACCTATATATACCAAGCCATGGGGGTAAATCAACACGGTGAGTTATTTTATACACAACTCTATCATTTTGTCAATTGATTTTGATTTGATGTGATGGAGAGATGGCTCAAGTTTAGGTTCGAATAGGATGTGTAGAAAGCTGTTTGAGAGTACATATGGAATTCAAGTGATGGACTCTAGGTATGTGAAGTGAAAACTTGTCATTTCAAGCTCATTTATTGTATTTATTGTTAGTTATAAATTGGTTTGATAATGTATGTGTAGTCACTTTTCCCAACCCTTTAATTCATAAGTGTGTTGACATATCACCTAGTATAAAATAGGCACTCTCCCGAGGGGCACGAAGGTTCCAGACCCCTCTACTATGTGAGATTTTTCAAGAATATCATCATAAATGGCAGGATAATGCATAATGGCATATGCATACATCTTATAACAAAGATAAAGAAATTGAATCCATACATAGACGACCTATGCTATGGCTATGAATATAAAAAAGAACCCATAAGATTCAGAACTATCCCACAAACATAATAAAGAACATATATATTGAGATCCATACACACAAATACTCAAAACAACATCATTATATTAATTCATCAACATTATAGTAGCTAAATACATCAAGAAACCCATAAATGGACTGTTGATGGTGAATCACAGCACCCATGAATGTTTGTAACTCGATGGGTTGAGACTCTTAGTGTGATTGCATAACATGGAGCTTTTCCCAAGTGTGGGACCTTGTGAATCGGGAAAGCTCTCCGGATGAAGGCCGGTTCCTATTCCTCTATTCAGATGCACACATAAAAATGTAGAGGGTTTACTCAAAAACCTAATCTAACTTTCCAAGGAAATAGGGTAAGAAGATGCATAAAATAAACTTAAACTAACAAAGGTGATGCACCGAGGAATGAAGAACACCTGTCTTGCCAATAAACACAAACCATTAAAATGCAATGCAAGATCATGCACAAATAACTAGATTTGTAGTGAAAGATCAAGAGGATGTAAATGAACATAGAGAGGGTTGAGAATCATCCATAGACATGCATTATTTTCTCCAAAGATTGACACAATACACTACAAAATGCCAAGAGGTAAAGTTGCATTACTGATTTATATGGGAGGTTTGAACTCCACAAATTCCCCAAAGAGAAGAAGGGAGGGGCAAAACAAACATGTCTAACCTTTATAAAGAATCCCTCCTTAAAATTTATAGGAAGAATGAGAGAGAAAAGAGAGAGGAATTCCAAATCTACCCCAACCACCTCAGGTTGCATTTAATTTATCTCATTATGGTGGTAGGTGAGAACCCTAGCAAACCCCAAAAATGGTGAATTGTATTTTTATTTTTGAAGAACTTTTTCTCACCTAATTAAAGATATCTAGTCCTATTTGAATAGAGGACCTCGTAATATTTCTGAAAAGTCCAACCTTGCGTGAATCTGAGCTCCCTGTGAAAATTTATGGTCATCTCGAGTATCTCGCACTGAGGTTTGTTTCTGTCGGGGTGTCAACGCTCAAAATGTTGTGCCTCCCAAAGATGCGCCTCATGAAGATGTGCCATAGGCACTAAAAATGTGTTGTTGAAATTTTGTGTCGTGTGCCTCCAACCTTTGCCTTGGGTGTGAATTTTTTCAGGTCGACACCCTTTTACTTGTGCCCTCCAAACTGCACCTTGGGCACAAATTTTGTCATGTCGACACCCTTTTACATACGCCCTCCAACCTACACCTTGGGTGAAATTTTTGTCATGTCGACACTCTTTTACCTGCACCTCCAACATGTGCCTTGCACGTAAATTTTTTCATGTCAACTTCCTTTTACTGCGCCCTCCAACCTGTGCCTTGGGCACAAATTTTTTCATGTCGACACTTTGTGTCGTACGCCTCCAACCTGTGCCTTAGGCACAAATTTTTTCATGTCGACATCCTTTTACCTATGCCTGCAACCTATGCCTTACGTGCTAATTTTTTCATGTTGACACTCTATGTCGTGCACCTCCAACCTATGCCTTGGGTGTGAATTTTTTCATGTTGACATCCTTTTACCTCGCGCCTCCAACTCGTGCCTTGGGCGCGAATTTTTTCATGTCGACACTCTTTTACTCGTGCCTCCAACCTGCACCTTAGGCACAAATTTTTTCATGTCGACACTCTTTTTACTGCGTCTCCAATGTGCACCTTGGGCATGAATTTTGTTATGTCGACACCCTTTTACCTACACCCTCCAACTTGTGCCTTGGGCGCAAATTTTGTCATGTCGACACCCTTTTACCTCGTGCCCTCCAACCTACACCTTAGGCGTGAATTTTTCATGTCGACACTCTTTACTTGCACCTCCAACCTATGACTTGGGTACAAATTTTGTCATGTCGACACCCTTTTACGTCCGCCCTTAAACCTACACCTTGGGCATGAATTTTGTCATGTCGACACTCTATGTCATGTGCCTCCAACCTACGTGTTGGGTGCAAATTTTGTTATGCTAACATCCTTTTACCTGCACCTCCAACCTACGCCTTGGGTGTGAATTTTGTCATGTCGACACTCTTTTACCTACGCCCTCCAACTGTGCCTTGGGCGTGAATTTTGTCATTTGACACTCTTTTCCTACGCCCTTAACCCGCATTAGGGCACAATAAATGTCGGGGTCTGAGTTTCTTTGATTTCCATATTCTTTCGTTTGTCTATATCTACCTGAGGGGGAAGATATATACAACATGGACCAGATAGATCAATAGAGTTTTAGTACTAACTCTACAATAGCTCCATTACGAAGTTATAGTAGTGATCAAAGACATCACTCTTAACTATCTCTCTTACATTCTATATTTTATTTTCACCCTACTCTCATTCTCTCTTTTTGCGCACAAAACCTTCTTTATCACATTCTCCTCCTCCCCTTTTATGCCATGTAAATCAATACATATTAAGGGGTTCTTGGGAATCCTCTCTCCACTACCTATCCATCATTTAGGTGTGAACCACATGCCAAATGTCATCATGTCCCACCATACTCAAGTATCCCCAACATGAAATTGCCAACTAATCCATAACTAATTCTACTTTAAAGCCCTTAATCCTTTCATGATAACCATATCCTAGAATATTCTTTCCTTGTGTTGCAAGTCTTCATGCTTCAACATTATCCTTAAATAAGCTTGGCCGCATCTCACCATGTCACCTATCATAACCATAACCGTGGCCCAAAATATGGCTAACTCTTGAGCCTATCATGCCCGGGATTGAACCTTCACGCTCCCTAAAGATAGTTTTTGTAGACTTTGTGCCTTCTTGGCGTGTGAAAAAACCTTCCTCGCCTTAGGTGTAAATCCTTCTTATGGGCTTAACATTACCCCATACTAGATTGATTTTCACCCGTGATAATATTTCATTCTTCTATAAATGAAACTCCAATGACCCAAAACTCATGTCTAAGGAAAAATGATGTATGGTTCAACCACTAAGTGACTACTTAGAGGATTTTAGGGATCTCTCGCATCTATCTCATCCTTCAACTTCTTCCATGCTTCCAATTTTGCTAAGGATTTTCCTGGTGCCTCTCCTACCATGCTAGGTACTTGGTCTGGTGTGATTTCTTCAACCTTCCCCTTGAGATCATTTATGACCACCACCATCTTCCCACAGACATCTTTTAACTCATCCATACATTATGTGATAGATTCCCAGAGTTCACTAATGTGAAATTCCAGTTTTTCATGCTTGGTTTTAATTTTATCCTTCTATCCTATGGCATTGATAATCAGTTGGGTTCACTCAATCTTGATTGTGGGAGCCTTATCCTACAGGCCTTGAGAATTTCCTCTTCATATACTACCCACACATCAATAATGGGCTTGCACTTTTGGAAACTATTGAAGCCTTTGTCTATAAAAATATTTTCCTCCTTGAGTTGGGTGAGAAATTCATCTAACACCATAATATGGGCTTCAAAGATGACCTATTTTTTTTCATTTTCCTTTGCAAGGTCCTCGAGAAAGTTGTCCCAGCTCCATTCTTGATGTTATTTAACAACATCCCCACTAGGTCTTCTAAGTACTCCATTTCATCATTATAATTTGTCCTAGCTTGGATTACCAATGTTGGACACTCGTCCCAAGACTATTTTAAGCAGGGCGCTAGCTCAATCATATGCTTCCTTGGTCCCTGCCTACTTTCCTTTCAATCCTTGGTGTAATATCTCTATCTCCTTATCCTTTCCCTTCTTATCCATGACTAGGTCTCGAACAATCACCCCCATGTCCAAAATTCACCTTATCACCTATAAAGACATCTTATGTAGCATGATACGCACTTTGTTCATTGGTGAGGTGGCTTGGATCCACCACTTTATATGTTTCTCATTATATCTTCATTAAATAAATGGTCTTGACTTCATAATCACCGACCTCAAATTTAGGATCCTCTACCTGATGATGTAGATTCCAACTTATCATCTTATTCATCCTTCGCATACCCTCATCTTGGTACATTAGATCCTAAACATGTAGCTTCTCTAGGAAAAGGGTAGTATAGAACCTTGTGCATAATATATTCATGGGATTATACATGAATTCCATGTGATGGGACATACATGTCCACTTATTTCTCTTTACCTTGCACTTTGAGTGTTTCTTCCTTGGGGTACTTGTTCTGCAGTGAACCCCTTCTCCTCCTCAATAAAAAAGGATTCATCTTTATTTGTTTCTCCTGGGCTGGTGGGTTGGATAGGTGAAGTCCATCCCCCTGGAATATTTATCGGCCCCTCCACAGTATGTGTTTTATCCTTTGTATGCACATCAGCTACCACTTTGGTCTCTTCCTCAGCCCTTCTCTTCTCATCCTCCTTGATTTCTTCCTCGATCTCCTCCCGAAAGCTATGTCATCCTCTTCGATCCTATTTTTTTCATTGAGATGGAGGCATCATGTGCCTATATGCTTCTTATTTTCTAGATCTTCTCCTTCTGATTTTTTACCTTCCTTTTGCTCCATCCGTGAAGCCTCGGTGCTTCTTTGTTGTGATGTACCTACGCCCCCATTATTACTCAGTACTTATAATACTTTTTTTCGAGAAGTTTCTAGTTTCTCCTCACTTCATTCTTCCTTGTATTCTCCTTTTCCCTATACTACTCTCATAGGTGGGATTTGCACCCCGTGGCATTGGAAAGGTGGAGTGTGTAACTTCCACTTCAACCCCTCCCTATGATTTAGGGTAAAAATGCACAAATACCGATGGATGAAGCCATTGATGGTAACATTGATCGTAGATGCAGATCCAAAAAATATGGCTCCAAAATATTTTTATATGTCGATTTATGCCATACTTATAGGTTGAGTGAAGGATGTTTACATAAGCATCCACCTCACAAAGATCGAATTTAGTTTCTTCATTTCCTTTAACTAGTTGATGGCACTCTTCATATATTTGGTAGTGAATTCAAATGGAATTTTCACCATGGCCCCATTTCTCCTTTGGCCATCATAAAATTTTCTAAGCTGAAGTGTTGTGTAACCAAAAACTTCACCTAGTCCCCAACAACTTGTGGTAGCTCATGTGGGATGCACCAGTCATTCTAGAAAGCCTTGCATAGTATTCCATACAAATTTTCATTTGGGCCTTGTAGTTATGAGTGATGGTGCCATCGTAAGTGAACTGTGAAAATTGCACTGTAGGAGGCGAGTGTGCTAATGGGTGAACCCATATATTTCCATCTAGCCCATCAAGGACACCAATTTCCTAGAATATAATCAACAACAATATATATCCCCATGTGATCTTGGCCCCAACCTCATTCTACACTCACGCCTCTTCAATGATACTATTTGTAATAAATTACATGAAGTTGTAGTGCGCCCACTTGGATACCCTGTATGTAATGTACAAGAATCTTCTATTTATATCTATCCATCACTTTGATGCACCTAGTTTGCAACTAATGAGTCAAGTTACAACTCTCGGTGCTAGGTCATCAAGGTCTGAAATAACCTGATCCCTTCCTCCCTTCTCATAGTTTAATTTCTTTGCCAATTCCTCAATTTTTACTAGTGGCACATAAGTCGAGTGCCATGTCCTCACCAATGTTTCACAGGCCTGTTACACTTCTAATCAATTGGCCTGTAAGTCTCATTTTTCTTCCTAAAAAGTAGAAGAAATCCTTGTGCACCCACAACATTAAACATCTAAAGAGAGGGGTAGGTTTAGTGAATAAGGGAATCTCCCAAAGCTACAAAAGCCCAGTCTTCTACAAATCCTGTTGCACCTATTCATCCACCCTAGGGTTTTTGAGCTCGTCTAACCCTAGAACATCCTTGAATAGATTTATTTGTATTGAATTATTGTGTTCTCTCTGCATTCTATGGTTTAATTCACTAATCTTTCATTTATACATCTTCGAAATCCACTTCTCTTCCTTAATCATGCTTGGGGGTACTACATTTCCAAGTAAACCTCAACTTTTTCCTCCTTTTCCACCACCATTTTCTTGGTTTGTTCTTTCTTTGGTTCCATTTTTGTTTCTTTACTCCTTTCCCTAAGTGTTTTAATTTCTCCCTATTTTCCCAAGCTTGTTGAATTCAATAGATTCACTTATACACAATCCCCTCGCTACTTGACTATTTTCCTTTCCCCTTTATATACTGCAAGATTTTGTTACGGTTTGCATAACACCACTAGTTTGTGAAAGTATTTTTCTTTATTTTCTCATCCTTGTCACACTTTAATCACTCAGGAGAGAAAAAATTTACAAAGGCAAGGTAATTAAAAGTATTACCCTCAACCCCTATTTATAATTTTTCAAGACCACAATGTCCTTCTAACCCACATGTTTTAATGTTATTTTATTATAAAATAATTTTTCCACTAAAATCAATTGTCATGACCTCTCCACACATGTTGTAGTCATAACCTTCTCGAATGTTGTTATCTAAATATATATCCTAGAAATTTGGGTAACACAAATACACATTTTGGCTCTAAGTTATTTATTACAATGTTGTGCATGCTCAAGATCACTTGCCATATTCCCTTTATCACAATTTTCCTGTGCACCCCTTTCCTTTCTTTCCTTCCGCTTCTCCCTTGCATCCAGATTCTATACATTTAAATTTTTCCTAATCAGTTTATTCCCTTCCCACGCACCCAACACTTGCTTCTTTAAGCTGATTCCTTGGCCCCTCATGTGCCACACTCATTACTTTATAGTAGTTGAGCCTTGATCAAGCATTCTCTACTCACCCATTTTCTTCATTTTCCCTCTACGTGTGCTCTTGTGCACCTTCCTTCTGTCTTCTTCCCATGCCTCATTCTTCCGTGGACATTCCCACACCCTCCTTTGTGCCCTTCTATGCCATGTCATCATCTCGACATGGTTGATTGTGTCGGGCATAGCAAGTCAAAGTGTGCCAAATAGGAAATGAATCTCGCAACAAATGAGTGATCGAGATGTGGTAGAAATGACAAATATTTTCACGATTGGCCATCATTTCATAAAATCTTCACACGCCACATTTTTTTGTACGCCAACAACTCTAAAATCTTTTAACAATCATATATTCTACTATGAAGCTTAGATTGGCATGCACATAGACTTGTCGAGAGAGCCGATGATATCAACTATAGTGTGAAAAATTCAAATTCAAATTTTGGTGGATCTGGTAGGTGAGAAGTGGGAAAACATCTTTATGAGCATTAATAAGTAGATCTGATTGCTCCAACCACCCAATTTTATATGATCTTCTCTCCTTTCTTCTTTAACATGCCAAACAGGTGTGGGGAAGCATATTTCATAGATCTCCAGGTGGATTTGTAGGAATTGAATGCTCCTTGTTGGTGGTTATGTCTCAAATTCAGATTTTCCCTCCTTCTTCCCTTCTTCCTCCATGGATTCATCTATAAATGTAAGAGAAAGGCTCATTTGTTACGTTGGACACTTTGGATCCTTAGGAATTTTGCTAAGGACTCCATTCTTTCTATATTTTGAGTTGCAAACCTCTAGATCTAGCTCTTGCATATGGATATTAGCCTCCATCATTGTAACAACTCTGTGCATTTATGGAATTAATACAAACATCATTTTATGACTATTCTCTATCCTAACATGTTTTTATTCCTCCTTCTTGGCATTCCTTTTGTCTTGTGTGTTGGTTGTAATATTTTAGGTCCTTGTAGTTCCATATGTAGTTGTGTTCCATGAAAATGATATGGTAGATACTTGTTTTCCCCTGTGCTACTCATGCCTAGCCTCGCTTCACATATTTCCTTTCATTTTATCTTAGAATAGATAGTGTTCATCCCTCTTTTCTTATGCTATCACCTTTTAATGTAGGTTTCCATTCATGTTTTTCTTCTATCCCTGGTCCCTTGGCATTGTTGACATAGTTTTCCCTTCCAAAGTCTGCTAGGAGTAGTAAGAGAAGTATAAATAGATAGAGGAATCGGCCTTGGCCTTCTCTGGAGATCTGTCCCAAGTGCGTAAGGTCCCACAACTTGGGGTCAGTTCCATTGTGGTCTCAAACACCTCAACCCATTTGATATCTGAGACATAGGTACATGTTTGAGAAACCAATAATTTTGGTATGCCGGTGGGACCAAAGATTGAAAGATCAATTTTCATATTTCTAAGTTCTAGTGCATGGACTTAGTATTTCATCCTTTTGAGGCCCATTTAAAAACATATGGTGACTCCCAACATTTTAAGATCTCTGTTCCAGTAGTCTTGAGTTCCTTTCATGAGAAGAGTGCATAAAAGAAGAAGTGCAACAACATAACATTCTTTTGAGTACCTCCATATATCCCTAAGAAGAGTTCATTCCTAAAATCCCATGCGTGCATCTCTATCTCTAGCGTGCCATGCCCACTTAACTCCTCCTCAAAATAGATAGCCTACACACCCTACAATGGCACATCAACCACCTCTTCCACTTATGAATTTTGTAAACTTTACAAGAGGGAGTCCTTTGATGTTGGTGTACAACATGATGTGCCAAATGGCATGCTCAATAGTATTCCGTTATTCACTAGTGAGAATAAAATCTCCCCTTAGGAGCATATCCAGATATAGAAAATGTACGTTCACTCTATCGGATCACACATGATCATGTAGTATCAAGATGTCTTGCAGCCTCTTTCAAAGGTAAAGCACTTCAATAATACCGAGGCTTGAGAATTAGATCTATCACCACTTGGGATGAGTGGGAAAACCCTTTGTAATTACTCCGAAGATAAGTCGATCACTTGTCTTTGTTGGACAAAATGACAACAACAAGGAGGGTGCCCAAAGTGAACAGATGAATGATTTCAACATCATATTTTAGAAGACTTCAGAATAAATCCCTCTTGTGATATGACCTACAACCTAGCATGTTTTCCTGTGTTATCTGAAGGTGATCAATAGAAAAAAATTAGTTATGATCCAATCCATTAGAGGTAGGAATTTACTAGCTACTTATAGTATTGTAGTAAGGGTAGAAAAAGTCTTATCTAGGTGGGAAATTTGGCTCCTAGACTACTTATGCCCTTGTTCCCAGAAATGTCACAAGCACCCCAACCTTCGTTGCCCTATTCTTATCCCCGAGAAAATCACATAGCCAGTTTTTTCAAAATCCTACACTCCATCACAACAAAAGTAAGATGAATAATTGAATGCCTTGATTATAAATTTATCAAACAAGGTCATATCACTAGAAAATTAATAGGTGTAAGCCTATAGACGTAATTCCAATCAGGTGCATGGCCAAAGAAATCATCCTTGGCAGAATCAATATGGAAATCAAAGATATGTCCCCAACCAGAAAATTGATAAATGGTATCCTAATGCACATCTCCCCTTGCAAATTGTTCCTCCCGCACCTTCTCTTCCAACACCCAGTGCAATTTGGGCACTTGTTCTAGTTCAAAACAATTTGGCATAAGAGTCAGAATGGTGCTTCCCTTGCAACATGCCTCATAGTCAATATCATTATGCTAATGTCACCCATGCGCAAGCCTTCATGATCCAAAGTGCTTCCGTGTGTGAGAATTCAATAGGTTCCCGTAAAGTAATTAACCTAGAAATACTAGAAGCTCCTCCAGAAACAAATTTGATGTTCTTTGGCATGAAGGACTTCTGGCGTGTCCAAGTTGCAGACAACACAAGATATAAGAGGAGAATGTTAGAATCAGGTGCACATGTTACAATATTTGTAATGCAAGTAGATCCTTAGAAGAAGAAAGACATAGACAAGGCATCTTACCGTAAAAGCACTAAAATCCCTATGCAGGAGGCCCCACGTAAAGCTCCTTTTGAAGAAGCATGTGCCCCTCTATTGGTAGGTCAAGCCTCTACTCCAACTAAATTTTAGGCTTATGTGTGTGAATAGTCAAGAAGGGATGTTGTTCCCCAAATGCTTAAGATGGGGGACCTTCCATTTAGCATTATCGAAAAAATAAAGAGAAAAATATAAGTGTCACAATGTGGGATTTCCCGACCATTCCATCTCAAAGCAAGATATGTTGCATGAAGCTTTGGCGTAACTCCCGCGTCTTGAACTAGCTATGTAGAAGCCACACACTTCTATCAACATCTGCCAAGAAGAGGAGAAACAAGTAAATAAATTTTTTAAAACCCCACCCTTCTATATGTCCTTGATCATAGGAAAACACATAGTGCATAATTGCATGATTGACTCAAGTGCTAATACTTATATTATGCCTAAAATAATAGATGATATCTTAGGTGTTAAATATAGCCCTTTGTCTAAAGGAGTATTATAACTTGATGGATCAATTTTCAATACCTTAAGAGTCATCAAGGATCTTGAGTTAACCCTCCATGCATGTCCAAGCCTAATAATTACTCAAGATCTCTGTCAGTCATTAATCCGCCTCCTTTGTTTTCCTTATGTCTCTCAAGAGAATTTTTTTTCTGTTAAGGTATGGTACCCGGTTTACCATACAAGTTGAGCCTATATTTTCTTATCATGTAGATTCATATGTCCCATCCCCTCTCCAAGCCAACTATTTAATCTAAGAATAACAAGCTTTAGTTCCTGAAGAGAAGTCTCTTCCACCCCTTGCTCCTAACCTAGTGCTTGATGAATGGGTGGAAAGACACCATATATTTGATCCCTATGTTGAAGAACTAGAAGCTTATAAAACTGGGCTTGGTACTTATTGCATTCTAGAAGAATACGTAATGTTTCCACATGTACTCAAGAAAAACAAACTTCAACCTGGTCTATGGAATTTTCACTTTGATGGATCCAAAAGTAGAAATGACATGGGAGCTGGAGTTTTTGTCATTTCCCCTAAGGATGAGAAATTCTTCTTCACGCATAGGTTGTAGTTTGCATGCTCTAATAATGTGGCAGAGTATGAAGCATTGGTACATGGCTTGCTCATTATTGAGAAGAAGAAAATTAAGGCGCTGAAAATCTTTGGCGACACAGAATTGATCATCCACCAAATTACCAACAAGTAATAGAAAAGATTAAGCTTCTTAAAGCTTATAAATACAGAGTTTGGGACTTCCTTGAGAGATTTTATGTTCTTAATCTATAGGTTTTTCCATGTAGAATGAACAAGGAAGCTAACCAGATGGCCACACTAGGTTCATGGTTATCTCATGTTGAGGAGTTTGTTGGTATCCAAATAGATTCTCCTTTACAAGATGAGAAGCATCACAAATTTAAAAATAATCCTATAGAAAGATAAATCATCATGTATGTTGTTTTGTAGCTAGGGAGGTGATTCAGCTAACTCTTTGTCACTCGGATGTTGGAGAAATGGATATCACCCTAAAAGGTTTTGATCTATCCTCACTACTTTAGGTTGTTCCTATCAACCAGGTGAGAGGACCCATTTCTTTACCTCTCGTTGGTGAAGGAGAATGAATATATCCTTCTTTGCATAAATTTGAAAGAAAACCTTAAGAAAATATGATCAATGCACCACACTTTAACTCTCATGAGTTGTCACTTCTAAAGAATGGTGATATTTTATAAACAAGGTTAAGGTTACTAAAGACATTATGGAATCTGATTGCTTTCGCATATTTTGGCAAAGTAGAATTTATTCATTTGTGGAAATACAGGGAAAATAGAGGTAGTTCAAGTAGGATTCATTATTTTTGAATTATTTGTGGTGGGAGATTAAGAAGGATAAACTTGATTTTTCTAGATCTTTGAGAACCTTCAAAAAAATTGGAAAAATAAATGACAAAATGCTACAGAATAGCTAAAATATTCCTTTAACTAGAAGGTTTGCATCAATAGAGGCCCAAATTTGCACATTTTCACACAATCTCCAAGAATTTAACACAAAGGCTCAAGCTAAAGACTCAATTAAACATTAAAGACCCTTGGTTCCTCATGCCTAGGATACACTCAAAGGCTTAAAGATAATATTTATCAACAAAATGACAATAAAGTGATTTTAAATTTTTTATCTCACTACAGGATGAAGGATCTTCTCGTAATGAAATTACAAACTCCACAAAACTACACAATGATGATATCCTATGTGATTTGAAGGGATTTTAACACAATATTGTAATAGGAACAAGAAATACTGTTTTGTAGAAACTTTGAAAATAAAGCAGACACAAATTTGCCCAAGATTAACACAGATTAATTCAAAGTTGATTAGATTCATCAAAGACAGAAGGTTTCTTACTCAATCTCGTATATTGTCAATGGCTTTACACTTGCAACCAACTTGACATGATCAAATCTAAAACATAAGACATTAACAGTTTCTTAGGAAGATGGGCTTGCTCAATTTTTCTCACAAAAATTAACCCCTCGACCATTTGCATGACTAAATCATGCTTTTATAATACTCAATTTACATCCAAGCTTTCCCCGTAAGAAAAGAATATTTCGAGGAACCTTTTTTTGTTACATGTTTGATCATGATTTCTAGAAAATGACGTTTAATAGGTGTGCAACTAAAATTTTCTAGTTATTTAAAAAGGTGAATCATTGTAAATATCTCCATCATTATTTTAACTGGGAGCATGTTTTCATCCTTTGTGCATGCAACGTCTATAATTTCATTCTTTTCCCATTCTTTCCTCTATAACTTTTCTCTGCATATAGCTTCTCTGATAGTTCACATTTTTGCAAGTGTCTAAGCAATTCCAACTTAAAAATATCAACCTTTACATTGCTTGGACTCACTAATTAAACTCTAAATCCATTCAATTGCACTTTGCATACAAGAACGACAAGTAATTTCATCAAAAATGATGAAAAAAAGTGTTTATTCACATCTCCAAGAGTCGTGGAATATTAATGATGGCAAAATGAGATGCAATACAAAAAAAATGTTGATTCTACCCTTTCTCAACTTCAAATTAGAGTCGTCCATGTGGAAAAATCTGATTCGAAGTGGCCCTAGGGTTTCCTTTTACATTTTATGACTTTTGGAGAAAATGCGCAATTTTCACATTTTACCTCGTCCCTCCGCCTTTGAAATACAGGAACAAAATGTGGCTAAATTTAGGCCTTTTATGGAATCATGGCTCATTTATGCAATTTTACTCTTTTTGAAAAAAAGGCAAAATTGACAATTTTCCTCCTCGACCCACCTTCCCACTTGTAACTTTTGATGTGGGCCCCAACAGAGTTATGGGTTATTTCATAACTTTTCTCCTTTTTACAAAAAGGAAAAATATTGAAAAACCTCTCGGTGATCCACTTCTTCACCTTTGACTTTTCAATGCAGACTTCATTTTTGTACTTTTACTTCCTTTTCAAAATAATGCCAAAGTTTCAAAATGCTCTGATGGCCTGCTCCTCGCCTTGACTTTTCAAACCTCCACGTGTCCTTCTCTGGTCTCCTATGGGGCCATGTTGTACTTTATGACTTTATTCCCTTTTCAAAAGAAGGCAAAATTTCCAAATTTCTCCTTGTGCTCTACCCTCCCGATTTTATTTTTCAAATGATAACTCAAACATGTGAGATCATTATGTCCTGACATTGCAGAAATCAATTTATAAGTTTTCTCCTTTTTCACAAAAATGTAAAAAACATTAAAATGTTCCACCAATCCACCTTCCTACTTATAACTTGAAAAACAGCCACGTGTCCATCTTTGGGGTCAAAGTAATACTTTTTCCCTACCACCTCATATTTTTTGGATAGCCAATCGAGACTATCAGGCCATGGGGCCAAATTGATCTTTTTGCAAACATAGCAAAAAGTTACAAGTTATAAAATAGACCCAACGTGCCTCATCCAATCAAAAGAAACCATGTAGCTGAAAGATGAGATATAATTTTTCAGGGAAAACATGACCGTTAAACCATAAAATGTAGGGAAATCACCTTTTATGCCTGCGAATTGAATTTTCCTTCAAGGAAAAATAATTTACAAATGATACAAGGCCCAGATGTGATCCACGACCATGTAGAAGGATCTTGAACAACATACAAATGAAGAAAACCTTTCATACATCCATTCAAGGAAATAGAAAATATGATAGAGCCGTGTAGATTAGGGAATTTTTTAGAAAAAACGGGGTGAGATCAAATTGAGTACCAACAAAATTTATCAAAGGAAACACTCAACACATCAAATGGTGATCAAGTTATCCATTCCAAATAAAAACACCAATTTGCAAGTGTTTGACAATGACATGCAAATCGTCTGGTTTATCTAGAATGAAGTTGATTTTCATAAAGCATGCAAGATGACTTGCATGACAGCTATTGTGACCAAGTAATAAATTTGAAGACAAACAAGTTATCTAAAGGGATGGTAACCTTAAAGAAAATATTCATCCCCGATGATGAGTTCAAATGTGAAGAAAGACATAGGTGCACCGCATAAGAATACTACTCCTCGGTCACTATTACACATGGGAAAGAGTTGCTGCTCAACAGGACTTGTGCACATGAAGAGAAAGATGTCTTCATCTCTCTTTGTCAAAAACATATTGATATCTTCTCATAGGAGTATGAAGACCTCAAAGGTTTCGATCAAAGTGTTGCTTGACACACCATCGACTGACTTGACTCGTATCAAGCCTATCACATAGAAGCATTGGCCAGTCAATCCAAAGATAGAACCCCTCATGAGGAAGGAATTATCCAAACTCATTGAGGTAAAATTTATTTTCCTATCAAATACTCTACCTAGGTCACAAATCTGGTTCTAGTATGCAAGAAGAATGGTGAAATCAGACTTTTTGTTGATTTCAGATATTTGAATAAGGCATCTCTAAAGGATCATTATCCTTTTCCTTCAATGGAGCAAATTTTGCAAACTATGGCTGGCACGCAGAGATTCTCCATGCTAGATGGATACTCTAGTTTCAACCAGATCTGGTCAAGGAAGAGGATCAATTCAAAACAAAATTTACAACCAAGTGGGGAACATACACATCATCATATAATTTCCTTTGGTCTCATCAAATGCATGTGCCACATTTCACCGTGCTATGGATATTTCCTTCAAAGGATACGTTAATGAGTTCATCCTAGGTTACTTAATGATATAACTTTCTTCTCAAGACAGAGCATGGATCATATGGCACACCTGGAGAAAGTATTTGAGAGATGCAAAGAATTTGGGGTATCTCTTAACCCCAAGAAGTGCAATTTTACCATAACGCAAGGAAATATTTTGGGCCACGTGGTTTGAGAGGATGACATCACAATTGATCATGAGGATGTTTCAACCATTCTATATTTTTCTCTACCGACACACAAAAAGGCTCTCTACAGTCCTTCCTTGGCAAGATCAATATTGTTAGGTGTTTTATCCCTAACTTTTTAGGATTAGTTCGACCCATCACCTTGATTCTTAAGAAGTAAAATTAGTCGGATGGATAACAAAAGGAAGAGAAAGCTTCAACAAAATCAAGCAAGATATTTCTTACATGCCAACACTTATCAATCTGGATTATTCAAAGGATTTTATCCTTTATGCTTATGGCATTAGTGCTAGTGTTTCGTTGTCCTAACACAATAAAATTAATAAAGGGTAGAAAACCATTGGCTTTCTTTGGCCAGATGTTGAAGGATTATGAATTAAGATATTTTCACACGAGAGAAACAAGTCTTTTCTATCATGTACATGCTCAAACAATTTAAGTGTATGCTTGCCACCAATCATATAGAGGTGTTAGTCCCACTCTTCCGTCCGAGACTTCATCATGGGAGCATAAATTAGTGAGAAAAGAGCATGATGGGTGAAACATGATCATGGAATATGATGGGACTATTAAGGCCATAAATTTAGTAAGAGGTAGTGCACTCTGTAAGCAGATTGCCGAGGATACGAGTATTGAACCCGAAGCTTCATTATTTCGGATGAAGATCTTCCACATGTAGAACTTGAATAGAATATAGACCCCGGCATACGTAATTAGATGAAGGACATGATCACATTCCTTTCTAAGGGCATGTACCCTCTTGGTTTAAACAATGAAAATAGAAGACATATGAGGTTATAATCTATCCCTTATGTGTTTATTGATGGACTTTTATTCAAAATATATTTTTAGGGCTTATTGTTAAGATGTATCAATGACATGTAAAATGATAAAGTGTTAGCATAATTTCATGATGTATTCTCTGGTGGACACTTCTCTATCAAAAATAAAACAATCTAGATCATAATGGCATGTATCTTCCGGCATAACCTATTTGTAGATGCACATAGGTGGGTCACAAGATGCAAGGAATGCACTTTCTTTTTACAGTAATAAAAATTGGCGCTGGTTCCCCCCGACCAATCCAAGAGGATCAACCTTTTGTGCAATGGGGCTTGAATTCATAGGCATGATCAATCTTCCTTGAAGCACTAGACACAAATGGGTATTGATAACTACAAATTACTTTACCGGATGGATAGAAGCTATTGCGCTTAAGGAATCAACCGAGGTATTCATCCTTGACTTTATCAAAGGTATAGTCACAAGGTTTTACATTCCTCAAACCATTATCTCTGATAATGCAAAGGCCTTCCTTGGTACTAAAATCCACTGATTGGGCTCTAAGTCTAAGAATTTACCTAAATAATTCTTCCAACTATTACACTCAGTGGTAATGTGCGGAAGAATCAACAAACAATAACACGATCGTAAAAATGAAGAGCACAATTAACATCAGCCAAAGACAAAGTGGCATATAAAGGTATCTCACGCACTCTTGGTAGATAGAATCAATGTAAAAAAAGCAATAGGAACTTCACCTTACAATATTTTCTATAGAAAGGAAGCTACCCTTCCTTTGACACTAGAGCTGAATTCATTAGCGCTTTCCCAACAACTAGAATTTAAAGGCGTAGACCAAAGAGAAATTAGAATGGTAGAGCTAGTTAATCTTGAAGAACTCAGGAACTCTACCATGATTAAGCTAGAACAACATCAACAAGAAACAAAGAAATGGTTTGACAAAAAGGCTAGGCCTCAAGCTTTCAAAGTTGGGGACTTGGTTCTAAAATGGGATACTGACAAAGCTAAACCATGGTGTAACTCAAAGTTTGATTCCCTTTGGAGTGGCCCATACATCATCAGTTCCTACAAAGAAGATAACTCTTTCGAGTAAACCCATCTTGATGGAGGCATGCTATAAATCCCAATAAATGGGATCTATCTAAAACCCTTTCATTAAGTTTATTGCATCATGTTGTATATATTAGAGTAGTTTCAATTCCTCCAAGTGCGTTGCATGCACATTGTTTGTTTGTACATAGATCTTTCTTCTCGTGTTCTTCCTGTGAGTTCTCTTTTGTAGCTTCTATAACACAGAGCCTCTCTCAGTAGTTGCAAGATTTAGAATAGAGTCAATAAATGATCTTCAAGTCACTGAAAGGGTAGCTTCATGATTGTATAAGTGGACACCATGCCTAATGGATGCTTTAGGCTACTGATATTATTCATCTAGTAGGCAGATGGCCTCGAAAGTCACCAAAACTGTTATCCAAATATCTCTCCTAGCAATTTAGGTAACTCACATACACATTTTGGCTCTAGATTATTTATTACAATCTTGCATGCACTCAACATTACTTGGCATATTCCCTTGGTTGTAGTTTTCCTATACGCCCCTTTTCTTTCTTTACTTCCACTTCTCCCTTGTGCCCAACTTCTACACATTCACCTTTTTCCTAATCATTTTCTTCCCTTCCCACATGCCCAACAATTGCTTTTATCAGCTAAGTCCTTATCCCTCGTGTGCCGTACTCATTAATTTGTAATAGTTACACCTTGACCATGTATTCTATGCTCACCGATTTTCTTCATTTTCCCTTTGCGCATTCTCTTGTGTTCCTTCCTTTTATCTTCTTCCCATGCCTCATTATTTTGTGCACATCCTCACACCCTCCTTTATACCCTTCTATGTCAGGTCATCTTCTGACATGCTTTAGTGTGTTAGGTGTAACCAGTCAAAGCGTGCCAAAAGGGTGCCAAATCCTTGCAAAAAATTAGTGATCGACATGTGGAAGAAGTGACAAATATTCACACAGTTGGCCATCATTTCAGCCAATCCACACACACCGCATATTTTGCATATGCCGATGACTATGACATCTTCTAACAATTTTATCTTCTACTACAGAGCTCGAGATCATCTTGTGCCTTGACTTATCGAGAGATGCTGACATCAGCTAAAGTGACAAAAATTCAAATTCAAATTTTGGTGGATCTGATAGGTGAGAAGTGGGAAAACATATTTCTAAGCATTAAAAAGTAGATCTGATTGCTACAACCACCGATTCAATATGATCCACCCTCCTTTCTTCTTTTAACACACGAAACAAGCATGGGGAAGTGTATTTCATAGATCTCCAAGTGGATTTTTAGGAATTGAATGCTTCTTTTCGGTGGTTGTGTTTCAAATTTTGATTTTCCCTCCTTCTTCCCTTCTTCCTCCATGGATTAATCTATAAATGTAAGAGAAAGGCTCATTTATTATGTTGGACACTCGAATCCTTACACATTTTGCTAAGGACTTTATTATTTATGAATTTTGAGTTGTAGACCTCTAGATCTCGGCTCTTGCATGTAGATATCGGCCTCCTTCATCATTGTAACAGATATGTGCATTTCTATAAGTAATATAAGCATAGTTTTGTGACTATTTTCTATCATAATGTGTTTTCATTCCTCCTTATTTCCTTTTATTTTGTGTTCTCTATTCATTTTTCTATTTCAGGTCCCTTACAATTCCATATTTAGTTGTGTTCAATGAAAATGATATGGTAGATACTTGTTTGGTTGTGCTACTCATGCCTAGCCTCCCTTCATGTATTTCCTTTCATTTTCACTCAAAACAGATAGTGTTCATCCCTCTTTTCTAGTGCTATCTCCTTTTAGTGTAGGTTTCCATTCATGTTTTCCTTCTATCCCTAGTCCCTTGGCATTGTTATCTTAGTTTTCCCTTCCAGTGCTAGGAGTAGTAGTAGCAGTAAAAATAGATAGAGGAACTAGCCTTCTCCGGAGATCCGTCCCAAGCATGCAAGGTCCCATAACTTGGACACAGTTTGATTTTCATCTCAAACAACTCAGACCTTCCGATATCCGATACGTGGGTGCAAGTTTGATAAACTAACACATGTTATCCTTAATTACTTACCACAGACCGCATCTGCGCCCTCCATGCATAGAAATAATTAATCTCTACACCGTCCACCAAGTAATTTCATATACCGCCACCTACCTCATGTTACTTTGCATGATTTTTTTTCTCTCCCGCATGGTCTTTAGGAAACTTAACTTTTATGAAACCACATCTACTACAACTCAAATTCAAAAACCTTATACACCACAAATATCATTCTTCTACCTTGCGTCAATCATTCTAGAATGGTTTTTCCATCAATCTAACCTCCTTTAAATGTTTCCAACCATTTCCAAATTTATACGCCAATCCACCCCACACTAAAGTTATGTGTGGTCCTCTACAAAATGTAATCACTTAAAATGTAATTATCTCTTGGTGCACGAATGTGCACACACAAAATATAAAAGACAACAAAATGATGATGAAGGGGAACATAAATAAAGGAAAATGCATTAAGGGAACCCTAAGTTAATTGGAAATAATTCCTTATTTATAAACACCAAGAAGGCTTATTTATAGTAGGGATTCAACCTTATTTCGTTAAAGAAACTAGGAAACTGTGTTAAATCCAAATATTTTAGCTGAAAAATGCATGATTCATGTATATAGGTCATGATATATGGTCCCAACTAGTGCACTTGGAACTTTCCGGTGGTGGCATAAGAACTTGGAATCATAGATAAGAACCATCTTTCCCACCTATAGCTTCTTGTTTTTAATGTGTCGATCATGCCAATCCTTCTTTCTTGCTTTCTCTATCTTTAGGCTCCATTAGGATATGACATGCTTCTCATCTAACTCGTATCAATTTGACTATGCAATCTTCAAGTTCTTTCTCATCAACCAATCCTACTACACATACAATACATAGGGATGGTAACATAAATTCAACCATTAAAATATCTTTTGTGCCTAAAACCAATGAAAAGGGTGTGGCTTTGTTCAACCTCTTGTAGGTTATTCTATATGACCAAAGTACGACATAAAATTTATCATCCAGTCCTTCCTTCCAACGTCACAGATCTCGTGTTAATGCATGGTTCAAGATCTTGATAAAGGCCTTAGTAGTTACATTATCTTGTGGGTGATAGGGTGTAGTCTTATGATGGGCTACCATAAATTCTGCCAATAATATCCTAACAGTCTCATTCAAGAAATGAGTACCCCTATCACTTGTTAGACTCAATGGACATCCATACCTACTTATTATATTCTCCCAAAAGAACCTTTTTTAGTAACTATAGTATAATCCTTTGTTAGTTCAACCTCTTACTACTGGTAAGATAATATGTACAAGTAATGATGTAACATGACCCTTTCCTACGCGCCGATGGGGAAATAGGTCCTACGAAGTCAATTTGACATTTTTAAAATGGTTTCATGATTTTTATAGGCATTAATGACATTCCATCCCTATGCCAGTCTTCCCAAGGTGAAGTATAATGTCTCCCACCAAAAACAAACCATCATAATCTTACACACGATGGTTCATCTTGCATAACGTCAACCAACAATCCTTCCACGAGATTCCTCCATAATACCCACATCCTCATAATGCGGTACACAACAATGTAAAACCTCATACCAGCTAAGCTTGTATAGATCTCTACTAATTAACATATAATATGTGACATAAATTACAAGTTTCCTCCTCTTAATACTCTTAATTCCATCGTGTCCCACACTGTTTGTAAAAAGATATAAATACTTTCCAAATCAACGGGCACACATTGTAATCGAATAACTTTACATCCGGCATTGTTTCTTCAAGTGCTTTGTTCATCCTCACCTAAATTAATTCTTGAAAGATCATAAGGTCTTGACTTAAACTTTCAATGCTTCAAGACGACTAAAGAGTCAAATTCTGAAATAGCAAGACCTAACAGAATATGTGCCCTTGTAACATGGGTTTTTTTACCAAATAATTAAGTTCCATATGATTCGTGTAAATGATAAATGGGGTAGCCAATAGTAGTCTTGCCTAAACTTATGCATCACATAAATCATAGATAATGCTTTGCACTCCATTTTGGTTTAATTATTCTCATTTGCGATTAAATTTCTACTTGCAAAACATAAAGGGTGATCAACAATCCGTTTTCTAGGTTATGTTAGAACTGCTCAAATTGTCATTGCTGAGATATCCACATGCACGTGAAAGGGCCTGTCCCAATATGTAAAACAAAAAATGGGCATAGTAGTAAGTTTCTCCATTAATGTATCAAAACCATTTGTTGCTTTGACCCCAATATAATTTACTCTTATGTTTCAAAAACTCCTCTAATGGCATGAAGATCTTGGCATAGCCTTTGATGAATTTTCTATAGTAACATGTATGCCCTAAGAATCCACACACCACACTTTGATTGGTAGGCTCCTCCAATCCAAAGATAACAAAAACTTTGGTAGGATCTACCAATAAGCCTTCCTTGCAAATAATATGACCTAGCAATGTACCAAAAGGAGTAGCAAAAACACATTTCTTAATATTAAGAGACATACTTAACTTCTTGTATCTCTCAAATATAAACTAAAAGATGTCAAAGTGGTCCTTGACCAATCCATACAATGTTCAATAATCCAAGTAAACTTGCATAAATTTATGAATAAAGTATTGAAATGACTGTACAAAATGTGGGAAAATTCAATAAGCACATTATTAAGTCCAAAATTCCTAACCATATAAGCAAAAATTCCCCATTCAGTGGTGAAAGTAGTCTATTCTTGGTACTCCTTTGCAATCCTTACCAAGTGATATCTCGAGTATCCACCTCTAAAAGAATATATCTCCCATCTTGTCACACCTTCCAATATCTCCTTAGTGAAAGGAATTATAAAAGGATCTATGACACATGAAGCATTCAAATGTCTATAGTCTACACATATCCTTATCCTCCCATCTTTCTTGATACTAATGACCATTGGGCTAACCCATTCACACCTTTCAATAAATTCAATGATACCAAATTCCAACATCTTATGAATATCCTCTTTAACCTTTATGTGTAAATTAGGATTCATTGGATATGGCCTCATCCTAATCAGGTGAAAACGTTCCTTTAACTTAATTTGTATTTTTCCTAATGATTTATGTACTCCTTTTAGTTCATGGTACCCATGTCGGAAAAAATTGTGGAATTTGTGAAGTAGTTCAATTAGCTTTGAGACCTCCTGGTATGTCCTATAATCACCAATGATAGCCTCCTTTAGTTCTTCCTCTATACCAATGTTGACCTTTTTGTTTTCAATGGCTCACAAGTAAGCACATGCTTTCTCATCCACACTATCAAAAACATCGTGCATACCTCATGTATGATTAACATATACATTCTCTATTTCTTCATCTTCTATTAGGTACACCATGTTTCCCTTTTCATTCTCTAGGAAGGCATGCCAAAACTATACTTCATCTACTTCTTTCTCAACAAAGCACGCCCCCAATTTAGGTTCTCCTGGTAAATCAACAATGAGGTCCTTGGCCTTGGAACTATCTCCCAGAGTAAGGAACTTGACTTCCTGCAGTGCCTCATTCAATGATGGTTTAGGAATAAGGTACGTAAAATCTTGAATAATAGTTGTCATCAGCTGCTTCCAATTTTATGTTTGACGACGTAGATTTGAATAGATATCTTGGGTGCGTGAATAACCCTACAAGTTGGAACAAAACTTATGTACCCATAGTGATGGAGGTAAGGATTCCGGGACTACCATCCAGCTCTCTCACATTCCTAGACATGGAGTGAGGTGGATTCGTTCCCATTATAGTAACCTATCTTAGAGGGTGCATTACTATAGAGAAATCTAACAAAGAATGTGATTATTAATTCATGCCACTTTAGAAGATTGTCTTCATGAGTCACCCACCAATGCACTACTATCCCACATAAGGTATAAATAATAATATTCCTCTGCTCTACTTCACAGGTCCACTAGACTTCCATAGCATGTAAGAAGACATCAAAGTTACCTTATTCTATGTAACTGGTAACTTTCTTCCTCCCAACCTCATATCTAAATGTGCTTTGATAGCATAATTCATAGTGCCTCTTAATTATCTTCCAACCAACTCATAAGTTCCACGTGCCCAATTATCACATTCAATTCTAGTTGTGTCACTCATGGACTGAATAACATCCTACATAAGGACTCCTTCTATTAATGGATCAATAACCTGTGTGTCTCTGATGGTATGCACATAAATCCTATTGATTTTTTCTTCCCCTAAAGGCTCGACATAAGGTTAAGAACTCCCATATGTGAGTGTAATAATCATGTGATCCTTCTTATTCTCAAATATGATATAGCCCTTATTAAAGTGCAAATATGCATTATTCGCATAGCACCAAGTGTGCCCAAATAATCTGAGAAAACTATATTCCTTGGCAAGTTCCAAGACTTAAAATTCCCGAGTGAACTTTTGAATGGTTATGGAAGAATCATTCAAGACTCCGATGGGCATAGCTTTATTCATGTTTTCTATGTACAACACATTGTAGGATGGCTCTAAGGGTGTCCTTCCCATATGATTCCACACATCCAGAGTAAGAAAATTTACCTCTGCACTTGTGTCAATAAGTATGTTTCTCAAGATCCATCCATCAACTACCACATTCAACATGATCTCCTTGTCATAATCCAGGCTACGACGGGGAAAATTAGCATGCAAGATCTTCCCTTTGTACTTAGTCCCATTGTGTTTTACCCTTATTCTCAACCATTCCCCTAGTAGAGGAATGATATTCTCCTAGTGAAACATATTACATACCACTTTGACATCATACGCATCCTTCTAAGGGATATCATCATACTTTTCCTATTCCAACTTTCGTGACTTCTCTTTCAAGCACTAAATCCCTCCTTGGAAATTTCTAATCACCTCCATAATCTCCTGGTAAACTTACTTATGATAAGTTGGATCAAGGTACTTCCCATATAATGCCTCTTCTATTATAATGAGAGGCATCTTATTTGGTCTTTATCTGGGTGTGTGCAAGTTTAACGAGTGTTTTTACTAATATAGGCTCCAACTCTGGATTAGATACTACCATGGGCATGAATAGGGGTTCAGTTTGCTTCACAATAACCATGCCCACACCCTTTTCCTACTTCTTGTGATTCTAAATCATGTGATTATATACATCAGGGCACTCCTCGTACTTATTTTTCATTCCACACCACAAGCATTATAGTAAATCGAGAACTCACACTTATAATGATTTGTAGATCCATAGTTGAAACAAGTTCCACATGGAAACTCACTCGCTCCCCCACCATAACCACCACGGCCTCTAAATCCTATGTGAAATCTTATTTCCCTACCTCCACCATAGTCACTTTGCCCTCATGGTGACATCCCTCATTTTTAGAGTTACTCTGTAATGATGGCTTGGTACACACCAATATAAATTACATCATGGATCTGGTCTACTAACGATAGTGCTTTATATCATGGGTTATATATGTACATATCTTACAATAGTAGGACACATTCTTATAGAGCACGTTTTGCAACAAAGGGAATCTACTTGCATCATGTTCCCCATGATAGATCTCACATTCTAATGACATCATGTGCACCAAATATCGAGGGAAACTATCCTTGGTGTGTCCTTCTACTTCACAATCTATACACCAAATCCCGTTGTGATTTTCATGTGTTGAGTTCATAGACAAATTATCAAGATAATTAGCCATGGAAGCAATCTATGCCTCTGCGAAAAGGACTTACCCAAGATCATCAATGTGTCGATGACTTAGCGTGTAATGAAGCCTCTAAGGCTTTACACGGATATGTGAAGGTACTATGTGAAAACACTAACTTTAATGGTGTTATCAAGCCACCAATGAACCAATGAACATGCTAATATGGATGGATATCATATGATGAATTTGACAAGAGAGTCTGAAAGCATGCATCATACTCCCACACACTCTCTTCCATACCTTGTTGAATCTCCTTAAATGTGCCGACGCTTATTTTCTCAAACTCAAGAATATGAAATTCTTCCAAGAAGGCATCTTGTAGCAAAGTATAATCCACCATTGTCTGATGGGGGTCATAATTTTGGTATCAAGTATGCATACGACCTCGCAATGTAGTTACAAAATATCTTGGCTTCCACTTTAGGGTAGTGATCCCCTTAGCACACCATAGAAATTCACACTTATGTATGTTCTTTGTGGCATCCTCAACACCTTTATAATCATGAAAGTGAATATACATATCATAAAATACATGTTGATGGTGATGTGGTCCTTTTCCACCATATCTAGGACCTAGATTCCCTCTTGTGTTTCCTCCGCCACCAGATCCACTAACAACATTGAATCTTAACCATCCATATCTACCAGATCCTCCTCTTATAGCTATCATAGGGTGAGAAGAAGTTCTACCTGCATTCCCACCACTGTACTAAATTGAGCCCCAATATTCTATGAAGTTAAACTACCTCCAGACGTGATACCCATATTCTACGAGACCACACCTTGTATGAATGATGCGTCTGATAGGATACCACCAAACATAGGTAATTTGTGTGTGGCTGTATATGGGTGTAATGTAAAATGATATATACTTGATTATGATTGGTTACTAATGTCAACCAAAATAGAAAAACTTGTTTGAAATCGGAAAACTAAGCGCCAAACCTTGGTCCCTAGGTGGGTTCAAATGCATTCATATGGTATGTCTACTTTCTCCATCCAAAGAGATCTCATTAAAAGCTGAGGAGGTTATCCTCCCACATTTTCTAAGATGGTGTAGTATATACTACTCAGGTTCCATGTCCTCTACATGAACCTCAAATCCTTCTTGTAATGTCTAACTCCATACATCCATCACTCTAATAATATCATGTTGTCTCGCTAGTTCTCTCTATTGAGATTCATTATACTTGAGTTATCTCACCTATCTTTCCACTTCTACCATAGTATATGCTATTACTCGCCACCTCTTCTTTAGTGCCCCGTGTCTAGTGGAATTTTAGCTAGCCAAAAGAAACGCTTCTAAATTTAGAGTGATGATCAAGATCTTAATGGATAATGGTACAACACATAAGAAATATCCCCTTAGTTCTCAAATGAACTCAAAATCAACAAACTCAAGGAAATAATAAGTAGAAACCATGTACTCCAATGTATAACTAGTCAAAACACCACTCCACCAATGATCAATAACACGAGTCCAGACATTAGATTAACATCATCAAGCCACTTATAATATTCCGGGTATAAACATGAGGCTGATAATACAAAATATTCCTTGATGCATATGTTGACAACCATTTAGATAGCTCTACTGGAAAACAAAAAAATAACATCTCATAGAGATCAAGATAGAGATACTCCTCTACCCATTTAGGTGTATCAAACTTAGGTCCTGTCTTGAATTTTTGTGCAAACTCATCCTTCGCATTATTAAGCCAAGTTTCTACACTTTCAAAGGTCAAGTGTTCCACCATTACACACCATTCTTGCAAAAACTTCATAAGAGGTTCCAAAATGAAACTAAGACGTAGTCACTTCACCCAACCCTTTAATTCCGGGGTGCATTAGAATACCACCCACTTTAAACTGGATGCTCACCTGAGGTGCACAAAGGCACCAGACCTCTCTACTATGTGATATTTTTCAAGAATTTAATCATGAATGGTAGGATAATGTGTAATGACAGATGCATACATCTTATAACAAATATAAAGAAAGCGAAACCATACATGACAACCTATGTTATGGCTATGAATATAAAAAAGAACCCATAAGATTTAGAACTTTCCCACAAACATAATAAATAACATAGATGTTGAGATCCATCCACACAGATATTTAGAACAACATCATTATATTAATTCATCAACATTACAGTAGCCAAATACATCAAGAAACCCATAAATGGACCAGATACATCAACATAGTTTTAGTATTATCCTAAAATGGCTCCATTACAGAAGTTATAGTAGTGATCACACACATCACTCTTATATATATCTCTCTCTTACATTCATTATTTTCTTTTCACCCTACTCTCATTATCTCTTCTGCACACACCACCTTCTCTCTCACATTCTCCTCCTCTCCCTTTTACGCCATGTAAATCAATACATATTAAGGGGTTCTTGGGAATCCTCTCTCCACCACCTATCCATCATTCAGGTGTGAACTACATGCAAAATTTCATCATGCCCCACCATACTCAAGTATCCCTAGCATGCAATCACTAGCTAATCCATAACTAACTCCACTTTATAGCCCTTCATCCTGTCATGATAGCCATATCCTAGAATATTCTTTCCTTGGGCTGCAAGTCTTCATGCTTTAACCTTATCCTCAAATAATCCTAGATGAATCTACACATGTCCCCTATCATAATTGTGACCAATATTAAAAAATATGGCTAAGTCATGAGCCTGTTTCTTTGGGTGTGAACCTCCATGCTCTCCTTATATCCGCTTCGTTCCTTAGGTAGAAAGCTTTCGTGGTCTCAACAAGATGCATAACCCTTTGGGGTTGTATGTATTTTTGGGGCATACATATGTGGAGGGGCCATGTGTGTTTGGCGGGGCGCATATGTGATAGGGTTGGAGTGTTGGTGCTGAAAAGCATGCACTTTGGTGTGAAAAGCTAGGTTTTAGGAAACCTTTGAAGAATTTAGGATATTTTTAGAATAATGTTGGGATGAAATATAATAAAATTATATGTTGTGTTTTAGAAGAAATAATTTCAATAAGTGTTTTTCTTGATCTTTTAGATGGACCTAATTGTCTTGGAGACATGTGAGTGGCACGCGAGACTATGCTCTTTCCAAGAGACCTTTACTCAGTATGAGAAGATCTATATGGAGATGACTCTAGATGTAACTAGAATTTCGTGCATGCGGCATATGCCACAAATTACCTTTGTTTAAAAATTTTTGATAGCCTTAGTTGAGAGATGACACATCGATATTTAATGTTTTCACTTCGTTACTAGTGAGATGACGATTACATTTAAGGATGTGTGGCATATTCTGAGTTCTGATCTAGGGCCGACTTATAGAGTATGATGGGCACTCCTCACACATAAAAAAATGTCTTTTTAAAATGTTTTACCTCTAAGACATACCCAAAAAGGGTATGGTAGTTCATTTATAAAGGTTATTTCAAGATCTTTGACTATCTCCCGTAGCTATATATTTGATTGCTCTTATTAGCGACATTCTAATGCTTGATAAGATGGGTACCTCATTTCCATTAGGATTGGTTTGAGTGATTCATAGATTGATCAGAAAAGAGAGATACTATTAGGGATAGTGTTTACTAGCTCATTTGTATTGGAATCTTAAACTTATTACCTACCGCAGAGTTAGAAGACCGTGGGTCCAACTACCCTTTTACTGATATATGTGTGGGGCCATATTTCCATTGGTCACCATAAAATAGTACTTATATTTTGTTCTCTTGATGAGCCCTCGATTATGGGATGGGTGCCAATTGGTGATGACATTCAGGCCATAACGGAGATATAGATTTATATCAACATGTATTTGACAAGTTGTTGTTGTGCATGGTGACTCGACACCCTTATAGAGCTTATCGGTGGTTGAATATGTTACAAAGTTGAGTGTAACAACATTTAATAACTTTTTGATTGGAATTCATGTTTATATTATAGAGTGGTATAAGGTGTATCATGTCTAGCGAAAATTTGGTCACATGTAGGGTATCTATGATGATGAGATGTGCTATGGTCTCAGCTCTAGAGAGATATTTAATATTAGAACTCTTATCAGACCAGGCTAGGATAGAGATAGTTTTAGCCATATGATGCCCCGACTAAGGTACATTAATGAAATATTGTAGATCGAAGGGAGAAAATGGATTATCGCAGATGGTACATGACTGTGTTCCCTGGGGGGATGACAATTATATAGCACATCATTGATGCAAGGGTCGTGGAAGCTACAAAGGGGTTACAGGGTAGAGCTCGTAGAGATAGAGCTCAATAGTTAGTGTAGTAGGGTGGTGAAGACCAAGCGAAGGGATAGGGCTAGGGCCATGGTGTACAGGGTTAAATGTCTACATAGTAGTAGATCCTAGTTTAGTAGTTTCTTGTACAAATACCCTTACACAAGGTTGGCCCATAGGGCCCACTAAAGCTAATGGATCCTTATGCAAAAATGCCAAAGATTCATATTTAGATACCACAAGTTCCATTTTTCTTCCACACATACCTATTCTACCACACATTCTACTTAGGGATGGGTGGGATGGAGGAGGTGGGGAGATGTGTTGAGTTGTTGAGCTTAATTACTTTGGATTAGTATAAAATGTGAAACTTGTTGGAAAACATAGTAATTGTCATCGATTATGGAGGGAGTGGCATCCGTCAGAAAGAAGGAACTGTCATAGGTTAGGGCTAATCGATATCATTCACCTATGAGGGAGTGTTATATTTAACTCTCGGGAAATATATCTATTTTTAGTGTTAAAGAAGGTCTATTGATTGTAATTGCATGGCTAAGTGCCCTAAGTTTGTATATGCCTATATAAGCATGAAATATGGTGTTTAGAAGTAAGAATTAATAATAACTTGAAAATTTTATGATTATTGTTACAATAATTATGAGAGAGAGAATTCTTGGGAGAAGAAGAAAATCGAGAGAAAGAAATTTCAGTACATCCGAGAGGTGTAGAAGATTGTAAATATTCAATTATATATGTTGTCAAATATTTGGATAATATATTGGCGTATTTCTTGGTGGACGTATCCCACACTAGGTGAACCACGTTAAATTTGGTGTTGATTTTTATCTCTTGTTCGTATATTTCTTCTTGTAGAATATCCACTTTTATTTGCATGTATACTTATATCTTATATATTATATGTACAACCAATGTGCTAACCCCATCAAATGGTATCATAGATTTGTTTGAGGGTTTTTTGTGTTAACATATTTACTCATAGAGGATTTTTTGAATGAGTGGAAACTACAAAAATGGCCGAAGATAACAAATACAAGGTAGAGAAGTTTGACGGATTAAATTATCAATTATCGTAGATGCAAACTAAGGATTATATATCAAAGAGATTTGTATTTACTATTGGATGAGAAGTCTAGACCTATGAAGATGACTGATGAAGAATGGAATATTCTTGACAGAAAGGCTTTGGGATCTATAAGATTGAGCCTAGTAGCATCTGTGGCTTCCAATATTACAAAAGTGACTTCTATGGTAGGGTTAATGAAATCTCTTACTAATTTATATGAAAAACCTAGTGCTTCAAATAAATTTTATTTGATGAAGAAACTATTTAGTTCTAAGATGCATGAAGGTGGATCTACATCTAGTCATTTGAATGATTTTAGATCTATTATAAATCAGTTAAAATTGGTTGATATACCATTTGATGATGAAGTGAAAGCACTTTTATTCTTATGTTCTTTTCCTGATAGTTGGGATAACTTGGTAATGGTTGTTAGTAATACATCATATCCTAATAATATTTTGAAGTTTGATGATGTGGTTAGTATAATATTGAATGAAGAAATTCACAGGAAGAGTACAAAGGAATCATCATCTGGGAATGCTTTGAATGTAGAAAGCATGGGCAGGAAAAATGAGAGATCCAAGAGTAAGAGTACTGGGAAATCAAATTCAAGGGATAATTGATCTAAATCCAAAGGTAAGAGAATTAATTTTTGGAAATGTGGAAAGAAAGGACATGCAAAGAAATATTTTTGGTCAAAGGATAAAGAGAACAAACAACTAGACAAAGGTAAAGAAGTAATTCTTGCTGCAGCAAAGGTAATGTAACATGCTCTTATTCTTTCTTTAGATAATATAATTGAACCATGGGTTTTATATTCAAGGGATTCTTTCCATGCAACCCCTAATAAGGGTTATTTAAAAATTATGTCCATGGAAATTCTAGGCATGCTTGTTTGGGTGATGAAGAACCTTGCAAGTATTAATGGTAAAGGAGAATTTCATCTAAAATTATAGAATACAAATACTTGGGTATTAAAATATGTGAGGCATGTGCCAAGCCTCAGGAGGAAACTTATTTTTACAAGGAAACTAGGTGAATCTAGCTGCATGGTTACTTTTACTGAGAAGACTCTTGGAAAGTCACCAAGGGTGATTTTGTTGTGAAAAGAGTTAAGAAGGTAATAAAGTTATTTTTATCTACATGTATTACCAATTCCTTTTATGCATTATCTACTTTAGATTCATATGCATGCATATGGCATTATCGTAGGGCCATATGAGTTAAAAAGGAATGTAAATCTTAAAGGATAAGGGTAAGTTATCATATTTGAAATATTTAGATCTTGATTTGTGAGCATTATGTCCTTGGAAAGTAAAAGAGAGTGAGATTTATCAAAGTTGGGGAAACCAAGAAGGAGAAGAAATTTGAGCTTGTACACTCAGATGTGTGGGGAACAGCTCAAGTAGCTTTTCATGGAGGATTCTAGTATTATGTTACTTTCATTGATGATGCTATAAGAACGGTATGATTTTATTGTATTAAACATAAATATGATGTTTTTGAGACTTTTAAAAGATGGAAAGCACTTGCTGAGAATGAATCAAATTTAAGGTTAAAGTTCCTTAGATCTAATAATGGTGGTGAATATTGTAGAAAATATTTCAATAATTATTGTTTAGTGAATGGGGTACATAGAGAAAAAATGGTTCCAAGAACAACATAGGAGAATTTTGTTATAGAGAGAATGAACATGACAATCATGGAATGTGCTAGAAGTATGAGGATACATTCTATATTACCTTTGCAGTTTTGGGTAGAAGTAGTTGATATATCAGTTTATTTGATTAAGCTGTGGGCCTTAAAGTTCACTAGATGGAGGAATACCCAGGAAGCTTGGACTAGAAAAGAGGTATATATTTCTTTAATAGTTTTTTTGGTTCAAAAGTTTTTGTGCATGTTGATAAGGAAAATAGGAAAAGTTGGATGAAAAATCCACGAGATGCACTTTCATTGGTTATGGATCTAGTCATTTTGGATTTTTTTGGGATTTAAAGAATTCTAAAATTATTAGAATTCGTGATGTTGAATGGAATGAAAAGAGAATGTATAGGGATCAAATTTTTGTACCAAAGGGTGAACTAGTTGAGATGTTTATGAATAAAAATGAAATCTTATACATAAAAGTAATACCGAGCAGTGGTTACACAATGACCGGTGTCGGTTGACCCTTGGCTGACATCGGTTAGCTGAACCATTATCGATTACAGAAGATCCAAACCAGCATAGGTTAGCAGAACCGATGTTGGTTATCGGTGACCAACATTGGTCACTAACATATTTGGATACAAATGTTTAGGAGGTCTAGATTGAGCCTCTAGTACCCCAAACTCTGTGATAAGGTCACAAAGGGTAAGTAAACCTCTAGAAATATTTACACCTTCTCTATTTTATTTATTATTGACTGATAATGGTGAACAAGAATTTTTTAAGAAGTAATGTAGGATAAGACCCACGTCCAGTGGGAGCATGGCATGGATGAGGAGATGGACTCCTTGGAATAGAACCAGACTTGGGATTTGGTTAAGTTTCCAACATGTAAGAGGACATTGCAGAACAAGTGGGTTTACAGGATCAAGGAAGAAGAGGGTGGATAGAAAAGGTAAAAGGCAAGGCTTGTAAAATGATTTCCATAGAAAGCAAGTATTGAATTTGGTGAAATATTTTCTCTTGTAGTAAAGATGACTTCTATTCATATTGTATTGAGTATACTTGCAGTAGAAGATATACATTTAGAGCAACTAGATGTAAAGATGGATTTCCTTCATGGTGATTTGGATGAAGAGATTTATA
Source organism: Taxus wallichiana var. yunnanensis (assembly GCA_018340775.1). Classification (NCBI taxonomy): domain Eukaryota; kingdom Viridiplantae; phylum Streptophyta; class Pinopsida; order Cupressales; family Taxaceae; genus Taxus; species Taxus wallichiana. Next base: position 387,475,518 of record CM031236.1, read on the forward strand.
TGCGGTAGTTGCTTGGGTATGAAGTCAATGGTAAGGATAAATTAGTGTACGAGGTTGAAAAAGAGCCTATATGAGCTCAATCAAGCTACAAGGAAATGGTACATGAGGTTTGATAGTTTTATACATGAGCATGGCTACTTGAGATGTGAATCTGACCATTGTGTTTATTTCAAGAATCTTGAAAATGGGAGCTATATTATTTTGTTACTGTATGTGGATGATATGCTTATTATAGGATCTAGTATGCAGGACATTGGTGAGCTTAAGGGAAAACTAGCTCACACATTTGCTATGAAGGATTTAGGAGCTGCAAAAAGAATCCTTGGCATGTAAATACACAGAGACAGGAAGAACAAGAAATTGTATTTGTCTCAGGAGAATTATATCTACAGGATGTTAGAAAGGTTTAAGATGTAGAATGCAAAACCTGTTAGTACACCTATGGTTGGACACTTCAAATTGAGAAAAGATTAGTGTCCTTCATCACATGAGGAGGTCAAATACATGACACAAGTACCATATGCTTCAACATTTGGGAGTCTCATGTATGCTATGGTTTGTACCAGACTATACATTGCACATGAAGTGGGAGTTGTGAGTAGATATATGGCTAATCTAGGTAAAGAGCATTGGAAACATTCCAATGGATAATCAGAGTATTTGAAAGGGACATATAACATGTAACTATACTATGGAGGTTTGTATATTTCATTATGTGGCTATGTTGATTCAGATATGGATGGGAGGAGGAGAAAAAATGGATATATTTTCATAGTAGGTGGGATGACAATTAGTTGGATTTCAAGATTACAGAAGGTTGTGGCTTTGTCTACTATAGAGGAAGAGTATGTTACAACTATAGAGGCTAGCAAGGAGATGATATGGATGAGTAGTTTTGTGAAGCGAGTTGGGAAAGGAGAAATATGGTTGAAAATTGTTCAAAGTGATGATTAGAGTAAAATTCATTTAGCAAAGAACTCAGTGTTTCATTCGAGAATGAAACACATTCCGTTGAGGTATCACTTCATACTATAGGTATTGGAGGATGGGAAGTTGAATCTGGAAAAGATAAATATGAGCGAGAACAACGTGGATATGCTAATGAAGCCATTAGCAAAGAATAATTTAGATCTACACTCCAATTATTTTGGTCTTTGATTTTGAGACTTGAAGAGGAAGAAAAAAAGATAAGGAGCCAAGAATGATGTTGTATAGGTATGGTGTAGTAATTAATCTCCAAGTGGGAGATTGTTGAGTTATGGAGCTCAATTACTTTGGATTAGCATGCAATGTGAAACTTGTTGGAAAAAATAGTAACCATCATCGATTATGGAGGGAAAAACATTGGTCACCTATGACCGGAATCGTTAGGAAATAAGGAACCACCATCGGTTAGGGCTAACTAGCATCGATTACATGTGCAGGAATGTTCTATTTAACTCTCGGGAATTAGATCTATTTTTATTATTAAAGAAGATATATTTATTGATTTTGATTGCATGGATAAGTTTCCTAAGTTTTTATACACCTATATAAGAATGAAAGATAGGTATTAGAAGTAACGATTAAGAAGAACTTGCAAAAGTTTATGATTATTGTGAGAATAATTATGAGAGAGATATTTCTTGGAGAAGAAGCAAAGACTTGAGAGAAAGAAAGTCTGTACATCCGAGAGGTGTGGAAGATTGTAAATATTCATTTCTATATATTGTCAAAGCTTTGGATAATAGATTTGAATAATTTATTAGTGGACGTAGCCCATATTGGGTGAACCACTTTAAATTTGGTGTTGAATTATATCTCTTGTTCGTATATTTCTTACGGTAGAATTTCTACTTTTATTTACATGTATGCTTATATCGATATATTATCTGTATAACCAGTGTGCTAACCCCAACAAGATGGAGGTGGAGGTAGAGATATAGGTGGAGGAGATAGAGGTGGAGATGGAAATATAGCTGGAGGAGATAGAGGTGGAGATGGATGGGGGATGCCACCACATGGCCCATTAGGTGGGGGATTGAGAGAGGCTTATAGGGAACCCTCACCTCCTAAGAAAATAATTCAAAGTTCTAGGGATTTAGTTGTCTTGACATAGTAGTTATAATAGGTGACCACTCAATGTGATTAGCTACAAACCGAGAGAGATCATCTAGTGGAAGATGGGGTTTAGTGGATCCTAGAAAGGACTCAAGCTCAGGTAGATGTGGTGAGACTTATAGCAGAGATTACTTTGCTTAGACAAGTGGCCACAACATTGGGTACAACAGATGTGTTCATTAACTTATCCAAAACTAGTGACGAGGTATCATAATCAAGGGTTTTGTATCATGTAGGTTTCTTAGAGGGGCAATGAGTGATTCCATTTAGTAATTTTTCTATTAGCATGTCTGCATCGAGATCACATAGGTGAAATGGTAGGATGATAATATCTTAACATACATGTTGGATGTTTATTTTAATGATGATGTAGCTTTTTTTTTATTAATGTTATATATGATGTATGTGATGTTAGATGATGATGTGATAAAAAAACAATGTACAAGTAACAAACAAGCACAAGCAGAAGTTCAAAAAGATACCAAATTTACACATTAAACAATTTAAGCAACACAACTATGTACAAATATATACAAGCATATAAAACACACTAAATATAAACAAGAATGAATCTAATCAAGAAAATAATAGATCAATCATAAGAAGTATGTTAAGAAACACACTATACAAAATGTATAAGCAAACAAGTAAATCTACACAAAAATGTACAAAAAAACAAGCAAAATAAGAAACAAACAAACAAACAAGTAAGATAAATACTACTATGTTTTTGTGAGACAATTTTCAATGTGTTTTATGATGTTTTTGGGAGTTTTGGAAATAATGTTCTATTGTTTTTGTATTTTCTACAAGATGGTTTTCTATTTTTGGGGATTATCAAACCATATTTTAATGTTTTTGTGATTTTTCGAAAATATTATAATGTTTTTGTAGTTTATCCAACATGTTTGAATGTTTTTTTTATTTTTCTGAAGCTATGTATAGAAAAACAGAGAAATTTGGATGCCCCTAGTGTAAAATGGGAATATACAAGGCCAGATTCCATGTGTTATGTACAGGAAATTGAAGATGCAAAGATTCCCTAAGCGTTACATAGGAATGGACAATGGAAATATCTTCACATATTTACAAGAGGATCATCTGGATAAGGGATTCAAAAGGATAATCTCAAAAGGAATCTCAAATGTAGGTGAAAAAATAGCTCTAGATAAAGTAAATGTACCCCTATATGTGACATGTTTATGAATAAAAATCCTCCCAAGGTGTCGAAAACTAGTTTTCACCAAGGACCTATCCAAATTGCCACAATTGTGTGGTTTTCACTCTTGGATGACCTAATTTTTCTTTACTTTTTCTTGAATTTTTGATATTTTTGTATGTTTTATATTTATTTGGGTGTTTTGATCCTTGCACCTTTATTTAAGCGTAGAACCACTTGAGACGAATTCCATTCATAGGTTCGTGAATCTCATCTCCTTTAGGATAGGAAATTTTTATGCTCCTGATCCATATATTTCCACTATCACATAAGGTCCTAACCAATTAGGTTCAAACTTACCCTTATTTTCTCTTTACTTCACCATGTTCAACTAGTTTTACTTCATCACTAAATCTCTTACCTTAAATTGAAGAGGTATAATCCATTCTTTTGCTCTAGGTCACTCAATTCTCGATACAATTTCAAGTGATTGAGTGCACGGAGGTGTCTTTCATCTAGTAGTTAACGATATGAGAATCTATCCACGTGGCGCAGTCTTCATCTTTTTCCAGATAATCTATGAGAGATATTCTTAGGGAATGAAGCTCAATTTATAGGAGATGATGGACTTAGTTCTAAAGAATAAGGAGTAGGGTGTTGCACCACTAGGATTATGAATGGAATTTATATTCCTCCAGAGGGTGGGATGGATCTGTAAATTCCAATTGTGACTAGTCTTACTTACCATATTTTCCATAATTCAAACAAGGGTTTTGTTATAGGACTCTAATTTCCCATTACCTTGAGGGTAATAGTGATTTGAAAACGTAAGGTGTATTTGAAAGTGTTGCCATAGAGATTTGAAAACCTTGTTCTTGAAGGACTTATCATTGTCAACTACAATGGTGGAAAGGATGCCGTAATGACATATGAGACGATTCATGATGAATTTTGAGAAATTTCACCAAGTAACATACATGAGAGGAACAACTTCAACCCATTTGGTGAAGTATTTTTTGGTAGTTATGATATGGGTATTGCCATCTAAGGAGGTAGAAGCAAGCTTCCTTATGATATCTCGTCCCCAGGTTAAAGAACAACCATAGTGTTGTGATTGGTTGCAGAGGTTGTCTTTGGAACATGAGTAAGGTTCCCATACTTATACAATAATGCACACTTCCTTATATAATATCAGTGATTAGTTTCCATGGTAGGCTAATAGTAGCCTAATCTCAATAATTTCTTCACCAAGACCATTCCATTTGTGTGGGCTCCAAAAATCCTTCTTGTACCTCATTGATTACTTGGGTGACTCTGCTACATCTAGACAACGTAACATATTAACATCATAGATATGATGATAGAGGGTTCCTCTGAGGAGGGTGTCATGGGATATATTTTGGATAAGGTTACTATTTTCAGATTGGGTTAATATTGGGGAAATGTTTCATCTTGTAGGTAGTTAAAGATAGTATTGAATACCAAAGGGATAAAGGACCAACTACTTCATAGTCTAGGCATGATTTTGGCATGTCATATGTAGGTTGTAATAAATTTTTAACAAAGAATGACATGTCATTTTTTTTTGGTGGAATCAGTAGCATGGAACCCACTGTCACCATATAATCTATTGATCAATTTTTTTTCTCTTAGGATCCATTCAAAAGTGATACACACAAAATACTCTTTGAGAGTCTCCACTAACTTCTTATATGGGATGAGATTCTCATCCTTGACATTATATTCATTGTTGACTGTTTTATGATCAACTACGAGTCTTCAATGACCTTAAGTTGGTGTATTTTCCATTTGATATCTAGCTTCATCCTAGTAATGAGCGCTTCATATTCTGTTATGATGTTTGTATATGAAAAGTTGATGTAGAAATTAGGAGGTATAAAGTCCTCGGAAGGAGTGACTATCACTAGTCCTACTCTTAAACCATGGAATGTGAGTAATCCATCAATTTTTACTTCCCAAATGATATATTATTCAATATACATTAGTGATGCATCGGTAGATGCAAAGCAGGACAGATCTATTCCTAGTAAAGGTGTCTCAACTATTTGGTTTGTAAGTACTTGTCCCTTAACTTACTTCTGATGCACATATTCAATATCAAAATCGTTGAGTAGGATGATCCAACTATCCATCCTACCAGTAAGTATTGGCCTTGATAACATGTATTTTAAAGGGTAAAATTTAGATATAAGCTTGGTTTTATTGTTTAATAGGTAATGAAAAAGATTTTGGAAGGTAAAGATGATAGACAAGAAAGATATTTTTATTATAGGGTAGTTGATCTCATAAGCGATCATAGTACAAATGAGATAATATATTGCTTTCTATTTTTGGATAATATGGTATTGATCAAGTAGAGAACTAATAGAAAATTGGATAGCAAATATTTATACCGGTAATGGTTTTCCTAGGGTTGGTGGTGTTGGTGCTTGATTTAATCTCACCCTATTTGTTAAAAATTCTTTATTCTGCATGGTTTGAAGTATTTTCTATCTCCCTTTGTGGATGAGTAATTGTTTTATCTTTACTAGGGTGTTGTTGTAAATCTATCTCTATGGTTGTGGATCATGTTGAGCTAGGTATTGTTTACAATTTCTCTTTCCATGAGAAAAAAATTGTAATTTGGGCATGAATTTGGGGTTTCCCTGCATTTTATTTTTCCACAGTCATGTCTTCTATGTCAATTTTGTCCCAACATCTACGGCTACGTGGTCATCTTTAATTAGATGAGGCATGACAAGTCTATTTGGTGAACTAGTCACTTTTGTTATAATTATAAAAATGCCAAATTGGTCCGTGGCCCCGATAATTTGTAATTGGCTATTTAAAAATATGAAGTGGCTAAGAAAATTTATTACTTTGGGTCCAAGAAAATTTACGGGTGTCATAAGACGAGTGTTTGTGGAAAGGAGGGACATTTTGTGTTTTGAGGAATTATGGCGAAAGGAATTAAAATATAAAAGGAATGTCTAAGGTCCACAAAAGGACATGTGGAGGTTTGAAAAGTCAAACTGGGGAGGTGGGTCGCGGAAGACTTTGGTAATTTTGGCTTTTGTGAAAAGAAGGAAATTTATAAAATGAGTCATGATTCCGATGGGGACCAAATAATGTCACATGTTTGAGTCAGCATTGAAAATTCAAAGTGAATAGGTGGTTCTCGGAGGATTTTGGAACTTTTAGCTTTATTATGAAAATGGAATAAAGTATAAAAGTGAAGTGTGGCCCCGTAAGTGCCCGAGATAAAGCCACATGTTGGGTCTACATCAAAAAGAAGGAAGTGCGGGTCTTGAGGTATTTTAAGATTCTTGGATTTGTTTTGAAAAATACTGAAAGTCATAAATTAAGTCATAGCCCCATCAACACCCAGGAAAGCCATGTGTAAAGCCTATATCAAAAGTGGATAGGTGGGCCAAATTGTCCAAAAATGCACAATTTCTTTAAGTGATACAAAATACAAAAAGTACCCCTAGGCCCACTTCAGCTAAGATATTTTCCACGTGGATGGCTAAATTTTGAAGTTTTGAAAGATAGTTAATGGATATGATATAAGACATTTAGTTCTGCCACCATTAATGCTCTAGGACCTCAAGCGATTCAAAAGTATTTCGTCTTTTATTGTTAGTTTCATGGTCTCTTGTCATTTTTATCAGTGAAGTGCAATCGAAATTGTTGTGGAGCTCAATTTGTGAACCTAAGAAGTGTGAAAGTTTTTGTTTTAAACCAAAATTGCTCGGGCACCTATAGAAAACTACCGGGATGAAGCAAAAAAAGATGCGAGAGGTAAACGCTGAAGAGAAGGAAGTTTTAGGCACAAAGGATGATCAACATGCTTACGTGCATTCTTCCTCTTTTTGTGTGCATCATGTTTTCAGAATCAGGAGGGAATGCTCCAAATAATTTTCTAGAAATGACATCTAGATGCCCCAGTTAAAAACAACTAGTGGAAATAATTGAAAAGGCTTATCTTTTGTAGATCTGCCAACTTTTTAGTGTAAATTTGTTAAATATCACTTTCTAGAACATATCTTCAACAAAAAGAGTATTCCTCATAATATTCATGTTTTTGGGTGGAAATATTTGATGTAAAGTGAGTGATATAAAGGCATTAATTGGAGATTCCAAAGGGGGTTAATTTTTCTGAGAAAGCTTGAGAAAAACCATTTTTCACGAGAGACTGTTTGAGAAACCAGTTTATTTTCCTGTGTTTTTGGATTTAATCATGTCAAGATGGTTACAAGTGTACAACCATTGACAAGCTCTGAGATTGTTGATGAAACTTTCCCCTCGATGAATCTAATGAACCTTAAACGAATATGTGTTAATAATGAGTATAATTGTGTTTTCTTTTATTTTAGAATTTTTTCAAAAAGTTTTTCATGTTCCTATTGCAATCTTATGTTAAAATCCCTCACGAATCACACGAGATCTTATCCACGTGGTAGTATTGTGGCGTTTACAATCTCATTGTGAGGAGCGCTTTCATCTTGTAATGAAATAAATAACTAAAAATCACTTTACTTTCACTATGTTGACAAAGATTGTTTGTTATCCTATGAGTGTATCTTAGGCGTGACTAATCAGGGATTTCCAAAATTTAATTGAGTCTTTAACATGAGCCTTTGTGTTGAATTCTTGAAGAGTGTATGAAATTGTGCATCTCTGGGCCTCCATTGATACACACCTTCTGGTTGAAGGAATATTTTGGCTATTTTGAATCATTTTATCTATGAGTGTTTCAATATTTGTAAAGGCTCTCAAATATCTGGTATAATCAACTTTATCTTGCTTAACTTCCCACCAAAAACTTCTCAAATGATAAATCCTACATGAACTACCCCTGTTTGTACTGTGTATCCACAAAGATTTAACAAATTTTACTACCAAAATATGCAGAGGAAATCATTTTTCAATTATTGTCTTTAGTAACCCAAACCTTGTCCTTAAAAATCTCCACTATGTAGTGTGATAACTCATGAGAGTTTGATTGTGTTGTATTGATCATATTTTCTCAAGGTTTTCATGAAAAATTTGCAAAGAAGGATCTCTTGATATCCTTCACCAACATGGGTTCTGAGCGGGTCCTTTCACCTTGGTTGAAGGTACAAACTAAAATAGTAAGGGATATATCAATCCCCTAGTAAGGTGATATCCATTTCTCCAATGCTGAGTGATAAAGAGTTAGTGAATCCCCTCCTCAACTACTGAGAATGACTTATATCATGATTTGTCTATCTCTAAGTATCATTCCGTTTTGTGATGTTTCTTAGCCCTTGCAGGAGAATCAATTTGGATACCAACAAGTGGCATGAGGAATGGAGGTTTGGCCAAATACTATTTGAGAAAGGAAAAGGCTTTTTGTTGTTCAGTCCCCAAAAAGAAGTCAACATATATTTTTAGCAAATGAGTTAAAGGATGCCATTTGTCGTAAGCTACGATATGAAGTGATGAATGGATTATATTTTTCCATGAAAGCTACATAGCTAATTGATGCTTTTGGGAGGAGGAATTTCAGTAATTATAGTTACCTTAGTAGGATCAACCTCAATCCCTCTTATAGATACAATGAAACCCAATAGTTTACCTGATAATACCCTAAAGACACATTTCTTTAGATTCAACCTAACTTTGTAATCTATGAAAAATTCAAAGATGTATCTCAAGAACTTAGATTTTTCTTCTTTCATCCTTGATTTACCCAAGATATCATCAACATAATTCTTCATGATGTCATTGAGCATACCATGAAATATCACTGTCATTGTCGATTGATATGTTGTGCCGACATTTTTATGACCGATGGGTATCACCTAATAGTAAAAACTTCCTAAGGGGTTCTGAAGGAATTCATATGCTGGTCCTCCTCCATGATCTTCATTTGATTATATACAGACAATCCATCCATGAGAGATAACATTTCATATCCATCGCTTGAATAGACAATCATGTATATATTGGGAAGAGGAAAGTCATATTTTAGACATACCTTGTTAATGTCTACGAATCCGGTATAGATTTGGATTCCTATGGGATTTTTATGCACCAATACTATATTGGATATCCATTCTAAATAATTTATTGGTATGATGAGTCTAACTACTAATAGTTTTTCAAGATCTTCCTTGACTAGAAGGGTCACCCATATATGCATTTTACTAAGCTTTTGTTTGATAGGTTTTGTGTCTACGTGTACAAAAAGGTTATGCAAAACTAAAGATGGATCCAAGCCCAACATATCCACATAAGACCAAAAAAATTGTCGAGAATTCAGTGATAATAATTACAAAATTCTTTTCTTCTTATGTTGAAAGTGAAGCTCCCAACTTGACTATCTTAGGTTGCTCTTGTGTAAATGTTAAAATCAATGGTTTCTTCTACTAACATCTTGGATGTATCCTCCATGAATGTAGGATTAGGGGGAGATTGATATCTTCTTCCAGTGGCATCTCAATGTGATTTTCACCCTTTGCGTGGTCACTTTTTACATCCAAAGATTTTTGATTTGTTTGTCAACCGGTGCCTCAAAGAGGTTTTTACTCTATGACTTGGACTTTTGTTTTTCCGAGGATTTTGGAGGAAATTTTTCCCTTGCTTTTTATTAAATTTTTATGACCACAAAACTCAACCTGTTCCCTAAAATATGTGTAGGTATCAAGGTCAATGTAGAATCCTTTTTATGGTCTCCAATAGGAATGTTGTCACAAATACCAATGAATTATGTAATTTCCTCATCATTTTAAAAGAGGTCCATAGGTGCATGAATTTTTGGTCCCAATGAACAAGAGTAGAATTAAAAAGTTCAAATTAGGGTTTAATGGGGGTTATGGTAAAGAAAATGATGTCTAGGAATATATTTTACAAGGCAAGCTCCTCGTATTGCCAATGACATGAATCTTTGTCGATATCTAAATGAGAAAAGTTATCCTCAAGTTCAGAAGAGGTAGCACCTTGCTGCGGGGGTTGACATCAATAGGGTATAATGCCGATGCCATATCTTCTAGTTTTGAAGTGTGTATTTGGAATGATCTCTCTTATACCTTGTTCAATTTTACCACACTCGTGTCCTTTATATCCCATGGACTATATGCTTCTCGGTAGATTTTGGGTATTTCATAGTTTGGTATAAGAGAATCATAGTTTCTTTGGGGACCCAAATTATGGGAGGGTCCAATAATATTTCTTCTACTAATAATCCACTAGGTAGGAACTTCCCCATAGTTTTATAATCTCTGGGTAATTTATATTAGTAATTGGGATTTCCTCTTGTCTTGGGTGATACAAATAGATCTAAAAATAATAGGTCTTGTTGAATATCATAATCAACACAGGTCGCATTCAAAAACCTTCATCTCCCATGAATCAAAGGGAGAAACAAATGTAAAATCATCATGGCCATAAGAAATTATTGTTTTAGAATTCACATGTGAGGCAAGATATTCAGATTGAATATGTATAAAAATATCAGCAAAGGGAAATTCAAAAGCATCCTTACATGAAAAACTCTTCAAACATCTTCTATGAGAAAAAGGTTATGGATATCCTTGAATGGTGATTGTGTGTCCCTTGTGATTTAATTTAATGCACTAATGGAAGGTTAATGTTATGACTTGCATGACATGAATCCATGGGTGGAAAATAAGTATGTTATACGGAAGCTCCAAGTATAGTACATAGAACTTAGTGGTATGACGGGTAGGTCATACTTCCATCGAAATGTTATGGTGCCAATTGATTCTCACTGAATTTTCATATGTTGTGATTGTGATGATGTGGGATTCTAGATCTACTTCTATTCATCCCAATTGTTTGATTATCTTCAAGGTAAATATGTTCAACTCGGGCTGTTGTCCAAAATAACTCTCTTTATCTTTCTCTGGGTGGAAAATACTTGATGTAAAGAGGTAAGTTATGGGTGTGATCTTTATTTGGTATCTCATTATGACTAAAGGTGATGTGTTGGCTTGGTGTGAAATTTTCCACAATAATTTTAATTTGGGGAGGATCTATATCCTTTGAAACTTTTCACCCCTAAAGTGTTGTGTAAAGGATGTATTTATACACATTTGATATATAAGGTTAAAATCTTAGTAGAGGTATTCTCAAGTTATTCTAAATTATCATAATGACTATCCTAAGGGGTAGACAGAGGAGATTATAGAATCATGAGATGATAATTACATATTACCATAGCACAATCTCTACTCTTGATTCTAATAGTATTCACATGCTCATTAGAAGAACAAACACATCCAATAAGTGAGTCAAATGGATTTTCAGCTTGGGTGTAAACATAATTAGTAGTTTTATAGTTCTTGGAAGACTAACCCTGATCTGACTTATTCTCCACTTATTTATCATTCTTAGGAAAGGTTCCTTGAATATTCCCATTTTCTGATTAGGTGTTTGATGGGGCTCAGGTGAATCAACCTCAATTTCTCCACTATCAATGAGGTCTTGGACAAAGTGTCTTAGTTTTAGGAACTTATCTATTTTGTGGCCTTTGACACGATGGTACTCACAATATTCATGTTCTTTGTACCATGATGGTTTAGGTGCATCGTCACTAAAGGGTACCATAGTGGGGTATTGGACCATGTTCACTACATCCAACTATTTCAGAATCATGGACAAGGAGTCCGTGAGAGGAGTGAACACTCGACGTTTGACTGGGGGTTGAATAGGTCCTTTAGTAAGTTTGAAAGGAGGAATTATTTGAACCATTTACATATGGTTAAATTCTGTGATACCGTCTCCTACGACATTTTTTTTTCTAAAGAACTTTGGTTTGTCTATAGGTTTGGATGTTTGATTATATTTTGAAAAGGGTTTAGTGTCCCTTTAGCTATCAAATCCTTTTTGATTTAGATTCCTTTTTCTATAAATTCCTCAAATTTATTGACACAATTCATTTGTAAAGGAAAAAATGTTTCGATATAGATTAGGAATGAAAATACTAACCAATTAATTTTTGAGATAAACTAAGGTAAGGGCTAGCTAACCCCTACCATCATTGTAAGAAACTAGCAAAGGTCTCATTAGGTCTTTATTTTTCACTACATAAGTCTACCATGGTGACATCACTTTCTACATTGAATGAGAAATGATGTACAAATATTTTGCTAACTCAAGCTATCGAAGACAAATTCCTTTGGTATATGAAGAAACCACTCCAAATCTTGAAACCCTAGGATCCTTGGGAATAAGCACATAAACTAATTGTCATTATATGTGACTTCCTAACATGTCATGTAAAATTCCTTAATGTGGTCTCATGGGTTACCTTTCCCTTTATACTTTTCAAATTTTGGGCAATCTAAATTTTTAGGGAATGGCATGCGTAACATAGATTTATCAAAGGGGTAAAGACATAGTTCCTCATAGTGATACCTTTTAATATATCTGATATTGTTTTCTTTAAGGCTCATGATTATAATTTTCATAGATTACAAATCTTATGCAAGGATTTCACATTTGGTAGGGGAAGATGGCATGTATACCCGACTATATTTTGGTGTTTCATCCCCTTGATTTTCAGTGTGAAATTCACTATTCTTGGCCTTAGGTTTCTCTTGATGTGTATTTTTGTTCATTTCCTTTTGCACATGGGAAGCTAAATAAGCTAATTGTCTACTAAGGATTTGTATTTGTTGTTACATAGTGACTTCATCATTTTGAGGTCCCTCTTGGTTCTCATGTGGAGGAGGTTGCTCTATGTGTTCATGCTCCACTCTAACCTTGCAGGGTATTTTGATAAGTGGCAATTTATAATTGCCCATGTTTTCATTTTGAGGGTTTGAAGTAGAATATTTTCCATTCCCTAAAATTTCATCCATGTTAATAAGGGGATGTTATACCTCTTCTTCCTCATGGGAATTGTTGGTAGGTGGAATGAATTCATGTTCATTTGGAATTTTGGCACCTAATTCTATAACTCATGCAAGTACTCTATATTTGTTGAGAAAAATTAATTCATCCAATTGATCGGGGTCAAAATTTAACTCTTCTCATGGTGATTCTACTTCATCACCACTATGATCAATCATGTCCTCTATTTCCTTTGCCATGGAGAAAAGGGGTCCTAAATCATGAAAAATGAAAATATTTTATCCTTTCTTGTTAGATGTTTCCCATTCTAGTTTTTTAGATGCCATCCTTGTTAAAGGGGGCATAACAAGGATTTTTTTACAAAGGATGTTGTCAAATGTGATCAAGGATATAATAAACCTAAGTGAAAACCTAGAACACGATGATTGTGAGGGTCACAAAAGAGTGTCAACAATGGTTAAAGAATAACAAATGATAAAGAATAAAGGAATCAAATAGGATTTTCCTAAAAATATAATTCAATAGAACAAACAATCACAAAGGAAAAATCATCCAATTTTGGTAAACCAATCCAATTAACAAGTAACTACTTCTTATGATTTTTTTTTCAATGGTAGTTTCACATAATATGGTCAATTTTTTTTACAAAATTAAGTCAAGTTTAATATAAACAAGGAGTAAGTATTAACAAGGGGTTAATGTGACTTCCAATCAAAGTATACTATAACTCATTTGGATACAAACTAGGTGTAAATCCAAAAAGGTGAAAGCTATAAGTGTGAGAAATGCCAAAATACCACTTGGATATGTTAACCAATAAACCTAAGTGAAAACCTAGAACACGATGATTGTGAGGGTCACCAAAGCGAGTGTCAAAAATGGTAAAATAATAACAAATGATAAATAATAAAGGAATCAAATAATATTATCCTACAAATATAATTCAATAGAACAAACAATCACAAAGGAAAAATCATCCAATTTTGGTAAACCAATCCAATTAACAAGTAACTACTTCTTATGATTTTTTTTTTCAATGGTAGTTTGACGTAATATGGTCAAAAAAATTTACAAAATTAATTCAAGTTTAATATAAACAAGGAGTAAGTATTAACAAGGGGTTAATGTGACTTCCAATCAAAGTATACTATAACACATTTGGATACAAAGTAGGTGTAAATCCAAAAAGGTGAATGCTACAAGTGTGAGAAATGCAAAAATACCACTTGGATATGTTAACCAAGATTTTCAGAAAAGCAATATATTATTATTGAAATAGTATTGATATGACACTAAAAAAGTAACAACAACACCTTTCAAGGTTTGAGGTAATGTTTGAAAATTAACAAGGCCTAAGGATACCAAGGAATTGTTAATATGTGAGCAACGTAATTATACAATCTAGATGCTTAGATCAAGTTTACGAGAAACAAGACATAAGTAGAGAAATTGTATCAATGCAATGTGAGAAATACAACACTTTAAAGGAAGATCGACGATGAATCAAGCCTAACTAGAATGAAAATATTGACACAGGTATTAGGATCAAATGGCTATCAGATAAGAAGATGTAGTAACACACTTTTAAAATTTACCATCCACTCTCAAGCAAGGACAAATGTAAATAGGTGAAAAAGTGGTGGACACAATCACTCAATAGAAAACATATGGTACTCTTATTTTCATCCCAAATATCAACAATAAATCAAAGGAGTAGATCAAATGGGGTTGAAAAATATTTGGCTTCACTTCGGCAAAGTTTGGCCTTGTCTTATGTTGAGTGAAAAACTAAGACAAAGTAATGCTTCACAAACTTCATGGTGAGTGACACTTGGATCAAAATTTAATGGAACCTCCCTTGTTCTAATAACAATTTTTTTACTCGAAAAAGTCCTTGCTTCACAAAATCTCTTTAAAATATGATTGGATTTGAGTCGGTCAAGTTGGCTCCAAGACTAACTAGCTTCCTAATTGGTTCTCTCAACTAGGTGTCACAAATTACCTCTCTTTGGAATAGTTTACAAAGGAAGTCACACTAAATTAACCTTAGAGTATCTCGCTTGACTTTACCCCTTAGATATAATAATAAATATATGTTTTTAGTTGTATTTTCACTAGGTTTGCATGAAGATAATTTTAACTCTAAATCTCACAAGTGTATACTAGACAAGTAGGTAAGTGGAGCACTTTCCATTTTTTCCACAAGGTTCCCTCTTGCATGGACTAGTTTGGGGTTCTTGGGAGTATCCCTTTTATGATTTTAAGGCTTATACCAAGGTCACTTCTCCCAGTTCAAAGAAGACAAGACACAACTGTTGTATATATATTTCCCCGGGTAGATATAGAAGAGCAGAAGAATATAGAAATCAAAGAAGCTCAAATCCCTGACATTTATCCCTTGGCGCACAGAAATGGCACACGACAATGAGTGTTGACACTAAAATGTATGCGCCAAGGCGCAGGAAAGAGGCGGACAGAAATGGATGTCGAAAGGGAAAATGGTGAGCCCAAGGTGCATGGAAATGGCACATGACAATGAGTGTTGACACTAAAATGTATGCGCCAAGCGCGCAGGAAAGTGGCGCACGAAATGGATGTCGGCAGGGAAAGCGGTGCACCCAAGGCACACGGAAATGGCACACGACAATGAGTGTTGACACTAAAATGTATGCACCAAGGCGCAGCAAATTAGTGCACAAAAATGGATGTTGAAAGGGAAAATAGTGCGCCTAAGGTGCATGGAAATGGCACACGACAATGAGTGTTGACACTAAAATGTATGTGCGAAGGCGCGAAAGAAAGTAGCGTACGAGAAATGGATGTCGACAGGGTAAAGGATGCGCCCTTGGCGCATGGAAATGGTGCACGACAATGAGTGTTAACAGGGCAAAATTTGCACCTTGGTGCATGTAAGAGGATGTCGACACACACATGGATGCGCCTATGGCGCACCTTCAGAGGCGCAACATTTTGAGCGGCAGAAGCGAGACCACAGCGCGAGATATTCGAGATGGCCATAACTTTTGACTGGGAACTCGGATTCATGCAAGGTTGGACTTTTCAGAAATCTTACGAGGTCCTCTGTCCAACTACGACTGGATATATTTAATTGGGTGAGAAAAAATTCTTAAAAATACAAAATACAGTTCACCACTTTTGGGTTTGCTAGGGTTCTCACCTACCATCATAATGAGATAAATTAAATGCAACCCAGAGGTGGTTGGGGTAGTTTTGGAATTCCTCTCTCTTTTCTCTCTCATTCTTCCTATAAATTTTAAGGAGGGATTCTTTCTAAAGGTTGGACATTCTTGTTTTGCCCCTCTCTTCTTCTCTTGGCGGAGTGAACTTGTGGAGTTAAAACCTCCCATTTGAAAGTGTAATGCAACCTTGCCTCTTGGCATTTTGCAGTGTGTTGTATCAATTTTGGAGCAAATTAATGCATGTATGTGGATGATTATCAACCCTCTCTGTATTCATTTGCATCCCCTTGATCTTTCACTGTGAATCTGGCTATCTATACATAATCTTGCATTGCATCTTAATGGTCTGTGTTTATTGGCAAGATAGATGTTCTTCATTCCTCGGTGCATCACCTATGTTAGTTTAGGTTTTATTTTATGCATCTTCTTAACCTGTCTCCTTGGAAATTTAGATTAGGTTTTTAGTAAACCCTCTGCATTTTCTACGTGTGCATCTAAACAGAGGAAGAGGAACCGGCCTTCATCTGGATAGCTTTTCCATTTTGCAAGGTCCCACACTTGGGAAAAGCTCCATGTTATGCAATCGTACTGAGAGTCTCAACCCATCGTGTTGCAGACATTCAGGGGTGCTGCGATTCACCATCAACAGTTTTGGCATGCCCGGTGGGACCAAGAGGTCATTCCACAGATTTGAAGGAACTTTCAAGAAATTCGGACTTAAAAATTACGAGTTTCTGATTTAGTTTTTCAACCTTCCAGGCTGAACTTTGAAATCAATTTTCAAGGGCTTAACTTGCTCAAAACAAGTCAAAATTTCACCAGTTGATAGATCGGGGGATAATCTACAAAAGGGTATTCTTAGATTTTTGAGATTTTGACTTTCAAAATTTCATGGTTTTTTGATTTTCGGATTTCAGGTTTTCGGAAGTCTGGCATTTTTGGATTTTCGGGACTGTCATTCCAAATCAAATTCCAAACTCTAAAATATCAAAAATACAGGTCTTTCAAAATTCTATTTTTAAATATTGTCAGGTTTGGTGTGTAACTTGGTAGAAGTCTGCCTTTTGAGGCTCATTTTTTCTAACACATCTGGTGACTCCGAAGGGGATAGAATTCAGCGGTGTAGCAGCAAAGGTTGCCCAGGCATATGAGAAGAATTCAAACCAGGTCCAATACTCGAGAAGAGGGGCTATTTGTCCACTTGCAACTTTCACCAGGTAGAGGAAGGAGAGGAAGAAGACCACAAAGATCACCATCTCCACCTAATAGGACTTTGTCTACACCTCCACCTAGTAGGCCTTTTCTCGCATCGACTAGGGTTCTTAGGCCAATCATAATGGCACATCTACCACCGAATCCCTTTGTCAATTTCACGGGTAGTAGTCCACTTGCCCTAAATGCTCAGAATCAAATTCCAGTTGCAGCACTAAAGAACATACCCTATTTCACAGGAGAAAATCATACTACTCCTATTGATCACATCCAGGATATTGCTAATGCATGTGCAATTCACGAAATAAATGAAATGGATGTTGCCAGTCAAGTTATTGGCTTCATCTTTCAAAGGAAAGGCCTTCTGATGGTTTAGGAGCCTTACGGCGGGGTCTATTACAATTGGAACCAACTTTGTTCGCTCTTTGCTGACCAATTCGGGGAGAGGCGGACAATTTATCTTTATTGGAAGCAGTGACAACAATCAAAAGGGCTCTAATGAACAAATGACAGATTTTAACTTGATTCCAACGGACATGGGACGAGGATTCCAATAGCTATGAGACCAAGCTGCCGAAGGAGCATTCCTTTATTTCTTAAAGGCTATAAATTGGACATAGCCATGATGATCCAATCAATGGGAGGAACAACGCTGCCGGGGGCCTATGACACGGCTATCGAGAGCGAAGAACTGTTTGATCAAGTGGCAAGCTTGCACCAAGGCCACCAATGCCTCTCTATCCGGATATGGGAAATCCTACAACCAGTCAAGCACGAGTTGAATCCCATTCCAACTCCTAGAAATCAAAGCAATAATGAGGCATCGACTTCTTCAAATACTTCAAAGGAATTGCAGGAGGTCATGAAACAACTGCAAAACCTTGGAAATGAGCTAGTGACTATCAAAAGACAACAAGCTCAAAGTGCTAGACCGTATCAGCCTCAAGCACAGTACCAAGCTAGGCCCCCATACCAACAAAATAGACCACCACCTTAGGCTACAAATCAAAACCAAAACCAAGGACAACCTCAAGCTGCCAGGCCGTTTTGACCGTATGATCCAAATGCAATGACATCCTCAAGAGCTTTGGTCCCGACACAAAATAACATGGCACAGGAGTACGACTGGTGTTACCCTTGCAATCTACCTCACAATCAGTCAGCATGTTTCAATGGTGCACTAAATCAGGCCTTGATGGTGCAAACCATTGGTGTTGCTCAAGAACCAAGCCAGGAGGAGAATCAACAGCAACAAACGCAGCAAGAAGGACCTCCAACAGAAACCACATTGGCAAATTGGCAAATGGAAGACTTCTGTGGAGTTAACCAACAGCCTTTTCAAGGCGTGGCTGCCAACACACGGTCAAAGAAGAGAAATATAGGAGAGGGAAAACCATGTAATCCAGTTGTTTCTCAACCCACTCTTACACAACAAGGGGTCAGTAGACCAAACGCAGCTCCAAATGTGCAAAATCAACCCAAGGTACCTGTTGTA
Source organism: Taxus wallichiana var. yunnanensis (assembly GCA_018340775.1). NCBI lineage: Eukaryota > Viridiplantae > Streptophyta > Pinopsida > Cupressales > Taxaceae > Taxus > Taxus wallichiana. The sequence goes on from CM031236.1 coordinate 387,494,527, forward strand.
GCAACACACGCACATGCTCAAGCTCCAGAAAAGTTTACACCAAGTAAGGGACAACAAAAGGACAATTCATCCCCTTTCAGCATCATTGATCAAATGAAGAAGACGAATGTGAATATATCAATGTGGGAATCTTTATCCATCCCAGGACAAAGAGATCTTCTACAAGCTGCCATGAAGAATTGGTCAACTTGAACCATGTAACGAGCCCATATGCAAGAGAAGGTCCTCACGAATGCTGCTCAGCCTGAAGGGAATCATGGAGGACAACAAGGTAAAGTTTTGAAACCCCCTCCATTCTATATTTCATTAATCATCGGGGATAAATTAGTACACAATTGCATGATTGATTCTGGGGCAAGTAGTTCAGTGATGCCGAAGCAAATAGCGGATCAGCTGGGTTTGAAATATGAGCCGAGTCTTTGAAAGGAGGAGTAGTACATCTAGATGGAGCAGCAGTAAGAAGCTGTTGGAGTCATCAAGGGTTAAGCCTAACACTACATTCTGTCCTAATGTTATTCTGATTCGCGAAGATGTATGCGTGATTGACCTTCGCCACTCTTTGCGTTGTGTCTATCAAGAGACTTCTTTGCAAAAATAGGTGGATATTTATCTACGATTGGTCACACATGATTTTTAGGACAAGGTATGGAGCCAAAGCAACAATCAGGTCAGAGCCAATTACAAATTTCCATATTGAGCCTCATGTACCAAGTCCTATCAATGTAAATTGTTCAACTTTTGATCAGGAGGAGTGTTCAAATGATCTAGAAAGCAGTACTAAGGTCGAGGAATTCTGATTTAACTTTGGATGAATGGGCAAACAAGAGTCATGAATTTGACCCATACTGAGGAAATTGAAGAATCTGAATTGGGCGTGTATTGTATACACGAAGAAAATTCACCCATTCCCGACATCATTCAGCCTGAACAAAAGGATGAAAACAAAGTTTGGAAATTATTTTTCGATGGTTCGAGAAGCAGACAAGGTGCTAGAGGTGGTGCAATGTTGATTTCACCACAAGACATCAAATATTTTTCAGCTTTTCGTTTCCAGTTTTCCTATTCGAACAACACGGCTGAATACGAAGCATTGATTCATGGAATTCATTGGGCCAGGAAAAGGGGCATAAAGAACTTGCAGGTGTTTGGAGATAGTGAGTTGATTGTCAACCAAGTTAGGGGACAACATGCTACAAAGAACGACTTGCTGAGGAGCTACAAGAATAGGGTATGGGACCTCATTGAGGATTTCGAAGCTTTCAACATTGTGTCCATACCCAGGAAGAAAAATGAAGTCGCAGATAGGCTCGTAGCAGTTGGAGCAACATTTGATGTGGTTGACAACATCAGAAGGGGAAAAACACAGCCACATATCCATGTGATTGTGAGGCTAGTAGTTCAGAGATAATAACACAAGGTGGCGGGTGTTTGAGAAGGATCAATAGATCCTCAATTTCTTACGAAGAGGCTAAATTTTCAGCTAGGAATCGGAGCATGATTAGAGCGCGGTATGGGGATCAAGTAGTACAGCTGCGGACAAACAAGCTTCGTAAGGGTTTGGTACATTGGAGTCTATCTTCAACCCTAACGACCAGTTTCGTAAGGAAAAGGCAAACATACAGGTCAAGAGAGAAGATTCAGAGACAATTCCGGTTGGGGAAGGTAAAACACTTCAAATTGGCAAAGTGGCCACTGAACAGGAGAAATCAGATTTCATACAACTTTTCAAAGAATTTCCAGATGTCTTCACTTGGAGCTATGAATACTTAAGAGGATTCGATCCAAATTTGGCACAACATACCATAGAATTAGATCCAGATGCTAAGCCCGTCAGGCAGAAATAGAGACTGGTCAACCCTCACATTGAGCCTCTAATGAATAAAGAACTAAATAAGCTAATAGAGGCAAGCATTATATTCCCGATCAAGCACTCAAGCTGGGTTGCAAACTTGGTTCCGGTCAGGAAGAAGAGTGGAGAAATCAGGTTGTGTGTGGATTTCGAGACCTAAACAGGGCATCTCTCAAAGACCATTACCCACTTCCTTGATGGAACAAATATTGCAAGTAGTATCCGGTTGAGAGAGATTCTCTCTCTAGATGGCTACTCGGGTACAATCGAGGTGATGGTGAAAGAAGATGACCAATTCAAGAAGATGGCTTTCACCACCAAATGGGGGACCTATGCTCTGAAGATGCCATTTAGGCTATCAAATCTGGAGCCACCTTCAAAGGGCAATGGATATGGCATTTAAGGGGTTGATCAATAAAATAGTTTTGATATATCTTGTGACATCTTGTATTCTCAAAAATGTAGCGGATCACCTCTGTCATTTGAGACAAGTATTTGAGAGGTGTAGAAGATTTGGGGTATCATTGAATCCCAAAAATGCATATTTTTGGCTCACGAGGAAAACTTCTAGGCCATATTGTTTCAAAGGAGGGGTTGAAGATTGACCCGAGAAAGAGTTGAAGTAATTTGAGCATTGCCTTTGCAAGTCACAAGAAGGCTCTTCAAAGCTTCTTGGGAAGGATCAATTTTGTCATGATTTGTTCCAAACTTTGCATCTCTCGTAAAACCAATAATGCTAATGTTAAAGAAGAGCATGGCCTTTAAGTGGACATCTGAAGGCAAGGCAAGTTTTGAGGCAATAAAAGAGGCTATATCTCAAGCTCCGACTCTCGTCAATCCAGACTTCTCCAAGGACTTCGTGCTATATGCCTTTGGTGGTGGGGACATGATTTCTGCAATCCTGGTACAACAAAACAAAGGAGGATTAGAACAACCAGTTGCTTTCTTCAGTCAAGGCTTGGAGGAATACGAAACTAGGTACTCTTTCATTGAAAAGCATGTCCTTGCAGTGATCAGGAGCTTAAAGAAATTCAAGCACCTAGTCTCAAACAACAAGATCCAATTATTGGTCTCTCATGCGGGAGTCAGGGACTTCCTTCTAAACAAGGATCTAAATGAGAAACGTGCAGGATGGATAACTCGTGTCATGGAATATGACATCGAGATCAAGGTCACCAAACTAGTACGTGGGAAGGGACTATGTGAGCAGCTAGCCTTGAGTCAACAAGTTGAAGCAGGTGATGAAAAAGAGGCTGTCTTGGTACTACAGGATAACCAAGAACAAGAAAATGATGATGTGCCCACTCCCTGTTGGACTCAGAATGTGATACACTTCCTACAGATAGGCCTATGCCCTCCAGAAATGAGAAAAGCAAAGAGGAGATACTTCAGATTACAAGCCATTCCATATGTGCTTGTTGGTGGTGTTTTGTTTAAGAAAGACATCAATGGAGTTCTATTGAGGTGCATTGGGACAGGTCAAATTGAGAGGGTGTTACGAGATTTTCACGATGGAGATTCCGGAGGACATTTTCCCCACGAGTAATAACTCTCAAGATAATGAAGGCAGGGTATTATTGGCTGACAGTCTTTAGTGACTGCTATACATGGATAAGAAAGTGCAAGAAATGTGCACTCTTCACAGGAAAAGAAAGACTAGCAGCACTTCCATTGCACCCAATTCTTGGTTGACCAACCATTTATGCAATGGGGATTGGACTTCATCGGGGTCATCAATCCAAACTCAAGCCAAGGCCATAAGTGGATTCTCACGGCAACGGACTATTTCACCAAGTGGACCGAAGCAGCAGCGCTCAAAGAAGCAAATGAGTCTAACATACTAGACTTTTATGAAGGAATAGTGACCAGGTTTGGTGTGCCGGCCACTATCATATCAGACAATGCATTGGCATTTATAGGTTCCAAGATTACATAATGGGTTGTCAAGAATGGAATCTATTTGAGCACCTCTTCAAATTATTACCCGCAGGGTAATGGACAGGCAGAGTCCACGAACAAAAATTTGCTAAGAATCATCAGGAGGACTCTGGAGGAAAATCAAAGAACATGGCATACCAGGCTAAAATCAGCATTATGGGCTGATAGAATAACACCAAAGAGGTCTACAGGCAATTCCCCTTACAAGTTGGTCTATGGAAAAGAGGCAGTATTGCCTATATCATTAGAACTGCCTGCATTGGAGTTCATGAAGCAGTTGGAGTTGGCTGAGTTCGAACCAATGGAGGCCAGGTATGCAGAGTTGATGGAATTGGCAGAAATTAGAGAACATGTAGTTCAAACAATTGAGAAAGATCAGGCCTTAGTGAAAAGATGGTTTGATAAGAAAGCAAGAGCAAGGACCTTCTAGGAAGGGGACCTAGTTTTGAAATGGGATGCAGATCGGGCAAAACCGGGAAGGCATTCCAAGTTTGATGCCATTTGGAGTGGCCCCTACATGGTCACGGGATGTAAAAGTAGTAATGCCTTCCAATTGTCTACATTGGATGGAGAAGAACTCCCGATTCCAATTAACGGAATCCATCTTAAACATTGCTACTAAAAGAAAAAGGTTTACCCTTGTAAATATTATCCTAGATTTCAATTCCTCTAAGTGCGTATGCACATTGTCTTGTTGTAGTTAGGTTTCTATTTCCCTAAGTGCTTTGGCACAGGTTTTGTTGCTCCTAGGTTAGATTTCTATAGTTCAGCATGCTCTCGAAGAAGGGGTTGCGGTATCATCTTCGGGATCAGATATTAGGTTGGTTTCAGGTTATTGCTTATGACTCCATGCCCAATGGATTGCTAAAAGGCCACTGATCTTCTACCTAGCAGGCAGGTGATCCCATTGAGTCGCCAAATTGTTGTATATATTTTCCCCAAGTAGATATAGACAAGCAGAAGAATATAGAAATCAAAGAAGCTCAAATCCCTGACATTTATCCCTTGGCGCACAGAAATGGCACACATGACAATGAGTGTTGACACTAAAATGTATGCGCAAGGCGTAGGAAAGTGGCACACATGAAATGGATGTCGCAGGGAAAACGGTGCACCCAAGGTGCATGGAAATGGCACACAATGAGTGTTGACACTAAAATGTATGCACCAAGGCGCGGAAAGTGGCGCACGAAATGGATGTCGATAGGAAAAGCAGTGCGCCCAAGGTGCACGAAATGGCACATGACAATGAGTGTTGACACTAAAATGTATGCACCAAGGCACGGAAAGTGGCGCACGAAATGGATGTCGACAAGGAAAATGGTGCGCGCCCAAGGTGCATGGAAATGGCACACGACAATGAGTTTTGACACTAAAATGTATGCGCGGAGCGCGGGAAAGTGGCACACAAAAACGGATGTCGGCGAGGGTAAAGGATGTGCCCTTGGCACATGGAAATGGCGCACGAAAATGAGTGTTAACGAGGAAAAATTTACACCTTAGTGCACGTAAGAGGATGTCAACACACACACGGATGTGCCTATGGCGCACCTTTAGGAGGCGTAACATTTTGAGCTTGCCGACAAGAAGCGGACCACAGCGCGAGATATTCAGATGGCCATAACTTTTGACTAGGAGCTTAGATTCATGCAAGGTTGGACTTTTCGGAAAGCTTACGAGGTCCTCTGCCCAACTACAACTGGATATCTTTAATTGGGTGAGAAAAATTCTTAAAAATACAAAATACAGTTCACCACTTTTGGGTTCGCTGGGGTTCTCACCTACCATCATAATGAGATAAATTAAATGCAACCTAGAGGTGGTTGGGGTAGTTTTGGAATTCCTCTCTCTTTTCTCTCTCATTCTTCCTATAAATTGTAAGGAGGGGCTTCTTTCTAAAGGTTGGACATTCTTGTTTTGCCCCTCCCTTCTTCTCTTTGGCAGGTGAACTTGTGGAGTTAAAACCTCCCATTTGAAGCTATGTAATGCCTTGCCTCTTGGAATTTTGCGGTGTCTTTGTATCAATTTTGGAGAAAATTAATGCATGTTTGTGGATGATTCTCAACCCTCTCTGTATTCATTTGCATCCCCCTGATCTTTCACTGTGAATCTGGCTATCTGTGCATAATCTTGCATTGCATTTTAATGGTCTGTGTTTATTGGCAAGACAGATGTTCTTCATTCCTCGGTGCATCACCTCTGTTAGTTTAGGTTTTATTTTATGCATCTTCTTACCCTGTCTCCTTGGAAAGTTAGATTAGGTTTTTAGTAAACCCTCTGCATTTTCTACGTGTGCATCTGAACAGAGGAATAGGAACCGGCCTTCATCCGGAGAGCTTTTCCATTTTGCAAGGTCCCACACTTGGGAAAAGCTCCATGTTATGCAATCGTACTGAGAGTCTCAACCCATCGTGTTGCGAGACATTCGAAGTGCTGCGATTCACCATCAACAACAACTTTTAAGTGAAACTTACATATACATTGTTTTGAAAGTGGTGTTTTTAATCTTCTTGTTTAGTGTGGTTTTTTTGTACATGATTTGGAAACTTACAACAAACTATATTAGTATTGGGTTTATATCTTTATTTTTGACTTACAAATTAGGTCTTGCACATGAAATATTAATAGTTATCCAAAAATATCAAATCATCATAAAAATAGTATTAAAGTGTTGTTTTTGATTCCCAAGATCACCTAAAATGTGCGAAGGAAAAGCATACGCAAAAAAATAGCCAAATATAATTAAAATGGATAATACTTGTGAAATCAAAGTGAAAGGATATTCATTTTAACCAAATTATTGTTCATTCCCTTAGGAAATAATTTTAATGAAGTGTTTGAAAGCATGAAAAAGGTTTAGAGTTGTTTTTGATTTTGAAGATCACTTAGAAGGTGCGAGGAAGAGCATACACAACTCTATCCTAACAAGTGAAAATAAAACATTCATCAAACTTAATTAAACAAGTTAACACAAAACATGATCCAATATATATCCTGCAATCAATTGTTAGCTTCAAGAAACCTGTAAGATGTTAGCCAAAAATAGAGATAAAAATGATCACACCTGCATGGACCTTACAACACCTACATGCCACTTATAAAACCCGCGCCTCCTAACAACACATGCACGACTCTAATAAAACCAAAATTTAATAGATCACACCTGCATGGACCTTACAACACCTACATGCCACTTATAAACCTGCGCCTCCTAACAACACATGCACGATTCTAATAAAAATAAATCGAGTTACACATGCTAGAGATATGAGCACATAGAAATGAGAGCATATACACGGGAATGACAGGAAAACAAACCGTAAGAACTCATAATACCACGAGACCTTGTAAAACATGCATGGAGATAATAATAGTGTATATATGGGTTTGATAAGAAAATGGACTGGAAAAGACATAGAGTAACACCTATGTGTCTAGAAGAGCACTTATGTGGACCTAGCAACAAATACATGGCAGCCTCTGGAAAAATTACATAGAGGGATGAACAAATATACAATGTATGCATAGCGAGAGAAGAAGCACACGCACGTCACACGAGACACACACATGAGATTTATAGTAGTATTGCACCCTACTCAATAGATACATGGCCCTAATGATGCATACACGAGGTAGACACACACATGTGCTTATACTTGGAAGGACATAAAAAATATGGCAGAATGATGTAAATAACTTTAAAAGGTTAAATTTTTATCTCTTAGCCCAAAATTAACAACAAACCATCACTATAAAACCTATAAGAGTGAATCAACACATGTAAAGTTATAAATATACCCTAAGTAAATTAAAATATTTAATATCTACATGATTAGGGTTAGTTTGAATTGAGATAAATAACAACAAAGCCTAAAATAAAATTCTAAAAGACTAAGGATTTGTCCCATTCGGCATGCCAAATGTGAACATATATAAATATTCCATGTTAAATCAAGAAAGCTAACACCTAGTAGCTCCTAAACATAATAAAATTTACTATAGATCCATCAAGATAAGAGCTTATGAGAAACAACTTCTTTAATGAATGAACAATCTCAAATCAAAATGCTAAGCTATTTATTACTCTCTGGATTGCTAATCTAATGATTAACCTATCTATATCACTTTAGCAATCAAAAGGGAATGATTTCCTTAAGTTTTGAAGATGATATCTCACCAAAACATGGCTACAAGGCCATTTTTGGATCTTCCCATGCTCTTCAATTTAATATAATGGATGCAAGATGGAGAAGTTATTTCCTTCAATGGAGAATGGCTCAATATCAAAATGCCTATGGTTTATCCTAGGGAAAATAAGGTGTAAAAATAAAATTAAGGAGTAGGGTTTCTTATATAGCTTGCAAGTTCATGAAAGGCTAACGAATCGATGAATGTGGGATAAACCTCAAAGAGGAAATACAAAGGCCATGTATGTTTAATAAAATATGTGTTTGTGGGAGTTAAAAGGGGGTTTAATTAATCAAACATGATTAATTAATAGAATGGGTATGCCTATATAGGATTTAGAATAAAGTTATTATGATTCAATATATTTTAATAGAGGAAATGGTTTAATAAATGACAATTTATTGATTTAGATTAGAGGTAGTAATTAATTAAGAATAATTAATTGACCTAGGTAGAAGTGGATGTTAATTAACAAAAGGTCATTAATCAGCATCCTAAATGATAGGAGGGCTAATTAATTAGTGAAATGTAATTAATTAATGATGATAAAGGGAAAATGGTGGTTTATTGATGAAGTGTTTTCAATTTACGGGAAAGAGGATAGTTAGTGCAATTTAAGTATTAAAATTGCTTAACAGGATTTTAGGTTTCTACAGGATCAAATAAGAAAATTATCATATTCTTGTAAGAAGAAGCTGAGTTTTCAGTCAAGAACCAAGAAAGGTTTCAACAATAGTATGATTATCAGATTATTCAACTTAAATCTAACAAGATACATCAAGGATTGATTACTTCACAATGCATCTTTAACACGATGATTAGGTCCAAAATTAGAAGTCCAATATGATGATCAAACAAGAATATTACGAACCAATCAACATAAGAAATATAAAAATACTCATATTATCCAAGGTATATAATAATGATGAAAATATTTCTTTTATTCAACTTTCTCAAGAATTTTATGATGTTTTTGCATGGAGTTATGGTGACTTAAGGAATTGTAATTTGTAATTAGCTCAACATATTATATAATTGGATTTAAAAATAAAACTAGTATGAAAAACTTAGAGACCTATCAATCCTAAAATTGAGCCATTGATGAAGTAAGAGTTGGATAATTTTATCAAAGATAACATTATTTTTCCCATCAAGCACTCATCATGGGTGGCCAATTTGGTTCCTGTGAGGAAAAATAATGGAGAGATATGGTTATGTGTGGATTTCAAATATTTAAATAGAGCTTCTTTAAAAGATCATTACCCACTACCGTCAATGGATAAAATATTACAAAGGGTATGTGTTTTTGAACATTTATTATTTATTTAAAGTTATCTTTACTGGTTACAATCAAATTTTTGTACAAGAATCATATCATTTTAAAAAAATGTTTACTAAAAAATGGGGCGATATGCATATAAAAAGATTCCTTTTGGACTATAAAATGTAGGGGCTGCTTTTCAATGCATAATGGACATGGAATCTCAAGGATTAATCAATAATTGTGTTCTTATTTATTTGGAAGATATAATTATTTTATCAAAGCATACTACAAATCATATGATTCATCTCAAACATGTTTTGAAATATAGATATACTATGGTGTTTCATTAAATCCAAAGAAGTGTGTGTTTTCAGTTTATGAGGGTAATTTTCTTGGTCATATTATCTCCAAGAAGGGCATCACAATTGATCCATACTAACCAAGTGTAATTTTTCCCTTGTCCTTACCTAATATGAAGAAGTCATTGAAAATATTCTTAGGAAGAATCAATTTTATTATAAGATTTTTTCTATATTTTACCAATATTTTAAATCCACTAACATCAATGCTTAAAAATAACATGGTTTTCAATTGAAAGATAGAAGGAAATAATGCATTTGAAACAATCAAGCATGTTATTACGTAAGATCTAACACTTTTGAATCTAGATTTTAGCAGAGATTTAATTTTATAAACCTTTGGAGAAATTGATACAATCTCAACTATGTTAATGCAACATAATGATGAAAAATTAAAATATCCAATTTATTTTTTCATTCAAGGGTTACAAGATTATAAGGTGAAGTATTACTTTTTTGAGAAACAAGTTCTTTTAGTCATTATAAGCCTCAATAAATTCAAACATTTGATTTCTAACAACAATCTTCATCTAATAATTCCCCATCTAAGTGTTAAAGAGTTTATTTCAAGTAAGGTTTTGAATGAGAAAAGACTAGGTTGGATCACAAAAGTAATGAAATATGATGTTAAGATTAAACTCACTAAGTTGGCTAGAGGAAGAGGATTTGTATGATTAGTTAGCTTCAAATTTTCATGATGATTAAAATATGATTTTAATGTTTCAAGATGGTCTAAACACATTTTTCCTTCATTACCTCATAAATTGGACCAAAAATATGATCCATTTTCTTTAGAATGGACAATGCCCTCAAGATTTAAACAAATAAAAATGAAGTATTTAAGATTACAATCAATTCCTTATGGTTTTGTTCATAACATATTGTTTAGAAAACATGTTAGTGGGGTTCTTTGAAGATGAATCGATTCATATCAGATTTAGCATGTTTTGGAATAATTCGCTAAGGTTTACCTAGTGGCCATTTTTTAGCCTTGAACGTTATGAGAGCTGGTTACTATTGGCCAAACGTGTTCAAATATGCTCATGCATGGGTAAGGAGGTGTGTAAAGTATGCCATTTTTATAAGAAACAAAATTCATCAACTCTTCCTCTTCAACCCATTCAGGTAAATCAACCTTTCATGCAATGGGGATTAGATTTTACTGGCATGATTAATCAACCTTCTATTACAAGTCATGTATTGATTATCAAAACTATAGATTATTTCAAAATATGGATGAAATTATTAGCCTTAAAATAAGAACATGAGACTTAAGTTGTAGACTTTTACAAAAGTCTAGTCACAAGATTTGGTGTCCTTGTATAAATTTTCTTAAACAATGCATTATCTTTTCTTAGAGAAAATATAAGTGTATGGGAGGTTAATCATGACATTGATCTCTCAAAATATTCCAATAATTACCCTTAAGGGAATGGATTTGATGAGTCAACCAACAAGAATATTATTAGAAACATCAAAAGAACTATGGTAAAAAATTAAACATCATGGCATGCAAAGTTGAAAGAAGCCTTATGGACTGATAAAATTACTCCTCAAAGGTCAATTAACAATTCTCCTTTTATTTTTGTCTATAGTAGAGAAGTAAGTTTTCCTATTTATAATGAATTACTAACTGTAAACCTCATTAAACAAATGGAGATGATAAAAAAGATTTCATGGAAATAAAATTTATTAAGTTAACGGAATTGGGAAAAATTAGAAATAAGCAAATGACAAAAAGGAACTTCATCAAGCATAAGTAAAGAGGTATTTTGATAAGAAATTAGTTTCTAGAACATTCAGATAAGGATAAATTGTGCTTAAGTGGGATGAAGAAATAACTAATCTTAGAAGACACCCCAAATTTGATTCCTTTTGGAGTGGGCCATATTTGATCATAAGTTACAAGACAAACAATTCCTATCAGCTCTCCAAGTTAAATGATGATGATGTACGTAAGTAGTTAATGTGATATACCTCAAACTTTGTTATTGAGGTATTTTTAACCCTTGTCTATTATAGGTTGTGTTTACTTTCCTCCAAGTTCTTCATGTAAATTTTTGTTATAGTTTCCTTTCTTCGTGCCTTGTACACTTTACTGGTGTATTTTTTGTTTTTCCCTTTACATAAGATTTTTTTAGTGCTCTTACAATTCCGAGAAGTTGTAATAGTTAGTACATGACTTTGTGCCTAATGGATGCTTCAAGGCTCTTTGGGCTTTTGTATCTATAAGGAATATTTCCCTAAAATTAACCAAATTGTTATCAAAATAAGTTTCCATACTTATTTAGGTAACTTTTAGGTTGTATTGGTGGATAAAGGTCATACTATAAAACAAACAATGTTTAGTGTACTTTATTAAGTAAAAAAATCCTCGCATATCAAGTAAATGAATAAAATAGTGGAGGGCCACAACTCAACAAAGTAAACACAACTAACTAAAAAAACAAATATTTGTACAAAGGTCTATGTGATAAAGTGAAATAGTCATTTCAATCCATGGAATAAAGAACGAGTCGCACGCATGAATCCACACACTTAAACAAAGTAAAAGAGTAATAACCCGTGAAATTTCATGGAAAGAAGAAGAAAATGCATGATAATTCATGTGTAAATCCACATGGTAGAATAGAACCACACAAAAGTGTAGGGTCAAAGTCGGAAGTAAAGCTATGTTCTTGAGACAAAAATAATTGCATGAATCTACATAATGCATAGGTTCCATGCACCAAGGTGAACAAAACAAGTGAATAAAATTCCACGACATAGATAAATCAATCCAAAGAAAGATAAGAAAAGTGATAGAAAAGATATAAGGCCGTACGGGTGATAACATGAAATTATTTGTGAAAAGTGAAAATGAGTCCACATGTAAATCCACACGACAAATCAAAACGCTGAGTACAAAGCTACGTGAGAAAAGAACAAAAAATATGCATAAAAATATGTGAAAAAATGGAAGTGAAGTCTGTGTAATAAATGCATAAAAATCACTCAAAAGGTAAAAAATTTTACAGGAATGAGTGGAATGCCATGTGAAATTATATACAACAAAGGAACAAAAATACACATGAAAATTTGTAGAATAAAGGAAAACCTAAGAAGTGTTTGTGTGACTCATAAACACATCAAGAAATGCTATCCTTTTTCAAAATGCATGACGGAGTTAAAAATGGATGAAAGCATGCAAGGGTATTTTTCCCATAATCTTGAAGTTATAAGAATAGAATAAATCATGTAAAGAAAAGGAAAAGTTTTTTTCCTATTTTTGGGAATAGAAATTCTATTCTTAGAACAAAATTTGATAAAAAAATCAAGCCGCACAACTTTCATGTGCGAAGTTATTTGTAGAGCACGGGAGTAGGGAACACATGATTTTGTCCTAATTTCATAAGTCATACTTGTATGTATGATTACTTTTCTTCTTCCTCCCTCTAATATTTTCTATAAAACTCCAGAGTGAATTGTAAAATGTATATTATATTCTTAATTCATATTTCTAGATCATTTCTGTTTTTGGTTGAGAAAGTAAGGGTCATGACTGATTAGTTGTGCTTATTCCACCTTTTACATTAATAAAGGATTTATTTTTACTTTTATATAGTATGCATTTAGTGCATTTTTATTTTAAAATTGATCTTATCTTCTTGATACATGTTTATCCTTGGGTTTATAGGTTAATCTTCACACTTTCATGTAGTTTTCATCAATATAGATGTCATATATTTTGTTTAATTAGGTTTATGTAAGATTCAGTTGTGGATCCATTTGTTACCCCTTCTTTATCTTGTCACAATTCAGCTTAAACCCTTTTACATTTTTTTTTCCTTTTATACATTCACTTATAGTCGTGTATGTATGGTGTGTGTGGCTCTTGTGCTTCATCTCGTGTCTCGAGATCCTCAAAACATTTTGGTGTATCACTGTCTTTTTCAATTTTCTCTTCTTTCCTTATCTCTTTCCCTTGTCAATTTTGGTACAATAAAGTATTCATAGAGATAGGAATAGTTTAGGTGTTACACTAGGGGAACCATCCCTCTCTAGAGACTGGATCCAACATATAAGTCACCCAGAACCTAAGAGTGTTTCCATTTTGTCAATTGAAAGGAGAGTTATCACACCATTCTCCATAGAGTGCATTTCAAAGTGACAATATTAACATAACACTAATTTATAAGCCTTATAATATAATACACCTTTTTAAAGACTACACTATAGAACATACTAATAGAAGATTAAGGTAATAGAACCAATTAATAGCATGTATTATTCATAAGCTTCATCTCTAAGCATAATATTTTTCCAAGGAGAAATCAATCAAAATACCTCTACGACACTCGTAAAGGTGTAGTTCTGAGATTAATTATCCAGTTTCCATATTCAACCTACTTGAAATATTGAATTATGGAATCTCCTAAATGATTATAAAACCATCTATCTTGAGATACTCTCTCATTGATTCATCAAGTTGTCTCATGACCCTCATATGGGTAAAGTATTGAGATCCACAAACTCCCAAGATGTCTTCAAAGGTTTATGAATCTTTTAAAATATGTATTCTTTATCAATGATCTCATCACTTTTAACATCTAATGGATTTTTAACAATGGCTACATTAAATTTATATTATTTTTCTTTCATCTGGATTGTTTCTTTCCAAGTATGAAATTTGAGGCTATAATATTTATCTAACAAAATTTCCATACTCAAAAAATATATCATAAAATAATTCTTTCACAAATATTTATGAAATAATTTGTTGCAAGGTAAAATTAGTGGCTTTCACCAAAACTCCAGGACTAGGTCCCTCTACTTAGAAATGGGGAAGCTCCATTTATTAAAAATAAGGAAATATGTACACTACTCTAACCATCATGGGTGGTCGTTGGAATGGTGATAACACAAGAATACTTCACTAAATGTGTGTGCAAATAGAGGTGGAGGAAATGCGTTTGTATGGAGAAAGGGGAGAAAGTGAGAAGGGGTTTTTATTCAATAAATAACAAGATGAGTTCATTGACATAAAAATAGAGTATTTCTAAGTTAACAATGAGAAGACACAATTATGAAAATTAAAACAAAAAACACACTCAAATAAAAGATTAACTAAACTATATTCATCAAAATATTCATTATTTTTTTTTTTTTTTTTCAGATTACAATGCTCTATTCGATTGCTCATTGAGATGGAGAGGAAAACATAAGAAAAGAAGATAGAATAAATGTAGTTTCTTTCATTTAGTAAGACAATGGAAGCTATCATCCTAGAAAATCTAATCTCAAACAAAAAATTCTAACCTAGGAATGGAGATAGAATTGTAGTATATAGCCAAATACAATGGATCTTCACATTCCCATGTGACTTTTCAACTCAAAATGCAATCCTTAACAAAGAAATAGAAATTTTAAGTGACTTAAGTCACTTTTTACAAAAGATTCTCCTCCTTTGAAGAAATAAAATTCTAGAGAGAGAAATAGGATATGAGAGTAAATAAAGAGAGGATAATCTCAAACATTAAATGAAGAAGGATGAAGAATCTCTAATCATAAATAAAATCCACTCCTGATCATGATGACATCTAAAGAAATGCTCCAATGATGGAATCCAGATGAATAACTCTAACCCCTCTACACTAATAGAAGCCTCCTCTTGAATGACAAACTTTTGTATCCTTGTAAAGTACACTGAAATAAGAAGTGAGAATCGATCTCTCGGTGGACCACCGAGATAAATGAAGAATGTCCTCTTTTACTTGAACAAACCCTCGATCTATGAAAAACTACCACGCCTTCTTGATCAATAATTCACATGGAATGAACTTGATATACTTGGTGAGAACTTGAAATAATTTTCCACACGATTCAACCATGATCCTTGATTCTGTTACCTTTAGAACATTGATGAATAATGAGATGTAAGATCAAATTCTTCCAACATAGAGGCTAATGAAGGAGAGAGATGTTGATTTAAATTTCATCCACCTTATGATCAAAACCTCATATCGAGATGAAATGAAACATCCTTAGGGATAAAAATGTTCTTCAAGACCAAATTAGGAACCAAGAGGGCTTCACTTTTGCTTGATTCACAACTCCACTGTTAACCCCTTACAATCAATAAGTTTTCCTCATCCTTCACATGATGCAATCTCATGAGATGTGGTCACCACATAGTGATAGGTGGTGATTTACTGATACTTTAAAACTTGACATTCTCACTCTAAGACATATTAATATTACCACATCTAGAATGTGGGGATTTTCTTGAAAATTTAAGGTTTGACCTTCGTGAAAATTAAAATTAGTGAAACATGCAAGAGAGGAACATGTGTGACCATTTTGGTCTTATTTTGGATACTTTGTTTTTAATAAGTCATACATAGGTGTATTTTCTTAGCAATGTTACCAATTCCTCATTTTTGATTTATTTGATCTTGGAGGAATGAAATGAACCAACTGAAAACCATCGTAGAGGCTTACTAAAAATATAAATTGGTCTTTTAGGTTTCATATTGGAAAGAAATCAATTACAAAAGTTTCCCTTTTGAATTTAAAGGATTTTCTCCAATTTTTAAAAGATTTCAATCACAAAGTTTTTTTAGATTTGAGAAACTATTATTTATGGATGAAAATTGCATATGGAAATAAAAAGGCTAAGTGTATCAATGGAGGAAAGTAAATAATCTTCTCAAATGTGTTTTCATAAGAAATTTATAGTCAAAATATTATGGCAATCTAAGTTAGGGTTTACGAGTTATGAGAAAATCGATATTTTTATATAGGGCACCAAGGTGAGTTTTTGGTGTGTTGAAAACATGAACCAACTTCAAGAAATTTTTAATAGATGACAAGGAGTTATTTTATATATTTACATTATGTTTTATAATTTTGAGTTGTGTGAGTAAGGGTGAATGAATCTATATGGTGGAAGTGGGCAAGTGAAATGTACATGGGGGATTGAGAGAGATGGAGGATTACAAGGAGGGAGAATGAAATCTTCCTTATACTTGGGAACAATTTTGGGTGTAATTAGATAAAAAAAATAAACATTGGGTGCAAGGAGAGATGAAAAATACGCCATGGGGATGGGGATGGAGGAAAAGATGGAATGCACATACCCACACATAAGCTTTCCTTATGTTTTTAACTTGACTTCACATTCATGCACATCAAATGTTTAAGCCAATGGGATAATCTCACACTTTTGGGGTGAAATTACACTTCATAAGTGTGCACAAGGTGTAAATGGAGTTCAAAAATACACCTTGGAGGGAAAATGTGACCCACCACAATTTATAATCATCACTTAAAATTCTTCATTCACATTTTGACTTTCACCTTCTATTTTTAACTAAAACTCCAACCAATAGAATGTAGGAAAAATTATGGGGTGAAATTTCATTTCAAAAGTGTGCCATGGGTGAAATGGGACACCAAAAGTGTGCACAAGTGCCAAAGTGACGTTTTGGATCATAGTTTGCACATATGACTTGATTCACGGGATGTTTCCTTCCCTATGAGTAAAAATTAACAAATTTTAGAAAAATAATATATGAATTTACATGAAAATAGGAAAATTAATCCAATGAACCTATTAAGAAGGCATGAAAAGGGTTTATCCAATAAATTTTACATGTACCTTTAATTTTTCCTAGAGCAAAGTATGTCGATGAGCCAAGTGGTAAGAAGAATTATTTAATAAGATGAGACAAAAAAGCTATGGGTCATGAAGAGAATTGGAAATACCATAATTTGAGATTTTATTAGGCTCATAACTCTTCACAAAGTGTCCAAAAATTTCTATCAAGTTCCACCTTTTAGGACTCTTTTTTGCTACAACATGATGCACACGTTTCAACATTTTTATGCTCCTAGAATTATTCCTTGATGATTGCACCATGAAGTAGGATGTTTCATCTTTCCAGTTCCTAGGATATCATCTCCCAATAATTCATGAGGCTCCTTAATCCATTTGAACAAGGTGACTATCTCCTTTGGCACTTGTATTTCCTAGTGTCTTGCTTGAAAATACCTAGTTTTTCTTAACATTTTCCTTAACTTAGTTTTCTCTACAAAATATTTCTAAAATTCCTTGGAATACTTTATGGCTCTCACAAAAACCTCTTGGATGATTTTAATCGTTCTTATACACTTTTGGAGGATTTCCACCATTGAAAAAATGACCAAAAATAGCCCTTTGGAAGCTCGAGGAATATTGTTCTCTCTTAGATCTCAATAGCTTCAAGAATAAATATAGGTAAACTTCTATGCACATGAAACACACTTGAAAATCATGTTATAATGTTTCTATTATTCAAAATTAGGATGAAACAGTTGAAGTGATGGCTAGATGAAAGGTTTACATTGATCGAGAAAGGGAATTTCAAGTGTGGGTTTTGTTGTCATGTCAAAAGTTTTAAATATTAAATGGTATAAATTTAGCATGATAACTATTGGATTTTACTTAGGGAATTATTTTAGATTTAACAATGGAAAATGGAGAAATCATGAACCTCATTTTTATCTTAGGGGAATATATCAGTGCCTTATCTATTAGGAAAATAGAGTCACGTAGCACACCAACAATATAAGTAATCTACAAAAACAAAAACAACAAAAAAAAAACACACAATAGAAAGGAAACATGCACACGAAAGGGAAATAAACCACACAATAGGGAAAAAGTAATGAAAGGTAAACACAACCTAAATCACCAATGGTGAACATTGGGGATAACCCACTTTCACTATATTACTTTTTCTCCTTTATATGTTACTTGTGCGCAGTAGTACGGAATGATGTTGTTCAACAAACCCATTGATTATTTTAATGAGGTAAGCCCCTTCCTCAACCATTTAGGAAAGTCAGGTGTTGTAGGAGGTCTAAATATGAATAGCTCATTCTTCCTATTTCCCTAAAAAAATTTTCAAGCTACTTATCCATTATTGCATTAGCTTGTGATTTTGATCTCACATTCTTCATTTTGGCAATACCACAAGTGATCCCTGATTATACTAAGCTCTCCATTTTTTCCACTAGCTTCATGCTCTCTAATGAGTATTTGTTCCTAATTTGTTATGTTCTTCATGATTTTTTCTTATGTGAGATGATTCTTGATAGAAAATTTCATGTTTTTTACATCATCATATCTCTCTCACTAATTTATGTTCAATGGTCATTGCAGATGTTCCTCTTTCACACTTTTCAACTCATAATTTACCTTGATATCACTTTTTGTGATCAAGTTACTATCTTCATGAATAAAGATATTGACAAGAGATTCAATAATTTCCTTTTACTTCCATTCACCATAAATACATTATTCTTCATGAACTAGGAAAGATAAGGACTCATCAACAAATTCATTCTCATCAACCAATGTTTCAAGATATATATTGATATCCTCCATTTGTTCTATTTTATTTTTGAATGTTTATGCATCAAATGAGGAATCAAAACTAGACTCATACTTATCTTTTACAGTCATAGTATACGTAAGGATTTGAGACTGAAATGAGGGTCTTTATCTCCTTTTTTAACCTTTAAAATATTTTGCACATATTCCTTGTTCAAAGTTTCCACATACTCATATTCAAATTCATTTTTCAAATATTCACATTGGATCTCAGGGAGATGATTGGAAAATAGATCTTCATCATTTTCAAACAAAGAAACAATATCCATGCTAAATGGAAAGGGAAAACATTCCAATTTAGGATCCATTAAATTATCCTCATGTCCCTCACCTGGTTCCATCACCTTTTTAACTCTTACATAAATATAGGAAGTTCATAATTTTCTCCTAAAAACATGAAATAGTTACAACCTCTTGAATCTTGATATACAATGTCTACCCTTGGATCATCTTCCTTTTGAACAATGTATTTCAGTTTTCTTACTAAAAGGAGATTCTTCATGGCACCTATCATTGGTAAGGTGGAAAATGACCAGTATAACTTTACAACTCAAATAATGTCTCTGTAGAAGTTTTGGCTCAAAAACATCTCATATACACTAGGCGTGTCTGCCACAAGTATCTTGAGATTGATCTTATTATTAGGAAATTCCATAAGTGCTACTTGAATATATTTTACTTGACCAACAAGAGGTACTTCTTTGGTCTCCATGGAATAAAAATGGCCAACGAAAGGGACGAGACTTAGACCAAGATCATGTGAAAATTTTGCAAGAATGGAATTATATGATGCTTTAGAATCAATGATACCACTATTAATTTTATATCCATTGATCTAAAAATAAAGGTAGAAGATTTTTAATTTTTAGAAGTGAATGGTGTGGAGGAAGGAAGGTTTTGAGATATAGAATTACTAGGAACATGAATTGACTCTTTTATAATGAGGTTTATGGAACATGAATTTGAATTATTTCCTTTCATAAACTGGAAAATTTTATCAATTTTTTTTGGATGAGTCCTCAAATATTCATACTTACATATTTGGAATTTGGACTTCTTAACATGTTCAACTATGTCAAATTGAGACTCAGAGGAGGGTGAAGGTGTAGATGTAATATCGAGAGCCCACATACTTTTGGAATGGTATTGACACTATTTTTATTCATATCATTACATTTAAATACATGAATGGGGTATATATATTAGAAAATGATAGGTATACTTACCCACATTGGAAGATGTAGAGGAAATTACAGATAATTTGGGCTTCTTCTTTGTTGATTGCATGGGAGAGTGAAGTGTTGATCCTCATATTGTTAGTGTTTTTGTAGATTACCTACTTGAGGATCTTTGAATTTGTAAGAATTATCCCTCTCTTTAGCCTTCGAATGGGTGAACATCACATACGAATGAATATTCATATCAGCAATGGTTTCATTATTTTCATCATACTAAAAGGGGTATCTTAAAAAATCCAATGTTTCTAGCAGATTCAACCTCATCAATGGATAAAATTCTCTCATTATTTTAATATTCAAATTGGGCCTCATGATACTTTATTTTGGCCTTAGTTCACATGGGGTATTAACATGAGGCACTTCAAGATCCAACCTTATTTCTCCTCCCACAATCCTACTTTTGTTCAGAATTTTATTTAGGTTTTCATATCTTCCCCTCGAGAGAATCATTGTATGAGATGGAGGATTGTGTGATTTTATTCTTTAATGAGATAACATCATTTTCAAATTTTTAAAATAGGGAAATAATGGAACCTTATTTCAGAATTTGACACTTTTTCTTACAATTTAGATTATTTAATTTCCCAAAGAGACTTATATCATCTTCTACTTCAATGGCATGATCTTGGGCCTCTTCAAGAGTTTGAGGTTGAAATATATAAAGAATGAATATGACCTTAGGTAATTATGTATTAATGAATAATTTATTTTTATTATCGTCAAGTGGTGAAGCTTCCACATGTATTCTTTTGAGAAATATGTTGAATTGGGACACAAAGTCTCTCATGAGCTCATTTGATTATTTCTTCATTTGGACCAATTAAACAAGAATATCTTAAGAGTCTTCAACTAATTTAAATATTTCTTCAAACTTGGTTCTAATATCTTCCCAACTTGTTATGGAACGAGAGGGAAAGAGGTAAAACCATTCAACTACTTTTTCTTGAAGGGATTCCATAAATAGTCTTACAAAAACATCCTCATATGTAACTCCAAGAACTCCACATTAAATAATTAATTCTGCAATGCATTCTTAAAGAAGTTTATTACGATCACCTATAAATTTTGGAAATTTCTTGTGAGACCCTTCAAAAATCATGAAGAGGTGGTGTAAGAGAAAGTGGGTTGGTGTTCCTTCCTAATGGAACAATTTGTTGAGGTCTTTCCACTTCAACTTCCATTTTTCTCAAAAATATTTTTGAGTGAGGAATAGGAAAGTTTACATCCAGGAATATGAAAATTCATTATGGAATATGAAGGGTTACTCACATAAATCAGTAGTGAGTTTTTGAGTAATGGATTTAATACTTTGGGGGTTTTTTTATTTGTTACTTTTTAATGGAATTTTTCATATCTAATATTTTAGGATTTTCTATATTGTTATAGGGTGTAGGAAAGAAAAATTTGTCCCATGGTGATAGAGGGAGGAAGGAAAAAAATCCTGAAGGGAATATATGTGCATCAAATAGTTTCACTCAATCATGGAATGTTGTAGCTTTCAGATTAAAAAAATCTCAACCATGTAAATAATATGCACGAATTAAGGAAACAAGGCTCAATCCCTATGCTCATAAATCAAGTAGATAGGTGTACATATAGGGGAGTGTTGAGTAACTCCCATGCCACTAATGATACCTCAATGATGGAGAAGAGGAGTTACTTTCGAAAGAGGAATGTAACTCCTTTGACAAACACTCACACATATAATAGATTCCATGATAGAATCTATCATAAATAACATGACACCTATGATCTATGCTCACACCTAAGTGAGATGAATCACCTGGTGAGGTGGAACAACACCTAAAACTAACAAACCCTTTATCAAAACTTAGGATGAGGAAAGGAAAGTTAGAAAAACACACAAACAATGAAAATGGGCCCCAACAACTAATCACGATAAGGTTCCCACATACAATAAACTCTTGAAAGTTGTAGTGAAAGGAGAAAACCTGGTGGGAAAAAAATTTCCCTGAAGAGAGGAAAAAAACTCAAGAAGATTGAAGAATAAGGAAAAAAATGGGTCTTGACAACATGGGCTGATAAGGTACCCAAATAAAATTATACTATAGAGTAGAGATAGAAAGAAGACAGAACAAGAAGGTCCTCTGATAAGTGTGTCAATGATGTAGTCCTCCATGCCAATATTGAAGAGAATTCACTTGCATTGAACAATGTTCCTACCCTTGAGAAGGATAGAAAGAAATTGTTGGAAGTTGATCCACTCCAAAAAATAAGAAGTCTATATTACTACGAAATCTAACTCTAATCTAGAAATGGAAGGTGACATAGGTGTAGAACAAGGTGCACATGAGACAAAGGTAATGTTATGGTAGTGTGCATGTTAGAGAGAGAATAAGGTGGGACGCCAATGACACTTAGAAAGAGATCCAAAAGAAGAGGTGGATCATGAATAATCTTTGAAATGGTGGAAGTGACAAGTGTCCCTAGGGAAGCACTCTAAATGTGAGAGATAAATAGGTCCTCCAAGATGTGTGATGGCTCAAATGGAGCATGAAATGTAACACATGAAGTAGGAGGAAAATACTTCTCGAAGAGATGATAGAACACTAAGGTGAAGTAACATGGCACTCAATAGAAGAAACAAGTGTAGGGAGAGTATCCTTAACTAAGTAATCAAGATTTGAGGGAGCACAAGGGGAAATGGTCACATCTATCTCAGAGAAAGGGTCTCTAATGGAACATGAGTGTGAAGAGTCAATGGAAGCATGGACATGGTCAACAATGAGTTCGTAGTGGAGGTAGTAATGTGAGTGGTCTCAAAAGTAAGATCCTAATGTGGATGGTCAACAAGGGACTCCTAAAAAAACATGAACATAGGAACACTTAGTAGTTGAAGGGATGGAAGAAGGGGATAATCCATGGTAGCATAAGAGTGGTATAAGAAGTTTCACTCTCGGATTGTGAACAAGTATCGTAATGCAAGTATAAGATAATGGGGAAAGTAGTGAAAGGGTAGTCAGTGTGCTTGAAGAAAAATTGGATATTCCTATAAAAACTAAGGCGAGAAGGTCATATACCTCATCGGTGGAGTTAAACCACTCATCCTTCTATAGAGGCTTGGGAACAATACAATGGAGGCATGATAGAAAACCATGCACAATGCAAAAGGTGTCGATGAAACCTTCCTTTAATGTTGAATATTTCTCATAATCAAGGAAAACAACAACACGATGCCAATCCATAGTGTTGATAAACCCCCAAAAAGATCCAAGATGCTACTTTATAACTTAGTGAAAAACTTACAATCCCAAATAAGTAGTAATGATCCCCAGATTGTGGCACTTTATAATGTAGTGTGTTTAAAAAATATGACAATCCCATCGTGTATCATGTGAAAAATTATCTAATTTTGACTAAAAGAATGCTCAAAACCGAGCAATGGTCAAAAGTTATAGCTAGAAATAGTTCCCATAACTGATCGAAAATCCAATAGGCCCTACAAATGGATAAAAAGGTTCTTGAAACATGAACAAAGTGTTTCATATTTGTACTTGTTGTAAATGGCATGAAATTTTAGATAAGGTTTGTTTTTCTTATGAGGGGAGTTAGCATTATGCCAAACTTAGACCTCACCATCCATATTTGATGATCGTATGAAGGGAATTGATTAACAAGAAAAATGAATCCAAACTTATACGATAACAAGAAAATAATTTTTGTTACCTTAAAATATTAAAAAGGATGTGCATGGACCGAGCTAGTGTAGGTCAAGTTGAGCTATGTAGATGTTGGGGAAATTTGATGTGCTAGTAGGTGTAGCCACGTATGCAATTTGTGGGTCAATTGAATTATTCAAAGTTGTGTGCACAAGTCTATGTGGGAGTGTGATGCTGGTAGGTGAATGCATTTCGATCTATTTGTAAAGTTTGTTGGTGGGTAGGTCAGTATAGCTAGTAATGTGTCAAGCTGATTTGATACCATATGTTGGGGAAGAGGTTACAGGATAACTATCAGTCTACCATGGTAGGATTTGTATTCATTTATTTACCGTTATTACTATTTTCTAACCCCAAGCATGTGGCCTATCACCCAATGGGGCTGGGCACTCACCTGAGGCACACGTGGGATCCTAGCTACTCCTTTATGTGAGATTTATGAGAATGTTCCACCAGTAATGGAGGATGATTTACATAATTAGAAGTACATTTATTTATTTAAAGAGGTAGAAGGAGAAACTAACATATCCACACATTAATTCCTCATAAAAGCTAAAGAACATTTGTAATAAGTATAATAAAATAGATCGAGCAATGACAAGTCATATAAAATGACGGTTTACACCCATAAAAAAGTTATACAGAATGAACCCATATATTGATGGTTCTAGTAGCCACATTGCAGTCAAAAGGGCCATCTCGGACCATACATATTAAATAAAAAATATGTAACTCCTATAATCTTCTACGATATGAGACCTTAGTTATACATTTTCCATTTTAACCATGATTACATATCCTAGTGCCATACAGAGGCTTTTGGCATCCCTTACAACCCTTAGCACTAAGTGATCTAAACCCAATCATTACTACAACACTTTGTACTTTCCTTATTTTTATCTGTATTCTCTCTATCTCCCATCATCTCTTGTATATCTGTCTCTATCATGAGCATATCTTTTATAGGATCAACAACCACCACTATGCCTTCTCTCCTGAAAATATCATGTGCCAAGTGTTGATGTGGTCCTCCATTGGTGAATTATTATCCATTTACAAATCCTTCACTCTTTGTAATGATGTCTTCTAGGAATATTCCCTATGGGGAGTATCTTTTTCTTGACCTCCAAGATTCCAGGCTGGCACCTTATAAACTCATCATGCCTACTCGAGTTCTAACACTTTTCATAAAGTACCTTTAGAATGCCAAATATGGATAATTTATTTGAACCCATGTTATACCTTCCACATTCTCCCTAGTTTCACATAAAACCTTCTTAAACCCCTTTATCCTATGTGTTTTCCCCTAACCGCACTTCTTCTCACTTTGGTCCTACATGTGCGCACCCTTTGGTACTTAACCAATATTTCAAGGCCCAACATCACCCCACACTAAGAATGTTATTTGTCCTCAAAAACATCCTTCTTCTTCAAAGAATAAAGAATAGTGGATTAGGGACAATCTGAAGAAAGAATGAAAGAATGGAAGAAATGCACTCGCTTTATAGGAGGAGTGGGAATTCCTTCTTCACTATTGCCTCAATATTTTCCTAGGAATCTACCTCACCCCGCACTGTTGAAGTAGGTCACCTCTTTGGAGCACTTAACTCATCAAAACTTAATTCGTCACTCTTAGCATTCAGTGTATCTACAATGCCTTCTAGCTACTTGCTAAGATCATCCAACATGTCCATTTTGTGAGTGACCTAGGGATATAGCTCCTTAAGCTGATTCTTAATCAAACCTTGCAAGGTTTCGATTGATGGTGGTCTTTACGGTGGTAAGGAGCTTAGAATACTTGAGTAATTATCTCCCAAATATTCAAATTTTCTTCCTCCTTCTAGTGCACTATTTTCTCTTCTACCGACTTCAATGTGATTGGTTTCCTCTCCATGTAGAGGATGTGGGTTAAGTATTCCAAGTATTACATGGTTAACTTGTATTTTTCTCGGGAAGGTCTAGGTATAGGTGCTTTAAGATTATGGAATTTGAAATACTTTATATCTTATTATGGATCTCACACACCTTTTCCTTTTCCTCCTTAATTCACACCTTAATTATTCATTGATCAACTCCTCCGCTTTAACAACTTGTCTATTTCAATGATTTCTTCATTTTTCTTTTGAAACTCTTCCTCCAAGACCCTTATTTTTTCATTTACCCTGAAGATCCTTGCCTCAACTTCTACCGATACTTTGTTGAGTGCATTGCAAACGTTATCATCAGATAATTTTTGGGCATTCACAAGATGGTTTAATCCCGTGGTATCTAGTATCTTCATCAACACGTGACAATTGACCTCAAATTCAAGCTCATCAACATGGGACTCAAAATCCCAAGACAACATCTTCCTCATGCATGGGTATGCACCCTCTTCATCAAAAGAATACCATGAAAGGATGTTGTTTGAAGGCACTATACTCTATAAACGAATGCATAGTACCTTATTTGGATCACCTACATAATTTATTCCTTGTTCTGCACCACTAAAATACCCTTTCCACATGTACGCACTACCTTTGGGAAGCTTACTTCCTAGATAAGATCTCCACTCATGCTTCTCTACACCTTTCCCACACTTTCTCTTTCCTCCACCTACTTTATTATTTCTTCAAAACTTCACTCCATCTCTTGATCCACCAAGTCCTTTATAATTTCTGCTACCTCCCTCTCTGTGGCATCCTCTATCTACTCCTTAGTTAGCCTTAGAGTATTTTGATCCTTCATGTTGACTTCTTCACTTCCCCCTTGCTATGAGTGCCTTCTTAGTCCTCATCCTTATCTTTATTTCCCCTCTCCTCTGACTCATGTACATCATACACAGGATGGTTTTGTGCCTCACCGTGCTCTTCATCATCCTCATCTCTTTTGTAGGCCTCCATACTCTTTGTTTCTTCTAAGTACGAATTTTATGTTAATATTTACTTCTTCCTAATTAGTGATTCTAATATAGGAGACTCTTATTTTTCTTCTTCCCTAGGTGACTCCTTTCTCACGAGTGACTCTTCTTTTGCAAGGGGTTTCTCTTTCTTTGACACCTCTTCCTTAGGTGTATTTTCTCTCTCTTCTACAAGGGATTTCTTCCTCCATGCATATGTTCTTGGTTTTATGCTCGACTCCTACATGCCTATGGTGTGTTGTCTATGTACTTGATGCCTTTTTATTAGGAGCATCATCTCTCTCCCTTTTCCTTGGTACAACCTTCTTCCTTATGTTGAGTTCTTCTAGGATAGAGACATCATTTTCAACGTAAGTTCCCTTATCATACTTAGGCATTATGCATAGGTATAACCTTGTTGTATTCCTTCCAGAAACAAGAAAAGTCATTGGATTCAACACATGTACATCATGGGAGACATAATTCTCCACATATGTGTGCTTCTTTAGGTATATCATAGTTTTGTGTAGCTTGCAGTAATCCTGGTCTACCATGCTAAGGTCAAACCTTAGATTTTTTACCTCTTTGAATCGATTGACCCGACCTAGAAGTATTGTTCTCTGAAGGAGAACGCCAATTTGCACCAGGGACCCTTGACACCATCTGTAAGAGTAAACTTGTTAATACAAAAATTTTGGTACATGGTGAATTCAACCTTGCCTTACAGTAAAATAGGTAACTATTTGGCTATTCTCCAATTAGTGATGAATGCATCGGGCATCACTTATACCATTTTTATAGGTGCACCTTGTGGGTAGCCATCATGGTGTCACAAGTGTATTTCTCAAATATTTTGGTGGAGGAAGGGTTCTCATCTAGGTACTCCCACACAAATTTATCTGGCGCATCAGGTACTTCAATCTCCAACAAGACAATGATAAGGTGAACATTACCAAACATGATCTTTTCTCCATCACATGCGACATTGATTATTTCTTCTCCTATTAAATATGAGAGGTTGTAGATAGTCCCCTTTGAGATCTTATGACAAACCTCAACTAATCCTTATTGATCTCGTGTCCATCTCTCCCGATCATTCAACTTTGTGACCAAACATGTGGCCATCGTCATTATTGGGTTGGAAATCACAAAAATGTCAAAGTATCATGAACCCTTCTTATAGTCATAGGATTCAATAGTCTTCTTGATGGCCTCCTTATCATCCAATTCATCATCAAAAGATTCTCCTTCATAGACAAGACCAATAAAACTAGAAATGAGTTGGGTAGTTATTCACATCCTCCATCCTACAAAGTAGAAATGGTCTTCATATATGCATGACATTAACCATTGGTACACTCACTCATGTTTTCTAAAATAAGGAAGCACGTAGAGTTTTAATGACCCAAAATTCTCTATCTTCACCTTTACCTCATCATCATAGATAGGAATTCCATCTGGTGTCTTCTTATCTATATGGAAAACCAATCCTAATGCTATCTCATTCTCTATGGTGCTCATTCAATGGTTGTAATCACTCACGGACATCTTTCTAATGTGAGACACCCATTCTTTTCCAAGAAATACATCATATGGATATTACATCTCTACGTACCATTCCTCATTGAAACTAGTGGAAATGGCTTGTTTCCCCTTGCCCTTTCCCTTCTTTGGTGAAACATTTTCTACTTTTCTTGGTGTCATTTCTCTATCGTGTCACTAAAATTTCTTCATTTCCCCTGATCTTGGATCTGCTCAACTCTGTGGCTCCACTCCTTTGTGAAAATCCCCTTAATCCTATGCCCTAGCTATGGAACCCTAACTTGGAAAATATTTTCCCACAAGACGGCGTAGTCACTCGTGGGATTATTCTACACAATCTTCTTTGATTATGCCTATCTATTCCATTTTCTACTACAATTTGCTAATAGAATTGAATATGCATGTAAATATTCACAACCATTTTTCGCACAAATTTTCTAATAGAATTGAGTTTGCGAGAGCTCTTTAATAATAAAAGTGTAAGGTAAACAATAATGCACCCCAACCTTCTACTTATAGATTTTTCTTTTTCCCGTAATAAATTCCATGTCAAGTACTAACATAATATTGAAATAAAGGAAAATTCTTCCTACTTCCAACCATTAGCACTTTTACTCCCTCACCAAATTTTGTGTGAAAAATTCTACAACTTTCTAGCATACAAAAACCCTTGCCAACCAAAGATCATTACGTGTGCGCTTTCATCACCGAATGAACTTCTTATGTCTTTGTCCTAATTTTTGTCATCACCTATCTCATGTTGTTCCTACATTTCTCACCCTTTTTAGTGGTTTTTGTGAAGCGTTATTGAAACCAAAATCCTCATGTTCACCTTTTCCATGCACACTCTTCCAAACTATGAGAATTTTACCCTTTGATATGGGCCATCAAAACACAACTTTCAATACCGACTTCAAGTTCTTGTCACATCACTTCACCCCACATAAAAATAGATGTGCGGTCCTCAGTGCATATATTTTTTTGAAATTCTAAGTAGCTACCAGGTGCACAACGTGCACATAAGAAAAAAATAAAGGGAACAAGCAATGAGAAAGGGAAACACAAAGAAACAAAATGCATTAAAGGAAACCCTACGCTAAATGGAAATACTACCTTATTTATAAATAGAAAGAAGACTTATTTTTAGTAGGGCTTGACCTACTTGCCATTAAAATGGCCTAGTAACCATGTTTCCTCCATCGATTGTAATTGGAAAATGTCTAAATGAAGTATATAAGATACAATGTATGGGCCCATCCAATGGAATTTGAATTTCCAAAGATGGCACAAAAACTTGGAATCGACAATAGAACCATCTCGCCCAATCTAAAATTTTTTTGTTCTTGATGTTTCTTTCATGCCATGCCTTCTACCTAGATTTTTCTATCTTTTGACTCTAATGAGCAATAACCCACATCTCATTTAACTACATTAACATATCAATACTCTCCTCAAGTGCTTGTTCAATAGATAACCATCCTACAAATGCTATACATAGTGATGGTAACATGAATTGAATAGGTAACACCGCTTTGGCACCAAACACCAATTGAAAAGGTGTGGCCTTGCCCATTCTTTTATAAGTAGTCTGGTATGACCATAACACAATAGAAGCTTTATCATCCCAATCTCTTCTTCGTACATCACAAATTTTTGTGAGAATGTGAATCAATATCTTGTTAAATACCTTAATGGTTCCATTAGCTCGTGGATGATAAGGGGTAGTTTTGTGGTGGGCTACCATGAATTCCACCAACTAAATCCTAATTGTCTCATTCAAGAAATGAGTACCCCTATCACTTGTTAAACTTAGCGGGCATCTAAATCTAGTGATTATGTTTTCCCATAGGAAGATGGCTATTATTGCCATCTCGTAGTCCCTTATAGGTGCTAACTCTACCCACCTTGATAAGTAATCAGTATAATTAATGATATAGTGTGAACCAGTCCTTCATGCGGCAAGTGAAATTGGTCCTATAAAATCAATGGCCCACTTCTCAAATGGTTTTGTGCTAGATATCAATCTCTAGGAATTTCATCTCTTCTTCTAGGTTTTCTAAGTCACTTTGGAAATGGTGACAGGCCTTACAAAACTCTATACAATCTGGTAGATGCTTTCCCACCGAATCCCTTCTATAAATATCTTGTGCACAGTGGCATTCCCTACATAGTGTCCTCCTAATATTATACCATGTGTTTCCTCCATGATTGCAATTTGTTAATGCTATAACATGCAATGGTGAAAAGGGTCATCATGGCATAGCTTGTATAAGTTTCAATTTATTAACATGTTGTGTGCGACGCATATGGCTAACTACTTCCTTTCCAAAGTCTTCATTCCCTATGGTGCCACAACCATCTTGAGAAATACGAAATATATTCCAAGTCGGAGGAACAAAGCTGCAATCTAAATAGTTTTACATCTACCATTATATCATCAATGATTTTCATGTCCTCCCCTCACTCAATCCTTAATAAATGGCTAAGTCCCAAATTAATCTTACCCGATCTCACAACAATGTAAACTTGAATTCTTGAAACAAAAAGATCCACCGACATATGCGCCATTGTAAAATGATCTTGTTTACTAAGTACTTCAATGTCATGTGGTCCATGTAGAATATAAAGGGTGTTGCCAACATATACTACCTGAATTTGTGTAGCACGTAGATCATTGACAATGCTTCACACTCAGTAGTAGTATAGTTCTATTCTATTTGGGTTAGCTTACTACTAGTAAAACGCAAAGGGTGGTCAACAATTCCTTCTCTAGGTTGTTCTAAGATTACTGATTACCCCAATTGCCATCCCCTGAAGCATCAACATGTACATGGAATTGTTTATCCAAAGAAGGAAACTGTAATATGGGCACAGTGATAAGCTTATTATTCAATGTATCAAACACTATATGTTGTTTCTCTTCCCAATGAAATGTAATATTGTGTTTCAGAAACTCTTCCAATGACACAATTATCTTCACATACCCCTTAATAAAATTTTGTTAATATCACATATGTGTAAGGAATCCATGCACTATGCTCTGGCTGGTAGGTTCCCCCAATACCACAATAATTGAAACTTTAGCAGGATCTACCAACAAGCCTTCCTTACATATGATATGTCCCTAAAGAGTTCCAAATGGAGTAGCTAACAAACATTTCTTGATGTTTGAGGAATATACGCAACTACCGACATCGTCAAACATCAACCAAAATTTTTCACAATGATCCCTCACTAATCTATATACGGTCTAATCATCAAGGTAGACCTGAAGGAACTTATAGATAAAATATTGAAATGCCTGCACCATAATGCATGAAAACATATCAGGCATGTTTTTTCATTCAAAAGGCATATTTGTGTAGGCAAAACTTCCCCATTTAGTTTAGAAAGTTGTCTTTTCTTTCTCTCCCTTTGCAAATCTAACCTGATGATATCTTGAGAATTCATCTCGTGAAGGAGTAGATCTCACACCTAACTACTCTTTCTAGGATATCCTTAGTTAAGGGGTTTGAAAAGGTTTAATAACACATACCACATTAAAATCCTTGTAATCAACACAAATTATTATCCTCCCATCCTTCTTAATGCTAAATACCATTAAAATTATCCAATATGATTCCTCAACGACCTCAATGATGCCTGATGATATCATCTTATCAATCTCCTCCTTGATTTTGATGTGAAGATTCAGATTCATTCAATAAGGTCTCTTCCAAATTGGGTGTGCACCTTCCTTTAACTTGATCTACATCTCTCCTAAAGAGTGGTGAAATCCCTTAAGCTCATGGTACCCACACATAATTAAGTACATAAACTCATGCAATAGATCGATGATATTTGAAACCTCCTTTTCTGTCTAGTAATCTCCAATAATAGCCTTCTTAGGTTCTAACTCGAACCAATGTTAACCTTCTTGGTTTTCAGGGATTCATGATAGGTGTGTGCTTTCTCATCAACACAATCCATAACTTCACATGTACCCATAGTATGGTTAATATCCATATTTTTCACATCTTCACCATTGATCAAATAGATTAATTTTCCTTTTTCTTTTTCCATGCATGTGCACTCAAGTTTTATCCATTCGATTCTTCCTCATCAAAGAGCACTTATAAGTGAGGTTCACCTAATAATTAGAGTATTCTATCCTTTTTCATAGCACTATCTCCCATAGTTAGGTACTTAATAACCTGCAACATCTCATCCACCGATGGCTTGGTACTCTGATATTCAAAAGATTAAAGGAGGTCAGCCATCAAATATTTCCATTTTCTTGTTTGATTGCACATATTTGAGTGAATTTACCATGCACATGTGTAACCTTGTAAGCTAGTGTATAGCTTATGCACCCATAAATAAGGTGGCAAGGCTTCCACGCCTTCCATCTAGGCCTTCTCACATGCTTGGATGTGAAACAAGGAAGGTTCCTTCCCATGATAATGTTATATGATAGTAGGTGAATTTCTTTAGGAAAAACTATCAGAGACCACAATTATCACTTCACGCCACTCTAGAAAGTTATCACGATGGGTCACCCACAAACATGTTTTGGTCTTGAGCAAGGTATTTTTGAGCATCCTTCTTTTTTCAATATCAATTATCCACTGGGTCTTCATTTCTCATAGGAGAACATCAAAGTTAGCTCCCCCAGAATAACTTGGCAAGTTCATTCCTCCTAGGAATTTAACTAAGTGCACCTTTTCTAATTCTCATCATAGAGCCCCTTAACTACCTTTTGACTAACTCATATGTCCCATGCACCCAATTTTCACATGCCACACTAGTTGTATCACTTATAGATTGAGTGTCTTCCCATTGAATAACACCCTCCTTTGTTGGTTGCACAACTTCAAGGTCCCGGATAGTGCACACATAAATTCTATCTAGGTATTCCTCTCCTAAAGGCTAAATATATGACGCTGACTTCCCATATGTCAAAGGAATGAGAAAAATTTCCTCTTTGTTCTCAAAACTTATATACCCTTTATTAAAACATAAGTCAACATTGTCAAGTATAGGACAAGAGGCACTCAATGTAATTTGGAAAGTTTTCCACCTAAGAAAGTGCTAAGACTTCAAAGTATCTAGTGAATTTCACCCCTTGGATAGTGATAGTAGCATCCTTTAAAACACCAATGGGAATTACCTTTGTCTTATTAGCCATATACAACACATTTGAAGATGGTTGTAATGGGGGCCTTCCCATTTTATTCCAAGAATCCAAGGTGAGAACATTGACTTCCACACCCATGTCAATCAAAATATTTCTTAGGATCCATCCATCAACAACTACATTCAAGTTAATCTCCTTATTGTATTCAAGGCTATGGGGAGGAAGGTTAGCATGAAAAATCTACCTCTCGCACTCTTCTCCAGCACTTATTATTTTTTATCTAAACCATTATCCTAGTGAGGTGATGATATTCTCTTTCCTCAACATCTTTCATACCTCCTTGACATCATCCATATCCTTCTACAGAGCCTCAGTGCTCTTCTTTTTCTCCATGTTCTGGATTACTCCTTTAGACAATGAATTTACCCTTGAAGACTCTTGATTACATCCATGGTCTCTTGATAGAATTCCTTTTGATGGGTAGGGTCCATATACTTTCCATATACCAACTCTTCTCTTGTAATTAGTGGTAACTACTTTGGTATCTCCCTAACATGTGTAACCTCATCTCACATCATCACTAGTAAAGGTTCTTATTCTAACTCATGAGCTACCCTTGGCATCCACTATGGTCTTATTTCTTAATGCTAACCATCTCGGTGCCCTTTTATTTCAGGTGTTACTGGCTCATGTGTTCAAATAGTTCTAGGAACTCCTCATACTTGTGCTTCTTTCCACACCAAGAACATTATAATAGATTAGGGAATCTGGGATTATAGTGTTTCGTAGACCCACAATCGCAACAAGTTCCATGTGGGAACTCGGTTCTTCTACCCCGATAGTTGTTATGACCTCTACATCATCTATGAAATCCTCTTCCATGAGATCCTCCATCCACGCATCCTTCATAGTGATGACCATCGTCATTGGAATTATATGCAATGCTAGTATGATGCACACCAATATCAATGACATCATGTATCTGGCTAATCGATATACAATCCTTAGTGTCATGAGTAGTAGAGGTACATATTTTTTAATAGCAAGACACATTCTTATGGATCACATGCTGTAGTATCAAAAACTTAATTACATCATCATCTCCATGAAAAATATCACAATCTACTGTCAAATATCTTACCGATCTCCAAGGAAATTTTTCCTTTGTATGCCCCTCTACTTCACACTCAGTGCACCATAGGCCCTTTGTGAGTCTCATTGGCTGAGTTTGTAGATAACTTGTCTAAATTTTTTTCCATTGCAGTAACCTAAGCTTTAAGAAAAGGACTAACACCGATATCCATGCTTCATATGGCCTCGACACGAAGAACATCCTATAAGGCATCACACATGTATGTGCAAGTATTATTCAAAAGCACTCTATTGAAAGGAATTATTAATCCTCCAACAATGTTATGATCCTCATGTGTAGATTTCACTAACACCTCAAGGTTTTGGCGTAACGGTTTGTTCCATTTGGTATCGAGTGACCACCTAGGTTTAATTCGACATGGGTAGCTATTCCGGCATTGCAGTGTTCACCTGGGGCCTGTATATGACAGCATGGGGTCCTGTTATACAAGCACAAATCTAGCCTATGGTTCAAAGCTACAGAAGTTTGGTGGGATGTTATGATCCTCATGTGTGGATTTCGCTAATGCCTCGAGGTTTTGGTGTAATGGTTTGTTTAAAAAAAACCATTGATGAGAAGGATGAATATCATCAGAAAATTTTGATAAGAGAGTTTTAGAATGTGTGTCAAACTCCCACACACTCTCTTTCATACCTTGTTTAATTTCCTTTAATGCGCTAATGCTCTTCTATTCAAACTTAGGAATATGGATATCAGCTAAGAAGGCATTACAAATCATGGTATAATATACTACTATCTCGGTAGAGGTCATACTTTCAGTACCAAGTATGTGCACATCCTTGTAATTTTTTACAAAATGATTTTCCTTCCATTCCAGTGGTACTTGATCCCCTTTGGGTGCCTTAGCACATCACATTTTTGTACATGCTCTGTAGCATCCTCAACACCTTTGTAATCTGGTAGATGTAAGAAAGTTTCAAAAATACTTGTTAACATGGTTGAGACCCTTTTCCACCTGATCTAGAACCTTGAATCTCTCTAGTGTTTCCTCCATCATAATATCCACTATATCCACCAACACCTATTCCTCCTTACCCATCAAATCCTCTAGATCCACCAAGTCGACCATGTTTGCTAGTTCCTCTTCTACGATCCACCGGATCTACCTCCGTAGCTAGCAAGGTTCTTGAAGTGGTCGCATCTTATTTCCCTAATGTCACGCTAAACTATGCACCAACAACCTATGATATTACACCTAGATGTGTGTCTGCACCACTTCCGGATGCAATACACAAGATTTGTGTACCCAAAATTTTCCCAAATGTCAATCTAGATAATATGCCTTCAAACATAGGAAATGATTGTGCAATGCCAAATGAAAAGTTATACCTCCTTGGTGCTAATTGGTTACTTCCACTAACACCAACTGGGTTAGTAATACTTATCTCTAGATTTGGAAAACTAAGCACCAAGGGTTAGTCACCAGGTGGATTCAGATGCATGCTGACAACTCTCTTTTCTCCAAGTGGCAAGCTTTCATCAGAAGATGAAGGGTTTTATCTCCTGGGCTTGCTAAGATGGGGTAGCACAGATTGCTTAAGCTTCACATCCTCTATGTGAACCTCAATTCCTTCATGTAATGTCTTCCTCCATCAATCCATCACTCCTACAACTTTGTGTTATCTATCTAACTCCCTCTCACGAGCTTCATTATACTTGAGTCATCTCTCTTCCCTCTCCTTTTCATCCACAAGGTCCACCATCTTCCTCCATCTTATCTTCCTCACCTAGCACTCAAAATAATCCTATGTAGGCATAGGAAATGTTTCCAAAATTGGTGTAATGATTGTGATATTTATAGATAAAGGGATAACACACAAGAATGATCCTCTTGGCTCCCTTAAGAACTTAAACTTGATAATATCTAGATAGGAATACGTAGAAATCATGTACTCCAAGGTGTAACTCATCAACACTCTACTCCACTAATGATCAACAACATGTGTCCAAGTCAGATCAACATCATGAAACCTTTGATACTCATCTTGGGTCTATACACTACGTTTATAGTACCATCTTGATTCGTATGCATACGTTGAAAGAAATTCATACTGACTCCACTAAAAAGCAACAAAATAAGGTATGATATAACTCATGATACATATGTTCTTGTACCCATTTATGTGTTTCAAACTCATGTCCATCACTAAATCTCTTAGAAAACTCATCCTCAATGCTTTTAAGGCATGCTTCAACATTTTCCAGTGGTCAAGCACTCTATCATCACACACTATTTTCACAATATCTTTGAAAAGAGCTCCGATTCTGAGAACCAAGATGTAGTCATTTATTTACCCATAATGATATTTTCTAACCCCAAATGCACCAGCCTATCACCCGGTGGGCGCCGGGAACTCAACCAAGGCATGCGTAGGCACCGAAACCCTCCTTTATGTGAGCTTTGTGAGAAGGTTATG
This sequence comes from Taxus wallichiana var. yunnanensis, assembly GCA_018340775.1. Lineage (NCBI taxonomy): Eukaryota > Viridiplantae > Streptophyta > Pinopsida > Cupressales > Taxaceae > Taxus > Taxus wallichiana. Next base: position 387,531,564 of record CM031236.1, read on the forward strand.
TAATTAATGGATGATGATTTGAAATAAAATAATTACATTCACTTATTTAAAAAGGTAGAAAGAATAACTAACAAATCCACACATTAATGCATTACAGAAGCTAAACAACATTTGTAAGAATCATAATAAACTAGATCTGAGCCATGACAAGTCATATAACATGAGGGTTTACACCCATAAACAAGTTATATAGAACACACCCATATATTGATACTTCCGGTAGCCACATTACAATCAAAAGGGTCATCTCAGACCATACATATTAAATGACAGAGACTTAACTCCTATAAGCTTCTCTGATATGATACCCTAGCTATACTTTTCCCATTTTAACCCTTGTTATAGATCCTAGTGCCATACAGAGGATTATGGCATCCCTTACAAACCTTAGCACTAAGTTCTCTAAACACTATCATTACTAAAACACTTTTTACTCTCCTTCTTTTTCTTTGCATTGTCTATGCATTATCTCTGTCTACCATCATCTATTGTATATTTGTCTCTAGCATAAGCATCTCTTTCATAGGATCGAACCCACTTCCATGCCTTCTCTCTTGAAAAAATCATGTGCCAAGTGTCGATGTGGTCCTCCATTAGTGAATGATTATCCCTTTGCAAACCCTCCACTCTATGTGATGATATCTTCGGGAATATTACCTATGAGGAATATCATTTTCTTGATCTCAAGGTTCCGAGTTGACACCTTATCCACTTATCATGCCTAGTTGGGTCCTCACTCTTTTCCTCAAGTGCCCCTAGAACACCAAATATGGATAAGTCCTTTGAACCCATCTTCTACCATCCGTGCATGCACTAGTTTCACATAAACCCTTCTTAAACCCATTTTTCTGCGTTCTTTCCCTTGAGTACCCTTATTCTCACTAGTCCCGTGCGTGCATGCCCTTTGGTACTTAGCCAATATTTCAAGGCCCAAAGCAAGATTCCACCTGCGAGTTCCAAATTTGAAATAATTGAATAGAATAAGCTGTTGGGAGAGACAAATATTCCATGTGAGATGAGCATGAGTGAACACAACACAAACATAGAGCAACCCAAAGAAACTATTACATAATAAATGAAGCAACAAAATAGGGGCAAGAAAAATGCAAGGTAGAGTTCAAGATGCCATTTAACCAATGAATGGGTCAAAAAATAGCCACAATTTAAGCTTCTAATGTAAAAATCCTTGAATACTTGAGCTAAAGCCAAAGAGAAAATGAATAGTCAAGGTCGACAACCTAAAAGGAAAAATAAGAGTGGTAGATGAATAGGATTTGAAATGATTGGAAACAAAAGTGATTTTTTTAACCAATGTAGGATCCTATGAATCGAATACTAAACCAATACAATCCATGTTCATGCAGAGGAAAACTGAGATGGATTAATGTTCACATGAAGGCACAACATGAGCTCTAGAATCCAAGTAATATGTCAAGGGATCAATGCAAACATGTAGTCAAATACAAAACAACCCGACTTGAACAAAAACACGAGCCCATAAAACCCAGTGTGAAATATACTTGTAAGAGAAAAAAATTATCTATAGAATGAAACCGAGTGGTGGATGTCAATGCAACGGTGAATGCATAGTATTACGTGTGAATGAGTCGGGGTCGAGTGATGTACATAACACAATTAAACAAGTGCATGATTCAGACCTAGCCAAGTTAAGTCAATGCAAAAATTTAACTCATGAGTCAATACAATGTGGTGAGTGACCAATTCAAGGTGATCTATTTAGATAGCTCTTCAACTTAGCGAGATGGGATTGAATTGGTCCTAGAGAGAAAATTTCAACCTTATAAAAACAAAAAAAAAACATTGTACCTTTTTGACCCACAATTTTTACATGAGCACAGAACACTACAAACACCAAGAAGGAAACACACTAGCACAAAAATTAAGTACATGTACCCTTGAAAAATGTAAGTAGAGATAAAATAAAGGAATGATAGATTGCACATGAAACTATGTGGCGATGAGTAGTAGGAAATTGAAGTGAGCAACAAAATTCTTATATCTGAGATTTGATACCATGAAAAAGGGAGGAAGGAAGAATACCTAGAGGGAATCTATGTGCATCAAAGAGTTGCACTCAACCGTGAAATGGTGTAGCTTCAATATTCAAGCAAGAACTCAACCATGGAAACAATGTGCATTCATTAAGGGAAACAAGGATCGATCCACATGCTCATAGATCAAGAAGAGACGTGTACATATAGGGGAGTGCTAAGTAACTCCAATACAAATAATAATGCCTCCATGATGGAGAAAATTTATTTTTCGAAAGGGGAATGTAACTCTATGACACACACTAAGACATATGATAGATTCCATGATAGAATATGTCATAACTTACATGACACCTATGATCCATACTCACACCTAAGTGAAATGAATCACCCTGGTGAGGTATAGATACACCTCACACGAACACATGGTGGGCATAATTTTTTTTTGCAAAAATAATTTTTTGCAAGGGAAATTTAGGGGCTTTCACTGATGCTTTAGGACTAGTTCCCTCTACTTAGGGATGGGGCAGCTCCATGTAATTAAAATAAGGAAATATGTACACTACTTTAACCATCGTGGGTGGAATTTTTACAGGTATGACATAAAAATACTCCAATAGAACCATATGCAAAGTAAGGTGGATGAAATGTGTATGTATGGAGAGAGGGTAAAAAATGAGAAGGGGTTTGTATTCAATAAACAACAAATTGAGTTCATTGACATAAAACCAAATTATTTCCAAGTTAACAATGAGAAGACACCAATATGAAAAACAAGACAAAAATACAATCAACACAAAGTTTAAATGCATTATATTCATCAAAATATTGATTATTTCCTTGCAATATTACAATTCTTTATTTGGAGTGGTAATTGAGATGGAGAAGAAAACAAAAGATAAAAAGATAGAAGAATTATATTTTATTTCTTTTAATAAGACAATGGGAGATATCAACCCAAAAATATAATCTCAAACAAGAAAATATAACATATGAATGGAGAGAGCATTACAATATATAGCCAAATATAGTGGACCTTCACATTCCCATGTGATTTTTTAACTTAAATAGCAATCCTAAATGAAGAAATAAAAACTTTAAGTTACTTAAGTCACAATTTTACAAAAAATTCTCCTTAACAAGGAAATATAATTCTAGAGAGATAAACGGAGGAGAAGAGAAGCTCCAATCTTGAATGATGAAGTATTAAGAAGCTCTAATCATTAAGAAAATACACTCCCGATCCTAATGAATTTTGTAGTAAATATCCAAAGTGATGGACTCTAGATGAAGAACTCGACCTCTTTGCTATGAGGAGCATCCTATTGAACAATAAAATTTTGTAGCCCTTTTAGGTACACTAAGAGAAGAAGTGATAAGCAATTGATGAGTGGACCATCAATGAATAATTACCTATTTCACTTGAACAAACCCTTTAATCCCTAAAACACTTCCATGTCGTCTTGATCAATCATTCACATGGGATGAACTCAACACAATTGTCTACATAATGCAACCATGATCCATTATTTTGTCACATGGAGAACATTAATGGTTCATGAGATGTAAGATATATCCTTCGAACATAGAGGTGGAGGAAGGAGAGAGATATTTATTGGAATGAAATCCACCTTATGATTAAATACCTCATATGAGATGAAGTCAAATTTCCTCCACGACAAAAATGTGCTTGAGACCAAAATTGGGCACCAAGAGGGCTTCCCTTCCATTTGATTAACAAATCCACTATCTACCCCTTACAAGCATGAATTTTTCCTCATCACTCCCATGAGGAAAGATCACGAGAGATTATCATCATGTAGTGATAGGTACATATTTAAAGATACTTCCAAATTTGGTATTCTCACTCTAAGACACCTTATGGTTATAACATTGAACTATGGGGATTTACTTGAAAACCGAAGGTTTGAGATTTTTGAAGATTGGAATAAGTAAGACATGCAAGGGAGGAACATGTGTGACCATTTTGAGATCATTCTCAATACACACTATTTTTATTAATTCATACATAGGTGTCTTTTCTTAGCAATTTTATGAGTTCATCATTTTTGAGTGATTTGATCTTGGAGGATTGAAATGAGGTACTGAAAACCAACTATTTTTCAAACTTGATATTTTTAGAAGGATATCATTATAGAGGCTTTCTAAAAATAGAAATTTTTCTTTGTGTGTCGGATCGGAATGAAATCAATTGTAGAAGTTTACATTTTTTATTTATAGGCTTTGTTGTATTTTTTGAAAGATTTTAATCACCAAGTTTGTATAGATCTGAGAAAATGTTGATTATGGCTGAAAATTTCATATGGATATAAAAATTTCTAATTCCATCAATGGATGCAAGTAAATTATCTTCTCAAACATGTTTTTATGAGGAATCTAGAGTCAAAATATTGTGGCAATTAGAGTTAGGGCTTGTAAGTTACGAGAAAATCAAGATTTTGATAGCTAGGGAACAAAAGTAAGTTTTTTGGTGTTTTAAGAAGATGAACCATCTTCAAGAGCTATTTAATGTATTCCAAGGATTAATTTTATGTTTTTTTTATTGTGTTTCATGATTTTGAGTTGTTCGAGAAAGGGTGAGTGAAACTATATGGTCGAAGTGGAAGAGCAAGGTGCACACGGGGAGTGAGAGAGATGGAGAAGTGTAATGAGGGATAATGAAATCCTACTTGAACTTGGGAACACTTTTGGGTAAAATTTCAGAACAAAAATGTCCCTTTTCTAGAAGGATATCTAAAAATGTGCTATGAGGATGGAGATGGAGGGAAATATGACATGTACATGCCCAAATGGAATATTACCTTATGTTCTTAACTTGAATTCATATGCATAAACATAAAATATTTTAGACAATGGGAGCATGACACACTTTTGGGGTGAAATTTCACCTCATAAGTTCACTTAAGGTGTAAATGGAGTTCAAAAATGCACCTTGGAGGGGAAAATGGAACACACCACAACTTATAATAATCACTTAAACTTGTTTGTGCACTTTTGGCTTCTACCTTATGTTTTTAAGTTGAAAAATCCAACCAATAGGAGAGAGGAGAACTCATCGGGTGAAATTTCTATTCAAAAATGTGCCAAGGGTGTAATGGGGCACAAAAAGTGTGCCCAAGTTCCCAACTGAAGTTTTAGATTATGGTTTGCACCTCAAACTTGATTCTTTGGATGTTTCCTTCACCCTAAAGTCAAAATTTAACAATTTTTGGTGAAATAATAAATGAGTTTGAATGTAAAAATTCCAATGAATCTACAAAAATAGTTTATAAGGAATGAAAATGAGTTCACCAATAAAGTTTACCTCTAGCTTCAATTTTTCCTAGAGTGGTGTGCCGATGAGCCGAGTGAAAAGAATATTTCTCAAAGAAGAAGAGAAGAAAAATTGTTGGATCATGAAGATAATTTAAAATAACATCTTTTTATATATTTTAAGGACCTTAAATATTCAATAGGTTTCTAATTTTTTTGAGAAAGTTACGCCTTGTAGAAGGACTCTTGTGCTACTTGATGGATGAGTTTTCATATTTTTAAACCCCTGGAATTATTCCTTGACTAGTACACCATGAATTAGGATATTTCATCATTCCAATTCCTATCATATGATCTCCCAAAACTTCAAAAGGCCCCTGAAACATTTTTAACAATGTGAATACCTCCTTTGGAACTTGTATTTCCCAGTGTCTTGCGAAAAAATAACTGGTTTTACTTAACTTATTCCTAAACTCAATTTTTCCACAGAATATTCTGAACTACCTCAAAAAACTTTATGTCTCTCCCAAAAACATCCTTGATGATTTGAATATTTCTTTTACACTTTTGGAGGATGTCCACCAATGAAAAAAAACCAAAAATATCCTTTAGAACCGGGACCACTGTTATCTCTTAGATCTTAGTAGCTTTAAGAACCAAGCTAGGTAAAATTCTTTCCACGTGAAAAATAATTCAAAATTATTTTATTACATTTCTTTTCGCCAAAATTAGTATGAAACAGTTGAAATACTTGTAAGAGGAAAGGTATATTAACCAGGAAAGGGAATTTCAAGAGTGGGTTTGGTTTTCATGACCCAAAATTTAAATTTTACATGCTATAAATTTAGCATGACAACAACAAATATAAAATGACCCACAAATTAGTGTATCAAGATTTTTATAAACTAATTTTGAATTTTTAAAGAAAAGAAAGGAAATTGTACTAGGTAATTTTATGTCCTAGATGACTACCTATGACTTAATATTTAAAAAATATGTGCCCTAACAACAAATGATTGAAATTTTGTAAATATAAAAAATGTGTATTTGTATTTTCTTTGTTTTGAACTACCTTCAAAATCACAGTTTTCTCTTCTTTGTGTTTGTAGATTTTATTTTCTACAAAAATGTGTAAGTAAATCACATTGTTCACATTGTTGTATTATGATTTTTACATTTTACCCTAAAAATGTCTTATTTTTGTGCCCTACTTATCACAAACAACCCCAAAAATATTTAATAAATGAAAATTCCCATTTTTGTGCCCTAGCACCTCAAAATAACTTGAAATTTGTCTTAAAACATGGCCAAAATTGTGCCCTTAAATTGCTTTTTTCACATGTGTAATAAAATCAATTGTATTTTATGGTTATGTTCATTGTAAGTTCCCTTGAACTGAAATTGCATCATTTTGTGCCCCTTTTATGATGTTTTCGGCCCTATGTTATTGTTCACCTCTATACAATATTTCTCTTGTGTCTAGTATTCAAATTGATTTTTTTCTTGCATGCCCTAATGAGACTATTTTAAAAAACTTCCCTTCTCTTTATCCTTTATTGTCCCACTATAATATCAATATTTAAAATATGTGGAGAGAGAAAGAATAAAAAATAATAGAATGCATAAAAAATAAATGAAGAGTTACTAGATTGGATGATTATTCATTTCGTGTCCATCCTTTTGCTATGTGAGAGATGGTTACAAAATAGTTGAAGTGGTTACAACCATTTATTAGTTAACACTTAACTAATATTAACATAACACTAATTTATACACCTTATATTTTAATAAGCCACGTCTCAAGCATTCTTGTGCCACCTTCATATCTATTCTATAAAGAAAAGAATAATATTCTTAGGATGAATTTTTTTCACGATTAGTGAGATTACACTCCATAATAAACAACATGATATTATGCCCCTTATCATCTTAAGGAGAAAGGGAATACTCTTCATAAATAGAACTAAGTAGCCAAAATGATACCCCACACATGGAGTGCATCACATCTACCAAGAAAAATAATCCTTGTGACATACCCCTTCCGATCCGAATGAAGAGGGTTTCCTCGAGAGCCCAAATTTACAAGAAAATTGGAAAGTCTTCAACTTTTTAGTAATCAAGGAAGAACCTCATGTCTATTCTCCCAAGACGTAAGATTTAAAATGGACGAACACATTTGTACCATGTACTTTAATGGGTCCAAATCAAGACAAGGTTATGACACAAGTGTTGAGGCAATCAATCCTAAAGGTAAGAAGTAATACATATCATATAGAATATAGTTCCCGTATAGTGATAATGTTACAAAGTATGAAGCACTCATATGTGGCTTGTAGTTTTGTTTACTAAATGGGGCCACATGCTTTGTAACATCTTGAATTAATGTTTTTCATTGAATTGGTAGATCACTAGTACTTATCTAAGTTATTGGATGATGTGTTGATTATACTAAGACTTATCATTTATCAAAGGTTTTAATGACTCATAAATTATTTATACACACACACACACACATACATATATCAAAATTATATCTCTAAAATATATATGAGCTCATAATAATGTTTATATATATGTGTGTGTGTGTGTGTGTGTGTGTGTGTGTGTGTGTGTGTTTATATACAAATATATTATATAGATCTAATTTCTTTGTTTTTTAAAGTTCATATGACCCATGATTGGTTAATTATTGTTTAGACACTAGTCATAGACCACTAAGGCATATATATTGGTTAAATATGGTTCATGGAAATGCAATTCCCACCATCCAAGGTTTAAAGGGGTTTAAGCCATGACATGGCATTGAAAATTAATAAATAATTTAATGTTGTTAGGTTTCATGCAAACCATTAGCTTCTCCAAGAAGCTAAGCATGCAATGGTATACACATTTTTGGTATTTTCATTTTGTTTTTGGAATCTCTACATTAAGTTGGGTATGAAGATTTTTATGGGAGATTGTTTTTGGACCATGCATGGTGAATTCATTATGGGTAAACTTTATTAAACATGGATATTTGTTTATTTAATTACATTGTTGAAATGTTTGAGAGTTTAAATTGCATGAATTCACTTGGCGATTGAGGAAGATAGGAAGCAACAAAATTCGAGGCATGGGTTTATTTCTCAAATTATTTTTTGTTATTATTATGAAATATCATAAATATGTTTTGGTTTGATGAATCGATTTAAAAATGGAAATGTAATGTAACTTATAATCTATTTTGAATAACCTAGGCACACCGACACATCACCCAAGTATAAGGTGAGCACTCACCTAAAGCGCGCAAAGGTACCAGGCCCCTCTTTAGAGTTGCTTATACAAGATGTTAGTGTGATGGTGATAAAACATATTCAGATCCATAATTAAACATAAACATTCCACAATGTATAATCCAGATCTAGATCTTAGAGAATCATGAATTAAACAATAACTATAATAAGATTAACCATACATGAACCAAATTCAGTTATGTTTAACACCATTATCCAGCCAATATACTCCATTACATTAAACACTGTAAAACACAGAAGCTTTTTACATTATAAAGTATATCCATAAGTCATGCATGCATCAGATCCAACAACATAACTCTATAATAATTCACACACACTAAACTACATAGTTCAATACATATTTATAGAGGTGGGGAATTTCCCTTCACCACTTATGCACTTCTCAAAATACGTCGCATTCTAAAAATAGCCATGCACCTTTACAATAGCATGTATACATGTAAGTTTTCTAATAATATATGTCTTATAGTTAACTGGAAGAAGCAATCCTATTATTAGCTCAAACCATGCATGGTGCTTATCAGCCACTCATTCCCAAAATATCATTGCATGTAGTGCAAGTCTTCATCCCTATGTGTGCTTCAGATGCTATCTCTAAAAATAGGCCCTATCCATTAAAACAGCTAATTCCTAAGCCAAACTATTTTGGCACGCATTTCCTTTCCTATCTTCCCGCACCTTCAAATGCACCTTGTTCCCCGTGTCCATTATTTGTGTGTCTAATCCTTCGAGAAACATTTTTTCTCCTCAACAAAATGTAATACATTACATTAAATATGGTAATTTGTTTGAAATCTAGTTATTTTTATTAGACGAAACATTTTGGTTATTATTTGTAAAATATGGGATTAAAAATGTTATAAAAACAAGAGAAACTAAGAACAATTTCATGTGTTTGGGTTTTGGGATTTCTATTTGATATTTTTTTCATTTATCTAGACTTTGATGGAAAAAATAGAAAATATTTTAGGAAAGGGTTGAATTCAAAATGGGTAAATTATTATTGTAAAAAAATATTAAACCAAATACATTAAATTTTTTATTATTATTGACATCCGGAACATGGGTTTGATATGGAATAGTTAGGTCTTTTAAATTTTGAAAGTTTTATACAACTGATTTCAAGATCATCATTTGGGTTATTCTTATCTCATTTGGAAGCCTTTCTAATTTTTTAATTTTATAAGATCTTACGAGCTATGTCATTATTATTATTTAGTTTTAATAGAATTAGTAGAATAAGAAAAGAAGATGGTTATCTTGTGGAAGAGAAAGAAGAAATAAATAAAGAGGCTATTTCTTTCTTTCAAAAGTTGCTAACTAATCAAGGAACCCCAAATTTGGCCAAAGAGAAAGATTTTCTAAGTTGCATTCCTTCCTTAGTCTCTGAGGAGGATAATCAGATGCTCTCTTCGATCCCATCAATGGAGGAAGTGGAATTCACGGTGAAACATCTTAACCCAGATAAGGCACCTGGTCTGGATGGTTTTCAAGCCTTTTTCTTTCAGCACTTCTGGGACATTTTTAAAAAAATGTGTATAATGCTGTGAAATAATTCTTCATCCAGAAAAATATGCTAAAGGATATGAATTGTACCTTCCTGAATTTGGTTCTGAAATGTGGTAATGCCATGGAATTTAAAGACTTTAGACCTATAAGTCTTTGCAACACCACTTATAAAATTTGTACTAAAATCTTGGCCCTCCATTTGCAAGTGCTTCTCCCCTCTATCATATCTGAGCAACAAGGGGATTTGTTATTGGACGCCAAATTCAAGATGGGATCATCACAATAAAAGAGACTATTCATTCAACTAAACTCAGTAAGAAGGCAACTTTGTTTTTAAAATTGGACATGGCTAAAGCCTATGATAGGGTCTCATGGAGTTTTCTTGATAAAATCCTTGACAGGTTTGGCTTTGATTTTTCCCTTGAAGCTTGGTTAAGGCTTGTATTTCCAGTGCCTGGTTTTCCATTCTCATTAATGGGACCCCTTTTGGTTTTTTCCCTAGCTCTCAAGGTTTAAGGAAAGGGGATCCTCTCTCCCCTTTCCTTTTCATTATCATGGTTGAAGCTCTAAGAAGAAGATTGAATGTTGAGACTGAGAAAAGTTACATCAAAGGGATTTCTCGATAAAGGATTTGGACAATGTGTCTCACCAACATTTTTGATGACACTTTCCTTGTGGGAGAAGCTACTATTCCAGAAGCTAAGAAGCTTAAACGCCTTCTAGATGACTACATGGAAGTTTTTGGCTAGATGGTGAACTATAGAAAAAGCTCTCTTTTCTTCCTTCATACCTTGGAGAGCCGTTGTAAGAAGATTGCTGAAATTCTGGATTGTTCCTATAAGTCCTTCCCTATGGTCTATCTAGGAATCCCTATTGGGGATAAGAGACCCTCTAGTTCAGAGTGGAACTTCCTAATTGAAAGGTTTGAGAAAAACTTGCAGGGTGGAAAGCTAATTTGTTATCTCAGGCTGGAAAAATTACTCTTCTTTCTAGCTCACTCTAGAGTCTTGGTTTATGTCATGTCTCTTTACCAACTTCCTGGGAGCATAGGGGAAAAACTGGAAAAGATCCAAAAATGTTTCTTATGGAGTGGAACTGAAAGTAAGGAAATAATCCTGCTTGTGGCATGGAATAGAGTTTGCAAACCCAAAAAAATTGGGGGTCTTGGTCTTAGAGACTGGACTAAAATGAATAAATCCCTCTTAGCTAAAATTGGCTAGAGGTTAATAAAAGAAAATAGTGTGTGGACTAGAATCCTTAAGAGAAAATATTGGATGGATGTAAATGACAAAAGATGGATTTTCAAACAGGCTTCTTTCAATGGTTCAAGCATATGGAAAGCTATAAATTGGGCTAAAGAAATTTTTGCTAGGGGTAGTATATGGAAAATAGGGAAAGGAAATGAGATTTTTTCTGGAATGATAAATGGGTTGGGAATTTTACCCTAAAATAAAAATTTCCCCAAATTGCAAGGTTGATTGAGGAGAAGTATGGGGAAAAAATATCAATTATATGGAAGATGAAGACAACTTTCAGACATGGAAAATTTTAGAACTGGATAGTCAGGAAGTCAAAGAACACTTGGCTACTCTCAATGATTTTCTAAAAAATTATGTGTCTTCTAACAACAAGGATCTAGATAGAATTGTGTGGGACAAAGAACAAAATGGTAATTTATCATTCAAATATGCCTACTCACTATTATTTGAGGGGGAAGTTAGAGATGAAGACTTAATGGTTGGAAAAATTTGGAACAAGAACATATCTCCTAAAGTCAATGTGTTCAGCTAGCTTGTTGTGATAAACAAGATTCTAATAGTGGATAACCTAAATAAAAGAGGCTTCCAAATGGTCAATAGATGTGTTCTTTGTGAAAAGAACATGGAAACGGTGAACCATCTATTCTTAGAATGCCCTCTTGTTCTCCAGATGTTATCTTCTATTTTGGTTTGCTTTTCATTTCCTTAGGTAAAACCTAATGGAATCCAAGATGCATGGATTTAATGGAAATTCCCTTTCATCAATCAAGGGCTTAAAAATATTTGGATAATGAGCCTAAGTCACCTATGGTGGGAAATATGGAAAGAAAGAAATAGGAGGATCTTTAAAAATAAAAAACTTCCTAATAGGTTGTTAATAAACCATTTCTTTCAGGATGTTAGAAATAATTTTTCTATCCTTAGGAAAAAATAAGTTGAAGTTCTTGAATGTGAAAAAAATATCATTAGGAATTGGAATTTAATTTATGAACCTCAACCTAAGAAGCCCAACCCTCATGAGGGGGTTAAGTGGAATCCTCCTAGAGGGGGCTTCCTTAAACTCAACTTTGATGGTGCTGCTAAAGGGAATCCTGGGAAAGTAGGAGGAGGAGGTGTTTTTTGTGATGATGAAGGGAAGTTTCTTCTTGCCTATTTTTTTAATCTAGGTATCCAATCAAACAATGTTGCAGAGGTGCTTTGTTTTGGGGAGTGAAGTTGGCGGAAGAGAAAGGTTTCAAGCATCTGGTTGTGGAAGGGGACTCTTTGTATATCATCTCTTATGTGAAGGGAGTGTCTCAAGCCTCTATTTCTATAGTTGACTTCATCAATAAATCCAAGGGTAAATTATCCTCCTTCGAAACTATATCCTTTCAACATGTGTTTCATGAAGGAAACAAACTAGCTGATATTTTGGCTAATATGGGGGTGGATGCTAAGGAATTAAAGGTGGTCAAGGATCTTAAAGAGATGGATGCTAATTTCATAGACACCTTGAAAAGGGAAATAATCCCTAATAGCACACCTATTAATGAGGATGTAATTATTCCTTTGGCTTGATGTCTCATGATTTCATGTATCTCAACATCATTAAACTTTTATTTCATATCTTCGCAAAGGTAGGACATATCTCTCGCATTTTGTGGAATCTCACTTTCAATTTAGGTATAGACATTAACCCTCAGAAGAATAAGAACAACAACATTAACAAAATGGGAGGGGATTTAGTACATACTGAACCAAGAAAGGTCCTGTTGATGTCAAAAGAGGATGAGGTTTTGTGCGAACACGGGGAAGGATTGTTACACTTCTTTAGATTTTTTGATGGGCATGATGAAAAGTTGAGTGAAGCTGTGGTGAAAACCTAGAAGGAAGGCCATGTCTGGGTTGGAAATTTCTCTTTCACCATTTCCCCCAAGCTTATTGCTAAAGTTTCTAGTATGTCCATGGAAGGAAGGAGCATTTTCAAACCTAAGTTAGACTACAGTCTGGAGATTGAATGCTTCATGCAAGGTAAGGGTGTTCCCATCTCTCTCCATAATGGTTATGCTAGAGGTAATTTCCCCATCCTTATGGGGAAATTTCTCAGTTAATTATGGCCTATATTACTCTTGAAGGGCATTACAAAGTGATCTATGGGTACCACTTTCCCATGTTGAACCATATTAGAAGCTGTTGGTCACCATTTTGATCCTCTATTATATTGCAATCTTTCCCCTTTGTTTTTCATGTTTCAAATGTTTTTTCTTCAAAATTGGTGGTCTGTAAACCTTTTCCTCCAGATTAGATGCTTTGAAAATCTCATAAAATTATTATTTTGCCCCAATTTGAAATAAAAATACATGTATGCCTACATTTTGTGCCCCTACTTACCAAATTCATGGGCCTCTGTCAATTTTTTTCACTTTTCTTGGCCTTTGGAGATAGTGGTTACTTTTTTATGCTTACATGCCCTCAAAAATCTATCCGCATGGTAAAAAATTCACTTGAATCATTTCCCATTTGTTTTCTAGCAAAAAAATCATTCACCCATGAAGAAAAAATCAAATTCAGGTATCTCGGGAAAATTTTGTGTTTTTTGACGGTCATACGGGTGTCCTTTACCTGTCAAATTAAAACTCATGCCTCCCCTCATACATGGCCATTTTTTATTGGTCAAGATTCATTGGGTTTCTTAGAAAACATAATGTTATTGGTTTTTGGGCAAAAATCAAAATTCCCCCTGGAGCTCCGCAGGTCCCAGAGGAGGGAAACGTGTCATAAGTAGAAACAAGGGTGGATGGGTGGGTCATTTTGTGCCTTAGGGAACTTTGGAAAAGTGCATAGAAATGGAGAAAATCCCCCAAGGCCTGCATCCAATCTGAGGAGGACACGTGGCAGGTGGGAATGGAAGGTTGGTGGTGGTGGACTTAGGAAATTTATTTGTTTTTGCGTGAAAGGAAAAAGTTTGAGGAAATGGTTGCGGGTCCATAATGGAGTGAAGGGAGACATGTGGTGGCTTAAAAGTATAAAGCAGATTGGTAGGTTGTCGGAGGAAAAGGAAATTTTTTCCCTTTTCCCAAAATGAGTCGACCGAGAATTTGAAGCATTGGCCCATAAATGAACCACAGGAGACACGTGGCGGGTGTAGAAGGAAATGTGGGCCGCCAGAGGAAAAGGGGAAAAATTTCCCTTTTGCAATATGACTTAGAATGAAAATTTAAGGCATGGATCCATGATGAATAGCTACCGACATGTGGCAAGGACAAAATCAAAGAAGCAGATCGGGAGAAGCAAAGTGAGAAAATTTTCCTTGATGAAAACGAGAGTTAAACGTGAAATGAGCCCGTAAATCCTCGGTGCTAGAGAAGGTGACACGTGTCGAGACGAGAGAGGCAAAGGTGTGGGCGAGAAGGGAAAAAGTGAAAAATTTCCAAAAACGGTGGATATGTGTAGAATTTAGCCATGATCCGAATGGGACCCACTTTGTATGCCATGTGCCAACACCAAATTTCAAGGGCGGAGGCGGAGAAAAGGTCAAAATTTTACAATTTTTCAAAATTATTAAAAAGTCAAAAAGTGATCCCAAAGCGATCTGAATCACATTTTGACATGTGGAGGATCAGATTAAAGGGAGAAAGGGAAAATCAATGGTAATTGTGTATTTTTCATTTTGGCTGCCATTTTTTCTCCAAGAAGCTTGGAGATGTGAATTTTGCATCAATTTTCATCAAATTTTTGGTGAATTCATGTCATTTGTGCCTATAAGGACCAATGCAAGTGGTTTTAGGGATCAATTTGTAGATTTGAGGTGTTTTTGAAATAATTTTTTCCCCACCCATCCAAAATGTGGAATATCAAATCAAGAAGTTGCAGAATCAAATTTATGAGGGATAAGGATGAAATGATAAAATGAAAGGGGCCTGCATGCTTTGAGGATGAAAAACATGCCTCCATAATGGATAATGATGAAGGATTTGTAATGATTCCCCTTTTTGAAACACCTGGTAACTTTTGTTACAAATATGTTAAATGTCCCTATCTGTGAATCATGTTGGAATTTTGTAACAAAATTGATGCTTGGCATATTATTTTCTTGGGAAAGAAGGATCAAATGTAATAGAATGTTATATAATGCATGTTTTTTGACATGCAAAAGGTTGGAGAAACTTAGAATTTCACAGAAAAATATGGGAAGAAGCCCATTCTCTGAGAAACTACTTGAGAACCATTTCTAATTCCTTTTTACATCAGATTTCTATCTAGTTGAGTTGGTTTCAGTTGTAAAGCCATCAAAAATATCTGAGATTGTTCTTATAACATTCCCCTACTAATAAATTTGGTCATTCTAGATTATTTTGTGTTGTCTCTTGGCAAAATTTGCATGCACTTATGTTTTAGAATGTTTTCAATTTGTGTTTCTTGCTCCTATTGTAGTCTTGTGTCTAAAATATCTCTTGATCATACATGGTCTCATTTCTTGTTGATAGTTTAGTGGCATTTGCAATCTCACATTCAAAAGAGATTTCATCTAATAAAGAGATAAAAAAATTTAAAATCACTTTACCTTCCTTGAATTTAGAGATTGTTTGTAAACCTTTGGGTGCACCTTAGGTCATGATAAAATAGAGGTTTCTAGATGCTTTGTTGGTTCATCTACTTCAAGATTTTGTGGAAGGTTGTCAAATATTGTGTCAAAGATTGTAGATATGGGCGTTCATTTGATGCACATATCTGGTTGAAGTATTTCCTAACCCCTTTGAAGCATTCTCTGTTGTTTAGGTCTTACCAATTTCTTGCAAAGGTCCCCAAAGAATTTGACAGATTTTAGTTAGTCTTTTCTAAAATCTCCCACCAAAAATTCATGCAAAACAACTAATCCTACCCATAATACTGCTGCATTGTGTTGTGCGTCAACAAAATAATACATTCCATTTACAAAAATGCACAAATCTGATCAAGATCATACAATGTCTTGAGTATCCCTTGCGTTGGATTGAAAATATCTCCATAATCTAGGAGTGACAACTTGGGAAAGTTAGGTTTAGAGTGTTGATCATATTTTCCCAAGGCCATTTCATATTATTTTCATGAATTAAGGGTTATCTTCATCGCTTTCACCATCCGAGGGTTACAAAATAGGTCCTCTTACCTTAGTTTAAAGGAACAACCTAAAACAGTTAGGATAAGATCATGTGCTATTTGAGTGCTATCCATCTCTCCACAAATTTGAGTGTCGGTTTGATCACATCCTCGCCTACAAAACAACCCACATCCCGATCTATCCGAGTTTAAGCTTCATGCCATATCTCTGATGTTTCTCGGAATGAGAAGGAGAACAAATTTGGGTACCAACACCTATGGCACCATTACCGGGGACTATTTTGAATTCCTAGGAAATAATTTGCATTATTGAGATTAATTTGGTAATTCATTTCTATTCCAGATCTATTTAGCCTATCAACAACACTAGTGGCACATTGTTCTTTGGGGACATTATTCATTATTTCAGTATTTCATATCCTTGGTAATACTTCTTATGTGATTTATGTGCAATTACAAATCTGAGTATCATCTTCTGATCAGATTTATAAGGCTGGAATGAAGGGTAGAGTTCTGAGTTTGATATTTTCTTAGTTCAATCTGATCCATGTGCATACATATTTGAGATATTTGAATGCATGTCAAACCCTGGTAATGTCCCTTGTAAATTTTGCATGCAAATACATTGTTGAAGCATCATTTTATAATCAGATTTGTAAGGATTAAGTGAAGATATAAGTTCTGCCTACAATTTTATCAGTTTCTAGTAGTTGTTGCACTTCATTTGCATTTGTGGTTGATAAATTCAAGAAAAGGAAGGTCTGATCTATAAATTTTTGCAAGATTTTCAGTGCTAATAGATATTTGACAAAGTATTTTAGTGCATTTGCACAACTAGGGTGAAAGTCCTTAGTGGCAAATCCATGTTGATTTGATCTTAATAAATACTAGTGTCTTACATTTCTGTCATTTATTTTGGTTTTGCTAATCTCTACAAAATCTGGAAGGAAGAAGATCTCTCTTCATTAGAGAATCTACTAAGAAGTTTTTAATATTCAAGGAACTTAGAGTTATAAGGGAGAAGAGTTTGGAAGTTTGTTAAAGGATAGACATTAGGAAAAGGTATATCCATCGGTGAGAGAGATTAGCCTTTAGTAGAGGATTGTCACTCTTCTTCTAGTGATTCTAATTTAAACAATCCTCTCATAAACTTGTTTTCTTCAACTGTTTAAGGTCATTTTGCTATATGTGGTGAGTTCTCTATTCAATTTACACCTCTATGTTTTAATTCAAATAAATTTTTTCAATAAAATCAGCAATTAGAGAATACCAATCTTGTGAACCACATTCTTGAGCCCCAAAGACCTTACACTCATCATCTTCTGTCACCCCCAAGATCACCTCCACCAAACAATATGGCTTAGCCTAGACCTCTATTTGTTGTTAACACCTTTGGTCTTATAGATTTTAGGAGAATGGATGGTTACCCAAATGCTGTCCCACAAGATGTCGAAATAGGTTGCCAAAATTCCAAGGTAACAATGTTATAACCGGTGATCAACATCTCAAACTTTTTGTTAACATGATGGAGGATTTTGAAATATAGTTTGAAGATGTGTATATTAAATTTTTCATTTATACACTAGAAGAGGATTCTAGGGAATGGTACAAGGATCTACCGATAATTCTATTGATTCATGGACTGAAATGAATAATGCATTTAGGTTGCAATATGATGACAAGACTGATCCTAGATTTATCTTTTTCGAATTTGAAAACATCAAGAAGAATCCCAATGAATCAGTCCATGACTTCAACACAAGGTTTAACAAAACATTGAGAAGGCTGCCTATTATTATGAGGCCTTTTGATGAGTCTTATTTAATCAAATATGCAGATGCATTTGATAAAAAGGAAGCCTATTACCCAAGAGACAAGAACCCTACTAATCTAAGATAATCTTTCACCATGCAACTTAAAATTGAAAACAATATCAAAGCAATTGGGAAACCTCTCGAGAGAGATGGTGTAAAATTGATAAACCCTGAAAATACTCAAGCTAGCAAGGGTGTTGATTTAGAGGAGGTTGTGAAAACTTTGGCAGGTTATGTCAAAGAAATCTCATACATGTTGGCAAGAGCTGAGAAGGGAATTGGGAAGACTTCACAAGGTCAGCCAAGAGCACAAAACCATGACATAATTTCCAATCATCCTAGAGGTGATCAAAGGGAAGATGATACAAGGATATGACCCATGGGATCTACAAATAGACATCCTCAAGCACATGAAGGAATATTATTACCCGATCCCCTAACTACGGGTTCTTGCTTTTGAGGAAGTTAATGATATTGACTAGTGTGATAGGTGTTTTCTGTCCCATCCTCTATATGAAGTGGACCATCAAGAAGGTGAAGTTGATAATGATGATGGGTGCTGATGATGATATTTACATGGTGGGATATTCTTCAAACTCACAAGGAGCAACATCTAATGAAGTGATAAGTGCGAGGACAAGCTGTATCCTTTTGGGATTGCATCAAATGGGTACAAGTCTTTCTTCCTCATCATATTATTGAAGTTGATATAGTGCAATATTTTGAAATTCCTAATAATGACTTTGAATACTTAAGATCTTTGATGATTAAAAGTATGATGGTGGTATCCCTTCGGAGGAAGATAGACAATTGTTGATGAATGTTGTTATAGCTCATGAGAAAGACTAGAACACTAGGAGAAAAGTTGTTAATGGAGTTAGGCCTTAAGCCAAACCTAAAACACCCTTACTTACAAGTATCCCCAAAGAAACTCCTAGAAGGAAACACCGCCAAAGGCTCTGATGTCCTAAGAAAAAATTATAGTCCTCCTCATGCCCAAGTTGCCAAGAATCCCTTACCATCTGATGAATTTGTTTGTCTCCCTTCCAATGTTGATTTGCCAAAAAGTGTTTCGTATGACATAGCCCAAGTATTGAGCCAAATCAAAGTAAGTGTTCCAATCATTGAGTTTCTTAGAATTACTAAGCATAAGAAGAGAGCATTTGAGTAATTGGGATTGAAGGAGGAGAAGACTACTCCGAGCATAAATGTAAATGTTGTTGAAAATCCTCCTCAGATCATTACAAACCTTGAAAGACCACCATCATTAGAGGATTTTGGAGAGACACCCGAGGTATATTTCGAGACATCCTTGGTTGATTCCCAATTGAATGTTGATCCATTCTTCACAACTTTGATCATAAAGTATAGGCTACTTCACAATTGTATGTTTGATTCGGTGCATCATGAATGAGTTGGATATCAAAGTGACAAAAGTATATGGAAATTATACTACCATAAACTCAAGAGAAGTTTCGGTATTTGGTTGTGTGAAGGGTTTGGTGGTACATCTTGCATATTATCCTGGGACGAATTTAAAACTAGATGTTGTCATTGTTGATTGCCCCGCTAAATTGGGTATGTTATTGTCAAGAAAGTGGGTTGCAAGTGTTGGAGGGAGTGTCAAGATGGATATGTATTTTTTCAACATTCCCATTGAAGGCATCCTTGTCAATATCTATGGAGAAAAGAAGATGTTGCATCTAATTGAGGATCTAAACAATGCTTCTTATGAGGTGTTGTTTGATTATGTAGATGCTGATAATTTTTGGGGTTTGCTGATGGAAAAGAACACAAGATGGATCGGTTAAAGTGCCTTGACTAGGTAATTTCTCCTTGGACCTTTCTATTTGATGGAGCTTGCTCCAAATTCAGAAATGGTGTGGGTATAATTTTGATTTCTTCTAGCTTCTAAGAGTTTGGTTTTTCCTTTAAGTTTAATTTTGAATGTACTAACAACATTGTTGAGTATGAAGCCTTGTTGATGGGTCAGAATTGCATGGAAGTATGGTGTTAAGGAAATCACTATAAAAGGAGATTTAGAGCTAGTTGTCAAACAAATAAGAAAACTATATGATACGAAAAATTAGCGGATGAAACAAGTATAATCATGTAGTTTGGGATCTAATTGAGATGTTTGATTCTTTCAATAATCTACATCATGACAGAAGTTTGAATGTTGCTACTGACAAGTTGGCAATGTTGGGGTCAAGATTTGGAGATTTCACCATTTAACCTTATTGTGGGTACAATGTTCAAGTGTTAACTAGGCTAGTTGTCCCGACAACATCAAGGATTGACAAGTTTTTAATGATGATGCTCAAGTGTAAAGGTTCTTACAAAATCAAGGTTATTTTGTGGATCAAAATATTGATTGGGAACCAATGGTGTGTGTGATTAAAGGAAGAGAAACTTTGTTTGGAAAGGATATTATCTAATTGAAAACTAACACCATTCCTAGAGGGCTAGTTACTCTTGAGTCAAATTTCAAAAATGTTGATTACATCATCAATAGAAACATGTCTACCTCAAGGGATGTGGAAGAGCATAACTTAGGAACTAGTGATAAACCAAGAAAATTTTTGTTGGGCAGCAAGTTTAAACAAGGAAGAAAAATAGTCATACCTCCAATTGTTGAAACAATATCAAGACTATCTTACCTAGTCATATTCAGAGCTGAAAGCATATAGAGAAGACTTATTCCAACATGAGATCCCTCTTGAGAAAAATACCAAACAATTCAGACAAAATTAAATGCCAATTAATCCACTCCTCTCCCTGAAAATGCAAGATGAATTGAAGAAACTGAAGGAGGGAGTGATCATTCAGCCCACAAGGTATTCATCTTGGGTTGCAAACCTTGTTCAATCAGAAAGAAGAATAGAGATATCAGACTTTGTGTAGACTTCAAAAATATGAATAGAGATTCATTGAAAGACAATTATCCTTTGTCAAACATGGAGACCATGCTAAGTTTAGTGACTGGATCTAAATTGTTGTCCACCTTAGATGGTTTCTCTAGCTATAGTCAAGTTGTTTTCAAGCAAATGAAATATTTAAAACTACCTTTACCAGTCCTTAGGGAACATATGTTTATGTGAGAATGCCTTTTGGTCTCATGAATGTTGGAGCTACCTTCCGAGAGAAAAGGATGTTGCTTTTTCTGGTTACATAAATGAATTCATTGCAGTTTATCAGGATGATGTGACTGTGTTTTCAAGGAGCAGAAAATATCACTTGCAACACTTAGAAAGAATGTTGATTAGATGTAGAGAATTTGGAATCTCTCTCAATCCAAAGAAGTGTCACTTTGGAGTGCAAAAGGCCAAGTTGCTTGGTCATATTGTTTCAAAGGCTAGTGTTATGATTGACCCTGAGAGAGAAGAAGTAATCAGCAAGGTTCCAATTCCTAGAATGAAGAAGGGCATCCAATCTTTCTTTTGGTAGATCAATTTCATTAGAAGGTTTGTGTCAAATTTTGCTGATTTGACTCTTCCTATCACATGCATGTTAAAGAAAGATCAAATTATCAAATGGTAGGAGGTTGCTATTCTAGCTTTTGAAGGAATCAAAGAGGCATTGAAATATGCACCTATCTTGGTAGCTCTAAATTACAAGAAGCCTTTCCAAATCTTTTCTTTTGCTTCTGAAAATACTATTGCATCTATTTTACTCCAAAAGGATGAAGACAGAGCTGAGAGGAAAATTGCCTTCTTGAGCAAGGCTTTACAACCTGTTAATTTGAATTACACAATCATGGAAAAACAAGCATTTACCTTGGTGAAAGCAATGAAGGTTTTCAGTCCTTATATCTTAAGTTGAAAAGTTGTTGCTTACGTTCCCACACCATGGTAAAAGACATCTTATTAGAGATGGAGATCTTAAGTAAAATATGTAGATGGGTGAACAAACTGCATGAGTATGACATGGACATCCAAACCACAAAGTTAGTAAGAGGTTTGGGTCTTGCCAAGCTCATGGCTAAGAGAAAATTATAGACTATGGAAGTGAATGAAGTAGAGGAAGAAAGGGTAGATGTTCTTAATAAATTGATAAATTCTAAGTGGTACAAGGGTATAATATTTTACCTTAGACACCTATGATATCCGAACATTTAAATAAAAATAAAAAAGAGCCTCAAGGCTGGCTTCTCAAAAATACATCATCACTAACTTTTGGTTGGTTTTGAAGAACCCTGAAGGTGTCGTCTTGAAATGTATAACTGAAGATGAAGCTCCCAAAGTAGTTATTGATTTCCATGGGGGATTTTGTGGAGGAAACTTTGCTAAAAGGGTTATAGCACACAAAGTTTTGAGAGTTGGTTATTGGTGGCCTACTCTTTTCAAAGATGCAACCATGTTGGTTATAAAATGTGAAAGTTGTCAGCATTTCTCTGGAAGAATGAAAGATTTAGGCTCCCTTCCTTTGCATCATGTATCATTTGAAGCTCCTTTCAAACAATGGGTGATGGAATTCATTGGTGAAATTTTATACCCTTCAATTTCTAGACATAAGTGGATCCTTGTAGCCAGATTACTTCACCAAGTGGGTAGAAGTGATCCCCAAAAAGAAGGAAACACACAAAGTTGTTATGGAATTCTTGTTAAATCATATCATATGCATATTTGGTGTGTCGGTCAAGATTGTGACTGATAATGCCATGTGTTTTAGAGATAAACCTTTTATGGCCATGTGTAAGAAGTATGGAACCAATCGACTTATTCTTCAAACTATAACCCCTAAGGTAATTGAAAAGCTAAGTCCAATAATAAGAACATGTTGAAGATCATTAGGAGAACCTTGGAGTTGAACAAGAGAAAATGGGGTGAACAACTAAAATTTTCAATTTGGGCTAATAGAATCACTGCAAGAGAGCTACTGGTAAGAGCCCATTTGAGTTGGTGTATGGAACTCAGGCTCTTCTACCCTTACATCTGAAATTATCTTCATTTTAGTTTTTCAACAACTTGAAGATTAGGAGGTCAGTCCAGATGAAGCAAGGATTAATTAGATTGTAGAGCTAGATGAAGAGAGAAGAGCATCCCACCAAAGGCATGTCAGATTTAGAGAGAAGTTAAAGAGGTTGTTTGACAGGAAGGTCACTCCTAGGGCCTTCAATATTGGAGATCTGGTTTTGTTGTGGGATAGCATAAATGAGGATAATGGAAAACATGGTAAATTTGATGCATTATGGATGGGCCCTTACTCCATTGATATCAAAATTGGTGAGAATACCTTTTTTCTCAAAGATTTAGATGGGGAATTTCTTGAACTACCTATTAATGGCAGGAATCTAAAGCATTTCTTGGATTAATCCCTAAATTTGAGGTATGGACCAACTTGTACAGTGTATAATGTTTGGATTTTGCTATATTTTTGTGTTTTATCGGTTTGTGGTTTGGCTTGGTGTGTGGCAACCATTTTTGTTAGTTACTCGAGATAGTTTTTGGATGGATTTATCCAATGACTTTATTTACCCAATCAATTATTTTGGCACTTTGTCTACTTATTGTTCTTGTGGCACTCACTAGAGTGCCCATCCTCGAGCAGAGCCGATGTTAGTGCCCATGTTGATCCTCTCTTATATTACCATCTTTCCCCTTTTTTTTACATTAACTAAAACATTTTTTCTTCAAAATTGGTGGTCTGCAAACCTTTTCCTCTAGATTGGATTCTTTGAAAAGCTCATAAACTTATTATTTTTCCCCAATTTGAAATAAAAATACATGTATGCCCTATTTTGTGCCCTAGTTTTCCAAATCCATGGGCCTCTATCATTTTTTCCACTTTTCCCAGCCTTTAGAGCTTGTGGTTGCTCGTTTTACGCTTACATGCCATCAAAATCTATCCCCATGTTCAAAAATTTCCTTAAGTCATTTCCCATTTATTTTCTGGCAAAACAATCATTCACCCACGAAGAAAAAATCAAATTCGGGTATCTCGGGAAAATTCTATGTTTTTGACGGTCATACGGGTGTCCTTTTCCTATCAAATTAAATCTCATGCCTCCCCTCATACGTGGCCATTTTTCGTTGGTCAAGATGCAATAGGTTTCTTATAAAACTTAGTGTTTTTTGGTTTTTGGGGAAAAAATCGATATTCCCCCCATAGCTTCGGAGGTCCCAGTAGAGGGACATGTGTCATAAGAAGAAACAGGGGTAGATAGGTGGGTCATTTTGTGCCTTAGAGCACTTTGGTAAAGTGTGTAGAAATAGATAAAATCCCCCAAGGCCCACATCCATTCTGAGGAGGACATGTGGCAAGTGGAAATGGAAGGCTAGCAGAGGAATTAGGTAATTTTTGTGTTTTTGGTGAAAGGGAAAAAGGTTGAGGAATGGCACGTGGGTCTGCAATGGAGTGAAGGGAGACACGTGGTGGCTTCAGAGCATAGAGTGGGTTGGTGGGCCGTTGGAGGAAAAAGGAAATTTTTACCTTTTCGTAAAATGAGTCAGAGTGAGAATTTGAAGCACTGGCCCGCAAATGAACCATAAGGAGACACGTGGTGGGTATAGAAGGAAGTGCAGGCCACCAAAGGAAAAGGGGAAAATTTTCCCTTTTTGTAAAATGACTTAGAATGAAAATTTGAGGCATGGCTCCACAATGAATCAACAATTGACACATGGCGGGGACAAAATAAGAGGGGTAGAGTGACGGAAGGAAAGTGAGAAAATTTCCCTTGGAAAAAAAGTAAGTTAAAAACGTGAAATGAGCCTGTAAATCCTCAGAGATAGAGAAGGTGAAACGTGTCAAGGATAGAGGTGGAGGAGTGGGTCCGTGGGGAAAAAGTGAAAAATTTCCAAATTTCCAAAAGGGTGGAAATGTGTAGAATTGAGCTATGATCCCAATAGGACCCACCATATGCCATGTGTCAACACCAAATTTCAAGGGTGGAGGGTAGAGAAAAAGGTCAAAATTTTACATTTTTTCAAAAATGTTAAAAAGTCAAAAAGTGATCCCAAATCCATTCCCAATCACATTTTGACATGTGGAGGGCTCAGATTAAAGGGAGAAAGGGAAAATCAATGGTAACTATGCATTTTTCATTTTGGCCACCATTTTTGCTCCAGGAAGCTTGGAGATGTGAATTTTACATCAATTTTCATCAAATTTTTGGTGAATTCATGTCATTTGTGCCTGCAAGGACCAATGCAAGTGGTTTTAGGGATCAATTTGTAGATTTGAGGTGTTTTTGAAATAATTTTTGCCCCAGCCCATCCAAAACATGAAATATCAAATCAAGAAGTTGTAGAATTAAATTTTGGAGGGATAAGGATGAAATGATGAATTGAAAGGGGATCGCATGCTTTTAGGATGAAAAACATGCCTCCATAATGGATAATGATGAAGGATTTTCAATGATTCACCTTTTTGAAACACCTGGCAACTTTTTTTGCAAATATGTTAAAGGTTCCTATCTACAAATCATGTGGAATTTTGTAACAAAGTTGATGCTTGGCATATTCATTTCTTGGGAAAGAAGGATCAAATGTAATATAATATTATATAATGCATGTTTTTGACATGCCTAAGGTTGGATAAACTTAGAATTTCATGGGAAAATCTAGGAAGAAGCCCATTCTCGTAGAAACCACCTAAGAACCATTTCTAATTCCTTTTTACATCCGATTTGTATCATGTTGGGTTGGTTTCAATTTTAAAGACATAAAAAATATCTAAGATTGTTCTTATAGCATTCCATTCTTGATAAATTTGGTCATTCGGATTATTTTGTGTTGTCTCTTGGAAAAATTTTCACGCACTTATGTTTCAAAATGTTTTCAATTAGTGTTTCTTGCTCATGTTGTAGTCTTGTGTCTAAAATCTCTCGTGATCATACATGGTCTCATTTCTTATTGATATATTAGTGGCATTTGCAATCTCACATTAAGAATAGCTTTCATCTAATAAATAGAAAAAATAGATTTAAAATCACTTTACCTTCCTTGAATTTAGAGATTTTTGTAAACCTTTGGGTGTACCTTAGGTCATGATAAAATAGAGGTTTCTGGATGCTTTGTTGGTTCATCTACTTCAATCTTTTGTGGTAGGTTTTCAAATATTGTGTGGAAGAGTGTAGATATGAGCCTCCATTTGGTGCACATATCTTGGTTGAAGGAGTACCTTAACCCCTTTTAAGCATTCTATTGTTTAGGTCTTACAAATTTCTTACAAAGGTCCTCAAAGAATCTGTTAGATTCTTGTTAGTCTTGTCTAAAATCTCCCACCAAAAATTTATTCAAAACAACTTATCCTACCCATACTACCCCCACATTGCATTGTGTGTGAACAAAAGAATACAATCCATTTACAAAAATGCACAAAGTAGATTAGGATCATACAATGGCTTCAGTAGCCCTTTCCTTGCATTGAAAATATCTTCATAATCTGGGAGTGACAACTTGTGAAATTCAGATTTGGAATGTTGATCATATTTTCCCAAGGCCTTTTCATAATATTTGCACAAATTTAGGGATATGTTCATCTCCTTCACCATCCGAGGGTTACAAAACAAGTCCTCTTACCTTGGTTGAAAGGCGCAACCTAAAACAATTAGGATAAGATCAAGTCCTATTTGAGTGCTATCCATCTCTCCACAAATCTCAAGTGCTTAGTTAGATCACATCCCCAGCTACAAAATGAAACACATCATGATCTATCTACATTTACGCTCCATGCCATATCTCTTATGCTGCTCAGATGAAAATGAGAACAAATTTGGGTGGCAAATGAAACAACGAGCCCTACAATTTCCCATATTTTTTGTTCTCCTCTTTGTCCAAATCTATATCTTAGGTTGAGAAAGGTACTTTCTCCTTTCCGTTGCATCAAGGTCTCATTAAAGCTATGCTCAGGCTGGGAACTCCCCTCATTGGAAAAAATGAAAAATTGGGGGCCTCTCTGATCCTAAACAATCATTCTTCAGAATGGAATTCTGATAGCCTAGATGTCAAGGTGGTTACTAGTAGTGAGGCTTTGACTGCTAGTCCCATAGAAAAAATAAGTATATCCCACTGTAAAATGTTGGCCTCAAGAAGTAGTTTAGGGAGGAGAACGTTTCGGCTTCGGTTGAGAAGGTGGATGTTATTTTGGAGGTGGAAGAGAATGAGGAAGGTAATTCTATGCATTCTGCTCCCAGTGAAATTCAGGAGGAAGATGACATGGAAGGAGATCACAATGACAAGATGGAAAGTGGGGAAGATCCTAAAGCATCTAATGGTAAGAGATCAAAGAATTCAGAGGAGGCTATAGAAATCCTGAATGCTCTCAAAATAGCCCAAAATAAACTCTTTAATGTTGAAGTATGTGCAGTCAAATCCAATGTTTTTATGAGGTAATTTTAGAATGCAGGCTCAACATGACATTAACAGACATAAGAACATTATGGTGTCTATGGACTTGAGGGAATTGAATGAAAAAGTGGAGAATTTGTCTTCTATTGTTCTGAGTGACTAATTAAAAAATGCTAATGAAAGAAGCTTGACTATGGAAAATGAAATGCTGAAGATGAAGGAATTTATTCTTCACATTAGAGATGTTCACATTCTCAATGTTAAAAGTACCATTCATCACCTTAAAATCCTTTTTGAGATGATCTATTCTATGGAATTAGATAAGGAGAAATAAAAGAAGTGAAATGGCCCCAAAGTATAGATAGTTGAACCGAACTACAAGTCTTTGGAAGTCCATTATAGTCAACCTTGTCAAAGAACGGGAAGGATGCACGAGTATTATGTGGGAATAGGTAAAAGAAAGCTGATGGGGTCTAATCTCCTAAAATTTGTTTTTTCTTGCTTGTTAAGACTTTGTTACTTCATAATTTTTATGCTTTTAGTTACTCAGACCCTTGTTGTTAGTTACTCTTCCATGGGTTATCTATGTAGTTTCTTTTTGATGTTTTGAACTGTTGCTCTTTTGGTTCTGTATGGGCTTCAATGGTTGAAACCTTAACCTTCATGGTTATCTGGCTGCAATATTTGTATGGGGTAGGGTCCCCTCAACCGTCTTTTACCTCTAATCAATTTTTTTATTATTATTTAGTTCATATCTTCTTTAGTATTACGAACACCATTTTTACTCAACTCGAAAGAGCTTTGCTACATTAGTGGGTTTTCATGTCATCTCGATCATGTTTTTATCATTTCTTACTAATCTCTTATAAAGGATGCTTGTTATGAATCTCCTATCTTGAAAAATGTTTTGATTATGGGTTATCATTATGAATCTGGGGATAAATACATTCTAGATTATAGTTATTTTTTTGGTTTCATCTCATCTCTTAGATTGATTATTATCATTAATTTTAGCTCTTAACTAGCATGAATGTTTTAACATGTCTATAAACATGATATGTTTTTGGTTGATTGAAAGAATTATAGACAGGGTATTAGGAACAATATTGTTTTCTTACTAATAAATAATTTTATTCACTCTACATACATTAATTGATTAAGAATATTAAGTGGGAATTGGAAATGTATTTATTAGTTTGGTTCATTTGATAACATTAGTAATACATACATTTGGGTTTTGGTTGTTTGAGAATATCGATAATGGGAAAAGAGTTAGATTTAACTCATTCTATAACATATCTATTATCATATGGTTGAATTATTCCTTTCTTAAGTTGTTATTATAATTTAATGAAATTTGTTTCAGATTTAAAAATAAAATGTAGAGTTAAATAAAAATAAAGTTTATCTAGATTAGTGAAGCATGGATCACTTACACAATTTGGTTGATACCAATCTACTTATTGGGATTTTAGGAAGTAATTTTGGTTTTATAAGTTGTTTGGAATATCGCATTGTAAACAACCTTTTAACAACAATATGTTGATAATGAAGATAGAAAATTGTTTGGGTTGTCATTATTAACATATTTGTACAATGGGTTATCCCTTTGCACTGTGGCCTTATCCTCTTGATTCACCACCATTTCTCTAGCTACCCTCCCGTGAATCCTATCCCACCTCCCTCCTCCATACCTCCACCTGCCCACACTGCTCCCACTCCCCCTACTAAAAAGAAAGAATGAAGATGTTGTCTCCAACAAGAAAAGTAAGAGCCTCAAAGATAAAATCCCTGCTTCCTAACGGGTCCTAAGGAGCCACAAAGACTTGGAACTAGCTGAAAACCTCCTGCATATTAGCAAGCCGATGGAGGAGCCCAAAGAGGAGGAATTGCTAGATAGGGTGGAAAGATTAGAAAAGGAGATACAAGAGCTCAAAGGGGCTATAAAAAACATGGAAAGAGCTAAGGGTAAAAGGATCCTTCAAAGTGAGGAGGAAGAGGGGGTTATTGGGGAAGTCTTCAAGAAACTACAGTCCTTAGATGGAAGATTGGGGAATGCTAAAAGCTGAAATGACTGCATATTGTCTGCCCTCAAAAGCATTTATAATTTCATTGAACAACATGTCCACAGTGTTTGTAGTTTAAGTGGGATTAATGAGGACATATGGGGCCCTAAAGAGAAAAGGGACATTGCAATTGCCCAAGCAGATTTGCAAGACTCCTCTCAGGCCACTGCCATTGCCTTCTTCATGTCACTGTAGGCTATCAAGACCAAAATTGACAGAGCCATCAAGTAACGGGCTGTTGTGATGCTATTTTTTGGCTGCGATGTGGCTGTCATCGGGCGGTTCTGGAGCTGTTTTTTGGCGGAGCTCTTCATGTTGTTTCTCTTTTGGTTTCTTTTTTATCTTGCCTTCTTTTTCTAGATCTTTGTACGTTTAGATCCTTTTTTCTCCTATATTGTAATATTTGGCTGTTGAGCCTTCCTTGGTTGACTGTTTTTCCCTTCTCTGGGCTGCTTCTCTCATCTTTACTATCTGGCTTTTGAGCCCTTTTGTATACAGGGTATAGTCCCTTCAAAACTATTTGCCCTTAATAAAAAAAAAAAAAACATATTTGTACAATGTTGAATAGGTAATAAAGAAGCATGATTTTTATTTAGAAATACAAAATAGTTTGAACTATCATTCTAAAATGTATAAGCATAATATCTTGGTTATGTAGATGTCATATATGCATGTTTTTGAATAGTGTGAAATTTTTTTATATGTTACATTTGTAATGATTTTTGTAATTGTAGTATATGTGTACTATATTGTCTAAATGTTTGATTTTTATTAAGTCGGATAAAATAGGGACAACGGGTATAAATGTATATTTATAGTTATGAAGAATCATTATTATAAGTGCATGAGATAGATAACTTATTATAAACTAGGAAGTTTATAATTATATCTTATCAATTAAAAATAAACTTAACCATAACTTATTCAATTATTTTCATTATAATTACATCATGGATTGTGAGCATGTAGACGCATGTCAGTTCTTATGAACTGACCCATATCTATTCTCTCTCCTACAATTTCTAGGAAAGACTAACACTATTATAGTAATTATTTGGATTTGACTATCATTGATTTACGTCTTATGATATTTGATATAAATCCAGAAATGATTAGTATAATCAAATGTTAATGTGATTGAAATGCCATCACATCTTGTTAAGGGCATTATTCTCAATGTATTAATTTTTATTACTTTGTATATCATTAATAATGTAAATAAGGTTTATCCTTATTTGAATAATAATATAGGTCTTGGGTGATTTGTGACTTATCTTGTTGGATATGGAATGATAATATATTATTATACAACTGATTATTAAAAACATGATTACTATTAAGTTATATATTATTCAATGATTTTATTGATTCAATTATAATGACCACATATACTAAATGATGAAATTTAAATAGTAAGGATAACAATGAAAATTGGTGAAGGTGTTAAAGTATTTCATATTTCAATAGAATAATCATGACAATTAATGTATGTTATAGAGTAAATACTATTCTTAACAAGTGAATGTAATGAAACAAATTGATATAGAATATGATTAGTAAACCTATACTTAACGATGTATACTATGGTGTGTTAGTTTAATAAGAGGGACTAATATAAAATAGTATTTCATTGAGTTTTTATAACCCTCTTACGATAACTTAATATCATGTATCAACACATTGTTTATGTGTCATAGAAATACTTAGTTAATTAATGTATTGAAAATGAATTAAAGAATATAATAAGTATAGGTGAAATATGCTTTCATCTTCTTGTTAGTATCCTTCTCATGCCAACTTAGAATGGCTAAAAGAAGTATATTTAGGATGTAATGATAGAAATCATTAAATGGTCACTTTCTTTCCCATAGGGATCCTAAGATGGTACAAATATGATCCTTTATTTTAGTAGGATGATTTGGTCATGTACACTTATTCTTAAATACATCATCATATTAAAAAAAATGAATTTATATAGTTTTGTTGATATGGTTATGTGGTGATGGAAGATGAGTTTTGTAGACTTGTGTGTAGTCTCGAAAATCATCTTGCAAAGCATGCTTAAAATCCTTGGCCAAAGTAATGTATTAGCTAACTACATTGTCTATTCATCAATATCCAATTTATTGTGTCAAATACCGATTGAATGCAGAATGAATTTTTTTCTAGGAAGACATGGAAGAGATGCACATAGTTATCATGAACTATAAAAGGTTTAACTAAATTATACAAAGTATACACACTCAGGTAGAGTGATTTAAGGGAGATTGTGGAGATATAGATATACCCTTACAATTACACATGGTTATCATATGTTATCAGATGGATTATAAATATTAAATAATGCTATATTATTTAGTAACAAGCTAAATAATAATGTTAATCATTAGAAGCATTAATTTTACTTAAGGAATTGTTTTAAAAAAATCCCTTAATTTGGATGAATCATAACATGGGTGTTACATACTTAGGATCATTTTTATATTCACATATGATAACCAAAATAGTAATGATCCCCTATAATTTCCATGAAAAATGTCTATCTAAATATGGAATCAATATATGGAACCTCATTGAAGACTCAAAATAATTTTGCATCCATTCCATACAAGTTGTAATGAAAATAGTGTTGTATATGTGATAACCTATGCAAAGAAAAATTTGAATCTAATATAAATTTTGTAGCTCAATTTATTCTTATTCAATTCGGTTTCCCATCCATCCATCTAAGACAACTTTCAAATTTTTCATGTTTTCAACGATGAAAAATATATCCTTGATTTCCCTCAAAATTTCAATCTTTTGAAATACAAATAATAGATGAATTTGATAAGGAATATTTTGAATGAGATGAATATGGATTTATGAACCTAAAAATCATCTACATTCCTATAGTTTCATATCCTTATAAAGGTTACTCAATGAGGACCATATATTTTTTTGCATATAGTAAAAATGATTTGAATGCATTCAATCCATCCATCTTGCTGCACACCATCCCACTAAATCATGATATGAAACCATTTTTCTAGAGGAGGATACCCACTAATGCATTACTAGATTTTATCACACCAAAGGAAGTAGAAAAGGTGCTTAAGTGTAAATCTCATATTTTTGATCAGCCACTCAACATGGGTTATAAACCATATTCTAGTCCATAGAAAAAGTGGATAAATTATCCTTTGTGTGGACTTATGTAATTTGAATAATGTATCTGAAAAGGATAACTATCCATTTTCATCCTTGATTAGGTATTGCATATTTTGAATGGCACATTGATGTTTTACTTCTTATATGAGTACCCAAGATACAATCAAGTCATCATGTGTCAAAAGGTTTGAATCAAAATAGAATTCACCTCCAAGTGGGGTACATTTTCATATGACATAATTTAACTAGGCCTTAAAAACATTAGTGTGACCTTTCAATCCATAATGAATATTACATTCAAATACTTGATTGGAAAATGTCTCATTATATACATGGATAACCTCAAAATATTCTCCGAAAAAATGTGACCATGTTAAATATTTTTGTGCAATCATGCAATGATGTCATGAGTATGGCATCTCCCATAATATATATAAGTGTGTCTTCGGGGTCACCATAGGAAAAATGTTACAGAAAATGCACACTCTTGAACATATGTAATCTAATACTCAAACACTTCATGTAATGAAGATAATGATTAGTCACATGCAATCCTCATAGATGGGAGAAAGAATCCACCGTATGAAATCATATAAACACACTATAAAAAAATATCCTTTTTATCTAACTTGGTTGTATGTAATTCAAATTAGTTATCTTTTCATTTTGTGTACATAGGATGAAGAATGAATGCTCATTAAATCTTTAAAACCACACAATGATGAATAGGTGTATAATGAATTAAAGGAATACATAATTTTTATATGCATAAATAAAAAATTATTATCCAACAAATAACTCATAAAACTGCAATATCAAATGTGTATCTATAGCGTAATGCCACAAATTCACTATATTTTAAAAATATAAAAATGCACTAACGGTAAATTGTCAAGTCTTCTAGAAAACTAATCAGATCACCTAGAATTTACAACACCATAATTCTAATCTAATTTTTAGAAGATTAAAATATTTAGCTAGATGTAAACCCTCAAAACATGCCATGTTTAAGACAAATGGTAAATTTAATTAATTAAATTGGCTTGTGTAGCCATGCAAACCACCCTATATTAGAATATAGAAGTTCTAACAGATCATATCTAGGATTATATGAACCTTAAAAATTTAATGAAGATATACATATTTATAATTAATATCCTACCTAGTCACACACTTTTAGAAATCCAAATATGCATTCAATATGATTAAAATATGTATCTACCATGTAATTAAATTTTTAAATTTAAGATATGAGAAATCCTACTACTATTAATGTTTATAACATTCAAAATAATACCATGATGAAATAAAGGGGTACTTAATCATTGTCATAAAATTGGCCTTGAGAGGCCACAAATATAGGATATATCAATGGCACAAAAACACAACTTGTATATTTATTTACATAATAATCCTTATTTTTATATTTTCGCACATAGATAGTCTAACAAAAACTCCTAAAAACTTACTTATCTGGAAACCTATTCAAAACATTCTTATATTTAATATCTCATATAACACTTGACTTAAAATCATCCATAAACTTTTGTCTTGTGACAAGCTCAAAAGTAATGAAGGTTAATAAGGTTAATAAGGGTAATTTAGAATGGTTTCACACTAATTTTTGTAATGACCAATAGCGTGGGTTATTGTAATATGGATTCAAGTTTATCAATTTATATTTTTGTTTGTTGATGCAAATCACTAGAGGTATTGAGGAAGATGAATCCATAACTATTAAAAATAAATTTGGACATTGATTCAATATATATAATACTCTATTATACACCCATATCGTTATTTATTTATATTTCTACAATAATTTAATTTTTTTGAAAACATCCCCTCTTTTTACAATTTTCATTTTAAAAATGAAGAAAAACCTAAAATTTTACCTAATAAGGTTAGCTAGAATGTTGTTTTGTTGGATGCAGGTTTAGGTTAATTCTTGTTCAAGAGAAAACTTATGGAGGGGGAAGTGTCATATTTTCCCCTCCATATATAGAAAAAGGGTCTAGGAAAGAAGAGGTTCTCCCAAACCCGCTTAAATGGCCACATGGTTGTTCGGGTCAAGGGGGTTTTCGAAACCCATGTATTCTTGTGTTCCCATTGAACCTTGGTCATGTTGTTTCCCACATTGGCCCTTGAAAAATGTAGTCAATTATGATTTTGGTTATAATATAGGTGGGTCATTAATGCAAGATAATAAGGAAGTGTGTTATGAGTATAGGAAATTACGTCCCACCGAGAAGAATTATTCCACACATAAATTATAATTGTTTAGTATTATTTGTGCTCCTGAAATTTGGAAAGATTAATTATTTTGGGATTGATTTATTTTAAAAAATATACCATAGAGGATTACAACATATGTTCACTTAACCATTATTAAATATGAGATAACGTTGATGGATATAATTTTTGATTGAATGTAAATTTAAGAGACAATACATCTTAGGTAAGGAAAGTGTAGTACCATATGATTTAAGTATAAAATATGTTTATAAATTATTTATCCCTCTAAATAAGTAGTTTTCAAAAGATAATTAAAAGTAAGTTTCCTATTGATAATTATTTCCATTAACTCTATGAAGGTTTAAAGAATAAATATTCTCATTGTTCACGTAAATGACATACTCGCTTCATTATTAATTAGAACAAATTAACTATTATCATATAAAGGTAGATTATGTAATCAAAACCTAAAATAAAAAATCATATGGGACTCTCATGACATACCCATTATAGGCCATCCTAGATTTTAGAAAATGTTTTTATCAATAAAATGAACAACACTTGGCCAAAGATGAAATGAAACATTCACATATATGTCTAAAAATATATACCATGTAAAATGGTTAAAACATATCATTATAAACGCATAGAAAATTATATTTTCGCATTATATCTAACTAGAAATGGGGATATATAAGCATGTAATTTATTATGTGTTCACCTTAGGCTAAAAAATTTCCTGATTTCATTCTATTTGTAGTTGACATATTAGCCAAGATGGCCCATTTTCTTCCCATGAAAATTAAAATTCCTTCCTTGGATATAGATCACTTATTTTTTAAACAATTTTTTTGTTTACATTGAAGGATTTAGTATTGAGTAGAGACATAAGTGGTGATGTACCAAAATGAAACAAAAATAGGGGAAATGATAGGATATTACATCCTACTCATATTGGGACCACACAAAGTGTGATTCAATGCATGATTTACATGGTATTGGTCATTTAAACCAATGATCAGGATATATTTCTAGATTTTTAGTCCTTCTAAGTATCACTCCTATAATTTTTTCACCTTCTTTATCTCTCGAAGGCGTCTTAGACTAATTTAATATAATAATTATGTTTAGACAAAAGGGAGATAAAGGGAAGAGAGAAAAAAATCTACCGAGAAAAATGTGTTTAAAATCCTTAGTGCACAATTTAAGAAATAATGGTATTTCCTTGTTAAACGGTAACATCATATCTAGTTACTTACCCAAATTTTAATGCAATGATGCATAGATTCGAGAGAGAATTACGATTGAAGGAAGCTGTGAATCAAATCCACCAAGTGAATTTTTGAATGCACATATAAATGATAGACTTAATATACATAATTTTGTAGTAATTATATTTAAATTTACAAATTCATAATTGAAACAAATTACTAAAGGAAGAAAAATTTCTTATATATCAAACACTAAAAATTATAAAAATAAAACATCTATAACAAAACTTGGAAAATGGAACTATGATAAACTCATATTTCATGAGTTAATATTAAAACTAGATTACATTAATTTATCATGATGACATACCCCTTTATTTTAGAACAATATTAAACATGTTTATAGAATTTGGGGGTCTCATTGCACCATCCTATTCAAGTAAAAATAATATTACCAATACATTTGTCCATTCATGAAATATCTAACATATTCTTGTTAGGATGATTACAATAGGGGTGATGCCATCATGCCACTATGGGTTAAAAATGTCCCTAAGGATTAAAGATGTTCTTATTTTACCACATGTGGATTTTGAACTAAGACTACCTCCCTTGGTTCCTCTTGATCCAGATTAGTGGGATGGCTCTTTCCCTATTGCAATTAAATCTTCTCTATACATATTATAATATTCATCAAAATTTGTAATTTTAATTATGGAATTCCTAGAGAGTTTAAGAGACATATCTAGAAAGGTTTTCTTATAAGCCTTAACCTTCCCTATGATTTCTTTTAACGTATCAATTATTTGAACCTTTTCCAGGTGTAGGAAACAATCTAAATGACTTTGGCTACTTTGACCTTATTTTCCTCTATGATATTCCTTTGAAAATGTGTCATGAATTTTTTGAGTAATTAAAAAAATTCATCCATGTGTACCATCTCTGATTTTCTTTAAAGACCCCTATGTGAGTTGCCTTTGAAAAATATTGGATCCCCCATGACATAACATCATCTAGTTTTGAAGAAAGTTTGTTAATTTGTTCTTCCCACTATTTTAGATATTATTTTGTGTATTTTTCATATTCTAATGTCTTCTATAGTAACTATGGAAGGAGTTTTTCATATTCCTTCATCAATATCTGGTCCATAACTCTCAACATATTTTATATCACCAAGAATCTATTACTGATTGCACTTTGGTTTTCTTGGAGAAATAATTGTCCTTCTTGGCCTCAATTTTTCCTTAATCACATCATATAGGTTAATCAAGACTTCCTCTACATTTGAGGAAAAAAATTCTAGGACAATGGCCTTAGATTGAGTTTCTAGCTTCTTATATCTTTTTCACATGCCTCTCGCAATTTTCGCTACTAGTTTTATTGAGGTCTTGATGTAGGACACTAGATCTCTTGATATTTTTCCACTTGAGAGACCTTTATTTTATTTTTCTTGGTGATGGATAAAATGTCTTTAGATGTCGATGCCAAATTATGGCATGTTGTGTGGGCATCCTCTTCCTTGTCACCCTTCTTAAATTACCTATTCTTAGATTAAACTCAATGTCGATTAGGAGTTCCTCTTGAGATACCCAATCTTCTTGTTCCCTATGGGTGATCATGGCATTCTAAACCCAATATTATTGAAGATTTAGTGTTGGAAAACTTGTAGGGGCTTCTTATTTTTGTTCATCTTGGGCCGCTCTATTTGGGCCATTGATTGGGTTGAAATATTTCCCATAGAAAATTCTTGGGTGGCTTCATCATCTGAAAAATACATTTCATATGCTACCAAATCCTGGTCCTTCAGCTAGCTTAGGAATTATTTGTTGGATGTATGGGACGTTATTTGTTTTTTTTGGTCCTAGAGAAGGAGTAGGAGAAGTTATGCCTTGGGACTCTCTTGGTGGCTCCATATAACCAGGTGCCCCTCTCCTTGTAAATTATCTTCTAATTATTCCTCTTAGGGAGGAATTTCCCATGTTGTCTTCATATTTTATTGAATAAGGTTGTCATCTATTTGGGTGATCCACACCTAGTCATTAACATCAACCTCATGACTAATTTATTTTCACTTTAAGTGATTCTAAATTATTTTCCACTCTCTTTCTTGAATCATATTATTTTAATGGGTGTTGGGGTAGGTTGAAGGAATTACAAAGTGGGAAATTATAGCTTCAAGATCAAGTTATCTCTTAAATTCCCTAGATTTGATAGATATGTCATTGCAGATTTGATGAGTAATATAATGTTTATCTAGCTTATTAGGAACATAGTATGGTAGCTGCACTTTGGTGGTGTAAGAATTCCTTCAATAATTATCACTATATACCCAAGATAAAATACAACATCCCCTATTTGTCTTATTTATTCAAGCACATTTACAAAGATTCTAGGCATTGGTGCTTCATACATCTCTTTGTAAAGTGTGGGGTAGAAGGAAGTGAAAATGTCCTCAATATGGGCCCTAAATCTATGGGAATACAAATCAAAATATATTTCAATTAACTCCAAAGGACATTCGGGAGCCAAGGGTCACAAAAATTAGGACATTTGAGGACTCCACATACCACATAATGTAGGTAGGATGCCATGAAAATGGATTTTTTTGATCAACAAAGGAATCCCTTTGAGAGACGA
This sequence comes from Taxus wallichiana var. yunnanensis, assembly GCA_018340775.1. NCBI lineage: Eukaryota > Viridiplantae > Streptophyta > Pinopsida > Cupressales > Taxaceae > Taxus > Taxus wallichiana. The sequence continues at coordinate 387,570,395 of CM031236.1, forward strand.
AATTGGATGTGACTACTTATCCTAGAGAAGGAATTTTATTCTAATCAATAATTAGGGGGTGGGAAATCCAAGATACATCAATAATGAAAATGGATGGGTTTCTATATAATTTTTTCATTAAGGCCATGCTAATACAAACTCCATGATGAATTTTTGTAATGAAGGTTCCACTTAAGTGTGTGTCATCCATAGTATCAATTTGGTCACTGGCCCTACTCTATAAAATAGTTCTTATTTAGTATGTGGCCATCCAATTTTCTATGGTGGTGAAATTATAGATAGTGTTAGACTCAGGTAATTTATAATGGCTTTAAAATCATGTCTAACAATGAAATCTATCGTATTTTCCTTTGTTTTGGAATACATATCCCATTCTTGTCCTTAGAATAAATGAGAAGAAAAGGGATCAATTTTAGACATGCGAATACCCTAGGTTTGTTTGTAATCCTGGTGGAGGCCATCCCTTTTAATGTGCTAAGGTATATAGATATTTTTTTGGTCATCTAAAATTTATGCTTCACCCATGGCATTTTCATCGAGCCTCTCCCTTTGAATGGTCGTTGAAATGTCTGAATATTTTTGAAACTCATGGTCAAGTGTAGCATAATTGAACACAATATCTAGTAATATACATGTGTCTAAGCAAGAATACAAAAATTCTTCAACATTCAAAGGATCTAGTTCTCCTACTATTGTTGAGGATTGAAAATTTACAATGTTTACTATAGACTTCTTTGAATAAGCTTCTTGATAATGAGAAAGAAAGGGATTAATATTTCACGGGTAATTCTGTAAATTGAAAGATTGACTCGATTGCCTTAGTTAAAATAATAATCTTATAAATTAGGGAATATTTCATCTAAAAATTTGTGCTTCATATTAATGGTGCATAATGTGTGACTTGATTTTTTTATCTCGGGAACATTTCTTTTTGAATTGATTATTCGTTTAAATGTGTGCCTCACACATGTGTAGGCTAGGATAGGTCATATCCTTCAGTTTTAACTAGCCTTTTCCTTTTTAGGAACATGGAAGCCATGTATATGACATGTGAGATGCTACATGTACCACTAGGATTGGATCATCCTTCTCAATTGTTGATGTGTCCTTTAACTTCTTTGACCTTTTTGGTTTCCTTTAAATTTTATTACATTTGGAAGTTGGTGTTGATTTTCCTATGAAGTGCAAGGTGTGAGATTTAAAATATAAGTACTCATATATTGGTAAGTGGTATTTTAAGCACTCACACTTTGGAAGTGCAAGTTGGTGGTACTCAATCTTACACCTCCTTTGGGGCCTGGTAGCATCGGAAAATGGACCGGGGTGCTTCAAGGATGGAAAACATGGAGATTTATGCCATTTGTATCCAGGAAAATGTCTAGAAAACTTGTTGGGACTAGGATTTAGAGGGATTGAGTGACATGTATAAAGGGGATGACCTACCCTACTAATTTTGGTCCTTCCTTTGACCAAGGTGAGAGAAGCCACTAAGTAAACTTAAAATACAGAGGGAGAATGAGATATTTGTTCCTCAGTTTCTTTTAAATATGTATATTAGTCCAGGATGGGCGTGCCTATATATGAAACAATTAAATCTTAGGATTTTTCACACTAAATGGTTCATATGTCAATCCAACTAGACTTAGGTTACTATAGACAACAATAAATTCCATGTGCTTTTGCATACTCTTGGTAGGGGAAATGAGATTTGTAAAGTTCCTTGACAAATGTTTATAAGTAGAGAAAATAGAAATGGTTTATAGGATTAAGATGGTAATAGGTTTGTATTTTTGTGGGGATGGGAGATTATACCATGATGGAACTGACTGTAACACAATTCTCAAAAATTTAACAAATATAGAATGTCATTATCGATACGAGAAAACATTTAATAAATTTGAAACAATCCCTTGGAAAGAAGATTTGCATTCATGGATACCCAAAAATGCATGATCCCATACAACCCTTAAGAAATTAGACACAAAGAATTGTGTTAACATCCCAATAAAATGTTCATATCACATGATCCATTATGCTTAAGATTCATTAAGAGGCTAAAAAAATCCATTAAAAAATGGCTTTAAAGAGGAATTGAAAACTATGCATAATACTATAAAGAGAATGCTCTCAACACAAAACTAACCCAATTATCATAATATAACCGCAAAGGACATATTTTTATAATTCAAAGCAGATATGAAAATAATATTGTAGCTAGAAATAGAACCAATTAATTAAAGTACATCACCAGAATGTAATAGGATAAATCCATGAGCATACATAGTTCATTTAAGTTTATGAAAAATTCTAAGCAAGGGAACACAAAACATATGTTTTCAATGCCTATCAATGTCTATACACTTGTAACCACCTTAAAATAAGATATTTTGAAGAACAAAACAAATTATATGTATCTCATTAAATATAATTCAAGATTTACATTACTAACCTTCAATTTTTTTAAGAAAACTTAAAAATTAACCCCCTTTATACAAGAACATTCCCCGTATATATACAATTGTAATGATTTTCATGGTTTTATTTTCACCCAAAAAAACACTTAGAAAGTACCCCTAAACCACCAGAAACTATATCCTTCCTTTTTACAATGATTAATCTTTGCAAACAATATACTCCACTTGGGTAATGATTACTTAATTTTCAGTTATTGCATTAGGACCATTCAATTCCTATTTTTTCATGTGGAGAAACCATTTGATAGGTATTTCTAGGTGTGATTTGTATTCTCTGTTTTTTATGATGGTGAGTGTAATGTCATCTTTCTCCATCTACTAATACTATTTTTGCAGCATTTTTTTCTTTCCATTTTTGAAAAATTCAAGTTTTATAAAAGGGATAAAAATTTGATGATTATTTTGATTTCTCCATGTAACTTGATTTACCACTAACCATATCCTACTTTTGGGTATCTATTTGGGATGCACATAATTATTTTTATTCCTTTTTTTTATAGATAATAATTGGAAATAAGGCTCCAAGGGCCTATTACATAAGAGATATTACAATAAAGATCCACTGAAACAAAAAGTATCTATAAAAAAAACCCCACAAAAATGGCTCGAGTCAAAAAGATATTGACCCAAATAGAGCCCGACATAAACAAAAAATAGTAGCAACAAAACACAACACCAATCAGCAAAAAATCAGCAACCTAGCCTTAAACACACTTTTCCCTAGTCCTCGAGCTCAAACCAACGCCGTCCACTTGGAATTCTTCCTCATCAGAAGTAATGATATCAAAATGCCTCTTCTTACCTTTTTCCACCGCAACCATCATGTGGAGGGTATCTATGCTATTTTCTAAAACTTTCATCTTGGCCTTCATCTTGTGCAACCCTTGCAACAAATTTTGATTATGAGCTTAAACACGACAAACCATATCCTCTAAAGATTCAATTTTACGAGAAAATAAGTTAAAAATAGTGTTTCCTTCCACCAACCCTTCCTTAGGCATATACTCTTCAGCTTCCCTAGCAAGGTTTTGTAACACAGTCACTACATCCACCTCCTTCATAGCTCTCTCTTTCATTTTCTTAAGCCTAATCCTATCAGCTAGAGAAATATGATCTTCCCAGTCATCCCCAATCTTGTACCAGCCCCCCTATTTTTAAAATTTGGCTTAACCGATTTAACCAACAAAAGGATTAAGCCTTGATGAAGAAGGACCTCCATTTTTTCCTCTTTAAAATTCTTAACCGAAAATTGTAGAGAATTAAATAAGTAAAAAGGAATACTCATCCTCCTGCCTCTACAAAAATGGTTCAGAAGCATTAAATGACAAGAATGCCACTACGGTACTTCCCATCTAGAGTAATATAATTCATGATATAGAGAAAAAAATTTTCCCACCTCCCCGACAAATATTTATGAGCAATACCATCCTCCATGAAACAAATTTTCTCATCATTATCAAGAAAAATATGAACTTCCTCTTGAAGTTGTGTCCTATCCTTAAACACTTTACAACCCCCACAATCCATCTTAGTAACACTTCCAATGAAATCCTCAGAAACTAGGAAACTTACACCCCTCATAGAAACAAACCCATTATCCCAAGCCATAGCAAATTCCCTCGAGATATTTTCATCAGACCCCCTTAAAATATGAATAAAATACAAAATTCCACCATCCTTAAAAATATACCAAAGAAAATAATCTCTTTCCAAACTCGTCAACGAAGAAGGCTCAACCCTAACCCTAGCCCCACCCATCTCGAACCAACAACTAAAACAAACTTGAAATAACCTACATAAAAACTTGAACCAAACCTTTAAATAACTAATCCAATCCACTACATACCCTATAATTATTTTCACAAAAATATCACCCACGGTGAAATTATTTCCACGATATCACATGTCCTTTTTGATGCCCGAATATGGCTTTTCTGCATTAAGCATGGCTTTTGTACTTTGGGGAAACTCCACCTCATTTCGCCACCACATCCTATTATAAACCCAAACCCCACTATTGGCTAACATGTCAACACATGTATTAGCTTCTGAACACGAGATTAAATTGAATATTATCAAATTTTACTTATATAGTATTTTCATCTCTAATAATAGAACCTATATTAATATGATTCTTAGAAAGTCCCTTCATAACATTAACAATGGATAAGGAATCTCCTTCCACCTGAATTTTCTTTATTTGCAATGAATTCACCCATTGCAAACCAATTAAAAGAGAATAAGACTCAACATTGATATTCCTTTTGAACTTGAATTTTATTTGTTATGTATCTATTAAATCAATCCAAACAACTCCTTTTTGAGTGATGCCAATTAATTTCACCTTTTCTATCTCATGCAAGTATCAAAAAATAATCAGGCCTTTAACTATGATATTATTTCTAACAAAATTATTCTCATAATCCATTCTATAATTTTTCACTTCTCTCTTATCAGTTTCATATCTTTCCTTTGAGATTCGGTGTGAAGAAGTTAGTGGAAATCCATTTCTATAAAATGGACGAAGTAGAAATGAGAGCTATCCTAAAATAACTTTCCTTAGAAGATTTGCACTTAGTTTTTGATTTGTATGGACATGATAAAGAATTCGTAAGAATGTTTTTGACTTTATATCTTTGAGAGGAATGTGATGGGCCCCTAATAACACATTCTATTAGGGTGGAATTGATATTGACATTGATAGAAATAAATCCATTTTTACTTGTTTTCAAGTCATGTACTATCATTTATTTCACTTGGAGGATCGAAGACTCCCGAACAACTGATTTTTTATCTTGAGTGCAGGCCCACCATAACTAACAACAACATCTACATATCTCCTCTCTTGTTTACTGAGGAATTAGCTGAAATATAAATTCTCGTAAATGAATACATTTTTAGGAGGAGGTTCTTCGGATAATATATCTTCTCTTTCTCATACGGTGGATGCAATTGAGCATCATCTTACTCACCTAGTAAAAATACCATCGAACCTTCAACCGCAAAGGATTATGAAGTATCATTGTTTATTATAAAGAAATACAAATGGGGTGCATCTAGCTCAAAGCATCCAAACCAAAAAACTTCAAGCATGACAAAACTCGGCCTTATTACTCTTACAAGTGCTTCCATGACATCCTCATCCTTGAAATCCACATGAAAAAAGGCTTATATAAAAGTTTGTTTAAGCCTTTTAGAATGGGTTTCTTCTTATGAGAAGAAAATGTAATTGGTTAAAATATTGGAAGGCCCTAGGGTAATTATTTTTGAACTCATGGAACCGATTATGTCTTGTGATCTTACGGGTGTCATTCTATTTGTTCGAGAGGGCTAAAGAATTTTTATTTAGTACGAATAGACTATTGAATCAAATTATTGCCTTAATGGAGGATTTCATAGTTGTAAACTAATAATGTATATTTCTCTCTTTTTCAAAAATATGTTAAAAATTATGTAAAACATCTCAAGGGTTAGGCCCCAATATATTGCCCATATCATTACTTTTACAAGGAGCCCACAAAGTTTTAATGTGTTTCATGTTTGGTTTTTGTTTTGTCTACTATCATATTTCTTGAATTTACATGTTCAATACATTATGCTATATACAATTTGGAATTTGCAAAATTCAAAAAGTACAAAATTTAAATGTACAAGAACAAGAAAAAACTTGATAAAAAGAAGAAAGTGTTAGGGATCAATCCTAAGTTTCTTTACACATATTTGTACTAGTTTCAAGTTTCTTGATATCGTCCTCTTCTCATTGAGATATGTGTTTCCTATATGCATCAAACCTATGAAATATTTAGATGATATTATCTTCATATTTCCCCACATGGAACATGAATATCAACACTTTCTCCCTTAATATTTGATAAAATTTATGCATTGTAATCTTATTATTTCTTACCCTATTTGATAATTTAGTTATAAAATGCTATAAATTCACCAATATCTGAATGGTATCATAATTGAAAGGTTACTCAAATATGCATTGATAAAAAAATTTCATTATGATGGATGCCCCAAAGTTTCCATAGGTGATTCTATCATGTTAACATTGTTCCAATATTAATGTCTATGTAATCAATACATTCATGGATTTTGTATATTTTTGCATTCAATTTTTCACTAGCATACTTTAGAGTCCACATTCTGAGCTAAATTGATCCTTTGTATGTGTGTTGCACCCCTCTTTCCTCGGGTAATATTATTCCCTCATCTTCCACCAATTGATCATCTAGTTCAATTAATGCTTAGGGTTTATGAAGAATCCCTTCCCAATAATGTAATTCATCACTACATTTCTCCTCTTGGTCCTTTGCATCATTGAATCTTTGAGTTATTTTCTTTGAACTTTTTATTGTATTTTATATAATTTTTCTTCCTCTCACAGATAAATCTTCCTTCCATTTTTCCATAGAATTTTTTTCTCTTGATCTCTCAACTTCACTTAAAACTTATGGGGTTATGGAAACAAAAACTTCCTTCCCTTCATCAAGTAGGTTGTATCCATCTTTTCACATATGAGGAAAATGTATTGATTTTCTCTTTCATCTATCTTTTTGTCTCCTTGTATTCATTAATATTTATTATCAATCCCTCAACAGCTAATGTGGCATTTTGTTGTAAGTCTTCCCTGGTAGGCTTCTCCAGTGGGATATGTGTGAGTTTGTAGTCACTTAATGTAATTTTAATTTTTAGTTTATCACCCTGTGGGGTAGCCACCTCCAAAGTACTGAATCCTTGTTGATCTATATGAGTCTTAGTTAAGATTCTATCCTTTTTAGGAGCTCTTGTAGGATTTGAAAACACAATACTTATAATATCCACTATTTTTACCTAAATTATCTTTGTTTCCTTCCTCCGGAAGGATTGTTCCTAACCACTCAGCTATGGAAGTCTTTCCCACCTTTGCTCCTTGTTGTGCAGATTATTACAATTCATAATATAATACCATGTCCTTAGATGTGGCTAGGGTTTCTGGAATATTAGCATATTTGCATGTGGCTTATCAATTTCCATTGTTTTCTTCTTCAGCTCAACATACACTACCTCCACCTCTAACTGCTTATTCTTTTACTCCATAGGTTGAGACCAAATAACCGAACCCTAAAATTTGTCACCAACCGGTATATCCTTCTTGTCACTAGTCTCGACCAGATTAGTAGTTGTTTCGTAGTTTTTATCAAAAACACTTTAGAAGGTCTTACACTCTTAAGTGGTTAATCAAGCTTTGCACTATATGCTTATGTATGAGGCTGATGTTCAATGGAGATAATAATCTCTATGGATGGTTAAATTTTAATATTTTGAATTACTCGATTCCTCTTCTTTTGATGGTACTCCACTTTCAACTTGAACATCTTGAAATTAAACATTTGATTCAACAATGGGTAGTTTTGGAGTTTCTTTCATCTGAACTCTCTTTTTAGAAACATCCTCCTATCCTACTATAGGTATTTCAAGTATTAAACCCTTAAATTCAAGTGCGGGGGTCTCCTCATATTCCTCAACATCCATCACTTAAATTAGTTCAGTCATATTTTATTGACATTGGGTGGCGTTGGCCACATTTTGTCTTACTAATTGAATGCCATCCACCCCCTTCTATCCTTGTTCTTGAGTGATGTCCATGAGTTGACCATATATGGGGACATTATGAATTATCTCTTCCATAGCTAAACCGATACTATACATGTAGGAAATAGAGTTGTAATTATAAGTTCTTAAGATATGGATGATGTAATAGGGACATTTGTTTGGAGATTTGACATAACTACCTACCCCGCCAATGTTGTAGCTAGATTCTCTTGAACCTCAAATAGTGGGACTAGGTCGGTCACCTTGGGTTCCTTTTTTGATCCTATGAACATGCTTCCTTGGGATAGGGATAATTTCTATACCTAAAACACCAGTGTTAGGCCCCTGGAATATTGACTAAGTATGAAGGCGTGTGGGTGTGTGGGACCCCGGTTATAGAAGGGTGCATAAGGAAAAATTACAGGAGGAAGATTTAAGGAGACATATGGTTCACACGGCGCGTGAAAGGAGATTTGGGACTTAGCCAATTTAAGAAACAAAGGAAAAAAAATGTGAAAAGCATGATCAGTTACATGTGGATAAGATGCTAGCTTGACAATAGGTGGCCCAGGAAAGAGCATACCAGTAAAGAAATCTTCTAGAATACCATCATAAGATGGAGTGGAGAGCTCATGCATAAGGAAACATGCTTGTTGAAGGACTACATTCAACAATTGGTGATGGATCGAGGGTGTGACAAGGCGAGTTGGTGGTGTGGGAAGGTGATAAATACAAGTAATCGTAGATCGGGAAGGGGGATATACAAGGAGAGAATGAGACATATACTGAGAGAAGAAGGATATACATAGAGAGAGAGAGAGATAACATGGGTGAAGCTCTGCAGATTACTATGAGTGGAGCTCTGATGTAGAAAGGAATGTACTAAGCTTAACATTGTAATTTCTTTTTATTTTGGCATAGTTATACAAGCCTAGTGATGTGCATGACTGCGGTCTGCCCTCTATGGCTCTTTGTAATGAAATGATGAATACAATGAGGTTACCTATTGCAATTAGATATGAATATCAGTGGGTTTTATGTATATTTCATTCATAGAAGTTCTCTTTCCTTTCATGCTATGAATGAATGATTATATCTTTCCTTCTATTACAATATATGTTGTGGAGTCTATTAAAACATTCGGTCTAAAGAAACTACAAGGATCTGGAGGTCGTTCTGAGCCCAATGATTGTTGTATGTTTAAACTTATTTCTTGAATACTCATACACTAATCATAGATGAATTCTTCCCATTAAAACTCACATAAAAGAGAGACTCGGCACCTGCACATGTCTCGGGTGAGTGCTCAGCTTCTAGTGGGTGATAGGCCAGTGTGCATGGGACTCCTTCCTTTTATAGTGGGAGTAAAATTGACTACATATTGGTTCCGTTGCCGAGACCTCTTTTCAAAGTTGTAGTGGGATATAACATGCATCATGATCTGTGTAAAGAGTAATGATGGATCGGTTAACATTGGAAAATGTTGAATCATGGTTCAAGAGCACAAAAGATGAATTTTCCTAGAGATTCAGCACTAGACTTGAGTTTGATACATGTAGATGGGTAGAGGAGAATCTCTACCATGATCTGTATGAGACTTTTTTCTACTACTTCCTAGTAGAGTTATTTGGATGGCTTTTAGCCTATGCATCTAGATCAAGTTGGTGTTATGGATCGAGGATATGGACCAAAGAAGACTACCAAAGGTTACATGATGTAGATCTGACATGGACCCGTGCTGTAGATCACTGGTGGGGAGGAGTACTAGCTAGCTACACTCTAGAATACACCATTTCCATGTATTCTTGTCTAGAGGTTGCTGAGTTTGAGTTTCTATGAGAACCTAGAGGATCATTTATATGTGATATTCCTCTAGCTATGAAGATATTGATGGTTACCATGAGTTTAGAGGTGCTCCCAATTGTTGGCTAAACCATTCTGAGTGCTAGGTAAGGAAGCTTGGGTGGAGGAAGATGGAAGATGATACAACAAAAAAGAGAGGGAAGAAAGACGGATCAAGTATGGAGAATCACATGAAAGGGAGATTACTAGATGACACAAAGCTGCTAGTGTGATGGATCTATGGAGATAGATGTTGCGGGAAGGAGTTGAGGTTCATGTGGAGGACGTGGAACATGAGTAGTCTGTGCTACCCCATCTTGGCCAACATGTGAGGGAGACCCCTTCAGATTTTGGTGAGAATTCTTCACATGGAGAAAGGAGATTCATTGGCACATATCTGAACCCACCCAGTGACCGAGCCCTAGCACTTGGTTTTCCTAAACCAGGAAGAAGTATTGATCTAGTTGAAACTAGTGGAAGAAACAAATCCATGCCTAGGAGTTATAATTTTTCAGTTCCTTCTTCTATGACTGCACATATTCCAGTATTTGGAGGAGTTTTTGGACAAGGAGAAAGTGTACAAGCTTTTAGTCTCACATTAGGGAGTGGCACGGGACACAGTAGTGGTAGTGAGGTGCTATCACGACCTTTGGTGCACGGTTTAGTGGGACCATGGGGCGCTTGGCATAGCTCCTATAAGCCCTATTGGAACCAGTAATTCTGGTGGCTCTGGAGGTATAAGAACTAGTGGACCTGGTGGATCAGGCGGTGGAGGAAAAACCAGAGGGAACCAAGGCTCTGGTTTAGGACAAGGACCCCAACCACCACCTCAAGTATTCTTTGAGATGTCTCTACATTTGCAGAATTACAGGGGCATTAAGGACACTACAGAACATGTTCACAAGTGTGAACTACTATGGCATGCAAAAGGTATCCAAACCCCGAACAAAAGGCTAGTCAATTTGCAACCACGTTGCAAGCGTGCATGTATAGCTGGTATAGAAAGTATGATCCTCATAAAATGGTGGTGGATTACACTGGCTTAAAGAATTCATTCCTAATAGAATTTCACATTCCTGAGTTTGAGAAAAAAAGCATTAGTGCTTGAAGGAGATACAAAAAGGAATGACAGAGAGTTTGTGGGAATATGATGCACACTTTATTAATCTCTTGTCTAAATTATCATATGATATACATCCTTCTCAACATGCACACAGTGGTTTGTTGGAGGATTGATCACCCATTTTAGAAGGGACTTCTATCATAAAACTTTATAGATCCACACAAAGCATTGGGGCTGCCTTGCACACCGAAGATGTTGGTATTATTGATACTAGAGTTAGCCCATTCTTGGAAGCTCAGATTGTTGCTATGGCTAAACCGTTGCAAAATCTATCTGTTAACTTGGTCCATGAGACTTGCGGTGGTTTGTGGTGTATAGATTGTGAGTTAGAGGGGAACATTAAGGAAAATTTCCCTAGAGGATGGTATGCTCTGTAGTATTAGATTGTGAAATATGTCATGGGGACCATGATGCCAATAGACATCCCTTGCTATAGTGTGCGATTAGGAAGAATGTATCCTGTTATTTCATGATTTACACCTCCACAACCCATGATACTAAATAATGTAGGCTCATTATCATATATATGAGGATATTGATCATGGGGTGTGTCAAACCAAGATATTACCGGTGGTTCTAAAAATGATTATCGCCATTATGAGGAGCGTGTAGATGGAGGAACGCGTGGAAGACGTAACCGTGGAGGAAGGATTGAGTTCCCATGAGGGACATGTTTTAGGCTGTGTATCTATAGAACATTACCAGCGTGAGTTCCTAAACTTGTTGCGAGTGTTGTTGGTGTAAAAGAAGCATAAGTATTAGGAGTATCTAGAATTATTTGAGCATATGAATTAGCCAAAGTACTAGAAGGACAAAGGCACTATGATGATCAGCATCAAGAAGGCAGACATATAGTGGATACCTTAGGTAACATGGGATGAAGGTTTAGAGCATGTCTTGGTAATAACAAGGGAAAAAGATGCATGTGCAAGAGTGGTACTAAGCAGAGGAACCTAGTTTCAGGAGAAGAGGTCATTCATGGAAAGTACCGAGACCTCACACATCGAAGGATATATATCAAGACACCATGGATGTTATTCAAAGCTTGCAATGGGACATCTAGTGTCTAAAGTAGCAATCAAGAGGGAGGGAGAAAGAAGGAGGATCGAGGCATAGAAAGATGACTGGATGAGGTCAAAGAGGTGTGCTAAATGCTAAGGCGGGAGAACATCATACCTTTTCTAGGATCTTGGTTGAGAGAGAAGATTCCACGTGCTAGAGAAGAGCACGAGAGACAAGTCTTGCACATGAACCTCCCCCTCATAGCCTTGACTATGAAAAAGAGATTACATTGAATGCATTTTTGGATGGATGGCTCCTCAAAGCAATATACTCATTAACACCGGCGTGGAGGTTAATGTTTTAAGCGTGGATGGATGGCATTAGATAATGGAGACCTTTATTACAGCCATCTTCAAATGTGTTGTATATGGAAAAAAGACTAAGGTAATGTGCATCGGTGTCTTGAAGGATGCAGCTATTACTATTAAGGAGCCAAGTTCACTAGGGACTTCAAAGTCTTGGTGCTCGTCGAGGCGGCCAATTTACCAGCACTACTTGGGTGCCCTTGGTGTTACAAGAATAATGCAAACCTCCGGTTCAATAAAGGGTACATCTATTTTGAGAACAAAGAGGAGTAGGTCATTATACCCCTATTTGATGGGAAGTCAACACCCTACATTGAACTATTGGGAGAAGAGGTTGGATAAGATTTATGTGCACTCAATCAAAGACCCTAAGATGGTACACCCTATTAATGGGGTTATCCAGTTTGAAGATGCTCAGTTAGTGAGTGATACCACCAATCTGGCATGTGACAATTAGGTGCATGGGACTTACGAATTAATGAGATGGCAGTTGAGAGGATCAATGACCAAGGTAACTAAGGCACGCATAGTTCAGCACCTTAGAGGAAAAGAACTACCCAAGTACTCAAGAGGAGCCTTCCCTGAGATCTTTCTGCAGGAGATAGAAGCTTAGTGGAAGAACGAAAAGGAATGAAGGGAGATGTTGAGTTAGGTCTTGCTCAGCACAGTATCTCATTGGTGGGCCATGCATCAAGAGAGCCTTTTAGAGTGGCGCGAGGTAAGAATTTCTCTCTCTATCATATTTTATAGAAGTAATATACCCACCATCATCAAGGAGTACCATGGGAAAGAGCTCACCTATTTCCATTTCTAGGAGTGTGAACTGAGTGCGGAGAGAAGGCGTGGAATCCTTCCCACCATCCCTCCGGGTGCAAAATTTTTATTCTACATTGCGGGTGTGTGTGCGCGCATGGTACATTCATTCGAGACATCTTTGCCAGATAAGGAATTAGCAAGAGCTCGTGGCTGATCTTATTCAAGCCTTTGAGTATTGGAGTACCAAACCATCGGTTGATAAGGCATTGTAAGGTATCATGCACCTTACCATAGGGGATAGTGCGGAGTAGAAGATAGGCGTTGGAATTACTTGGTGAACTAGGATTTGGAGGCATGCTTCGAAGAGATTGAGGAGACAGAAGAGTTGCAGCTTGAGCGCACATGTTTGGAGAAGGAGAAGGGAAAGTCATTATATTTGATTGATGGAGAGGAATTGGAAATTTTAGATGTTAGCCATTACGTGGGGATACGCAAAGTAGTGGGCGGTGTAGATGCTCACACACGTACCTACCATGAGCCTTTGAAGATAAAGAAGGTTAACATCGGTTCAGGAGAAGAACCTAAGGAAGCTATTATTGGGGATTATTAGATGGAGAAGGAAGTATCAAAGATCATTGATTTGTTGCATGAATTCGAGGATTTATTCCCGCGTGGGTACCATGAGCTGAAATGCGTTCACCATTCCTTGAAGGAGATGAGGATAAAACTGAAGGAAGTTGTGTGCCCGGTTAGAAAAAGGCCCTACCAGATTAATCCCAACTTACACATGAAGGTTAAGGAAGAAATAGACAAGATGATAGCTTCTAGGATAATTGAGGCAATAGAAGAATTAGAATGGATAAGTCTAATGGTAATTAGAATTAAGAAGGATGGGTGGATTAGAATTTGTGTTGATTATAGGGAATTAAATGTAGTTTGTGTCATTGATCCATTTCTAACCCCCTTCACTGAAGAAATTTTGAAGGAGTAGTTGGGCGTGAAATCTATTCCTTTACGGATGGATTTTCGAGGATACCACCAAGTCCAGTTGCAAAAGAGGACCGAGAGAAGATAATTTTCACCACCAAATGGGGACATTTTTCATATATGGTCATGCCCTTTGGGCTGAAAAATGTTCCTGTTGTCTTTTCACGCATAATGGTGCAAGCATTCTAGGACTTCATTCATAAGTTTCTTCAGGTTTACTTGGATGATTGGACAATATACGGTTTGGTTAAGGACCATTGTGACACCTTGAGATTATTGTTTGAAAATTGTAGGCAGTTGAGGATATCCCTCAACATTAAGAAGTGTGTGTTTTCTACACCCTTTGGGACTTTATTGGGGCATATCATATGTAAGGAAGGCTTGCTGGTAGATCCCACTAAAGTTACAATTATTGTGGGATTAAGGGAGCCTACTAGCCAGAGTGTAGTGCATAGATTCCTTGGGCATACGAGATATTGCAGAAAATTCATTAAGGGGTATGCTAAGATCACCACACCTTTAGAGGAGATTCTTAGACACAAAAGTACCTTCCATTGGGGAAAGGTGCAGTAGAGAGTGTTTGATACTGGTAAGAAAGATAGGGTTATTACCATGCCTATTTTGCAATTTCCCTCTTGGGACAAGCCCTTCCATGTCCATGTAGATGCCTTAGGAACTACCATTAGAGCAGTACTTACACAACCAGGTGAGGGGATTATTGATCATCCTCTATGTTTTTGGGCAAGTAGTTAACACCATCGAGTAGAATTATACCACAACCGAGAACAAGGCATTATCAATGATCTATGTGCTTTTCAAATTTTGACAATATCTACTAGAAACACCCTTTGTATTCTACACCGACCACATGGCATTAAAGTATTTAGTGAACAAGCCCATTCTTCAAGGGTGCATATGTCGATGGGTGTTGTTGTTTCAAGAGTTTGAGTTCACTATTGTAGTAAAGCCCAAAAAAAGCAAATCGTGGACCTGATCATCTGTCAAGAATTGATTCAGGAGAGGACATGTAAAGTAATAAGGAAGCAATGCCGAGATGCGCATATTGTTTAGATTATGGAGCGGAACCTTATATTTGGAAGAGATTATTGTATTTTTAAAAGAAGCTGTGGCACCGGATGGAATGAAGGCATTGGAAAAGAAGAAGTTGGCCATACACGTTGTGCCCTACATGTTGATTAGTGGAGACTTATACAAATTGGGATGTGATGAACTTTTACGCAGATGTGTGATAGAACATGAGTTCCGACCATCATGGAGGAAGCACATGCGGGGAAGTGTGGTTGGGAATTACACAGGTGATGCCACCATGCGCAAGATTTTAATGGTATATTTATGGTGGGAAACATTGTGGGGATTGTAGAGATTATTGTAAAGCATGTGACCACTTTGTCGAGTGCATTGGTAAACCAAGAATGAAATATGAAATGCCTTTGTGTCCTATTCCTAGCGTGGAGGCTTTTGAAAAGTGGTTCATAGACTTTGTAGGACCTATTGCACCGCTGACAACACATAGGACTAGGTCATGTTATGTCATCACTTGCACAAATTATCTCACAAGGTGGGTGGAATAAGCCCTGACTAAAGATTACATGGTAGCAACAGTGGCAAGGTTCCTTTGGGAGAACATTATCACAAGGTATGGATGCCCTTTGAGTTTGACTAGTGATAGGGGTATGCATTTTCTAAGCCGAGACTATGAGGATCCTACTATCTGAGTTCATGGTGGCTCATCATAAGAATACACCCTATCACCCACAAGAAAATGGAACTGCAGAAGCATTCAACAAAATACTTAGTCATACCTTGACCAAAATCTGTGATGTTAGAAGACAAGATTGGGATGACAAGGTATTACTAGTTTTATGGGCTTACAGGACTACGTATAAAAGAATAAATAAAGCCACACCTTTTCAATTGGTGTTTGGCATGGAAGCTATTTTTCTAGTTGAATTTATGTTACCTTCTCTGCAAATAGCACATGTAGGAGGATTAGCTAATGAACAAGTGCTGGAAGAAAGAATTGATGAACTAATGAAACTAGATGAGAGACAATCACTTGTCCGTTGGAGCCAAAAAGCGGAAAAGGAAAATCAAAAGGCTTGGCATGATCACCATATTAGAAAAAGAAGTTTCAGGTTGGGTAGATGGTGTTATCATATGATTCTAAATTTTTGTGCCATCCTGGGAAGTTGAAAGTCCATTAGTTAGGTCCCTACATAATCTCGTACATGCTTTATTTAGGTGCATGCTAGTTATAAGCGCTAGATGGAAAAAAATTCCCTAGACACTTCAATGGTACTAGGCTGAATCCCTACTATAAATAAGTCTTCTTGGTGTTTGTAAATAAGGTAGTTTTTCCAGTTAGTTAAGAATTTTCCCTTATGCGTTTTCCTTGTGTTTCCCTTTCACGTTGTTGTTTTGTTTTTTGCATTGGGTGCCGGTAACCTTATTGCTATTTTTGGAGGATTTATGAGTGCACAGAGGACCACACATCGTTTAAGTGTGGGGTGGAGAGAAGTGAAGAAGTGCATGATTAAAAGTACTAAGGAAGTTGTGTTGAAGAGCCTTTTCGAGTAGCTTTGGTTGAAAGAGCAATGAAGAGAAAAGATAGAATGGTTGGTGCTGGGGTAAAGCTACTCATAGATCCCATGTACAAAGGAAAAAGAAGCACATTTAAAGAAACACAAGGTAGGTGAAAGAAAGAATCTAGATAGAAGAAGTTCCTTCAACACGGGTTTCACGTGCATAAGAGTCTCTTGTTAGGTTGGTTTGGTTATGCGCGGAAGGTGGGAGGAGTTTTCACACAAGAATGGCACGTGAGTGAAGGCCTTGAAGATGAGATTTGTTTTAAAAAAGCTGCATTAAATGAACAAATTATAGGGTAGTTAAAGTAGCATTTAATGACCAAAAAAATGAAAAACTATAAATAGAGGATCGAGGCACTCTCATTTTACTTTGCAAAAAATGAAGAGTTAAAGATATAAGTGAAAGATATAAGCTAGGTTTTTTCACATGTGATCAAGGAGAAGATTTGTGTGATTAAAAACGTAAAGATCCAGTTTGAGATTGCAAACCAGAAGGAAGGAATCACACGAGTGTGGAACAAAGTATAAAGATGCTATCTTGTGAAGAATTTATCGAAGTTAGGTATCAAAAATTACGGCATGGGTTTAGGAGAATTGTATCACGGATCTAACATTGAATGTTGGGAGAAGGAAAGCAAAGTAACAAGGAGAGGATTGGAGTGACACAATTACCTCGACCATGGCACCAAAGAAAGGGAAGGGAAAAGCAAAGGCTAAACAACTAGAACCCGAGGTAGATACAAATGAAGAATGGTATGCAAAAATGTAGTACCCTAATGGAGTGATGATGGGGAAGGAATGGGAATCCCATTTGAGAAGCATACCAGTCAGTGACTATAATCACCACACCAGCACTATAGAAAAAGAGATGGCATTAGAATTGGTATGCCCAACCAACAAGTGAACACCTGAAGGGTTGCCTATCTACAATGATGACATGAAGGTCAAGCTGGCGAAGGCAGGGTTGTTGCAACTCTATGAGTTGCCTTATTTTGGGAAGCCGAGATCACTTGTACCAATGGTTAATGTCTCAGGTGCATGAGGACTACTTCCAATTTACTAGGTGCAAGATGCACGTAACTCCCTAGTTGATTGCATAGTTTACAGGACTCATATGTGAGGGAGATAACCTTGGTGATAAGGAGGATATTCGGGAGACCGTCACAGAGTATGTCTCGTAAGAAAGGGTCATGGTATTATGACATCTCAAACATCAAGGACCTAGTTATGAAGATGGTTGCGCACCTAGTAATGAAGTTGAATGGATAAGAAAGGTGAACACAAGTCAAAAGCCATGGCTACATGTACGTAGGAAGATTACGAGAGGGGGCTATTTAAAAATTATCTGCATATATTGTTAACAAAATTGTAAAGTGTGTAAAGGAATGGGACAAGATCCTCTTTGCGGTGTCCTACTCACCATAGTATTTAGAGAAATTGGAGTGTTGGATGCACTAGATAAGTTTGTGTGGGAGTACCTAACTCAAGACTTCACCCGTGAAGAGGTTTGAAAATTATGTATGTGATACATTGTTGTCTCCCCACAAAGCGCAAATCAAAAAATGGTATACGCGCTTGAGAAATGCATTCGGGCAGAGTGGAGGATCCCTGAACAACTCCTAGTAGCCACACAAGGAGAAGCTGAGTTCATGGTATACCAGCACTACTTCTTGGGTAGGTTCAAACTTGTTGATGAATCATTGAGCCCTTGGTGCAAGCACCCTTTTCATTCACTACCCAAGTACTTCAAGCGGGAGCTAACAAATTTAAAGAATCAAACAAGCTAAGGCTAGAGCTAGGAAAGTTAGACCGGGAGCACAGGGATATGATGAAGAAACTGAACTATCCTAGAGGTAAGTGCACATACATGGAGAAGTACATATTGCACAAGATTCTCATGATTAGACCAATGACACTTCCTATTTATGGAGGATCCACAATGCTTGTATACATGCGCATAAGGCTGAAATTTGAAAATAGTGCATACTTGGTGGATGAGATCTCCATACCTAAAGACCCCTTGGGAAAGAAGAAGCCAATGTCTAAGAAGAGGGGTAGAGGAGAGGAAGGAGCACCAAGTGTACCAACTTCTTAGACAGTGAGCATGCCTTCTACAAGTGCAAAGCCAAGCACCTATGTTTGGAGGAAGAAGTCTCCAGTAAAGGAGAAGATGCCAGAAGTAGAGGCGCCCGAACAACCCACCACCTTGGAGGAGTCACAAGAGGAAGAAGAGAAGGAAAAATCTCCTGACTAGAAGAAACCTCTTAGGAAGAAGCAGAGGGTGGATGAAGACACTAACTCAGAGGCAATCGACAACTTGGAGAGATATCTTGGAGAAGGAGAGGATGAGAGTGAAGGAGGTGGGAATGAGGAGGAAGAGCTAGAAAAAGAAAAGGAGGCTGTTGGAACCTCATATATTTATACTCTATGACTCGGAGGAGGAGAGTGTGGATGAAAAGCAAGAATGATGTCAAGGAGCGAGGAGCCACTAGTTTTACCAAGGCACACAAGGGGATGAAACGGCACACAAGGTGATGAAGGCATTGAAGATACAAAGGTAGATGAGAAGGATGTCAAGGAGTAGGGAGCCACTAGTTTTACCAAGGAGTAGATAACCAAAGTGGCAGAGCAAGAAGTGAAGAATATGCTTGAGATCCTTGTAGACCAAGAGTTAGAGTGGAGCACAGACATAGTGCTAAAGGAAGGGAAGGAGGAGAGTAGTGAAAAGGGACATGACAACCTAGGAGGCCCCGCTCTGATAGTCAGCTTCCCCAAAGGCATGCACTCGGGTAGAAGACCTCTAGATGCATAACAGAGGTAGATAATGGGCTACATGGATGATTCAAGGAAGGTGCTATGCGCACAATTCTAGAGCACAATACCCACTGAGAGACTTATCGCCATGGGATCATTTGAAAAGGAGGGTGCGTACCCAGGACCAAGAAGATGCTTTCTTGGGCATTTGAATCCCACGTCTATGAGCAAAAAATTTGACATTTTCTAAAAGGTTCTTATCATCTTTGGAAGAGTGTAAGGGAGAAAATCCCTTAGTGAATGCCTAGGAGCTCTCAGACAAGTAAGTGTGTAATTCTCTGAACAAGGTTGTGGTGGAAACAGAGGTGATGCTATTTACAGAATGACAACATAAGGGCCCTAGAGGGAAAGCTGGCCAAGAAGGGGGAAGAGTTGGCTAGGGTTGCCAGAAGCTTAAAATAGGAGGAATTATTTAACACAAAACTAAAGCGTGAGCTCAAGAAGGAAAAGGCAAAGGTGCAGGAGGTCTACAAGAAAGTAGACTCAATAAAATTTCCATCATTTTGAGACACCCGGATCTAACGCATATCCCTTAGAGGCATTTATTGATGCTAGAATTCCTAGAAGACTTAACACACATCCTCACCATGGAGAGGTGACCCTTGGCATTACAATCTATAGAGGAAGTGGTTGTGTGCATGAAGGAGGAGGACCGGTTAAAAATGATAGCACTTATTGTCAAGTATAATCAACTACTCTCAGAGATCAAGGTCACTACCCAGTCTATAAAAGTTGCATATGACACATGCGCTAAACGAGATAAGGTGGCAAGTTCTTTGGTTTCCATGCTTGAAGTAGAGTGAAGGAGTTCTAGGAAAAGAACAAGGGGAACATGGCAGAAAGGGATAAGGTTCTGGCCGAAGTAGAAAAGAAATCAGAGGCAATTGAAGCTTTAAGAAGTTCAACTAAGGCCCGGCTGAAGGAACTGTACCCCTATATTACAAGGAGAATGGACAAGCTTTCAAACCGGGCAAGGAAATGAAACAAATTGTGGACACATTGGGTGCCCAGGGAGCTGGCCTAAGCTTTGATGAAGTAAGCACCTTGGTGGGTGACCTATGCCAGAAGGTAAAGGGTGAGGTCAAAGTATGGAACAAGCTGGAGGTAGATCTACGATGGGACTTTCCCAGCCTTTTGAATTAATGCCCCCCATTCTTCATTCTTTCCCCTATTCTTTCATTCCTTATTCATTTTTGTAATATTTGTCTACATCTTGGTTTCATTGAACCAACTTGCACCTTGGTCAAGTAGAATGTTTCGAGGGTGGAGAATAGGTGTAGTGTGGGGTGATGTTGGGCCCCTAGAATATTGACTAAGTATGAAAGCACGTGGGCATGTGGAACCCCACCGCATGCAAGAGGAAGAGTTAAGGAGGCATATGGTTTATGCGGCCTGTGGAAGGAGATTTGGTACTTAGCTGATTTAAGCAACAAAGGTAGAACACATGAAAAGCATGATCGGTTACGCATGGATAAGATGCTAGCCTGGCAACAGGTGGCCCATGAAAGAGCATGCCAGCAAAGCAATCTTCTAGAAGACCATCATGAGATGGATTGGAGAGCTTAGGCACGAGGAAAGATTCTCACTTTGAAGGACCACATTTGACACTTGGCGATGGATCTGAGGGCATGGCAAGGAAAGTTGGCAGCATGGGAAGGTGATAAATACAAGTTCCTATGGATCAAGAAGGGGGATATACAAGGAGAGAACAAGACGTATACTGAGAGAAGGAGGATATACATAAAGAGAGAGATAATAAGGGTGAAGCTCTACAGGATTACTGTGAGTGGAGCTCTAATGCAAAAAGGAATGTACTAAGCTTAGCATTGTAATTTCTTTTTCTTTTTGGCATAGTTATACAAGCCTAGTGATGTGCATGACTATGGTCTGCCCTCTATGGCTCTTTGTAATGAAATGATGAATATAATGAGGTTACCTATTGTAATTAAATATGAGTATTAGTGGGTTTCATGTATATTTTGTTCATAGAAGTTCTCTTTCCTTTCATGCTATGAATGAATGATTGTATCCTTCCTTCTATTACAATATATTTTATGGATTCTATTAAAACACTCAGTCTGAAGAAACTACAAGTATTTGGAGGTTGTTTTGAGCCCTGTGATTCTTGTATGTCTAAAATTATTTCTCGAATACTCTTACACTAATCATAGATAAATGCTTCCCATTAAAACTCACATAAAGAGAGACTCAACACCCGCGTGTGCCTCGGGTGAGCGCTCAACCTGTTTGGGTGATAGGCCAAAGCACATATGGGATTGCTTCCTTTTATAGTGGGAGTAAAATTGACTACAATAGAGGTGTCTCTCACCAATGGAGGTATCACTTTTACTTTTTTAATAACTCTTTCAAAATATTTCAATGAAGGCCCTTATTTCTCCTTGGCACTCTACGGTTTGAGTTGGGGATCAATGTCTGCTAAGAACCCTCTCATCCTCTTTCTAGTGCTAGATGATCCTTGAAGAGTTCTTGATTAACTCCTAGGTTTATATATACTTTTCCCCTTAGCCTTTATTGGGACTTCTTCAGTGATGGGAGAATCCTTCATTTCCTTTAGAATCATCCCTTTGTCATTTTGGGTTAAAAATGACATTAAAATGCCATTCTTGCTAGTGGCGAAATCCACTTATCAATAATGCCTAAAGCTGGTTTTTAGTGGGAAATCGAGGAGCTTTTCCACCTAAAGGACCTATTTTATCATCTCCCTCCTTCAAATGATGGTTATATACCTCCAATAATCTCAAAGTTCTGAACTCATTTAACACATTTTTATTTTGGATAGACAGATCCATACCTTTGAAATTTAACCTTGAGGATAACATTATCTTCATTTCATTAGTTGTCATATTATTTAAACTAAATTATTATAATTAATTCCAATCTAAATTTGCAATTGGTAATGACTCAATATTTTTATAAATATAGTATTGAATTACTAATTGGTTTTCATATGTTATCCCCGAGGGATAAGCGTAATCTAAAAGTCAATGAATTTTCGAGAGTCATCTTAGAGAAATCCCTCAATCTAACCTCCTCTTCATCCCTACAAATCTTCCAATAGACTTCAAAATAAGGCTAATTCTAAGAGCATATAACCCACTTGATGTGATATTTGGGTCTTGGATCAAATTTTTCCAATTGATACATGTTCATTTATTCCTCCAAAATTGTCTTTTGTAATTGAGGGGCAAGAGTAATTTCCTATTTTGAAAGGGAATTTGATATAAGTTTTTTTTATTACAAGGAGTTTATGTACTACTACCAATTACCTTGAAATTTCAAGGAGGGCCCATTTATCATCAAGGTACTGTGTAACATAAGTGGGTGACCTTAAAAACCACTGATATAAGTAAAAAACATGTACTACATAAAATAACAATGATACTCTTGTATCGGTCTTTTGGCTTCAAGATAGCGATTTTGTATTGCTCCCACTCTAGGGTAAAGAGGCATATTACAGGTGTAAATAATGCATCATTGACCTTTTCAAAATTTTCCTTCAACTTATCCAAGTTCAACTGGGGATAAATATCATATACCTTGTGATCTTTAAAACTTACTACTTGTGGGAAACCAGGAAAAATTTTATGGCTTGTAATATTATAGATTAAGTATGACATCATGGAAAACTCAAAATTGTAAGTGATTCCTAACCTAACGTTTGTATCCATATTAAGGAGTTGGATATGAATTGATGTAGTTATGAGGTTCAAATCATTTCTTTTCCTTCCATAATGACTCTTATATATGGACCCATCCATTCCCTGAACACATCATCCAATTCAATATCAACCATTATTCTTAATAAAATAATTATATCCTCAATCTGTTCTAAAATTTTTGACATGAGAAATCTCTTAGGAATTCTAGTAGAGGATCCCCTATCATTATCGGTCAGTTAGTGTTCATAATATTTGCATAGTCACTATGTTGGGTTGTGTAAGTTCTTAAGGCCAATTCTATATCAATTGCCACTAGTTTCTTAATCTATAATATCCATAATATTAGTCTAAATTCTTCATATGTTAGGGTTAACACTCTCTCACTAATCACATCCAAAACTTCCCTCTTTTCCAAATCATAGTTTTAAGCACGAGATCCTTACCATTTCATGGCAATACAAAAAAGGGGGAAAAGTTATGGCTAGGGAAATATGGCTTGCATTTATCTAGGTCAATAATCATAAAATTTGTGTCTCGACTTTATCAAATTCATTTGAGATACTTAAAGTGAAATGAATTCCTGATTCCATTATCCTAATATTTTTCTACTACTATTTAGTTTCCCCTCCCAATAATACATGGATTTCAAACTTATTTAAGGGAAAAACATGAGTAAAATAATCCAAAGTATCTAAAAACTTACCCGGTCATCATAAATTTCCTTAACTTCAACCTCACACCCATAATGTTAACTTCCTTGATTCAAATGTCTTCCTCCACAATCAATATTTGTTCCTTGTAAAATAAATTCATAGTGCTAGCGCTTCTCAATTCTTCGTATGCAATTATGAGGATTGAAACAATCATCCAAACTTTTAAAACCTTTCCTTGATTTTTTGAATCACATTAATGGTAGAGGAAATAAATGCTTTGAATCTCAGTCACCCGATCCATATTTTCCCATTTTAAATGTGATTCATCCATGTATCTTCATTTGGAAAGAATCGTGGCTTGGGGAATTTTACGTACCTTTTTCTATGATCGAAGGGGTGCAAAAATGCAATTTTGACCCATATTTCCACTATTTGATTTCTTTGGAATAATGACACATGTCCCATGTTAGGGCCCATGCTTATAATCACCCTTTGCACTTTCTTTCTGAGTTGTGATTAATATTCAAAAGTAAATAGGATGCTCGACCCCACGCTCCAATAATGTTATTACATATGCTTCTTTTAAAGTAAGGACATAATTGTTTTCTATATCTTGCACTACGAATATTCCTTAGAATATTCTCGTCTTGGGTTGTGGGATTTATTTTACACCTTGCACATTTACGCAACCTTTCAATAATTCATAAAAGGCTAGAAAATATGAAACAAATTAGGAGACACCATGTATATCAAGCATTAGGGAAGGAAATGTAAATTGTACAAGGATCCGAAAGGGCGAACACACAAAAAAATTCCAAGGGATTTACATGACTGATTCATAAAATATTAATAACTTAATTTTACACACACACAGTCATGCTTTTTTTAATAAAAAAGGATATTTTACCTTTGGAAAAGTACACGAATATATCAATTTCTTGTCTCATTCTTTCTTGATTTTATGGGCATACAAACTTATCATACATTACAGAGCTTGTGGAAGACTAAATACAAATTTCTAGGAGGCACACTTGAATTTAAGGTACAAGATCAAAACAAGGACCAACATTGGCTCTAACTTGGGATGGACATCTATGCGGGTGCCATAAGAACTAACAAGATAACATAGAAAATAGTCAAATTGCCTAGTATGTTGGGTAGCGAGTCATAACAAAAACACACTCATGGTCGTGTTTTAGTAGATACGCAAGTAACATAATACCAACACACCACAAAACCTAGTCATTGTACACTAGAAAACAAAAAGGGACACAAAAGAAAAACTATACATTGTTCAAGGTCATACCCGAGAATTCAATTGAATATAAGAAGTGTTTAAGATGCCTGTATTTGACAGGAAACTCCAATAAATTTACCTCTAAATCCTTCAAAAAGAAAGTATGCTTGCCAATTCAAATATAGATAGAGTATGGTCCTATCCATAGGGCATCAAATTTTCCATGTTTACACTTTTCTTCATGCCTACTATACCACAATAAGACTAGATCTCTAACAATGAAGGTTCTTGGGGTAAATTTCTCACTAAATATTCTTTTGAGATTTTCCTTGAACTTAATATACTTCTAATGGGACTCTCTTCTTTATTCATGTAGATTCATGATTTTGTTAATCCTTGTTTCATAAGGTCCCAATTCCTCATCATCTTCCAACTGCTGCATAAAATGGTAGGTTGAGAGTTCTAAATTCAAGGGCAAGAGATCTTGAGCCCCATAAACTAGCTCAAAAGGAATTTTCCCAGTAGATATATTAGTGGTATCTTTGCTTTCCCATAGTGAAAACTTGGGTTGATCATTCTACTTTTTCTTGTAGTTTCCTGAGAATTTTAAGTAGTTTTTTGTTGCTTGAATCATCTTGGCCATTTCATTGATGATTATAGTTTGATGAATAGGTAAACCTAATCCCATATTCCTGACACATTGTAGCTAATGGCTTAGCTCTAAAGATCATGGAATTATCTACAAATATCTTAACAAACACACCAAATTTTCAAATTATATTGTTGAGGAGGACATCCATGACTACATAATGGGTTGCCTTATTAGTGGGGAAGGCCTCAACCCATTTGGTAAGTAAGTAATATGTTGCAAACAATAACTATTTTTGTCGAAAACTTGAAGAATGTGATATCTCTCCAATAAAATACATTCCCCATTGTTTGAAGGGGGATTCTATTAACATTGGTTACAAAGGTAAGGCGCATGAATCTTTAAATCTTCCGGTGAAGTGTTAACAACTTTTGCATTTTCTAACTAATAGGGCAACATCCTTGAATAATGAAAACAACCAATATCCTTCTGTTAGAGTTTTTTGAATAGTGACTCTACCAGAAAAATGACCCCCACATACTCCCCATGAAACTATACATTTATCATAGGAGATTCTTCTTCAATGATACATCTAATTAAAAATACCTCTAGGTTTTTCCAAGCTAGCCAATGATTAGTTAAGATATAATTATAGGTAATTGGTTTGAGTGTCCTTTTCTCGATTCTTGTCTAGGTTCCTAGGACAACTCAAATTATTTAAATAATAGATTGTATTTATATCATGCTAAACTCGCTTACCTCTTCATGAAGATTCTACTCACCTTCTTTAATAATATTTATTTCCATTACCTGCAGATTTCTTTACGTCATTAAATTTTCCAAGCCCAAACCTCTAAATAACTTGGTTGTTTGGATCTCCATGTCATACTCTTGTAATTTGTTTATCCAATGACATCTCTTACTTTATATCTCCATTACAGACAATATATACTTCACCATTGTATGGGGAAGATAATCTATAACCTTGGAGCTTAATATATAAGGTCTAAAGATTTTGGTGGCTCTTATCGAAGAAAATGCATGTTTTTCAATGATAGAATATTTCACTTTATCTCCATGTAAGGATTTGATAAAGAAAGCAATGGTATTGTCATGCCCTTCTTCATTTTTCTATAGTAACAAAGAACTAATTATGTTTTATGAAGAAAATGAAAATATTTTAAATTCCTTCTTATAATCAAGACTTGATAAGATAAGGGGAAGTTTTAAGTGCTTCTTTTATTCGACCAAATTATTAAACAACCCCTTCCTCCCATTTGAGAACCCTATCCTTCTTCAACATGTTTGTAATAGAAATAGTAATCTCAGCAAAGTTTGAGATGAATCTCCTGAAAAAGTTTATTTTCCAAAAGAAAGACTAAATACCCTTTTTAGACATTGGAATGGGAACCTTACTAATCACATCTACTCTTTCAGGATTAATCCCGACCCCTTAATTTGATATTATGGCCCTAGTAGCTTTGCATTTTCCACTCCAAAGTGACACTTCTTAGGATTTAATGAAATCCCATATTCTCTACACCTAAGCAACATCTTTTCTAGGTGCCCCAAGTGATCACCCCTTTCTCTGAAAAGAAAACTATATCATCCTGATATACTACTATCAAATCATTTATAAGACCTATGAAAGCCACACCCATATCTCTCTAAAAAGTGGCTCCTATATTCATTAGTCCAAAAGGCATCCTAGCATAAACATATGTTCTCAATGGGGTAGTAAAATAAGTTTTGAATTGTTCATATTGCTTTACTACTACTTGGTTATATCCATAAAATACATCTAGTGTAGATAGAACCTCTGAACCTGTCACCTTTTATAACATATTGTCTATGTTAGGAAATGGGTAGTTATCTTTAAGAGATGCCTTGTTATTATCTCTAAAAAATACACAAATCCTTCTATCCCCATGTTTAGGGTAAATTTTGCCTCTTCAACTTGAACTAATAAGAAATATAATAAAACTTACCAAACCTCAAGATGGTGGGGTTTAGAGGTACCTGCAGATGTGGATGGATGATGTTTGACTATTGCGCTCCATATATGCAAGAATGATAGCTCCTCTCCTACTCTCAAAGACACTAAACAAGATGGGATTAGAAAAATGTATGGTGGATTTCCTAGAAAGGGCCATTCCCTGGGAATAAAAGAACTTCCTTGTAAGGATGTCAATCCATATTCCAAAAATTAATCGAATAATGATAGATAGTAAAATGATCACATATGATATAACCAATCAATGTGAAGGCAAAAGGACTAATGTGGTCCAAGCCTATATCCTGGTCCGATGGTGGTTCCTGATCCAAAGGGGATTTGGGAATAATAGTATGTATCAAAGGAACAATGGTGTATATGTATATTTTCTCACAAAGGCAAGCGAGATGATGTGTTTAATTGAGATAACTGATGAAATGCAAAGGATGGCTCAAAGGAGCTAGATATGGCTCAAATGAGTGTGATAGCATTGAAAAATGCTCACAAAGATAGAGTGTTGGTAAAATTTGAGGTTTGGATATCATAAAGGTAGGTTGCAATGGAAAAGGGTTTTGATAGACAAGAATTATTGGCTATTGGGAAAATTGATGACGATTAGGGCCGAATATACACAGGTTGATAAAGGTTGAGACATGATTGATAAGATGTAATAATTAATGAATAATTAAGATGATAATACATAAATAAAGTATCTACCTAGTTCCAGATGATAGGAAATGATGAGAATAGGTGTTACCCGAGAGATGTAGATGTTCAAAGGATCGCTGATTTAAGCGGATATGAGAAGGTTGGATGATGATTTGGTTGATGGTAAAGCTTTGGATGTGACAAAAACCAACCTTTGATGTCTTAATGATAACTTGAGAAGCTGTAGCTCTGCTTTTACAAACCAAAAATGCGTTGGAAATTTGAACTCAAGTAATTTCCATTGATGTAAATAATGATTGGTGATTTATATGAATAGATTATGATTGATCCAGTCTTTGGAGATTTTTTTACAAGTCGAGAATTATTGGCGATCACTGTAAAAGTTATGCAGATGATTCCAAGTCCATGTTTTTTACAAATTTTTAAATCTGGAATATTTTTGATTGCAGATATAGATATGGCATTAATCTAATTTGAATGGCCTCTAATAGTTTGAGAAGGATCTCTTGATATCAAGATGTTGAGATATTGAAGAGTTGACAAGTGTCCATGAAAGAAGAGTTGCGAGATGTTTGAGGCTTGTTTAATTTAAAACTTCCTAGACTAATGAATAAAGTGATATGATATAGTTGATATATAATGAAGATATTTTCATAATGGTTCTAAGACAAGCCTAGAAGACTGTGAGATAGTTTGGAATTTGATACTTGAAGTTGGAGGTCCTCGAGAGAAGGCAGAAACAAACTTAAGTAATTGTCGGTGATTGACCGAATCACAGGAGATTTTAGTCTATTTGAGTTTTGTGAGGGAAATTGTTGGATTAGCTTGCTAGAATGATAGTTTTTTCTCTATATTCAAGG
Source organism: Taxus wallichiana var. yunnanensis (assembly GCA_018340775.1). NCBI lineage: Eukaryota > Viridiplantae > Streptophyta > Pinopsida > Cupressales > Taxaceae > Taxus > Taxus wallichiana. The sequence goes on from CM031236.1 coordinate 387,599,625, forward strand.
ATTGAGTTTGTTGGTTTGTTTGGGAATGAACATATTGGAAAATATATGTGTTATGTTTGTTAGGGATATGATAAAATAGGTTGGATATTATCTTGATTTAGTTTAGGATAGATGCTAAGTTGTTTAACTAGGATATATTAGTTACACGAAGAGGATTATATAAAATAATTGTTATAATGATGGTAGATAGGATATTTATGAATTTAGTTAATTAATAAAGATATATTTGTTTAATTAAATGGATTAAGGTGTATTTTGATTAATAAGGTTTTTTTATAGATAATAATTTGGAAAAGGATCCAAAGGACCATTTACAAGAAATATATTACAATACAATCTAGATACTAGTCAAAATATCTATAAAAAAACCAAGATAAAAAACTCCGGGACAGGATCAACAAGACCATTGATCCGAAAAAAATCCCAACCGGAAAACAACATAAAAAGAACTATACATAGACCTCCAGTCAGCAAGAAGGTCACAAAAAGGCCTAAATATTTCTGGTTCTAGTACGAAGAGCTCGGCCCCACTCCAACCTCTCCACCAGTACCTATAAAACATTTCATTTTACTGTTTACTTCCGCCACTAAGCCTTGAAGGGTATCCACCCTATTCTCCAAAGATCTGATCTCCCCATTTGACCGTTGCATACCCCTAACAAGATTCCTATTCCAAGATTTCACTTGCGTAACATCTTCTTCCAAGGCTTCTACTTTTCTTGCAAGAAAAATAAAACCCGTATCCTTCTCCCCTTCTTCATCCACCTCATCGAAATATCCTGCAAAGTTGACACCACATTCATCTCCTTCATATCCCTTTCCTTCATTTTAAATAGCTTTACACGATCAACCAAAGGAATATGATCTTCCCGGTCACTTTCCATATGCGTACTAACCCAAAATAGGCTTACCCACTCTAACCAGCAATAAAATTAAACCTTGATGTAAAATCAAGCTATCTTTCTTCTCTTTGAAGTTTTTAACCGAGCCACTCGAGAGAATTAAAAAGATAAAAGGGAATATTAATCTTACGGTTCCTTCGGAAGTGGTTAAGGTTTTATTCTTGAATTAGGATATGGTGTGGGTATTAATATTTAATTAATGGGAGGATATAAATGTATAACTTAAGTGATGAGCTATTTTATATGTCTAATGAATAAATAAATTATTTAATTAATGAGGCATATGGATTTGTAAGTTTTGGATATATTTCATCGATAAATTAAACCATGATGAGATGGTGTAGATTTGTGTAGGAAATAATAGAAAAGAAATGAGTGTGAGAATTTTGAGTGTCTACATTTTTCCCTTTTGTATTGAGTGGTTTTAACACAAGCCATGATACAAAAACAAGGTGTGATGGAAGTGAGGGATGAAGGAATAATATCTCAAGATGAGTTAGAGAAATAAGATAAATGCCATCGTAAAATCAAGTGATAGGAGAACCAAATGGTTTTGTCCTACGGACATATGATCTAAACAAAAGGATGTCCCGATAAGGTCAAAATACCAAATGATAGAGGTTTCCATAAAAGTGGGCTTACAAGGCCATGAAGTCAAGTGATAGGGGAACCAAAGGGTTTGTGACCTTTAGACATATGAATTTCTAAGGATGATGGATAAAACAAAAATTTGATGAGGTCAAAGAACCACAATTTGATAAGGTCAAAAGACCAATGTTTGATGATGTCAACAATTTGATAAGGTCAAAGGACCAATATTTGATGATGTCAAAGCATCATAATTTAACGATTCCACAAATTTGGAATTATGAGGAATAGATGGGGGCATGATGGTGACCGAAGTGTAGTACCCAAAGAAACATAAGTTTGACAAGTGTCGATTTGATTGAATAAATGTGATGTTTTAGACACAACAAAGTCATGTTGAGATGTATTGAAGATTATGTTGATGTTAATATTTAGTATTTTATTTCTTTGTGATGATGTTGATGTTGATGATGTTTTATATGTTGGTATTTTTAGGTGATGATGTTGATGTTGATGTAGATGAATTTTTATTTAATGTTTGTCACAACCATGGTCAAGAATGAAATGTGGATTGATTTCTTTATACTAGATTTGATACATATGTGATGGGAAGCAATGGAATGAAAGTGCTTACATTTTTGGCCTTTACAATAGTTGTTAACAGATGACTAATAATGGGTAGTCACACGTAGGATTTTGAATACAAAGATAAAGTGAAAAAGTGTACCTTCCTAGAACATGAGAAGGGATGACATATGTAGGTTATACGGGAAAAGAGGGTTCTCCTTTTAATGGGTTCATAGAGAAATGCCCCAACTTTACATTGTTTTATTTTTGAAGCAAATTGATCAATGCCGAAAGTTTTCTATAAGGGGAAACATGATCAACACATGAAGGTTTCCTAGATACTTTTGATATTGATATATTTTTTAAGCCTAATCAATAAAGGAATCCTTTTACCTGGGTAGCCATCCTTCAAGGGTATGGTCTACAATCTTGATTTTATCTTTTTATTTTTCACATATCTGTCTTTTGAGGGATCAATATATGAATTTGATGGGTAGTTTTCCTTCAAGGGATCATTTTAATATTCATTTTGACTTTTGAAAAATGCATCCAAATGATTTTTTATATATATTATTTTGAGATGAAGGAAATATCCTAATAGACCTTTTCAAGGAGGGGGAAGAGATGTGTATGACCTACAAACACATGCCCCAAGAAATGTCTTTGGTTGGTAGACAAGGTAGATGGAAGTAATTATTATGGGGTTTCTTCTAAGGAGTAACTTGTACCTATGAAATATGTGATGAACAGATCCGTGGTGCTCATCTTTAAGGTTTGTGAGGATAGTGACGGAAGACCACATGCTTTCAAATCATTACAATGATAAGATTGTTGGTGGATGATGGAATCAAATCTTTTATTTGAATACTATCATGACGTTTGATGTGTTAATAGTATAAAGGCTACAAATGCAAGACATTCAAAGGTTAACCCATGTTATATGGATTAATCCAACAAGAGGAAAAAAATTCTTGTTTGCTCCTTTCCAGAGTAATGACATTTTGATTTGAATTAATAAAGTAAGTTTATAAGGATGTGTGAAGTGATATTTTAAAGGCCTAGTATATAGGAGCCCTCTTAACATAAGACGGTGGATAGTGTGGGCTAAATGGAATAATGTTTTTGGGATGATGGAAATTTTGATTTTGATTGATTGAGTATATGTTAAATGGAAGGGGATGTGGAACCTTTAATGAGGATTCAACAAGTCTTTGGTTCTACATTTTCTTTGTGTGTATTGATTTTGTGTTCGTATAGGTGGATAACCCATATTATTATAAGATGATGGAATTTCATTGGATAGTGACAAGAAGACACATGAGATGGATTTATCAAAACCTGATTGACGATGAATCCTTGGTTCTAGAAATATCGATGATGATATCTTTGCCGAGTGTATTGGGTGTAGGTGTTGATAGTGTTGATAGAACCTCAAGGGAAGGTGCGAGTGCATACATGGACCTTCAAGGGAAGGTACTAACATGATTGAGGGAATGCGATAGAAAAGTTACATGCGAGTATGAGAATCAGTAATTTTCCTTTCTTCATACCTAACCTCCCAAGGTCATACCGAGATAGCCGATGGAAATGAAATATATGTGTGTAGAGACAAACTAGTTGGGAAATCTTATATCTTTGACATGTAATAATGGGATCTAGGAGTCTAAAGAAAATAAAGTTCTCCTAACCCTGAATTGGTATAATGGATTGTTTAGATATAATAGCTGTTTGGAGGCTCCAATCAATGTCGAGATCTATCAAGATCATATCTATTGGTTGTTGGATACGTGGAAAGTGACATGTAGGTGTTTCATGTATATTTCTAGACAAGGTCACGGAAAATGGTAGTGAGAGGTGTAGAGGATTTATAAGAAACTATGGGTGGTTTTATGATCTAGCCCGAAAATGTTGGCTTGATTGGATTCTATGTTTAATGTGGAAAATTATGTTATGATATTTGACAGAGTGGTGAGGATTTAAATACCAACGTACGTAACCGGTGTCAATATTTAACTAGCTTATAGGCTCATTGGGTTTTGGGACTCGAAGATCAAAACCATGAGTTCATGGTTTTTGTGGACCTGTTATGGTCATGTGAAGAATCAATCTCTTCTTCCAACTATCCAATGGTCATAAGAATTTTTAGCTTCTATGTTTAATATTAGGAGTTTTATGATCTTCTCATAATAACTTAGGGGTGTTTTAGCAACTTGTATACGTAACCCTATGTCTATGTCGATGAGAAGGTCTCCGCATTTGGTCATGAACTAATGGATCATAACCAAATATTTGTTCTCTTCGGGTTCTTGTATGGTCATGTGGATATCCTATCAAGGAAATATATAGTTCTGACTTGACCGAAATGTGTATGCTTTGTCGTCTTCAATATTCAATTGTCTCAATTGTTGACTAAGCGCTTGTGGGTTTCTTATCATTTGAAAGACATGAATTCTAATCCCTTGATCTATATCTCTGTTAATGTTGTGAAGAGATTTGGTGAGATATTACGGTTTGAATATGTAATTCTTGGGCTCTCTAGGTCTTGTAATTGGCATGCAAGAGATAATCAAACTTTAAGCGAAACAAGTAAACTAACTATGAAAGATATATCTAAACTATACTTATATTCCTTTTATTTTTGTATTTTCAATGATGTGTATTTGAATGAAATTTAAAGAGCAGCTATTCTAATATATTCAACTAATGAACAATTAACCTAATAACATAATTAATACAAGCAAGTTAGCCTGATATAGCTATTTTCCTATACACTTGTGAATTTATCCTAAATATTTAAATAACTAACAAATATAATCGAAATACCTTTAATATTACCTCAGAAGTGAGGAATAAATCACATCTTCTTAAAAGCTATAATTCCCCATAGCTTCCCTAGGAATACTAAAAGCAAGATTTAATTGAAATAAAATGATTTTCTAATCTATTTGATATATTGTAACTACAAATTTTATAGTTCAAACATGAAGTTTTACAAAATAGTGATAAATCCAATTGTGTCATGATTTTCCCCTCAGTGCAATATCTTTGTTCCTTCGTGTTCTTGTGAATCTAGAAAAGTGTGAATGTGATATCTTCAGCATAAGAAGATACTCGAACAATGGTAGCTTTGGATATAAACCGAATAAAATGCAAGTAAGATGGGGATAGTGCAAGTGAACAGATCTTGACTATGAGATTCCTAGCAGGATTTATTACGGGGATACAACGCAAGTATACTGATAATTATGGGATCTATTTCTTGTGACAAAACAACAACCTATAACTCTAAGATTATCAAGTGAACTCTAATCTAGAACTGAAACTATCTTATGCTAAGCTGACTATGTAGGATAGCAATGGAGCAAAATGAAAGTGTGAAGATCAAGTGATCTCTAAAGTAGAAAGGAGAGGCTAAGAATTCATGTAAAATATAAACCTATTGAAACTTATGGGAGAACTTCAAAACACACTAAATAATAATTCATAGAGGGAGAAGGGCCATTTCTTGTAAACAAGCCCTGGTATTTATAGTATTTGGATTTACTAGAGGCTAAGTTTGAAGTGAAATGTTTTATCATAAATAGAGAGAAATCACTATTTACCGGGTGGCTAAAACATAAATGCAAGCAATAGTGGTTGAATAATGTGATTTCCACTTGAATTTTTCATGTTGAGGAAAGCGTCAAAACGTTTCGGAAAATGTGCACAGGACCGCCGCCCTACGCAGAGTGGCAGTTATAGGATCGCTACCATGTCCTAGGTGTAGTCCCGAAAATAAAGACCAAAATGAAAGAAAAGAGAGGAATGGGGTTAGAACAAAGCATACAAAGACTGGATAAGGTATTTGGGATGCAAATTTATGCTCAAGCAAGCTTTTCTATATTCTTAACACCTTGTGAAGAGATCTGAATCATCATTAGGGTTTCTATAACCTCTTTTTGGTAGTATAGTACCTACAATTTTGGGTACATACATATTTCCCCCTCAGAGAAGATTTTTAGCCATGAAGAGGCATAAAACAGTGGGTCTGAGTATGATGGTCCCGAAATGTGGAGTTAGAAGCTATACCTAACATACCCATGTGTCACTGTGTCACCATCCGGATTCTCGTTATCTGCAAAATGAAAAGAGGACTCAACTGTAGATAGATAAAGAAATCAAAAAATAAATACTATATTAAGATGAAATGAGGACTTACCATTTACGTGGGGATGACAACTTGCCTCCGTCATCACTCTAACTCTACGAAAGAACATTCAAAACAAGTTAGAATATTTTATACACACACACACACACACACACACACACACACACACACACATATATATATATATAACGAGCTCATTTTCCTATTCATTTACACATGTTGATTTGGCAATTTTTGAGCCTCGGGACCCATGGTAATCAAGCTTTCCAATGAGAGTACAATCAAAATGTTCATTGTGAGATCGTGATCATGCCTCCGAGAGCAGGACATCAACCTGCAAAGTCTTAGGTTAGTTTTTCTCAATTCATTATTTTTAAACCTAAAATATAGAAATGTTGAAATCTTTGTCTTGGGGGGTTATTTTCAAAAATCTTAGTGTTAAATGAGTCTCTAGGGGGCACCCATAGGGTAGGTTTTTATTTCAGTTGAAATGGTGTATTTTTCTTGTTTTTAGGAATTTTTAGGGTTAATGGGTGCGTGCCAAATCATCATAGGACCACTACCCTACACAGTAGTGGTCATGGGACCGCCGCCCAAGTGACCACTACCCTTAGATGGTGGCAGTCATGGAACCGCCACTCTGCACGGGGTGGCAATTCAGGATAGAAGGTGAAAATAGATGCCTTAGTCAAATGTTTTTACATTTTTTATATTTTCCTATGTTTTTGATGAGTTTATCTATTATGTTATATTGCTAACTTTCTTTTTTTCTCTTTTGGGTGGATGCATGAAGGAGGAGGAGTATATTAGATGTAGCAGTAGAGTGGGAGTGGGATTGCCTCTGAAAGTGTTGGATACGTTGACCCAGGCAATAGAGAGAGACACTTTTTAGAGGGCCGGTATTTTGAGGATCTCTTCGGTCCCTCATGTTGCTCCTACTAGTCACATATTGTGTGACTTGTTCTCATATTAGGATGTAGATTAGAACACTTTATGATTTCTAGGTGTTAGGGGTGAGTGGACTATCACCCTGGAGGACGTCTATCACATACTGGGGGTTTCGATTCTTGGGAGGTGGTTATCTCTTAAGATAGTAGGATCTAGATCTCAAATGGTTTAGTGGGCCACCTATATGGGAGATGTTGTTGTCTCCTTGGCTTGAAGAAGGGGGTGAAGGTCCGATCCATTGTTGCTTCTCCTATCCCTGTGATCTGCAAGGCTATTATGGGTATCTTGGCCTCATGGTTGATTAGGGATAAGGGAGGGGATACTCTCTTATACTGTTGGGCTCCCATTATTACATAGATTGAGGCCCATGGCCATACTTACGCTTGGGGAGAAGATATTCTTGGGACCACATACCATGATTTATATAGGGTGGTCAGGTTACAATGGCAGCCTTTTAGTCACCCCACTCTAGTTATGAGTTGGGTGTATGAGCGCATCATCCCCTATGGAAGGGGTGTACTAGTAGAGGATCTAGGGGCTGTTAGAGCAGCAAGGTGGATGGGGATGACAGTGCTTAGGATGCCACATCATCCAGTGGCTTCATTGACTACTGCAAATATGGAGGCCACTCCTTATTAGGCCATGGTAGGAGTATGGGGAGAGGAGACACTTACATTGATCACCTACTCTACTACATGTCAGTTAGTAGATAGGGTAGAGAGGGTGGAGGTCCACCCATTTGACTCGAGTCCTCAGCATTTTTTCTCCCATATGTTAACATGCTTCCTCTAGTAGGGGAAGTATACATGACTATTCATGAGGCTTGGGGAGGTCCTAGAGGAGATCGGGGTTGGACCATGGTTACTCCTAGAGTTCTTATCATGGTTAGGCAGGTGGTTCAGGCCCGAGGGGAAGCTAGTGCTCCTTGATAAGCTTTACTTCAGATTAGAGACACTCCTACTTTTAGTAGGAGGAGCATGATCCCATTGATGTGGACTTAGACTCGAGGAATTCTGAGAATGGGAGACGAGAGAAGGAGACAGTGGGAGGTGAGATTGGTGGGACATCCAAGAAGGATGAGAGAAATTCAGAATGGTATGATACTCGGGATATCCCGAGGGATGAGAGGGTGGAGGAGAGAACAGAGAAGGTGACCCTGATCTCAGAGGAGTTTCCTTCTCAGGAAATTGGGGGAGATTATGAGTCTATGGTAGGAAATCATTTCTTTCCTGATTTGGGGGAGGTTTCACTGATCTGCAGTAAGCGAAGAGTGCATAGCACGAACAAATCGTAGAGACCCCGCTTGGATTCTGGAGATCCGAGTGAGTTACTACTATTTTCTTGATTTTGTTTTAGCTAGAAATGTTTAGTTGATATTTCCCTTTTTTGTTTTGTTTGTTTTTTAATTTATTTTTGTAATTTTCTAACTTGTTATTTCTATTTTTTATTTGCAGCGACTCCTGAGGGATGGCAAGACTTGATTTTCCAAGTGTGTGAAGACACCCTATTTCTCCCCTCGTAGAGTACTTGGGATAAACTTACTGAGGATGTTGGAGAGCCTTCAGTAGATGTCTGACATACTGATGTGTTTTTCCCTGCCTGGAAGGTGGAAAAGTTAGTGACCTCCCTTCATGTTGAAGCAGTTGGATATAGGAATTTCGTGTGTACGATGAGGTGAATTCATTCTCATAGTCGAGACTATAGCCAAAGTGGCCATGATCATGAGCACTCATTTCATTTAGAGCATCTTCGTAGTAGGATTAATAGATGTGATCGTGTATGCTATTATGGATCCCATAGGGATTGAGAGGCCATTTGGTATTTTTGTAGTGATTCCTTTATATGTTTATATGGGTTGTTATTTTTCATTTTTGGGCCCATTGAGAATTTTGACCATGCCTAGTGCACAATGGCATTGTATGTAGAACATGATTTATATATATATATATATATATATATATATATATATCTTTTTGGATCTAGATCTTTTTTTGTATCTAGAATTTTGTGATTCGTTTCCCATGTGTATACTAGATGTTTTAATCTCTTGTTTTTATATACTTTTAAGAATGTATGCAAAGGATGGAAAGTGATAACAAATGTTGAACAAAATGTTTCTCTTTTATTTGTTTTTGTAATGTTGATATGTGATGATGCAAACATACTTGTAGTACTTGAACTTTTGGATTCTTTGGGAAATGTTTGTTACTTCTTATAATTTTGGCAAAACGTGATGAACATGTAGTGATAATGAGATGAACTCGTCCCACTCCTAACTCCATGTAACTAGTAAGATATGAGGGCTCAACACCAAGAGTTGGGAAGGGCGTAAATTTTATGAGTTTAAATGAATGAAAATGATAAGAAAAAGATAAGGTTTTGACAGAAATCAAATTTTAGACCTTCGTACTTACTATTATTCAAAAATACTACATAGTTTAGAATGTAACTTATTTTCAAGCTTATCTAGACTTAGATCCATGGATGGCAACTTGGTTGACAAAATATGGTTTTAAGGATTTGATCTCTTTGGAATTTGGATACTTAACTTCACTTAATATACTTTTCTTTAAAATATTAATAGTCACTAATTTGCGTGAATGGACCCCCTACGCCCTACTCCTTGCTACTAGTAGGAAGCATGGGCTCATCACAGAAGGTAGGACATAGGTGAGTAAGGGAATTTATTTCCTTTCCCAACCTTGCATCACTAGTAAGAGATGTGGGATCATCACCAAAGGTTGGTGGGGCAAAGAAGTGTGTAAAATAAAATATTCTATTGTGTTTAGTATTTTGATTTAATTTGACATTTCGATTTCTAATTTTGGAGTATCCTTGTTTTAAAGAGATGTAAGAAGGATAGATGTGACACCAAGAAGCTTCTAGAATAGACCGTAGGTAATAAAAACTTAACCAAGTAGAAAATAATGAGTATGACCAAGTATGCAGGCCTTGGTATGGTTTTTGTCAAGACTTTGTCTATCGAATTGATGAGATGATTTCAAAACTATTTGATGATATTATGAAAATTGAAGAGATATGATTTGAATGATTTTTCCAATATTTTCATAAGTTTATAATTAATTTCTTAAGAATAAGTTACTTGACCACAAAATTTACGAAATGAGTGAACAAAATGAAACAACTAAGTGACTAATGCAATGTAGGTAGATATAATATACAAATGGTGATGTTGATGACCTATGCGTAAAACCGTTTAAGATGCAAGGAATTGAAAATTTCATTGAAATCCTCACCTTCTAGTGTACACAAGAGATATGCACCATTTTTCGTAGTCTTTCATGACTCGGTATGGGTGCAACCACTTGGGCGGGAATTTCCTTCCTTCACCGATTTTCTTATCAATTCGGTTGTCTAGTCTTAGAACTAGATCTCCCTCATATATTTCTCTTTCATAGACCTTTTTGTTATATTGTTAGCACATCTAGTCAGCATAGGCTCTGGGACATTGTTCGGTGTTTAGCCCTTTGGCCTCATCAAGGCTTTCTAGTTGAGATAGTTTTTCCTCTCTATAGGCTTCTTCTCCCAAGATCTCTTGTAATGAAATGTAGAGACTAGGTAATTCGACCTCAAGTGGTAGAACCGCTTTTGCCCCGAATACTAATGAGAAAGGGGTTACCCTATTGGTGTTCTTATTGAGGTTCGATGGGCCCACAAGGCCATGTATAATTTTAAATACCAATCCCATTTGTTCTCCTTAACAGTTTTGAGGACAATAGATTTTAATGTTTTGTTTGTGGCTTTAGCTTGTCCGTTGGCTTGAGGGTAGTAAAGAGAGGCTATATGATTGTTTATCTTGAATTTTCTACATAACTAATGGACCTCATCATTATTAAAGGATTTTCTATTATCTAAGATAATTACTTGTGGGACATCGTACCTATAAATGATTTAATTCAAAATAAAATTAGCGATTACGTAAATCGGTACGGTTGTGAGAGGCATGGCCTCTACCCATTTGGTAAAATATTCTCGTGGTGTGATTATAAATTTATGGCCATCTCTGTTGACAAGCAAGAGAATTTCCTATCAAATCTAGGCCCCGCATGGAAAACGGCCATGGGGTTGCGATTGGTTACAGAGATTGTGTTGGCATGTGAATCTCATGGGAGAATTATTGGCATTTATGTCACTTGCACACAAATTCTATTGCATCATGTTCTAGAGTGGGCCAGAAATAGCCCATCCAATGTATTTTGTGAGTAGTGCCGTGACCACCAAAGTGGCCTCCACATATGCTACTGTGTGATTTTTAAAGAATATTTTTGGATTCTTTTGTGTCAACACATCTTAAAATCATTCCATTGAAGGCTTTACGATAGAGAACCTATTCTAAAATAACATATTTAGCAGCGATAATGCATAACCGCCTTCTTTGTTGTGATGTGGAACCTTCTGGATACATATGGTCCATGATAAAATTTACGATGTCAGTGTACCAAGGACATATAGAGATGGGGAGTCTGGTTTTGACAAAATATATGCATTCATAGGGAAAGTCTAGATCTACCAAATTTCTTCCATCTAATTGATTTTCAGCTAACCAGTCTATAATGATTTGTCCCTTAACAGATTTTTTGTTTATAACTGTTAATTCAAACTCACCCATTAAGGTTATGAAACGTCCGGCCTTTTTTAGATAAATACCCTTATGTGAGGAATGTTCATAAGTGATCTATCTTTATGATGACCCTTGTTTCTTGATTTAACATGTAATGTCTTAAATTTTTCATTACGAATACTATGGTAAGGTATTTTCTTTTTCCTGTGTATAACATGTTTTATAATCAAGCAACATCTAGGTGATGAAATACACCGCACATTCTCACTTATCATTTTCTTCTTGAGCCAACATGCAAGTTAGTGAGACATAAGTAGCCTATGAATATAGGATCAAAGGATGATATGGTCTAGGAGGAATTAGCGTGGGAGGAGACAATAAGAAGCGTTTAAATAATTAAAAGGCCTAATTGCATTCTTATGTCTAATCAAGGCTATAATATTTCTTTAATAAATTGTTGATTGGATGAAAAGAAAACATAAGTCTGGAATGAACCTTTGAATTACACTAAGTTTCCCAAGAAATGATCTGATACCAGACTCTTCTGATGGTGGAATCATTTCAAGAACATCCTAGATTTTGGCTAGATCAACATCAATCCCTCATGATGATATAATGTAACCCAGAAGTTTGCCTCCTGTCACACCAAATACACATTTCTTTGGGTTCAATGTGACACCATATTCAATCAATCGTGAGAGAATGATACAGAGTACCTCTAGGTGATCACAACGCTTCTTGGCCTTGGCCAACAAGTCATCCATGTAGGATTCCACAATTTTATGAATAAGGTCATGGAATATGTATGTCATTACCCACTGGTATGTAGCACTAGCATTGTTAAGACCGAATTACATGACAGTGTAATAATAAGTTCCCTAAGGAGTTATAAATGTGGTCTTGGCTGGATCCTGTTAGATATTTTGATTTGATTATATCCCAAGAATCCAACCATGAGAGACAAAATCTCAAATCCAATTGTTGTGTCAACAATGATGTCAATGGATGGCAATGGGAAGTCATCTTTAGGGAAAACTTTATTAATGTCCGAAATTCTATGCAAATTCTTATCTTCCCATTCTTTTGAGAATATAGATGATATTAGATACCCATTATGAGCATTCAACTAGTTTAATGAATCCCACTTGGAGAATTTTCATTACTTCCTCTTTCACCATGAGAGCCACTTTTGGTTTCATTGGTTTTGACTTCTAGTTAATTGGCTTTGCATCTAGTTTGGTGACAAGATTATGTACCATGATATGTGGTGCAATTCCCATCATTTCCTTGTAATTAAATGTGAAAGCCTGTTCATTTTCCTCGAGGATCTGAGTATATATTTCTATCTTCTCTAGAGTTAAAGAGGATCCCAACTTCAAAATATTTGGTTCTTCCTCTATTCCAATATTTATGTCAATCATTCCTTTGATTAAGGAAGCATTGGCTTCTTAAAATTTAGGCAGGCCGTGAGGTAGTTTGAAACCTTCGCATTCTCTACCTCATAGATATCAAGATTATTTTTTTGGGGAGATTCGATCATGGGATTTCCAAAATAAGAAGAGGAATGTGGGAATAGGGAAAATCCACTATGTGATGAGCGAGATGTAGCTCCACATAGGAGTTTAGATATGCAAGAGTGACTCTATCACTTTGCCAAAGTGATCTACAATAGAAAACTCATTCTCATCTTATTTACGTGTCGAGCGGGTTTTTTGGTATTTTAGGAACCAATGGTTCAATACGAAGTGATACCATGAAACTTGTATTCTCCAACTCATTGCTTGGAGTGAAATGGGAATATAAGGTTACTATTGAATCCATGAGAAGGTTTTGTTCTTGTGGGATTTCTTCAATTAATATAAAGTTGAATCCTTTGGTTATATCTAATACCACCACTTTATAGAGTTGTAAGTGTTCAGATCTAGTCTCATATATCTCGAGACTTGGTTTGTGACTAGTTGCGAGTCTCCTAACACTCTAATGTTATCAACACCCATCCTTTTGGCTATGATTAGGCCAAGGAGGAGGGCTTCATACTCAATGCCATTGTTTGTACATTCAAAGTTTAACTTAAAGGAAAAATGTAGGATCTTTCCTTGGTAAAAGTAAATATCACACCTTCCCCACTCCAAAATGACATCTAGCTCCATCGAAGAGGAGAGTCTAATATTTTCTTGGAAAAATGGATGTTGGGACATTCCTCATGTTTGTTTCTTCTACCTTAATTACTTCTACCATACAAAATTCATCTGATGGAAGGGAACCAATTCCTAGGGTGCCTCCCACACCCATGGAATCAAATGGTAGGAGAATGGGTAGATCTTTCTCTAGTAACTCAAAAAAGTTTGTGATAGTCCCTAATGATACCGTTTCTATGACATTGGTCTCATTTTTGAGTGCTAGAATGTCTTCGACTACATTTGTAATTTCTAATTCTATTGTAGGTATCAATTTTTCTTCTAGTTTTGAATTGATGGGTTTGTTAAGTTGATTCATTGGGAGTTCAAACTTAGAGTGAACGCCTAGTCTCTTCTTCAAGTTAGCTAGGTTTATATCGAATAGTTTTGGGTCACCTTGCACACGTATATATTTTCCCTAGGTGTAAAAATCTTATTTCCTAGAATAACATGGAAGGGATTGCCTTCATGCTATGTATCCATGGTCGCACCAAGGATCATATTATAGTTGTTTTTTCGATCTATAATATAAAATTTAGTGAGGACCTGTCTTAGGTCCTATGGTGATTTGGGTAAAACTATGGTCCCAATTGAAGTGGCCTTGAGATTATCATAACCTCTTAGCGTATTTCATGTTGTGGAACAATTTATTTATCCATATCCTAGCTTTTGAAGAAAAGTGAATAGGACTATGTTAACTATTACCCCATCGTCAATCATTTCACCCTTAACATAATTATTGTAAACCCATACCTGTAAATGCAAGGTTGGCTCACCTCTACGTGTAATTTTAGTGTTTGTTGGCATTTTTCTTATATCAAATATAAACTTAGTATCCCCATCTGAATTCCCTAGAGGGTAAACATCAAAGTCTACATGGTTTACATGAGTTTTAGGAGGAGGAGTGATGTTAATTAGATGACCAAGACCTAATTCTTCTAAGAGAGTAGCCCTATGGGTGGGAGAGTTCTTTAACAAATACAAGAAGGAAATGTGAGAGAAGGTTTTGTTAGGTCATTAATTAGATCATAAGCACCTATGGGTTTTACCAATGTTTTTTGAATGTTGTCTAGTTCTAATGGATAGTTTAGAACTGGTTGAGAAGAATAATCTCGTGTTCTTGTTATGGTTTCTATGTGTAGCTTAGTATCTAACTCTACTAGACCAACTATCTTGGTTTGTGGTTGAGTTCCTAATTGGGGTACGACGGTGGATTTAATGAAGTTGAGGCTTCATGATCATTATTTCCTATCATATCACCATTGTTCATCCCATTTGGACCTAACCTATTATTGTTAGAGTTTTTGGGAGTGGATCGTTAAAAATATTGAGGGGTGCATTTGGAATGGAAATTGCTCCCGTATAAGTGTTCGACGTGGGTGCTATAGAATTTGATAAAAACCATATCTATAAAGAGTTGTCTTTGGTCTTCTCGGAAAATGTTTCATGATTTTATATTAGTCACAATAAGTCCAAGTATCATGGCCTTAAATCTTGTGGAAACCACAATACAAGTTGGGATTATAGTTTTGAGGTTGTTGATTTGAAACCTGTTGTGGTCCAAAACTCTGATTAGGTTTAGAGTTAAAATTTTGAGGCTGTTGCCTTTGGTTTTGATTATGATATCTAGTTGGGTTGAGATTTGGACCTTGTGTCTAGATTTTTCAAATTTTTTTGTTGTTATTGTGATGGATGGTTAAAATCCACTTTGCATTGATTGTTGGAGTAAAGTTGTTATTTCACTAATTGTTAATAGGTGGTGAACCTGTTTACGACATTTTCACTTTTAACCTGGTATGTTACTCCATCTATTATATCGTCATGTTTTTATAAGGATCTTGGGTCCTTGATTGGTATTCTCTCAGTGCTAGGATATGTCATAGTGTTTTTATTGGGATTGATTAATTTCCCGTTTGTTCTATATTTCTTATGACCGCTATCTATTGTTGCTTGATCTATTCAAAGAGCACTCTCTAGTACTTCATCATAAGTCCTTAGTGGGAACTTTTGGACTTCTTCCTTTATCCCTCTATTGAGGTAATGAAGGAATAAGTCACATAGTTCCATCTGATCTATGTTTGGAGAACTTGCTAATGAGTAGAGGATTGTATGCCATCTTTGAATAAAATGAGCAGTGGATTCATTGTGCTCTTGTTTAATATGTAATAATTCCTTGATTCCTATTCTTAACAATTTGTTCATATCAAAAGATTTGATAAAATTTGACACAAGTTGTTTGAATGAGTGTATCAAGGCTTCAAGTATTCTGTAATACCAATCAAGGGAAATACCCTCTAAGGTTTTAGGAAATATCTTAGCAACAACCACATCCCAAGGGAGAAATTCTCAAATGGCCATGGCATAGGCCTTGATATGTACATTCGAGTCTCCCTCCCCTTTGTATTTGGGAAAATTAGGAAGAGGTATTGGAAGTATGACACTTTGTATGATGAAATCTAGAGGATATTTTAAATATTCCAAGTAAGCCCCTACCACATAGGTTTCGACCATGAATGATGTCTGGCACGAGGGATGGAGGTGGAATGGGTTATTGATATGACATAGCATATGTATTTGTAGGGACATAAGGAAATCTCGTGGTTGAGTGAACATCTCGGGAGAGGAGAACATGTCTCCCTGTGGTGATTTTGAATAAATGTTCTAGTAGGGAGGAGCATTGCTTTTGTATGGGTTGTTTGGTGTTAAGTGGGAGGTATCATACTTTTATCTAGAGTGACATTTGAAAATGTGGTTCTAGTTGGTGTTTGTTGTGTGTTGGTGCCATTTTTGAGCTTACACCATTTTTCCCTAAATTTTCCTTTGGTTTCCATGCTCTGGAACATTTTTCTCTTAAATTGTTGGTTTGCAACTTTTTCCTCAAAATTGAATGCCTTGAAATGCTCATAAACTTGTTGTTTTGTCCCAATTTGATTGAAATCTACATGTGTGCCCCATTTTGTGCCCTAATTTTTCAAAATTTTGTGGGATCTAACATTTTTCCTTTTTTCAGATTGTGGAAATTTAAAATTGATCGATTTACACTTGTATGCCATTGAAAATCCAATTCCATGATAAAAATGCTTTAAAAACATGTTTCAGTTGGTTCAATTTCGAGAAATTTGTTGTCCTTAGCGAAAAAATCAAATTCTAGGGCATCCCTGGCATTTTCTATGTTTTGACGGTCAAACGGTGTTATTTTCCTGTCAATTTATTCTTCAAAATTCAATGGAAATGTGGCTTGTTATAATTGGATAAGGATCAACGGGTCATTTCTAAAAACTTAATGTTTTTGCGATTTTGGAAAAAAGTGCAAGTTGCCCCCATAGCTCCATGCAAACCCCAGAGGAGGTACATGTGTCATAGGCAAAGTTAAGGTGGATCATTTGGCATCTAATCAAAGGAGGACACATGGGAGGTGGGGAGATGGAAAGCCAAAGTAGTTTGATACTTTTAGTCTTTGCTAAAAAATATTTGAAATATAAAATTGGACCGCAAACTCACACCAATGGATGAAGACATGTGTCACGTTTGCATCAAAGGCAGGAATGGAGGCTAGTGGAAGACTTAGAAAATTTTTACTTTTGGGTGAAAGGGAACAAAAGTTGTGAAAAGGACTATGGCTCTGCAAGGCCAATCGGGAGTAGACACATGGTAGGATAGGGGAAAATGGGAGTGCGGGCCACTGAGGAAAAAGGAAATGTTGCCTTTTTGGCAAAATGAGTTAAAGTGGTAATTTGAAGTGTGGCTCCGCAATGAATCGAGAGGAGACACGTGGCATGGAAAAAAATTGGAGGTGCGAGAGTGCAGAGGAAATGTTAAAATATTTCCTTTGGTGAAAAGGAGTTAAATTTTTAAATTAGAGTGCTTCCCATCAGCCAATCATATGAGGACACGTGTCCTGTGGGAGGGCAGAGCCACGAGAGGAAAATGGAAAATTTTCATTTTTTCCAAAAAGAGGAAAAAAATTTAAAATTGAGCCGTGACTCTGTATTAAGTCATATTGCACCACATGTTAAGGATAGGATCAGAGCTACAGACCCACAGAGATAATTTGAAAAAAATTACTTTTTCCAAAAAAGATGGAAATGTGTACAATCGAGTGCGATTCCAATGGGGCCAACTTTGGGAGACATGTTAAGCTTATTTTTAAAGGGCAGAGGGGCAGAGAAAAATGTCAAATTTTTACATTTTTTCCAAAAGTGTTAAAATGTCAAAAAGTGATCCCAAGCCCATTTCCAATCACATTATGACACGTGGAGGGCTCAAATTAAAGGATAAAGGAAGATCAATGGTAACTGTGCATTTTTTCAGTTTGGCTGCCATTTGAGCTCCAGGAAGCTTGGAGATGTGATTTTTGCATCAATTTTCACCATATTTTTCATAAATTCATGTTGTTTGTTCCTGCAAGGACCAATGCAATTGGTTTTGAGGATCAATTTGAAGATTAGAGATGTTTTTGAAATGAATTTTTGCCCTAACCCGTCAAAAATGTAAAACATCAGATCCAAAAGTTGTAGAGGAAAATTTGGAAAGTGTAAAGGTGAAATGATGAAAGAGGAGCATGCTGCATGAAAGGAGGAAAAACATGCTCCCAGTTGAAACTATGATGAAAAAATTCTCAATGATTCACCTTTTTTGAAATACCTCGCAACGTTTTTTGCAAATATGTTAAACATCGCTGCCTTCGAATCATGAAGGAATTTTGTTGAAAAATTGATGCTTGGCATATTCTTTTCTTGGGAAAGAATGATTGGATGTAAAAAAATGTTATATAATGCATGTTTTTTGACATGCAAAAGATCAGGAAATTGAAAATCATGAGAAATTTTTGAGAGAAGCTCATCTTTTGAGAAACCATCCAAATAACCTTGTTAATGTCTTCTTCGTGTTATATTTTCATTCATGTTGAGTTGGTTAGGAGTGTATAACCATCACACAAACTCTAATTTTGTTCCTGAAACTCTCCTCTACTAATGAATCTAACAAGCATTTGAATTAATCTATGTTATTTTGGGCAATATGATGTCTATTATCATGTTTAAATGTCGTAAATAGTTTTCCTTGTTCTTTGTTGCAATCTTGCATTGAAATCTTTAGGAATCATACAGATCTCATCCTTATTGATAGTTTAGTGGAATTTGCAATTTCATTTATCATAAGATCTTTCATCTAGCATTTAAAATAAGCATTTTAAAATCACTTCACCTTCATTTCTTGACAGAGATTTCTTGTAATAATTTGGGGTACTTTATGCGTGATTTGATCAGAGATTTTGATGTTTAATTGAGTCCTTTAACTCAAGCAATTTTTTTGAGGTCTCAAATATTGTGTGAAGAGTGCAAAATGGAGCCTCTATTTGTGTATCTCTTCTGGTTGAAAGAACATCCTGACTATTTTGAAGCATTTTATCTAATAGTTGTTCAAATGTTGTAGAGGTTGTCAAAGATCTGGCATAGTCAAGTTTGTCTTGTCAATATCCCACCAAAAATCATTCTAAACAACTTATCCCACCCTGAACTACCCCTATTTGACCTGCATACCAACAAAATAACCAAAACCACTTGCAAAAATATGCAGAACAATTAGGGTTCCATAATGTCTTTAGTAACCTTTGCCTTGTGTTGAAAACATACCCATATTCTGGGAGTGACAACTTGTGAGAGTCAGATTTGGTGTGTTGATCATGTTTTCCTCAAGGTCTTCTTCATAGAATTTGAGAAAAAGAAGGATATATTCATCTCCTTTACCATTTTAAGGTTACAAAATAGGTTCTCTTACCTTGGTTAAAAGGCACAACCTAAAATAGTTAGGACAAGATCAAGTCCTTTTAGAGTGCTATCCATCTCTCCACAAATCTAAGTGCCAATTAGATCACATCCCTGGCTATAAAATGACATACATCATGATCTATCTATCTTCAAGATTCATGCCATATATTTGATGTTGATCAGACTAAAAAGGAGAACAAATTTGGGTACCAACACCAATGGTGCCATTTCTGGGGACATTCTTAGTTCAATATGATCCATGTGCATACATATTTGAAATATTTGAATGCATATCAAACCTTGGTAATGTCTCTTGCAGGTTCGTCTACAAATGTATTGTAGAAACACCATTCTATACTCATATTTGTAATGTGTATGCAAAGGTTTCATGTTTTGTCTATAATTTTATCGAGTTTCAGAGTAGTAGTTGCACTTCGTTTACATTTTTGGTTGATAGATTCAAGAAAAGGAAGGTTGATCTATAAAGTTTGGCAATATTTTTAGTCTTTGATAGGTATTTGTGAGTATTTTAATGCATTTGCACAACTAGGGTGAAATTCCTTAGTGGGGACTCCATTTTTTTGATCTTGATAAATACCAAGTATATTAGATTTCTTTCATTTGTTTTTTTGGTGTTTCTAATCTCTGCAAACATGGAGGGAAGAAGATCTCTCTTCAGGAGGGACCCAAGTACAAAGTTATTTCAAGAATTGGGAAAGACAATTTTAGAGGAAAGAAAAGTATGGAAGGTTTTTAAGGTCGGACATCGGGAAAATGTATGTCCATTGGTGAGAGAGATCATCCTTTGGTAGAGGATTATCATTCTTCTTCCAGTGACTCCGATTCAAGTAATCTTTTCACAAATTTGATTACCTCAACTAGTGAAGGTCCTTCTATTGTACCTGGTAAGTTCTTTTCTCAATCTACACCTGTGTGCTTCAATTCAAATAAAAATTTCCAAAAAAATCAGTACTAGAGAATACCAATCTTGGAACCACATTTTTGAGCCCCAAAGACCTTACACTCCTCATCAACTTGTGTAAACCCCAAGATCACCAGCTCAAACTAATATGGCTCAGCCTAGACCTCCATTTGTTGTTAACACCTTTGGTCCTATAAAATTTAGAGGAATGGATGGTTACCCAAATTTTTTCCCACAAGATGTAAGGAATAGGTTGCCAAAGTTCCAAGGTAACAATGCAATAACTGGTGATCAGCACCTAAAACTTTTTGTTAACATGATGGAGGAATTTGAGATTGAGCATGAATATGTGTACATTAAATTGTTCATTCATACACTAGAAGAGGATTCAAGGGATTGGTACAAGGATCTACCTGATAATTCTATTGACTCATGGATTGAAATGCAGAATGCATTTAGATTACAATATGGTGACAAAATTGATCCTAGGTTTCTATTGTCTGAAATTGAAAATATCAAGAAGAACCCTAATGAATTAGTTCATGATTTCAACACAAGGTTTAACAAGACTTTTATAAGGTTGCAAGTTAATTTGAGGCCATGTGATCAATCATGCTTGATCAAATATGCAGATGCATTTGATAAGAAGGCAGCCTATTACCTAAGAGACAAGAACCCTACCAATTTAAGGCAGACCTTTATCATGGCACTACAGATTGAAAATAACATTAATGACATTAGGAAACCTCTCAAGAGGGATGGTGTAAAGTTGATAAACCCTGAAAAACCTCAAGCTAGAAAGGGTGCTGATTTGGAGGAGGTTATGAAAAAATTGTCGTGTGATGTCAAATAAATCTCATACAAACTAGCAGGCGGAGAGAAAGGAATTGGGTAGACTTCACAAGGTTAGCGACAAGCATAAAACCATGACATATTTTCCAATCATCCTAGGGGTGATCATAGATCTGATGATAGAGGGAAAGGACCCATGGCATCTACAAATAGACATCCTCAAGCACATGAAGGAAGAGTGTTACCTGATCCCTAAATGCTAGTGTTGATGTTGTTAAGGAGGTTTTTGATATTGATTCGTGTGATAGGTGTTTTCTACCCCATCTTCCATGTGAAGTGGACCAGAAAGATGGTGAAGCTAATAATGATGATGTTACTAATGATGATATCTTCATGGTGGGTTGTTCTTTAGGCTCATAAGAAGGAGTAACATCAATTGAGGTAATAATTACAAGGATATCTACAACCTTTTGGGATTTCATCAAATAGGTACAAGTCCTTCTTCCTCTCATACTCTTGAGGTAGATGTAGTGCCAGCATTTGAGATTCATCACAATGCCTTGGAATACTTAACAAATTTGATGATTAAGAACTATGATGGTGGTATCCCTTTAGCGAAGATAGACAATTGTTAATGAATGTTGTTATGGCTCAAGAGAAAGAGTATAACTCTAGGAGTAAGGTTGTTAAGGGAGTTGGGCCTCAAGTTAAACCTAAAACACCCTTACTTACAAGTATTCCCAAAGAATCTCCTAGAAAATAAACACCTACCAAAATCTCTGTTGTCTAAGAAAAATTTCAGTCCTCCTCATGCACAAGCTACAAAGTATCCCATGCCATATAATGAATCTACTTCTTTCCCTTCCAATGTTGTCATGCCAAAGAATATTCCATATAAAATATCCTAGGTATTGAACCAAATCAAAGTGAGTGTTCCAATCATTGAGTTTCATAGGATTCCCAAGCACAAGAAGACAACATTTGAGTACTTGGGATTGAAAGAGGAGAAGAGTACCCCAAGTAGAAATGTATATCTAGATGAAAATCCTCCTCAAATTGTTACAAACATTGAAAAACCACTAGCAGTAGAGGATCTTAGAGAAATACCGAGGTATACTTGGGGACATCCTTGGTTGATTCTCAATTGAATTTTGATCCATTCTTTACAACTTTGATCATAAATGATAGACTACTTCACAATTGTATGTTTGATTCTAGTGTATCATGCAATGTGATGCCTCTTGAAGTCATGAATGAGTTTGATATCAAAGTGATAGCAACCTATGAAAAGTTTACTACCATGGACTTAAGAGAAGTGACATTTGTTGGGTGTGTCAAAGGTTTGGCGGTGCAACTGCAACCTATCCGGGAAAGAATTTGAAGCTTGATGTTATAATTATTGATTTCCCTACCAAATAAGGTATGTTATTATCAAGAAAGAGGGCTGCAAGTGTTGGATGGAGTGTCCAAATGGAAATGTATTTTTCCACCATTCCCATTGAAGGAAACCTTGTAAAATTATATGGAGAGGAGAAGATGTTGCGTCTAATTGAGGATCCCAATAATGCTTCTTATGAGGTGTTGTTTGCTGATGTTGATGTTGATAATTTTACTGGGTTTGCTGATGGTAAGGAGAAAAATATGGATCATTCAAAGTGCCTTGAATAGGTAGGTTACCCTTAGACCTTTCTTTTTGATTGAGCTTGCTCCAAATTTGGAAATGGTGCTGGTATAATTCTAATTTCTCCTAGCTTCGAAGAGTTTGTTTTTTCCTTCAAGCTTAATTTTGAATGTACTAACAACATTGCTGAGTATGAAGCCTTGTTGTTGGGTCCGAGAATTTCATGGAAGTATGGTGTCAAGGACATCATTAAAAAGGATATTATGAGTTAGTTGTCAAACAAATAAGAAAAATGTATGCTACAAAAATCAGTGGATGAAGCAGACAAACATGTAGTTTTTGGATTTAATTGAGATGTTTGATTCCTTCAACATTGTGCATCATGAAAGAAGTTTTAATACTTCGCTAACAAGTTGGCAGTGTTGGAGTCAAGATTTTGAAATTGCACCATTTCACCTTATTATGAGTACACTATTGAAGTTTTAACTAGGCTAGCTATCCCTGAAAACATCAAGCATTAGCAAGTGTTTGATGATGATGCTCAAGTTCAAAGGTTTTTGCAAAACTAATGTGAGTTTTTGGACCAGCATATTGATTTGGAACCATTGGTGTGTAATGTTGATGGAAAACAAACCTTATTTCACAAGGATATTATCCAATTGAAGACTAACACCATCCCTAGAGGGCTGGTTGCTCTTGAATCAAATTTTAGCAATGTTCATTGTGTAATCAATACAAACATGTTTGCATCTAGAGATTTTAAAGAGCATGACTTGGGAAAAAAATAAAAACCAAGGAAGATTTGGTCAGGCATCATTCTAAACAAAATAGAAAAATAGTCCTATGTTCAACTATTGAAGAAATATTAGGAATATCTTGCTTGGTCTTATTTAGAGTGAAGGCATATAGAGAGGGCTTGTTTCGCATGAGATTCCTCTTGAAACAAATGCCAAGTGCTTTAGAAAAAAGTATAGGCCTATTAATCCACTCCTCTCCATGAAGATGCAAGATGAATTGAAGAAACTGAAGGAGGGAGGGATCATTCAGCCCAAAAGTTAGTCATCTTGGGTTGTAAACCTTGTGCCGATCGAGAAAGAAAAATGGAGATATCAGAATTTGCGTAGACTTTATAAATCTTAATAGAGCTTCATTGAAGGAAAATTATCCTTTTCAAAACATGGAAAACATGCTATAGTTAGTGACTAGATTTGAATTTTTGTCCACCTTGGATGGTTTCTCTAGATACAATCAAGTTGTTGTCAAGGAGTCAGAAAGATTTAAAACTACCTTTTCCACTCCTTGGGGAACATATGTCTATGTAAGAATTCATTTTGGTCTTGTGAATGCTTATAGCCATATATTAATTCACCAAGTGGGTAGAAGAAATCCCCACCAAGAATGCAACAAACCAAGTTATTATGTAATTCTTATTAAATCATATCATATGCATATTTGGGTTGCAGTTAAGATTGTTGTTGATAATGCCATGTGTTTGAGAGTGAAACCCTTGATGGAAATGTGTAAGGAGTATGGACCTAATCTGACTTATGCTTCAAACTATAACCCTTAAGGAAATGTACAAGCTGAGTCCAACAATAATAACTTGTTGAAGATCATTAGGAGAACCTTGGAGTTGAACAAGAGAAAATGTGAGCAACTGAAATTTGTAGTTTGGGCCAATAGAATCACTACCAAAAGAGCTACTGATAAGATCCCATTTGAGTTGGTGTATGGAACTTAAGATTTACTGCCCTTACATCTATAATTATCTGCATTCAAATTTGTTCGACAACTTGAAGATCAAGAGGTTAGTCCATATGAAGAAAGATTTAATCATATTTTTGAGTGGATGAAGAAAGAAGAGCATCCCACCAAAGGCATGTTAGATTTAGAGAGAATTTGAAGAGGTTGTTTGAAAAGAAGGTCACTCCCAGGGCCTTCAATATTGGAGACTTGGTTTTGTTATGGGATAGCAGAGATGAAGATAAGGGAAACCATGGTAAATTTGATGCATTGTGGATGGGCCCTTACTCCATTGATATTAGAATTGGTGAGAATACTTTTTTCCTGTAGGAAATAGATGAAGAATTGCTTGAAATTCCTATTAATGATAGGAATCTGAAGCATTTATTTGATTAATCCCCAAATTTAAGGTATGCACCACTTGTATAGTGTATATTCTTTGTTTTTTTCCTTATTTTTGTTGGATTATCGGTTTGTGGTTTTACCTGTTCTTGGCAGCCATTTTTGTCGATTGGGTCTAATTTTTCTACCCCGCATTTTGACTCCATTGCCTAATGATTTTTTTGGCACTTGGTATGGTTCTTTTGTTCTTGTGGCACTCGTTGGGAGTTCCCATCCCCAGGCAGGAGTTGATGTTGGTGCCATTTTGGAGCTTACATTGTTTTGCCATAAATTTTCCTTTAGTTTGCATGCTTTGGAATGTTTTTTCTCTTAAATTGGTGGTTTGCAACGTTTACCTCTAGATTGAATGCCTTGAAATGCTCATAAACTTGTTGTTTTCTCCCAATTTGAATGAAATTTACATGTCTGCCCTATTTTGTGCCCTAATTTTTCCAAAATCTATGGGCTTTGTCATTTTTCCTTTTTGCCCAATCGTGGAAATTTAAAAATTATCGATTTACACTTGTATGCCATTAAAAATACAATTCCATGATCAAAAATTACTTGAAATTATGTTTCAGTTGGATCAATTTTGAGAAATTTTTCATCCTTAGCAAAAAAATTGAATTTTAGGACATCCCTAGCATTTTCTATGTTTTTATGGTCATATGGGCATCATTTTCCCATCAATTTCTTCTTCAAAATTCATCGGCAATGTGGCTTGTTCTAATTAGACAAGGATCGGTGGGTGATTTCTAAAAACATAACGTTTTTGGGTTTTCGAAAAAATTACAAGTTGCCCCCGCAGCTCCGTAGGCCCCAGAGGAGGTACACATGTCATAGAAAAAGTGAAGGCAGAGAGGTGAGTCGTTTTGTTCCTTAGGTCACTTTGGAAAATTCATGGAAACAAAGAAAATCCCTAAGGCCCACATCTAATTAGAGGAGGACACATGGTAAAAGGGGAGATGGAAAGGTAGAGGAGTTTGATACATTTCGAGTCTTTGGTGAAAAGAGTTGAAGTATTAAATTGGATCGTAAAGTCGTAGCCAATGGGATGAAGACAAGTGTCACATTTGCATCAAACGTAGAAATGGAGGCTAGCGGAAGACTTAGATAATTTTTACTTTTGGGCGAAAGAAAAAAACTTGTGAAAAGGGCCGCATGATTCGCGCAGGCCAATCGGGAGTGGACATGTGGTAGGTTCGGGGCGAGTGGAGTGCGGGCCGTTGGAGAAAAAAATGAAATGTTTCCTTTTAGAAAAATGAGTTAAAAGTGGTAATTTGAAGTGTTGCTCGTAATGAATTAGAGGGAGACATGCGGCAGGGATAGAATTAGAGGTGTGGGAGTGCAGAGGAAATGTTAAAAGATTTCCTTTGGTGAAAAGGAGTTAAAGTTTGAAATCAAAGTGCTTCCTCTCAGCCAGTCATATGAGCACACGTGTCCTATAGGAGGGCGAGCCATGGAGGAAAACTAGAAAATGTTCAATTTTTCCAAAAAGAGGAATTTTTTTAAAATTGAGCCACGACTCTGTATGCGGTCATATTGCACCACATGTCGGGATAGGATCGAGCTACAAACCCATGGAGATAATTTGAAAAAAATTCCTTTTTCTAAAAAGATAGAAATGTGTACAATCAATCTTCGATTCCAATGGGGCCCACTTTGGGACACGTGTTAAGCTTATTTTCAAAGGGCAGAGGGGCAGAGAAAAATGTCAAGTTTTTACATTTTTTCCAAAAGTGTTAAAATGTAAAAAAGTGATCCCAAGCCCATTTCCAATCACATTATGACACATGGAGGGCTTAGATTAAAGGATAAAGAAAGATCAATGGTAACTATGCATTTTTCAGTTTGGCCACCATTTGAGCTCCAAGAAGCTTGGAGATGTGATTTTTACATCAATTTTCACCAAATTTTTCATAAATTTGTGTCATTTGTGCCTGCAAGGACCAATGCAATTGGTTTTGAGGATCAATTTGAAGATTAGAGATGTTTTTGAAATGATTTTTTTCCCTAACCCGTCTAAAAATGTAAAACATCAGATCCAAAAGTTGCAGAGGCAAATTTAGAAAGTGTAAAGGTGAAATGATGAAAAAGAAGCATGTTTCATGAAAGAAGGTGTTAAAATGGGCTCCTAGTTGAAACTATGATGAAAAAATATTGAATGATTCACCTTTTTTGAAACACTTGACAACTTTTGTTGTAAATATGTTAAACATCCTGTCTCTGTGAATCATGATGTAATTTTGTAACCAAATTGATGCTTGGCATATTATTTTCTTGGGAAAGAAGGCTTGGATGCAAAAATGTTATATAATGCATGTTTTTAACATGAAAAAGGTCAGAAATTTAAAATTAAGAGAAATTTTTGAGAGAAGCTCATCTTCTGAGAAACCCTCCAAAAACTTGGTTAATGTCTTCTATGTTAGATCTTCATTCATGTTGAGTTGGTTACAAGTGTATAGCCATCACACAACTCTAATATTGTTCCTAAAACTCTCCCCTACTGATGAATCTAACAAGATTTTGAATTAATCTATGTTATTTTGGGCAATATGATGTCTGTTATCATGTTTAAATGTCTGTAAACAGTTTTCCTTCTTATTGCAATCTTGCATTGAAATATTTATGAATCACACAAATCTCATCCTTATTGATAGTTTGGTGGCATTTAAAATTTCATTTGTCATAAGAGATTTCATATAGCATTGAAAATAAGCAGTTTAAAATCACTTCACCTTCATTTGTTGACAGAGATTTCTTGTAATCCTTTGGGGGTACCTTAGGCATGATTTGATCAGAGATTTTGATGTTTAATTGAGTCCTTTAACTCAAGTATTTTTGTTGAGGTCTCAAAGATTGTGTGAAGAGTGCAAACCGGGGCCTCTATTTGTGTATCTCTTCTAGTTGAAAGAACATCCTGAATATTTTGAAACATTTTATTTGATAGTTGTTCAAATGTTGTAGAGGTTGTCAAAGATCTGGCATAGTCAAGTTTGTCTTGTCAATATCCCACCAAAAATCATTCTAAACAACTTATCCCACCCTAAACTACCCCTATTTGACCTGCATACCAACAAAAGAACCAAAACCACTTGCAAAAATATGCAGAACAATTAGGGTTCCATAATGTCTTTAGTAACATTTTCCTTGTGTTGAAAACATACCCATATTCTGGGAGTGACAACTTGTGAGAGTCATATTTGGTGTGTTGATCATGTTTTCCTCAAGGTATTCTTCATAGAATTTGAGAAAAATAAGGATATCTTCATCTCCTTTACCATTTGAAGGTTACAAAATAGGTTCTCTTACCTTGGTTGAAAGGCACAACCTAAAATAGTTAGGACAAGATCAAGTCCTTTTAGAGTGTTATCCATCTCTCCACAAATCGAGTGCTAGTTAGATCACTTCTCGGCTACAAAACCACATACATCATGATCTATCTATCTATCTTCAAGGTTCATGCCATATCTTTGATGCTTTTTAAGGAGAAAAATTTGGGTACCAACAAGTATGGATATCTATATATGAATGTTGAGGAGGCATGCCTAACATTCCTATTCTGTGAGGAGGTCAGCTTGGCTGGGATGATGCGAAGGGTTGGGGATTCTGCTTTCCGAAATGTGAATTTTGATTTGCTTGAGAAAGTTATAATCTTATAACCTTTTTAACTAAGGTTGAGACGACCTCAATTAGTGAAGATACAATGTTTTTACTTAATGGTGGATGTTGTACACCTTATGGTTATAAAGGGTTATGGTATTTTGCTATGAATTGATCATTACCTTGCCAAGCTTAACCAAGGGTATTTCCCATGGGTGGAGAAATGGGGTGTTTTCTTAGAGCATGGTATCAGGTTGTGTTTGCAAACTTCATATAGGTGGGTACATGTTTTGGAAGTGTTTTTCACTTCTAGTGCACTAAATACTCCTCATCCAAAAATGGGAGTGGATCGATTGTCTACTAAATTGTGGTCCGAACAAAAGCTGGAGGAGATGAAATGTATTCTCTAGTAAACATCATATTGTTAGATCCTGAGGGCTTTGGTTTTTGTGTTTGTGTGAGCTGATCCAACTCCTCAATTTGGAATTAAGAACTAGAGCTAGTTCTTTGAGGAGGAGTTTGTGATGATAAGTAGTTCTTAGAATAGTTGTCATCCCATCTAGAAAGTGAGGGTGATGGTTGTCTATTTGTTTGACCGTAATATTCTTAATACACGAAAGAGATTTTCCATATGCATCATATCCTGACATATTCAAGGGGTATATAAATACCCATAGAATAATGGGAAAGAGTGAAGATGGATGAAAGAAATGGAAATAAAAGGGAATGATTGTTTTGCGTTCACGTTGGGTTCACCAATTTTGTATGATATAAAAGTGACATGCGAGTATGAGAATATACAAATGGCCTTTCTTAGTACCTAACCTCCCAAGGTCATGTTGAGACAACCAAAGTGGATATTAAATATATGTGTGTAGCAAAAAAAAAAGTTGGGAATTCTTATATCTTTGACACGTAACAATGGGATCTGCGAGGCGTCTAAAGAAAAGAAATCTCTCATAACCTAAATTGGTGTAATGGATCGTTCAGATATAATAGCTTCTCAGAGGCTCCATTCAATGTTGAGCTTTTCTGAGATCCTATCTATTGGTTGTTAGATATGTGGAAAGTGACATGTACGTGTTTTGTGTAAATTTCGAGATAAGGTCATGGAAAATGCTAGTGAGAGGTGTAGTTGATTTATAAGAAACTATGGGTGGCTTTTTGGTCTAGCCCAGAAAATGTTGGCTTGATTGGCTTCTATGTTTAATGTAGAAAATTAATTTATGATATCGGTGGGAGTGGTGAGGATCTAAATACTAGTGTATATAAACTAGTGTCACTATTTAAGCCGACTTACATGCCTATTGGGTTTTGGGACCTAGGGATCACAACCATGAGTTCGTGGTTGTTGTGGACCTGTTATGGTCATGTGAAGAATCAATCTCTTATTCGACTATCCAATGGTCATAATCCTTTTCATCTTCTATGTTCAATATCGGATTTGTCGATCTTCTTAGAATACCTTATAGGTGTTTTGGCAACTTGTATACGTAACCCCGTATGTCTATGTCAATGAGAAGGTCTCCTGCATTTGTCTACGAGAACTAATGGATTATAATAAAATATTTTTCTCTCTTTCGAGTTCTTGTATGGTCATGTGGATATTCTATCAAGGAAATCTATAGTTGGGTTGACTTGACCGAGAATGTGTATGCTTTGTCGTCTTCAATATTCAATTATCTCAATTATTCACTAACTTCTTGTGGGTTTATCGTCATTTGAAAGACCTAAATTATAATCCCTTGATCTACCGTTAATTTTTGAAGAGATTTGGTTGAGGTACTACTAGTTTGAATATGTAATCCCTTGGCTCTCTGGGTCCCATAATCGTCATGTAAGAGATAATCAAACTTTAATTGAAATAAGTAAACTAACTATGAAATATATATCTACACTATAGTTATATTCCTATTATTTTGTATTTTCAATGATGTGTATTTGAATGAAATTTAAAGAGAAGCTATTCTAATATATTGAGATAATGAACAATTAACATAATAACATAATTAAATCAAACAAGTTAGCTTGTTATATCTATTTTTTATGCACTTGTGAATTTATCCTAAATATTTAAATAACTAACTAATCTAATCGAAAGACCTTCAATATTACCTCGAAGTGAGGATTAAATCATAGCTTCTCGAAGCTATCATTCCCATGACTTCCCACTGGTAATCTGAAAGCATGATTTAACTAAAATAAAATGATTTGCTAATTTATTTGATATATTTTAACTACAACTTTGATAGTTCAAAACCGGAGTTTTACAAAAAAGTGACAAATCCAGTTGTGTCATGACTTGTCCCCTCACTGCGATCTCTTTGTTCCTTTGTGTTCTCATGAATCTAGAAAAGTGTGAATGTGATAGCATCAGTAGAAGAAGATACTTAAACAATGGAAAATTTGGATATAAACCAAATAAAATGCAAGTAAGAGAGGGATAGTGAAAGTGAACAGAGCTTGACTATGCGATTCCTAGCAGGATTTATTGTGGGGATACAACACAAGTATACTAAGAATTATGGGATCTATTTCTTATGACAACTCTAATATTATCAAATGAACTCTAATCTAGAACTGAAACTATCTAATGCTAAGCTGGTTGTGTAGGATAGCAATGGAGAAAAATGAAAGTGTGAAAATCAAGTGATCTCTAAAGTAGAAAGGATAGGTTGAGAATTCATGTAAAATCTAAACCTATTGAAACTTATGGAAGACTTCAAAACACATTGAATAATAATTCATAGAGGGAGAGGGGCCATTTTCTTGTAAAAAATCTTGGTATTTATAGCATTTGGATTTACCAGAGGGTAAGTTTAAATTAAACTCTTTTCTCATAAAAAGAGAAATCGCTATTTACTGTGGATAAAACATAAATGCAAGAAAGATTGGTTGAATAATGTGAGTTCCACTTGAATTTTTCACATTTATGAAAGCATCAAAAATTTCTGGAAAACATGCATAAGACCACCGCCCTACATAGAGTGGTGGTTATAGGACCGCCACCTGTCTTGGGCGGCGGTCATGGGACTGCCACCCAGGTAGGGTAGAGGTCTTGAAACTAAAGGCCAAAATGCAAGAAAAGAGCATAATGGGGTCAGAACAAAGCATGTGGAGGCTGGATAAGGCATTTTGGGATGCAAATGTATACTCAACAAGATTTTCTAGATTTTGAACACCTTGTGAAGAGATCTAAATCACAATTAGGGTTTTTGTAACCTCTTTCTGGTAGTACAATACCTACATGTTTGCGTACATACAAGGACCTTCAAAGGAAGGTACTAACGAGTTTGATAGACCTTCAATGGAAGGTGTTGACAAGGTAGATGGACCTTCAATGGAAGGTGTTGGAAAGGTAAATGGACCTTCAATGGAAGGTGCTAATGGGATTGATGGACCTTCAAGGGAAGGTGCTAACATAATTGATTTGACCTTTAATGGAAGATGTTGAAAGAATTAATTGACCTTCAATGAAAGGTTATAATGAGGTTTTAGACAAAGGTTTGTTGATGGTAGAAGAAGGATGTTCACCTTACCATACAAATGTTAGTAAGGATATTAATGAGGGTAGAGGTGTTGGTAATATCTTAGGATGACCTTATTTGCAGGAGAATATCATAGACAAGGAAAAGCTATTGGATTATGGATTATAATGCTTTACAACTTTTTGTATCATGACCTCAGATTATATGATAAGCACAAGTTTTGTTTTGGTTATTCCATGCAAGTTTTCAAGTATGTGGATTAGGTGTTTTGATGGGTGGTAACGTGATAAGAGATTCTTTTATCATCCTCTCAAGGATATCAGTGTAAGTCCTTAGAGGATTTTGATTAATGGATTTTGATTTTTCTTTTAATTTTCGAAAATACTTAGTAGGATGCGTATTTTGATTAGACATAGTTGGATTAGATGTCAAATGGTGTTGCTACATCATAGGAATATTTTGAGGTGATAAGAAGGATAATTTGACCCAAGAAAGGGTTTGATAAAATTGGATGAGGTATGAGGTCCCAAAATGGATGAGGAGGGATAAATAGGGTATGAATGTGTGTAGTATTGAGATAAAGGATGGGGTCCCAAAATAGATGGAAAATATGATGACATGCACTTTGGATTTGTAACTTTGATTGTAGGTAAAGGAGGAGTTTTTATGATATATGAAGAGGATGAGGTAGAGGATGTGATAGATTTAAGGCCTGTAACTTTTATTTCAGATCTATGAGAAGGTATCACATTATATGATGAGGGTGTGGTTTTGGGTGTGATGGTATTTGATTGCATAGTGCATGATTCGAACAAGATTCCATGTTGGATGGTAATTGATGAGCTGTAGATAAGATTGGATCAGAATTATATGAAGGAAACATTGCCTCTATACATGATTGAGGTGGATTAAAGAAGTTTTATAATTCTTTGATTATTTCAATGAATGGTGGGATATCGAGATTTTCAATTACAAAGGCTTATTTAGTAACAAATTTAAAAGAAGGTAATATCTGTTTGAACAAGGGGCATGTGTGATGTAAATGTATGTGTATCATTGGAAGGAGGATCTAGGAGTGTTAAATATTTGAGAGGAAGCACTGAAAATGAAGGGGTATCCTCATGGGGAAAAATCATGTTATAGCATTGATGGTATGACTGGAAGAATATTTAGTATCCATATGAACTAACTCAATCAATGGTGTTGGATCAGGAAGCAAGTAAATTCATCATGTGTGATACATTCATAATGAGAAGATCTAAGGGAGTCATATGTAACTTGAAATGAATCTTAGGAAGTCCAAAGGGATTCGGGTGGAACATGTGTAAATTAAGGATAAAGATGGGCCTCCTCGAGGGCTTCAATTTCTAAATTCTTGGCCATGGAAAAATCTTCATCAAAATTTTGAATATATGTATTTGAAGAGTGGATGATATGTAATGAGAAAATGATTGATTGAATAACTCAATTAGTTATGTTTTCGGAAGTGTAAAGGACAACCGATTGACAATGGTTTTCCATCTAGCAAAAAAGTATGCAAAAGATTAATTTTTAGATTGCTTGATGGTATCAAGATCAGAGATGGTTATATTACGAGTGACATTGGCAAAAAAGTGATTGAGAAATAACATGGCTAGCTATGTGAAAGAGACCAGAGAGTGTTGAGGAAGGGATTCGTACAAATCCAAGGTAATTCCTTCCAGCGACATATGAAAGGTTCTAATAAGAAGATATTGATCATAAATGATAGGATAACACAAGTGTCTGACAGATAGTATTTATTGTTGAGGATCCTCCTAGAAATAGAACAAGGTGAACTCAGGGGTAATTCACAATGAAGAGGGTATGATTGACATGATACTGATGGATGGATGGGTTCATTACAAACCTCATCATAAGTGAGGACATGATTAGGCTTTACAAAAGTTAATTATAAATGGTATAATCTATTAGAAATTTCTTGTAAAGTATCAATCATGGGATCAAACGTGGAATAATTAACATGTGAGTATGGAGGAGAATGTGGTTGATTTGACTATGGATTAGAATATGTTTATTACATAAGAGTTTGATATGGAAGTTGATAAGGAGTGGCTAGAGATGATAATAATTATAAAGAAGGTTGGGATGAAAGGATATTGGAAGACGTGTAAATATATTGAATTGGTTGTTGTTGTTAGATGAGAGGGGATGATTTGGCATGAGAAGGAATGTATGTGTAAGTCTGTGATGTCATAGGTATCTAGAGAGGTATTGATGTTGAGATAGATTTATTGAATGAGGGATGTGATATATTAGGATTTTGATGAGATTGAGATGAAGGAGGGGATGTAGAAAAGACCATTTGATGTGATACACTTGACATGGGATGAGAAGTGATAGTTTGAAGAGGGAAAGGATGTGACAATTCCATTAGGGTTGTTGAATGGTATTGGTGTCTGATTTTTAGATTGGTTGATATGTAGGTGGTCCATAAGGGACAAGAGATAGTGTATATGGTTATGGAAATGTGATACGCTTAAATGAGGTTGAATGAGATGTGATTGGTTGATAAGTTTTATAAGGACTAGATCATGTATAAGAGATATTTTGGAATTGATTGGGATGAAGATATGTTGGAGACACTTAGGCTGATTATAAATATGCTACAAATTTATTTGGGGGATATCTTGATGTAGGTAGCTAAGGCATGATAATTAAATTTTGATAATACAAACAAAGCCCTAAGTGGTCCGAAAACGGGTGTTTTTTTCCACTTTTAAACATTTTCAAGGATTGTTAATTTTTAATCAACTTGAAGTCTTTTATACTCCAAAAATTGATCAAATTCTGATTTAGGAATGTTTTCCAAACTGAAATTTAAATTCCTTTTATTCAACATTCAATGTTTGATCAAAACCCAAATTCGTTATTTCTTGATTTTAATCAATTTTTCAAAGTTTTCAAATACTAATTACCATTGCATCCACATTATTTTTATGAAATTCAATTATTTCAAATAATCAGAAACTAAAAATAAAATCAGAACACAACACCATATTGTTTACGGGGTTTGGAATTCCTACGTCCCCGAGTTTGTGATGAACCGATCCATTAATAATGTTTAAAAATGTAAATACAATAACATTTACATTAACCAATAATGAATCAAAACTTGTAAAAATATGTTTCAGACCTTTGAAGGACGTTAATGGAGCTCAGCCTCTATCCTTCACCTTCCTGATCCACTTGCAGTGGTGTCTCCCTTTGGTTCTACACCTTCATGTGAATTTAATAGAAAATAACTCTTTCACAAAATCTTGAAATCAGAAAATGATCACACCAATGTGGCCATCTCAAAATTATAAACAACTTTCATATATAACTCGAGATCTAGTATTGAGTGTAAGTACCTTAAAATTGCATTTTCCTCCAAGTACCCCTATTCTGCCTATACACAAACCTCACACTATCCCTTACAAATACCATCAAGCTTCTTTTATATTATTTAGAGCTCCTTTGCGTAATGGCTAGGTGCTTATCCTTTTACCCCACCATGCATGGTTTGAATCCCCCATATGATGCACTTTGTATGGTTTTAATCCCAAATTTTGGGGAGAGGATATTGTTTTAGGCTTTATTAAGCCTTTTCCATGCATGTCTGAAAGTGGTCAAAGGACCACTTGAGCTAACTACCCCCTTCCTTCTCACATGGATCTCCATAAATAGAATTTACATTCCCCTACCATTGCATCATCTCCTTCCACCACATGGACTTGGAATATAGATACAGGGGGTTCAAAATACTATGTGGGTAAGGTGGTTATACTAATGTTTGAACATTAATATATATGTGTGTGGTTTGAGGCATAATGCGTGGAATTTGGAAATAATCCATGGAAAATAATTACCAAGTAATATAAAATTTGACGCTGTAATTTTTATCCTTATGCCACTTTCCTGATGTTGGCTTAGCCACTTAGCCAATTGTGCACATGTACACATCACCTTATCCCTATTGACCCATGTTGACGTTTGGTTGACCAAACTTTGAATAGACATATCTTGAGCTCGAGTGTTCGCTTTTCACATTTTTATAGTCGTCGAAAATATCTCTCGAAGGTTCTCCGCACCGACATGGTTTAGGAAGTTTAGGGAACTTTTAACCTTGAAAAATATCCCCTAATCACTAAGGAATCAGTAAATTTAAGAAACAAGTCAAACAGAAGAGTGTTTTAATTATCTTAAATTAATTAAGAAAATGTGAAATGTGTAAGATAGATAAAAAGGTCCTAGAAAATGGTTTTCTAAGATTAATTTAAGGAATTTTTCGACGAAGTCCTTGATATACCCAAAGGTACATGAGGCCCAACTCTATCTTTGTTGTCAATACGAGAATGGTATTGGGGCCTCCCCTAACTTCATGGTCTTTTTGCAATAAGGGATTCAAGTCTTTGAGAAAATATATACCCAGAGCATAAGAGATTATACTTGTCAGAAAACCGAGTTGGTTTCCTGTTGGGTGATAAAATCCTAATCGGTTTCACCTCCATGGAAGTTATTTGAATGCGTTTTTGATTTATAAGTGATTTGGTTGTGTGTGGGGGAAAGATAAGTGAATGCAACAAGTTAAATTCCCTAATTAAAATTAGATGATCAAGAAGTATGAAATGATTCATTTTAAGACCAAAATGAAGTGTTATTTTTATGAGAGAAGTCAATAAAAATTTCATGTAAAGAGAAAAATAGAGATTAGAAATTACTTGTGAGATCACTCCTTTTTTTTAGATTTTAGCAATTTTTGAAGTAAGCAATTCCAACAATCTAGTAGATGAGTTCTCTAGAAAAATCACCTGCAAAGAAAGTTAGGAGAAATAGAGAATAGAAGTCAAGCAAGAAACAAAAGGAAAACTATTAGGAAGATAGAAAAGTACATAGAGAAATCACTAGAAATTTTCCAAATCATGGGAGATTTGCTAAATCACAGGTGATTTTTACACAAAGATTTAGAAAAATAAAAATATGTTATTTTAGTGAAATGAAACAAGGAAACAAGGGAAAATATCCCATTAGGCATGCCAAAATGTTTAGGGTAAATTTTACCTCTTCAACTTAACCTAATAACCAAGATAATAAAACTTACCAAACCTCCAGATGGTGGGGTTTAGAGGAACCCGCAGATGTGGATGGATGACATTTTACTATTGGGCTCTGTATATGTATGAATATTAGCTCCTCTCCTGTAAGGAAACTGTTCTCAACGAAACTAAAAATGTATGGAAGATTTCTTCGAAATCGCTAGTTCCTGGGAATCATAGGATTTCCTCGCAATGATGTCAATCCACGTTCCATAAATTAATCGAATAATGATAGATAGTAAAATGATAACATATGTTATAAAAATCAATGCAAAATAAGAAGGACTGACATGGTCTAAGGCTATATGTTAGTCCAATGGTGGTTGCTGATCCAAAGGGATTTTGAGAATCATAGTATGGCACAAAGGAGAAATAGTGTAGATGGATATGCGCTCACAAAGGAAAGTGGGATGATGTTTTTGATTGAGATAACTGATGAAATGCAAAGGATGGCTTAAAGGATTTGGATATGGCTCAAAGGAGCATGATAGGACTGAAATATTCTCACGAGAGACAGAGATTTGGTAAAAATTGAGGTATGAATATCAAAAAGTTAGGTTGCAGTAATGGCAAATGGGTCGATAAATAGGAATATCCGATCGTTAAGAAAATCACTTGGTGATTAGGTACAAATATACATAGGTTGATAAAGGTCAAGAGAGGGTTGATAAGATGTAAAAATTAATGAATAATTAAGATGATAATGCATAAAAAAATTACCTACATGGTTCCAAATGATAAACAAGGATGAGAATAGGTATTACCTAGAGTTGTGATGTCCAAAGGGATTTCTAATTTAAGTAGATATGAGAAGGTTGTTGATGATGGTTTGGTTGATGGAGAAGCTCTGGATATGACGAAAAGCCAACCTTTTATGTTTTGATGATAACTTGAGAATTGTATATCCATTTTACAAACTAAAAAATTTGCGAAATATGACTTCAATAATTTTCTAGTGATGTAGAGAATCATTGGAACTTTTCATGAATCAGTTGGTGATTTAGTCAATATTTAGCGATTTTTTGCAGGTCCATAATTATTGGCAACCACCGTAAAAGTTACGTAGATGCTTCTAGGTGCGAGATTTTTGCACATTTTGAAAGCTAAAAGATTTGTTAATCACGAGATATAGATAGGACATTGATCGATTTGGATGGCCTTTAATATTTGGGAGCAGGATCTCTTAATATCAAGATGTTAAGATATTAAAGAGTTCACAAGTATTCATGAAAAGAGTTACAGATGATTTAGGGTGGTTGATTTAAAACTTCCTAGACTAATGAATATAATGATATGATATAGCTGATATATAATGAATACACTTTCAAAAAGGCCCCGAGACAATCTGCAAGACTTTGAGATAGTCTAGAACTCAATAATTGTAACTAGAGGTCCTTGAGAGAAGGCATTAATTAGGCTTAAATAATCATCGGTGATTGACTGAATCTCCAGTGATGTCGGTCTATTTGAGCTTTGTGAGGGAAATGGTTGGATTAGCTTGCTAAAATAATATTTTTTGCTTTGGATTCAAGGATGGAGTTTGTTGGTTTTTTCAGCAATGAACGTGTTGGTAAATAGATGTTTTATGTTTGTTAGGGATATGATAAAATAGGTTGGATATTATCTTGATTTAGTTTAGGATAGATGTTAAGTGGTTTAAATAGGATTTATTAGTTGTACAAAGAGGATTATATAAAATAATTGTGATAATGATGGTAGATAGGATATTGATGAATTTAGTTAATTAATAAAGATATATTTGTTTAATTAAATGGATTAAGGTGTATTTTGATTAATAAGGTTTGATTTTTGACTTAGGATATGGGGTGGGTATTAATATTTAATTAATGGGAGGATATAAATGTATAACCTAAGTCATGAGCTATTGTATATGTCTAATGAATAAATAAATGATTTAATTAATGAGGGATATGGATTTGTAAGTCGTGGATGTATTTAATTGATTAATTGAACTCGGGATGAGATGGTGTAGATTTGTGTAGGAAATAATAGCAAAGAAATGAGTGTGTAAATTTTGAGTGTCTACACCCCATTATTTTTCCTTACTAGCAAAAGGTTAACCACCGATGAAGAATATTTGGTAGGTTTTATAATCCCTCCATCCCCCAGATTTGTCAGTTCTTCTTACATTTTTTTAGAGGGATGGGATAAATTGGCCTATGTTTCTATCTAAGGGGCCTAGAATTAGGTAGTAATGGTATCTCATGCTAGAAAAGGTCTTCCTTATATGCTTTTAATTCTGAATATGACCATGTCAAGAGATCTTGATGATTTTTCAACAATTACAGTGTAGGATATATTTTCTTCTTTGTTCATGTTACAACCCACCCAAAATTTTCTAGGATTCTCAGAGGTTCCCAAATTACATTCCTCCACATCCCTAAATGTAGAGATAATTTTGTTAATGACCCTATCAACATGATTAAAATTAGACTCAAGACTAACCAATCCACGAGGGATGGTATTTATTTTCAATTGAATTATGTATTTTCCAAAAAGGGTCTCCCTTCCTTCACAAATTTCTATCATAGGCTCAAGTTAAATGAGACAATTAGAAAACTCTTATTTACAAGTTATAAACATATTTATCTTAGCATTGTCCTTACAAAATTGCCAATGTTGAATGTTGTTTGTACTGATGGCCTAACTAACACTTCTAACTCATAATTACAATAAGCATATATTGCATCAATGTCATAATGGTATGAAATGAATACCATTTTTCTAGATTCATCTTTCTCGAACCCTTTCATGATATAAGATATTAAAAGAATCAAATAATTCAATGAAATCCTAGACTGTATGCTTGCATAGTGTTTCATCCTCTAGTTCTTAGTTGCATACAATTTTCTAATTTGTTTCACAACCAAATCAACGTCACTTTTAACAAGGATGTCCTTATTTCCATGTTTCCATGCAATTCTTAGGCTAAGTAACAACGGTTCATACTCATTGATTTTTTTAGTGGATTCAAATTTTAATTTGAAAGACAAGTTAGAAAGGACGCAATATGGAGAAATCCAAACCACTCCATCTCTATTTCCAACTATAGAACATGCTCCATCAAATAGCATGGTACAGGAGCATTGGAATCTCATATATGTGCATTTTTATCTATACATTGATATTGGAAATCTACATAGCTTATGAATTTTCCTAATTTTTTATCAACAAACAACATTTCATAAGAGGCATTCATAGGATCTTCAATGATATGGAGCATTTTATTTTTCCATGTAATTTGACCAACTTCCCCTCCAAAGGTATAATAGCATAAGGAATATACATTTGGGCAATCTTTGTTAGGAATTAGTATTCACATGGTTTATTATAATTGGTTAGTATGTTTATATTGTTATAACAAATGTATAACAATATATTAGTACGGGAAGGTTATTGTTTTGTATACTTCCTATTTTATAGGAAGTTGTTCAACAACATTCCTGGCTATATAATAGCCATTGTATTAGCATGAAATATATAGAAAATATAATATTATTTTGTGTTATTTCCTGTGTAAATTTGTTGCTGCACTTTCATTTGGTACCAGAGCGTTGCATTCCTTCAATGGAGAAATAATTGTCTACAGGGGCGGCTTTGTTTTGTTGTCCCAAATTATGTGAAAGAGTGGATAAATGCATTTGATTTGAAACTTCAAATAGAGAGAAGCCCACATCATCGTTCACATCAGATTCTTTACGAATCATCAAATCATATGATATATTTGTTTTTTATTTTCTCCATGTAAGATCGTTTTCTTCTCTGTCTGTGAGGTTCACTGATGGAAGATATATAATATAGGAATTGATGTACACACTAAAATTGGTTGGTAAAATCAGTCCAAAGTGATAGTTTTGTAGAATTGATTGAAGTCATACCCACGTGTGTTGCTGGCATGTTCGTGAATCGAAAGTAAGCATCCAGATCCACATGCATATGTTGAAGTCTTTCACTCCACCTCGATTCTGCAGTTCTCAAGTGGATTCGCCACATTTACATTGAGTTTACCACAACATAGTATTTATAGTCTCTCACTCTTGACATGCATTCTGAACCAGTATCAACCCAGTCATTTCATTGATACTTTGGTTTGATCTTTTGGTGTCACCCCCTAGATCTCACATCACAGCATCCCCATAGTGTTCAATGTGTAGGATTGAATATTATGCCAATTTCATAGCCTTCATGATCGGCATGGTGGTGAAGTATGATTCAAGGGCACCTGATTTGAGCAAGAAGTCAAACGTCTATGTTTTGAACTGTGTATGGTGATACAACTTTTCAACGCTTTGATCTCTGAAATTTGTGAACAGATCTTCATTGAGCAGCCGTAAATTGCTCTCCATTCCAGTTGTAACGAATGCATGGTTGGCAGTGAATGATACATCAAAAGAATTCATTTTTGGTATTAGTCTTCTCATGAGATCTATCAAGAGAAAACGATTTTCAATAGTTTTAGGTACTCATACATATACGGGTGACAATTCAAAGAAGGAGCTGACACATTAACTAGAAGACCTGGTGAAATATTTTATGTTGTGCATTGATTTGTACTATACTCGTCATAAGGCAAAGTTGAGTATCAATAGTTTTTTTTTCATTAATAGGTTTTATGTGGAGTCATTCAAATTGATAAGTATTGTTTTGAAAGTTAGATGTCAATGTAAAAGAGTCTTGTATAAGTGTCAAAGCAATAATGGTGTAAAAAGTCATGTCGTTAACAGTATAAGTGTCTTATATAGCACCATTAGTGTGTTTGTCGTAAAGTGTCATGATATGTATATATGATAAAATAGTCATTTTTGTGTCTATTTTCAAAAAATCAAGAGTCGATTTTTGTTTAGTCGTCAAAATTTCATTGTGGGTCATTACTATTGTAAAAAGTGTCATCTTCCAAAGTTCGGAAAAAAAAAAAAAAAAAAATTGCCCGCATTTCAATTTTGGACGCATTTTCACTTGTACGCGACGTCCAAATTATTGAAGGTATTTTGAGCTTCGTGATCACATCCGGCTGAACTAGCAGCATGACACCTGGAGGATGGAGGCACCGGAGGTTGGAGGTCATTCAGCGACCTCTCATCAGTCACCAACGACAGGGCCATGTAGAAGCTGTGGTGGCATATGTATGGTGTGAGTATATGATTTTCAGTGTGGTTTCCATTTTCTCAGAGTGCTTCAGTTTGTAGTGTTCTTGTTTTGTGTGGTATTTGATGGATGTTGGAAAGAGATTTGTGTTGGAGCGCAGATGACTGTCAGTGATCCTCTGACTGACTTGGTCCTCTGACTTCCGTACTTCGTTGGAAGATGGTTAGCTAGAAGAATACGTTCACTAGCATTAGTGACCATGTGCAGCAAGACCTAACTAGCAAGATCCATTCAGGAGTATGTTCTTCGATGCATTTTTCTTCTCAGTATCTATATGAGTGGAATTTCACATTGTGGGGGGGAATACATACCAATGTTCCATTCCCATTCTACACCCAAAATGACTTAGTCAAGGAAAGCTTCCAGTGGCAGTGGCAATTTTCTATGTTGTTCGAGATTGAGTGGCAGTGATCAATGAAAGAGACTACAATTAAGAACATTATGATTCTTATAGGAAGTAATGTGAGATTTTTTCAGTATATCTTCTATTGTGCAGTTTTGTGATATGCAAGTTGTGTTTCCTACATAATTCCCTAATGTATAAGCATAGTGATGAACAGTAGCACCAGAGTAAGTCAGTTCATGGATCTTGAAAGGGTTTGTGGGAGGATCC
Organism: Taxus wallichiana var. yunnanensis; assembly: GCA_018340775.1. Taxonomy (NCBI): domain Eukaryota; kingdom Viridiplantae; phylum Streptophyta; class Pinopsida; order Cupressales; family Taxaceae; genus Taxus; species Taxus wallichiana. The sequence goes on from CM031236.1 coordinate 387,642,750, forward strand.
AGAAAACCACACGAGGTGGACAGTTGATGAAGTTCCTGTCACGTCAAGGTTTGTGGTAAGCCTGTTTAAAACCATGGAAGGAGAGAGCCTTTCTTTTGGATCAAGGTCATGAGTCACAGAGTTGGACATGCCACAGGGGTGAGCATACTGCAGTTGAGTGTGTGGATGTTTTTCTACCATGTAAACACTAAGGGGGGGAATGTTAGGAATTAGTATTCACATGGTTTATTATAATTGGTTAGTATGTTTATATTGTTATAACAAATGTATAACAATATATTAGTACGGGAAGGTTATTGTTTTGTATACTTCCTATTTTATAGGAAGTTGTTCAACAACATTCCTGGCTATATAATAGCCATTGTATTAGCATGAAAGATATAGAAAATATAATATTATTTTGTGTTTATTTCGTGTAAATTTGTTTCGCACTTTCAAATACCTCCCACACTTGCAGCCCACTTTCTTGACAATAACATACCCCATTTAGTAGGGCAATCAACTATAACCATGTTCATGGTTAGATACTTGTTAGGATAAGCACCAAGTTGAATAATTAAACCCTTCACATATCTGATAATAGGTACTTCCTCAAATCCATGGAAAAACATGTTCCAAATTTTGCTGTTATCTTTATGTCTATTTCATTCATAACTTCCAAGGGCATTATATTACATGAGGCTCCTGAATCAAACATATAGTTATGAACAAGCCTCTCATTTACAATCAAGGTAGTGAAAAATGGGTCCACATCTAATTGTGACTCAACCAAAGAAGTACCCAAATATACCTCTAGGGGATCCCCCATACTTTCTTGTTCCTTTGACACTTCTACTTCAGCTATGGTAGGTGGGGTGTCCACATTGTTTACCTCCTTAGTAGTGACAATTACTTCCTCTTTGAATCCCAGATACTCGAATGCCCTTCTTTTGTGCTTAGAAATTCTAAAAACTCCACAATTGGCATAGTGATATTTATTTGACTCAAGATTTAAGCCATATCACATGTTGTATACTTGGGTAATTTTTATGAGGAGGTAATGCGACTATCTTTTCTAATGGGATGTAATCCTTCACTACTTGAGCAGGAGTAGAAGTACTCTGGTCTATCAAGATCGTACTGACAGAGCCCTTATCAGGAAAATACTTCTTAGGAGAATTTTTTGGAATATTGGTCAAGAGAGGCACCCTTTGTTTAAGAAGAAGGGAAAATCCTTTAACCAATCTACTTTGAAGGTTGTAATACTTTTCTTAGGCAACAAAAAAATTCATTAACAATTTCTTATCTTCCTTAGAAGGGATACCATCATCATACTTCTTAATCATTAGAGCTCTCAAATATTAAAAATCATGATTAGGTAACTCAAATTATTGGACCATATCTACATCAACATTAGTTTTAGAAGGCAAAAGAATATACCTAGTTTATGTAATTCCAAAACTCTCCACAGTTCTAGCACCTAATAGCTTAGTTGAAGTGGCTCATTGTGGTGAGTGATCAGAACATTATATCATGCACACATCACTAAAATTAATTTCATCAAAAACATCATCATCCTCCATAATGGGATCACAAGGATAATGTGGAAAAAAATCTATCACACCATTCAATGACATGATTTTCTTCTACCAATGATACTATGGAAATCAGTGGATTAGGAACTATCTTTCTATCTCTAGGGGCTGGTTGTTCACTCCCTAATCCCATAGGTCCCTTTCCTCTATCATAAATTTTTTGTTCACCCCTAGGATGGTTTCCAAACCTATTTTATCCCCGGGGTTGGTGTTCAGCTTGAGGATTTGGACATAGGAATTTCTCAGCCCTAGCAATCTTATATGAAATTTCTTTTACTCCCGATTCTAGGTTTTTGACCACCTCTTCTAGATACATAGTCGTACTTGTTTGAGGTTCCTCGAGATTTAACAACTTAACAGCCTCCCTTTCTGGAGGATTCCTATCTTCCTTGATGTTGTTCTCAATTTGGACATCGATAGAGAAGGCCTGCCTTAGAGTTCTAGGATTTTTATCCCCTAATTATTAAGCTTCCTTTTTATCAAAAACATCTGAGTACCTGATCAAACAAGAATCATCACTAGGCCTCAAATTTACAATTAATCTATTGAATTTTTATTAAACCTAGTTTTAAACTCTTGTAAAATCTCATTTGGATTATTCTTGATGTTTTCAAACTCAACCAACAGAAACCTAGGATTATTTTTATCATCGTAATGTAATTTGCAAGCATTCTTCATCTTTGTCCAAGAGTCGGTGGAATTATCGGAAAATATTTGTACCACTCCCTAGTATCTTCTTCTAAAGTGTGTATGAATAACTTGACATATACATCTTCATGTTATACTTCAAATTCCTCCATAACATTCTAAAATAATATAAGATGTTTATCTCTGCTCATGGCATTATTCCCTTGAAATATTTACAGTCTATTCCTGATTTGATGGGGTACTTCATTTGGGTAACCCACTGTTCCTTGGAATCATATTGGAATGTAGGTATTGGCCATAAAAGGAGGTCTAGGTAGAGGTTGTGCCATGTTATTTTGTACGAGATGTTTTAGGATTGAAATGACGGGGAACTAGGGGACTCTAAGGTAAGGGGGTATGATCCAAAAAATATGAATCCTTTAAGGATTCAGTTTCATAGAATACTTTATTGTTAGGAATCAATAATGGAGGGAAATGATGAATACCTTGGTTACTTGTAGATGTTGAACCCTTTTGAAATAGAGTATGAAAATTAACCCGAGGGCTATTTGGCTCATATCTATCAAATGTTCTAGAATAATCTTCCATCAAAGTTTGATCATATTCAACACTCATATTAACCTTTTCTTATGATCTCGCACCACCAACTAGCTTCCACATCTATTTCCTTCTTGCATTTATGATTTCTAATTGTAGGAGTAGCTTTCTAGTAGGATTAGATTTGAAGAAATATATCCTTCCTTTCAGCTTTACAATAGTGAAAAATAAATCTACTAGGATGTAAATAATAAACATTGGTGCATACCAAACTTTCTTTTAGTATATGGAGTTTCCACTAAGGTCTTATAGCTTAGATGTGTGGATCAATTCAAGTAACCCTTACAAAGATGTTTTCACCAGTTAATGAACAAAGATTTTCAAATATTTATGAATTATTTCATGTTCTGTTGAGTGGAATCATATTTAATGGAAATATTGTCTATACTGAGGGTATATAAGGACAATACTAAAAAAATAGACCATACCTTTGAAAAAACTTCATAAAGGAAAAAGATCTTGACACAAATTCAGATTTAATATAAACAAAAATAATGGAAAATTTTTATTATAATTTAAATCCATGAAATATTTCCACAAAAATGGTGTGAAAAAGTGTGGTGGTACCCAATCTTACACCTCCTTTGGGGGCCCTGAAAACATCAACAAATAAATTAGGGTGCTTCAAAGATGGCAGAATTGGATATTTATGTCATTTGTAGCTTGGGAAATGTTTGGAAAAATTTATGCGACTGATATATGGAGATATTGAGTGATAAGTACAAAGGGTATGACCTACACTAATACTACTTTGGTCCCGCCTTTGACTAGGGTGAGAGAAGCCACTAGGTAACTTGAAAATGTAGAAGGGATAATGGGATCTTTGTTCCTTAGTTTCTTTGAAATATGTAGATTAGTCTAGGATGGACATGGATATGGATGAATAACTTAAATCTCATGCATTTTCACACTAAACGGTGGATATTTCAATCTAAATAGACTAAAGTTACTATAAACAAAAATAAATTCCATGTGCTTTTACATACTCTTGATAGGGGAGATGAGATTTTATAGTTCCTTGATAAATTTTTATAAGAATATAAATTAGAAATGGTTTATAAGTTTAAGATAGTAATAGGTTTGTATTTTTGTGGGGATGGGATATTATACCATGATGGAAATGACTATAACACAATTCAAAAAAATTAACAATGGAATAATGTCATTATAGATACAGAAAACATTTAATCAATTCGAAACTATCCCTTGGAAAGAATATTTGCATTCATGTATACCAAAAAATCATGATCCCATACAACCCTTAAGAAGTTAGACACAAATACTCATGTTAAAATCCCAATAAAATGTTCATATCTCTTAATACATCATGCCTAATATTCACTCAACAGATAACTAAAATGCATTCTACAAAATGACTATAACTTGAGGAAATTAAAATTGTGCCCAATATTGTAAAGATAATGCTCTCAACACAACACTAACCCAATTACGTGAATACAACCACAAGAGGATAAATTTGGTGTAATTCGGAGGATATAGGAACATAATATTGTAGCAAGATATATAACCGATTAATTAAAGCATGTCACTTAGAATGAAATAGGATAAATCCATGAGCATACACAATGCATTTTAGTTTCCAAAAATTATCAAGGGAACATAAAACATATACTCTCAATTCCTTTACACTTGCAACCACCTTGACACCAAATATTTTGAAAAACAAAAAAAATCAAATGTATCTCATTAAATACAATTTAATCTTTACAGTAGTAACATTCAATTTTTTTCAAGAAAATTGAAAATTTAACCCCCTTTATATAAGGACATGCCCCCTTATATATATACAAATTTAATGATTTTCATGGTTTCATTTCCCCAAAAAATTGTTAGGAAATACCCCTAAACCATCAAAACCATTTCTCCCTATTTACAATCATGAATCATTACAACAAATATACTCCACTCGAGTAACAATACTTGATTTTCAATTATTGCATTGGGACAATTCAATTCCTATTCTACCATGTGGAGAGACCATTTAAAAGGTACTATCGGGTGTGATTTATATTCTCTTGTCTTGTTATGATGACCAAGGTACCATGTATATTTCTCCATCTATTATTATTATTTTTTGCATCAATCTGATTCTTTCCACTTTAGAGAAAGTTGAGTTTTATAGAAGGGATAAACCTTTATGATTATTTTGATTTCTCAATGTAACTTGATTTGACACTAACCATATCCTCCTTTTCGGAATCCATTATAGGATGCATGTAATTATTGTTATTCATTTTGAAATTGAATTTCCTTTTTGATTGATATGTTAAATAAGGCCAAATGACTCATTTTTGAGTGGCACCAATTAATTTCACCTTTATTATCTCGCCCAATATCAAAAAAATAATATGGCCTTTAACTTTGATATGATTTCTCACACAACTATTCTCAAACTCTATTCTATAAATTTTCATTTCTCTCTTCATAGTTTCATGTCTTTCCTTTGAGCTTCACTATGAAGAAGTTAGTGGAAATCATTTTCTATAAAATGGAAGAAGTAGAGTTGGAAGCCATCCTGAAAGAACTTTCCTCAGTAGATTTGCAATCTTTTTTCAATTTTTTTTGTCCTTGATGAATAATTCATAAGAATGATTGTTTACATTGTAGACTAGGATGAATGTGATGGACCTTATAGTAGATTGTTCTATTAGGGTGGAACTGATACATCGATTGATCAAGAGAAATCAATTTTTTGTTACCTTTAAATTCATGTACTATCATTTGTTTTTTTGGGATGATCAGAAGACTCCCAAACAACAGAATTATTTTTGGATTAACTGCAGGCCCACCATATCTAAAAACACAATCTACATATATCCTCTCTTCTTTACCGATGAATTAGCTGAAAAATAATTTCTTGTGGATGCGTGCATTTTTAGAGGTTCTTATGGATAATATATCTTTGATTTCTCATAGAGTGGCTACAATTGAGAAACATATTACTCACCTAGAGAAAATACCATTATATCCTTCACTTGTAAAGGATTGTAAAGTACCTCCATCTATTCTAAAGAAATATAGATGGGGTACGTATAGCTCGAAGCATCAAGACCAACCAACTCCAAGCATGACCAAAACTCGACATTATCTACTACAAGTGCTTCCATGGCATCCTCATCCTTGAAAGCCATGGGAAAAAGAGATTATATCAAAGTTGGTTTAAGCGTTTTGTAATGAGTTTATTTTTATGAGAAGAAAATTGAATTGGTTCAAATATTGGAAGGCCCCAAGGCAAGTATTTTTAAACTTATTGCATTGAATATGTCATGTGATCTTACAAGGGCCATTATATTTTTCAGGGGGTTGAAGATGTTGAAGAATTTGTGTTTATGAAGAATTTGTGTCAAATTCCTACCTTCGTGGAGGATTTCATAGTTGTAAACTAATAATGTATCTTTCTCTCTTTTTGAAAATATGATAAAAGTTATGTACAACATCACAAGTGTTGGGGCCCCAATAGAACCCCCGTATCATTAATTTTACAAGGAATCTCAAATGTGTTAATGTGTTTCATGCTTGGTGTTTGTTTCTATCAACTTTCATATTGCTTTAATTTACATGTTCAATACATTATGCCATATACAATTTGGAATTTTAAAATTAAACAAGTAAAAGAAAAAGAAAAAAACTCAATAAAAAGAAGAGAGTCTTAGGGAACAAGCCTAATTTTGTTCAGGCATATTAGTACCAGTTTAAAATTCCTTGATATCATCCTCTTATGCTTCATAAATTTGTTTTCTATATGCATCAAAATTGTGGAATATTTGGATGATATTCTCTTCATCATTCTCCACATAGAACATGAATATCAACACTTGCTCCCTTAATATTTGATAATATTCATTCATTGTAATCTTATTATTTCTCACCATTTATGATAATTTAGTTATCAAATGATCCAAATTCACCAATATTTGAGTGGTATCATAATTGAAAGGTTTCTCAGAGATGTATTGATAAAAATATTGCATTAGGATGGATGCCCCCAAGTTTCCATAGGTGATTCTATCCTATTTTGGGAACATTGTTCCAAGATTAATGTCTATGTAATCAATTCATTCTTCGATTTTTTCTAATTTTGCAGTAAAAATTTTCTATCGTGCTTCAAAGTCTGTATTCTAAGATGGATTGATATTTTTGTATGTGTGTTTTGCACTCATCTTTCCCTAGGTAATATTATTCCATCATCTTCCACTAATTGATCACCTTGTTTAATTAATGCTTTAGGTTTTGGGAGTATCCCATCCCTATACTTTAGTTCATCACTACATTTCTCCTCTTGGTGCTTTGCATCATTGAATCTTTCAGTTGGTTGGTTGTAAATTTTTATTATATTTTCTATAACTTTGCTTTCTCTCTCTCAGACAACTCTTCCGCCCATTTTTCCACAAAGACACTAAATTTTTCTCTTGGTTTCTCAACTTCAATTAAAAATTATGGGGTTATGGAAACAAAAATTTATTCCCTTCATCAGTAGGTTATATCTATATTTGCACATGTGAGGAAAATGTATTGATTTTCTCCTTCGGATGCCATTTTGTTTCCTTTTCATCATCAATCTTTTATATCAAACACCTAACAACTAATGTTGCACCTTTTTCAAGTTTTCCGTAGTAGTACTCCCCAGTGGGATAAGTGTGAATTTGTAGTCACTTAATTCAATTTCACTCTTTAGTTTATCACCCTATGGGGTATCCACCTCTAAATTCCTAAATCCTTGTTGATCTATATGAGTCTTAGTTAGGATTATAGCCTTTTTAGGAGCTCTTGTAGGATTTGAAAATATAATACCTATAATATCCATTGTTTCTACTTGAATTATCTCCTTCTCCTTCCTTGGAAGGAGTATTCCTAACCACCAAACTCTAGGTTTATTTCCAACCTTTTCTCTTTGTTGTGCAGATTGTTGCGGTTCACAATATACCACCATGTCCTTATATGTGTGTAGGGTTTCCTATAATATTGGCATATTTACATGTGGCTTTTCAATTTCTATTTCTGCTTCTTGGGATCATAATGCAATTCCTCCACCTCTAGCTTCTTCTCCCTTTGTTCCATAGGATGAGACCTAATCATTGACCCCTGAAATTTTTCATCAACTAGTATATCCTTCTTATCACTGGTCTCTACTAGATTAGTAGTTGTTTATGTAGTTTCTATCAAAATATCTTTAGTAGGGATTGCACACTTAGGTGGTTCATCAACCTCTACACTATATTCTTATGTTTGAGGCTAATGTTTAATGGAGACAATTAAATCTATGGATGGTTCACATGTAATATTTTTAATTAATGGTTCATCTTATTTTAATGGTACTGCACTTTCAACCTAAATATCTTGAACTTGAACATCCGATTCAACAATTGGTGGTTGGGGAGTTTCTTCCATATGAATTTTCATTTGAGAAATGTCCTCCTCTCCTACTATAGGTACTTCAAGTGTTAAACCAGTAAATTCAGGTGTAGGGGTCTCCTCATATGCCTCAACATCCATCACATCAATTGGATTAGTCATTTATTCTTATTTTAGGATGTCCTTTACCACATCTTGTCTTTCAAATTGAATGACATCCAACCCCTTATGTCCTTGTTCTTCCATATTGTCAATTAGATGACCATATATGGGGACATTATGAATTCTCTCTTCCATATCTAAACCTATTACTATCCTTGTAGGAAATAGAGTTACAACTGCAAATTATTACATTACGATGATGAATAGGGACATTTGTTTGGAGATGTGACATAACTACCTACCATGCCAATGTTGCAACTAGATTCTTTTGAGCATCACATAAAGTGGGGCTGGGTTAGTCACATTGGGTTCCTTTCTCCTATGAAAATTATTGCTTGGGGTAGGGATACTCTTTATACCTAAAATGTAAATGTCTCTCACCAATGGAGGTATCACTTTTCCATTTTTAACAGCTCATTAAAAATATTTAAATTAAGTCCCTTCTTTCTCCTTGTAAATATGCATTTTGAGTTGTGGATCAATGCTTGCTAAGAAACCTCTCATCCTCTTTCCAATGCTTGATAACCATGAAAGGGATAATGATTGATTCATGGGTTTAGATATAACTACCCCATAATCTTATATTGGGACTGCTTGAGTGATGAGAGAATCCCACATTGCCTTTAGAAGTACCCCTTCAACATTTTGGGTTAAAACTGAAATGGAAGTGTCATCCTGCTTAGTGGTAGCAATCCACTCATCAATAATGCATGAAGTTTGTTTTTGGTAGGAGATTGAGGATAATTTCCATGCAATGGATCTATTTTATGAACTCCCTCCTTTAAAGGATGGAGATCTCCCTCCAAGATTCTCAAATTTTTGAACTCATTTAGTAGTTTTATATTTTGGAGAGATAGGTCCATACCTTTTAATTTTAATCAGGATAGAATTCTCTTCATTACATTAGCTATCTTATTATGTAAAATAATATATTCCACTTCATTCCAATCTAAAGGTATAATTGGAAATGACTCAATATTTTTATCAATATAGTATTGAATTACTACATTTTTTTCATCTGTTAGCCCCGAGAGAAAACTCGCAATCTTAAAGTCAATGAATTTTCTGAGATTCATCCTAGAGAAATCACTCAATCTAACCTCCTCTTCATCCCTTAAAATCATCCAATATTCTTCTAAATGAGGCTAATGCTAAGAACTTCTACTCATCTTGATGTCATATTTGGTTCTTAGCTCAAATTTTTCCGATTGATACATGTCCATTTATTCCAACACAAGTTTGGCTTTTGTAATTAAGGGGCAAGAGTACTTTCCTATTTTGATAGGGAATTTGATATTAGTTTTTTGTTTTCCTACAATGAGTTTCTGTACTACTACCAATTGCCTCAAAATTTCAAGGAGGGCCCATTTATCATCAAGGTACCAAGGCAACATGAGTGGGTGACCTTCAAAACCACTTGCCCTAATATAAGTAAAAACATCTATGAAATAAAATAACATCCATACTCTCATATCACTCTTTTGGATTTAGTAGAGATTCAATATTGCTCCTAGTTTGGCCTAAAGAGGCATATTACAAGTGTAAAGAATACATCATTGACCTTTCTAACATTTCCTTTCACTTAACCATATTAAGTTGGGGATAAACATCATATACCTTATGATCTCTAAAAATACTACTTGTGGGAGACTGGGAAAAGATTATGGCTTGCAATGTTTTAGATTAATTATGAAATCATCTAAAACTTAAAATTGTAAGTGATTCCTACCTTAATGTTTGTATCCATATTAAGAAGTTGGGTATGAATTTATGTAGTTATGAGGTTTTCCTAACAAATCATTTCTTTTCCTTCCATAATGAATCTTATTTATGGACCCATCCATTCCCTGAACACATCATCCAATTCAACACCAAAAATTCTTCTTAATAAAATAATTATATCCTCAATCTCTTCTACAATTTTTGACATGATAAATATTCCCCGAACACATGAGGATCCACTATCCATTATCGCTAGTTAGTGTTCATAATATTGGCATAGTTAGTATGTTGGGTTGTGTAAGTTCTTAAGGCCAATTATACATCAATTGCCACTGGTTTCTTAATATGTTCTAGCCATAATATTAGTCTAATTATCTCACCACTCCCATCGAAAATTTGCTATTTTCCGGATCATAGTTTTAAGCATAGATCCTTACCAATTTGTGGAAATAAACGAAGGGGGAAAAGTTACGAATAGGGAAATATAGCTGGAATCAATGGATTCCATGAACCCAATTTAATCATGAGCATGAATTCATTGAAAATATTTATCTTGGTTAGCAATCATAAAATTTGTGTCTCTCGAATTTATCGAATTCATTGGAGATACTTAAAGTGACGTGAATTCCTGATTCCATAGTCCTCATTTTTTTCTATTACTATTTATTTTCCCCTCCCGATAATACATGGATTTCAAACTTATTTAAGGGAAAAACATGAGTACAATAATCCAAGATCGAAAAATTACCCATTCATCATGACTTTCCTTAAATTCAACCTCACACCCACAATTTTAACTTCCTCGATTTAAATGTCTTCCTCCACAATCAATATTTGTTCCTTATAACATAAATTCATAGTGTTAGGGCTTCTCAATTCTTTGTATGCAATTGTGAGGATTGAAATAATCATCCAAATTTTTAAAACCTTTATTTGATTTATTAAATCAAATTAATGGTGGAGGAAATAAATGCTTTGAATCTCAATCACTCAATCCATGTATGTTCCCATTTTAAATGTGATTCATTCATGCATCTTAATTTGGAAAGAATCATAGCTTTGAGAATTATCTATACCTTTTTCTATGATCGAAGGGGTGTAAAAATGCAATTTTGACCCATATTCCCACTACTTAGTTTCTTTGGAATAGTGACACATGTCCCATGTTGGTGCTCGAGATTACAATCACACTTTGCACGTTATTTATGAGTTGCGATTAATATTCAGAATTAAATAGAATTCCGACCTTGTGCTCCAATAATATTATTACATATGTTTCTTTTAAAGCGAGGACATAATTGTTTTCTATATCTTGCACTACACATATTCCTTAGAATATTCTCGTATTACGTTGTGGGGTCTATTTTACACCTTGTACATTTACACAACCCTTCAATAATTCATAAAAGGCTTGGAAATATGAAACAAATTAGGAGACACCATGTATATTAGGAATTGAGGAAGGAAATGTAAATTGTACAAGGATATGAAAGGGTGAACACATAAATTTTTTCCAAGGGATTTATATGACTTATTCATTGAATTTTAAGAAATTAATTTTACACACACACAGTCATGATTTTCTTAATAAAAAGGATATTTTACAATGGAACAAGTACATGAATATATCAATTTCTTGTCTCATTATTTCTTGATTCTACTTTGGCATACAAACTTATCATACATTATAGAGCTTTTGGAAGACTAAATATAAATTTCTAGGAGGTACACTTTATTTCAAGGTATGAGATCAAAATGAGGACCAACATCGGCTCGACTTGGGGATGGGCATCCATTGCGGGTGCCATAAGAACTAACAAGATAACATAAGAAATAGACCAAGTGCCTAGTCTATTGGGTAACAGAGTCATAACAAAAACACACGCATGGCCTTCTTTGAGTAGATACACATGTAACATAATACCAACACACCACAAAACCTAGTTGTTGTAGACTATAACACAAAAGGGAAATAAAAGTAAAAACTATACATTGTTAAAAGTCATACCTAAAAATTCAATTGAATATAATAAGTGTTTAAGATGCCTGTCGTTGATAGGAAACTCCAATAAATTTTCTTCTAGATCCTTCAAAAACAAAGTATGATCACCAATTAAAATATAGATAGATTATATTCCTATCCATAGGGCATCAAATTTTCCATGTTTACAATTCTCTTCATGTCTACTATCCTACAATAATATAAGATCTCCAACACTTTGAAGGTTCTAGGGGTAACTTTCTTGTCAAATATTCTTTTGATATTTTCCCTGAACTTGACATGCTTCTGATGGGACTCTCTTCTTTCTTCATCTAGCTTCATGATTTGGTTAATCCTTGTTTCATAAGGGCCCAATTCCTCCTCATCTTCCAACTGTTGCATAAAATGGTAGGTGAGACTTCTAAATTTAAGGGCAAGAGATCTCAAGTCCCATAAACTAGCTCAAAAGGAATTTTCCCAATAGATATATTAGTGGTATCTTTGTTTTCCCATAGTGAAAACTTGAGTTGATCATTCCACTTTTTCTTGTAGTTTCTGAGAATTTTAAGTAGATTTTTTTTTACTTGACTCATCTTGGCCATTTCATTGAGGATTATAGTTTGATTCATAGGAAAACCTAATCCCATATACCTAACACATTATAGCTAATGGCTTAGCTCTAAAGATCATAGAATTATCTACAAATATCTTAACAAGCACACCAAATTTGCAAATTATATTGTTGAGGAAATCCATGACTACCTAATGGGTTGCCTTCTTAGTGGGGATGGCCTCAACCCATTTGGTAAAGTAATATATGGCAACCAATATCCATTTGTGTCCAACACTTGAAGAATATGATATTTCTCCAATAAAATACATTCCCCATTGTTTGAAGGGGGATTCTATTGACATTGGTTGCTAGAGGTAAGGCACATGAAGCTTTCAATCTTCTAGATAAGCGTTAGCGACTTTCAAATTTTCTAACCAATATGGCATCATCCTTGAATAGTGAAGGCCACCAATATCCTTTTGTTCAAATTTTGTGAAGAATGACTCTACCAAAATAATTACCCCCACATACTCCCCATGAAACTATACATTTATCATAGGATAGTCTTTTCGGTGATAAATCTAATTAAAACTCCTCTAGGTTTTTACAAGATATCCACGATTAGGAAATATATACTTCTAGGAATTTGGTTTGAGTTTCCTTCTTTGATTCTTGTCTAAGTTCCTAGGACAAATCAAATTCTTTAAATAATAGATTGTCTTTATATCATACTGAACTGCTTACCTTTTCATGAGGGTTCTGCTCACCTTCTTCAATAATATGTATTTCCATTACCTGTAGATTGCTTTTTGTCATTAACTTTTCCAAGCCCAAACCTCTAACTAACTTGGTTGTTTGGATCTCCATGTCATACTCTTGTAATTTGTTTACCCAATGACATCTCTTACTTGATATCTCCATTTCAGACAATATATCCTTCACCATTGTATGGGGAACATAAGCTATAACCTTGGAGCTTAAGATATAAGGTTTGAAGATTTTGGTGGCTCTTACCAAAGAAAAGGCATGTTTTTCCATGATATAATATTTCATTTTAACTCCATGTAAGGATTTTCTAAAGAAAGCAATGGGAATGTCATGCCCTTCTTCATTTTTCGTAGTAATAAAGAAGTAATTGTGTTTTATGAAGAAAATGAAAATATTTGAAATTCCTTCTTATAATCAAGACTTGCTAAGACAAGGGTAGTTTTAAGTGCTTCCTTTATTCCACCAAATGCTTGAACAACCCCTTCCTCCCATTTAATAACCTGATCCTTCTTCAACATGTTTGTAATAGGAATAGTAATCTCAACAAAGTTTGAGATGAATCTCTTGAAAAATTTTATCTACCAAAAGAAAGTCTGAATACCATTTTTAGACATGGTTTTTTAATCTGTGGTATTCCTAATATCATTATAAATGCTTCATGTGTCCAGTTAATACTTTCTCACCACTCCCATCCAAAACTTCCCTCTTTTCTGGATCATAGTTTTCAACATAGATCCTTTCCAATTCAGGAGTAGTTGAAAGAAGGGGGAAAAGTTTAGGCTAGGGAAATATGGTTGATATCAATGGCCACCATGAACTCACTTTTATCAGGAGCATGTAGTTGTTGTAAAAATTCATCTAGGTCAGCATTCATCAAATTTTTGTCTTTAACTTTATAAAATTCACTAGAGATACTTAAAGTGACATGAATTCTTGATTCCGTAGTCCTAATTTTTTTATGTTACTATTTAGGTTCACCTCCCAAAAATATGTGGATTTCAAACTTATTTAAGGGAAGAATATGAGTACAATGATCCATTATCTGAAAACTTACCCATTTGTCATGGATTTCGATAAATTCCACCTCGCACCCATAATTTTAACTTACTCGATTTAAATGTCTTCCTCCGCAATCAATCTCGATCCTTGTAACATAACTTTGTAGTGCTAGGGCTTCTCCATTATTTAGATGAAATTGTTAGGATTGAAAAAATCATCCAAATTGTTAAAACCTTGCCTTGATTTTACAAATAACATTAATGGTGGAATAAATAAATGCTTTAAATTTCATACATTTGATCCATTTTTTCCCCTTTATACATGATCCATACATGTTTCTTCATTTAGAAAGAATCGGGGCTCAAGAAATTTTCTCGCATGTTTTCCTATGATCAAAAGGGTCCAAAAATGCAATGTTGACTCATACACCTAGTGTTGAATTTATTTTGAATAATGACACTTGTCCCATGTCGAGGCCCAAGCTTACGGTCATACTTTAAACTTTATTTATGAGTTACGATTAATATGCAAAAGTAAATAGGATTCCCGAACCCATGCTCCAATAATATTATTACATGAGTTTCTTTCAGGGAGTGGGGATATACTTGTTTTATGTATCTTACACTATGAATATTCATTTATTAGGACACGAGGTTTCTTGTACACCTTTCACATTTACACATCCCTTCAATCATTCATAAAAGACCCACAATTACAAAACCAATAAGGAGACACCATTTATATCAGGCACTAGGGAAGGAAATTAATTTCATACAAAGATCAGAAAGGGTGAGAACACAAATTTTTTTCCAAGGGATATATGTGACTGAGTCATCAGATTTAAAGAAATTCATTTTGCACAAACACAATCATGCTTGTCTAAATAAACAATGAGATTTTACACCCAAAAAATGCATGAATTTATCACTTTCTAGGATTATTCTTTCTTCATTTTATGGGTATATAGACTTCTCATGCATTATAGAGCTTATGGAAAACAAAATATAGATTTATAGGAGACACACTTCAATTCAAGGTACGAGATCAAAATGAGAACCAACAAAAGTTTTACATACTTACATCTATGAGCTCTTATTTTTTGAATACTCACACTTGGGAAGTGAGATCTCTCGATCTTTGAAATTATTTCCTTAGAATTTATCACACTTGGTATGTGTGAGTTTTCATCCTTTAATTTGTGAGGAAAATACAAACTTTAGTTAGCCAAAATTGAAACTTTGAAGTGGGAAAGTATTTTGAAGTATGAGTGCAATAAAATCATGGAGTGCAAGTGTGATGAAAATAAATAACCAAGTGTGAGTTTTTACACATAATAAGTGAGTGCCAAAATTTAGAAGCGTGATTACTTAAATTTAAAATTAATTATAAACTTAGTCCAATTAATTGTAAACACTAGAAAATATAAATTAAGGTCACCCCACTACAGAGAATAATTTTAAACCAAAAGGTAGATATTTCGAATGATATGAATTTTTTCAAACCAAATATGGTCTCTACCTGTAAAATGCACTCCTTTTCGAAGGTTTACCTCATCTTTGTGGAAATACATGTTTATATAATTAAGTACAAGACTAAGTTTTATTATTTTATATCATCCCAAATTGGATGCAAAAATAGAGAGGTTTATTAGAATACTTGAAGACATTTCACATATTTACACCATTGAAACACTTAAGAACTAGGAATATTACTTGCATCTAATAAACTTTTTTATAATCAAGGTTATCATAGTACTATAAAAATTTCCACATTTAAAGAATTTTCTTGAAGGAATAGCAATACACCCATTTATTGCTCTAATCCATTTCGTAGGTCATGGTATGCAAATGAAATCTTAAAAAAAGGAAAAAATTATCAATACAACATAAAGAAGCATGAAATTTGTAAAAGATTGGTATAAAATTTGGGTAGAGTCAAAATGATCCATTCAAACATTTTTAGTAGGTGATCAAGTTTTATTTACGGTAAATACTAACTATAATTGATTAAAACTTGGAAAATATGATAAATTACCCCATCATTTCTATGGTACCTTAAAGATTCTAGAGGAAATAGGAGAATTAACATATATACTTGATTTTCCTCCATAATTTTATCAAATTGATAATGTTTTCCATGTTAAATTGTTAAATAAATATGTGTTATCACAGAAAAGTAGCACCCTTGTGTTTTGCTATTATAGATACGTACTTTTTGCTAACATGGGATAATCTCACAAGTGTGGGACTTGTAAGGTGAGATCAACCTCCAAATAAGGTTGGTTCCTCTACCTAATCCTAATGTTAAAATGATGTTTAAGGAAGGAAATGTAACTATATAATCCTAAACTAACATTCTAAGGGACCGGGGTTAGAAGGAGAGGGTTATAACGATGCATGGAAATGAAATCATAAGCTAAAAGGTGGTGATATCACTAGACAAGGGAGAAGAAAAATAGAGAAGGGAGAGGTCGACAAGTGATATACACCCAAGAATAAATTTACCATATATTCTCACATGAAACACAACCAAATGAACATACCAATGAGAAAAGAATGCATAACACACTACAATAAATAAAAGAGAGATAATGTTGCAAATAACACTAGTTAGGGTTGAGAAAACACCAAAAAAGGTTTTATTGCAATAGAAACATGCATAGACCATTACAATTGTAGAGGAAGGCACAAAACACATTTTAGATGCCTAGAATGAAGGTTTGTAACTCAAAACTTCTTAGAAGACCATTTTTACTTGGTTCCTTTACATTTTAGAACATCCTCCCTTATAAATGAGATATTTTAAATTATATAATAGAATGGGAGAAAGAGAGGGGGAGAAAGAGAGGGAACTCATATTTCTTCCTCCAACCACAAAAAATATGCATTGAATGTATAAAAATAAGAAGGGGTAGCCTGTCAAGGTCATTCCCTCATGGTATTTTTCTTGTAGGAGAAGGAATAGACACCATACCTCATCAAATTTGGTTGTTAAGCTACCTGGATTTATTCCTTTAATGATGGGACTATATTTCAACTTTTTCACCCACATAACCTCGTCAAATTTAAGAAATTTAGTTTCCATGGTGTATTACATGATGAGACATTTACAAAAAGTAAAATTTTGTGAAAATTAGAGTTATATGGAAAACTTTATGGACATTTGAATTTTAGGGTGCCATACTTCAATAAATGTGGGTGGTTGAGCTATTAAATCACGCCTCTGTCAGTTCATGACCTTGAAAAACACCCTTAGAAAACTAACACAAACAAATAATACCTTCAGAACTTTGAACCTACTTTACACCATAAGAAACACATAATATTGTCGAGAAAATAGTGCTTGCAAAGAACCTCAAAAAATATGACACAAGGAGGAGTGCCTTTCGGGAATCGAGAGGTTAGCTATCATGAAACATGTTTGACCTATGCAGATGTCATCGCCCGAAAACCAAACAAAAAGTAAATCATGTTTTAGGATCAGAAAATGAGTAGTGTATGACCTGTAAATGTGTCATAATGTTTTGATCTTGAATTAACCTAAAAATAGAAACATTGGAGACCATCGGGTTTTGGAAGTGGAAAACACATTGCATAAAACATGTGAATTCATTGCGATGTTTTGATGATGAAAAGTCCTGAAACTTGACACAAAGTGGAACTGGCCTCATGTTTTACATGTTGGAAAACTTGAAACAAAGGTAAGTTGGGGTTCGGGGTGGAAAACATGTGATATGGAACATGCATTTATACCACCATGTTCCAATGCAAATGAAACCCAAAAACACGATAATCTTAAAATTGAACTCTTTATCTCCAAAAAAATGTAAATTAGCCTAAGTCTAGAAATGAAAATGTGGGTTGCCAAACATATCCCAGAGGTTATTTTAGACAAAACTATGTTTATAATGTTTAACACATTATTGAATGGAAAATATAGAGTTGTAGAATCTAACTTTGGTTTCAAAATAAAATTAAAAGCAATTATAGATATAATAATTAAACATTTAGGAAAAAGAATAAATAAATAAATAAATAGAAATTTCAAGTTATAGATGGTGTTATGTGGGAAAAATAAGATTATATATGTGGAAAATATCCATCTCTATTTTGACTAAACTCTATTTTCTTTTGAATATGTTTTAGGTGAACCTCGCACTTTGAGAGAAATAATTAGCATTTTTAGTATTTGATAATGAATTATTTACCCTTGTTAAAACGGGAGTATAAATTTAAATATCATATTAAAAGGTAATATAATATTTAAATACCATTATAATGAGAGTAGAATGAGTTGACTACTTATTCATTATGAACAAGTGTGTTGGTCTTCAATTATCCAACGTAAAATTACTTATAAATATTGAGTAAATATTTATAAATGGGACATATAGAGTTCACTTGTGATCTATATATTTTCTCAAGACATATTGCATGTGTAATAGGTAAGGGAGATGATGGGAAATATACACAAGAAAAATAACATGTTTAACCCATGAACTTGAGTTCCCGAGTTTGGGTTGCGATAACCAAAATGTAAGGAGGATAATACAAATATGGGGGTCCATGTGTGATGATAAGAGATATGTAAGATGGTATGCATTGTGAAGGTACAAATACATAATACTTGGGATGAAATTAGTAAATGATCCCTTACTAATGAAATTGCAAGAATATAAATTTCTCATATACATTAGCAAAAATCCTACCTATATCTCATAAAGGGGGATTTGGATCAATGATAATAGTCTTGGGTAGTTCTTAATATATGTTAGTTAGGTGGAATAAAATATGACCGGCTTATAGGACCCTTGGAAAGTTTTATTCCTCTCAAGATATTCCTTTCAAAAGAGGCTCATATAGAAATGTGGATGATTTTGGGTTATAAATACAGGATTCACATACCTAGGAGGGTGAAATTAAACATGCCATAATTGTTCATAAATAGAAATATGTTTGTTTAATGCTTAAATTTGGTTGATTATCAAAGGTGGTATAGGAGTAGAGAAAAAGACTAGTATGCGTGATCCTAAGTCTATGTCTCTTTAATACAAATTAATACCATGTGGATTGAAAATGTGTTAAAAGATTCTCCTATGGGGTTTATTTATACTAGGAATGATCATATGTGGATATAAATCATGAGAGGAAGATCAAAAATGAGCTAAAGGAGAGTCGGGGGGCTAAGTATGGGTAACATGAGATCTTAATAACAATGTTTTGTGTTTTGTTTTCTAGTTCAATTAATTAAACGCTAATAATAAATACATAATTAAAATTAATTTATTTAAATCAAACAATTAAATACAATTATTTGAATTACTTCCAACTATTTTTTGCATAAGATAAAAATAATTTGGTTTTGAAATGGGGACCAAAAAACCTGTAAAAAAAGAAGCAAGTTTAAGACAAAAACAATCAAAGACCCATGGAGGCTAAGTCAAAAATACTTGACAAAATACCACCAAAATATAAAGCTAGACTCCTAAAATTTATTTATATTAAGAAGTATATTGTTTGACAAAAACCACAAAGGAGAAACCAAAAGAAACAAAGGAAAAGGCTAGACAAAGGCTTACAATTAGTTATCTATGGCTTTACTATGAGAAATGGTTCTTAGCCCACCATATTTCTTGCTAGTAACTTTTATGATCACACACTTTGGTATTTTCTCCTCTTTTTCATCAATCTCTGTGTACAAAATCTCCTTTATGCTAGCATCCTCATTATATTTGAACTAGGTGTTTGTCAATTCCATGTTAGAGTCATCATTAGTATCAAAATCATCACTATAAGAACTACTAAGCATGAGCCTCATAGTAGGCTTATTATCCTCCTTGGCCACTTGATCCCTGTAAAATTAATATCCTCTTTTCTTGCATAAAAATCAGATTGAATACCCCTAATTCTCTTGTTCTAGACTTCAATCTTTTGTTGGAACTCCTTCAATTCTTGTATGAGATTCTTGTTAATAGTAAGGATAGTGTCAGCTTTCCATTTAGCACATAGCAGTCTAGCTTCCCAATCCACAAATGCATGTTCCATTTTACTAGAACTCTCTCCCGCATTCTAAAACCCCCTTTTCATATTACACGGAGCATCCAAATCCCCTTAGTAGGGTCTTTCCCTTTCCTTTTCCTCATATAATTGAGGGTTGAAGCTAAGGTTTCATGATCCAACTCGGGTTCACTATTATGCCCAGGATGAGTAGGGATAATGGGCTTGCTTCTTTGGAATAAAAAATAATCAATCATTGATGGAGAGGGATGTCAATTTTCTTGTTTTTGAATTCCTCAATAATGGAAATCGAGACCTATAGGGAAGAAGGCCAAGCTCATGGTCTGGTCTCGTAGAAGAAATTAAGGATAGAGAGATGGTGTGAAAAAATCTTCGGAACTTCCCCTCTAAGGTAAAATATTTCATAACCATAAGACATACATCAACCCATCATTTAGGGAGGAATTTTTGGGTGATGCCATGAACATAAGCCACAATGTTATCCTTGACTTAAAAAGGTGTAAATTTCATGTTTTTTACGGGTTTTATCCTTATAAATTTTAATCCCATCCATTTTTAGACCCGTTATCTCAGCTATGGCTTCCTCAGATACCCTAATTTGAAACCCTCTAAAATTGAATCCCCCATCAATCCAAGAATTTCTAAAATCCATGCAAATCGTAGGGTCATTACCTTTCGGATGAAAAATGTACCGATGAAGCCCCATTTGTTTAGCAGATTCCACAACACATTGTCATTTTTCAGGTGAAGGAAAGTTGTAGGTTCAGTGCGGACTTTGTCGCCTCCCATGGATCCTTCAATATTTCCTTCTTCAACCATGCAAAATCCATCACCAATCTCAAAAACTTAAGAAAATTCCAAATGAAATGAATCATAGCCTTTTTCAAAAAGAGAAAGGTCTTTTCAAAATCCCAAGTATGAGAGTCTTGGGCTTCATCATTACATAACCTCCTAATACATATCATCATTAATTATATGATTAATATATCCCCAAGGAATACATATCCCTGACCACGTTATTAGATCAGCCATTTCAGTACCTTGGTTTACCATTGCATCTACGGGTTTATTTTCAACCCTGTAAGTATGTTGGATGTCCACTTGGTCAAATGATTTTAAGATGCCACGAGACTCCATGATAATTTTATTGATCTTCCACCCAAACTTAGTCTCATCCTTTAGAGTGTTAATCATACACAATGAGTCACTTTCTACGATGATGGATTTTAATCCCATATCTTTTAACATCATGACACCCCAGAGCATAGCCTTAACTTCAGCATAGTTGTTGGTTTGATTACTAATTGGGCCCACATAGGCACAAATGCATCTACCCATGTGATCATGAATTAGACCACCTCAACTAGCACCATTTTTCTTCAATTTTTCCAAGCCATCAAAGTTAATCTTGAAACTTTCGTTGGGGGCTTTGACCATTTGACATTTTGGGTAACCCTCTTCTTCTTGGGACTGTTAGGAATGATATCCATGCTCCTAAGAATGCCTTTTTCCCAATCTAGATAATCTCTAACCTGTTTTGGCTTTAAAATATGAGTACTTTCTTTAAGGGACTATCTCACTTTATCGACCACCTTCTCCAAACTAGATTTCTTCTTCCTAAAGATCATGTTGTTTCGTTCTATCCATATCCCCCATAAAGTATGAGGTAGAGAAAGTTTCCACATTTCCTTAACCAAAACATTCTAGAAATTGAAACTCCATTGGTTAGGCAGAAGGGCAGCTTCCCCAGAAGGACCATATGCACCTTAAAAATTCCAAGGACCACAACTAAGACTTGAAAATAAAAGGTGCATTCAAGCAATAGGTTTTGAATAAACTCTTCATTACATCTGCATAGGCCATGTCTATTAATAGTGATCATTATTCTTTTTATAAGCCTATCCACAAAGTTAAAATATTACCTTTAACAACTTCCCAAAAGAAGATATTAATTTTTGGAATAAGATTCTTATTCCAGACCTTTCTTCAAATATTATTTTGTGAAATGTGTTGAAAGTGTAATAGATAACCAAACTTAACCCCATACTCCCCTGTGTCCATGGTTCTCCAGATTAGCTCATCCTGAGCTCTATCATGGGGAATATGATAATCCTTAAGTTTCTTATTTAGATCATGAAAGGGATGAATATCCCCAATAAAGTGAGGGGGAGGGAGGAGGGGAATCCACTTCCTCTCTTCATCCCAATAGTTGCAAACCAAATATTCCTATTCTTGAAATAAAACATGCGAAATCTCACTCCATGGTTCAACTAATTTTGAGGATCATTCCAAAATCCAAGGATCCTCCAAGAAATTTATCTTAGTTCAATCTCCAAGATTCCACTTACTTCCTTTAATCAACAACTTTCTAGTTTGACAGAGGTTATTCTAGAAAATATAACCTCTAGGAAGCTCCATATCAGAAAAGAGAGCCGAGTTATGAAAAAGGTCTGCAAATATTTCCTTTCGGGATGTTAATCCAAGTACCCTCCTCTCTATGTAATCTCAAACCCACCTTTCCTATAAGATATTGTTTCATGAGTTGTATGTTTTTTAATCCAATACCTCCCATGTTCTTTGGTTGAGTGACTTTATCCCAAGAAAATAAAGGTATTTTATTATTTTCCTCTGATCCAGTCCATAGAAACTATTTTTGTATACCTTCAATAGCTTTCTTAACTCTACATGGTAAGGTGAAGATAGAGATAATAAACATCACAATGCCCTATAAGAAGCTTTGAAGAATCTAAATTTTCCCAGCTTATGAGAGTAGTGTACTTTTCCAGGAGGTTAGATTTTTATGAAATCTTTCTATTAATTTATTCCACCCTTCTTCCTCAAATTGTTTCCCACAAAGGGGCATTCCCAGGTAAGTATCAGGTAGGTTCTTGATGTTACAATCTAGAATGTTCCCCAATCTCTTTTGTTGCTCCTCCCTGAAATAAATGAAGAAGCATGAGATATTTGAAATTTTAACCGGCATGTAGATTCTTCATATTATTTGGTGATGCCTTTAATATCTCTAGCTTTGTAAAGAATAACTTGACCTAGAAGACCCATATCATTAAAAACTATTGCAAGAATTGATTTTCAAATCCATTATTCACTTTACTACCTTCCATAATACCAACCCTTTGAGCCCTAGAGCATAACCTTCTCAAAGTTTCAGAAAATATAATATATAGGAAAGGAGATATGGGATCCCTTGCCTCAATCCCCTTTTAGATTTGAAGAAACCATTAGGTTTTCCATTAATTATGAAAGAAAAAGATCAAGTCTTTAGTGAAAGCTTGGATTATTTTGATGAAGTGAGGGTGTTATCCCAATCACATTAGGAGGGAATACAAGAATTCCCAAGATATTATGTCATAGGATTTTTGTATGTCCAACTTCACAATCATAGCCTCCCTACTTGAGAGATCCACTGAGTGAATAACTTCATGGATAGTAATTATGCTATCGAGGATTTTTTTCTTCTAGGCACAAAGGCCCCTTAATTTGGGGATATGAAATTGCAAAAATTCTCCCTTAATTTGAATGCCAATTTTTTTATAAATAAACTTATACATAGTATTGCATAAAATAATAAGTCTAAACTCCCCAGGTCCTTAGCTCTTTTTTTTTTAACTATGATAGCAATAAAGATGTGGTTGATTTGTTTGAGTAAGAAACTAGATCAGAAAAAGTCTTGAACAAATAAAACCACTTTTTTCTTAACAATATTCCAAAACATTTGAAAAACAAAAGCTAGGAATCCATCTAGACCAGAGATTGTTTCCCCTTCCATAGCATCAATTATAGCTTTTATCTCCTCCTTAGAAGGGATGGAAATGATATCACTATTTTCAAGTTGGCTAATAATAGCTTTTAAAATATTAAGAATATCCTCTCTAGATATTTCATATGAATGAAGGTCTTCAACAAACAAGTCCTCGAAGAAGGAAAAAATGGTTGTAGATATGTCCTTGTCTTCCATAGCCATTTCATGATTGTGTTTATTTATTTCCTGTATTCTTCCTTTATTAGCTTTAATAGTAGCAGAGATATGTAATCATTTTCTATTCCGGTCTTCGTCTTTAATCCAAGTAATTCTTGAGTTCTGCTTCCAATATATCTCTTCTCTATGCAGAATATTGTTGTATTCAATAAGTAGATATTTTAATTTTAATTTATCCTCCATGTTTCATCCTCTCTCTTCCATATCTTCTTCCATAGTCTGAATATCTTCAACTATTTTTCTTTTTTGGAGAAAGATATTGCCAAAAACTTCCTTATTCCAAAATTTGAGATTGACCTTAATATTTTTAGGTTTTAGAGAGCCTTTGTGAATATACTATTGCCTTTGATTTCCATACTCCACCATTATTCTATATTTTTTTCCAGCTTTGGATGAGTGGTCCACATTTTTTAAACCTAAAAGGTATTCCAATAGGTTTCTCTCTAATATTGAATTTAAGAATCAAGGGATTATGATCTAAACCAATGCATGCTAGAGAGGATAAAGTGTATTGTTGCTCCTGAATCCATTGGATATTAACAAGAAAGTGGTACAAAATGATTTGAATCATATTTTCCCCTTCCCTTCTATTAGACCAAGTGTATTTATAACCACCGATATTCAGATCCATCATTCATTACACCCTAGAAAATTCGAAGGTCCTTCATACTCTTTGTAAATAGATTAAATCCTCCTTTATTTTTAGAGGGAATAAGAGGTGTGTTAAAATATCCTCCTATGATCCAGTTTAAATCACTAAACATCCTTTTGAAGGTGGTCAATGATAAGGCTAAAATATGTCTTGTTAATGTGCAATAAATTATCTTATGTTACTCTCCTTTTTATCAAGTTTTAATGCATTTTGTGACTTTTGTTTGATCTAGTATAAGTTAGGATATAATTGTCCATATTTTGTTGGATTTAGTTATAACATCTAAAAACTCCATAATTCATAACAAAGTGTGTGGAAATTCAGTTTTTGTAATAAAACAGGTCACAATTAGTCAAGCGAATGAAGTATAAAGCAATCAAAATTTTGTTGGGAGCATTAGATTCAATACTGACTTAGTTACGGAACCTATAGAATTAGTTCCAAAATCCATCACATAGCTAAGGAACTCTATTGCTTAGTTCCATAACTCTAGCACTTAGATTTGGAACTCCATCACTTATTTCTAGAACTATTGTGCATAGCTCTGGAACTTTCACAGGTACTTCAGGAATAGTTTCCTTTAGTTCTGGAACTTTTTAAAAGTTTCAGAATAAATGGGGATCTGTTTATTTTGACAAAATCTGATCTTAGAGCAATCAATGGGCCTTCCAATTAGGATTAGATCAATAGATTTCTGATTCTTCATACTCCAAATATAGAGATAACTTATCAGACAATTGTACATCAAATAAGGTTTCTAAATTACACATCTATTTTGGGCACTATTTGGTTTCATTTGAATCATTAGGACAACTATGGTTGTAAATGCATATTTGGATGATGAAATATACATAAATACATGTAGATAGGTTTAATATATATAGAGAGAGATGGATATAAAGAGATAGAGATATATGTGAAAGAGATACAGTGAAGTTTTGTAAGATAGAATATTTCAAGTAAGAAAATAGCCACCTTATTTAGAGAGAATCATACTTTGTCAAATCCTGATTTAAGGTGGAGAAAGGGCCCACTCCTACAAGAACCGGGATCCTTGTTTTATTGGTATTTATGTTTCTAATAAAATCATGTAGATCTGTTAATTCTGTAAATGTTTTAGATTCTTTAGTTGAATTTTGTTATGTACTTATCACTATAGGTATTAGAGACTAGACTCCCATTTCATTGCAAGTATTTTCATAGCACTTTCAAAAGTGTGTTTATTTATGTAAGGTTTGTTTATTCCTAGGAATTTATTTCATTCTGCAATGTATGTTTATTTCCAACAATTTATTCCAGAAATGAGTGTTTATTTTAGCAAGTTTCTTGTAGCATAGATATAATAAGGCTTGCCCACGGAATCCTAAGGACACTGCAAAAAAAAAACCCTAAAAAAACAAAAAAACAAATACCTATAGTCAATTACTAGATAATTAGGATTCTTTGTGTTGTATATAGCGTCGAGACACACCCCTATTTTAAATATGACATCAAATGAGAGTTGGTTAAATGAAGGGAATAATGACACCCACCATTTTTGGCACCGTTACTAGGGACCCATTAGTTAGAATTGTCTAATTAGATGTCAACAAGAGAAAAAATCATACATCTAGTAATTGAAATATCTTCCCTACGTTATCATAAAATTTATGAGTAGACCAATAGAATCAAACTATATATTTCTCCCAAAAAATATCAACAAGAATTATCAGCATCCTCTAGTTCAAATAAAGAAGTTGAACAAGAATTGGAAGCACTATTGTATCCTGTTAGACAAGAAGTGAAATTGCCATCTTTGGAATTCTTGGATCAGTCACGGAAGGAAGTGGAACTTTTAGAACAAGAATTATCTCCCAAGACATGTTTACAAAAAGTTTTGATTCTCGGTTGAGTAGTTAGCCTCCTACTCCTAAATTATAACCTTCCCTAAAGAAGATCACATACCACATTGATTAGTAGAAAAGTCTAGAAAGTACTACATAAATGGCACCAGAAGTTGAAAGGAAACCTGATAGGACCTTCACTTATCCAATTCAGTTGGATGTTTATGATACACCTATGAAAAATATTTTACTTGAACATTTACCGACATTTAGAGGGATGTCATCTGAAGATCCTAACCAATTTATCTTTGAATTTAAAGTACTGTGTCAGACTTATGATTACAAAATAGATAGTCAAAACATCAAGTTGTTTCCATATATGCTAAAGGAAGCAACAATGAGGTGGTTTATGCAATTAACATCTAATTTTGTTACCAATTGGGCATAAATGGAAACTTCCTTCCTAGAAAAGTATCCGGACTAATGTAGAGGGAGAAACAAGAAGGAAGATTTTTTCAAAATCAAGCAAGAGGAGGATGTGGATATGGAAATTATTTAGACAGATTCATTTCTATAATTAAAAGGTGTGTATTTGTACTTCAAAAAGAGTTCAGAAAAACCATTTTTCTTAAAGGTATGGATGATGAATCTAGGTAATCCCTTAATTTAATAAGTGGTGGAAAAATTGATCAATTGAGAATGAAAGATATTAAATACATTGATAGAAGCTATTCAAGTACAAGGGATGGACCTAGGAAAGGAAAACAATGAAAATTTTGAATCCAGATATGAACAAAGCGATGGATGAACTAGAAAACCCTTAAAAGAAATATTCTAGTTCAATTAACATCCACCATGGATGGATTGAAAGATAAAACAAATGGTAAAACAAAACCATTAGCTATGTATTGTCCTAGATGTAGGAAGAACCATGCAATAAGAGATTTTCCTTTGGATAAAATAGAAATGTGTCTTATCTGTGAATCTAGGGACCATGAGAGTAATGTTTTTCTCTTCTTCCTTTTATTAAAAATCATCTTAAACAAATGAGCACTCTATCCACAGAAGAAGAAGTTAAATTTTTCTAGAGACAACCTAGCCATGGGAAGTTCATGCCAGGGTCAATTCCTAATCCCTAGATGATGCCATGGGTGGCTTAGACAGTACCAAAAAAATTTGGACAACCACCTTGGGACCCTTAACTAGCATGGAATCCCCATGATTGTGCATGACAAGATTGGTATGCTTAAGGACACCAAAAACCATGGTGTGGTCAAGGTAACATGAATACTTGGTCACAACCTAGGCAGATGCCTAATAAATATGCTCAAGGAAGGACATATCCCAGTCAAAATCAAAAATCCATCATGGGTTCTCGAGCACAAAATTCACAAAATTAAAATGTGGTTTAAACACAAATACCATCACAATGAGTGGATAATCACGAAACAAAAAAGAACTCCTATCTATGGGATAGAACAAGAAAAACTAGTTGATCTTAGTGCCATGGATTATAAAGATATTCAAACCAGATCTAGAAAAATAATTAGTAGTCCACCTATTATAATTACTGAAATGATAGAAGAAACTAAAACCCCTAGTTCGGTTGTTCCTAAGAAGGATGAAAAATAAAAATATAAGGAGCCAGGATAACAACTATATTGAAACTCCATTTCTTGAGAGATTTAATAGAAGTCATAGAGACCAAGGAATCTGAGTTGGTGTAGGAATTGAGGAAATGGCATATTAAAATACCATTGTTGCAAGCAATCAAGGACATTCCTGAGTTACACAAGTTAATTAAAATTCTATGTTTAAAAATACCTAGAAGAAAGAAGTGGTACCCTAGGGCTATTAAGGTAGATGGGAAACTTGCTGATTTATTAGCAGGAAAACTCTTACTCCCAGAATTTGGAGATCCTGGATGCCCTATTATTTTTGTCTCTATGGGGAATAAAGATATACATAACGTTTTGGTTAATTTGGGAGTAGCTATAAATGTGATGACAAAGTGGACACTTTGAAAACATTACCATTAATAGTTATACAACCTACTAGCACAATATTGCAGATGGCGAGATCAGTCATAGCAGAAACCAAAAGGAGTTATTGAAGATGTGGAAGTAATGGTGGAGTCATGGGAATATCCAATGGACTTCCTTAGATTATGGTAAAAATGTAAAATAATTGGTTATCCCATTTTTTTGGTAGACCATGGTTAGCTATAGTTGCTACCTTAATTGATTGTAGATCAGGTGATATGACTATCTCAAATGGTAAGAATTCTAAGAAAATTTCCTTATATCCTTCTGCATGACCTTTTATTGATAATCAAGAACAATTATGGATAGATGATCTTGATACTAATAAGAGAAACATATCTTCTTCAGCTATGATAATGTTGCAGGATCATGTACGGGAGGTGGAAGATATGATTAATCAACCATGGAATGAACACCAATTTTCCTTTGAGTAATCTAGGAAACTTTTGGAATCTATAGACTTAGTTCTTGAACCTACGGAATTAGTTTCATAACCTTTGGACTTAGATCCGGAACCGTCGATTTAGTTAGGAACATTTATACTTGTCTCGGAACTAAACCAACAAGTAATTCCCTACAAATGTAAATAATTTCACTCCGGAGGAATGAGATTTCTCTTGGGGAGGGAAATAAATAGCTATGGAATTAGTAGCTTCAGTCTCAAATATATTAGGAAATGGTGAGGAATTTTTGGAAAGCAATAGTGACGAGGAGTTTGACCGACAACGAGATAAGTATCATAACTTTACCTACTATCCTTTTTCCAGTATTCTTTCTCAAGGAAATTTTAGAGATATTGCTACATATCATATGTTATTACCACATTCATGTCCACTAAACACCCTAATGGAACCATTTTAACAAATCAGTTCATCACACACTGGAACCAAACATGTTGAGATTCAACTGGGTAAAATTTTGAACATTAATAGCTAGTTGAAGAATTATGAAGAAGCTAAATTATTTGATGTTGTGAAAGATAATAATAGAGCTTTTTCTTGGGACTATAAAGAAATGAAAGGAATCCATCCAAGTATTTGCACCCATCAAATCTATACTACAAACTTTAAACCAATTAGACAATCTCATGAAGGATTAATCCAGCAAGAAAATTGGAAAAGAATTACAAGTAGGTTTTATCTACCCTATCTCGGATAGACAGAGGGTGTCTCCTCTTGTAATTTTTCCTAAAAAGAATGGAAAATGGAGAATTTGTGTTTATTATAGGAGATGAAAAAATCCACACTAAGAGATATTTTTCCCTTACCATTCATAGATCAAGTTTTGGACAACATTATAGGTAAACAATACCTTTGCTTCTTGGATGGATTTAGTGGATATAATCAAATCGAGTTATTGCTTAGGATCGGGAAAAAACTACCATTACTTGTCCATTGGGTACCTTTACGTATAGGGTATTTCCATTTGGACTATGTAATACTCCAGAAACCTTCCAAAGAGTTGTATTAGTTATTTTTACATACCTAATGAATGATTGTGTAGAGGTATACATGGATGACTTTACTATTTATGGAGACACATTTGATGGTGCTTTGAAGAATTTTGACAGTACTAACAAGATGTGAGAAACACCATTTTTCTCTAATTCACGAGAAATGTTTGATGACGGTTGATGAGGGGATTGTATTAGGACACCACATTTCAAAAAGAGGAATTCAAGTTGACCAATACAAAATTAGGATTATTTTAGACTTACCTGTTCCTCAAACCCCCACATATATCAAGTCATTCTTAGGGCATGTTGGATACTATAATCCTTTTACAAAGGATTTTAGTAAAATTGTTGCCCCGTGTTTAGTTTACTTAACGAGGATTGTGAATTTTGTTGGGATGAAAAGTGTCAACATGCTTTTATTAAAGAAAATATATTCACTGCCCCAATATCGAGAGGACCTAATTGGGAGAAACCTTTTCACATCCAAACAGATACCTCAAATAACTCAATTGGTGCAGTTTTGGGACACAAAGACGAAGAAGGGAAAATGTATTCTATTTAATACCTTAGTAAAAATATTACTCCCACTGAAAGAAATTACACCACCACTAAAAAATAATTTCTTGTTTTGATTTATGCAATTAATAAGTTCAAACATTATATTACACGGTAAAAAATATTTGTACAAACATTATATTACTGAGGATTGTGAATTTTGTTGGGATGAAAAGTGTCAACATGCTTTTATTAAAGAAAATATATTCATTGCCCCAATATCGAGAGGACCTAATTGGGAGAAACCTTTTCAAATCCAAACAGATGCCTCGAATAACTCTATTGGTGCAATTTTGGGACAAAAAGATGAAGAAGGTAAAATGTGTTCTATTCATTACCTTAGTAAAAATCTTACTCCCACTGAAAGAAATTACACCACCACTAAAAATAATTTCTTGTTTTGCTTTATGCAATTAATAAGTTCAAACATTATATTACACGGTAAAAATATTTGTACAAACATTATATTACTCGAGGATTGTGAATTTTGTTGGGATGAAAAGTGTCAACATGCTTTTATTAAAGAAAATATATTCACAATTTGCCCCAATATCGAGAGGACCTAATTGGGAGAAACCTTTTCACATCCAAACAGATACCTCAAATAACTCAATTGGTGCGGTTTTGGGACACAAAGACGAAGAAGGAAAATGTATTCTATTTAATACCTTAGTAAAAATATTACTCCCAATCAAAGAAATTACACCACCACTAAAAATAATTTCTTTTTTGATTTATGCAATTAATAAGTTCAAACATTATATTACACGGTAAAAATATTTGTACATACAAATCACTTAGTAACTAGATACTTAATGAACAAACTTTTTATTGGAGGTAGGATAATTAGATGGTTATTAATTTTACAAGAATTTGATATCACCATTATAGATAATCAAGGAAAATATGATGTGGTAGCTAATTTATTGTCAATATTAACCACTACGGGGAGAAAGATCCGATTAAGGAAAACTTTCCAGATGAAAAATTATTTTCTATTTGAGTGATACACTATGGTTTGCTGATATGGAAAAGCATCTTGCAACATGGAAGTTTCCCCCTTTTAGTAATAAACAAAATGGGCACCCAATTTAAATTGTTAAATAAAATGTTATTTAAATGTGGCCCTTATTTGGTTTTACGCAGTGTGTGAGAGAAGATGAAATCTTTGACATACTCAGGGCATGTCATGATGAACCAAGTGGAGGAAACTTTTCAGTGAAAAGAAATACACACAAAATACTTGGCACTGGATATTATTGGCCATCTCTATATAAATATGTGAAGAAATACATCAAGTAGTGTGATTCATGTCAAAGGATTGGACAACCAAGTTTCACTAATGAAATGCATCTGCAACCTCAAGTAGTAATTGAACCATTTGAAAGTTTGGGGTTGGATTTTGTTGGTCACTTTATTCCTCCTTCATAAGGAAAGGAGCACATTCTTATGTGTATTGATTATGTGAAAAAGTAGGCAGAGATATAGGCTTTAACAAATGCTATTGAAGAAGTAGTTGTTGATTTCCTTTGGCATAGAATTATGATGAAGTTTGGTGCAGCAAGGAGAATAGTTTCAGATCAAGGGCCACATTTCATGTGTAATATGATCCATGAATTCACAATGTACTACTATATAAATCATAGGAAGTCATCTCCCTATCACCCACAATCAAATGGACAAGCAGAAGTAACAAAGAGAGAATTGGAAAACATCCTTACCAAAATAGTGGAAGCATGTAGAAGATATTGGGTAAAGAGACAACCTAAGGCTATATGGGATTATAATACAACTTGGAAGACTACAACAAGTGTTCTCACCATATGAGTTAGTCTATTGGAAACATCCTTGTTACCTATTTAATTTGAACTACAAACATTGAGAACAACAACTAAACTTGAGGTTGAATTCGATGTAGCAAAAAAGGAAAGAATTATGTAGCTTAATGAATTGGATGGGATAAGATTGGAAGAATTTCATCAAATAGAGATAATAAAATACCAAATAAATTAGTGGCATGATAAACATATTAAAGAAACAAAATTTAACATAGGATATTGGGTATTACTGTTTGATTCCAAGTACCAACAATTCAAAGGCAAGTTGAGAACCAAATAGTTAGGACCCTATCAGATTGAGTAGATATTTGACAATGGTTATATTAAGATACTTCCCATTGATGGAAAAAGAAGAACACTTTTAGTCAATGGACATAGGTTAAAACTTTATAGGAAGCCTCCTACTAAGGACGAATTATTGAAGCAATTTTAAGCAGACAAAGAATTTGATCATATGGAAGAACCTAGTTCTTCCAAAATGATAATATAATTAGATGTATGAATGAAAAATAAAGGGAAGAGAATGAAAATAAGAAAATGGCGTTCTCTCTCCAAAAAAAAACCCAAGAAAAAATGAAAAATAAAAAGGGTAGGAATGAAAACCTGTAAAATTGCGTTCTCTTCCCCCAAAAAAACTCTCAAAAGACTAATTGAAAACTAGAAATGGTGGTTGGTCTCTTAAATAAATGGCTAATGTAAAGTAAAATTAATTTCTTTGTAATTCCAACTGTCGTTTATAACCATTTTTCCTTTTTCACTTTTAGGAATGATGAGTCATCAAGGTGGGGGATTACATCAGCAAGGATGGTAATTATGTCTTGATCTTATTAAAGGTGAAATTAAAAGTTCATATGTGTGATTAGAATTGATTTTAAAAGTAGGTATGATGAGTCATTTATTGTGCATTATGATTAAAAGAAAGTAATCATGAGAGGGATGTTAATGGAATAAGAAAGTGGCAGCATATTTGTAATGAGATATCATTTGGGCAAAATAAAGGAATTTGAGAAGCGATTGCAGAAAAGAAATTTAAGGAAGAAAAAGAAGAATTGTATTTGAATTCTATAGCTAAATGCAGTAATACCATAGCTAAACATAATAGTTCCGTAGCTAAACCCAATAGTTTCATAGCTAAATCTAGTAGTTTTGCAGCTAATTCTAAATTTTAACAAATAATAATTTTAATTGTCCTCTTTGACCATGGGGATTAAAAATAATCCTGAACCAGAGGATGATACATAACTTCTTATGGATGGAGAAGTGGCAGCCATTTTTGGATAGCAGGGTGGCTGGAGTTCCTGAAAAAGTTCTCGAGGTACAATGACGAATTAGTAAGGGAATTCATTGTAAATTTAGAAGAATCTAGAACTAAAGTTAAAATCATTGTAATTCCTTTTATTGTCAATACAATGAGTAATGTATCGGGGGTACCGATTGTACATGTTCCTAATCCTATAAAAGGGACCCTCAAAGAACTAGTGGAAACCTTGATACAAGAGGGGAATCTAAACCCCAATATATTTATAACACTAAGAAAATCATAAAGCAGTCGGAAGAGCCGACTTACCCAAACCTTTCGACAGGGTAGCATTTTGGGTAGTTAAGTACCTAACCTATGATGGCCAATTTGGGACTGTGGGAAGAGAAGTCCTTAAGATGTTAATATATCTTAGGTATGGGGCTGAAAAACCAAAATATATAGTAAACCTTCCAAGGTTCCTTTTTGACTCCATCTAGACAATGGCTCAGAGGTATTCTTGGGGATTTGGAACAATTAGACATCATGGATTAGTCCATTTGGTCTGTCAGCACCATTTTCTTTCAAAGAAAAATGGAGAAGAAGCATGGGAAAAGTTCCTTAACAAATTCAAACAAAGCCCTGATATTATCAGGAGGGGAATACCAACCCCTTTCTCCCCTAAAAGTAATTTGGAGATTGATCCCCTTGAAGAGAAAAAGAAGGAAATAGGAGGGGTTAATGTACCA
Organism: Taxus wallichiana var. yunnanensis; assembly: GCA_018340775.1. Taxonomy (NCBI): domain Eukaryota; kingdom Viridiplantae; phylum Streptophyta; class Pinopsida; order Cupressales; family Taxaceae; genus Taxus; species Taxus wallichiana. Next base: position 387,677,493 of record CM031236.1, read on the forward strand.
AAGAGGAGGAGATCTGAAAGAATGATTAAAACTGCAAAACCTATTGTGCCTTCAAAATAAACCCCTTCCTCTACAACAATAATAGAAGAAATAATATCTATCTCTGACAATGACAATTCACCTAAGCTAGATCATGAAGTGAAAATCAGAAGAAGCTCTAGGAGGAAACCCACTTCAGGACATTTTGAAGCTCCTCAAAGAAGAAGAGTTCATAAGAGGTCTAGAGAAACTCTAAAGGATATTGAAGAACAAGATGGTTGAGAGAAAGAAGCTACTGATATTTTGGGCAACATGGTAATGACTCCTCCTCAACCAAGTCAAATTGAGGTGGAAAAATAAGAGCAGAGATTTGATGAACAATATTTTCAAGAGATGAGTGAATCAATAGCACAATAACATGAAGAAGAAGGATTGACATTTTGGAAAAAAAAGTGGAAATCCCCTTTGGTAGAAGAGGAATGCTCATTTCCCAATGAAATTTTAGATAAGGAGGAAAAATCACTTAAAACAAAATCTGTTCTTATCTAGATAAGAACTTATCATTAGGGAGAAAGATGAGGAATTAAATTTCCTCAAACTCAAATTAGAATAGAGGGAAATGCTCATTGAGTAAGTAAAAACCCATCTCACAGATAGGACTGAATAATTAACATTGGCCAAACAACAAGTGGTAGAAAAAGAGGAAGAATGTCAATTGGATAGTAAATAGAATTATATGTCAAAAACATCTTCTATGAATCAAGTTATGCAAACTGAATTGACTTATTGACCACTTAAGCAGTTGTGGAATGATACATATAGGGAACTTAATGAATTTAAAACATCAAATTAGGAATTAAGAAGCTATATGGAAGAGGAGAAGAAGGCAAGGAAAGAATGGGAAGAAAAATTTTACAAAGAGGAAGAAAAGAAATTTAAATGTCTAGTAAAGATAAAAATGGTTTGCATAATGACTTAGAAATTACTCACATGCAGAAACCTTCTCCTACATACAACGTCTTTTTAGAGGAAAAATTTATTCACCGGCATATGTTAATAATTACATGTGGCCTTATACATGAAATAAAAGATGAATGCGAGTTCATGAAAACATATTCCTCGGCCCAGTAGAGAACATAAAAATCTTCTCTATGAATTCTATCTCTATAATTTTATCTTTGGAAAAGAATGTAGGCTTTATGCTCAATTTGTATTTAGGGAAAGCCAACTGAATGAATTTGTTTCTATGCTTCAAAATCAGATTGCATTGAAAGAGAGGGATTCTAAGAATCTATTAAAAGCGAGTTCATCGGCATCTGCACGAGGGCTCACTATGGGAAACCATTTACCTTGGCTATACATTTCAGATCTCATGCCTTTAATAGTTGGTTCAAGGCACATTATCTGGACAATTTACGAGAAAAGTATTGATCCCTTCACCTCTTATGAGGAGGAAATATTTAAATAAATTTATAATGGATGTTTGAAAATATGGGAGTTTCTCATAGTTACATTGAGAAGAAGAGAAGTGATATCTCCCACAAACTTAATATGGATCTGGAAAGCATTAAATACTTGTGTACACTAATCCCTCGAGCCAATGAAAAACATAGGGGCATATCAATGGGAATGAGAACAAGGCCTCCTCTCTTTCTCACCCCCATCTCTACATATAAAAATAGAGAGCCTCAAGATACCACTAACTTTTAGGAGTGGCAAAGGAAGATAGAAGTAGGATCGGGGTATAGTACTTTCCGAGCTAAAGCACTAAAATATTCAGTTTCATCCATTTGAACCGAGTAGTCAATTGGAATGTAGAATCCACAACCCCATATTTGAAGAGTAAAGTTTGTAAGGGGACTTAAAAACAAGTATGGGGGAGATGATAATGCCAAAATATGTCTCATTAATGTGTAATAAATGATCTTATTTTACTCTCCTTTTTATCAAGTTTGAATTTATTTTGTTAATTTTGTTTAATCTAGTATAAGTTAGAATGTAATTGTCCATATTTTGTTAGATTTAGTTCTAACGTCTAAAAAATCTGTAATTCCTAAAAAAGTGTGTGGAAATTCAGTTTTTGTAATAAAATAGGTCACAATCAGTCAAGAGAACGAAGTATGAAGCAATCAACATGTTTTTGGGAGCATTGGCTTCAATACGGCTTAGTTCTGGAACCTCTAGACTTAGTTCTCGGGAAATCCATCACACAGCTAAGGAGATCTATCACTTAGTTCCGGAACCTTTGGACTTAGTTCTAGAACTCTAGCACTTAGTTCTGGAACTCCAACACTTAGTTCTAGAACTATTGCGCATAGCTCCAGAAATTTCACAGGTAGTTTTGGAATAGTTCCCTTTGGTTCTGGAACTTCTCCAAAGTTCCAGAATCAATGGGGATATGTTTTTTTGACAAAATATGACCTTACAGAAATCAATGGGCCTTCCAATTAGGATAATATCAACAGATTTTTGATTCTTCATACTCTATATCTAGAGATAACTTATTAGACAGTTGTACATCCAACAAGGTTTCTAAATTCCACATCTATTTTGGGAACTATTCAGTTCCATTTGAATTGATAGAACAACTATGGTTGTAAATGCATCTTTAGATGATGAAATATATATAAGGATTTGTAGATATGTTTAATATATATATCGATAGATAGGCAGAGATAGAAAGAGATAGAGATATATGTGAAAGAGATAGAGTGAAGTTTTGTAAGATAGAACATTTCAGTAATAAAATAGCCACTTCGTTTTGAGAGAATCATACTTTGTCAAATCCTTATTCAAGGTGGAGCAAGGACCCACTCCTCCAAGAACCAAGATTATTTTTATTGGTATTTATATTTCTAAGAAAATCATGTAGATCTGTTAATTCTATAAATGTTTTTTACTCTTTAGTTGAATTATGTTATGTACATGTCGTTGTAGGTGTTAGAGACTAGACTCCCATTTCCTTGCAATTATTTTCACTGCATTTTCAAATGTGTGTTTATTTTCAAAGAAAGTGTGTTTATTTCTGTAACATGGGTTTATTCCTAGCAATTTATTTCATTTTGTAATGTATGTTTATTTCTATAAATTTATTCCATCAATGAGTGTTTATTTCAACAAGTTTCTTGTATCATAGATACAATAAGGCTTAGCTATGGAATCCTAAGGACAATGATAAAAAAATCCTAGAAAATTTTTCATCGATGAGACCTAGCACTTAGTAAAGAAAACACGAGAAGGTTCACATGGGAGAGTAGAATGAATTCAAAGGTGCGAGATGTATCGGGAAGGCTTGTGTTCGGGGAATAGAAACATGTTTGGGACTTAGCCATTTTCACAAAAAGGATCTATTTTTGGAGATAGTATGTAGAACAATCAAACTGATTGGAGAATTACATGTCACACATTGGCTATTTTTAGAGGATTAGCTATGAAGTGCTTTGCATGGAAACAGGCCGGAAATAGATCTACTATTGTCAGTTAACTACCAATAGTCTATTGTTAGTGCACTTGCATGTGTGGCTATTTTTGTAATGGCACATTACTAATAAAATCATGCGACCTATTTTGGGAATAGATAAGCGGTGAAGGAAATTACCTACCCTTATTAGTATGTAGTAAACTATATAGAGAGATATATAGATATAGACATGCATACAAAGATAGGTGTGTGCATACATAGGGAGAGTATGATGCTGAATTTGTTACGCACATGCTACTATTATTGTAATAAATCTTGAGTGTAGTTATTTCATTTAATATAATGGAGGATATTGTCTAAATCTAAGTGTTAGTTACGTGTGTATCTGAAGCGTATGTTCTTGATCTCATCAAGGTTAATATTTAATTATGTTCTTTCTTAGAGATAGATCTCGGCATGCTCGTAGAATGATGTGTTTGTAATGGAATTGCATGTGTTAAGTCTTCATCATGCTAACATCCTGCCAAAACAACCCTAAAGAGGGACACGGTACCTTTGTGCACATCAAATGAGCTCTCGGTATAGGGTGAGTGATGTGCAAGCACGTCTAGGGTCTTATTGGGATTGTATTCGAATTCTATCTGCATTGTTGGTTCCATTATCGAGACCCTTTTTCAATTGATTTCGAGGATGGTTCGTGATGAAGACATACCGGTTGACCTTAGCAAGTGTTGAAGAATGGATACATGATCTGGAAGAAGAATACACATGGCGATTCAACATTGGATCTGAGTTTAACACACGCATGTGGGTGGAACATAATTTTTATGATAGTTTATATGAGATCTTTTCACTATCTTTCTAGTAGAATTGTATGAGTGGTTGATTGCTTATGCATCTAAGTGGAATTGAAGGTATCGGGCACTTGTCTATATGCAGGAAGAATTCTAGGCCCTTTTTGATGCTGATTTGATTTGGACTTGAGCTGTGGATATGTGGTTTTGTGGTGTCTTGAACAAATATAACTTATAATACTTAATTTCCACTTATTTGTGTCAGAGGTAGCTGAATTATAGTTTTTATGATATCAAGTGGAGCTTACCTACTAGGCATTCTAGTGGCGATCAAGATCCCGATGGTAAATTTGAATCTAGAGAGTAAACCGATGGCTAACAAAACCTCATCATGCACAAGGCGGGAGCGAGGTTGGGTGAAATATGGTAGAACTAGCGATAGAAAGGAAGAGAGAGGAAAGGTGGCTTAAGTATAATGAGGCATGTGAGATGGAGATAGAGAAGCAACGTAACATTGCAAAGAGTATGGCATTGAGGAGAGAGATGGCTCATAAAGGATTTGAAGGTCACATAGAAGACGTGGAGCTAGAGCATCGGAACTCCCCCATATTGGAAAGTATGATAGGGATCCTTCCTTAGCCTCATGTAGAAGCATGCCGGTAGAGACTACTGGGTCACGGGAGCACATATGAATCCACTTGGTAATATTACCCTTGTGTTTGGTTTTTTAGCATCTAGTAAAACAAGCAGTCAACAAGCTAGTTCAAGCAGTGGGAGAGTAGGAGCGAGTATTATAAGAGGCACAACGATGGTAGCACAAATGAATTCATTGTTATATAGGAGTACCTTTTCAGGTGTATCATCAACACAAATTACAACGATGTCAATTTTTAGATTAAACTCTTGGAGTAATAATGCTTCATAGACTATCGGGGTACAGTTCAATTCTACTATTGGGGCACACAAAAGTACATCTTCTAGTTCGACCCCAACTACGGGTTCTAGATCAGGAGGCCTAAGTAGCTCTAGTTCAAGTAGATCTAGAGGTTCTAGAGGTAGGGGAAACATAAGAGGTTCTGGATCAAGTGGGCAAGGTCCACACTAACCCTAGAATATTTACATGGAAATGTATCTTCATCTTCCAGAGTATAGGGGCATAGAAGATGCTACTGAACATGTGCATATGTGTGAAATATTGTGGCATTAAAAAGGAATGATGGCTTCGAGCATATGGAAAGGTAATTTTCTACTACATTACAAGGGCACACACACAACTAGTAGAATTTTTTTTAACCTTATCAGACTTTCATAGATTATACAACTTTAAAGGATGGATTCCTTAAATATTTTCATATCCCTGAGTTTGAGCGAGAAAAGTATAAGTGTGTTGAAGGATATAAAGTAAGGTAATATTGAAAGTGTTAGAGAGTATGATGCATGGTTTAAAACTCTATTATCAAAGCTTTCTTATGGCATACACATAAGCCAGCATGCACAATGGTTCATTGGGGCTTGATTACCCCTTTCAGGAGGGAATTATCACATAAGACATACATTGATCTGCATGAAGAACTTGAAGCATCCTTGCGCATTGAGGTAGTTAGAAGCATAGATACTAGGGTGAGCCCATTTTTAGAAGCACAAATAACAACTATGGAAAAATAGTTGGAGAAACTATCAACAAATTCAGCACATGAGACACACATAAGGATTTGGTGCACATATTGTGAAGTATAAGGTCACATAAAGAATATTTTTCCTTACATAATAGTATGCTCATTGCTGATAGATTGTGAAATATACCATTTAAACCATGATGTTAGTATTTACCCATTACTAGAACGCACGATAAGGAAGAATGTTTTAAGCTCTTGTAGTAATTGTAAGTCCGTGAATCATGACATGGAAGACTCGCTAGTTGATTGGATAGATCCACGATGCTATAGATATTGGTGTATGAAAAGAAGATTTTGAGATAACTCTAAGGGAAAAAACAAGCATCATGACTAAGATCACAATCAGTCATTCTATGATCGAGAATGAAGGGCATTTTGAAGGTGGTTGTGGTAGAGGACGAGGATATCATAGTTGATCCAGAGACGAGGTCATTTTGTGGTAGTGGAAGAAATGAGTTTCCTTATGGAATATGTTATACATGCGAGATCTCCTAACCACTACAGGTGCGAATGTTTTCAGAATATTACATGTTCTTTACGAGGAAAGAACCATAGATATTAGGAGTGCCCAGGACTTATATGAGCATATGAGTAAGTAATATAAACAAGAAAACAAATTTGTAGGGATGGTTAGGATACAACATGTTGTTGAAAATCAATGGATGCCTAAGCTAGAAGAGCAATCAGGGGCACTACAAGTGAATATCACGACCCATGCTGAGGTGGCACACACTAGAGAAGCATTGCAATAGAAACCTACCATCACTAAAGAAGAATTTATTCATGCACGGTACCCAGATCCTACCTATCAGAAGAATTTTTATCATGAAATCATGAAAGTTATAAGGAATCTATAGAGTGAGATATAGTATTTTAAGGAGCAAAAGAAAGCATCAGAGATGGTCCAAACTAATATAGATGACTTAAGGGAAGTGTGTAAAATTTTTCATGAGGAAACCATCATTCCAGTGTTAGGGAGTTGGTGAAAAGGAAATACTATCCGTGCAAGTACCGAGACTAGACGATAGATCCTACATGTGAATTTTCCCCCTCATAGCCTAGATTATGATAAGGAAATCACTCAAAATGTTTTTTTGGATGGATGGCTATTGAGTAATATAATAATTGATACATATGTAACATTCAATGTTCTTACCTTGGATGCATGGGTACAAATGGGAAGACCCCATTACAGCCATCCTCTAATGTATTATTCATGGCTAATCGAGGACTAAGGCCACTCTCGTCGGAGTTTTGAAGGATACATCCATTACCATACAAGGAGCCAAGTTCATTGGGGACTTTGAAGTTTTAGAGCTGGAAGAGTTAGATAGCTTCCCATCTCTATTGGGGCATCCTTGGTTCTATGCAAATAATGTTCATCTTTGGTTCAACAAGAGCTATATCGGTTTCAAAAACAAAGAGGAAAGAGTTATTATCCCTTTACGAGATGGAAAATATGCACCCTATGTTGAGCCCTTAAGTGAAGAAGATATTTATAGGATTTATGTATGTGTCATCGAGATCCAGAGATGATTGACCCAACCAAAGAAGGACTAATTCGGTGGGAGGATGCACATTCTATTAGCGATACTACAAGTGATGCTTGTGATAATTTGTCTCATAACACTAATGAGTTAGTAGGGCATGAAGTAAAGATCATATTTCCTTAAGGTAAAAATCCATGTTATGACAAGAGGATAGCTAACAACTTGGTACCTTGTTACACAAGAGAAGGGAATCCCATGGTATTCTGTCCACCATGGAAGAAAAGTGGATAGACCCACTAGAAAGAAGAAATATGCTATCATATAAACTATGTGGGATAGTAGCATGCTTTGGTGGGTGGTCCACATGGATAATCTTGTCGAGATGGAATGAAATTAGGATTGATTTTACTACTAGGTTCTTCAGAGCAACGAACCTACTCAAATAAGTACTTATCACGGTAATCATCATGTTCAACACCACGTTCGAAGTGTAAGAGACTCTGGACATAAGGAAAAGAAGATTTATTACCTTCACTATGGGTGCACTAGTTTTATTCCACTTTATAAGGCTGCGTGCGTGCTTGGTATGTATATGCAGAAATCCATAGAGAAACTAGAAATTGGTAAAATTTAACTAGAGGAATGGCCTAGACATTTGACTTCTTCTCTACAAATCCTCTGGTAGAATAAGCATTGAAAGTTATCAAGTGCTTAACTATGGGGGATAGTGCAAGGCTTAAGAACTCCTTCACGAGTTATTAGATAACGAAGACTTAGGAGTGCATCTTGAAGAAGAACCGAGAGGCCGATGCAACATTAATTCAACATGCTTTCCTTGAGAAAGAGAAGGGAAAAATGGTCTACATAGTTGATGATGAAGAAGTAGATAACTTTAATGTAAACCATTCCATGGGGAGGCACGAGTAATTGTATAGTGTGGATAAGACCATGCACGCCTATTATGCAGTGATGAAGACAAAGCGAGGTGAATATTGGAACATATAATGAGCCTAAGGAAGCCATAATTGGAGACTATTGGTTAGAAGATAAAGTGGTAAAAATAATAGAGTTACTAAGGGATTACAGTCGTATTTCTTGGGGGTACCATGAACTTAAAGGCATGCATGAATCATTAGGGAGATGAAGATAAAGGTTAAAGAGGGTGCATGCCCAGTTAGAAAGATACCTTACGAGAATGAACACCAAGTTGTTGAAAAAGTTCAAAGAAGAGATTGATAACATGTTGAAGTCTATGATTATCAAGCCCCTTGATGAGTCGAATAGGTTAGTCAATGTTGATCAAAATCAAGAAGGGTGGATGATTAGGATATGTATGGACTATAGGGAGCTGAATGTTGCATGTGTAACTGATCCATTTCCTACGCCATTCACTGAGGAAATACTAGAAGGAGTTGTAGGGTGTGAAATCTATTCATTTATAGATGGGTTCTCTGGGTATCATTAGGTTTGGATTGCTCGAGAGGATAAAGAAAATACTATGTTTACTATTGCATGGTGTAAGCTTGCATATATCTTGTAATGCCTTTCGGTCTAAAAAATTTGCCTATTATATTTTCGCACATAGTTATCCAAGCATTCAAGGAATTTATTCACAAATTCTTACAAGTATATTTAGGTGATTAGATGGTGTATGGATTAGTTAAGGATCACTGTGACAATCTGCACTTAATGTTTGAATTGTGTAGATAGTTGAGTATCTATTTAAACATAAAGAATTACATATTTGCTACACCATTTGGGATAATTTTAGGACACATAATCTATAACGAGGGTTTGTTGGTTGATCCAGCAAAGGTTGCAGTTATTATAGGCCTTAGGGAGCCTACTAGTCAAAGTGAGGTGCACAGATTTTTGGGTCATACAGGATATTACAATTTTTTTATCAAAGGCTATGCCAAATTTTCCACACCATTAAAAGAGTTACTAAAAGGGAAATCTATTTTCGATTGGGGAGAACAACAAGTAATGTGCATTCAAGACATTGAAGGAGAAACTTACTACCACACCTATTCTACATTTTCCTTCATGGGACAAACCATTTCATGTACATGTTGACACCTCGGCATGGTTTTTTTTTCAACCTGTAGAAGGTATTGTAGATCATCCTATCTATTTTGCTAGTAGAAAGATGACTCCTGCAGAACAAAATTACACAACTATAGAGCATGAAGCTTTGTCAATGATCTATGCACTGCATAAATTCCACCAGTACCTACTAGCTACACCATTCATCTTTTATACAGATCACATGACATTGAATTATTTAGTAAATAAACCTATTTTACAAGGGTGCATATGTCGATGGCTTCTATTATTTCAAGAATTTAATTTCACTGAGTTTTGGTAAAACTAGGAAAAAGTAATTTTGGACCAGACCATCTATCAATAATATAGTCGGAGAATAATCACATGTAATTGAGGATACCATGCTAGATGGACAATTATACGAGTTACAATGAGTGCCATCAGAAATAGAGGACATTTTTGTCTTTCTCTGCATAGGTATGGCACTATAAGGAATGAAATCCTTGGAGAAGAAACAAGCGGCTCTCACGCGTTGCACCTTATATGTTAATCAGTGGTGACTTGTACAAATTAGGTTGAGATGAGGTATTGCATCATTGTGTATTGGAATATGAGCGTACATATATTATGGAAGAAGCTCATGGTGGTATTGCAGGTGGCCACTATGTTGGTGATGCCACAGCACGTAAGATTCTACTCATTAGATTATGGTGGGAAACCCTCTATAAAGATTGTAAGGAATTTTGTAAGCCATGTGATCATTTTCAATGTCTTAGAAACCTATGTCAATGAGATGAAATGCCTCTGGGACCTATTACTAGTGCATAACCATTTGAGAAATGGGATATATATTTTGTGGGTTCTATTTCACTAGCTGTGCACATAAATGTATCGCACTACATCATAACTTACACAAACTATCCGACAAGGTAGATAAAAGTAGCACCTACAAAGGATGTCTGACAATGACTACAATGATCCAGTTTCTATGGGAACATATTATTACAAGGTATGGATGTCCTTTGAGTTTGATCGGTGATAGGGAACACATTTTCTTAATAAGACAATCAACATTTTATTGGATGAGTTCATGATCGCACACCATAATACTACACCCTATCATCCTTAGGCAAATGGATTTGAAGATTTCAACAAAATATTGAGGCAGGACATTGACAAAAATATGTGATGTTGGAAGAAAGGATTGGGATGATAAAGTCTCGTAGTACTTTCGGCATATTGAACAACATATAAAAGGTTAAACAAAGCCACACTATTTGAGTTAGTGTTTGGCACCAGCAGTTCTTCCTATGCAATTTATGTTACCTTCTTTGTTTATTACGTGAACTTGAGGTCTAGATGATGAGAAATATTTAGAATAATGGATCGAAAATATAATTAAGCTATATGAGCAACGAGCCATAGCACATTGGATTCAAAATCGGGAAAAGGAAAGACAGAAAGTATGCCATGAAGAAAACATAAGGGACAAGAAGTTTGAGATTGGACAAATTGTGCTTCTCTATGACTCTAAGTTCTTACACCATCGGGGAAAACTTAAGGTACATTGGTCAGGACATATGTTATCACTTACATCCTTGAAATAGGCACTTTCTGGTTACCCGCTTAATTCAATGGGAGTAGGATGAAGCCCTACTATAAATAAGTCTTCTTGGTGTTTGTAATAAGGTAGTATTTCCATTTAGAATAGGTTTTCAATTCTGCATTCCCTTAATGTGTTTCCTTCTTTATTGCTATGCTTTGTTAATTTAGTTAGTGTGTTGTGGAATAAGCACATTTACATGCTCGAAGATAATTACTATTTGAATAATTTATATGTGTAGACGAATACACATACTTTTGGTGTGGGGTGGTTGATGATATCCAGTACAAGAATGTTGGAATTAAATGATAAAAGGAATAAAATGCTATGGGTGTTATTTAAGTCAAAAGGATTTGTTCTAAAAAGTGACCAAAGATGGAGATGGAGGAAAGAAAAACATAATGTGAGGTAAGTGGAGGCCATAACAACTACCGGTGGAAGGTGTAGTGACAAGGTACTCGGGTGCAAGGAAGCACTGCTTTGAAGAGAAGTCTGTGACCAAAGGGTATGAATGCACGCTAGAAGGTTATAGGCTGGGGTGTGAATATGTACCGCACGGAAAGAACTAAGTTGGTCAATAAATGAGAAGACATTGGGTAGGTGAAGGAGTAATAAATGCATCAAAATATTTCCTATCTATAAAAGGATGTGATGCGATTTCATTTTACCATCGCCATTAAGATAATTTGACAAGGTCCAAGTATGAAGAGTCGAGAAATTGTGTTGAGGTGTAAAGAGTGTGAAACCAGACGTGGAAAGGAGGTTGTGTGAATAAGAAGCTTGCGTTCACACAAGAGGAGGGTTTGAGTGAAGCATGCATGTTATAATCAAGCTAGGACACACTATTTGGACTATGACATGATAGTTTGAGCTAGAGTTTGAGTTACACATTACAAAAGTCAAAATATGAGTATTTTCAAAGGATTGTAGGGTAGAAATGGCATCAAAGAAGGTAGTTGCAGCAAGATTTAATGGAAAGAAGAAGGCGGTCATGGAGGAAGAAGAAATTACCCCGAGAGAAATTATTTATAGATGAAATATACAAAAGGGGTTATAGTAGGCAAGGAGTGGGATTCCCACATTCAAAGAAGAAAGATAAGTGAGTACAACCATCATACCATAGTAAACAAGAAGGAGATGGATGTAATGTTAAAAAAATGAAAATAAGTGTAAAATGGAAGATATGTTAGTCTATGATGACACTTGGGGAGAAGTTATTGAAGAATATTAAAGTATATCAGTTATACGAGCTCCCTAATTCGGAAAGTATGAGCCCTTGTACCAATGGCTCATGAGAAGAGTACACGAGGAATTTTTATACTTTGCGGGATGAAGAGTAAGGATTTCAAGCTCACCTTTGATCTCCACAATGATAGGGTTGAAGGCTCTAGGTGAAGATCTCAAGGAGGATTGAACAGAAAAGGCCATAATTCTAGAGACTAGGAAGGAGATGGGGTACACAAAGGGTCTATGTGGCATGGAGATAGACAATCTAAAAAAGTACCTAGTTATACAGAAACCACACACCGTGTGACAAAGTTAAATGATCAAGAGAGGTGGTCACAAGTGAATACCATGTGGTTGTACGTTCCTAAGAGAATGTCTAAAGGGGTGATCTATAACATTTCAAGTTACATTATAGAAACTATTGTCGAAGAAGTGCATTCGGGAGGAAAGATTAGTTTTGGGGTTGTTCTTTTGTCTACGATATTCATGGAGATCGGGGTTCTAGATGGACCAAAAGAGAAGGCATGGGAGTATCCTATGGAGAACAAGTCACCTATAGAATAACTCAAAAGTACTTTTATGAAGGATCAATGACAAAAAAAGTTAATAAGAGGGCTGAGAAGTCATATGATAGGCTCCGTAGGAGTTCGATGAAGAGTGGTGCATACCAAAGGATTTACCATCGTTGTGGGTAAGGAATTTTATTTTTCGTACACCAAAATTTTTACTTCATGCAATTTGCGATTAAGGATGGGGCTTCGAGACCATGGTGTAAACTACCATATGCCTTCACAACAAGGTATTTTTAGGCATCGGTTCACGGGTTCTCGGATGTGTGCTAACTAACATTCAATGTAGATAAGGTAGAGCTGTGACTACCACACATTGAGGAAAAAGTATGGATATATAGTACATAATGCATATATTGAAAGGATCATTTTAGATGTGTTGAGCCTAAATCTAGTAAGTTTGGTTATTGGAGATGTTGGAGCAACACTAGTGTACCTCCAACTGAAGCCCAAGCTAGAGAACAACAAATATGTGGAAGATGAGTTTACACTCCCAGGGCTGCCAAAGGGTAAGCATACTATGGAGAACATTCCATTTTCTAGGAAGTAGAGACACTTTAAGTAGAGGATGAGGAGGATGAGTGCGAAGATAGTGGTGGTTTGGAACATAGGGCGAGGAAGACATCCTACGAATATGGATGAAGATGAGTGCATAACTACACCACCTTAGCTACAAGAAGGGGATGATAAGGACTTGGATGTAGTCTAAGGAGAGCACCAATTTAAGAGAGTGTTCAGGAGAACAAGGACCCAAGGTGCTACTCCACACAGTGCATAGATCACCTAGAATCTCTCCATAGAAGGAGATGACTACAAATAGGAGAAGGAAACTAAAATTGAATGAGGAATTGGAAGATTCAGAGGAAAGCATGCCTAATTCTCCTACACCTCTAGAGAACATAGAAGGACAACAAAATGAAGAAATAAAGGAAGGAGAAGAGGAAGAAAAGAAAATAGATGATATAGCTAACAAGACTACTTAGAACATGGAAACACAAGTTCCAAATCTGGAATCTCAAGTTCCTAAGCATCTTAAGTCAAGAAGAAAAAGTGGGGAGCACATTCCACCAGCCATTGGTTATGCTAAGGACACGAGATAAAATTTTCCATGCCAATTTCAAGAGAAAACTCACACAAAAGGAGTTATATGGACGGGAATTAATGGATGAAGATATGGAAACAATGCGCACAAGGAAGCAATTATCATGGTTAATGCACACACACATGGATGAACCAGATTTTGATGTGTGTGAAGAATAAAATGTGTCGAGGAGGTTGAGAAAGACACATCGGGATAGACACATAATAGTAAAGCCTACTTGTTATGTCGGAAAAATAGGTGAGCAATGCATTGTTAAAAGTCTCAATAGAGTTGGTAAGGTGAAATATGGAGAAGGCTGCCATAATTAGGGCACTAAGGGGAGACATCAAAACTAAAAATGAGGAGATAACATGCCTTACACAGGAAAGAGACTTCGTGCAAAAGAAAAAAATTTGTATTTATCAAAGCATCGCAAAGGAAATTGGTGATAATGTCATAAGAGCTAGGCCACACTTAGAGCCAAAGGTACTAAAGACATTTCCTTTAGTAATAAAAAAATGTAGGTACATTGGTGGAATCAGTACTTGAAGATGAACCTCTATGCATGCCGGCACCAACGGATCCAACGTAAGATGTAGAGCGAGAAAAGGATTTAGTAATGCGGAAGATTGCATCATATAAGGGACTAATGTAAGTGTTGTGGGAAGAACTAATAAAGGCGAGACCAAGCCTTAAACATCTATATAGCTCTAAAGGAACTCATAGACATAAAAACCACGGAGGATAACAACGAGGTGTAGAAAGTGATGAAGGATGACAAATTGGGCCACCACGAAATATTAGCAATGGTTAAACGAAGTGCGAGGACATGGTAGCAACCTAAGAACCACACAAAAATCAGTTGAAGGAGCTTGGTAAACTCATTATGCAAAAGATGGATTTGGTAAAGGGAAGGATGATTTGTAATGTCCAACATTTTGTTTGTCTTGCTTTGAATGAGAAAGGAGAGAGCTGCGAAGGATGAACTGGAGTCCATTGCTATGGAAATTCTAGAAAAAGTAGAGGAAGCACTCGTTGAGTGGCAGACCTTTAAGGCTGAGATAAAGTAGGAATATCTTGAATTAGTTTTACAAGTTGTAGAAGAAGAAAGCGTAGGTTAAAAATAAACACAACATTCTTTCATTCATCCAAATTCTTTATGTTCTTATATTCCTTAATTTGTTTTGGAGACAATAATTGCTAGAGGCGTAATGCAACTAGTGTGGGGTAATGTTGATTAGTTAGACCCTATAAATTAGTAAATAAAATATAGAAGGTTCATGTGGGAGAGAAGAAAGAATTCAAAGGTGCGGAAGTATTGGGAAGGCTCCCACACCGTGAACAGAAATAGGATTGGGACTTAGCCATTTTCATGACAAGGATTTATTTTTAGTGATAGTATGCAGAGCACTCAAATTGATTAGAGACTTGTGCATCACGCATTGGATATTTTTGGAGAATTATCTATAAAGTTCTTTGCATGGATACAAGACGGAAATAGATTTACTACTGTCGTAGTTAACTAATAGTAGTCTATTGTTAGTGCACTTGCATGTGTGGCTATTTTTGTAATGGCACGTGGCTAATAAAATCATGTGACCTATTTTTGGAATAGATAAGTTGTGAATGGCAAGTCCCCACCCTTATAAGTACGTAGTAAACTATATAGAGATATATATAAATATAGATGTGCATACAAAGATAGGTGTGTGCATATATATGGAGATTATGGTGCTAAATTTGTTACGTGCATACTATTGTTATTGTAATAAAGCTTCTATATAGTTATTAAATTTAATATAATGGAGGCTATTGTCTGAATCTAAGTGTTAGTTCTATGTGTATTTGAATCTAGTATTCTCTTGATCTCATCATGGTTAATATTTAATTATGTTCTTCCTTAGAGATAGATCTGGCATGCTCTGTAGAATGATGTGTTAGTAATGGAACGATATGTGTTAAGTCTTCATCATACCAACATGCTACAATAAGAACCCTAAAGAGGGACCTGGTACCTTTGTGTGCTTCAGGTGATCTTTTAGTCTAGGCTAAGTGATGTGTCGGTGCGTCTAGGGTCTTATTGGGCTTGTATTACTAAATTCTAGGGTGGATAAAAAAATTTTCAAATACCTACAAGTCAATTACTAGATCACTAGGATTCTTTTTGTTGTATATAGCTTTAGACACACCCCTAGTTTGAATATGACATCAAATGAGAGTTGATTAAATGAAGGGAATAATGACACCCATAATTTTTGGTGTTGTTTCTAGGGACCCACTAGTTAGAATTGTCTAATTAGGTGTCAACAAGAGCAACAATCATACATCTAGTAATTGAAAAATATTCCCTACATTATCATAAAATTTATGAGTAGACTAAGAGACTCAAAGGGTAGATTTCTCCCAAAAATATCTCAACAAGAATTATCAACATCCTCTAGTTCAAATAAAGAAGTTTTCCAATAATTGAAAGCACCATTGTCTCCTATTAGACAAGAAGAAAAAATACCACCTTTGGAATTCTTGGATCAGTCACTAGAAGGAAGTGGAACTTTTAGAAGAAGAATTATCTCCCAAGACCTATTTAGAGAAATTTCTAATTCTCAGTTGAGTAGTCAACCTCCTACTCCTAAATTCTCAGCTACCCCAAAGTAGATCACATACCACTTTGATTGGGAGAAAATTCTAGAAAGTACTATAGAAATGGTAAGAGAGGCTAAAAGGAGCTTGGTAGACCTTCACTTATCTAATTCAGTTGGATGATGATGATACATCTATGAAGAATATTTCACTGTACATTTACCCAAATTTAGAGGATCTCATCTAAATATCCTTACAAATTTTTGTTTGAATTGAATGTCTTGTGTCGACTTATGATTACAAAACAGATAATTAAAATATCAAGTTGTTTCCACTTACGCTAAAGGACGTAGTAATGACGTGGTTTATGGGATTAACATCTAATTCTATTACCAATTTGGCACAGAGATGGAAATGTCCTTCCTAGACAAGTATCAAGAATACTATAGAGGGAGAGATTGGACGAAAGAATTTTTCAAAGTCAAGCAGGATGAGCATGAGAATATGGAATATTATTTAGAAATATTCCTCTTTGTAAGTTAAAGGTGTGGATTTTTACTTTAAGAAGAGTTGAGAAAAACCATTTTTATTAAAGGTCTAGATGATGAATCCATGGAAGCCCTAAATTTAATAGGAGGTGGAAACATTGTTTAATTGAGAATGAATGATGTTAAAGACATTTATAGAAGCTATTCAAGAATAAGGGGTGGACCTATGAAAAGAAAAATAGTGAAAAGTTTGAATCCGAGATATGAACAAAGTGATGGATGAACTAGAAAACTTTAAAAGAAACATTTTAGTTCAATTAACCTCAACCATGGATGTATTTCAAGCTAAATAAAATGGTAAAATTGAATCATTAGGTATGTATTTTCCTAGATGTAGGAAGAAGCATGTAATAAGAGATTGTCCTCTGGATAAAATAGAAATGTGTCTTATATGTGAATCTAGGGACCATGAGAGTAATTCTTGTTCTCTTCTTCCATTTATAAAAAATTATCTTAAACAAACTAGCACTCCATCCATAGCAGAAGAAGTAAAATTTGTCCAGAGATAACCTTCAAAGGGGTAGTTCATGCCTAGGCATGTTCCTAACCCCTAGATGATGCCATGGGTGGCTTAGACAGTACCAAAAATTTGGGACAACCACCTTGGGCCCCTCAACCAGCATGGAATCCCTAGGATTGGGTAGGACAAGCTTGGTATGCTCAAGGACACCAACAACCATGGTCTAGTCAAGGTAACCCGAATGCTTGGTCACAACCTAGGTAGAGCCCTAATAACTATGCTCTAGGGAGGTCATATCCTGGTCAGAATCAACAACCCATAATGGGTTCCCTAACACAAAATTCATAGACTGAAAATGTGGTTCAAACACAAATACCAGCACAACCAGTGGCTAATCCTAGAAACAAACAAACAACTCTTATCTATGGGATAGAATAAGAAAAACTAGTTGATCTTAATGTCATGGATTGTAAAGATATTCAAACTAGATTTGGAAAAATAATTAGTAGTCCACTTGTTATAATTACTGAAATGGCGTAAGAAAATGAGACCCTAGTTCATTTTTTCATAAGAAGGATGAAAAAGAAAAATATAAGGAGCTAGATAACAACTCTATTGAAACTCGATTTCCTAAAAGATTTAAAGAAATCATAGAGACCAAGGAATCTGAGTTGGTGTAGGAATTGAGGAAATTTAATATTGAAATACCATTATTGCAAGTAATCAAGGACATTCCTAAGTTACACAAGTTAATTAAAATGCTATGTTTAAAAAGACCGGAAGAAAGAATCGGTACCCTAGGACTATTAACGTAGATGGGAAACTAGTTGATTTATTATAAAGAAAATCTTACTTCCCAAATATGGAGATCTTGAAGCCCGTTATTTCGTCTCTAGAGGGAATAAGATATACATAACATTTTCCTTGATTTGGGAGTAGATATAAATGTGATGGTAGTGGAAACTTTTAAAACATTTCCATTAACAGTATATAACCTACTAGCACCATATTGTAGATGGAAGATTAGTCTATAACAAAACCAGAAGTTATTGGAGATGTGGTAGTTATGGTGGAGTCATGCGAATATATTGTGGACTTTATTATATTATGTGAAAATGGTAAAAACTTGGTTATCCCATTATTTTGGGCATACCATGGTTATCTACTGATTGCTTCCTTAATTGATTGCAAATCGGGTGATATGCCTATCTCAAATGGTAAGAATTCTAGGAAATTTTCCTTATACCCTTTTGCACAATCATTATTCATAATCAAGAACAACTATGGGTAAATGATATTGATACTAATAAGAAAAACATATATTCTTTGGCTATTATAACTTATAGGATCACATACGGGAGGTGGAAGATATGATTAATTAACCGGTGAATGAACATAGACTTTCCTTGGAGAAATTTGGGATAGTTCCAAAACCTACATAATAAGTTTTGGAACCCATGAACTTAGTTCGAAACCCATGTAATTAGTTCGGAACCATCGATTTAGTTGGAACATTCACACTTGTCTATGGAACCACACCAATAGTAATTATGTGCGAATGTAAATAATTTCACTCCAGAGGAATAAGATTTATCTTGGTGAGGGAAAGAAATAGATACGAGAATTAGTAGCTTCAGTTTAAAATATGTTAGGAAACGGTGAGGAATTTTTGGAAAGTAGCAATGATGAGGAGTTTGAATGACAACGAGATAAGTAGCATAACTATGCCTACTATCCTTTTCCAAATATTCTTTCTCAAGGAATTTTGGGAGATATTTATACATATCATACGTTATTACCACATTCATGTCCACTAAAAACTAATGTAACCCTTTCAAAAAATCAGTTCATCACACACCGCAACCAAACATGTTGAGATTTAATCGGGTAAAATTTTGAACATTAATAAGCTGGTTGAAGAATGATGAAGAAGCTAAATTTTTTTATGTTATGAGCGATCATACTAGAGATTTTGCTTGGGACTATAAAGACATGAAATGAATCCATCAAATTATTTGCACGCATCACATCTATAATGAAAACATTAAACTAGTTAGAAAACCTCAGAGAAGGATTAGTCCAGCCTTAAGGGACATAATCAAGCAATAAATTGAAAAACTATTACAATTAGGTTTTATCTACCATATCTTAGATAGTCATTGGGTGTCTCCTCTTGTAATTGTGCCTAAAAATAATGGAAAATGGAGAATTTGTGTTGATTATAAGAATCTTAACAAATCCACGCTAAGAGATTATTTTGTCTTCCGATCATAGATCAAGTTTTGGACAACCTTATAGGTAAACAATACATTTCCTTCGTGGATGGCTTTAGTGGATATAATCAAATCAGAGTTACTACTCGAGGAATAAGAAAAAACTACCTTTTCTTTTCCATGGGGTACCTTTTCCTATAGGGTATTTCCATTTAGACTATGTAATGCTCCGAAACCTTCCAAAGAGCTATATTAGAAATTTTTGCATACCTAATGAATGATTGTGTAGAGGTATACATGGATGACTTTACTATGCATGGAGACACATTTGATGATGGTTTGAAGAATTCGAGAAAGAGTAATAATAAGATGTGAGAAACACCTTTTGTCTCTTAGTCATGAGAAATGTTTTATGATTGTTGATGAGGGGATTGTATTAGGACACCACATTTCAAAAAGAGGAATTCAAGTTGACCAAAACAAAATTAATATTATTTTAGACTTACCTGTTCTGAAATCCCCATAGATATTAAGTCATTCTTAGGGCATCTTTGGATACTATAGGCATTTTATCAAGGATTTTAGTAGATTTTTTTCCCCATATTTAGTTTAATTACCAAGGATGGTGAATTTTGTTGGGATAAAAAGTGTCAACATGCTTTTAAGAAATTAAAGAAACATTAATCACTGTCCAACTTTTGAGAGGACCTAATTAGGAGAAACATTTTCACATCCAAGCAGATGCTCAAATAACTTAATTGGTGCATTTTGGACGAAATATGAAGACGGGAAAATGTATGTTATTTACTACCTTAGTAAAAATCTTGCTCCCATTGAAATAAATTACACCACAATTGAAAAAGAATTTATTGTTGTGATTTATGTAATTAATAAGTTTAGACATTATATTATAGGGTATAAAATATTTTTACATACAGATCACTCAACAATTAGATATTTAATGAACAAACTAGTGGTTAGAGGTAGGATAATTATATGGTTATTAATTTTACAAGAATTTGATATCATCATTGTGGATAATGTAGGAAAATATAATATGGTAGATGATTTCTTGTCAAGGTTAACCACAACAGGGGAGAAAGATCCGATTAAGGACAACTTTCTAAATGAATAATTATTTGTTATTTGAGCCGATACACCATTGTTTTTTTATATGGAAAATTATCTTGTAACAGGAAGTTTCCTTCTTGTTTTACTAAGAAACAAATGAAGAAGTTAATCAAAAAAATCACCCAATTTAAATAGTTAAATGGAATGTTATTTAAATGTGGTTCTGATTTGGTTTTACGTAGGTGTGAGAGAGAAAATGAAATCTTTGACATCGAGGGCATGTCATGATGAACCAAGTGGAGGACACTTTTTAGTGAAAAGAACAACACACAAAATACTTGGTACTATCTATTATTGGCTATCATTGTATAAATATGTGAAGAAATACATCAAGCAATGTGATCCTTGTCAAAGGATTAGAAAACCAACTTTAACCAATGAAATTCCTCCTGCAACCTCAAGTAGTAATTGAACCATTTGAAAGTTTGAGGTTGGATTTTGTTGGTCCATTTAGTCCTCCTTCACAAGGAAAGGAGAACATTCTTGTGTGTACTAATTATGTGACAAATTGGGTAGAGGTACATACTTTAACAAATGTTCTTGAAGAAGTAGTTGATGATTTCCTTTGGAACAAAATTATGATGAATTTTAGTGCACAAAGGAGTATAGTTTCATATCAAGGGCCACAATTCATGTATGATATTATCTATAACTTCACAATGTACTATCAGATAAATCATAGGAAGTCATATCCATATCACCCAAAATCAAATGGATAAGCGAATAACAAATGGATAATTGGAAAATATCCTTACACAAAACAATTGAAGCAGTAGAAGAGATTGGGTAAAGACACTACCTGAAGCTATTTGGGAATATAATACAACTTGGAAAAATACAATAGGGTTCTCACCATATGAGTTAGTCTATGGGATAAATCCCTTGTTACATATTGAATTTGAACTACAAACATTGATAACAAGTAAATTGGGGATTAAATTGGATGCAACAAAAAGGAAAGAATTCTATAATTTAATGAATTGGATGAAATGAGATTGGAAGCACTTCATCAAATAGAGACAATATAAGACCAAAGGAAGAAATGGAATGATACACATATCAAGGAAATTAAATTTAAGATAGGAGATTGGACATTAATGTTTGATTACAAGTACCAACAATTCAAAGAAAAGTTGAGAACCAGATGGTTAGGACCCTATAAGATTGAACGGATATTTAACACGGCTCTATTCAGCTACTTCCCATTGATGGCATCAGAAGAACACTTTTGATCAATGGAAACAGGATAAAAATTTACAGGAAGCCTCCTACTAGGGATGAATTATTGAAGTAGATTGGAAGGATAAAGAATTTGATCATATGGAAGAACCCAATTCTTCCAAAATGATAAAATAATTAGATGCATGAATCAAAATAAAGGGAAGAGAATGAAAACCAAGTAAATGGTGTTCTCTTCCTAAAAAAAAAAAAGAAATAAATTAAATAGATAAAAGGGAAGGAATGAAAACCGGTAAATGGCGTTCTCTCCCAATTATATATATATATATATATATATATATATCAAAATACCAATTGAAAACCAGAAATGGTAATTGGCCTCTTCAATAAATGGCTAATGCAAAATAAAAGGAATTTCTTTGTAATTCCGACTATCTTTTCTTATTGATTTTCATTTTTCAGTTTTAGCAATGATGAGTCATCAAGGTGGAGGGATTACATCAACAAGGACGGTAATTATGTCTTGATCTTAATAAAGGATAAATTAAAATTTTGCATATGTGATTATATTTGATTTAAAAAGTTGGTATGATGAGTCATTTATTGTGCATTATGATTAAAATCAAGTAATCATGAGGGTGATGTCGATGGAATAAGAAAGTGGCAGTGTATTTGTAATGATCTACCATTTGGGAGAAATAAAGGTAGTTGATAAGAAGTTGCAGAAGAACTTCAAGGAATAATTAAAAGAATTGTATTTGAATTCCATAGCTAAACCAAGTAATTCTGTAGCTAAACACAATAGTTCCACATTTAAACCAAATAGTTGAAGCTAAATCTAGTAGTTCTCACGAGATAATTTGCAATTTTAAGAAAGAAGAATTTGAATCATCCTCTTTGACCATGGGGATTAAAAATAAGTTAGAACTAGAGGATGATACGTAACTTCTTGCAGATGGAGAAGTGACAACCATTTTTGGACAAACAGGGTGGTGAAGTTCCTAAAAAGGTTCTCGAGGTATAATGACAAATTGTTAAGGGATTTTTTGTAAATTTAGAAGAATCCAAAACGAGCATTAAAAGTATTATAATTCCTTTTCTTATCAATAGAAAGAGTAATGTATCGGGTGTGCCGATTGTACACGTTCCTAATACTATAAAAACGACCCTCAAAGAACTAGTGGAAACCTTGATACAAGAGGGGGAATCTAAACCCCAAGAAATTTATAACACTAATAAAATCATAAAGGGCATCGGAAGAGCTAGCTTTCCCAAACCCTTTGTGAGGTAGCATTTTGGGCGAGTTAAGTACCTAATGTGTGATGGCCAATTTGGGATTGTGGGAAGAGCAATCTTAAGATGTTAATATATCTTAGGTATGGGGTCAGAAACTGAATATATAGTAAACTTATAGGGTTCCCTTTTTACTCTCTCTAGATAGTGGCTCAGAGGTATTCTTCTTAGGGATTTGGAACAATTAAACATCATGGATTAGTCCATCTGGCCTGTTAACACCATTTTCTTTGAAATAAAAATGGAGAAGAAGCATGGGAAAAGTTCCTGAAAAAATTCAAACAAAGCCCTGATATTATTATGAGGGGAATAATAACCCCTTTCTCCCCTAAAATTAATTTGGAGATTTATCCCCTTGAAGAGAAAAATAAGGAAATATGAGGGGTTAATGTACCAAAGAGGATGAGATCTGTAAGAATGATTAAAACTACAAAACCTATTGTGCCTTTAAAAGAAACCCCTTCCTTTGCAACAATAATAGAAGAACTAATATATGTCTCTGACAATGAAAATTCACCTAAGTTGGATCATGAAGTGAAAATCAAGAGAAGCTCTAGGAGGAAACCCACTCCAAGACCTTTTGAAGATCCTCAAAGAAGAAGAATTCATAAGAGGTCTAGAGAAACTCTAAAGGATATTGAAGAACATGATGGTTTGGAGAAAGAAGTTGTTGATATTTTGGGCAGCATGGCAATGACTCCTCCTCAACCAAGTCAAACTGAGGTGGAAAAAGAAGAGGAGAGATTTAAAGAACATGATTTTCAAGAGATGAGTGAATCAGCAGTATAGTCACATGAAGAAGAGGAATTGACATCTTAGAAATTAAAAGGGAAATCCCCTTTGGTATAAGAGGAATGCTCATTTCCCAAGGAACTTTTAGAAAAGGAGGAAAAACAACACTTAAAATAGACTATGTTCTTGTCTAGAGAAGAAATTATCATCAGGGAGAAAGATGAGGAATTAAATTTCCTCAAACTCAAATTGGAATAGAGGGAAATTCTCATTAAAAACTAAAAACTCATCTCACATATATGACGGAATAATTTACATTGGTCAAACAAACCAAGTGGTATAAAAAGAGGAATAATGTCAATTAGCTAGTAAATATAATGATATGTCAAAAACATCTTCTATGAATTAGGTTAGGAAAACTGAATTGACTTATTGGCCACTTAATCATTTATGGGATGATTCCTATAAGGAGCTTAATGAATTTAAAACATCCAATGAGGAATTAAGAAGAAAGACGAGAAGAGGAGAAGAAGGAAAGGAAGGAATGGGAAGAAAAAAATTACAAAGAGGAAGAAAACAAATTTAAATGTCTAGTAAAGATACAAATGGTTTGCATAATGAGTGAGAAATTACTCACATGTAGGAGACCTTCTCCTACATACAACGTCTTTCTGGAGGAACAATTTATTCACTGGCAGCTGTCAAGAATTACATGTGGTATTCCACATGAAATAAAAGATGAATATGAGTTCATGAAAGAATATTCCTTAGCCAATTAAGTGCGAGAATAGAAAATATTCTCGCTGAATTCTATCTTCACAATTTTATGCTAGAAAAGAATACAGGATTCATGATCAATTTGTATGTAGGGGAAATCCAACTAAATGCATTTTTTCTATACTTCAAAATCATATTGCATGGAAAGAGAGGGATTCTGAGCATCTATAAAATGTGAGTTCATCTAGCATCCGTATGAGGGCTCACTATGGGAAACCATCTTCCTTTGCTATACATTTCAGATCACATGCCTTTGATAGTCGATTCAAGGCACATTATCTGGCCAATTTAGAGAAAAGTATTTATGCCTTCAACTCTTACAAGGAGGAAAAATTTGAAGAAATTTACGATGTATGTTTGAAAATATGTGATTCTGTCATAGTTTCATTGAGAATAAGAGAAGTGATATCTCCCACAAACTTAATATGGAGCGTGGAAAGAGCTAAAGCCTTGTGTACACTAATCCCTTAGGTCAATGAAAAATGTAGGAGTATATGGATTGGAATGATAACAAGGCCTTGTATCCTTCTCACCCCAATGTCTACATGGAAAAATAGAGAGCCTCAAGATCCCACTCACTTTGAGAAGTGGAAAAGGAAGATAGAATAAAGATCGAATATAGTACTTCGAGGTAAAGCATTGGGATATTTAGTTTCACCCATTAGACCTAAGTAGTCAAATGGAATTCAAAATCTGCAACCCAAGATTTGAAGAGTAAAGTTTGTAAGGGGACTTAAAAACAAGTAAGTATGTGGGACATGATAAGACCAAAATATGTCTCGTTAATGTGCAATAAATGATCTTCTTTTACTCTCCTTTTTATTAAGTTTGACTATATTTTGTAAATTTTGTTTGATCTAGTATAAGTTAGGATGTAACTGTCCATATTTTGTTGGATTTAGTTATAACATCTAAAAACTATGTAATTCCTAACAAAGTGTGTGAAAATTAAGTTTTTGTAATAAAATAGGTCACAATCAGTCAAGAGAATGAAGTATGAAGCAATCAACATGTTTTTGGGAGCATTGGATTCAATACGGCTTAGTTCCGAACCTCCAAAATTAGTTCGGAACTCCATCACATAGCTAAGGATCTCTATCGCTTAGTTCTGGAACCTTCAGACTTAGTTCTAGAACTCTAGGACTTAGTTTGAACTCCAACACTTAGTTCCGGAACTATTGCACATAGCTCTGGAACTTTCATAGGTAGTTCTGGAATAGTTCCCTTTGGTTCTAGAACTTCTCCAAAGTTCTGGAATCAATGGGGATCTATTTATTTTTGACAAAATCTTACTTGAGAGAAATCAATGAGCCTTTCAATCTGGAGTAGATCAACATATTGCCAATTCTTCATACTCTAGATCCAGAGATAACTTATTAGACAGTTGTACATCTAGCAAGGTTTCTAAATTCCACATCTATTTTTGGCACTATTCAGTTACATTTGAATCGGTATAACAACTATGGTTTTAAATGCATCTTTGGATGATGAAATATACATAAAGACCTATAGATATGTTTAATATATAGAGAATATAGAAAGAGATAGAGATATATGTGAAAGAGATACAATGAAGTTTTGTAAGATAGAACATTTCATTAATAAAATAGCCACTTCATTTTAAGATAATCATACTTTTTCAAATCATGATTCAAGGTGGACCAAGGGCCCACTCCTCCAAGAACCAAGATCCTTATTTTATTGGTATTTATATTTCTAAGAAAATCATGTAGATCTATTAATTCTGTAAATGCTTTTGATTCTTTAGTTGAATTTTGTTATGTACTTGTCACTATAGGTGTTAGAGACTAGAATCCCATTTCCTTGCAAGAATTTTCATAGCATTTTCAAATGTGTGTTTATTTCCAAGAAAGTGTGTTTATTTTTGTAACGTGTGTTTATTTCCAGCAATTTATTTCATTTTGCAATGTGTGTTTATTTCCAGTAATTTATTCTGGAATGAGTTTTTATTTCCGCAAGTTTCTTGTAGCATAGATATAATAAGGCTTGGCCATGGAATCCTAAGGAAACTACAAAAAATCCCCGGAAAATTAAAAAAAAAAAAACCTAAAGTAAATTACTATATCACTAGGATTCTTCTTGTTACATATATATTTAGACACAGCCCTGGTTTGAATATGACATCAACTGAGAGTTGATTAAATGAAGGGAATAATGACACCCATTAGTCACTTCTTCCTAGAGAAACCTTCTTCAGTAGTAGTATTAGGAGCATATATATTAGAGAGAATAAATTATTTTCTTGAACCAGTTTCCATAAAACAAATGTCTATATGATGATGACTATTGATGGGGGGGAGCCTTCCAAGATATTTTTATTCCCCATGCACAACAGTCCTCTAGAAACCCCTGTAGATGGTTGACAGTGAAAACAAACTTCTTTCCAAAAGAAGTCATGAGTCTTTCATCTTATCCTCATTCATCTTAGTGTCTTGTATCATTATAACATCAGGTTTCTCCTTCATTTTGAAATCAAAAAAAATTCTATGCTTACAGGGTTTTTTTAGGCCCCTTATATTCAAATATAAATATATCATTTAGAGTGGGAGAATTTATGACCTCGCCAATGATTTTTTACGCCCTTCCATAATGTCCTTCTTTTCAGCTCTCTCCCTCTTTTCCTTTTTAGATGATCTTCGGAGATACTTTATTCACTCCCCTACATCTACCTTTGATCTATTCCTAGGATTGGGTTTCCATTTTGGAGATGGATAACAGATTGTCTGGGACTTGGACATCGAGCATACCTCTATGGGACTTTATTTTACCACTTCTAAGACCATAGTTTTTTTCAACATGGGTTTCTTGTAGGAAAATATCGGAAGACTCAAGGGTCTCATTGGATATCCTCCTCCAGTATGGGAGTGTCCTCCAAATTGATATATAAGATCTTGAACATATTGCTTACTAGTAGTGATTCTCTTGGTCTTTGGGAAAAAAATATTGCATCTATATTATCCAGAACTATGGACCCAACAATACTATCCTCCTAATTTTTTTCTAAAACCACTACATCTTCATCCTTTTCAAGATCTTTATTTTCTTCCATATTGCTTACCTACTTCAACTCCTTTCTCTTTTGTATTCTATATTGGTTCTTTTGGAATCCGTTCCTTAATCTCCAATGGTTTGTTTATCTATTTCCATGAATGATTTAACTTTGACGGTTGACTACCATTTGATTGCATGAATCCCTTTCCTTTAAGATCTTCCTTATTGATGCCTTTTTTTTCTTGAGCAGAGCTTTCGGGAAACATCCTCTTTGGATTTCGGGAAAGATTTTATATTGTAGCCTTCCTGAAGCATTTTAAGCACATAAACGGTTTGAACTATTCAATACTACCAAATACCAAATAAAAATAAAAATTTACTCTAGAATCCTTCCACTTTATATTTTCTTATAAAATCCCTTTTCAAATGAAATGGAAAGAAAATCAGCAACTATATACTATTTTCTCAAATATCTAAAAGTGATTAAAATAACTATTGAACTAAGAGGAAATAAAATAAATGGGAATCCAAACTAGTTATTGTTTAAAATAAACTAAATAGAGAAGAACTAGGTGTATTTATTGCTATGTTGTGTATTATTAACATAAATGAAAATAGAATATTTCCAAAAAATATGATGCAATATTAATCTCTTGTTAAATGAAATCTTCTAACCAAAATAATTTTAGCCTCATTTTTTATTTGGAGGATAAGATTATCTTAATATTTTTCTCTTGACCCAAAAAAACTTTCCCAAGTGAGTATTTCTTCTTGTAATGAGAATACAATAGAAGAAATACACAATATAATATTTTTATAAAATCTCTTCAATAAGCTATTTAACAAATTACAATAAAATCTACATCCCCATCCTATTTAGTATAGTCTTGTTGACTTTCTATTGTCAAGATTGTTGGTGATGATTTAGTGTATCCTTAATTTCATGTTCCTTCCAAATGTAGAGTCTAATGTGATTCGGGAAAATAATACAAATAAACCAAAAATTATAAATGAACATTCCTAAATAAGTTGGTTAGTTTGACACAAGGATGTAGTTGGGATGTAATTAAATAGATAATTTAGAGATAGTGATGGATATCTATAGAAAATTATCTCAAGAAATTTGAGGCATAACCTCTCTCTCAAAATTAAACAATAACAACCCTATGAAGAGTTTGAAAAAGAGTAATTTATATGTTATTAAGAGTGGAGGAATTAAATGAGTATTTTTTTAACATGGAGGACTTAGTAAACATGAAATAAATCAACAAATATACTTAGAAAATATGAAAAAGTAGAACGAGAATAAGAACATTGTGCATTTAGGTTACAAAATTAATGTTGAAATTAATAAGTGTCTTATTATTTATATGGAGTTGGAAGTTTCCTTTTTTAGAAAATAGGAAATGCAAGCCTCAATATAAAATGTCAATAACATTTATAATGGCTTGACTTGATATTAAAAATATTGTATAGATATGATAATACCTCTTCTATTTTTCATTATTTGAATAGAAAAGGTTTGATTTCTACACCAAAACATGCTACGATTTTTACAATGCTAAGGTGTTATTATTTATCTAAATTGGAGATAGACCCTTATAATTTAAAATTAAGCGAGGCTATAAAAGAACATTAAATCAATCGCATTATTGAATAAAGTGACCAACATATTCGAGAAAGAAGAATTTTCAACCATTGAAATATTTGATTTATTTTTGTTCAATGGTGAAGTATTTCCAATTGAAGTTTCTAAGTGCCAAGTAGCTCTTGTAGAGTAGAAGTTTTATCTTATAGATGAGTAGAATGTTTACCTTCTTATGCATTCCATGTTGATAAATGTGATTATTACATAGAGGGAAAAATTTATACTTCCCTTATTAAATTTTACAAAGAAGGTTATTGAAATTAATGATCTAGATAAAATAAAAAGGGATGATGTGCTATTCTACATTCTAGATGGCTAAGATACAATTTGCACCCAAAACATTTTCTAGTCAAAAGAACATACAACTATTTACATTCTAGGTTGAAATTTTGAAAGGTTGACATTCTATATTCAAAAGAATAGAATGAAGCCATTGTTATTATTCGTAAGGAATAAAACAAAACTTGGATTGAAATCAAGTTTTTAATTGTCTGTAAGGTTCAATCTGTTTGGAGATTACTAGGATGTCCTTAGAGGCCCAGTGGGAAACCCAAAGCCGAGGATTAGAATGTAATATATTGTATTTGTATTGCATCATCATTTAAAATCTATTTTCATAATATATATAAATTAAATATACCATTTGTGCTTTGGATGCAGAGCTTTGAGAAATAACATCTTACTATTTTGTCATGTAAAAGCTATATATTCTATATGAAAAATGGAATTTTCTATTATTGCCTGAGGATATATGGACTAAATGGAAAAAACTTTGATTATAAGGTGGGATTTCTTGTTCTCCTTTTAATGATAACCAACTTAACTTTCACTAAAATTTATTGGCAACATTCACACCAATTCCTTCAGAGGATGCAAGAGGAATGACTAATGAATAACTATTAGTACTAGCTAAAAATAGTGTAATCGGGGAATTTATGTCTCAACGAATCTATTGAGGAAGGTGTCAAAGTAGAGTTATTTGAATATTAATTTTAGAGAGTAAACAATGCCGGAGAAATGAGAGGAAAAGTAATGAAGTATTTGAAAAAATATATCCAGACAATATTATAATGGAAGAATGTAATAAAGCTAATGTTATTCAAAAATTTGGATTGCATGAATCTTACTACTTCCATTGTCGGTACTCTTTGGAGAAGAGAGAAAAGGAAAAAGATAAGGTTTTTCCTAAGGAATTGAAATATTAGAAATAACAAAAATTGATGCTTAAGTGGCAAAGGTTCTTCCACCGAGGCTCAAAATATTTTTGACAACTATGTGATTTCAAAGGAAGAAGATATGCTAGCAAGGATGGAAAGAATCAAAAATTTAGTTTTCAATGTGTATATACCTTTAAACTTCTATTAATAATATCATCTATTATATCGACTAATCCATTTCATATATAATGTTTGATCATATATTTTTATCATTTTTCTAGTTATATATCTTTCGATGCAATAATGGACTGATTAAAGTTGTTATATCTAGTTTGTTAAATTAAATTATTATTAATCTCTTAACAATTTCTTATTGAATTTTTAAAGATAAACACTAAAAAATACATGGAAAAAGTTAAAGAAAAGGGGGAATAAATAACGAATGGCTGCTATAGATTTTATGATAGTAATGGAAAATTTAAAAGCTTGTGTCTTATGTACACAATAACTGGTGTGCAAAATTGTGATGTTGATGATGAGGAGAGAGAATAAATAATTGGGGATTGGATGGAGAAACTTCCACAAAAATTGGTGGCTATAAGAAAAATCATCCTATGGGGAAATACATATCGTTTTCTTTATGAGTGATCTTATGACTTTTGGTCTCATATCTTTACTCGAAGATATTCTTGAAATTATCCAATAATAGTGTTTTAGGTTAATCTTGTTGCATTGCATTCTTTGGTGACTTCGATATATCTCAAGTTTTTATTGTTGAGACACATGATCAAGAAATGTTTTTAAAACATTACTATTATCATTTGAAAAAGGTTCATTGAGACAACTTGAAAAAAACTATGTTAATGCCTTTAACTTAAATAAGTTCTTGATACATTTAATATTTGTGCAAATAACCAACAAAGAGAGGAAATAATCTTTAGTTCCAAGCCACTTCAAACTATTTAAGATGTTTGAGATCTTAATGTACAAAAAATTCAACTTGTTATGTCGGATGTTGTTTCCCAAAAAACTAATGAATCTATACCAAGTGATGAACATTTAATGATTTTATAAAATAATCATTATGCTATGTTTTTTCTTATAATATTTTTCATTTATTTAATAATACTTTAATTTTTACATTATTGATGAAAAATGTGGATGGCGTTGGAATATCATGCATGAATATGCAGTCAGAAGATGGTATGTTAGTCGTGTGTAATTATAAACAAAACCATTTATAATCCCCACATATTTATAGAAACCCATTACATTTAACTCAAGAGAATGGACTAGATTTCATGGATCAATAACAAAGTGGTATATTTTTTATATTTATCTCATACCATGCCCATATGATACATGAAGGCCACTGATACCCTTAGTTTTATCGAAGGTTGTCTAGTTAAACATAGTCTAGCCAATAATGGCTTAGCCTATTGGTCACTAATCTACATCTATAGCTATACAATATTTTCCAGCAAAGGGTAGTAAGGTCAAAGAATGTAACTATGTCTCATTTTTTTACATTTTTGTACCTTCATTAAAACATTTCCCATAACGGAAACATGACCAAACATAAATAAAATTACCAAAAATGTATTTTTTAGAGCTTAAATATAACAATGTCTAGGGAATCCATAATTTACTTGATTTTTAAAGATTTGATATTATTCTTAAATATTTATTTTCTAGTCAAATTTGAAAATAGTTTTGGCTGCAAAGTGGGACACACTTATATGTCTACTTACAATGTGTAGAAGTAAGTTATATCATGTTTTTGTAACTTGACATGAAATAAATTATGAATTAATTAATGTTTTTTGAAGTAAAACGCACATTACAAGAACAAGAAGTGGGCAAGAGTGATCCTAGCTAAGACACAAGCTCAATCAATAATTTAGCCAAAATGAATTATTTAATTATTTTAGATTTGGAGGGTTTTCTATATGAGAAAAACCAAAACATAATGTTGGTGCCCATTTTGATCCTCTTCCATTTTTCCATGTTTCCCCTTTTCTCTTTGTGCTCTGAAACATTTTTTCCTCATGAAATTGATGATGTGAAGTTGTAGCTCAATTCTTGTGCATTGGATTGTTTGCAAACTCATTACCTTTCCCTTATTTTTCCCGTTCAAACCCCTCTACCATTTTTCCCATGTTTTCCCAGCCTTTGGAGCTCGAGATTGTTCGTTTTATACTTATTTGCCCTAAAAATCCCTTACCATGGTCATAAATATCTTTGAATCACTTTCCATTTGCCATTTGATCAAAAATTTCCTCACCCACAAAGAAAAATTTAATTCTAGGGTATCCCTGGAATTTTCTAGGTTTTGATGGTGAAATGGGCGTCATTTGCTAGTCAAATTCATCTTCGGTATTTTAGGGCATCGTTAGCAATTTCTGCATTTTTTTATGGTCATATGGGTGTCCTTTTCCCATCAAATTTTAGTACAAAAGTCTTCTCCTATGTGGCTTCTTGTGATTAGACAAGGTTCAAGTGGTTCTACTCGAAAAACTTAACATTTTTTTGGTTTTTGGAAAAAAGTGCAAGTTGCCCCCGTAGCTCTACCAGGCCCTAGAGGAGGTACACGTATCGCAGAAAGAATGAAGGTAGATGGGTGGGTCGTTTTGTGCCTTAGGAAACTTTGGAAAATGCATGGGAACGAAGAATATCCCTTAAGGCCCATAGCCAATCAGAGGTGGACACGTGTCATGTTTTCATCAAAAGCGGGATGGAAGGCTAGCGAAGGACTTAGAAATTTTTTTATTTTTGGTGAAAGGGAGAAAAAATTGTGAAAAAGGCCACGGGTTTACAAGGAAAATCAAGAGTGGACACGTGGTAGGATCATGGGTAGAAGGGAGTGCGGGCCACTGGAGGAAAAAGGAAATGTTGCCTTTTTGGTAAAGTGAGTTAAAGTGATAATTTGAAGCATGGCTCTGCAATGAATCAGAGGGAGACACATGGCAGGGATAGAATCAGGGGTACGGGAGTGTAGAGGAAATGTTGAAAAATTTCCTTTGGTTAAATGGAGTTAAATTTTGAAGTCAGAGTGCTTCCCCTGTGCAGCAGTTGAGAAACGTGTTCTGCGGGAGGCGGAGCCATGGAGGAAAAACGAAAAATTTTCCTTTTATAAAAAGAGGAAAAATGTTTAAAATTGAGTCACGAATCCATATGCAATCATGTTGCACCACGTGTCAAGGACGAGAATCGGAGGTACGGGTCCACCAGGATAATTTTGAAAAAAATTTCCAAAAAGGTGGAAATGTGTAGAATCGAGCCGCGATTCTAATGGGGCCCACCTTGGGACACGTGTTAGGTCCATTTTCAAAGGGTGGGGGCGGAGAAGAATGTAAAATTTTAACATTTTTCCAAAAGTGTTAAAATGTCAAAAAGTGATCCCAAGCACATTTCTAATCAAATTATGACACATGGAGGGCTTAGATTAAAGGATAAAGGAAGATCAGTAATTGTGCATTTTTCAAATTTTCCACCATTTGAGCTCCAAGAAGCTTGGAGATGTAATTTTTCAATCAATTTTCACCAAATATTCAATAAAGTCATGTTTTTTTCCTTCAAGGATCAATGGAATCAATTTGAAAATTCAATTTACAGATCTAAGGTACTTTTGAAATGAAATTTTGTTCGGGCTTGAGCAGAAACATAAAATATCAGATCCAAAAGTTGTAGAGTCAAACTTTGGAGGGAAATGGATGAAATAATGAAAGGAAGGGGGTATACATGCTTTAAATATGAAAAACATGCCTTCACAATGGATAATGATGTGAATTTTTCAATGATTCATCTCTTTTTGAGACAACTGGCAACTTTTGTTACAAATATGTTAAATGTCCTTGTCTACAAATCATGATGGAATTTTGTAACAAACTTGATGCTTAGGATATTATTTTCTTGGGAGAGAAGGATAAAATGTAATAGAATGTTATATAATGCATGTTTTTGACATGTAAAAGGTTGGGAAATTGAAAATCATGAGAAATTTTTTCGAGAATCTCATTTTCTGAGAAACCCTCCATAAAACCCGGTTAATGTCTTCTGTGTTAGATCTTCATTCATGTTGAGTTGTTTACAAGTGTATAGACATCACATATCTATGAGATTGTTCCTAAATATCTCCTCTGCTAATGAATCTAACAAGATTTTGAATTAATCTATGTTATTTTTGGCAATATGATGTCTATTATCATGTTTAAATGTATGCAAATAGTTTTCCTTGTTGCAATTTTACATTGAAATCTTTAGGAATCACACGGATCTCATCCTTATTAATATTTTAGTGGCATTTGCAATTTCATTTATCAGAAGAGCTTTCATATAGCATTGAAAATAAGTAGTTTAAAATCACTTCAACTTCATTTGTTGACAGATATTTCTTGTAAGCCTTTGGGGGTACCTTAGGCGTGATTTGATCAGAGATTTTGATGTTTAATTGAGTCCTTTAACTCAAGATTTTGTGTTGAGGTCTCAAAGATTGTGTGAAGAGTGTAAACCTGGTCCTCCATTTGTGTATCTCTTCTAGTTGAAAGAACAACATGACTGTTTTGCAGAATTTTATCGATAGTTGTTCAAATGTTGTAGAGGTTGTCAAAGATCTGGCATAGTCATGTTTGTTTTGTCAATATCCCACAAAATCATTATAAATAAATAATCCTACCCCATACTACCCTTGTTTTGACTTGTATACCCATAAAAGATCAAAATTCAGTTGTTAAAGTATGCGAGAACAAATCAGGATTTCAAAATACCTTTAGTAACCCTTTCCTTACATTGAAAGTATCTCCATAATCTGGAAGTGACAACTTGTATAAGTTAAATTTGGAATGTTGATCATATTTTCCCAAGGAATTTTCATACTATTTGTGAAAATTGAGGGATATCTTTATCTCCTTCACCATTTAAGGGTTACAAAATAGGTCCTCTTACCTTGTTTAAAAGGACAACCTAAAATAGTTAGGACAAGATCAAGTCCTATTTGAGTGCTATCCATCTCTCCAAAAATCTTAGTGCTAGTTAGATCACGTCCCCAACTACAAAACAACATACATCCTATTTGTCTTCAAGCTTCATGTCATATCTTTGATGTTTCTCAGAATGAAAAGGAGAACAAATTTGGGTACCAACACTAGTGGCACCATTGCTAGGGACTTGTTGGAAATATTTGAGATATTTGGATACATGTCAAATCCAGGTAATTTTTCTTACAAATGTTTCATGCAAGTACATTGTTGAATCATAATTTTATAATCAAATTTGTAAGGAGTAAGTGAAGATATAAGTTTTACCTACAATTTTATTAGTTTCCAGTAGTTGTTGCACTTCATTTGCATTTGTGATTGATAAATTCAAGAAAAAAGAAGGTCTGATCTATAAATTATTTTCAGTGTTGATAGGTATTTGACAAAGTATTTTAGTGCATTTTCACAACTAGGGTGAAATTCCTTAGTGGTGACTCCATGTTGATTTGATCTTGATAAATACCAGTTTCTTAGCTTTCTATCATTTATTTTTTTGTTGCTAATCTCTACAAAACTGGAAGGAAGAAGATCTCTCTTCAAGACGGACCTAAGTAGAAAGTTATTTCAAGAATTGGGAAAGAAAATTTTAGAGGAAATAAAAGTTTGAAAGGTTTTTAAGGTTAGGAATCAGGAAAAGGTATATCCATTGGTGAGAGAGATCAGCCTTTAGTAGAGGATTATCACTCTTCTTCTAGTGATTCTGATTCAAGCAATCTTTTCACAATTTTTTTACTTCAACTAGTGAAGGTCCTTCTATTGTACCTGGTAAGTTCTCTTCTCAATTTGCACCTATGTGCTTCAATTCAAATAAAAATTTCCAAGAAAATCAACACCAAGAGAGCACCGTTTTGTGAATCACATTCTTGTGCCCCAAAGACCTCTCACTCCTCATCATTTTGTTTCTCCTCCAAGATCACCACCTCAAAACAATATGGCTCAACCTAGACCTCCATTTTTTGTTAACACATTTGGTCCTATAGACTTTAGAGGAATGGTTGGTTATCCTAATTTTGTCCCTTGAGATG
Source organism: Taxus wallichiana var. yunnanensis (assembly GCA_018340775.1). Classification (NCBI taxonomy): domain Eukaryota; kingdom Viridiplantae; phylum Streptophyta; class Pinopsida; order Cupressales; family Taxaceae; genus Taxus; species Taxus wallichiana. The sequence goes on from CM031236.1 coordinate 387,714,170, forward strand.
TCAGAAATAGATTGCCAAATTTGTAAGGTAAAAATGCAATAACTGGTGATCAACACCTAAATTTTTTTGTTAACATGATGGAGGACTTTGAGATTAAGCATGAAGATGTGTATATTAAATTGTTCATTCATACACTAGAAGAGGATGTAAGGGATTGGTACAAGGCTCTGCCTAATAATTCTATTGATTCTTGGACTGATATGAACAATGCATTTAGGTTGCAATATGGTGACAAGACTGATCCTAGATTTCTCTTGTCTAAATTTGAGAATATCAATAAGAACCCCAATGAATCAGTTCATGACTTCAACACAAGGTTTAAAAAAACTTTGAGAAGGCTTCCAGTTAATTTGAGGCCATGTGATCAGTCATACTTGATCAAATATGCAAATGCATTTGATAAGAAGGAAGCTTATTACCTAAGAGACAAGAACTATACCAATTTAAGGCAGGCCTTTACCATGGCACTGCAGATTGAAAATAACATTAAGGCTGTTGGGAAACCTCGAGAGAGAGATGGTGTAAAGTTGATAAACCCTGAAAAACCTCAAACTAGCAAGGGTTTTTATTTGGAAGAATTGGTGAAGACTTTGGAAGGGGCTATCAAACAGATTTCCTACAAGTTGGAAAGAGTTAAGAAGGGAATTGGGTAGAATTCACAAGGTCAAGAAAAAGTAAAAAACCATGATAGATTTTCCAATCATCCTAGGGGTGATCAGATATCTTATGATATAGGGATAAGACCCATGGGGTCTGCAAATGGACATCCTCAAGCACATGAAGGAAGAGTGTTACATGATCCCCTAACTGCTAGGGTTGCTGTTATTGAGGAAGTTACTGATATTGATTGGTGTGATAGGTGTTTTCTACCCCATCCTCCATGTGAAGTGGACAAAAATATGGTGAATATAATAATGATGATGGTAATGATGATGATATCTTCATGGTGGGCTATTCTTCAAGCTCATAAGAAGGAGCAATGTCAACTAAGGTAATAAGTACAAGAATAGCTGCAACCTTTTGGGATTGCATAAAATGGGTACAAATCATTCTTCCCTCTCATACTCTTGAAGTTGATGTAGTGCAAGCTTTTGAAATTCCTAACAATGAATTTGAATACTTAAGAGATTTTATGATTAAAAATTATGATTGTGGTATCCCTTCGGAGGAAGATAGACAATTGTTGATGAATGTTGTTGTAGCTCAAGAGAAAGCCTATAACACTATGAAAAAATTTGTTAAGGGAGTGGGCCTCAGGCCAAACCTAAAACACTCTTTCTCACAAGCATTCCCAAAGAATCTCCTAGAAGGGAAACACCTGCCAAAAGCTCTTCTATCCCAAGTAAAAAATTACAGTCCTCCTCATGCCCAAACTTCCAAAGATCCCATGCCATCTAATGAATCTACTTCTCTCCATTCCAATGTTGCCTTGCCAAAGAATGTTCCCTATGACATATCCTAATTATTGAGCCAAATCAAAGTGATTTTTCCAATCATTGAGTTTCTTAGGATTCCTGAGTGCAAGAAGAGAGCATTTGAGTACTTGGGATTGAAATATGAGAAGAGTACCCCAAGAAGAAATGTAAACATTGTTGAAACTCCTCCTCAAATCATTGCAGAACTTGAAACACCAACATCATTAGAGGAGCTTGGAGAAACACCTGAGGTATACTTAGGGACATCGTTGGTTTATTCCCAATTGAATTTTGATCCATTCTTTACAACTTTGATCATAAAGGATAGACTACTTCATAATTGTATATTTGATTTCGGTGCATCATGCAATGCCATGCCTCTAGAGGTCATGAATGAGTTGGATATCAAAGTGAAAACATCCTATGGAAAGTGTATTGCCATGGACTCAATAGAAGTGCCGGTAGTTGGTTTTGTGAAGGGTTTGGTGGTACAACTTGTATCCTATCCGAGTAAGAATTTAAAATTGGATGTTGTGATTTTTGATTTCCCTGCCAAATGGGGTATGTTATTGTCAAGAAAGTGGGTTGCAAGTGTTTGAGGGAGTGTCCAAATGGATATATAGTTTTCCACCAATCCCATTAAAGGTAGCCTTGCAAAATTATATGGAGAGAAGAAGATGTTGCATCTAATTGAGGATCGAAACAATGCTTGTTATGAAGTATTATTTGCTAATGTTGATGTTGATAATTTTACTAGGTTTTCTGATGGTAAGGAGCACAAGATGGATCAGTCAAAGTTCCTTGAATAGGTGGGTCTTCCTTGGACCTTGCTATTTGATGCAGCTTGCTCCAAATTTTGAAATGGTGCTGGTATAATTTTGATTTCTCCTATCCTGGAAGAGTTTTTTTCCTTCAAGCTTAATTTTGAATGTACTAACAACATTGCTAAGTATGAAGCCTTGTTGTTGGGTCTGAGAATTACATGGAAGTATGGTGTCAAGGACATCATTGCAAAAGGATATTCATAGCTAGTTGTCAAATAAATAAGAAAACTATATGCTACAAAAAATCAGCGGATGAAATAGTACAAACATGCAGTTAGGGATCTATTTGAGATGTTTGATTCCTTGAACATTATGCATCATGACAGAAGTTTCAATGCTGCTACTAAAAAGTTGGAAGTGTTGGGGTAAAGATTTAGAAATTCCACCATTTCACCTTATTGTGAGTAAATTATTGAAGTGTTAACTAGGCCAGATGTCCCTAACAACATCAAGCATTGGTAAGTGTTTAATGATGATGCTAAAGTGTAAAGGTTCTTAAAAAATAAAGGTGAGTTTGTAGATTAGAATATTGATTGGGAACCAATGATGTGTATGACTAAAGGAATAGAGACTTTTTTTGGAAAGGATATCATCCAATTGAAAACTAACACCATTCCTAGAGGTCTTGTTGCACTTGAGTCAAATTTTAACGATGTTGATTGCATCATCAATAGAAACATGTCTACCTCAAGGGATGTGGAAGAGCATAACTTGGGCACTAATAAAAAATAAAGGAAGATTTGGTTGGGTAGAAATCTAAAAAAGAGGAAAAATAGTCCTATGTTTAACTATTGAAGAAATATCAGGACTGTCTTGCTTGGTCTTATTCAGAGCTGAAAGCATATAGAGAGGATGTGTTTTAGCATGAGATTCCTATTGAAAAAAATTCCAAACTATTCGAGATAAAAGCAGAGGCCAATTAATCCACTTTGCTCTCCATAAAAATGCAAGATGAATTGAATAAACTAAAAGAGGGAGGGATCTTTTAGCCCACAAAGTATTCATCTTGGGTTGCAAACCTTGTGCTAGTCAAAAGAAAAATGGAGATATCAGACTTTGTGTAGACTTCAAAATCTGAATAGAACTTCATTGAAAGACAATTATCCTTTGTCAAACATGGAAAACACGCTACGATTAGTGATTAGACCTGAATTTTTCTCCACCTTGGATGGTTTCTCTGGCTACAATCAAGTTGTTATCAAAGATTCAAAAACATTTAAAATTGCCTTTACCACTCCTTAGGGAACATATGTTTATGTAAGAATGCCTTTTGATCTCTGAATGCTTTGGAGCTACCTTCCAAAGAGCAATGGATGGTTCTTTTCTTGGTTACATAAATGACTTCGTTGTAGTCTCATCGGGATGATGTGACAATGTTTTCAAGGAGCCAAAAGATCACTTGCAACACTTGGAAAGAATGTTGATCAGATGTAGAGAATATGGCATTTCTCTCAATCGAAAGAAGTGTCATTTTGGGGTGTAAAAGGCCAAGCTTCTTGGTCATATTTTTTGAAAGGCTAGTGTCATGATTGACCCTGAGATGGTAGAATCAATCAACAAGGTTCCAATTCCAAGAAAAAAGAAGGGCATATAATCCTTCTTTGGGAATATTAATTTCATTATAAGGTTTGTGTCTAATTTTGATGAATTAAATCTTCCTATTACATGCATGTTAAAGAAATACCAAGTTATCAAATGGGAGGAGGCTGTTATTCAAGATTTTGAAGGAATCAAAGAAGCATTAAAACATGCACCTGTCTTGGTAGCTCCAAATTACAAGAAGCCTTTCCAAATCTTCTCCTTTGCTTCTGAAAATACCATTGCATCTGTTTTTCTATAGAAGGATGAAGATCGGGTTGAGATGCCTATTTCATTCTTTAGCAAGGTTTTACAAGTTCATTGAGTTAAAATAAACAATCATGGAAAAATAAGCATTTTCCTTGGTGAAAGAAACAAAGGTTTTTAGGCCTTATATCTTAAGCTCAAAATTTGTTGCTTATGTTCCCCACACCATGGTAAAATACATCTTATCAGAGATGGAGATCTCAGACAAAAGATGTAGATGGGTGAAGAAACTATAGGAGTATGACATGGACATCAAAACCACAAAGTTGGTGAGAGGTTTGGGTCTTGCTAAGCTCATGGCTGAGAGAAAATTACAGACTATGTAAGTGAATGAAGTAGAGGAAGAAAAGGAAAATGTTCTTGAGAAGTTGGTAAGTTCCGAGTGGTATAAGGATGTAATATTTTACCTCGGACACATATGCTACCCCGATCATTTGAATAAAATTAGAAACAAGCCCTCAAGATGGCTTCTAAAAATACATCATCACTAATGTTGGGTTGGATTGGAAGAACCCTAAAGGCATCCTCTTGAAATGTATAACTAAAGATGAAGCTTCCAAAATAGTTGTTGATTTCAAGATGGAGTTTGTGGAGGAAAATTTCCCTGGAAGTGTTACGACACACAAAGTTTTGAGAGATAGTTATTAGTGGCCTACTCTCTTAAAAGATGTAACTTCTTTGGTTAGAAAATGTGAAAGTTGTCGGCGTTTCTCTGGAAGAATGAAAGATTCGGATCCCTTCCTTTGCATCTTGTATTAATTGAGGCTACTTTCAAACAATGGGGATGAAATTCATTGGTGAGATTTCAAAACTTTCTAGTCTTGGACATAAGTGGATCGTTGTATCCATAGATTACTTCACCAAGTGGGTAGAAGAAATCCCCACAAAAAAGCAACACACCAAGTTGTTATGGAATTCTTATTGAATCATATCATATGTAGATTTGGTGTGCCAATCAAGATTGATGTTGATAATTCCATGTGTTTGAGCTAAAACCTTTATGGTAGTGTGAAAAGAGTATGGAACATCCGAGTTATGCTTAAAACTATAACCCTAAAGGAAATGGACAAGTTGAGTCCAACAATAAGAACTGTTGAAGATCATTAGGAGAACCTTGGAGTTGAATAAGAGAAAATGGGGTGAACAACTAAAATTTGTAGTTTCAGCTGATAGAATCAATTCCAAAAGGGCTACTAGTATGAGCCCATTTGAGTTCGTGTATGGAACTCAAGCTCTCCTACCATTATATCTGCAATTATCTTCATTTTAGTTTGTTCAAAAAATTAAAGATCAAGAGGTCAGTCCATATGAAGCAAGGATTAATCAAATTTTTGTGCTAGATGAAGAAAGAAGAGCATCCCACCAAAGGCATGTCATATTTAGAGAGAAGTTGAAGAGGTTTTTTTACAAGAAGTTTACTCCTAGGGCCTTCAATGTTGGAGATCTAGTTTTGTTGTGGGATAGCAGAAATGAAGATAAGGGCAAACATGGTAAATTTTATGCATTGTCAATGGGCCCTTACTCTATTGATATTAGACTTGGTGAAAATACCTTTTTCCTCAAGGACTTAGATGGGGAATTTATTAAACTACCTATTAATGACAAACGTCTGAAGTATTTCTTAGATTAATTCCCAAATTTGACGTATGCACCACTTGTATAGCATTTAGTGTTTTTTTTCTCTATTTTTGGTGTTTTTTTGGTTCGTGGTTTGCCTTGGTGTATGAAAGCTTTTTTTTTTTGGTTTCTCAGCTAGATTTTTATTGGCTTTGGCTCATGACTTTGTTTTCCCAATGGATTATATTGGCACTTGTTCTACTTTTGTTCTTGTGGCCCTCACCGGGAGTACCCATCCCCAAGTAGGAGCTGATGTTAGTGCCAATTTTGATCCTCTGCCATTTGCCACATATCCCCTTTGCTCTTTGTGCTCTAAAATTCTTTTTCCTCATGAAATCAATGATGTAAAGTTCTAGCTCCATTCTTGTGCATTGGATTGTTTGTAAACTCATTACCTTGCCCTAATTTTTCTCTTTCAAATGCCTCTGTCATTTTTCCCATGTTTTCCGGCCTTTACAGATTGATATTATTCGTTTTAAACTTATTTTCCCTTACAAATCCCTTTCCATAGTTTTAAATTGCTTTGAATCACTTTCCATTTGTCATTTGATCGAAAATTTCCTCACCACTAAGTAAAATCGAATTCTAGGTCATCCTTGGAATTTTACGTGTTTCGACAAATGATCAGCGGGCATTATTTACCCGTCAAATTCATCCTTAGCATTCTAGGGCATCACTGGCAATTTCTACATTATTTTCTTGTCATATTGGCATCCTTTTTCTGTCAAAATTATCTCAAAATTCTTCTCCTACGTGTTCGTTTGTGACTGGACAAGGTTCGGTGGGTCTGCTCGAAAAACTTAACATTTTTTTAGTTTTTGGAAAAAAGTACAAGTTGACCGCACAACTCCACAGGCCCCAGAGGAGGTACACATGCCACAGGCAAAGTGAAGGTAGAATGGTGGGTCGTTTTTACCTTAGGGCACATTGGAAAATGCATGGTAACAAAGAAAATCCCTTAAATCTAGCAGCCCAATCAGAGGTCGACACGTGTCATATTTTCATCAAAAGCGGGATGGAAGGCTGGTGAAGGACTTAGAAAAAAATTCTTTTTGGCGAAAGGGAGAAAAATTTGAGAAAAAGGTCATGGGTTTGTCAGTCAATCAGAAATGGACATGTGGCAGGATCAAAGGAAGGGAGTGTAGGCTCTGGAGGAAAAAAATAAATGTTGCCTTATTCGGGAAAATGAGTTAAAGTGGTAATTTGAAGTGTGGCTCTGTAATGAATCAGAGCAAGACACGTGGTAGGGAAAGAATCAGGGGTGTGAGAGTGCGGAGGAAATGTCAAAAAAATTTCTTCAATGAAATAGAGTTAAATTTTGAATTTAGAGTGCTTTCCCTTAGCCAAGTAGTTGAGGACACGTGTCCTGTGGGAGGCGAGAGCTGTGGAGGAAAAACAAAAAAAAATCTTTTGCCAAAAAGAGGCAAAATGTTTAAAATTGAGTCGTGACTCAGTATGCGATCATGTTGCACCACGTGTCGGATAGAATCGAGAGGTGCAAGTCCACCTTTGAAATAATTTTGAAAAAAAATCATTTTCCAAAAAATGTGGAAAAGTGTAGAAGCAAGCCATGATTCTAATGGGGCCCACCTTAGGACATGTGCCAGCCTGTTTTCAAAGGGCGGAGGGGCGGAGAAAAATGTGAAATTTTTTCATTTTTCCAAAAAGTGTTAAAATGTCAAAAAGTGATCTGAATCCCATTTCTAATCACATTATGACATGTGGAGGGCTCAGATTAAAGGATAAAAGGAAGATCAATGGTAACTATGCATTTTTCAGTTTGGCTGCGATTTGAGCTCCAAGAAGCTTGGAGATGCAATTTTTGCATCAATTTTCACCAATTTTTTGGCGAACTCATGTTGTTTTTTCCTTTAAGGATCAATGGAATGAATTTGAAAATTCAATTTACAGATATGAGGTACTTTTGAAATGAAATTTTGTTCGGGCTCGAGCATAAATGTAAAAACCAGATCCAAAAGTTACAGAGTCAAATTTTGGAGGGAAATGGATGAAATAATGAAAGGAAGGGGTTGTGCATGCTTTGAAGATGAAAAACATGCCTCCACAATGGATAATGATGAAAATTTTGCAATGATTCATCTCTTTTTGAAACAATTGAAAACTTTTGTTGCAAATATGTTAAATGTCCCTGTCTGCGAATCATGATGGAATTTTGTAACAAACTTGATACTTAGGATATTATTTTCTTGGGAAAGAAGGATCAAATGTAATATAATGTTATATAATGCATTTTTTTTTACCTTCAAAAGGTCGGGAAATTGAAAATAATGAGAAAATTTTGAGATAAGTTCATCTTTAGAGAAACCCTCCAAAAAACCTCGTTAATGTCTTCTCGTGTTAGATCTTCATTCACGTTGAGTTGGTTACAAGTGTATAGCCACCACACAGCTCTGACATTGTTCCTAAAACTCTTCCTTGCTGATGAATCTAACAAGCTTTTGAATTAATCTATGTTATTTTGGGCAATATGATGTCTGTTATCATGTTTAAATGTCTGCAAACAGTTTTCCTTGTTCTTGTTGTAATATTGCATTGAAATATTTAGGAATCACACATATCTCATCCTTATCAATAGTTTAGTGGCATTTACAATTTCATTTGTCAGAAGAGCTTTCATCTAGCATTGAAAATAAGTAGTTTAAAATCACTTCACCTTCATTTGTTGACAAAGATTTCTTGTAAGCCTTTGGGGGTACCTTAGGTGTGATTTGATCGGAGATTTTGATGTTTAATTGAGTCCTTTAACTCAAGCTTTTGTGTTGAGGTCTCAAATATTGTTTGGACAGTTCAAACCTAGGCCTCCATTTGTGTATCTCTTCTACTTGAAATAACATCTTGACTGTTTTGAAGCATTTTATCGATAGTTGTTCAAATGTTGTAGAGGTTGTCAAAGATATGGCATAATCAAGTGTGTCTTGTCAATATCCCACCAAAAATTATTCTAAACAACTAATCCTACCCCATACTACCCCCATTTTGTCCTGTACACCCATAGAAGGTCAAAATCTAGTTGCTAAAGTATGTAGAACAACTCGGGATTTCAAAATTCCTTTAGTAACCCTTGCCTTGCATTGAAAGTATCTCAATAATCTGGAAGTGACAACTTGTGAAAGTCGATTTAGAGTGTTGATCTTATTTTCCCAAGGCCCCTTCATACTATCTACACAAATTGGGGGATATATTTATCTCCTTCACCATTTGACGGTTACAAAATAGGTCCTCTTACCCATGTTGAAAAGCACAACCTAAAAACGTTAGGACAAGATCACGTCCTATTTGATTGTTATCCATCTCTCCACAAACTGAAGTTCCAGTTAGGTCACATCCCCACTACAAAAAGACATACATAATGATCTAGCTATATTCAAGCTTCATGCCATATCTTTAATGCTGCTCGAGTGAAAAGGAGAACAAATTATGGTACCAACACATAACATGTTATTCAAGTTCAAGAATGACACTATCAACCTATGAGGTGGCCTCAAATAATTTTTTAAGATACTATCAACAAAATATAAAGTGGGATTCGTCTAACAATCTCACTTCGCTAAATTTTAAAAGTGCACATAGGATTTGTAAAAAAATTAGTAGTTCAATTGACACTAGTACTTACTTGGGGGAAAGAAAATTGTAATGTACATGATGGAATTACAATAAAATATCTGCAAAAGGTTTGGAGTCGAGACAAATTTTTTGTTGAGCTCTAGAGACACATTTTGTATCAAAATAGGTACAAAAGGAATCCATCCATAAAATTTTACTATGGAAAGGAAAAGAAATGAAGAAAAATGTTCCAAAGCTATGTGGTTGATAACTAATTTGTACAAAAACTATCACTAATTGTGTCTTAGGGTTTGAGTTTTATAGAGGCCATCAATAAATTAGATCAAGCAAAAACTAAATACTTTTTTATTATTTCAAAAAAATTAAAATGATATTTCTAAACATTCTAAAGAAGATACATTCATATGTTCACTCTTTATTTTATATGTCGTGTTATACATATTTATGTTGATAGATTTTATATCTTTGATGTGTTTAATTTGAGAGCATAAATTTATAAGTTATGTGTATGAAGTATTAAAAAGTACTATTTTAATTTATCAAATTTGGAATCCTTAATTAACCCTTATATATTTTTATAGATCTAATTGAGAAGCCTCAAAAATTACTAGTTTTGTGAGTTGAAGGTTTGTTTTATGGAGTTTTAGGTATTGGCAAAAACTACCTCATAATAGGGTTCCATATTTTAAAGACGGGAATACTAAATTATGTGAATGAGTATTTAGTTCTAAATTTATAGGAACCGCATCATAATATTTTGACATTGTATTGTCATCTAAATGTATGGATTCAAGACTTGTGAAGTACATATTAATTAAAAATTTGGTTGGCTACGAGATACCCACTTTAGCTTTGTTTGCGGATGTGGCAAATATAAGACCAAAAAGTGCTAGTCGAAAATAATAGAAATTTTTAGTAATATATATGGTGAAAACAAAATTCATTTGATTGATGACAAGAGATTCATGTCTTACAATGTTAATGAGGAAATTAATCTCAAAACCCTACCATACAAGATATTTGATGGAAAATATACAATTGATTCATTGACTTATAATCAATTATGTACATCGATGAAATGTGCGGGATAACAAAAGAACATGTGTAAATCACTAAAAACCTTCAAACACACTATTGGAACTTGAGTTATATGTATTTCTTCCAAAATAAACAATTCATAGTGCATTTATATGGAATAAATATAGCTACCTTAAAGTTTTTAAAGATTTATAGTACACAAATATTTATATACGTGTAGACACCAAAATTTGGTCACACTCCCTTGGTCCTTGTCAAGTAACTGGCTCAAGCATAATCATCTAACCATGGCCCCCTCCACCCCACATTAAAATTAATTTAATTAACTTAATTAAACTAATACCCATCAGACAATATTCATTACTTAATTATTTTAATAAAGCTAATTTCCACCTCACCCAACCACCTCACACTAGACCTATTCTTGTCATGTTTCCATAACTAACAATAACTAGGTCTTACTTGCCTTAATGAGCTAAGATTTGGTCCAACCATGAAATCAATCCCTAAAATATCTCTAACCACACTCCCGCTCATTATAAGGAAAGTTTACATTCTAGTATGAAGGAATAAACTAATTAGGCCCAATAATTTAGAAATATCTACCCATTTTAGTAAACCTAGAGAAACCCACCTTAACCAACGCGTCGATCACTCCTAAAGCAGACACCGATCAACCTGGAACTATCGTCGGTTACCTTGTATTCACCCAAAAACCTTGTTTTTGGGTTAGCACATTCGAGAGTAGAAAAAGGATATCAAAGATGCATGCAAGTGGAACAAGCATACTTTTACGCATCCGGATATCCAGAGCCATCGTAGGATCAATCATAGAGCCATTGCATTCATGGGATCGCTACGGAAATCACTCCTACGAGAACCATACATGTATTCTCTAATCAACCACCTCCACCACTTAGCCATCAGATCCTTAACATAATAAATATGGCCCTAACCAGTATGGTTTATTTATATTAATAACCTTTATTAATCTTGTTATTAATCTATTATTTACATGCTTATTGCTTCATCACCCACTTGCATGTGAACTCAAATATCCCTTCACCCATATCACCAAATCACCTATCCTCACCTATTGTATACTTTTGAGCTTACCTAAGACCTCTACTGAGACCTCCCGTTCACTCTCCCAAAATTTATTTGACCTTAGATCACCCCCGCCATTTAATCTATTCAAGTTTCTTTTACCTCGACCATACCGACACCGCTTATCCATAACCGCCATCGATTCTACCTAAAATGGCATCGGTCATAGTTAGCTGACATGGGTCTCTATGTTTTACACCTTGACCAAGAATAGACCCAACAACTACCCTACCAATTGACCTAAATAACCTAGAATCGATCCCGACCACCATGCAAGCACCTTGATAGACACCTCACCTCTCGTGATCCAACTATAGCCTAGCCTGTTGTGATTAGATTTTACTATTGTACTTGAATGAGATACCTAAATCATATCAATTATAGTAGGAATTTGTTTATTTCTCGCATTAAATTGTTTTTAATAGTGGATTGATATCCATCTAGGAAGTATCACATTTCCTAGAACTAGCATATGCTAGGTAGTCCACTTTCATATATAACTTAACTATATTTTGGTGGTCTTTTTTTCTATTACATGTATTTCCTCTGGTCAAAGGGAAGCTCTCACATTCAGTTGTGGATCAAGAAGTCAGAACGCACGCAACAACCATCAACCGCCAACATTTAATAGGTATTCCTCCTTGGCCCTTACCCTTATCTATTTCTTCATTTCAAAAAGGTGAAAGATCATCTTGTTCATCTCTTGCTACATTGAATATCACACTTCAATTTGGGTTTAAAACACTTGCATTGCATTTTGATTTGTTGCATTATTAGCTCACATTAGAATTGAGGGCAACCTATATGTTGGAAGTCATGCCCATCTAATGGTTCACATAAAGAATCGTAGGAAGCATATTTTTCTCTCTCTTTGTGTCTTACCAAACTTGCAAAAAATCAAAATATACACATATTTCTTAAACAACATCTTACCCAGGAACATCTGTTAGTGATCACATGATCTGGTTGGTAGGTACTCCCAAGCTCTTTTCCTCTATCGATTCATCATCTCAAAGGACGGCCCACCCCCTCCATAACATACCTAAAACCTCTCCTTTTAGATATACTTCTTCGTAGGATGCCTTCCCAACCAAAAATTATGTTCTAAATACACACGAGTTAGTCATAAATAGCATAAGCTAAAAAAACATAAGAAAATCACCTTTGTTAGGGTCGTGCTTTTTCTTAGCATTCTTCTTGGCTTGTGTTTTGAGGTGTGAGAGTACAAATATCCATTTTTTTTTTTCTTGCACACTCCACCATCATAGTTGAGTATTATAACTTTTCTCGAGTGTTTCGAGACCCATCTCCTCATTCTCAAAGCTTCGAGTTTGATTCTTCACTTAATTTAATTCATAAAAGAAATTTTCTTCATTCTTTTAGAATTTCACAGTCATCGACATTGGTCCAACGACGTCATGGTTCATATCTCGATTGTTGTAAGTTAAACCCTAACCGTTGTCGGCTTCGGATTTCTAGTTACTTTACCTAGAAAAACTTTCATCACTATTTCTATTATGTTTTTGGCCCTTAGGAAATTATCATATTTCTCCCCTATTGACACTTACTGACATACAAAATTTTCACAAGTACGCATACAACATTCCTATTTCATTCTTTGAGACTAGTTTCTTCCACAATGACCGGTATCAGTTTTAGAAACCTTCATCAGTGTTCCCCCAACCATCACCGGTCAACTTGACCATCATTGGTTTCCTATGTTTGATTTTCAAAATCTAGACATTGACAGATTCACCTCCTAGACCCCATTATTTTCTATTTCTATTGTTTTCTGTGTCATCTACTGAGAAAACAATCTTACCAATTTAACACTTGTTAACATGGTGTCGACTCATGCCTAGACTAACACCCTCATATTCCACACTAGTCATCAACCACTCCCACCTATTCCCTCACCTCCTTCTCTCCTATCACCCATGGATCCAACCTTACCTACTACCATTGTTTGATTTACAATGATTTTACATAGATCCTTGATCAGAATCACGTGGCCTTACAGTTCTACCTTTCATATTCTTCCACCCAAGACTCCTAAAGTTAGGTTATATATGACATGTTTGTATCCATCCCTCCTACCCTTATTCCTACTACTGCATCAACCCATAATAATGCGGTATTACCCTCACCTGCTTCACCCCTAGTAGTTTCGTAGCTAGGACCCATACCCACCATGACCATTGCATCTATAGTTTCACTCGCACCTATCATATCTCGTTATCCCCTCATCGACCACCTGCACCATAACACGTCTACACCTATTGTCTCAAAAATACCCATTCCAACACAACCACTCATGGTGTCGGTTACCCCTACCCAATTCCATAATCTTGTCCTATCCATCAAGAAAACACTTGCCCTAATCACTACCAAAGTCACGATGACCATCCCTCCTATATACACCTACTATCAACAACCCCTATCTCATCTATCACCCATTTTGGATATGTTCCCTCTATGTTGGTTCCTTAATCTTAACCTACCTACCAAAGTTCATTATTTTCCTTATTATACCACAGGAGGTGTCCCTCCATCAAAACCTAGCAATGAACTTATCAAGTTGATGATGGAAAAGATTCAAACACTAGAAGCCTCGGTTTTTGTCTCGTGTAATTCCCTCACCTATGATGAAATTTGTAATGAGACTATTCACCGATCCATTCTCATTCAACCATACCCCATATATTAGGGGATTCCAAAATTCAATCGCTTCAATAGCAAGGAATAACCACAACAACATTTACAATGCTTTAAACATGGGTATTACCTGATTGCCCATGATAATGCTTTAATTTTGAGGACTTTCCCAATGTCTGACGATGGTGGCCTGCATTAGAATGATGTAGTGGACTACCAAGACACTCCATTTACTCATTTAATCAAGTAACCCAAGCTTTCCTACATCAATTATCTATCAACATTGTCAAGAAGGTTACTATGATATATCTTTATTCCACATGACAAGTATGATGATAAGTCTATCATTGACTTCATCACTCACCAAGTGCACCTCATTAACTAGCTCACATTCTAATTGCCTCAAACTGAGTTTATTGAACTATTTACTCGGGCATATGCTAAACACATCTCACCGACCCTACATGTGCAAAATTTTCACACTTTCAACAAGGCATTAACCATGGCACAAAAATTTGAAATTTTTGTTATCAAAGAAAATAAGATTCAACTTAGTAACAAGAACATCGTGTTCAAATCAAATAATACTTCTTCATCTTTGAAACCCCAAAAAAATATTCAAAGCCTAAAGGGTATTCTAATGTCGTAGTTCTCAAAGTCGGTACCCTAATCAATCAAACCCATACAAACCCCCTTTTAACTATTTTCTTGTCCAAGATTTCTAGTTTAGATGAGAACAAAGAAAGTACACTCCCATAGGAGCATCTTATTCTTCCATTCTGAAAAAGCTTGTTAAGGCTGGTGTCATTACCCTTCCACCTATAAAATCACATACTTGTTTCGACCCTAAGTGAACCATGCCTGCGTGGTATAAGGAACATGAATTTTGCAACTATCATCATGTCAAAGGTCACAATGATAATAAGTACATTACCTTCAAGAATATCATTCAAGAAATGATAGACAACGGAGATCTAGTCTTGGATAGCCCAAATGCACTCACTAACCAAAGCCTACACATCTTCAAGAATCCATTCCTAATCATGCCCCATCTTCCAATCAAGTGGGTGATACCTCAAACAATGATAGCACTGGCCCACGAGGTCCACGCTATTTTCAAAGTGACACACCAGTTAGTTCTCAATTGCCTCATATTCCTTCCATAGATGAAATATTAGCCTGCGCTCTCTTACCGCACCAAAATCTATTTTATCTACTCTACCCACAAAGGAACCCCCTTCATGTTCCCCTTCACTAGTGGATGAGCCTATAATCAACATGCCACTTTTGACCCCTCAAAATTTTGAGCGGTTGTCGGTGGCACCTCTTCTACTCATAGAAGATGCAGGCCCACCACCTACACCAACACAAGGAAATCCTAGTTTGCCTAGCCTTTGTCCTTTCCTCTACCCCTGGAGGATACTATAGAAGTATCATTACCTATAGATGACCATTCACCATAATACCTTTGATATCCTGTTGATCTGATTTTGGCTCTCTTACCCATAGAGTTTGAGGCTAGCCATTTCCTTGTATCTCAAAAATATTTTATAGGGATTGCCACTCGATCCACGTTGGCTCCGCTTGCAATAGTACCATTCTCATGCTTGGTCAATTTCCTCGACTATATCGATAGAGCCTTACTTTGGGGGCATCTTCTATTTCTTGTTTCAACACAAATACAATCACCTGTTGACACCTCCACTATCTATCCAAAAGTTTTTCGACCGACCAAACCAAACACAACCACAACTATCACAATACCTTCTATGAAACCACTCATGGCCCAACTCATGCCTCTACCCATAGCCTCACATACATCTACACTTAAACTTATGCCTATATCATCTCCCTTACCTAAACCTCTCACTACCTTAGGGGTTATACAAACAACTAGCCTTACTCACCCACCCATCAAATTAGATTTAGCTACATCTTCCAAAACTAACACCAAACTTAACTGACCCTAAAAATAAGATTCAATCTCCTAGATCTCATACCACAAACTTGTCAACCACACCATTATCATATTTACCCCTTCGTCCATCGTGGGACCTCACCCCTTGAACCTAGCCAAGAAACCCCATCCACCGGTAAATCAGAATGCAACAACCCATTTCCCCATCACAGACCTCTAATATACCCAAGTGACCCACACAACCTCTACCCTCACCCGTAACCTTCTTACCACCCATACCTCCAATACCGTCAATAACTTCTTCACTACCCATGACACTTCCTTCTCTTTCACTCATGCCTCCTACCTAACCCACACCACCTACCTCCATAGCACCTCGGTTACCCTCATGGGTAACCCGCCCTCTTCCACCATCAGATTTTCCCTCCACATCTCATGTGAATTTATCACATTTACCCAAAAATATGTAGCCTAAAGTTAAAAATTCACTACCCTCCTATAAGGTAGTTAAACAAACCACACCTTCCATTTCCAATTCATCTACCATGCCCCTACCCAAGAAAATACGACCAACACCTAAGTCCACACCACATATAAAACTCATAGCCCAACCTACTCCCCCTCTAGTAAATACTCTTCCTCCATAGTTAGTCGCACATGTACTCAAACCACATTCACCTCCCATTATGATCCATTAGCAGGATCCTATGCCAAAATATTAATTAATCTCCTCGAAACTTATGTCATCACATTACAACCTCTTAGACCTTATGACCCACTCAATCCCAAACCAAAATGGTTTAACAAAACCAAAATTTACACCTACCATCATGTGTTAAGACACGATGTACGAGAACCATAAGGATTTGAAAACTACTTCTATCCAATTGTGTCCTCCTAAAGAAAACTTTGACAATGATGATCTTCTTGATGACGAACCCATTTCACCTTCACCAAATTCCAAAGATATTCTCCCATTTCCTACTCAACTACCAAGATCTCCACCCCATAACTCATTGATCCATCCTCGAGATTTGAAATTAACATGGTTTACATAAGAGAGTTGTCCAAACCACTACCTAAATGCCAATGCACCCTACTCATCTCACAAGGCTCATATGCACTGTAGGGTTTTTTCTTTCTTGCCACTATACCTTCCATAACACACCCTCTTCATCCACCTCCCCTTAGATTAACATGATCAACATTGCCACTTGTGCTTAGAAAGACAAGGGAAAGGAGAAAGTAATCTGGTCCATCAACCAACCATGTACCCAGATACCATCTCGCACCCACACCCAAAGTCATCATTCGCGGTCCTACATATCAGATTTTTACGGAGTCACACATCACACTATGGTAGAACAATTACACCAATACTCCCTCAAAATGTCTTAATATGACCTCATCCAGGACCTCGAGTCACATTTTCAATTCCTCATGGAGGTCCTTCAATCTATCAAAGTCTTACCAATTGACCCCACACCCGTAGCCTCCGTCATTACCCCTCACCATGTAGCCTCTCTCACTAGGTCTTCAACTTCCTCTACACCTTCACCCACTCACCAAGTGGCCACCCTCAGTTTTTCAGATGAAGAGATCACTCCCTTCTAGTCCAATGACCCCAACCCCGCTCTTTTCATCTCTGTCTTTATCGATAATATATGCATACGACACATTATGATCGATGGTGGTTCTAGCATTAACATCATCTACTCCCACATGTACAACCAAATGCAAATACCTTCCAATTACATGCATAGTAAACCCATTCTTTTGTGTTTTTTTAATGAAGTCATGACCTCTACACTAGGTACCATTGTTCTCCATGTTCATGTAGTTCCCCGCACCATCTCGAAACTTTTCTATGTCCTAGAAGGGGAGTTCTAGTATAAATTGCTACTTGTCGACCTTGGATTTGTGTTATGGGTTGTGTCTCTTCAACATTACATCGATGCCTCAAATTTTAACACGCGGGACAAAAGTATACCATCCCTACCACCCCTCACCTTTCAAGACCTGTAACATGCTCTATCGACGCAATGATGTGCTTGTACTAGTCAAGGCATCTGCTACCAAAACCACTTCACCTCCACCCACAAGCCAATATACAAAAATTTCCACTACTTCGATGTATCTAACCTTGTTATCCCTACTACACCTGTAGCCTCTACCACTAGCACCCCTATTTCCCCAAACTAGTTAGCCATCTATACCTACTACCCACATACCAACTACGATCCCTTATAAGGTGTTTTTAAATGCCTCACTGGGAATACCACCTATAAAATATTGATAGCTTCCTCACCCCATAAGAGTACAAAGTAATCTACGTCAACACCCCAATTATGACATTCATGTCGGTGATGTTTTCCATTATGGACCTTCCCACCTTCCAACCAAACTAGCATGTGGGGGACTTGATATGACCACCTATCAACTAAAACCTCCATCCCAAACCCAACCATTTTCCTTCGACCTATACTCCCTCATTAACCACTATTTCACTCACACTTTCCTCCACCAAAGTGCACATGAAAAGGATTTGGCTTAAGTTTTTATGAACAAGGCCACCACACTTTGTCATTTCTGTGCCTCTTATAAACACAATGATTGCAGTGGCATTGGTTTTAATGCTCCATCTTATAATAAGATTCACATCAACCTTATCAAGGACAAGAAATCTCCCCCTCTCATTCACCCACATTACCATCCTCACCTACGGAGTCCATAGATCCTAAATCTATACCTCCTTTTTTTTTTTTCATAAACACCATTTCCTAGGATTGCTTTGACCTATCAACATGATGATGAGGCTCCCTCTTCTCTCTCATTCCTATATCCTGACATGATTGATGATGATACACCTTAAATTAACGTCATTTAATGTCAAGACGATGAGTCCATCCTCACCTACCTTGGTGCATAAGAATTTTATATTAACTAGTCATTACCCTCTAATACGTAAACCATATTGAATGAATCGACCATCGAAATCAACATTAATACTTAGGATGACCCACACATTCTAAATATCTTCCAATCCTTAGATGCTATTGAATAGGAAGCATTCAACTCTTTCCTTCAGGACCATTATAATGCATTTTCTTGGTCCTATTTTGATATGCCCAGTATCAACCCAAAATCGTGGTTCAAAATATCATAACCATTCCTGATGCCAAACCTATCAAACAAAAGTTGTGGAAAATGTATCCTCGCATTGGTCTTCTGTTTAAAGAATAGATTTAGTGCCTTCTCTCAGTTTCCTTCATTTTACCCATTGGTTACCACCAATGGATTTCTAACATCGTTCATGTCACAAAAGTGATAAGGGGACTCTGCATTTACATGGATTTCCATGACCTCAACCTTGCATGTCCTAAAAATGATTTCCCTCTACTAGGAATTGGCCAACTAGTTGATCTCACCACTAGCCATGAAATGTTATCACTCACGGATGGTTTCTTAGGCTACAATCAAATATTACTAGCTCTTGAGGATCAACACAAGATTACCTTCATTACACCTTGGGGGAATTTCTGCTATCAAGTCATGCCCTTTTGTCTCAAAAACACCGCTGCTACATATTAGTGGGCCATGAATTACATCTTCCATGACATTAAGCACATCATATTGGAGGATTATGTAGATGATCTTCTTGCCAAATCCAAGCATAAAAAAACACCTGCCCATTCTTAAGGTCATCTTTAACCGCCTCATCAAGTATTTTGTTCGTCTTCACCCAAAAAGTGCATCTTTTCAAGATTTCTCGGGAAACTCCTAGGTTTCATTGTTTCTTTGCATGACATAGAATTCAATCCTACTAAAGTTAAGTCTATCCTTGAAATGATTCCACCCACTTATTTCCATCAACTTCGCAGCCTACAAGGAAAATTCTAATCAATTCGTCATTTTATCTCCCATATTTCTGACCATTGTCAACCATTCCATCATCTTATCAATAAAGAAGTTTCATTCAAATGGGATGATGAATATCATAAATCCTTTGAAGCCTTGAAACAATACCTCCTTCAACCACCATTGCTCATTCCCCTAAGGATGAAAATCCCTTCAACTGTATATTTCGCCACGACCATTCTCTAGGTACCATGCTCACTCGTCACAATGACCAACAACGAGAGAAAGTGGTTTATTACATAATATGTACCCTTCTTGACTATGAAAATAGATATAACCACCCCAAATTTTTTTTCCTAGCCTTAGTTTTCATCGCCACCAAACTCCATCATTACCTACTTAACCACAAAACCTTTGTCATTACTAATACTCGACCCATTACACTACATGTATGCCAAACCTTATCAAATTATCATCCCGCACGTTGGCTTATGCTTCTAGCCGACCTGGACCTTGAATTCATCCATCAAAATTCCATTAAGGACCAAACTATCACCGACCAATTGGTGACATACCTATTTCTTGGGATCAACCCTCTAACTTCAACTTTCTAGATGAGTCTATTACTACCCTTTCCCTAGACAAACCCGCTTACCAAATGACACTCTTCTTTGATGGCTCCAAGTGTCAGCATGGGGGGAGGTGGGGCTGGTGTTATCCTCATTCTACTTGATGGTGAACCTATGCATTTGTATTTCAATCTTGATTTTTATTGTAAAAATAATATTGCTAAATACGAAGCACTCGTGTTAGGTCTACAGGATGTTTATGCTTTATATGTTAAGTCAATCAACATCTTTGGTGATTCTCAGTTGCTCATAAACCAATTAAATGGTATATACGAGTGTTGTAATGAGATACTTCAAAAGTATAAGCATCATGTGGACATAATTTTGATCACCTTAGACCATTACGCCCTTCAAACAACCCCACGTTCTAGCAATAAATTTGTAGATACCATGGCTCGCTTATCTTCTCGGATACATGCTTTTCTTGCTAAATCTAAAATCTTTGTCGCCATATAAAGACTACAATTACCCTCTCATTTTCCTCGTGAAGTCTACTCTATCAAAAATTATTGCTCCTGACCCAAGTGACTTTTGGTATAAGCAATATACGAACTATCTTTCCCTTTCCATTTTACCCACCGATCTCACACGTAATAGACAAGGTGCCTTTCTTAAAAGTGTCTCCGTTATGTCATCATGGCTGGTCTTATTTACAAACATGGTTTTAATAACATTTTATTACAATTCCTTACCATTTATGAAATTCCTTACACCATTAAGGAAGTCCACGATGGAATTTTTGGTGGCCACTTTAGTGGTCTCGCTATCATAAAACACATTATTTACCTATGCTATTAGTGGCCAACCCTAAACCATGATTGTTGCGATTATGTCAAATGCTACATAAAATTCCAGCAACATGTTAATCTCCATCACACCCCTAGTCATGCCTTACAAGTCACGCAAGACCTTTGGCCTTTCTCTCAATGGGGTTTGGATCTTGTTGGTGAGATCAAAACCCATTCTTCACAACGCCAAAGAATGGATCATAACCGCTAATGAATATTACACTAAATGGGTAGAAGCCATTCCCCTCATTTTGACCATGTAAAAGAAAATATATGAATTCATCAACCATCACATCATCTATCACTTTGTGTGTCCTCACCGTATTATCACGGATAACGGAAAATAATTCAAAAATAAAACCTTATGGAAACTATGTGATGCTTTTGGAATCCAACTTAGTTTCTCATCACCTTTTTACTAGCAAACCAATTGTTAAGCTGAATCAACTAATAAAAATTTAAACAAAATCCTTATGAAGGTGGTCAATGATATCTGCAAGGATTGGCATACACACATTCCTTTCACCTTGTGGGCTTATCGCACTTCAACTACTACCACACCATTTTCTCTGGTCTATGTTAATGAGGTTGTCTTACCTCTCGAAGTCCATATTCCATCCCTTTGCATCTTGCTACAAGACATGCTCAATGATGATGACTTTCACCAGGATCGTTTGGCATGAATTTAATTATTAGATGAGCATCATCTCAATGCTCTTGACCATCTCAAAATCTACCAAAAACATATCAAATGTTTCTATGAAAAATGTGTTCATGAAAAAACATTCCAAGTAGGTGACCTCGCCCTAAAGGAAAATCAACATGTAACTAAAGAGGAGAAAAGTAAACGTGACAAATTTTCTCCTAATTTTCTTGGACCCTATATTGTCACCCATGCCTATGGATCAGTTTCTTATCATCCGTCTTCACTCGAAGGTAAACCCAAACCTAAGCCCCTTAATGCCTTGTATCTTCGACCATATTATTTTTGATATCATGTCCTATAACACTTTCTATCAATTGATTGCTCATCCCTTGAGCACTATTCACCTTCCATATTACCCATTTTGAGGATCCATGACTAAACAAGAATCATGTGATTACTGTCACCTTTTAGCCTTGTCTTCCATATGAGTACCATGGCTCGCTCATAGAATGATTCTCATGGATACTTTTTGTCTTCTTCAAGATGGAATCCATGGTCATTCATCATTCAAAACCACCTCTTTCATAGTTAATCTAGGTGTACTGTGATATTTCCTTCTATAAAAAGAACCTAATCATCCTCTATGGTCTTGTCCATGACTTAAACGTATAGAAATAGAAAGGGATATAAGCGCTTGAGTCAAACTTCAAGAAAAAAACTCCCTCAAAAGGGACATCTCTTCTCTATATTTTACCACTATCAATAGATTTCTCCCTTAAAGGACAACTATATATGGTCATTTCAAAAAATTAATAAATATTCGAAGCTTCCCGCATCGATCAACTTCCGAAAGACCTCAAGGAGATAATATATTCATCCCATATAGACTTCCCACATTGATCAGTCTATTAAAAAAATCAAGAAAAAGATGAAATTTTTGTCATGGACTTGCCTATTTTGGATTCTAGGTTTCTTGTTCTGAAATACATGTCATCGTACACTAATTTATGCTAAACCTCTCATTCTCACTTCCTTGTCTTTTCACCTAAATTCCTAGTCACTCAAGGGAATTACTGCAAATGTGGAATTTGGTAATTATGTGACTTTTATTCACCCTTAAAATAGTCCATTATGTAAGGCATGTAGGGTCTTACATTCATAAGCCCATCTAGGGTATGGTAGACTCATTAGGGTTCTTATCAATTAAACAACTCTTTTACCACCTCTTACCATTTGCCTTCCTCATTACCTATTGATTATCTTTTACAGGACTAGATCCTTTGTACATGTATTTAAAAATAAATCAACCATACCTATGTAACCTAAACTCAATCATGCCTATGAACTACATCACCCATGCTTAACACCTATCGACCATCTCGTTATTTTACCCTAATATTCCCTAGCTTATGGGAAAACTACATCAACTTGAGGTCTTTTTCATTGGGACTATGTAGGTAGTACTTCGAGGAATGGGGACCTTGAAGGTTAGCTCAGCCACTCTCTACTCTAAGCAATTCCCTCGCCCCTTTCCCTGGTTACATTATCCCCTAGTAAGTTTCCTTTTTATATCAATAATTAGAAATTAAACAAATCAAACATCAATTACTTAACATCTTTACCATCATAACTCATACATTATTTTCATCTTTTCTATCATTTCTTTACCATTATCATACATTTTCCTAAAAACATCTTAACATAATCCACATCATCATTAATTGCATAAATTAATGAATTAGAAACTCAATCATGCCTAAGTAGACTGACTCAATCCATGCATATGACTCCGACTCCATCATCCCTATAACCTCGACTCCACCATGCCTAAATACAAACATGACTCTATCATCCTTATAACCTAACTCCACCATGCCTAAATGCCAACCCGACTCCATCATGCCTATAACTTTGACTCCACCATACCAAAATACCAACTTGACTCGACCATGCCTATGACCAAACTCCACCATGCCTAATGCACCTAGTTTCCATCCATCTATCCATAAAAATTAAATTCTATCAACAAAAATACATCATTATCAAATCATCCATCACATCATAAAACTCGTGTATACATACAATATGCATTGATATCACATAATATGCATCCCTCAAAAACTATCATGTATAGCCTCACCATCTTTAGCACAAAGTCAAGTATATGATCTAAATAAATAAACTCTCATATACATCTCACCTTGTCTTTGGAACATAGGCCGGTATATATCTAAAATAAAACAAATACATCAAAATGGAGGTCCACATGGCTATCAGGCATCATCTCACTAGATATCCTCCATCTCTATCTCCCCTGTCTCATCCTCCTCCTCGGCTCCTGTACGGTGGCCTGCTAACATCTCACCACCCATCATGGGTTGTGGTTGGGTCCTTACTATTACTGCACCTATAGATTTCCTTCGTACACCGGTACCCTTGTTCGACCTTATCTAGGGCTTGACGACCCCCTGTACTCTCTACACTATGCATACAAGACCTGGTCCTCTCACTCAAAGCCTATTGTGCTCTATACTCTATGTAGGATGGGACGTCTATCCCTAAGGCCATCAAATGATCCTAATAATATCATGCCTCTCCTAAGGCATCTCTAAACTAGGCCATAGGTACCATCTGTGGTGGATCCATCGGTCTCGCCCCCTGTACCTACCTCTCGAGACCTTGTCTATTTTGGTACTGTAATGAGGGAACCCGACCCTATCCTCGTGATCGTGTTTATTATTAAGGACCCTGTCCCTCCCTTGCCTATATTTGGGCCTGAAGGGCCACAACTTGTACCTATGTAGTGGCCAACTAGCCCTCCAAAACTACTACCTATACTCGTAAAGTGGCCACATGTGCCTCGAACCCTATCAACTATCCTTGCACTACCCCCAACTATGTAACTAGGGTCACCACCTACCCCTGGAGGGTGTCTCTCTGCACTATAATGGTGGCCAAGTCTGGCTACCCGGCCTCGGTGGTATGGCTCATAGCTATGCTTCCCACCACTATCTATACCCATCTATAACTCTGACATCATCAATCCCCGATCGACTACCTAATCCTCCTTCCTGTACGTGCCGTCGGTTGTGGTAGAGGCATATGCCTCTCCACGTCATCTCTCCTATATAGTGGGAATGGTGGAGGTACATCCTGCGGTAACCCAAATTATCGTCTAACCATGTCTATGGGTATCATCTCATGCTCTCTGGGTCTAATTCCCTCTATCCATTAGAGCAACTGTAGCTCATCTAACTCTATGGCCATCTACCTATATGATGGGAATTCCACATATGGCCTCCAAATGATGTCTACCCCAAACAACCCCTCTAGTATCTACTTGTAGTGAGCTACATCATGTGTAGCCCTAGTTCCTGCCATACCCCACCAAATATAACCCATCACCTATAACCAACCCGGACTATACCCGGCTCAAAGGTATCTAGCCATGGAAACCCAATTAGATTAACACACACAATGTGCTCATATACCCAAAATGACACACAAACATACAACATAAGTTGAACCTCTCGAAATCTCTCCTAGGCCCATAGCTCTTCATATAGTTGTACCAAATACGTAGGTGCCTAGGAAAAGCAAGTCCTCTCCTCCATCATATCATTTAGGACTCCCATCAGTGCTCATGGTAATCTCCCGACCTCGGATCTCGGTAGTGTGAAATAACACACTTCCTCCATAATCAAAACTACTAGCCTCATCTCCTCAAGATGGGCCACACACATCTCTCCATAGCTCAAGATGGCACTATGAAACCTCATCTCCACCATCCCCTCTGTGAATATTGTCAGCATCAACTCCTCTGATGCCTCTGAAGAAATTAAATACACTTGCACCCCTACTATCGACAACTGAAAAATCTACTAAACGTCCTCCGGGATGATAGCCTATCCCTGTCAAAGCCAAATGAGATGTGTTGGTCATAGAATCCAATCTATCGATGAGAGTGACCATTAGACGTAGATCACTAACTATGCACCTATAATGCCGAATCCCAATCAGACCTAGCTTAGTCACATGCCTCCACTCCTCATCATTCACATCTCCTTGGACATCTAGCAATAAAGGTGGTACCGTATCCCTCATCCATAATTGATCCCTCACCTATATCCAACAAAAAATGCTATTGTTAGAACCCCCACATAACAAACACGCTTCCTACCTAATAAACCTCATTTCCAACCCTCATTACTTATTCCACCCACCCTATATATTACCCATTTCTAAACCAATCTATTAATGTCATTTATACTTATTACCCTACTTTCCTCTCATGAAACCTATCTTTACATCGCCCAAAATATCCTCACTTATTACCTTTTCTCTCTATTTCTCTATGGTCCAAAAATCTGATCGCCACCGGTTAGCCTTCACTTGTCATCAATCACGTGTAACCAACATCATTCACCTACTTTCTAGACCGATTATGGTCATAATACCACCAATAATGGCCAAAAATTGACTGATGTCATTCATTGTCACAAAACTAAACATGCAAAACCCCTCCCCTCTTTTCCACACATTCTTCAAATCCAACCTATACAACAACTCTAACCTACCCAAATCTAGCCTAACCCTTTCCCATCCCTCGTATGCCCTACCTAGAACCTCCCCCTCTCTCATTGCATCAATTTTCAGAAACAACTTCATTATATTTTCCTACCCTTGAAACCCATACCCACATCATATTTTTCTACATTAAAAAGGATGGATCAGGATAGAATCCTAACTCATCTTGGTGTTTCTAGCGTGGTGGTATAGCTGGCCTCTAAACTGGTGGCCCACCCGAACCTTCTCCTACCTTGGTCATATCCAAACCACCAACGCAAATACTCCTGACCTCTAATCCAATCCTCCACACCAATCTCATGGACCCGACTACCTGGCCTGTCTAACCAACCTAATCTCTCCACCTCATTTTGGTATTGTACCTCATACTTTCCTCTCACAAAGGCATGAAAGGTTTTGTGCTCTGTTGTTTTCCCAAAAGATAAAAAATAAAAATGAATTCCTTTTTTGTCGATTTCTCTTTTTAAATACCTAACCCGACCCAACCGACATTGATCGATCGTTCCCTAGTAAACCGGTGATGGTTAAACCTAAACCTACACCAGTTACCTATCATTTCACTTACAACTCCTTTTTTTACCTATTTCTTCCCATAAATTACATAACTCCTCCACCGTTTGACCTTAACCATTTTTATCGCAACCTACCTCCAAGCCTACATTACCTATACCTATCCTTCATTGTGTTTAGGGACTTGTTATTTTACCCATACCTTGGCCCTACCCATTCCATGACTTGTGTTTAGAACATTGTTAGTGACCGGTGAACTCATGTGCTCGCTATACCTTGTGACATCATTACCCATGTTGTTCAACATAATGACCTTACTTTTCCTATTTCCATGACCATTTATCTTGACCCAAAATTTGTTGTACCGGAACATACCTAAACATTCATATACCTACAAAGTGCTTTTGGACCATATCATATACCTTGGATACCCGAATCACCTCAAGCTTGTTTCAATAAACCTATCACCCTTAGACGATGTAGAGTTTGGATGTTATTCAACCTGGTACCATGTTGCGGTTTATATGTGTTAGTGCATTTAATCACATTACTACCTTTGACCTCTGGCCCATTACGGATTAGCTAATTGGACCTTTACCCCATTACCCACATTGTCCACCTTCCTCTTAAACACATTCAAATTTTATCAAACCACTCACTAATTTTGTCTTCTGCCACATTAGTTCCTAGTTTGAGGGGGATCACCTTCACCCACACATGGGGTAACCACATCTTATTTTTGTCAGTGTCACTTACCAATACAAGATATGCAACAAAAAGGGGCAAAATGTAGACACCAAAATTGGGTCACACTCCCCTTGGTCCCTTGTCAAGTAACCAGCTCAAGCATACTCATCTAACCATGGCCCCCTCCACCCCACATTAATATTAATTTAATTAACTTAATTAAATTAATACCCATCCTCACAATATTCATTACTTAATTATTTTAATTAAGCTAATTTCCACCTCACCCACCACCTCACCCTAGACCTATTCTTGGCATGTTTCCATAACTAACAATAACTAAGTCTTACTTTCCTTAATGAGCTAAGATTTTGTCTAACCCTAAAATCAATCCCTAAAATATCTCTAACCACATTCCCACTCATTAGAAGGAAAGTTTCCGTTCTAATTCACAAGAATAAACTAATTGGGCCCAATAAATTAGAAATATCTACCCATTTTAGTAAACCTAGGGAATCCCACCTTAACCAATGTTGGTCAACTTGGAACCATCGTCGGTTACCTTTTATTCACCCAAACAACCTTGTTTTTGGGTTGGCACATTTTAAGAGAAGGAAAAGGAGATCAGAGTTACATGTAAGCAGAACAAGCATCCTTTTACACATCCAAATATCTAGAGCCATCACCAAGATCAATCATAGAGCCATTGCATTCACGAGAGCACTCCGGGAAATCACTGCTATAGGACCATACATGTATTCTCCGATCAACCACCTCCACCACTCAGCCATCAGATCCTTAACACAATAAGTATGGCCCTAACCAGTAGGGTTTATTTCATTTAGTAATCTTTATTACTCCTGTTATTAATCTATTCTTTGCATGCTTATTGCTTCATCACCCACTTTCCTGTGAACTCAAATATCCCTTCACCCATATCACCAAATCACATATCATCACTTGTTATATACTTCTGAGCATACCTAAGACCTGTATATACCTCCCCATTCACTCTCCCAAACTTTATTTGACCTCATATCACCCCTGCCATTTAATCTATTTGATTTTCTTTTACCTCAACCATACCGATGCTAGTTATTCATAACCACCATCGATTCTACCTAAATTGGCATCGGTTACAGTTAGTGACATCGGTCTCTATGTTTTACACATTGACCAAGAATAGAACCAACAACCACACTACTAGTTTACCTATATAACCAAGAATCGGACCACGACCGGTCCCGAGTACCTTGTGATGGACACCTCACCTCTCGAGATCCAACTATAGCCTAGCTTGTTGTGATTGGATTTTCTTATTACACTTGAATGAGATACCTAAATCAAATAAACTATAGTAGGAATTTATTTATTTCTCTCATTAAATTGTTTTAAACGATTGATTGAAATTCCTCTAGGAAGTATCACACTTCTGGAACTAGCATATCTTAGGCGAGTCACCTTTGTCATATATCATTTAATTATCTTTTTGTGGTCTTGTTTTCTATTATAGGTAGTTCCTCCTAGCCAAATGGGAAGCTCACATTTAGCTGTGGATTGAGAATTTAGAATGCACACAACAATAATAAACCACCCAACATTTAATAGCTATTCCTCCTCGGCCCTTACCCTTATTTGTTTCGTCATTTTGAAAAGGTGAAGAAAATGGTGAAACAATATGATTCAATTTTTTAAATAAAAACTTTATTCCTAGTACAATGTGAAAAAAGAATAAAATTAAATTTTATCTTAATTCACCACCCACAACCATTTGAATATGTTTCTCTTAATTTATAGATAGTAATATATGCAACATTAAATTGATAATATTTGATACAAGTGGTGCTTTAGCACACACCATTCAAGCGGATGATTCATCGCATGTGATGTTAAAAACCCTTGGTGGCATCAACTTCAAAAATAAATATTATTTTCTTAAACCTAATGCCAAAGAGTCCTTGCAACATTGAAAAAATAAATTCAAAATAGAATTATGGACATCAAGAAGAAATTCAAATGTTAATGAAATGATACATGAATTCCATCGATACATTGTCTTAGAGAGGTTAAAAGGTTTGAGTTTATATTTACACAAGAAGATTACATCCTATCTAAAAGTACCTATTCTCAAGGTTCCAAGAATCCCAACATATTTCTAAAACATATTAGCTATGGAGAAAAACAAGTTAATGATGTGTTGACCTATGTAATTGCTAAAATGTTGAAGATATTATGATATAAAATTGGGTGATAGATGAGTTATGGCCTATGTTGCAACCATTAAAGGATGTGGAAGATGTCCAAGATGTCATTAAATCAAAAACCCAATTATAATTATTTAATTTGTCCCTAAATTTATTTGAGAGCACCTTTTGTAATTCCTTTTCTTGATTTGGAAGTCTATCTTTGAGAATAGTTTTACACTAAACTATGTTACAAAAACATAGAATTTATTTCTTTAGTGTGTGAGCCTATCTTTATTAATAATATCATATGTATATATGTTCATGTGGGGAAATGGTAGTATAATTGTATAACCATGTTATGAGAGAATATTAAATTTTTAATGTATAATGTGTGTGTATCTATCTTTAGTAATGTTAAAATATGATATATGATTTAAACATTTTTATCAATAGATATATTAATATATTAAAAAACTTAAAAATATATTTGCATATGGTCAATTCTATTTTTATTAATGCTAACTTACTTAAATATGATACACCAACATCAAATAGTGACCATTAAGCTTTAAATATATTACATTTATTTGATAAATACCTATAATCCTATAAACTTAAAAATGTTCATTGCACACATATTTCTCATCGGTTTATCTAAATGAGAATTTCTTAGCGATAATGTTAACTTTTTCAATATGATTAGATTGTCCATGAATCTATTATAAATACCAAACGTTAGATCTTAAAAAGTGCTAAGCTATTTTTTTATTAGAAAATATCTTCAATGGTGGTCAAGAATTTAAGGATTTTATGAATTCCCAACTACCTCAAAAACCGATGCTTTCATATGTATCATGTAAACAATCTTAAATGTACTCAAATCAATGGAAGCATATAGAATTCTAATGAGACAAATTTCTTTAAGTATGGTTCAAATTACAAATTGGTCTTACCAGCTCCTATAGTTATGGATAAATAGTAAATTCTCAAAGTAAAATAATGAAGTGTGTAGACACCAAAATTTTACAACTCCCCCTCGTCGTTAATAATTCATCCCCTTCACACTTACAATTTTTCAAGTTAATATCTATTTAAATATAATTCATAAATTTACTATTTCCTCATATCTACCATAGACTATTTTATATATCTATGACATTTAATTTTATAATATAATCTATCATTATCATAATATCCTAACAAAATCTACACATTCTAAAACCTACACTAATATATCTAATTAAACTAACTAAGATACATCCTAAACAACCTAGCCAAAATAGAGTATAATCTAACCATTTTCCTAACAAATATGACACCTCACAAACATCTCATCCCATTCAAAAAATGAATTCATGATCTTATCCCTCAAACATACAACAAATAAGATTAAATTAGGAAATTTTTACAATTATTATCTAAATAAAATCAAGAAAAGTGAAAACACCAGTGATTAGGTAAAACACCAGCGATTATATAAGCTTGTCTCCCAACCTGATTTTGGGACCAACCTACCTGCATTCCTGATCTCATTATCTGTCTTCAATTGTGAACGTTTATCATGTCTTTGTTTAGTCTAGTTTCAAAATAGGATAGGATTTATATCATTATTCCTATTGTAAGATCTTCTTATAGCATGTCTAAGAGTTATAAGCTTTAGTTGCATTTCTGCTTCATTCATAGATTTTTTCAAGCTCTTGTTTTTGCAATTCTCTCTCTGTCACCAAACATCCTTTTTCATCTAGTACTGCTTCACATTATCAAATAGGTTATGTTCATGAGTCATTTGATCTTCACCAATCTATACGTTTGAGAATTTTTAATCTTTGTCGAAATCAAGGTAAGATTGTCTATGTTCATTTTCTATCCACTTATTTGAAACATCCATAGTTGACAAGCACTCTACTTTCCATTATATTCGAACTAGAACTAATTAATTTATCAAAAATATGTTCAGATGTCAAAAACATATCGTAGTCTTTATTGTTCAATCTAACCTAAAATTACCAAAAGTATTTTAGTGAAACGCTTATGTTTCCGATCAATTTTGACATTTACAATATTTATGAGATTGTCATCTATCCATTACATATATC
This sequence comes from Taxus wallichiana var. yunnanensis, assembly GCA_018340775.1. NCBI lineage: Eukaryota > Viridiplantae > Streptophyta > Pinopsida > Cupressales > Taxaceae > Taxus > Taxus wallichiana. The sequence goes on from CM031236.1 coordinate 387,746,161, forward strand.
TCTCTTATTTTTCTAACATATGATCAAGGATGGGTCTCTATAGATGGATATAGGTGTCTAGGCACACAAGATAACCATTATCAATTCTCTTCTAATCATTTGTCACCCATTACACTAAGAGAAATAGGACATATTTCTTGATTAGAAACTTTGTGTAATACATGCAATCCCTTCAGACTAGTTGTAAAATGTATTTGAGATCACTCAAATCATTCAAGAGGATACAAACGAGTTCTGGGAGGAGTACTTTGAAATATTATGCATTCGAACTAAATTAACTTGGTTCAAATACTGTTTCGAGGTCGATTGGAAATTTAGAGCTCAAAACTAAATCAAAAATTAAGATGAACCCACCGAACAAAGAATATCCATAATCTAACATAACATCGATCACCAATATAAATTAGAGAATGAAGAGCTTGAGTTTGTCTCGAATTATTTAGACACAACTATATTGATGACTATGACTACGAATACTTTGAGGAATTTGAGATAGATTATCCTGAGTTCACCTTCAAAAATCCATCCTCATCCGAGGATTCTGACACCAAATTTGATTTGGATCTCTAGATTATAGCTTATATATCTTAGTTTTTCATTACATATTTGTAATAAATTCTGAAACTGTCAGAATGATTATAATTTTTATCCATCCAAATATCATGATTTCTTATATATATTGCTTGATTGCATAAATAGTGGGTTGACATCCTTGCGAGGAAGTCCTTTGACTTCTAGGGAGTGACTTCTGTCAGAAACCCACTTATTATTTTTACTAATTAAAATTTTGGTGTAGTGTCTTTGATTGTAGTGTCATTTGCAGGAGAGGAGAGGAGTTGAGCTACTTTGTACATGCAAAACAACTTTAATATAATCGAAACACATCAGTAGGAACTGGTAAACCCCGCCATATTGAGGTTTGATATTTTAGTTTCTTATTTATTAACTTAAATTGAAGAGGCTAAATGTTTCTAAAATTTTTGGCACGCCGGTGTGACAACTAGTCCTTTGTTTATTTGATCTATTTTATCATTAAAATAGTATTTTATTTATTTATCTAAATCTTTTTGTCAAATTACTGCAATTTGATAAATTGTAATTCTTAAAATCACCTGTGATTTCCCTGTGTTTTTCCTTCTTTTTATTCTTTGTTTCTCCTAACCTACTTACGTGGTGTTGTTTTTGGAGAACTCATCTAATGGATTACTTGGAATTTCTTGCCTAAAAAAATTGCTAAAATATAAAAAAAGACCGATCTCGTGGTAAGTCCTAATCCCTCTTTTGTGTTCCGCACCACATTTTCATTGACTTCTCTCATAAAAATAACACTTCATTTTTGGGATTAAAATATTTACAAATGCATCCTTATTGATCACATAGCTTTTATTACAAAGCTAAATTGGCCATGTCAACTTATTTTTCCGCCACACGTAACCAAATCACAATCAAACATAAACTCCACTCAAACATCTCCCATCTAAGTGAAGATTATTGGGATTTCATAAACAAACTAGGAAACCGACTCGGTGTTCTAGATGAGTATAATCTCATGTCTTCGGTATATATTGTATCAGACAAGACACGACACCCTTATCATTGTGGAACTATGAAGTGAGGGGGTAGGCCCCAATACCATGCCCGTATTGATAACAAAATAGAGTTGGGGCTCATGTAACCTTGGGTATATTGAGGACTCCACCCTTAAACATACCTCAAAATAGCCCTATATTTTCATTTCCTAACATCCTTGTTTATAATTTTATACTTTTCACCTTATAATTAAATCAAGAAAACTTAAAATTTTATCTTGTATATTTTTATTGTTGCTTATAATCAACCCATTTTAGTACCTTTTTTATAATTTATGCATGTGTGTTTTCTTACAATGGTGCAAACAAGACAACAAGCTTGTAGTGAAACTATTGAAAGTATGTCTCAACCAATATCCACAACTTTTTAGAAAAAAATCCCTTATCCTCTCCATTATCTACACTATTTCTGACACCATCATTTACTATTGTATCAAAACCAACCTTTATTATGCCACTATAATAGTAAAATCCATCAACCAATTACATTGACCCCTTTGACTGATGATAAATGATATTGGAATGAAATAGAATAACAATACAATGAAGAAATGAGACAATGAATTTTAAATTTTGCAAGTAAATTTCACAATCAAGATTTCAATACATCTCAATGAGATAATACTAAAAACACTAAAAATAATGAACAACCATATCTCCCTAGTTCATAATCAGAATCTTCTTAAACCACTTTCTTTGAAAAAGGATACCCTACTTTCAAATAAATGTTAGATTAAAATCCTATTTTCCTTAATGTTTATTTGGAAGCTAGGGATGTTCAACTCTAACCATTTACACCAAAACCATCTACAAACATTCTGGACCCTTGTCTGGTTCCTCACAACAACTTGAATTCAAACCATTTTCAAGTGCTTCTGATCCTACATAGCCTATCGATCAACAATTCATATCCCAACCACTATCTTCATATGATCCTTCCTCCGCCATGACAAGACCTGTTTCAAATCAGGGACTTGTCATTCAACAAATACATTCATATCCACGTTTGATTCAAACCAAATTTTTAGAAGTTACATCTTCTATGCCTATGTTTAGTATTCATATGGTTTCTTCTCAGAACACAGCTTCCCAACAACACACATCATCATCTAAAATATCTATATGTTCAATACCTTTGTAAATAAATATTAGTACTCCATTTTCTACCCCTCCAACATCCTCAGTTACTCAAACATTTCCATTAAGTTCTATTGTTTCTTCTACCATTTTGTCTCAGTCTAGCGTCTGAAGCATTCAAAATATTACTTTGTTTATTCGACATCAATTCCTTATTTAATACTAGTGCAATTGCTACCACTCATCCTATCTCACAACATATACCACAACAATCATTACCATTAAGCTCTATACCATAATATTCTCCTACACAACATATTCCACAACAAGCACCATCTTCTGCAGCCTCTACCATGTTCTTTCAATGACCACCCCCTTATTCACAACCCTTTTCCCTATCAGCTTATACAATCATCGCAACCTTTGACATCTCAATAGTACATCCATCAACAGACTTTTCCGCAACAACAAAACATTTCCACTCAACAATACATTCCACAAAAACATAACATTCCATCTCAACAATATATCCCTCAATAAACTCTTCCACAACAACAACAAAGTATCCCCTCTCAACAAAACATACCTAAAAACCCTTCTACAACAAAATAAAATTCCATCTCGAACAGTACATTCCTCAATGAGACCCTTATACATCAAAAAGATCACCCCCTCTCAATAATACATTTCACATCGAATCATCCCCCAACAAAACATCCCATCTCAACAATATATTCCTCAACAATATATCCCACAACAGAACATCCCACAACAAAAATCCCTTCCCAATAGTATATTTCACAAAAAAACATTATGTAGAAAAATCTCCCATAATACAACATTTGACAACAAAACATCCCTTATCAGAAAAACATTCCTCAACAATATCAAATATACTCATAACCTGGTCAGTTTTCATTTCAACCTAGTCCATCTTCACAACAATCCACACCAATTGATCCTCTTCAAGCTCTTATGAATCGGATATCAAGTCTAGAAGTTGCCTCATCTACACCCAAAAACATTTTCTCTTATGACCAAATTTGTAATGAACCCATCCACCCATTAGTTCCATACAAAACATACCCTCCTCACTAGGAGCTTCCAAAGTTCATTAAGTTCTACAACAAAGAATATCCCCAACAACATATTCGTGTGTTTTGTCACACTTGTTATTTAATAGCCCATGATCAAGACCTTATGTTATGAACCTTTCCAATGTCCCTCACCGGTCCTGCTCTAGATTGGTACAATAGTATCCCGCAATTTTCCTTTTTTTCTTTTACTCAACTCACACAATTTTTTTAGAACACTTCTCTATAAACATATCCCACAAAGTCACCATTAATGACCTTTACACAATTAAACAATTTGAAGATGAATCCATTATTGATTTTGTTTCCCATTGGAGGGGTATAATCAATCAATTATCCTTTACATTATTGCAAATTGAGTTGATCAAAGTTTTTTATCGATCATGTGCCAAGCACATTTCAATGAAGCCTTTACTATGGCCCAAAAATTACAACTGCATGCTTTATAAGATGGTCATGTTAAACTTCGACCTAAGAAACCACAAACCGAGTTTCCTTATAAGTCATCCTCTAGTCCTAAAAAATCTAAATCAGCTACTAATTTTGTAGTAGTCAAGTCAAATCCTAAATAAAATCCTACCACTGAATGTTTCCCTCCATAACATAATTACACACCAATTTGGGAAACTTATAGTGTAATTTTTGACAAACTACTTGCTGCCAATATGATATCTCTTCCTCTCATCCAACCTATCAACACTTATGTATCTAAAACCTCATGGTATCAGGACAATGACGATTGTAAATACCATAAGTTCCAAGAACATGACATTAAAATGTGTCAGATGTTCCACAATGTTCTTTAGGATTTTATTGATAAGGGTTAACTTCATTTGGATAATCCCAATGCATGCCCGAACCAAAACCTAGACATATTTAAACAACCCTTTCTAAATCATTCTCCATCTACTTGATCAACCACAAAAAATTTTGTCCATACTTATCATACCATTAATGCCATTACAAAAGAAACACATGTTCTTGAATCTGAAATAATACCTACTGAATCAACATTCACATCTACTAAACTGATAAATACTTATGTGGAAGAAATGTATACACCCACATGACCAACGACAAACAAAACAAAAATGCTTGTTCAACCTAAACCTATATTTACTGAACCCTTGCATGTTATCTTACCATTACCATCACAAGTAATTATCAATCCAATCTCTTTACCAATTCCACTCTCTGGTATAGATACCCCCATAACTCCACCCTCATTCACAAACATAACTATGATACCTATTGAAACGTTCTTAACACAACCATCTCTGCCTAAAACAACTTTGGGCCATACTCACCCTCATCCTATGAAAACCAACAATCCAAGACCGATACAACCCTCAAACCATTTATATTACATTAACCACACAATTCAAACTCCCCTTCCTTCATTAGCATCAACTTCGATGAATACATCATGTTCATCCAAAACCTCAAGGGGACCCAATAAACAAGGTTTAGTCCAGGCCTTTAAAAGTCCTTATTATGATCAAATATACAATTTCTGTGGTGCTCCTCCTTTTATTCTAAATCCTTCTAGAAATCCCATTTCCACTTTAAATAATCCTCTTTTATGCTGAGTCCTAGTGGGAACACTAAAATCCCACAAGAGGACTTATAAACAAGACACCATTCAAGAATTTAATGACCCCTATTATGTTTTTCCAGGTCAGAATTCCCTGCATGGTCCTAAATCCCTTATACCTAGGAATCATCCCAATATTTTATGTCCAAAACCTATTTATCAAGTTGAAACAAGTGGCTCTCATCCCATGTCCCTCCCAACACCTAATAGTCCTTTACAATCAACAAAATGAAAACCTCTGGCCAAACTCTTACCTCCATTGGAAGATAAGGTATCTAAGGCTTCATCGTCATTTGTATATGGACCAAAAGAGAATTATGCATCTATTTTGGAAGACTTCGTTCAGTAATCACTCATAATATTACCACTATTAAAATTACCTGACCCACAAGGGTGGAAACCCACTTGGTATGACTTCAATACCTCGTGTGAATAACATAGAACACGAGGTCATTCTATTAAAAATTGTAAAGCTTTCCACATGATCACACAGAAATTAACACATCCAGCTTCCTTATCAATATTGACATCTTCTCTCGAACCACATGTAACATTAACATCAACATATCCATCATATTTATTAAAATATTAGGAACCTATGTCTAAAATTACTTCCCATCAAATTTATGTGGTTCATATTACTTCTCATTCACATAATTATGACACAGATCCATCTAATTCTAAAATGGGTAAAAGATACATAGTAATACATCTGCCATAAGAAATAGTTTTTCCATTAGATAAACCCAAATTATCCATCCATGTGGCTCCCAAAATATTTGTCCCAAAAATATCACCTAAGGCCAAAGTTTCTATCCTCATTACACCACCTTCAACATCCACTACAATACAAAAGGTTGTCGTTAAACAACTACATCAATCTCCTGTCAAAATGTCATTATATGAACTAATACAAACATCACCACTTCACAAACAATACCTTAAGATCATCCATCATCCTTTGTAAAATTTGTAAGAGACCTTAAAGCATCTATTGCCCTATCATTCGAACCATCCAAAATACCTTCCCTCAAACTAGAGGATCATGATTTACCACTCTTCATCATGGATCAAATTAATAATACCTACATCAAAAGAGTAATGATTGATAGTGGTGTTGTTATTAATATTATCTCCTCCCTTTCTTTCGATCAAATTAAACTACCCAATATTGTTGTTTCCCAAACACCAGTCTTATTACAATCCATTAATGATACTATGCACCCACATTAGGCATCATCATCTTACAATTAAAATTTGGTGTAAAAACCATACCAGAACTCTTCTACATTATAGAAGGATATTTTTAATATAATATGTTATTAGGATGCCCATGTAAATGCACTATTTAGTGTGTTCTATCCACTCTTCATCGTTGTCTCAAGTACGAACATAAGGGTCAAACAGTCATTGTTCTCATAGATCAAAACCCTTTTGTCAATTGCTACATTATTTATCATGTAAATGATGTTCTTATTCCCAAATCGTGTATCGAGTCATCGATGGAGCTTATACTAGAACATCTATTCCTTCTTCTAAATTACCATATGATTATTCTCTTAGTGATGTTATACAATGCCTCACATTGGATGGATATCATCTCCTCATGCTTAATCACATTCCTTCACCAAAAACTTATAGAAACCTTAAAAATAACCCACATATGACCCTAATGTGGGAGATATTATCTATTACAGTCCTTATCTCAAAATGAATTTTTTCTATGGGGGAATAGTCATCCTTCAACTAGGGATGTTATTCAACACCATGTCATGCCCTTCACAATAGTTTTAAAATATTTAGATAATCCAAATTTTGACAGTATGTACCTTCACATATGTGCATGGAAAGGTTTTGGTCATAGGAATTACAAGCATGCAATGCATGATGTAGTCATCTAATTTTCCCTTAAAACTTATGAAAAATATAGTTTAGGATATAAAAATTAATTTAGAAGTATCCAAAGTTACTACATCCAAACCAGCTACATCTATGCTCATCACTGAATTAGAATCATCATCTCTAACATCCTCTGAAGATCCTATGGATCTAGATGACATTATACCCATGCCACCTATTTTTTTAGTAAATACCATATCCTTAGGACTAATTACTTATCAATATAACCACGATACTAAACAAATACCTCTTCTTTGGCCATAAATGGTTGAGGAAGACTCACCCATTATAAATATCCTCTAATGTCATGATGACCAGAATATCCTTTCATATATGGGATCTGAAGATCACTTCCTTCAGAAAAATTTACCACTTGAATCATAAACTCTCCTTAATGAATCCAACATTGACGTTAACTTAGGAAATTCTCAATATCCTCGTATAGTTAAAGTTGGCCGATCAATGAGTCCACAATAGCTCAATGAATTTACTTCATTTCTATCCAAATATTATCAAGCCTTCACTTGGTCACATGTTGATATGCTTTGGATTGATCCTAACAATATTTTCACACATCTAAATGTTAATCCACTAAAACAAAAGCTCTGTAAAATGCATCCCTACATAGCTATTCTTGTTAAGGAAGAGTTGCAATGTCTGTTATCCACCAATTTTATCATCCCTATCAATTATCCACAATGGGTTTATAATATCATTCATATAACTAAGGCTTCAATAAAATTACCTATTCATACTTATTTTAGAGATCTCAATCTTTCTTGTCCAAAAGATGATTTTCCCCTTCCAAACATAGATCATCTCATTGACCTAATAGCTAGCCATGAAATTCTCTCCCTCATGGATGGTTTTTAGGGTATAACCAAATTATTATTATTGCTACTAATGATCAACACAAAACCACTTTCATCACACCTTGGGAACCTTATCACATTCTTGTGTCATGTCATTCACCCTACAAAATGCAAGAGCCACTTATCAATGAGCCATGACCTACATATTTCATGATCTCATTCACAAAACAATTGAAGATTACATTTATGACCTTATAGGAAATTTAAAACAATGCAAATATCATCTATTGTCCTTGATTCAATCTTCACTCATCCCATTCCATATTGTCTTCGTCTCAATCCCTTGAAATGTGTTTTTAGTGTTCTCACTGGTAAAATTTTAGGATTTATCATATCAATTTGAGGTATCAAATTTGATTGCTACCCAACTAAGATTAAGGCTATCATTGAAATGCCTCCTCCATCTAATCTCACATAGTTATGCAACCTTCAGGGAAAATTGTAGTACATACGACATTTCATATCACAACTCTTGATCATTTTCATCCTTTTCATCACCTCCTCCATAAGGACATAGGTTTTCCTTGGGATTTTGATTTTCAAAATTCCTCATATGAAATTAAACAATATCTCTTATCACCTCTTGTTATTATCCCATCACATGTAGGAGATCCATTTTACTTAAACATATATACTTAATAACATGCTCTTGGAGGCATTCTCGTACATTGTGATAATGAGGGTCAAGAACATGTTGTATATTATATCAATTGCACACTTCATGAATATGAAACCCATTACATAGATGTGGAGAAGTTATGGTATGCTTTATACTTCACCACTTCCAAGTTACGTCATTACCTTATTAATCATAAAACATATGTTGTCACTAGTTTTAATCCCCTCAAATCTATACACTCTAAACCATATCATAGTGATCGTATCACTCGATGGATTATGCTTATGACTGAGTTTGATTTAGAATTCATGTCACAAAAATACATTAAAGGTAAAGATATTACAGACCAACTTGTTGATGATCCCTTACAAGATAATCAACCTCCTCATGAAAATTTTCCAGATGAATCCATTAATAATGTTCATGAATATACGTTCATCCATGTCAAGATGACTCTAAATTACAGGAAGGGGGAGGGTGTCAGTATTTTTATTATCCCTTCTTGGGGTATTCCTATTCTATTATCATTTAAACTTAATTTGAGTGCACTAATAATATGAAAGAATATGAAACTTTAATCATGGGTCTCACCACTACTATTCTTCTAGGTGTTCATGAATTAGACATCTATGGAGATTCATAACTTGTTATCAGTAAAGTTAAAAGATAATATCAATGTAAAAATGAAATTTTAAAAAATATAAAGCTAACATAGACTTTCTCCTCGACACTTTTTATCATTACACCATCCAAACCATCCCATGAGTCTTCTAAAATTTTTGATGATACAATGGCATCTTTAGGATCCCTTATCCTGTTAGAAAAAAAAATTGAAATAGAACACTAAATTATTATTGATTGTTCAATAATTGGATCATCCCTCACATCAAAATGAACTTCCTTCTATCAATATTGTTGATGATAATCCAACTGATTTATGGTATACTCAGATGTATGACTATCTCACTGAATCCAAAATTCCATCTTATTTACCACATACATTAAACAGTCATTTCTTGAGTACTACTCACTTTGTCATTATAGGTAGTATTCTTTACAAACATAGTTTTGATGGTATCTTATTGAGATGCCTTAAGTCACACGAATCAATCAAAGCCATTGAAGAAGTCCATGACATTGTTTTTGGATGTCATTTCAGTGGAAATTTAGTCACTAAACATGTAATATGACTAGGGTATTATTGGCCCACTATCACCAAGGATTGTTGTGAGTACATTAAGAAATGTGTGAAATGTCAAATTCATTTATATTTGATCCATATCCTTAGGAATTATGGCCTTTCTCTCAATGGGGGTTAGACCTCATTGGGGCTATCAACCCCAAGTCATCTCAACAACATCATTCCATTATCATAGCCACTGAATATTTCACCAAATGGGTTAAAGAAATCCCCTTGACATCAACTAAGTCAAGACCGATTATCAATTTCATATATCAACACATTATATGTTGTTTTAGCATCCCACATAAACTTATCACAGATAATGGAAAATATTTTAAAAATAAGGAAGTTAAAAATCTTTGTGATACCTTCAATATTAAACTCAATTTTCATCACCATATTATCCTCAAGAAAATGGATAGGCCGAAGCCTCTAATAAAACACTCAACAAGATCCTTATGAAAATAGTCAACGACGCAGGAAGAAATTGGAATATACAAATCATGTTTTCTCTTAGGGCTTATCAAATAATCATATGTACACCCAAAAAAGCTACACCCTATTCAATTTTATATGGTTCCAAAGCCATTATAACCCTTGAAAACCAAATCCCATCACTTTGTGTTTCCCTAAAGAACTTTATCCTTGACAAATAATATCAACAGTGTCATTTAGCACAACATGAACTATTAGATGAAATACATCTGATGACCCTTGAACATCATTAAGTTTATCAAGAACACATTAAAAAGGCATATAAAAAACATGTCAAAGAACATGACTTTAAATTCGGTGATCTTGTGCTTAAATAAAATCAAAATGTCACTCAATTAGAATAGAGTAAACATGAAATTTTTTCCCTAATTAGATCATTCCATACGTCATTACTCATTAGTATGGGTCAGGATTGTAAATACTCACTTATCTTGATGGTGAACCTGAAGCAAAACATTGGAATGCCTTACACTTTGCAACCTTTCTATTGTTAAATTTTTATTTTCATGATAGTAGTTATGTCTTATCATTCTATTAAAGTCGTTCATCATACCATAATAGTGAATTGAAAGCATGCGGTTATCCATCATTATCCTAAAACACCTTAAATATGAATTCCACAACTATGTTCATTGCATCTTTCTTTATGGATAAGTTCCTCTTTAAGAGGAACCCCATAATCATTACATTCATTTCTCTTGTAGCAATCAAAGGAACATAATAAGGGATATGAATGTGTAGATAATATATGAACCATTTCCCCTCCATGAAATGATCTATTAGGTATTTTCCCTCAGCTAAAAATATGTGTTAAGAAAAAAATCATTTGGATGCATTTCTCAAAAAAATAAAAATAAATGATAGAATGATCCCTTGAAGGAAAACTATCCATCATAGACCAATCCCTTGAAGGATGACTATTTGTAAATCAAAATAGGCATAGACTATACCCTCAAAGTATATCTACCCATAAAATTGGGCTTCCCGGATTAATATTCCCTTTAAAATAAATATATAAATATCAAAAGCATCTAGGAAGGCTTCCCACATTGATTAGTCTTCTTATAAAACAATTCTTGCACTAAGGGTGGGGTATCTCTCTTTAGACCTATAGAAAAGGATAATTTGTTTGCCCTCATTTATCTATCTAGATTTGAACCCCTTTTTATGTCCACGATAAAAATCTCTCATTTAATCCTACATTTTATTAAGCCTTGTGTAACTATCCATTGATGATCATAGTTAACATTTGTAAAAGGTTGTAAGTGCAAGAGCATTTAAAGTTTCAAAAACCCATTGTGTATGTATTAAATCCATAAGTGGGTTGAACATTCCATATTTATTCTATTTTATTTGACTACATTTTGATACAATTAAAATCACATGTTAAATTTTTAAGTTTAACTAGGTTTTCCAAACACATAGCATTATACAAACATTAACACATGAAAGAAAAAAACAATAATAGATCATAAAACCTCACCATCATATAAACCGATAAAATCCACATATATCAATATAAAAAAATTAATCTTTTAAAATCCATGTCAACCAAATACATCATACAAATAAAAATTGGCTTCCATGAACCATACAACTTAATATCAAGAGTCCATAAACTAGAACTATCAAGGAGGGGTTATACTACCCTCTCCTCCCTTGGCACCTATAACATAGGGATATCCTCCATATCCCCTCTCATTGTCATTGACTTGATCCTATCTTTGAGGTGAGGGACACACACTCATTATACTAGCACTAGGCATGTTCTTTGCATTAGCAGCCACATGATCAACATAAAAAAATATATTAGAATCATACTCCATAATCAAATCAACATAATAATCAAGCTATACTCATATAAAATAATAGTGGGCTTTAGGGACTATCCCAGATCCTGTAGGTGGCCTCTGACCACTCACTTGTGGCCTTGCCCCCTTTGGATCAAGATCACCATCTACTATCATGTGCCCTCTCTTTGTGGGTTTGTGCCATCCTAGCTAACTTTATAGTAGAAATAGAATGCCGGTAATCACTGGGGCCTTCTTCATCCCATGTCTCTCACGATCCTTATACGATATCTATCTAGGGTAGAGGTCCAACCAAGCTCTGTGGTCGTCTTGATCTATTATCACACTTTCTCTCTTAGTGATCAATCCATCCCACTCAATAATCAATGTATCTCAGATATCCATGAGGTCATCCATCTCCCTCCTGGCAAGATATTTATCACCCTCAACTATGGACTTCTAGGCCATCACCATAGTTATGGTTGTTGTGAACTCATCATCCCTATCCTCCTCGTTATCACCCTCTTCCCCCTCCACTACCTCCTACACCTTTGATCCTCTAGCTTCCCAATCTCACACTCATATGAATCTCTATGCTACTCTCTCATAAACCTTAGCTCCATCAAAGATCCTCAATACATGATTCCACCATGTTGTATAATCATGGGTAACCCCTACATCATCAATAGCAACAATATGACCCTCATCATTGGGACCTATTTCCCCTAAATGATCCATGATATGCTTAGGATCTATCATAACTACCTGCGAAATATGTGTATCTCCATCCTCTCATCTATATTGTACATGCTCCATTACCACTCTCTATGTCAACCCAAACTATCTCATAACATAATTAAAATGAAGTAACTTGTTCTCTCCTAATCGGTGACCTTGTACCCATATAGGTTACTATAAACTAACTATCTCACCATCAAACTCAAACCAAATAGGAAATCTAGGTATGGCCTCCATACCACATCACCAATCTGTAGTCTAGACAACAACTCTCTAAAATATCTTGATCTCCTCCTCTTTATTCTTTGGTTGACATCTTCCCTCAATCTCACGAAACTAGGATGCTCATCACCAATCACCCTAGGAAATCCCACCGGTTGAGAAATAACAATATGCTCAAAGGCCCAATCCTATAGTAGAAACCCAATGTCAATGCCATATCTCTTGTGGACCTTTTAGGCCCACAACTCTCTATATATCTAAGCAAGTAGGGTAGTACCCCACTAAAAAATGGTCCTCTCCTCCATCATCTCAACTAGAAATCCTGTCATCATCTAGGGAAACCTTCCACCTTTTGAATCAGGAAATGCATAGCAAATAATGACCATCATCATCATGGTCATCCGAGTACATCCCACTCTCTCAGCTAAATATGATCTAGCATAAGCAAAATCTCCCGACTCTAGTATGATATCGATGCATCACCCCCATATAATCTATTCATAGTATCATCTCGCTCCTCCTCAGTGATGAGATACACACCCTCACCATGGATAGGTAACCCAGAATGTGATGAACATCCTCTAGAGTAATCGTAATCTCTCTAGTAGGTAGCCAAAAAGTGTTGGTGGAAGGATTCCACCACTCTAGTAAAGCCAACATGAAACCCCTGCATCTATGCAACCTTTGATAATATCTCATACCACAAAACCTATGGACTCGATAGCCTCCAAATCATCCTCGAGACATATCAGTCTGAACTTATCCAAGATCAATGTAACACGGTCTGAATGGTCAATTTTGCATCCACCTGTAAGATAGAAATAAATTAACATTAGTATCATCATTAAAAATATGTGAGGAAAATTAAAATCATCCACAACATATCAAAAAAAAAGTATTAACATCAATATCATCTCCTAATAACATTAATACCAACAATAATTAAGTACTTCGCTATTTAAAAATTTTAATTTCCATATTTGAAAACAAAAATAATAGATTGAATCAAAATCAATATCACCACAAAGAAAAACTACAAAGTCCTTCATTAATTAAATTTCATAGAAAATTACAGTATTGAAACCCTAACTATTATAAACAACTCAAAAGATGTTTCTCAAAATTTATAATTCTTATATAGCAAGAAAAACGCCAGTGATTCCTATGATTTTACCTTAGGGCATTTGTGTCACCCACAAATATTTAAAAAACTACCCTAAAACTATACAAAAACACACAAATCAACAAAAAAAGAAAAAACAAGGATAGATCACTCACCTCTACCATTGTGGACTTTCGTTTCTGGCTTGGGCTTACCATTTCATCTACAAATCACCCTTTTACCCTTAAAAAAATGTTTTCACCACTCTAACAAGTCACTTTCACCATATGGTGAAATGAACCTGTGATTTGGCTTTTATAGCCCAAAATTTTACATTCGGGAATCGCTAGTAATTCCCTAATCTTTAGTGATTTTCCCTATAAATAACTATACATGATACCTTATTGGCATATGTGTCCATTTTTCCCTAAATCATGACAATCACAATCTTCCACAAATAAGTCCCATTTTTAATGGACACTAGTCCTTGAAATATTAAAATAAACAAAAAAACATTTCTTAGGATCCACCATTCATCTATGGGACATGCGCCCTTTGGCCCCCATCATTTGTGATCTAAAAATGGTACTAAGATTTTTCATTGTACTTTTGAAATTTCCAGATTCTTAACATTAGACAATTAATTAAGAGTATTCAAACCATTTTTGGGTTCTCTTGAGAAGCCAAGCCTTCAAATTCTTACAAACAATCAATTATCTTAATTTTCCAACTTAAGTAATTAAACTAAATCTATTACAAATCCATAAGGAAATAATCACAATTTATTTTATAATGCACTCAAACTGAATTCTTGATTCCAAATTTTGATAAATGCATCCAGTTATGTGATGTGGGCTATGGATACTAAAATTTTTCCTTTAATCCAATTAAATAGTTTTGTGATTTCTTTATCAATTAATCAAATAAATTATTTTAAATGTTTTATCTGATCAAAAGCTTCCAAACTACAAATAAACACCATAACCTAATTGATAAATAAATTCACCCAAATACTATGTCTTTGGATTTCCAAAATGAGAATTAATCTATTAAACGACCGATGAAGTATAATAACCCTTTAATACTAAACAGATCAAAATCAAAAAATGAAATGATCAAAGACATTCGAAACTCTAACATTTAAAATAGAATTTTCCCAAAATGATTCATGGCTCCTACAATACTTCCACAGTGTGATCCAATTGCAAATGTGACTGAAAAATGCCTACAACTGGATATTTATAAACACTACATGAAAAAAATTATATATCTGGAAATATTATGAAAATATGAACAACTTCCCTTTTTAGTCCATGGCCCGGTTCGAACCAAAAGTGCTTGGAAAAATCATATCTTTGTTGGTTCCTTGTGCATGTTCTGTGCATCTACGCTGGAAAATAACCTAAATAGGAAAATATGCAACACTTAATGTAACATAAATCACATTTATGGAAATCTCTTAGAATTATGAACAAGTTTTCTTTTTATACCAAGTTGAAATTTGGTCTCTAAGTGCCTCAAATACTTAGTTGACTAACAACTACCTCTAACTCTTTATCATAGTTCTACCTCATATCTCTTTAAATAGAAGTGAGGTAATTATTAAATATGTCTAGCCACTTTGGAAACTCAGTTGGAGGGTTGGTCTTAGTGTGAGGAGGTCTTGAGTTCTAGTCACTCACTTGCCACTTTGGCTGCCAATTTGTGTTTAACCGTTGTGGGTTATATCCCACATTTTCAGAATGCAGGAGGGGATTTGCATTGAAAATGGGCTCAAACGCCCTATTCCCATGTGGTTTAGGCCACATATTGGATTTTTCACCCATTCAATGTGTTTAATGGTTATTTAACCAACCAATGAGGTGTGTGGTGAGATGTTGGATTTGCTCGACCTGTCATGTATGTGTTGAGTTAAACATGATAAGTCTAAGGTTGGGTTGTACATTGTTTGAATTTGGTGAATTGAATGTTGAACCACCCAAGGAATATGGTGAATCCTATCGAGATATAACCGAGATGCCTGAAAAATAAACAATTTTGAATTGGATAAGATAAATATCCCGAACAATGAGGCTTAGTCCAATAGAGAAAATCGATCCAAATATAGAAATAGCTCGGTCGAGCCAATTATCAACTTGAAATGCACAATTAGAATGTCCTCCAATGAAAAATATAAACTCATAGTGAAAAATTGAGCTCGGACTCTTGTTTGGCCAAGCCATAATGTGAGTCGAATACTAAAGTCCAGAAACCATATCGAACGACCTTTTTGTCTTCTTGTTCTTTGTTAGGTGTCATGTCCAGATTGGAATGTTGACCAGGGTTGACCCATTTAAGACCTTAAATTTGACCGGCGATAGAATATTCATGTAGAATCCATTTATGGAGTTCAGTATACCATCGGAAAGGTCTCAAGAATCCCTTCAACTTGGTTTATGTTTAGGGAATTTTAGGGAAGATATGTATAGTGAAATATCCTATGGATAAATATGGATTTCCCATTATTCTATCCTACCATTACAGATCATATGTCTATAGGTGTCAAACCCCTTGGTTCCCCAATCAATTGTTCCCTTGGTAGTACATCTTGTTTCGATATCCCCACGAACTAGAGCAATTACAAAATAAATGACACACAAACATAGGTGTTCCTCTACATTGCATTGCAACGAAATCACTCATAAATTATTCCATCATTTTTGTCTAACACTTTACTTTTAAGTTTTTAAACAAAATGTGGAAAATTTAGACACCAAAATTCTACAACTCCCCCGTCATCAATAACTATTCCCGTTCACACTTATAACTTATCATGTTAATATCTATTTAAATATTATTTAAATATAATTCATAAATGTTTTATTTCCTCATATCTACCATAGACTATTTTATATATTCATGACACTTAATTTTATGATAAAAATTATCATTATCATAATACCCTAATAAAATCTATACATTATCCTAAAACCTACACTAATATATCTAATTAAACTAACTATGATACATCCTAAGCAAGTGAGCCGAGAGTATAATCTAACCATTTTCCTAACAAATATAACACCTCACACGACACCTCATCCCATTTGAAAAATGAATTCACGATCTTATCCCTAAACATACAACAAATAATCTTAAATTAGGAAATTGTTGCAACTATTACCTAAATAAAATCGAACAAACTGAAAACAACGACAATTAGGTATAACACCGGTGATTATATAAGTTTGTTTCCCAACCTCATTTTGGGACCAACCTGCTTGCGAGTCCCAAGCTCATTCTCTGTCTTCAATTGTAAACATTTATCAAGTCTTCATTTAGTCTAGTTTCACAATAGGATAGGCTCTATATCATTGTTCCTAGTTTGAAGAACTTCTTACAGTTTGTCAAGAGATCTTAGCTTCTACCTACTCATCCTCCTTCACTTGTTGATTTGTTCAAGCTCTTGTTTATATAAGTCTTCTTTGTCACCACACATCATTTGTCATCTAGTACATGTGCTTCATATTGTCAAATAGGTTTTGTTTGGAATCCATTTGATCTTTACTAATTTGTAGGTTTGAGCAGTTTCAATCTTTGTCCAAACTAAGGTAAGATCATGTATGTTCATCTTTTATCCACTTATTTGAAACATCCATAGTTGTCAAGCCCTCTACTTTCCATTATAATTGAACTAAAACTAATTAATTTATCAAAAATCCACTTTATCAAAAACATATCATATTCTATATTGTTCAATCGAACCTAGAATTGTCAACATTTTATTAAAACACATGTGTTTCCCTAAACCACTTGTGTTTCCTATAATTTTTGACATTTACAGTATTTATCATATTATCATATACCCATTAAATCTATTTCTCTATTTTTTCTAAAATATGATAAAGGATGGGTCTTTATAAATGGCTATAGGTGGTCGGGCACACAAGATAACCAAGATATCAATTCTCTTCTAATCATTTTTCACCCATTACACTGAGATAAATATGACATATTGTCTGATCTAGAACTTTGTGCAATAAATTCAGTCCCTTGGACCATTTGTAAAACATCTATGAGAACACTCAAAGAATTCGAGAGGATACAAACGCATTCTAGGAGGCATACTTTGAAATATTATGCATTAGATCTGAATTAGCCTAGTTCGAATACCATTACGAAGCCGGATTGGAGATTTGGAGCTCAAAAAATAAATCCGAAAATCTAGTGAACCACTTTGAACATCTAGGATATCTATATTTTAACACAACATCTCGATCACCAAGACGATTGAGAGAAGGAAGAGCCTTAGTTCATCTCTGAATTATTTTTAAAAAATTATATTGATGACTACAACTATGACTACTTCCAGGAATCCGAGATAGATTATCTTGAGTTAACCTTCAAAAACCCATAATCATTTTAGGATTTTGACACCGTATTTGATTTAGATCATTAGATTATAGATTATATATCTTATTCTTTCATTACGTGTTTGTAATAAATTTTGAAACTATCTAAATGATTATAATCTTTATCCATCAAAATATCATGATTTCTTATATATATTGTTTGATTGCATAAATAGTGGGTTGACATCCTTGCGAGGAAGTCCTTTGAATTCCAAGGAATGACTTCTGTCAAGAATCCCACTTATTATTTTTACTAATTAAAATTTTGGTGAAGTTTCATTGATTGCAATGTCATTTACATGAGAGGAGCTGAGCTATTTTGTATGTGCGGTGTAACTTTAATACAATCTACACATATCAATAGGTATTGGTAAATCCCACAATCTTAAGGTTTGATAGTTTAGTTTCTTGTTTATTCACTTAAATTGAAGGAAAAAATTTTCTAAAAAAATTTTATACACTCTTCTCAAAGACTCTATTAATTTTTGATTTCCCTAATTGTAGAATTTTCCCAATCCAACGTGTCTTATATTTTGACTAGTTTATCCCATTTTCAAGGGGTTTTGACATCGAAGCAAGGACATGAACTTAATGATAATCTTTAATAAAAATTATAAATGAAATGGGAGGTATCTCACATTACTATTCTGTCATTACAAAGTATCCCTTAATGGAATGAAATGGTATTCATATCTATCATATGAAACTTTCATTTTAACCATATATTCTCCATTTGTCTATCTCCTGCCATTCCCTCCCCCTATCCATATCCACCCTCATCTCTTAATTTCCTAGCTTCCTTCTTGATGTTATGCTAAATATTATTATTACATTCCTTTGTATTGGATCTTGTAGCTTATATCTACTCAACGGTTAAAGAAAGGGTAGGATCTCCCATTGTCATTTCATATTCAATATTATTCATTTATTTCTTATCTTCTTCCTTGGCGGGCGAGTAACCCAAACTATTTTGAGCCTATTACTTAATTTTATTTTAATAAGGTCACAATTAATTAATGTTTTAGTATATCTTTAGTAATGTTATAATATGTAATTAAGTCTTACTAGAGGAATGGTATTACAATTAATTGCATAACAAACAAGTGATGTTTTTGGATTATTAAAAGTTTAATCTTATTAAATTGATTTTAAGTAATAGTCTCAATATAGTTTTGTGTAATTTTTTGTCCAATGTAGGATATCTGAAAGAAAGGAAAAGGATTGAAGGTGAAGTTAAAATGTGATATTCTTCTCTTATTGCAATCCTTGACCAATCACATGCTACAAGTGTCACTTCCAAAGAATGGCACACCAATCTTCAATGTTTCTTTAGGAAGGAAGTTATTAAAATAAGAGATGAGGATGGATATGGAAATAGGTAATGAGAGTGGATCGAGATACAATGAAATATATAATAAATGGTTAAGAGGAAAATACTATATGTTCTATTTGGATAGCATTTCATTCCACCAAGGGAGCTATTGATTGAAACTAGGGTATTTGAGCTATGTTTGGGTTTGATAAGATTGCCTATGAATGATAATGAAGAAGTTAAGGTCCCATATTTGAAGCCAAAACCTCTTCATAGGGAAGAAAATCTTAAAAATATTAGGCAAGCTAAATCGATAATATCCTACATTTAGGGGAATGAAACAATTGAATAGAGCGTAGAGAAGAGTGTACAAAACTACACTATCCACCATTGATAGTTTATTTTTGTGTGTAACGATAGGTGTTGGTAAGACCAATGTTTCCATATTAACCATACTTAAATAGATAGATCTCAATAGAATTCCAGATTTTTGTATTGATTTGATTAATTTCGGGATTATTTATGTAGTACATATGAAAGCACTAGTTGCAGAGGCGGTAAAAATTTGAATGATTTGATAAACTCCAAACCACCTCAATAATCAATGCTTTCATATGTGTAATGTAAAAATATTAAACTTACTCGAGCAATGTAACCATATAGAACCTTAATGAGAGAAATTTGTTGAAGTATTTTTACATGGAAATATTACTTACGAATAGTTATATTTGTGCACAAAAAACAATTTTTCATCGTAAATACTGAAATTTGATACACTTTTCTCTACACTTTATTCAACTGTTTCATTTTCTTGAATGTAGAATCTTATGAATCCAACATGTCTGATATTTTTGAATACTTTCTCCCATTTAACAAGGGGTTTTGTCTTCAAATAATGGACATAAACTTACTCATTTCTTTTCAAAATTTCTAAATGAAGCTGTGAGGTATCTCACATTTCTTGTTTGTCATTATAAGTCTCCTTCAATGTAATGAAATGAAATCCAGATCAAACATCGAAAATATCCTTTTAAAAATCTACTCTCCACTTCTTCATCTCCCTCTCATTCCCTCCCTCTCTCTATCTCCACCCTGATTTATGAGTTTCTTATCTTCCTTCTTTATGCTTAACTGATGATTGTTATGTCATTCCTTGGAAGTGGCACTTGTGTCACTTATCTACTCATGGATTATACGAAGGGTCGGATCTCCCATTTTCATTTATATTCAATATTCTCCCTTTCTTTTTATCGTCTACTTTGAGAAGACAAGTAAAATAAACTATTTTGAGCCTATTACTTAAAAATAATTTAATAAGATCAAAATTTTCATAATCAAAAAATATCACCAAATTTTTCTCCATAGATTGATTTTCACCCTCTTTTAGTTTCTTCAAAACATCCTCAACATTTCTCAGGCTATGTTGAGGGTCAATCACACCATTCTAAAAGAACTAGGAACTCTCCTACATCTATTATATTTCATTAGCCTAGTGACTACTAGGCTACTAGGTGTTTTAATTATTCAAATCACCATAGTTTAATCTTAAAGGAATTTTAAAACTGATAAGAACCATATTTCAAAGCATAAATAAAGCCTAGCAGCCACTAGCCAAGATAAAATAGAAACATGTCATGTTTATTAATTTGTAAGTAATGTTGGATTCATTGAAGTCATTAAATTATTTTCCCATATTCATTAATGTAATCGTAACTGCTATATTAAAATCCAGGTTCCAATGTGTGTGATATTGGATTCCAATATATGTGATTTTTGAGCATAATAAATTCTAATATTTAAAGTTTTGTAATTCAATATTTATATTTTCAGATTCCAATATTAATTATATTTGATTGCAATATATGTGATTGTGGAGTATAGTAAATTCCAATATTTAAAGTTTTGGAATCCAAAAACTAGCAATATTTTTTGATAGATGGTAGAAGTGGGTTATGGGGACTGTATGCACCCAAAATTGCATGAGTACCACATCGGTGGTATGGTGAAAGTCTTTGATGATGATTTTTTTTTTTCAAAAATGGTGAAGTACAAATCCTTTCTAAAAGAGTTTGTAAGAATCGAATCGGAAACGATGCACCATGAAGTAGTTGCCTTTGAAATGGAATCATGATAGATCTAGCGTAATCACAAGGATTGGTCAATAATGGAAGAACTTGCTCAACGAAATAAAGCTTGCACATAGAGGAAAGACAATGAAGTGTCTTAGCATACTCATAAATAGGGAATAAATAGGTACATATATGGTGTTGAGTAACCTAGTGCATGACACATAAGAAAACCCTAAACCTAACCCATGTTATATTACCCTCCATATGTGATTGGAGGACACATAGGATCCCACACACCAACACCCCCCTTCATCAAAGTTGGGGTAGCGGCTATGATGAGTTAGACAGAACAAGAAGACACTCCTAGATAACTAAGAAAGATGTGTCAATAGGGCCCAACAACTAAAGGCCTGATAAGGTGCCCATATACAAAAACATCTTTCTAGAAGATGAAGAGAAGTACTATATAGCCCAAAGAATATGAGTAGCTGCATAAGACCTCACCCCAAGAAGAGACCACAAGTGAAGAAACTTCACCTTAGTGAAGGGCTTGGTAAATAAATCTGTAATCTGATCAACTGTCTAAATGTAATGAATGTTGATGATACCATCATGAATAATATCTTGTATGAAGTGCATATGAATCTTAATGTGATTCATCCATTGATGTTGAACTAGATTTATGCAAGTTGAGATAGTTCTCGTACTATCACAATAGATAATGGTAAGCCACCGAAAGTGGATGCCAAACTCTATTAGAATACCCTGTAGCCAAATAGCTTATGTTGTAGCATTAACTCCTCTATATTCTACCTTTGTAGAATATATCATAAGTGCATTATGATTTTTGCTACACCAAATAACAAGACCAAAACCAAGAGAGAAAATATAGCCAAAGGTAGATTTCTGATGATTTAGGTCACCGGCCCAATCACAATATTTGAACTCGATCAAGTCAATATCCACCCCTCCATAATAGTGAATTCCATCATCGGAGGTGTCACAAACATAATGATGGATTTGATTAGATGTTTTCCAATGTAGATCATGTAGATCCTACATGAATCTAGACCTGATCCCAACAACATAAGATAAATTGGATCGAGTGTGAGTCAAGTAAATCAAGCTCCCCACCAACTATCAATAAAGGGTACCATCAACTAAGGGAGTAAAGAAATCAGAAACCAACTTAACCATAGAAAGAAATGGAGTAGGAGAATACTTGAAATTAGACATCTAAAAATGAGCAAGCAAGTCAAGAGCATACTTAGGTTGTGAAATCACAATTCTTGAGTCAGATTGTGAAATCTAGATCCCAAGAAAGTAATGAAGCAAACCTAAGTCAGTCATGGAAAACCTGTTGGCCAAGGTGATCTTCACAGAATCAATGATAGAGGAAGAGCTACCTATGATCAACAAGTCATTAATATAGAGAACAAGGATGAGTATGGATTCATCTTGTAGTAGAATATAAACATTTCGATCGAGTGACATCTAGTAAACCCTAATGTAAGTAAAAGGAGTTCATCTTGGCATAACAAGCTCAAAGGGATTGTTTAAGGCCATAAAGAGACTTCTTTAACTTACAAACAAGGGAGGGATCATGGACATAACCAAGAGGTTATTCCATGTAGATTTCTTCCTCTATGTCACCATGAAGGAAGGCACTCTTAATGTCCATTTGTTGGACTTTCCATCTGTTTGTTGTGGAAATTGAAAGATCCATTCGAATAGAAGTCATGTTTGCAACCGTAGCAAAGGTTTCAATATAATCTACCCTAGCTATCTGGGAGAAACCCTTAGCTACTAATTTCACTTTAAACTTTTCGATGTCTCCATTTACTCCATACTTTTTTTGGAACACCCACTTACACTGAACAATTTTTCTTCCTTTTGAAAGAGGGGTGAGATCCCAAGTATCGTTCTTCATGAGAGAGGAATACTCCTCATCCATGGAAAAATCCCACTCAAGAATACCAAAAGCCTCCCGAAAATACTATGGATTAGAAATAGATGTGAAGAAATAGTGGGTTCCAATGAAATGAGAGTGAGTACATCTCATATCCAAAGTATCTCCAACTAAATCTCTAGCACTTTGAAAAGTTTTCCTAGCCCAAAGAGGACTAGGAGGATTAGGCTTAGAGTCGAATATTCTTCACTTGAGTGAGAAGGGACATATTCCTCATCATCACTACTATTAGAATCGGAATACTCAAAGGTCTAATGGTTGGGAGGATCAGAAGAGGAACACGCTTAACAACATCATCATTTGATGATTCAAAATCTGAATAAGCAAGATTAAGAACCTCAACAGGTAGAGAAGTAGAATTCAAAAATACTCATTGAAATTAAAACTTCTCTCAATATAAATCTTATGAGAAGTAGGATTCAAAAATTGATATACCTTCATGCCATCAGGATACCCTACAAATATACAATGTTTCGATTGTGGTTCCAATGCCTTGCATTTATTCTTGAGAATCCAAGCCATATCCTTGGATCTAAAGACTCGAAACTGCTCAACATAATGCTTGCATCCAAACTAGGCTTCAAAGGGTGTCATCCCTTTTACTTCCTTGTGTGGAACACATTTGAATGTAATTAACACAATTCTTTGCTTCATTCCAATACTACACATGAAGAGACTTGAGTGAATCATACAAATGGCCATATCCTTAAGAGTATGGTTATTTCTTTCTCCTACTTCATTCTTTGAAGGGCTATAAGAAATTGTATGTTGCAAGGAGATCCCTTCAAAAGTATAAAAATTAATGAACCTATTGTTTACATATTCACCTCCATTGTCGGTTCGAAGAACCTTGATAGAACCATTGCGCTTGTTTCTTTACAAGATCCTTAAAGTTTTGAAAATGTTCAAAGACTTCATACTTAAGGTTAAGAAAATATACCCAAGTATATTGTGAATAGTCTTCAATGAAGGTGATCACATAAAGAGCTCTAGTAGACAAATGAGATGGAAATGGACAAAAAATATTGTTGTGAACAAGATCTAAGGGATGAGTAGCTCTCAGGATTTTTATTTTTCAAAGTTCTTTTCAAGATGATTTCTAAGGGTACAACCCTCATAAAGGCCCTTAGAAAAATTGACACGGGGTAACCCATTGACCATTTAGTTTTGGCTCAATTGTTCAAGGCAGTGATGATTTAGATGTCCGAAACACTCATGCCATTAATTACTAACCTCATTTACATGAGTGAGTAAGGAAGTGGGCATAGAATCAGAAGTAAAGTGGGAAAAGGTATACAACCCTAAATAGTGATCCACCTTTCACTTTGCCACTATAGTGTCATCATTAAGCTCACAAATAATCACCAAGTTACGACCAAATTCCACTTTCATTCCTTCACTAAGGTGACTAATTTGGTAAAACAATAAGACATTAGTAGAGAGATCGGGAACACTAAACACTTGGTTGAATTTTCCCCATCCATCCCTACCAATCCAATACAAGAAACCAACAATGTCATGTCATTACCCATCATGATTTGGGACATACCACAAGGCTCTATGTTGGATAACTCATCATGCGAAGAAGCTATGTGGTGTGAGGCACCAGAATCTATAATCCATGTTGATGAAGGAGATAATTTTGCTATAAGGGCCTTTCCTTTCTTTCTATCAGATTTAGACTCTTTTGCAGTAGAAGACTCGGCCTTTGGAGCATTTTGTTTGATAGACTTAGGAACACCTATTTGATTTTTCTCAAGTAAATGAGTAAGGTGATCAATTTGTTTTCTCATACATAGATGCTCTTTATGACCAGGCTTCTTGTAATAGGAACACAAAAACTTGTCTTTTTGTGCTCTAGAGTGTAAACACCAAATTTGTGTCTTACGACCCCCTGTGCCCCACATCTCATTTCGAAACCTAACCTCATCACCTAAACCTTACACAATTATTTATTAATTACCTTATAATTAATAAATCCACATCGCATCATACACTGTCACCTCATTTCGCCACCTCATCATGACCTAGTCCTAACCCTAAACTAACCTAATTAAGACCTATAACTTGGTCTACATCCACACCCATGACTAATTACTCCTCACCCACACCTAAAACCAACCTCATAATGACTTGACCAAGCCCACAACTAATCCCTCGGGAGAAAAGGAGGGAAAGTTGGCTATTTTACTAAAAATAGCCCACTTTGACTTGACCGAAATCTTGGTTCTACTCGACCGCAAATCGATTACGTAATAGCCATCGGTACCCCTGTAAATGACCTCTCCCAACCAAAAACTAGGGGTTGGATTTTCATTGGATCTGAACAAGAAGTCATTGGAAGAATCTGGAATTTACTTGGCTGAGCAGAGACAAGTGAAGGAAAGAGAGGAGTTTACAGAGAAGGACATCAAGCCCAAGACTACAACTGAATAACCAGAGCCCAGTGACACTCATCCAAGCATCAGGAGAGGAGATAGCTCATCTTGGATTGTCAAATCATCCTACTTGAACCCTGTCTTCGTCATCACAGTCCTGGAACCTGCATTTTTCATCAGGAACTAGTAAGTAAGTCTTATACGTTCTTTTAATAATATTTCTTGGATTTCTGAATCACAGTAATTACAAGTCTACCCCCAGATCCACTACCTAGTAACACTCTCCATCTAAATTACATTCCTCTACTCCTACATTGCCCGAAGAACAGCCCTCATACTCTCTGAGTCTTCTCCATCACCTCATTACCTATTCCCAGTCATTTTACCAGCCTTATAAACACCATAGCTATCATATAGCCATCTTATAGCCAACCTTCACCAAACCCCTTGAATCACTACCACTGAGATATAGGTTATCATCAACCGATCACTGACAGGTGACACCGACCGCCTCGGTCACCGTGATTCAAAACGAAGACCAGCCCTTTCTCTATTGTTCTAACAAGGTAAATAAATTGCAAATGGACAATAGCTTATTTGTTAGAATTTGTGTTGATTCATATCAGTAGGGGAACTGACCACCTTCGAAAGGAAGTCTCATATTTCCTGGGCCCAAGGCAGTTCCCTCACTTATCATCTAATTAGAATCTAGTGGTCTTGTATTCTTACTTGCAGGTAGTCCTTCCCATACAAAAAGGAGTTCTTTGCAATCGATCTGATCTCTCTCTACGGTACGCACACACCATCTCAACATTCAACAGGTATTCCTCCTAGCCCTAACCCTTATCTGTTTCTCAAAGGAATGAAAGGATAGAAGAAAATCTATCCTAGAAGGCGGAAGCATTTTGTGCAAGACATTTTGGAACGGAAGTAAATGAGTAAGGTGATCAATTTGTTTTCTCATACATAGATGCTCTTTATGACCAAGATTCTTGTAATAGGAACACAAAAACTTGTTTTTTTGTGCTCTAGGCTTAAGTTGAAGCATTCATGTTAAATTTAGTTTTAGTCTTAGTTTCCTTCTTAGTTGATCCTTTCTTTCTTTCTTATTTTCAGTCTTCTTTCCTTACTAGTACTTGCTACAAGGGCATGTGACTTGGACTTGAGAGACCCCATTTGAATGATTTTGTCTTGTTCTTGAATGAGTTGGGACAAAAAATAGTCAAAGGAGGGCATATTCTAATCTTTTCCCAAGCCATCTTTTATAGCATAAAAATTTGACACGAAGGGAGAATATTCAAGACCTAACTTGGAGAGAATCGACAAGATCACTTGAGAATATTTCTTCTCTACTTGACATTCCTTTAGCAATAATCTAGTGTGGACAAACTTAGAGAAGTATGCTTATAGGTTTTCAAAATCACTAGCATTTAACCCTAGCAGTTTATTTTCCAACTCATGTTCTCTCATGTTATCTTATTGTCCAAAAATGTTATCTAACATTTTCCATGTAGAATTAGGTGTTTGGATGACTCGATGTGGAAGAGAAAATCAGGAGAAACAAACATGTAAAGAAGACCTAAAGCTTCATCACTACGGTTTAACCACTTATATTTTTAGGGTTTTCATCTGCTTTTGAGTCTTAGTTCCCATGGTGATGCGGGATAACCCTTTACCTCTTAGTTTCATAATCATTTTTATCTCCACTCAAAAAAGTTGAACGAGTGTAAGCAAAGGAAGTGAATAAGCATCCATTGTGAAGAGAGAGAAGGAATGTAGAAAAGAATCAAAACCACCTAGGACAATATAATAACCCCCCTTCTTTCGACACTTTATAGTTTAGTGCATTAAATACAATCAAGTCCAAGTATGCATCTTGAAATCTGTTGGTAACTCGCCTTACAATCAACATAATAATGATCAAGAGAGGAGACAACAATCATGTTTCATGGAGTGCAGCAAAGTGACACAATATATAAGCACAACTTTAAAAAACCTAGGAAGGAGGTGAAATCAAATCCTGGTTGTGAGAAAGAGTGTCTCATGTCACAAAGGATAACCCATTCTTTGCAAAAATGGTGGCGGAAGCACTCGGTCGTTAAGAAATAATAAGGGTAGAATACCATTTTTAGATGAATACAAGAGGAGTCAATGATCTTCAAAATGATGGAAAGGAACTCGGAAGACAAAAAGTACTCGAGTGATACTACACACTTGAGCACATAATTAGTAAAAAAAATTGACAATAACATCTAAAAAATGATCATTTTTCAATGCCCAATTTGGCTGATTTTAGAGCTATTAGAGTTAAAAAAATGACAATTAACGTTAATTTAAAAGATGATTTAAATTATTACTAATCGTAAAAGATAAAAAAATTAGATTCGTAATTAATAAAACTAGATTTAATATAATTAAATCTAATTAATTACGAATAATAAAGAAACACTAATTAAGATCTAATTAAAATTAAATCCTAATTAAATATTTAAATATATTTCCCTTTTAAAAGAAATACCCCTTTGAAAAAACATACCATAGATGAATTTTTTTAAAACTTACCAACTTAATTTTTAAATTAGAAACATACCATAAATGAATAAGCATGTGGCTCGGTGGAAACCAATGGAGGTGGGAGGATCCCAAGTTGGGTGGTCAAACGCCGAGAAATGCATGTAATGGCCGAGTTATGTGGAGACCATTGGAGATGGATCGAGTCGGGCATGGGAGATCCGAGTGCAAGTGGCTCATGAGATCAGCATGGAGTGGGAGAAGTCATTAAGAGAAGGCCAAAGTAGACTCGAAGCTTTGTAAGGTCAAGAGACAACGAGGGCACAAAAAGCGTGGCGAGCTATTTGAGATGAGGAAGAGAGGTTGGGGTTGAGGCTAGAGTTGGTTCCAATGTGAATGCACGGAGATAAATGTGATATACAGATGCAAGGAGGAGAGAAGGCTCGAGGCAGAGCCAAAATGAAAGTGTTGTAGTCCGTAGAAGGTGAAAAAACACGACTCGGCCAAGAAAAAATGATGTAAAAACATGACTCGGCTAAGAAAAACATTGGCCAAAAGAGCTTCGACCGAGCCAAGAGAGCTCGATGGAGAGTTGAAGGAGCTCGGTGGAGTAGAACACCAAAACACACCTTCAAACCAAAATTTTGAACTTGTATTTTGCAAAACCACCATGCAAGAATAGAGAGAGAGACCAAAAAAATAGAGATCTAAAAAATTTCTAGGTTAATATTTTAAAAAAAAATGGAAAATAACCTCTTATTTTAACTGATCTACTAGATTTAGCTGCTAGTTAGCTAAATGTAGTTGTAAAACCCCTGAAATATTTAGGAAACCTACTAAGGCACGAAGAAATAAACAAAAACAACTTTTCAAAAACATCTTGTTAAATACGTTAGCAATAAATTTCTAGAATATAATGATAAAAAAACTTGCATGAGGAGTAAAAAAAACGAGACCAAGAGTAATCGTAACTCAAATGATAAATGCACGTTTACCCGATCTCACTCTGATACCATGAAAGAGTTTGCGAGAATCAAATCAGAAATAATGCACCACAAAGTAGTTACAACCAAACAAAATCATGATAGCTCCCACATAATTACAAGGATCGATCAATTATGGAATAACTTTCTCAACATAAATAAATCTTGCACATAGAGGAAAAATAGTGGAGTGTCTTGGCATACTCATAAATCAAGAATAAAAGGGTACATATAGGGTGTTGAGTAACCCTAGTGCATGACACATAAGAAAACCCTAAACCTAACCCATGTGAGATGACCCTCCATATGTGAGTGGAGGACACATAGGATCCCACACACCAACACCTTCCCTATTTCTTAGCATGCATATTTTTGTTTAGTTATCCTTGTCTCAACTTTTTCTATCTTTTTGAGTCATGTTTTTCTTGTTGCGAGGTTTTTGTGACTTTAATACACGCAAGTTCCAAGCCAATTACATAACCACCATAGTGGCTATTTAACCTTTGGTATACTTATACCAGTGGTTACATAACCACCATGGTGGTTTTGTAACATCCACTTTTCAAAGATTGGCGATTACGTGTATATTTATCGAAGAGTCTCGAACTATGTGTTATGTACATGTGTCTCAAGTTTGTGAGTGTCTTTCTCACCCATTTCTTAACCATTTCACCTAATTTTTAGCTTTTTGGATATGTATTGAACTCCTCTTCTTTATTTACTATTATTAGAATGTTGACTACCTCTTCTTAGGATGATTTGGCACTTCTTGATTTTCAAGTTTCTTTAGACTCCTTCCCTACCATTTGTTTTATAAAAATAATTTTTTTACCCGTATGATGGGTTGGAGATTTTTTATTTGAATTACATTGTTACTATGAAAAAATGTAGCCAAGAAGTATATAAAAAAATCAGCTGATTTTTTTTTCTTCCCGCTTACACTTGTGACCAACTAGCCTGAAACTAGTCTACTCCAACATCTTCTTGATTTATTCTACAACTATCTAGCTCTACTATCTATATGAATTAGAATCCCATCTTTGGAAAGAAAGATCAGGAGACCAAAGAATCATCACCACACTTGTAATTTTTCATAGTTATATAATAACTAGGTTGGGGGCATATTTACAATTCTTTCAAATATTTTATTTTTATAATATTGTCATTAAAATTGAAGAAGCAACACAATTGTCTAAAGAAGTAGAATTTTTAATTTATCTATTATCAATTATAAGCTCTCCATTGATATTTTTTTCTCGATTATTATTCTTGTATATTTTCTCGGAAATAATTTGGAGGAAGGTTTTGTGCATGAATTTATTCATTTCTTTATTTTAGAATATCCATTTGTTTCATTTTTTCATTTTCATATGTGTGTACCTATGAAAAAACTTTTGTTGATAACTTCTTCCCTGTTTATCCCTATGTATATACAAGGAAAGAATATTGAGAATGATTATGTGTTTGCTCTTGTAATTTTAGCTATCCATTATTATTTTACTTGTGAAATCCATTTATTTACTAGGGATGTCTCAGGGGAAGAGGAAATTTCTTTTGAGAAGCCTTATTTCTTCCCATGATTATGAGGTGAAGCAATTAGAAGAAGTTAGATATCCAAAACTAAAAATTAGAATAAATATTTCTTTAGATTAGATTAGCCCAGATTCTCGCAATAAAGGAATAACTACATTTGGCTATTTCGTATTTTTTTCATTTAGTATAAAGGTAGGTTTCTTTTAGTTTAATTAGTTCCTTTACGTATGTAGATTTGTTTTATTTAATTTCCATAAAAGAGAAAAATATAGATTAGAAGTTAAATTAGATTCATTTAATTTAATATTTTAAAATCTTCATTGGAAACAAGAATAAAAATAGATAACGTGTTTCATTTTACTTTGAGCAGATGCTTGTAAATCAAACTTAGTTAATTAAAAGAGGAAATCAAATTTATTTTATTTAATTCAAGTTTTTTTGTTGATTTAAAGGTAGGAATTAAGTAATTTAGATTAGAAAGAACACAATTTCTACTTCCTTAACAACCTTGGCTACCGAACATAGATATTAGTTCCTTGGATTTTATCTTTCTTGTTTGTTTTCATTTATGTAGACCTTGTACCCACATGACATTTTTGGCTCCACCACAACAACGTATCCAAATATTTGACCCACTTATTATACAACTAAAAATTGACGAAGATCAAATTGTAATTTACCAAGGCTTGAGATAATTAGATTTCAGATCCCTACACATGCCTCCTACCATTATTAGGTAGCTTATTTCCTTATAAAATAAAGTAGATATTGACAAGGCATATTAGGCTAACCGGGTAGACAGTATTAGACCCCGAAACCCTTGATTTTTCCTTACCACATCTTCTATCATATCTTCATGACCCTCTCAGAGAGGAATAGACATATGGCGAAGGAAAATTCCCTTGCATTCCACAACCAAGTCATATTTTGGTTGGTTAAACTGATATCAACACCAATCTATGCACTTCAATCATCCTTGATCATAGTATCACCCATGAACAAGTTAGAAAATTATTAATTGATCTCAACAAAAACATTCCCATTTTTCCAGTTGAGAACATTTGACTTAATTTAATTCTTGTCACCATTCGATCTTATTACACATAAGATCTATCCATATACCATATTATCACCACATCCATCACCTTTTGGATGTCCTAGCATGAGCTCGGGAGGTCATGTGCATCTAAAATCACGTGTTGATTTTCAAGTATAAAATTAGTGAACATGATGAGAAGGAATGGTTCCTTTTTTAATCCTTTTTTTCTTTTATTTCATCCACCTTCCCCTCTTCCATTATTATAATGGTGTTTATACACCCATCAAATATGTTGGGTTAGGAGTATAATAAACCCATTTAGGATCTTAAATCCTATTGCAACCAAGTGAGTATGAAACGGTCACACTCATTGTCTAGGTGGGATGAAAACTACTCACATAATTTACTATCACCTCATACACCCCCTCACCAGGGCACAAAAACTAATTCAAAAGTTAGGATTGAGCATATAAATGAACCTAAATATAGTGTACAACCATAGTTCTAAAACTCCAACAACATGACATTTACAGGAGAACTTGTTTTTCTATCCATGGGTCTTATCTACAAATAAAAATAATCTGCATTCAAATTCCTCTTCTTCCTATGTATCAAAAAATGATGAACTTCTATCGCATCTCACGCAAAGCAATTACTATCTTAATGTTATAGAGGGATCCTTAGACAAGATGCAAATATATATGGATTCCCTTCTTCAGAATAATGTTGCCACCCCAGTCTAGTACATAAAGTGCACCATAAAAAGGTAGCGTCTACAAATGACCAATTTATAATAGGGTATCATATACCTTTGCAACCTAAAAATTTACAACATACGACTAAAAAAATCACACCCTTCTCCTAATGATGTAATTTCAACACTTTTGTGTAGAATAAAATATTTAGAAATTTTCCAAGCTTCACAACCTACAAATTTCACGGATAAAGTTAACTCTTCCCGTCATATTAAAAATTAGAAGCTGCCCCTTCCAAAAATGACCATCAATAATCACCATCACAGGTCTACCTGGGTTTTCCTATCCCTAGTGACTTCTTTATAGGATTAGGCACAATAAGAATGGTCAACCATCCTTCATATCTGTATCATACACAAGGGTGAGTCAAAAGTGAATTTTTGAATGCCGCTCCTTTAAGTAATGTGATGTTCCCTAGTTTCATGCCCATAAGCCCATATCCTAGTTTTATCCCCCTTACATTCACATGTATTCAAAGTATCCATTTATAGATATGTACTATTTCCCTAGTTATTACACTCAACAAAAAGGGGTTCCTTATGTCTCAACCAATGCTTCTATTTTACTCTATAAAACTCATCTTCCACCTCCTCCTCCCCATCAAGGATCTTCAATGGTCAAATCTTATGCAGTGGGTACTTACTCTGAATATCTAAAATATCCTATAGAATTTACAATATGAGGTGTCATGATCCCATGGCCATTTCCAGATCTTCTAACATTTAACGGAGAAGGAGACCCTAATTCCCATATTAAGGCATACACTACTACCATTAAATAATAAGTCCCTCGAGATGCAGTAATTATAAATATATTTCCAAATACCCTCAAAGGGATTTCTCTCGATTGGTGTTATAGAATCCCGAAGCCTCTATAAATTCTTTCAAGAAAATAATATCTGAGTTCATCAAGGATTTTGATATGAAAAATCTATCGAGGACAAAGATCAAACAAGTTTTGCACATCAAGCAATAATACAATGAGTTTGTTTCCTACTTCATTCAAAGGTGGTGTAAAATGCTTTATTTTTGGCAAGTGCTCCAAAAGGGATCAAATGAATCTCTAATAGTTGTTCCTTCACTTACTTAACTAAGAGACTAAGGATGAGGTCTAGAAGTTTCCTCTTCATAGTTATGAGGAAGTTCTGGAGGGAACTTTTCATTGACTAAGCCAAAATTGACATTGGATGCAATAATTATCACCCCAATGGGAGGTTGGTCACCTCCACCCAAAACATATCAAACATTTAGAATGGTTTAAATAAAAACCAATGACCCAAGGTCTTCAATTAGAACCGTGGTGTCACAAAAATGGTGTTACTGACCAAGCTAAGAATACAAATGTGTTGAACACTAACAACATGAACAATAACAACGAAAAATGTAAATAATCAAAGGAACAACAATCCCACTCCTTCCATTAATGTATTCAATTTTAGTCATCCTCCCACTCAACAAGTTTAGGCCTAGGGCCCAAGTCAATACCAAAATAAAGGCCAAAGGCCTCCGAAATTTAATTACAATAATCAATATTAGAATATCAATAGAAATTATGGATTATACCAAAATAAAAATTAGATACCTAAAGATTCTAACCTAACTTATATTATGGGTTCCATAGTGTGATAGGCCATGATGCTCAACTTGTAGTGATTGTAACAAGTTCATAAAATGGCTTCTAAAAGATCAAATAAAACTCTTTATTGAAATGTTCTTAGGAAAACCTGCAGTAACTTCCCAAGCTACCCATACGGGACCTTTCTCTTTGTAAAATGATAGCCTTGGAATATATAGAGATCCTTTCCCAAAATCACCCGAGAATGAGAAACCAATGATAAGGGTGCCAAAAAAGGTATTTTTATAGGAATGCATGATCAAGAAGCCTCTACATATGTTGATCCACAAGTTTATCCTAACTTGGATAAGAGAAATCAAACTAAAATCATAGGTTTAGTTGAATTGGAGACAAATCCCAAATTCCATGCACCTACCCATACTCACAAGTATATTTTGCAACATCTCCCCATGTATCCTTTAGTACAAGATGATTCACCAATAGTTCCTAAGCCAATAGCTTCTTATAATTTTATTACAAATCTCACTAAAAAAATTCTCACATCTCCTTCTTGGACTCATTGAAGAATTCTCCATCACATTGATTTGCTTTGGTAGAATCTCCGGGGTCTTTGTAATATTGTGCACATCATGGATCCTATAGAGGCTGAAATTAATCATATAGATTTTTATGTCTATCCTCCGGGCCAACATGAGAGATATATTGGAGTTGTGTTTGACATTATTATGATGCCTACATATTCCAAATTAGCATAGAGAGGTGATCCTATGTTATATTTGCAAGTATGGATCTATAATAACTATGTCAAGAGATAGATTATTGATGATGAATATTTTATTAACATTGTTCCTTTTTATTTCTTATAGAAGTTGGGGTATGGAGAAAAAATTTGTTCCTCCACTAGAAACATGTTAAGGGGTTATGATAGCCTTAAGGCCACATCCATTATTATTATCATTCTCCTCATAACCTTTGGGACTAAGACCATTATAACTGATTTATATATTATAGAAAGTGAAAAAAACTATAATATGATCCTTGCTAGACCATAAATTCATGTAATGAAGGCTATTCTTTCTACTTTGTTTCAAGAAGTAAGACTCCTTAATTTAGAGAAAGTATTCGTAGCTTAAGGTGATCCGAAACGATTTGAAATTAACCTAAAAAAACTTAAAAACAAACCTGGGTTTCATTCTGATTTTCAACTCCAATTTAATAAATTGAGAAAACCATCCCCCTCTAAGGAAGCTATCCCAAATGCTAAGCTAATTCTGAAAAATTAATTATAAATGAAAAAATCCTTGAAGCTACGATAATACTAAAATGCAAACTGCTATGGTAAATAATGTATCTAATATGATAATAATGCAAAGACTTAAAAGTTTATAGAATGATTTGGAAATATTTCTCTGTTAAATTTTAAAGGTATCAAAACCATTATTGGTTTAGGATATCTTCAATAGATGGATTTGAAGAGGTCTGCATGGTTGAGGTTTCCGAGGTGCATGAAGATGATTCAAAATAAAATACATCTACTTTATCCACGACAAGCTGTTGGACCCTCAACTACGATGGAGCCAAAATTTCATTATGGCAAAAGGGTAGGGGTTATTATCACTTATTCGAGAAGGGAGATTCATGCCTTTTTCCTTCAAATTAAATATCAAGTGTAATAATAATAGAGTAGAATATGAAGCTCTACTTCTTTGGCTCATTTTTTCTAAGAGGATGAGAATGCATAACGTTAGAGTCTTAGGTGACTCAAAACTCATTGAGAAATAGGTCTCATTATTTTATGAGACTATATAAGAACACATAAAACTTTACAAGTCCATTGTATGTGAGCTATGTACAAATTATAACTTCATTCCTATCAATGCCTTTACTAGGGAAGATAATCAATTTGTTAATTCTATGAATACCTATTTCTCTACCTTTTGTCCTAATAATGATTTAAAGGAAATAAATTTCACGTTCTCTATCTACACTAAAAAAATTGTTTCCAAGATGCCTAAGAATTCTATTCTAGCATATGTAGATATTGAAAAACAAGCCTATCACATTAGAATTCATGAAGAATGATGAGGCAATCTTAGGATTATTCCATATTTATACTGATCTCCATTCCAAATATCATAAGAAGGGATTTTCCCTCA
The DNA here is from genome assembly GCA_018340775.1 of Taxus wallichiana var. yunnanensis. Classification (NCBI taxonomy): domain Eukaryota; kingdom Viridiplantae; phylum Streptophyta; class Pinopsida; order Cupressales; family Taxaceae; genus Taxus; species Taxus wallichiana. Next base: position 387,783,106 of record CM031236.1, read on the forward strand.
TCCCTCACCCTTACTCATACTTTAGAGATAGAACAATGGATCCTTGTCAAAATACATTGAAATTTAAAATTTTGAAGAAGATCCTCTAGCGTTGCCTTTGAATCCTCCTTAGCTTGAAATAGGGAATTCTTCTTTACTAAAGAAGACAATTGACATTAACATTAGGATAGAAGAAGAGCCCATAATTTTGAAGCTTGGTTTTCATTATTACCTGAATAAATAAAAGAGCATACAAAGGTTCTAAAGGAGATTTCTAAATCCTTTGCATTTAGTTATAAGGATATGACAGGTGTTGCTCCCAATGTGATAGTTCAAAACTTAGTAAACAAACCCAAATAAAGGTCTATAAAGCATAAATTGAGACCTATGAAGCCCAAATTGGCTCTAATGGTTAAATAGGAAGTGATGAAGGTTATTTAGGTAGGGTTCATATTTCGAATGGACTATTCCATGTGCCTATCTAACATCATCTTGGTTCTAAAAATGATAGCAAAAATCAGAATATTTATCAAATTTAGGGACATAAATGTTTTTTTCTTAAGGATGACTTCCCCTGTCATCCGTTGATATCCTTATTAATGAAATGAATTGTTATGAGTTGTTATCAATTATGGTTGATTTCTTAGGATACAACAAAATAAAGATATTTTAGGAGGATCAAATGAAGACTAATTTTACCACTCCTTGGGGAACCTTTTTCTATGTCATTATGCTATTTAGTCTGAAGAATGTTGATGCTACTTATCAAAATTATATGAATTACATATTCCAAGATCTTATTCACAAGATCATGGAGACATACATTCATGATCTCTTAGTAAAATCTAATAAGAGAGACGATCAACCTGAAGTCCTTCATATTATTATTTCATGCTTAATTGAATATGGTGTAACCTTATATCAAGAAAAATGTGTGATTAGAGTCACTTTGGAGGTAAGTTATTCAGTTATATTATTTCTTCTTGAGGCATTGATATAAATCTTCGAATATCTGCGTGATTCTCAAAATGACCCCACAATCGAGTAGTCTATCATCACGTCCTTTTGGGTAAACTTGTGGAAATCCATCAGCTTTTCCCGATTTGGCATATGTTGTCCATCCTTATTAATGGGTTTCTAAATAAATATTTTTCTAACGAATGGACCGATTAATTACACAATGTGTTTGAGTCAGTGAAGTGCTTTCTCATGTATCCATTGATTCTCATGCCACCCAAGAATGACTGTCCTTTTTTTTTTTTACTCTTAAGCTTTGTAAGTTTCCATATCATGCATGATGTACAAAAGGATCATGATGGTCATGAATTCTCCATCTATTTCATTAGTTGTAAACTTTTTGAGTATGAAACATGGTACACCCGGGATGGAGAAATAATGTTTGTCCATAACCTTCACAACTAATAGGTTGATAACATTACATGCTAAACTAGAAAATGAGATTAATTGTTAAATTAGAAGATCTCGTGAATATTCCTAACTCAAACAACCTTATCTAATAAGGGAAGTAGATCTATAACTTTAACGGGTGAATTAGATCTTACCTTTATTAATCATAAGTTCATTAAAGGAAAAATCATCACGCATTGGTTATATAATAACCCAATATACTATGTGAAAATATTTGACTTCTACTTCCCTGATGAGTGTGTTTATTACATTGAAAAGAATCGTTATTTCCTCGTGCCCATGGTATATAGACATAATAAACCACATAATAGATCACACATATCCTGAAGGATAGAATTGACAAAATACTAAATGACTAAGTATCATATCTGCAAAATATGTGATTGTATATTAATTTATCTATTGAAAAGATTTTGATGACATGATACTAAGGTGTGTTAGCAAAGATGAAGAGGAAAAGATTATTTTGAAGCTCAAAGTGGAATTAGTTGTGGCCATTTTTGAATGGAATTCAACTTCTTGTAAGATCCATAGAATGGGATATTTCTAGCCTAAATTAGAACATGATGTTGTATATTACATGCAAAAGTTCTAGAAATTTCAAGATTTTTACATACAATACGCATTCCATCCCGGGATCTACAACCAATAGTGACACCTTGGCCCTTCTCTACTTGAGGTCTTAATTTAATAGGGAAATTATTTCCCTCATCATCAGATGGACACAAATTTATTATCATAGCCACAAAATACTTCACAAAGTGGGTTGAGGCCATGCCTCTGACAAATTTACCTAGATCGGTTATCGTTAAGTTCATCTTAAACCAGATCATCTACAAATATGGTGTCCCATAGGTCATTATCTCGTTAATGGAACTCCCTTTAAGAATGGATATGTGTGTGAGTTATGTGATCAATTTAAAATTATATCACCATATAACCTATTTATACTACCCTCAAGCTCTGGATAGGTTGAGGCTCCTAAAAAGACTCTAAAGTACACTCTTCTTAAAACTATTAATAAGAATAAGAGAGTGAAACTTAAATATTTTTTTTCCGTATGGGCCTACAAAATTTTATTCAAACTCTTATGGGGAAACCCATTTCTATTTCATTTTTGGTATGAAAGCGGTCTTACCAGGTGGATTAGAATAACCAAGTCTTCATGTGTCTTTACAAGGAATTATCGACAAAGATACTTACTATGGCGTGAAACTAGATGAACTAGAAACCCTAGATGAAAGGTAGATCAAAGCATAATAACATCATCGGGTGTATGTAAATAGAATGTTTCGTCATTACTATGAATGATGAATACTAGTAGGAGACTTTGTATTAAGACATGACAACCAGATTGAAAAAAATGTTGGTTAAGGTAAAAAATTAGGCCAAAATGATTAGGGACAAGTATCGGTAATGGAAGACCACAAAAGTGGTCCATATCATTTATGTACTCTTGAGGGTGAAGAATTTAGTGAGTTCATTAATTCCCTTCACCTAAAACATTTCTATGTATAATCATTTGCATTTCCACATTGTCCTTCATTACATTTATACTTTTTTTACTTTTGGTATCATATCATTTAAATTGTAAGATGGAAAATTATTGTTCAAGTAATTCTTTGACTTTATAACATTGGAAAATCTCTTAATCATACCTACTTCACCATTATTTTCATACATTCAAACTAGTTAATCTTTATCATCACTTTCATACAAGAGAAATTTTTTGACATTGCTTTATAAGGGCTTACATACTCAGTATTCTCCATGGTTTCTTCCGATTTGGGTGCTTCTTGCCCATGGTTTTCACTAGAAGCTTCTTGATGATAAATATTTCCCTAAAAATCTCTCTCTATAACAAAAACATTCTAAACATTTCACCTGGAACTCTTGTTCTCCTATCTCAATCTTCGAGTGTTGAGCCCTCACATCTTACTAGTTACGTGGGGTTGAGATTTGGGGTAAGTGTTTCTTCCCAAAATTAGAAGCTCAAAATCAAGGAAAAAATGAAACAAAAAGAGATAAATAAATAGTAAACATAGAGTTATTTCATTACAAATAACTATACTTCTCGTCCCTACCAACCTTTAGTGATGATCCCATGCTTCGTACTAGTAGAATGAGATTTGGAAAGGAGGGAATTACCCTTACTTTCTTATTTCTTGTCCTATGTGATGAGACTGTGATTCTTACTAGTAACATGGGGAAATATGTAGTGGGTCACATTAATAAGTTTTAAGTTGTAAATAAGAAAGGAAATAAAACTGATTTTGAAAATTCCTAAGAAAATGACTTAGATGTATATGTTAAGAGAGACAATTATCCTTTAAATCATATCTTATCAATCAATAGGCCATCTATGAATCTAATTCTGGTAAAATATTGCAATCAAAATTCATTTCAAATTGGTTAAGTTAATCCTTGTTTTTGTTAGGTTGTACATCTCTCAAGTAAATTCTTATGAAAGTTTTTGTCTCTTGGTCATTCTCATTCACATTATTCAAAACATAAATCTTGCATTCCTCTTAAATATTTGCAGTGAGACCTTGCATCTTAATATTTTCATGGATTTATGAGTGGAGCACATTTATCTTATCATATATCATATTCACACATTCTTCCAATGAAATAGAAATTCTAAAATTTACTTAAAAAACAAAGTGTCTAAATTAAAATTTGTTACCATACTCATAATCATATGTATGTCATTTTGTTTATCACATTGCATCATTATAATCATCCATACCATGCATTCGAATACTTGAAAAAAATCATAGATTCTAAATCATATAAAGAGAACTAATTAAATAAACCATAATGAATTCAAATCTTACAAAAAATGTAGAATAAAAAAGGATGTCAATATGTGTATATATATATAATATGGTAATTTTTCGTGTATAATTTTTTCATAGTATAGAGTAAGTAAGGTCAAACTTCTCACTATGAGCTCAAAATATAAAAAAATTGATGTACATATCAAAAAAATTCTCAAATTAATAAAGGTTGTATGCCTATTCCTCTCTCCTATATCACTACAAAGGGCAAGAGTAGGGAGAGGGATCCTATTGTGAATCTTGTGGTGGGATCGACTCGGTGTAGCAAGGTAGCCTCCATGTTCGAGATGTGATATTATTTGAGTGAGATACTTGTAGTAGTGGCTCCATCTGCGGGAGTGTTTATTGGTGAGAAAAATTGTCGGAGTTAACAAATTATGTGTCTCCACCGATGTTCACGGGGTTATGCGCCTATGCGTTGAATGGTACAACTCCCATTATTTAAATTAAACTAATCCTAATCCTATCTAAATGTTTTGGGTGGCCAAATTGGTTGGGGATCACACATGGAAACTCCACTAAACATGTGGAAAAGTACTTGTATGGGGGTACAAGGGAGGAAATTACAACATCAAGGAGAAATGGGGAAATTATGCAAGTAAAATTACGCCGTTAGTAGATTTCAGAGCTCATACCTAGTAACAGGAGTATTTCAACATTAACTATAGAGGAAAGCACAAGGAAGCTTAGTGAGATGGAAAACCCAAGAATCCAAGTTCTCAGATACATCTATCGAAGATATAAAAATCTTGCATCACTATACTTGCAAAGTGCATAAATGAGAGAAGTGGAAAATACATAAGATGTTTGTACCAACTATTCTTATTGTGTTAAACATGAGAGTAAATGATGCATACAAAGTTTCAAACATTTATACATCTTGGAAATAAGAAACTCTATTCCTTGATTGAATTTTGCATAAGATGTAAAAATCAAGGGAAAAGAAGAATTGGAAGAAATTGTAGCTTTTATTTCATGTGTAATTATGACACAAAGTTCAACAATAGATCAAAATACAATATTACTATAGAGTGATAGTTCTTAAAAGTATAAAATCCTCTTGGAATGGAGAATCCATTCCAATTTATACAATTTGAATTGACCTCTCATATCCCTCACATGAGTCTTCATATTCCTATTCCACTTGTGACCTTTACCTTTTCATTAAATTAAGTATTTACCTCATAACTTGTGTAGAGAAAACTTTTATAATTTTCAAATAGGTCTCTTAAGTGAATAAGAAAAACACAATGATGAGGTTGAGCAAAGAATTAGAATGGAGAGAGAAAGGGAGAAGGAGAAAGAATAAGATGTTTTTTCTGGTGTAGATCAACCCTATTGGTGAATTGGTGAGATTCTCTAATGTAGTGAACATTAAATCCTCAAGTTATTCACACCCTGATAAATCTCCTTTGAATGATTCCCAGACACTTTGAATTGAGTGTTTAGAAACATTGTTGAATTATTACCTTGGTGGCTGTAGGTGTTGCTCACCAAGGTCCACGCCGATGAAATTTGAGGATTGATTTTGATTTCTGATGACTTTTTCTACATAGCCCCACTATTGTACTCATTAGAAAAATTTGAAGAAATGCATTTTTAATTATTTTTCCCCAGTACTAATGATCACAATTTCTCCTTTTGCATGATACATGGACATCTTGGGTCACAAAATGAGTGTCGAGAGACCTTTTTTAGAAATTCTTAATGTTATCTCGAGATAGACATGAGTAGTATTCATGATGATCCTCCACGATACCTATTTGACTAGCCACTACAATTTTTAACTCTCTAAAAACTCATTTCAAATCACCAAACTCTCTAAGTGATTAAGATGAATTCATCATCGTTGTGCTTTGTGATGCCTTGCATTACTTCTAAGCACACTTGAATTCAGGATGATGCTTCCAATACCAATATGAAGTTATCAATGCTCTATTTGAGCCTTGTAATCATATTTAAATCCCACAAGGATGATGAAAATCAATGATATAAGTTACTTCATGGATGGTAGAAATTTTTTTGTAATTGGAACTAAAAACTGTTATTTGTAGAAAGGTGGTCCTAAGACTTGTTATTTTGGGCAATGTGGTTTTTTTTGGTCCTATTTCTTTCACCTAAGTGTTTCCTTCACATTTCATGTTTGTCACCATTTCCTTGGGTTAAATTTGAAGCACTTTACATTTTTTCAAAAAAAAAAATTGCTTTTTAATTTTTGCTTTTTTCACCCGCACTCCCTCATTTTTGATTTGTGTGATTTTAAGAATTTGTTCTTCTGGAGGAGTTTGCCATTTTTTGAAACTAACTAAAAATGGAAAGTGTGAACAAGAGGAACTTGATATTTTTTGAATAAAATATTCTAAGTTTTGGATTAATGAAAAATAAATGGATTCTTTTTGGAATTTTTTTCAAATGCTTTGTTTGAATTTTTGGTTCAACTTGCTTCACGGTTTGATGACTAACGAAGATAGAGCATCCTGTGGAAGAAATTTTTGAATAATTGTAAAAATATAGACCATATCAGAAATTTATATATTTTTCTTCCCTAAAGTGTTTGTATAAGGGATATTTTCTAGAAATTTCATATGCATCGATGCATGATTTGAGAGATATGAGCAATTTGTGGTTTTTGTGCCCTAGGGTTTCTGACAGCTCTTGATCATGGAGTTTTCTTTAAAAAAATTGTTCCTCAAATTTAAGAAGTGTGGAATAGTTGAAAAATTATCTTATAGGTGGTGGAATTGTCATGGAAGTAATACCAATGGAGGAGAGGAAGAGATTCTAGTAGTTGGAGAAGACATATGTGTGTATGCGTGCAAGAAGAATGAAAGCGACTAGTGACGGCTCGATAATTAGAAATTTCGTAATATTTTAATGAATTGGGGAGAAGAACATTTTTGTTCACAACTTACACAAAAATTTTGGTGCACTTGGTGTAAAAATGTGCACCCCATCTCCATTGGTCCACTTGTCATAGCGTAATTTTCTCGGGTTTGAGCGGGGCTTAAAATAACACGTTTTTGAGTCTGTCGGGGTTGCATGATGAACCAAAGGCTTAACTAGGAGGGCTAGGGAGTTTTGTGTCCTAAAAATACTAAATATTTGGTGCACATGGGATATAAAAACTTTCCCTCACCATGGCTTGACAAGTGACAGAGCGTGATTGCATAGAGTCGGTGGAAAATGAAGCCTATGGGGCTTAACCTTTTAAAAAGAGATGAACTGTGGTCATGTGGAGGGTTTAGGGGGAAAATGGGGTAGGGGAAAATTTTTTTGTAGTTATTTCAAAATATATTTTTTCACTTGGTGCAAAAAAGTGTGCCACTCTCCCATTGGTTGGATTTATAACCCAAAAAATGATTAATTGTTCAAGCTTGTGCCTTGAGACCGACTTATTAGGACCATAACTTTAGTTCACAGAGGAGTTTTTGTTGAAATTATATATCATTCAACCTGGAAAATGACCTTATGAATCCAATGGTGGTGGTATAGTCCTCTGATTATTCCCAAATCCCCATAAAAAATCAAATGTTTGTTCTAGCTTGAAGGTTGTGTCTTATAAAAACTAGTTGTAGATAGGATGCACCTAGGGGTTGTGAAAGTAATGATTCCACCATATTGTAGGGATCTGAATTAAATTTATGAATTTTTTTTTACTCTTAACTCCTTACGAAACTCTCGTAATTGCTTACTAAAACGGAGGGCTTTTTTGCTCAGTGCACTACTTAGGCCTCAAAGCCCGACTTTTCTTGAACCCGATCCAAAACTTTTGAAACTTCCCAAAACATTCCTAAATTGATTTTAAAATGTTCCCTAATATATGATGCACTTCCATGATGGATTTTGGTCATTTTTTTCTCCAGTGGGGTGCACACCAACCTCGGGAATTGAGAAACTAACCCTTTCCTAAGTTTGTCAAAATGATTTCTTTGATGGATCTTTCCTTGAAAGTATTTAGAATAACCGGGTATCCCTAAAAATCTATGAACACACTGACACACTAAATTATATTGCTTATATGGATATGATAGGACGACTGGGATTATGGTGGTATGAAGGAGCACTCGAGAATGATCTTTGAGCAAAATATTTTGGGTAGTGTATGGTTGTCATGCTTAAAACTAAGAATTTATTGTTGAAAATTTTCATAAAAATAGATTGATCTAGCTTATGGACATGTCATGGATCAAGTGCAGCAAGGAAATGACATGAGAACTCTACAATCTCTATATACATAACATATTAGTGGCTTATCCGTTGGGCTTTAGAGTCACTAGAAATATATACTACACAACTTGCTTGATTGACACACACACACACACACATGACAAGAAACAAACACACAAACAAGGAAAACATAAAACAGGAAACGAAACACACAATAAAAAAAAGGGAAACAACCTAAATCACTTATGTACATGTGGGGGACAACCCAATTTCATTAAAGTGAAAACTTGAATTGAGTGTTTACCCATAAATGGGTGTCACTGAATGTCATTCTTCTATAAATCCATTGATAGGTTCACTGAAGTATGAACCTCTTCTCAAATTATTGATGAATCTATCTTGCTTTCTAGTCTTCTTATATGTTCCACCACCTTTGTTGCTTTCACACCTTCTTTCCTTCTTTTCCTTGTCTTTCAGGTTCTTTTCATTTTCTAATTTTTTTCTCGCTATCATGAAGATGTTTCTTGGTCACTCTTGACTTATCATTTCCATAACCCTACATATTTTCTTCGTTATGCATAATATTCATGACCACCAATTTTATAGGTTGATTCTTAATAGATGTACCAATAATTTTGGCATTATTTCCCACCCCTTGATGTTTTACATTATTCAATTGTGCTACGAAGTTGTCTTTCCCATGCTCCAGATATTTTACCATACGCTTCCCTATATAATGTGTTACATTATATTACCCTCTTGGAAAAAGAATGAATTCAAAATTGGGTGCCCAACCTGAAAATTGTCATCTTCTTTTCCTTGGCCATTTTGGGTTTTATCCTCTATTTTTGTGTTGAGGGCATCTGGATCTTGATTGGAGTGAGAACCTGAAAGTTTGAAGTTTATTCAAAAGGTTTCTGTTTCAAGAAAAATTAGCCTTAGGACCAAGAAACAATCTATTTCTCCATTTTTCATTGATTATTTTTCCCTCCTTGTGAAAAGGGAATCAACATGACACTAGGGCTGAAGTATCATCATCATCATCTTCCCATTCTTGATTTTTGGGGATTGAGAAGTCCATTTCTTTGATGAAATCATCATTTTCCTAGGTATGCTCCATTTCAAGTTTGAAAGGTGAAGGTATGATTCCATTCTTGTGTTCCCCGTTATCTTCATCCAAGGAGAAATAAAATACTTTGAGTTCAATAGAAAACTCATCATATGAAGACTCATACTACTCCTCGAGAGAATCATTGAAAACATTGAAGTTATCTATTAAGAAGGTGTTGAGAATAATTCCTTATTCTTGATCCACATCTCTCACCATTTTGAGATTTCTTTGTTGCAAGTCAAGGTTCCCATCACCAACCTCATCATCCACTAGAGCAATTTCATTTATACCTTCATCCCATGAAAAGTACACATTTTCAAAATCAGGTTTCATCAACTCTTCATTGTGCTCTTTGACTGGTTCTATGATGCTTGGACATTCCTCCACCAACAAAGGTAGTTCAAGATCCTCCTTGAAATTCATGAAGAAGTTTCAGATTTGGAATTTTAATATGGGATTTATACCATTGGGTCATTTAACCATTGAAGAGTATATACTTCATTTTTTGATGAGAAGTAGCTTTTTTTTTTTTACCGTTGATCATGATGGTGGTGTGTGACCGGTGTCAACCGCATATCTCCTTTGATATCTCAGAATAATATTTGGCCCAAAAACATACCATATGAGGTAGGCATGTCTGCTACAACGATCCTCATTGTGATTTTATTAACATGGAAATATGGCAATGATACCTTTGCATCTTTAACTTGTCTGATGAGAGGAAATCATTTCATTTCCATAGAGAGACATTTACCAAAGGTAGGGGAAAGGGAGATACCCATAGATTTAGAAACTTTTGTGGGCATTACATTATGTGAGGAACTAGATTCAATGATGAAATTTTTAGCTTGTACCCACTCACAACAAGGCTATGTATAATGGATAAAATTTCTTAGATGTAGAGAGTGTGGAAGTGAGGAAATTCTAAGATGGAGTTGGTTGAGATGCACACGGTGGTTTTTAGTGGAGGTGTATTTAGAAATAGAGATACTATCTTTGACATGTTTAATGAGACTCTCTAATTGTTTGGGATGGGTTATTAAGTATTAGAATGCATACATTAGATCTTGGAATTTCTAAAATGATCGAAAATGTCCGAGGATGAAGAGGTTGTGGAAGAATCATGGTTTATGGTAGCATTACCAAAAATGTTTTTAGAAATTGATTTTCCAAGAGAATTAGAAAAGGGATTACTTGAAGAGGCGGAAGGATTCTTGGTTTTGGTTTTCCTCATGATTCTTCTCATCTAACCTTGATTAAGTGGTCTTTGATGATCCTCCTTTCAATGTTTTTTTTCTCATATTCACCATTGGATGATTCATTTTCTTAGTATGGGAAGTGGAAGAGGATCCCTTTTTATCCATTTGGGATTGGATGAATACTGTATAAGAGTAACTATCATTGGGTTTCTCATTATCAAGCATGCATTCAAAAAATCTAACCTGATCACATTCACCTTTTCCTTCCTCTTTGTATTCAAAATTTCTTCTTCCTCATCTTCATAGTTCTCGCATATTGTATTGACTAGTGGAGCTTTAAGGGTGATCCTTCATGGTACTCCTATGATCTATTTTATTTCTTAATTTGTTAGTTGATTTAGTTCTCTTTTCATAAAAATAATTTCTTTTCCAGCTTCGAACTATTGGATTAATTCTCCTATCCAGAGAATTTTGTATTTTATCTTTCATTGAGGGATTCTTGATCTTACTTGACAAGATGAGGTCATCTTCCACCTTGATAGAAATTTATTGAGCATGATATAAATCTTGTGGTTGAACTCACCATAGAATGAAACTAACTTTAGGTATTTGAGCATTCACGAAGAACAAATTTAGGTTATTTACAAAGTGGGAATATCGGTGGCTAGTATTTTTAGGCCATGTTATTAGATTTTACCACAAATTCCCTCATATATTCTTGTGGATATTTATTTATTTGAGTGATTTGAGTAGGGATAGCATGAGAATATTCAAAAATATTGAATCTCTCTTGAACATCTTCTTAATATCACCCCAATTGGAGATCGAGTGTGATGGAAAATAGTGGAACCAATTTTCCACTACATTTTGTAATGTTTCCATAAACAACCACACAACAAAATATTTGTGTTACACTCAAAGGATGTCATAGGCCATGATATAAGATGCAATATGATCATCAGGACATCATTTTCCATCTAAATAGAACTTCATGATATTATTTGCCGATCCTTGTGGAAGCTCATGAAGTCATTATGGTAGTACAAGTGGGCTAATATTCCTACCCCATGGAACAATGGGTTAGGGTCTTTCTCTTTCTTCATCTGCCATGGTTTCTTCCACTTCAACTACTTCTTCTTCAACTCTTGAAACATGTAGATTTCTCAATCAAGATTGCAAAGAGGATTTTCATCATTCAAATAGCATTTTCTTTTTTTTAATTTTTTTGTAGTTTTTAAATTTTTGGGTAAAGATCCTTTTTGGGTACACTTGGGGAAATACCCCTAGTGGAGACACCAAAAAAATTATTGAGAAATTTTTTCAGGTGGATAAATTAGGTGTCTCCACTAATTTTCATGGGGATATGCCCTGTGCATTGAATGGTACATCTCTCATTATTGAAATTAAACTTATAAAAATTCAATCCAAATGTTTTGGTGGCCAAATTGGTCGGGGATCACACAGGGACACTCCACTAAACATATGGAAAATTATTTGTATGGGGGTACAAGGGAGGAAATTACAATGTTGAGGAGAAAGGGGGAACTTTGCAAAGGAAGATTACTACCATGAATATATTGTACATCTCACACCAAGTAACTGGAGTACATCAACATTCGATATAGATGAAAGAAAATGAATCTTAGTGACATGCACAATGAAATACACCAAGTTCTTAGATTCATCTACCAAATATACAAATCTCTTACGTCACTATACTTATAAAGAGCATAAATGAGCAAAGTGGGAGGAAAAAACTATGTTCATACCAACTATGCTTATTGTATTAAGGATGAGAGGAAACCATGCATACAAAGTTGCACAAATTCATACATCTTGGAAAGCAAAAAATCTATTCCTTGATTGAATTTTACACAAGTTGTACAAAGCAAGGGAAAATAAGAATTGGAAGAAATTGTAGCTTTTATTTCATGTGCATTGGTGACACAAAGTTCAACAACATATCACAATCCACTATTGTTACAAAGTGATAGTTCTTCAAAATCTAGAATCTCTTGGAATGGAGAATCCATCCCAATTTATATAATTTAAATTTACCTCTCATCTCCCTAACATGACTCTTTGTATTCCTATTCCACTTGTGACCTTTCACTTTTCATAAAATTAAGTATTTCTATCTTAATTTTGAGAAAATACTCTTACAATATGAAAATAGGTCACTTAAATGAATAAGACAAAATACATTGATGAGGTCCAATGAAGAATTATAATGGAGAGTGAAAGAAGAGGGAGAAATATTGAAGGAGAGAGAAGAAGATGTTATGAAGCATGGATGAGGAACACTTCGCCTCTAGTGTAGATCAACCATGTTGTTGAATCATTAAAATGCTTTAATGTAGTGAACTTTGAATCCTTGCATTATTTGCACCCTGAGAAATCTCCTTCGAATGATTCCCAGATACCTCAAATTGAGTATTTAGAAACTTTGAATTATCAACTTGGTAGTCATGGGTGTTACTCCTCGAGGTGCACTCTAAAGAAATTTGAGGATTGAAACTGATCTCTAATGAATTTTTCTACATATCCCCTCTCTATGAAAAAATAATTTCAAATCACCCAACTCTCTGAGTGATGAAGATGAATTCATCTCCTGTGCCTTGCAATGCCTTACGTTACTTCTAAGCACACTTGAATTCATGTCGATGTTTTCAAGACCAATATGAACTTATCAATTCTCTATTTGAGCCTTGTAATCATATTTAAATCCCATGAGGATGCTAAAAAGTAGTGATATAAGTTACTATGGGGATGGTAACAAACTCGTAATTAGAACTAAAAATGCTATTTCTAGAAAGTTTGTCCTAGGAGCTACTATTTTAGGCAATGTGCTTTTTTGGTCATATGTATTTCACCGAAGTGTTTCCTTCATGTTTCAATTTCATCACTAATTCCTTGGGGTCAATTTTAAGAACTTTCCATTTTTGGAAAAAAAAAAAATTTCTTTTTGGTTTTTTGACCTACGTGCCCTAGTTTTCAATCTGTATTATTTTCAGTATCTGTTCTTCTAGAGGAGTTTTACATTTTAAAAACTTACTAAAAATGAGAAGTGTGGAAAAAGACACTTTCTATTTTTATAATTTGATATTCTGAGTGTTAGATTGGTGAATAATCAATGGAGTCTTTCTAAAAAAATTCTTCAGATGCTCTGTTCAAATTTTTGGCTCAATTCGCTTCACAATTTGATGGCAAATGAAGATAAAGTGTTCTAGGGAAGAAATTTTTGAATGGATTTTGTAAAAAATATGGATGGTATAAGAGATTTATATTTTTTTCTTCCCCAAGGTGTTTACATAAGGTACTTTTTCTCTAATTTTCATAGGAATCGATGCACGGTTTGATAGATATGAGTAATTTGTGGTTTTTGTGCCCTAGGGTTTCTAACAACTCTTAAGCATGGAGTTTTCTTTCAAATATTTTTTCCACATGTTGCAGAAAAATGAAATACTTGAAAAATTATGTTTGAGGTGGTGGAAAGGTATTTCAAGAAACAAAAATAGAGGAGAGGAAGAGATTTTGACAGTTGGAGAAGACATGTGCATGCGTGTAGGAAGAATGGAAGCTGTTAGTGGTAGCGAACAGTTAGAAATTTTGAAATATTTTCATGCCCTCGGGAGAAGCACACTTTTATGCACTATAGGTTTTGTCCACTTGGTATAGAAAAATTTTCCCCATCCCCATTGGTCTACTTGTTCTAGCATCATTTGTCATTGGGTTTGAGCAAGTGGCTTAGAAATAACACCTTTTTGGTTTATCGGGGTCGCATGATGAACTAAGGGCTTAAATGGGAGCACTAGGGAGTTTTGTGTCCCATCCATCCCAATTATTTTTTTCACATGGTAGGTAAAAATTCTCCCTAACCCTATCTTGAAAAGTGGTGGAGTGTGATTGCATGGAGACGGGGTCTGCGAGATGGAGCCTGGGGCTTAACCTTGCGAAAAGAACTAAAATATGGTCATGTGGAGGGTTTAAGGGCCCAAATTGGGTAGGGGTGAATTTTTTTCACCTTTTATACAAAATATTTTGTGCACTTGGTGAAAAACGTTCATCACTCTCCCATTGGTTGGCTTTCGACTCTACAAAATGACTAATGCTAAAGCTTATGCCTTAGAGAGTAAATTGTCGAGACCATAACTAGAGTTCCCATAGTAGTTTTTGAAGAAAGTTTATATGAATACCATTGGAAATTACCTTATAAATAAAATGGTGGGGATTTTATCCTCTTATTACTCTTGCAACCTAATGAAAAATAGGATTTTGGTTCCGCTTGAAGGTTGTGTCTAATAAAAACTAGTTATAGAAAGGATGCACCTAGGTGTTATGAAAAAATTTGATTCCATCATCAATTAGAGATATAAATTAAATTTACAATGGTATATTGTTTGAATCTTAACTCCTTATATAAATTCCATAATCACTTCCCAAATCTCAGGGATTTTTTTCACACTTTGTACATAATCGCTTAGGCCTCCAAGACTGACTTTTGTATAAACTGCTCCAAAGCTTGTGAAACTTCCCAAAAATTCCTAAAATGATAACAAAATGTTCCTGAATATCTGAAGCACATCCATGATGTATTTTGGTCCTTTGTTCCACTCAAGGGGTGCACACCAGCCTCGGGAAGTTGATAAAATTACCCTTTCCCAAGCTTGTCAAAAGGCTTGGTTTGATGGATCTTTCCTTGAAAACATTTATAATGATTGGGTATGCATAAATCACATATGAACACACAAAAAAAATTCTTCATAATTCTTATATGGATAGGATATGGATTACTCAAGGATTATGATGATGTGAAGTTGGACTCGAATGATATTTGAGAAAAACATTTCGGGTAAGGTATGGTTGTCATGCTTGAAAATTGAAAATTTTCTTGTTGCACATTTGCATGAAAATATTGTCTTTACAAGTTCTCTTGATACTCATGAACCCCAATGTTAGTCCATATTTGGGTCATATCTATTGCAACATGGCATTTGATGCCAACACGTTGGTGTGTTGATTGGCTCATGTCTCGTAGTCCATGGTCTACAAGCATCTACTCTCAAGTCTTCCCGACTGGAAACACAAACATATCTAGGAGTTTGTCCCAAATAAGATCTCTTCATCCATCATTTGTGGCTGAAAATAATAGAAAAAAAATGATGAGTTACAAAGTGTAAGGTAAAAGAAAAAAGGAAAAAAGAAGAGAATAAATGTTATACTAACAACTAATCTAGGAAGTAAAGAAAAGAGAAGTGTGTATACTTAATCAGATCTCCAAGCATCCTAATTGGATCAATGATTGGGGCTGTTGTAGGAGACAAGATTACCTCCCTCTCCTCAAATCCATGTCCTCTATATGCTACTGAGATGAATGAATTCCTCCTCTATCTCCTCAAGGTTACGGTAGCCTCATCCATCTCGCCTCAACTCTAGCATCCACTAAGGCCTCTACAATGCCTGTCCACTTTGAGTGCATATCCTCCCTTGAGATTAAATTTTCTCACCCTCCTCCTCTAGCTCCTAATTATTTTTGTGGACTTCATCAATCTACAATATTTTTATTAGTAGAACTACTACCCCAATAACTAGTTACGGTGTGGCCCATGGTGTGTTGATATAAATCCTATCTATAGTAACTATACACTATATTTTTCCCCTCTAGGAAGATATTTCCTCTTGAGTCCTATAAATTTTAGTGAATACTAGGAGAGAATCTATTTAGGGTAGCCTAAATTGTTGCGAGTATCAAATTACTAGATGGGTCTCTATTGTGTTACCCCGGTCGACTAACTAAAGAGTAGTATCACAAGTAGTCAATGTGACCATCTCCTCACCCTACTGGCCCATCATATCCTGATATGGTTTGGATACCATATCTATTATAGTAAGTGTTGACATGTGGTCTTATAGGTGTTTTCATTTATGAAAAACCAAATTAATGAAAAATTGGATGATGTAGTAGGGCCGGATATTATTATGTACAATGTTATCATGATTAATCAGATGTGTAATTGGTGATATAGTGAGATTCAGTGAGGATTTATTTCTCTTTCAAGCCTATTCAGGTGCTTAGGAGATGGTGCATGATGGTATGAGATTTTGGATTATTTTAAATAATGTTTTCATGATATATAGAAGGTTTAGATAGTGCTTGAGCACTCACATCGAGTGGTTGTTCGTGTAGGATATTTACCATGTATATATGTTAAGTACACGAGATTCCTCCACATAGGTGATTTAGCATGCTTAGGTGTCCTAGGATGTCATTATGGCCTTACATGTTCCAGAGATCGTCATAGGTGTTACATTTGACTGGCTATTCCAGGAATGTAACTCCCACCTCTTGACGACTACATTTGTGGGGGAGTTACACACCCCACTACTATATGTACACCCTTTCATATTGAGTAATAAAATGGAATAGAATGGAGTATGGGATTTGAGCCATTTTTACTTGATGCATGCACATTTCTCTCATGGGTGATTTCTTTCTTCATTATTGAAGATACATCATTTTATAGGTTAAGTGCAACGCGTTTTGATGATCACAAATTTCCTCTAGATCTTCGTCACTACTCCGAAATGGTATCGAACTCAAGGATTGGAATCATGTTTCTCGTAATAGTTTCTTACTACTCTCTATCTCATAGTTTCTTATGCAAGCTCTCCTTTGCATGTTCTCTACTTGCATTTTTAAAGGGTATTTGGTCGATTTGCACTATTAGTTGTTGAGCTCGTGATTGCTTCTATATTGCCTTGACTTTATTGCTCAGTCATTGCATTCACTACATTCACCAACTCATGCATAGTTCCCACATGCACTCCATCCATCCAACTTGGATCATTCAGCTCCTTGGTTTGACATGGTGGTTTGGTCATTTGGCTCTCATTACTAGCACTTGCTTGGACTCATGTTTGGATTTTTGCATTTTTATTGCACCTTTGCACAACCATCTCGTGTATTCAATGTCCAATCATGCCTTTGCAATTGGATCACCAGCTTGACCCCTCCCAACTCATTCTTCGAGCCTCGGTCTACTCTAGGGCTTAGTCTACTCTCGGTTAATACTCAATCTATACAATTCCATTAGGTTTTTCGTCGATTCGTTGTTACTCACGCTTCACCATTTTCTCGTAAATGGATTCTACGTTTAGTGCCATGTTTGTGTTTGGTGAACTCGTTGATGGTTTTGGATCTCCTCTACATGCTTCCAAATCTACATAGCCATGTTTTAGCCCCTAGCCTGCTCGAGCCATTTCTCGCAGAGAGAATCTTGATTGGTAATCACGTGGAATTCTTCTTCTTGAATTCAAACACCTATCTCGAAACCTGGCCTGCTCTTCCAAGACTCAAGACAACACCTTGAAAACTTTGACACGTAGCTTGGCCTTAATAGTTACAAACCGCAAAGGGGATCTTAACGTGGCTACATCACTCAACTCACACCAATGTGTTACACTGTCTTCCCGACTCAGCTACATAAACCTTGCACAACTCGGTAGCATTTTTCTCACCGTTGTTCATGCTCAACTCATCTCGAACTTTCTTGCATGAGCTAACTCACAGTAGACTCTCAAGTTAGCGATATAACAGCCTCATCTCATTCCATCAAAGCATCTCGATCTAGCAAAGACATCCCTTTTAGAACTTATTTGGTGGTTAAAATAACCTTTTTAATGTTTTAAGGAAGAAACATTATTTCTCCGGTATTGTAATACATTTAGATTTATTTTTCTTGTAATGAATGCCCTTGCTATGCATTTCAAAGATGGAGGGTGAGGTCGGGCTGGTAGGAGGTTAATCCCCACTTGCAAGAAAAAAACCCTATCTAAAATTTTATGTTGTTTCCAATGAGTACCCCACACGACACCCTTTGCACCCATTTCAAAAACTTTTTTAATGTTTGCAAAGCTTATTGGCATTTTCCATCAGTTGTGGGAATCATTTTCTTGCTATAACTTTTGACTTGCTGCTCGATTTTGAGTACTTCTTTAGTCAAAGTTACATGATTTTTCACACATTACGTGATGACATTATTAGTTTTGTAAATTCACTACTTTATAAAGTTCTACATTTTGGGGGTCACTAGTACTCTTGGGTTTTCACACACGTACGCATTATAAGTTTGAGTCTAACATCTTACTTTTGTGCACCTTTCACTTTTGATTCCGCATCATAGAGGGTGTTATTTCCAAACTTGAGAATCATAGGATCACTTTACAACCTCTGCCACTTCTTAATGGGAGAGATAACTATTGAACTTTACATGCTTCCATGGAATGTTACTTTCCTCATAAGGGTCTTTCATCTTTCTTACTTGGGCTAGTTCCCGCACCCAATGATCAACATTTCTTGAGGAATTTCTCGACACTTACTGCAACCATATTTTTGGCCACATGATGATTCATGTCTCTAGATCTCTTTGGTTTCACATGGCAGAGTCAGATCCACCCCATCATGTTTGGAGCATTCTTCATTCCCTCTATGGAGACACTTCACATACTATCATCATCATTGTTGTTGTTGATTCAGTTGTCTCCTCTATTTCTTTTGTGATGAAAATTCCACTAACACAAACTCGCTTGGTTATACTTTTAATGATGAGGATTTCGCATCTAGTTCGATGTCGAGAGTATGACAGAGGACTCTTCTTCTCCTCTCACCATTCCAGAGAGTGTTGAAACATCCTACATCTTATCGATATTGAGCATTCTCATATACAGTCTCATACACTCATCACACCCACCTCTTTTGTAACTTCAAAGTGTGTGAGGCCCCTTTCACTCCTCTACCTTCATTAGAAGACTCATACGTATCTAAAATATCTCTTCTATTTGTTGATCCCCCTCATTGGGATGAGTTTATACCCAACCTTATTCATCTTTTCGTAAAGTAAACTTGTGATGTACTATAGGTTCCTCATCCATCTATAGGTATTTCAAAGGATTTCATCATCTCCATTGTTGGGAATTCCCCTTCTGGGACTCTTACCACTTCCACTTTATCGGAGACCTTCATTGATCCACCCTTGCTTGTGGATCCATTTTCTATTGTGGGGGATATTTTTTGCCTTCACATCAGTTGGACATCCTTTGTATAAGTGTTCACCCTTTATACTCTGATAGTTCTACACTCGTGACATTACCTGTAGTTCCTTCACACTCACTTCCTAAACCTATGCCACACTTTCATTGACCAGACTTAGAGTTCTTTGTGTTGGTGCCTTTGGTTTCCTTCATGGAGTGGGAAGACTTCCATCACGTCATTTATGTCTTTCCTAAGGGTAGGCACATAGTTCGATCCGGGTGGCTCTTCTTCAGTCTAGAGGCAGAGGATCTCATGATCAAAATTCTTCTGGGATACCTCTTATAGCTACAAAGTTCAGATCCGTCTATGGCATCTTCTACGTTCCTCTCGTCTCCCTCTTCTTCTCTCTTCTTCTTCTTCTTGAGAGATTTCCTCTTTGTACATGGGTAACTTTACAGGATCGTATGTGGTCGGGACCCAGCCTTGGTATCTTTCTTAGATTAGAGATTGGACTTGTCTCTCTTTTGGAAGGGAGTTTTTCCCACTAGGTTTTCTCCTTTTACTCTAATTTTCAAGAGTTTATTATACATGGATACCTCATCGGGCTTGTTTTCGTGGACACAATTGTCCTTTCTTTCATCTATGTGTCCACCTAAGCTATGCTTTGGGGGCGGGGTGTTGGTGTAGGATATTTACCATGCGTATATTTTAAGTACATGGGATTCCTCCACATAGGTGATTCGCCATGCTTAGGTTTCCTAGGGTGTCGTTATGGGGTTACACATGCCATATAACATTATAGGAGTTACATTTGATGGGCTATTTTGAGAATGTAACTCCCACCTCTTCAAAGCTACATTTGTGGGGGATTTAAACACCCCATTACTATATGTACACCCTTTCATCTTGAATAATACAATGGAATGGAATGGAGTATGGGATTTGAGCTATTTTTCCCTTAATGCATTCACATTTCTCTCATGGGTGATGTATTTGTTCGATCTTGAAGCTTCATCATTTTGTAGGTTGAGTGCAACATTTTGATGCTCACGGATTCCCTCTAGATATGTGTTGTTCCTCCAACATTGGTATGGTGTAGATACATGTGATTGGATTTGTTTCAAGTTCTCATTTGGATCAGGTATGGATGTTAGGAGGTGTGAGTTTATGTTTTTGAGTTTTACGAACTCATTGACACTTACATTCAGGTATATAAATGTGTATCGTATGTTTGGTTAGTTTTTCAAAGTGGTTTCATGATGTGTTCAGTATCATTCTTTAAGTTGATATTCACTTCTATAGTATGGAACCTTAAGGTATTTCTATGCAAGTCTAAATATTTGCAAATTTTTATTTATGTTAATGACATTATTATGATTGGATATATTATTTTCATTAATTTTTCCATTAGAATTATAGTGCAAGATATGTTATTTTTTGTGAGAATAGGTCAAAATCTAGTGTAATTATAGCTTGAGTTGACAATCTTGATACCCATCCTCAAGTGTGTGATTTTCATATAACTTTTTTTTCTTTCAAGGATGTTTCTATGGTGATTCTATAAGGTTTCACAAAAATAATGAGTTCATTTCATCGTTAGGGTTTTATGAACGAATGTTAAGAATATAAAGTGGTATAAAACCCTAGTTACACCCTAGCTAGGAGAAGTCTTTAGAAGAAGAGGTGTAGTGAAAAAAATTTGATTTATTCATTCAAAGTGATGATTAGATGATTTATATAACTCTTTTATCTTTCCATACGGGTATGGTAGAGGTCAAGGTGATAAGTGGCACCACACAAACAAAGTTAGTTTCTAAATAATAATGTTTTGGGAACATGTTATCCAAATGAGGTATGAGATCAATTGATGTTATGGAATTTATGTGATATTATTTTTATTTCCATGGATTTTTCAAGACATTTTAATACAGGTACATGGTCAAAGGAAATTTTTGAGGCCTTAAAATGCAAAGTGTTTAGTAAAGTGGTCATATTTGGAGCTACAAGTGGAATTTTGAGATGATTCAAAATGTAGTGGAAATACGATTCAGATATATTTAAAGTGATATGATGATTTTATCATGATCAAGTGTTTTTAATAGGTTAAAATTTAATATTTATATAATAAGGTTATTGTCAAGTGGAAGAGGAGATGTGTTTTGTTGAACATTTTTAGTTAATTGAAGCATGAGATGGATTAGGTGATACTTGGTATCATCTTAACTCGTAAAGAGGGATAATGTAGGTATAAAATGAATTAATTTATATGTATATAATGTTTATATAAATTTTATTATGAGCTAATATTTGGAAATAATGTTTTTACAAGTTAATTTGATGAACACAAGTGTGGATGTGGTTAGAGAAGGCAATTGATTCAAGGATTATAAGTTACTTATAAGTTTTCTACAGGTTTTGGAAATTTCATAAAGTTATGATGTGTCATGTTTTGTTTAATTTTTAGTGATTTATTGGCATAATGAAGTTTCTAGGGGCTGAAGTGTGTAGGAAACAACAATTTTGAGAAATACAAAGAGTATTGGGCCCATTAAATGAAATAATTTGATTGGTTGATCTAAATTTTTACCATGTATGAATGTTAAATGATATTTTAATCATGTGTAATGATTTATTGGTCATGAATAAGTATGGTTTTTATGTAAGGGAATTTTTATCTTTGTTCCCATGGGGTTTTGAGCCATTTTTGGCACATGTAAGGAGGTTTATTTATCTAGGCTAACCTACTAGGGTCACTTGTTATTGTTTTAATTAAAATCGTGGATGTTTCCTTGATTTATGGGTTGAGCCAAAGGAGGGAAAAGGTTTTTGTTTGAATTTTAAATCAAGAGGAGCTTATAAAAGAATAGTTTTGGGTTTTTCTCAAGATAGTTGTGTGTGTGTAAGGTGTGCGACCTAGGTGTGATATATATTTAAGTGTTGAAGTATTAATTTAAGTTGAATCAAGTGTGTTGGAGGTTAAGTAAAATCATTAAATATGTGTGCATAAGTATGAATGATTGAGAAGTGAAGATAGTGATTATTTTTAAAGGATTAGACACCTAGGGTTTGAAGTGTTGAAGAAGTATGATTTGAATACTTGTTATCCATCAGTTTTAGTAGAAAAAAATTAGAGATCATATATTCATAAGGTGGTTGAGTGGGTTTTTGTTCTTATTTGGGGTTTTAGCCTCCTTGTGGAGTTGGTGCTTAATGAAATAAGGGGTTGGTGCTATACTAAACAAGGGGTTGGTTTTCTTTGTGGAATTGGTGCCTCACTAAATCTTGAAACATATTAATATACTATTGTGTTTTAATGGGTTTTATTCCCCTTCAGTGGTTTCTCACTTATATCATGTATCTTGAGTTGATTATCTTTGTTTATGGTTCTTGCACATGTGATTATTTGTTGTATGCACACATTAATGGATGGTTGAATTTTTATGATTTTTTAATAATAAGATCCGAAATATTAATTGAAATTATTGTAAGGACTAATTAATCCAACTCGATTTGATTTTTCTTCTAAAAATTTGTATCATAGCAGGTCATTTTGGAGATGTTTGATAGCTTAAAAGGAGATCCTTGAAACAAAATATGGCAAGTAGTACTATCATGGGCAAGGAATCAATATTTTATGGAATGAATTAAGATTTTTAGAGCTTTATATTGAAATCATTCATCATGGATTACGATTTTGATTTTTGGAACATTGTGGAACAAGGTTATAATCCTCATGCCACCTCTCCAAAAACTAATTGATAAAAGAGGGACTACACTAATAATTCAAAAAAATTAATGCCATCATAAGTGGCCTTAGAGAATCTGAATTGGAAAAGGTGACTTATTGCAAAAATGCAAAGGATGTATGGGATAAGTTGCAAGTTCTATATGGAGGTGACACAAAGTTAAAAATTACAAAACTCCAAACCTTTAGAAATTAGTTTTAAGGTCTTAAAATGAATGAAAATGAGTCAATTGTTGCATACCTCCTTAGAGTTAATAAACTAGTCAATAACATGAAAGGGTTAGGAGATCAGGTAAAATAAGTATTTTTCGTTCAAAAGGTTTTGAGATATCTAAATCTTAGGTTTGTGTCAAATTTTCTTCTATTCAAGAGGTAAATGATCCAACTAATTTTAAATTGGATGATTTACATGGTATTTTGACTGCTTCGAAATGAGAATAGGAGAATCCAAACCAACCAAGAAGGATATTGATTTAAAATTTGAAATGAAGGATAAATTTAATAAGGTAAAGGATGATGATGTTACTCTGAGATTGAGAATGAAGAGATATTTTCTATGTTTGTTATAAAATTGAAGCATGGATCTAGTAAGTATAGTGGTAAACTTCCATTCAAATTCTTTAATTGTGGTGAAGTAGGAAATTTTTTTGCCAAGTGTCATCATATGCATGAGAAGGAGGATGATGATGAACATCATGAAGCATAAACTAAAAATAAGAACTACAAGTTTGGAAAAGGTAAGAAGAACTTCAAGAGGTTTAGTTATAAGAAGGAAAAAATAAGCTTCTATACAAATCAAGATGATGATTTATTTGATGAAAGTAGTGGTGTTTCAGATTTTGAATTTTAATCAGAGCATGGAAACATTATAAGTGAGGCCTTATTCATGACTAAATAAGTTATGAGATCATCTAATGATAGATCTTATTTTTTAGAAGATTTTAGTTTAGGTCATTGTAGTTATTCTGATGAAGATGGCAAGGATGAAAAAGATGAGATTGAGAGAATCAAAATATAACTAAAGAATGGAGAAAAAGAGAACCAAATGGTGACTTTTCAGATCAAAGAATATGAAAATAAGTTTCATAAGTTAGAGGAACAATATTTGTTTGAATCTACAAAGTAAAGTGAATCAATCAGTTTGCTAGAGGAGAAGGTAAAGTATATTGTTTCAAATATGTAGGATAAAGAATGTTTGTGCTCAAAATATGAAGAAGATATAAATTTCTTAAGGGATGAGTTATTAGAGATTAGAAAGAAGACTATGTCCCTACAAAAATTGAGAAAAGCGATAATACCTAGATGATCTACTTGAAAAACAAAGAGCAAAGATGTCGGGAATGGTTTGGGATTCAAAGAGGAGTCTAAATAGAAGGAACTAAATCAAGAAGTTTTGCTTCAAGAAATGAATTAGGTGAACCTTTCAGTAAGGAAGAAAATGAGGTCAAACCCATCAAGGACAATGTGAAATCAAGATCTATTAGGTAGCTCAATGCCTCAAGGTATGAGAGAACTTTCAATGGTCATTGTTTTACTTGTAATGCATTTGGTCATAGGACTAGTGACTGTCAAATATATTATAGATATGATAATACTTGGAGGGATAATATACATGAGTTTTCTAAGATGATATTATGATACAAGTTAAGTTAACAAGGTCACACAACTAGGTATTTCTTGTATGATTCACCTAGTCAAGATGGAGGTTTCAAAATAAATAATTTAGTAGTATGCTACAATTGTAATGATATTGGTCATTTGGAAAGAGTTTGTTTTCATTCTTATTCAATAAAACAATACATTACTCAAGGTCCTAATGTGCATGGAAACAACTTTCAAGGAGATAGAATCTATGATAGTGGTCCTACAAGGGCTTGAGAACCTAGAAGTGACCATGGCGTCTCATCAAGAGTAGGTGATAATGAAATAAGAAATGTTTCTCATAGTTCAAATCAGAAGAAATAAGATGAAGGTGTTTTATAGGTTTCAAGAAGGCTTGTGACCTCTTTAAGACGTTCTTCTAGGTCGTCATGGTGCATCTATACCTTCACTATGCTTCTTGAAGATATAACAATGCATATGAATTATTCATGTGAGGGGAGTGGTTTGATTCATTTTTTACCTCCCCCTTAAGGTCAAGGTATGTCATTTTACACTCTTGTTCATCGTATTATTGGTACATGATGATTTTTGTTGTGTAATAATTTTTTCTTCATAGTCTTGGGTCACTAGTAGTACACGTATGAAGTCCTTATGATCTATGTTTACATAATCAGTGTGTGAGTTGGTTATATGTGTTATTGAGTATCCGTTTAATGTCATAAGATGTGTGCAAGTGATATTTGAACTCATGAATCATGTTTCATAAGTCCTTGTGTCTATGTTTGGTAGTATTGAAGGTATATGTAGTCTGTGAGAAGTCCTGGAGACAAGTCTCGGTGGTTGATGGTGTCATATGCTTATTCATAATTTGTAATGGAATGTGTACAATGTTTTTAGATTCCAAGATGTGTATGAAGTAATGAACATGTCTCAAATGTTATAAAATGTCATCATGAGTCCATGTATACTCATTCTACCTAAGAGGTGTTGTAAGAGGTCTTGTCATTAATATTTTTCGTGTAAGTCTTTGGGAGTTACATGTCATGAAATTTCAAGGTAGTATATTGTCCCATGAACTTGTATGAGGATTTATAATGTGATAAGTGACAAATTTATCAGTATAATTCTATTAAAAGTGGATTATGTCCAAGATACAACCAAATTAGATGTGGTATAGAGAAAATTTAAGGTGGCTTTCAAGTATAAAAATGTCATGTAGGGTTTCATATCAAGTACGTAAGTGTTCAAGTGCTTGGAGAATGTTATGACATAGATTTTGATGAATTCTTGTGGCCACAGGAGAAATTTTGAAATTTTTACTACTTCTCTACCCCGACTAGGTACGCTCAAAGTGAACTCATAATGGTGTTGATGGAAACTAGTTTTTGGAGGATAAAATTATAGAGCTTATAGCTAAAGTTTGGTACATATCATATTGACTAAGAATATGTAATGATTTAATCGGTTTTAAGTCATAATAATGTGTGCATTTTCAGGAATTCCCCGACAGTGTTGTGTTGACATTCTTAGTATCAAAAGGTGTAATTGAGAATGTTATACTCTTGCTAGATGAACATGATCCTTTTAGGATAGGTATTAGAGGATCCTAAAGGAATGTATTTTCTCAAAAGGGTATTCAAATAAGGGTTGACATATTTTGGAGGTTAGTACATTAAAAATTATAAGTAATTCTTAGTTTTACATGGGCTAGAAGACTGCGAATGAGCATTTTGCAATATAAATGAGTTTCTTGTAACGATTTTCATGAAACATTTGAGTTTATTTTGACTTGAGTCATTTTCTTAAGTCTATTAATGAGTAAAAATGATGATATATGGTCTAAGGACACAGGGGTTTATGCCTTAATGCTTCATGTGGTGTGACGTGGTCCGACACTAACTCAAAGGTCACTTCTTATACATTTTGTTATTTTATCTAAGAGACTGAGTATGTAAAGATGATCTAAAGGGTGTGTGTGCTCAAATTAATGGCACCTTCAGGTTAGAACAATATTATAAGTTATTTCACATCAAATGATGTGTTTTTAATTAAGGATCCATGGGTAGAAGTCATTGAACAAACAAGGTGATGATAAGAGGAAAACACAATGTATTTTTGGTGGAAGATTAAAGTTTTAGTAACATAGAATGATGTGTTAGAGGATTATTATTGAACTTTGATGGTAAAAGTAAATTAATACCTACTATGATTCATGGAAAACCTGACTTTGTTAAAGGAAATTATCAAAGGGTAAAAACTCAGTAACCTCATTATGAACATTAGCTCCTACATGTATGGAATTGACATTTTGTATTCTTTGATAATCCTAATTTCTAATGAAGAGACTGTATGTGTGCATGATTTTTTTAATAATGTGTGTAGTACAAGAAATTATCCTTTGAACTTTAGTTTCTTCATGAGTAGGTGTTCCAATCTACAAGGTATTGTATACATATGTCTAAGGCAGAGTATGAGCTCCTATAGGTTAGAGAGTTTGTTCTTATCACTTTTGATAGATATGAAGATCAATGAGGCATGCGTGATCTTGTGATATGATATAAAAAGTCTTGAAGGAACCAAATATTTACATAAGAGTATTCTTGCTACTAACTATTGTATGTCGAGAAAGCATCTACCTATAGGTTATAGTGTTGTGTTATAGGTAGAGTATGGATTATCTTTGATGTATGTTGTGTGTGTAAGTCCTTCTAAAATTTCAAGGTGCTCCATGAAGTGTTCTTGTGATATTTGTAAAGGATCCTTGTGATAAAAAATTACTTAACCTTTGAAAATTTTATTGATACTAGTATCTCTAAGTTGCTCCAAAGTGCTACAGTAATAAGGAAAAGGTACTTATATAGGTGAGGGAAATTTTTTGTTCCTATTAAGATAGGGGGACGCATAAGATCACTATCCGAGGTTGGTACAGTGACATAATATGTTAAGAATCCATCCTCTTGACAGTTTGATTCCTACGCTTAGTAGTGAAATGATAATTGAAATGTTGTCAAGAATGTAAAGGTATTCTTATAGGTATATAAATGTTGTTCAAGTTGTGTATGATCTCTAAATGTCGTGGGGAGCTTAGGAAAAATATTATAGATGGACACATAATGGTATCAAATAATTTAATGAAATATTTCACATGATCGGGTATAATAAGGCCAAAAGTTGATATATTTCACTCAAATAGGAATCTTAAGCACCGAATAGATGGTTCGAGAACCTAAAAAAGTAGTTAAAGTGATTTCATGGCAAGATAACATGGTTAGTTGCTCAATTGTGTGCTTGTGGCCTAGAATTGGAAGCCTTAAGTCTAGGGGGAGATATGGTTTGCATGGTTAAAGTATGTATGAGGTTCTACGGTAAGCCAAATTTTGTTGAAATTGCACTAAGATGATTGTTTAGGGAAATGAGTCCTTATGGTTAAATGATGACAAGAACGAGTAAGTGACAAACTTGATATATGCCCAAAAAGTTTGTTTATGGTTAAGAAAGGTAATTTAATAATTTGACATGATTTTTATGAATTTTCTGAAATATAAAGGTTTAAATGGCTCAGATTACATGTTGATACAATGTTTCCATGAAGTGAAAAACATGGTAGAGATGAAAAAGAGCTTAGTTTGCATGCCTAGAAGGTTGAAAATGATTTTTTGCTCTTAACAAGCTACGATATTGCTTATTAATGATTTATACATTATGTTAATATGTTGTAGATGCTTTCCTGTGGGGAGCATGGTTGTTGCATGCTAGAAATGAAGAAAAATAAGTTTGTAAGGTTAATTTAAAGGTATTAAGCTAAGTTGACATATTTGGTTTATGTTTCTAATCAAAAATTGATGTTATGAAGCTTAGGTAGGTGAAGAATATGTTGTTACTGGTATGAATTTGCTAGTAATGTAAAAAGGGGGAGAATTTTAGGTGGTTTTTCATCAATGAAAAGGGGTAGATTGTTGCCATGTGGTCCTATAGCTATTGAATTGGTGTAAAACCACATTACTAAAAATTGTATGATGGATTATTTTCATATAATGATTTGGATGATGTTAGCATGATGATTAAGATGTGTACTTGGTGATACAGTGATATTTAGTGAGGGTTGCTTGCCCTTGCAAGCCTATTCATGTGCCTAGGTGATGTTGCATGATGGTATGAGCTTCTTGGATGATTTTAAAGCATATTGGAATGATGGATAAAATTTTTAGAGATTTCATGGGAACTCACATTAGTGGCATGTTGTCAGAGATAAAGGCGATTGGTTTTGCTTTAGGTGCTCATTTGGAGCAAGTATGGATGCTAAGAGGTGTGAGTTTGAGTTTTGGAGATGTATGAGATCACTTATTATTTCATTCAGGTATATCAAGTGTGTCAGGTATGTATGGGTCTTTTTACTTGTTTCATGATGAGTTATAACATTCTTTATGTTTATCTTAGCTTCTATAATATGGAACCTTAAGGGATTGTTATACAAGTCTCAATGTCTCAGTAGAGTTTGAGGTATGCTGATGGCATTATGATGATTGGAGATTTTATTGTGATATTTCATGGTGATTTGAGAAAAATTTAGTTTTTCATGAGACATATATTCGAAGCTATGTCGGAGCTTTTTGTGAGACAAGGTCAAATTCTCGTGTAATTCCATCTCGAGTTGACACTTCTTATGCTCACACTAAAGTGTGTGATTTTCATGGGAAATTTTGTATTTGAGTTATGTTTCTATGATGATTCTATAATTTTTTTACAAAAATGATTATTTCATTTCATCATCATGTTTTTATGAATGAATGTTTAGAAGATAAAGGGGTATAAAACCGTAGTTAAACCCTAACTAGGAGAAGTCTGTAGAAGAAGAGGTCTAGTGACCCAGTTTTTACCAATTCATCAAAATTGAATATTGGATTATTTATAGGAATATTTTATATTTTTATAAATGTATGGTATAGGTCATGGTGATGAGTGCGCCCAACTCAAACAGGTCAGCTTTTGGAGAACAATGTTTTGGGAAAAGGTTTTCCAAATGAGGTATGAGCTAAATTGATGTTATGGAATTTATGTGAGATGATATTTATGTACATGGAGGTTTCAAGACATGTTTATGCAAGTACATGGTCAAATGAGGTCCATTCAGGTTGATTGGTCAAAGGACAATTTTAAGGCCTTAAAAAAAGTAATCAAGTAAAATGGTCATATTTGGAGCTACAAGTGGAATTTTGAGATGATTAAAAATGTGTTGGAAAGAGGATTTAGAGATATTTCCATTTTTATGAGTTTTTTATGATGATAAGGTGTTTTACATAATTTCTTGTTCTATATTTATACAAGAATTTTATTGTTAAGTACAGGACATAATATATTTTACTTAAAGTTTTTAGTTGATTCAAGCATGCTATATGGATTAGGTGATAATTTTTATCACTTGAAAATCCATTTATATTTATTCAATGTTCATATAAATTTTTTTTGAGATAATATTTGGAAATAGATTTTTTGTTAGGTTAATTTGATAAAGGCAAAAATGGTGGTGGTTTGAGCAAGGTGGTTGATTCAAGGTTTCTAAATTTCTTAGAATTTTTCTAAATGATATGGAAATTACATAAATTGGTCACATGGCATTATTTTATTTATTTGAATTTATTTTATGGCATAATGAATTTTTCATGGTGTTGAAGGGTATAGGAAACAACAATTTTGAGAAATACAAAGAGTATTGGGACCATTAAATGAAAAAAATTAATTTTTTGAGATAAATTGAGATGATGTATGCATTTTAAAGTATATTTTAATCATTTGTAATGATTTATGGGTCATAAATAAAATGGTTTTTATGTAAGGGAAATTTTATATTTTTGGTCAAGGGTTTTTAGCCATTTTGGCACATGTAATCGTGTATTTTAGATAGGCCGACATAATCAAGTTACTTATGACTATTGTAATTAAAATTTTGGATGATTACTTGATTTTTGTGTCGATAAAAATGAGGAATTTTTTTCTGTTTGAATTTGAAATCAAGAGGATCTTATAGAATCATTGTTTTGGGTGATTTTGCAAGCTAGTTGTGTGTGTGCAAGGTGGGTGACCTCGGTGTGGGATATTTGAGGTGTTAAATCATTTATTGAGGTTGAATAAATTTTTATTTAAGGTTGAGGAAGATCAAAAGTATTTTTGCATGAGTATTAAGGATTTAGAAGTGAAGATAGTAATATTTTATGAAGAATTGATCACCTAGGGTTTTAAGAGATGAAAAGTGTGAGATGAATACATGGTCTCCATCAATTTTGGCAGAAAAATTTAGATTATATATTCATAAGGTGGTTGAGTGTGTGTTTGATCATCATGGGGGTTGTAACCTCCTTGGGAGTTGGTACTTCACAAAATTAGGGGTTGGTGCCCCTTGTGGGGTTGGTGCTATACAAAACTAGGGGTTGTTGCTCCTTATAGAGTTGGTGCCTCACTAAATCATGAAACATATTAAGATAATCTTTTGTTTTAGTTGGTCTTATTCTCGTGAGGTTTTCCCACTTATATTGTGTGTCTTGTTTTGATTTTATTTCTTATGGTTCTTGCACATGTGATTAATTGTTATATGAAAATATTAATATATGGTTGAATGTTTATGAGTTTTGAATAATCAGATATGAAATATAAATTGAAATTAATGTAAGGATTGATTCACCCCTATTAGTAAATTGTGCTTCTAACAGATTAGATTGGAAATTGACTCAGATGGGCCTCTAAGTGGATCCATATCCACCCACCTAATTGTTCTAATCTTTATGGGGTTTGTTATCTTAGGTTCCCTTTGATAGGGATCATTCTCTGATATATCTAGGAAAAATATATAAGTGTGTCCCACTTTGTGACAAAAACATTTAAAAATCGACGAGTAAATAAATCTTTAAAAACAACTTTAAAAACTTAAAAATAAAGTAAATTATAGATACCCCGCACGATGGCATATTTATGTTCTTAAAAATACATGTTCGTTCATTTTGTATTTGTTTGTTATTTTTTACTTATGGGACATATTTTTAGAAGGTACAAAAATTTCAAAAAAGTGGGGCATAATTATAAGTTTTGACCCACCCATGACATCACTACACTAGGATGGCTAAGTGATTTATCCCCCAATCTAACAATCCTATAGAGATCATGATATGTGGTCCTAAGAATATCCAATCCCCATGCCTAGACCCTTCCATGTTATTCAATTCTATAAATAATAGGATCCAAACAAAATAATAACCTATCTCCACCCTTATCCTTGATAGAACACAAAGTCAAAATACCAACAATGGACTTTGTGAAGGGGGTATAGGTGTGGTAACCAAAGAAAGAATCTTGGCTTCATACTTGGAACATGTTTTAGGTGTCACTACATCGCCAAGATAGGTAGCCCAGATCTAGGGCTTAACTTTGAAACTAATGATCTTCAATGCTAACTTCTCGTCGGTGACGGGAACTCCTAGTATCCTATAAACATCCTCCAACCTAATGTTCTATCACCCCTAATCACAAGAAACCAAAGAGTGTTCTAGTTTTTATCCAAATAAATAAGTCACAAAGAAGGTGACTCAAGGGGGAAACAAGTTTCTTCTAATCCATCTTCTATAGGCCGGACCTCTCTTATAAACCTTTCTCTTCCTGGATTAGTCCCTGCAAGATATGAGGTAACCAATCTTTCTCATGGGCATTGCTCTACCTTATGTAGTTTCCCTACATCCATAAACAAAAATAAAAGAGTAAGTAAGAATATCACAAGTGAATAATAAGATCATAAAAATAATATATACGATAAAAACCCAAATAAATTGCATAATTAGTCTATAATTAGCAAAAATTAATGACATTTACATAAGTATCGCTCTAAGAATGGTGGTGTTTGTGTAACAGACATGACAGTTGTGTAACCATCACTCTCCTTGAATAGTGGTTAAGTACCCACCATGGCAGTTATGCAACCACTACATGGTGTAAAACGTCAGTTATGTGACCTCCATGGTAGTTCCACCCATGAAATCTAGGCATAGCCTAAAACTCAAAACCTCCAAAAATAGAAAACATAGATCAAAATCATTAAAATAAAAAGACAAAACCTATAAGGAACCTAACTTGTGATTATTTTGACTACAAATTTATCAAAATCCACCCCCTCATATCTATTTCAAACTAAATACGCATTTTAGGAAAAATTTAAAAAATGCATGTAACTTAACTATTCTTGTTCCTTTTTGTTGTTGCCATTGATTGCATTGCCATCATCTTTGAACACTCATCAATTTGGCGGTACTCTTGTGCAAAATAGTCATAGGTAATCCAAATATCTAAGAATAGATAAGAGGGTGAGTAAAAATGATTTCCAAAAATATTAAAAAGTAATATATATAGTTTAAATGTAACAACCATCAAAAAATCCAACATTCCTTTCTTATGCTACTATTTGAAATTGGTTCAAAATCAAAACCGAAAAAATTATTTTATAAGAAGAAAGGAAAAACTTTACTATCAATTTAAAATATCACTATAATCCCCTTAAAAGAAATATATTAATCATCATCAATCAACTAAATACTTGTGAGTTAGAAGGTTTTAGGCTTTTCTAGGGTTTAGGTTCAAGCTATCTGCTCATGTCTTCCTCCGTCTATATGCTTGTCATACCACAATCCCTTAGGGAAATTTGTAGGATTTTTGTTTTTTCGCTCATTAATTTTGTTGCGTGGGACTTTACTCTACCATTTGGGAGGAATTTTCCAATTTTTAATGGCCTCCATGATGACACCCCTATTTATTGATGCAGGGCATGTTAACATCGTGGCTTTCATACATGGCTTGAAGGAAGCTTAGAAATTCGTCACGAAGGTATTAGATGAGGTAATGAGTCTAATACTCTAGTTCCCGATGTTGTTCTTGATTTACCTACTTTTGATAATGCATGTAATTGGTTTGAAAATTACACACCGGTCGCTTGTTTTATCGGTTGAGTCACCCTTGAGAGCCTCTCAAAGAAATGTGTTCATAACCACCGACAAAACTATGGTGTGAAGCTCAAAGGTGTCCAAAACTTGGAAAGGGATTTTTCTTATTTCAATTTTTAAACCCGAAAATTAAAACGAAATTGTAACAATTGTCCATGGTTTATCAACAACGCGTTGGTTGTTTTATCCCATGGGACATGAGACTTTCACGTCTTAGAATAGATGAAACTCAAGGTCCTTATCCTGGATTGAGTTTCGTGGGTTACTTTGCCTCTATGATCCTTGATATGGGATCTTTTCAAACCTCATGACGATTGATTTGCAATTAGCAACCCAAATTTTTTAATGCTCACCCTCAATGTCATGTGTGCGTTGAAGTGGACCTTTCAAAGGATCTCAAACAATTGATTGATATACAAGTTTACGAAAACCAATTCGCTCAAAGGGTTCGTTATTTAAATCTTTCAAACACTGATTTCATTATCAGTCATTCAAGCACATGATTTTGAATGTCCTCTCATGGCTTACTTGCATCCTGCTCCTACAGAAAAAACATCGTCAAACCCTAAAAATTCATCCAACGGATGGAAAACTATGACTAATAAAAATAGTGCTTCAAAGGGATCTACAAAACAAAAACTTTTATTTATCATCTTGTTGCCAAAAATGGTGCCATCGCTCCACAACTCCACTTTAGAAAAACATAAGGATCCTTCTAAGACTAAACCGCCTATCTCTTACTCACTTGTGGCCACAGATGTTATTTCCCGATATCCCTTCTAGACAACTCCTTTGCTAGGGTTTCATTGTAGCCTCTCCAAGATATAAAAACAAATTCTTTTAGCACTTCCAATGTGGAGGATGGTGAATATGTGTAAGAAAAGTGTAAACCTTAGACCTTTGGAAAGAATTTGAGCCGGGTTTTCAACCAAATATCTTTATCACCCAATTAATATGAAGTCCTCTATGCATTGGACAGTGAGGGAAATATGAATGTAGATCTTTCTCAATGATTATGTACTCTTGGAATATCTGAGGGATTATTGAACCGATATGATGTTGTCTATCTAGGGACAATTGTCAACACTTTATCCATATTAAATTTTTTTATCTCGTAACAAATTAAGCTTTCTATAATTTTTACATTCTACAAACTTGTAATATTTAGCCATAAGGCCATATGTCACACCTCGAGTCATGAGCGGTGCGACAATGAGGTTATGATTTTGATTGATCCTAAAATTTCCCAAAGAGCATGTAATCTCATTGGTCTTAAACCCCATGCATCATGTGGTGTGGACTCTATTTTATTTTTATGGTCATATTTTTGGTCTTACTAACATATATGCCTTTAATGATGTGGGAGAAAGGGCTCTTTTTGGGCATTAGCTTGCACATTCTCTACCGGATGCATTTTTAGTGGTGTGTGGTGGCTTTAACATGATAGACAACCCAACATAAAAATAGGTTAGAACACCAATGAGGTGGTGTCTTTGGAGAAAGGGAAACCTTGTTTCACTTTAGGCATAGGTTGGGCCATTTTTACCCTAATTTCCCTTATCATCATCCTTCTTCATCTCCTTGGTTTACTTTTTCCAATTTCTAGGATGAGAAGTATCAGGTTGTTAGAAGGCTTAGCGGTGCTCTTATACCATCTCAAGAATTTTTCTACTATCTTCTTACCTCAAGCTAACTTTCGTGCTCGTGAGAAACATTGTTTTTCTTTTAGATGACTCTCCCATCTTCTTCAACATTTCTTGGAATCAACTGTTAAGAAACAAAAGGGAATTTCTCAATTTTATCTTAATACTACTCACCTCAAACATGCTTAAACTATGTCTCACATACATCACATTTGGAACCTACTACCTCAACCCTCGATTCCTCTACATGGATTCTCGTGGTATAATGATGTCATCAAACACACCAGTATTTTTTTGTGCACTTA
The DNA here is from genome assembly GCA_018340775.1 of Taxus wallichiana var. yunnanensis. Taxonomy (NCBI): domain Eukaryota; kingdom Viridiplantae; phylum Streptophyta; class Pinopsida; order Cupressales; family Taxaceae; genus Taxus; species Taxus wallichiana. Next base: position 387,819,131 of record CM031236.1, read on the forward strand.
TGGAAAACAAGATTCCATTTTCAAAAAAAATGATCGTGTCGCTAATTATCAAGAGTTTGAAAGAATTTCCCATGAACTTGAGGTTTATCCCTTCAACAAAAATTTACACTCTCAAGTTGTTGTTTGGTTACATAATCATAATATTAATGAAGCTTACAATGCTGGGATCTTAACTGCATGCTAGATTACATTTTGTTAAGATCTATGATAGAGCTTCTAAAGAATTATTCGCCATGCTGCAGTCCAACCACTCTTTAGATAGGATTAAATCCATTTTTCATAATATTATAAGGCTTACTATCTTACGCAATATCCTTTAATCCTTTGTCCAAAATTATCATGGTGTTTTAGCAGCTCAACCAACCACTCTTGCTACAAAGGAATCTCTTTTGAAATTTCTTTAGGTGTTTTCCTAAATAGTTTCACACTCTCAGAGGACTGCTTGTGATCACATACTTTCAATCTCTAATCTGAAGGAAGTTTATTTTTAAATGACAACTGACAAGGCCCCTAGCATTGATGTTTTTCCTATATAATTTTACTAAATCCTTTGGGACACGGTTTGTCCACGCCTTCACCATGTTTATTTGGAATCTCTTGATTCCAATTCCCTAGGGGACCTCATAAATCAAGGAAACATAAAGTTCATACCCAAAGCTGGGGATCCTAAAATCATCACTAACTTGAGAGGAACTTTGTTTAATGTTTCTTATAAGATTATTTCTAAATCTTTAGCCAACATGATTTCTAATCTCTTATCATTAATTTTCATAAGTGAGGAAATTAGATTCATTTAGAACAAGTTTATTATTGACAATATCAATGATGTTTGGGAAGGTATGGAATGGGCTCGGCAATCATCGTAGAATTTTTTTTGGTTAAGATATAGTTTTCTAAAGATTATAACAGTATTGAGTGGTATTTCATTTTAGCTATGCTACAAGATTTTAGATTTGGCCATAGGTTTGTGCAGTCTGTTCAAATGTTTTTTTGAATGTTGGGGCTTGTATTACTATTAATGGGGTACAATCCTCTAGGTTTTTTCTTTTCAATTCTATCTCGTGAAGAATGCCCTTTGGCTTCCTCCCTATATGTGCTGGCCACATAAGGTTTGAATTATGTTCTTTCCCATAGAGATTCTCAAGGTCTTGTTAAAGGTATCCTGTTACCCTAAACTTCTCAATAGATTATCAATGGTCATTTTTTTGATGACTCATTTCTCACTCTCTTCGAGGAATAACAATCAGTGTGTCAAGATTTGGATTACTTAGATATTTTTGTCATGCTTGTGGTCTTTTATACAATGGGAGAAAACCCAATGCTATTGACAGTTTCAACTACCCATGCATAATTGGCTTAAAGTGATGAAGTGGAGATAGATTGAGCATGGTGTGCAATTTAAATTCTTTTGGATCTCTTTCTCCTTTCATGCCACATATGCTTAAATTTTGGCATATGTTGTTCAGAGAGTTGAGTGTAAAATTTCTTATTGGATTTCTAAGCCTCTCTCTTTAGTAGGTAAGTTTCAAATCTGCTCCAAAGTGCTAGCTGCCACACATGTTTATTATTCTTCTTGTTGGGCTCCATCTATTATTGCTTATGTCAAACTTGAGAAGTCTGCTGCAGAATTTTTGTGGGCCAAAACTAAAGGGCATAAGGTTTTCCATAGGTTATATTAGGACATATGTTGTATGCCTAAATAAATATGGGGATTAGGTCTGATTGACATCAAACTCCAGGGAAAAGTTCTTTGTGTTAAATGAATTTTGTGTAGTTTAGAGGGAAATGAAGCTTGGAAGTTGCTTATTTGTCATGGTATTTATCAACAAGTCTGATTGGGTAGAATCACTTGGAAATGCCTTAGTTTCCAATATTTGTTCCTTTTTCCAGTTTATTTTAAGGTTAAAGGTTCATTTATATTATAGAGTATTTGGAAAGCCTTAGAGTTTCTCAATTGTAATCTAATTTGGGTGGGTGATGGTTTCAAGTCTGGTGTTTCTATTAATTCCTTGTCTCTCTAGTGGTCCCTTGTGTTTTCTTTTCATGAAAAACCCCTAGCTTTAGCCCCCTAGTCTAAAGCTCTTAGATTGTTTAAAAAATGAATTCATTTCATTGGAAATTTATCAAAGAAACATCAGTAAAGACTTTATGTCTTGGGATTCTCTTACTTTAAAATTTCATCCGCTCTTTTACCGATGTAACTCCTATCTAACAATTGATTGAAGGTATTCCCGATGATTATTTACATAAAATTGAGCTTAGGTATAATGTTCTTTATTGGTGTGACTGGAATTGGTCTATCGACATGCCTTTCCACTATTACAAACCCTCCCTTGGTTATTCATTGATGGCTCCTAAAGTGATTGATTTTGCTACTCTTAATCAGACGTTGGTGTCTTTCCTCTTCGGCCTCTGTTTGGTCTCGCCATTTTTAGAGGGTTTGGTCTGCTCATGTTGAGCCCAAAAAGGCCCATTTTTATGGTGCATCCTTCATCAGGGCCTTTTGGTTGGCACTCAGCTCATTTATTTGGGGTTTAGTCTGGTTTGTTTGTGTTTCACAAGAACCGGAATCTATTAAGCACATTTTTTGGTTTTTCCCTTAGGCACAAATGACTTGGAGATGGATTCATACCCTTTTCCAACCCTTTTCTCTAGATTTTTTCTCCTAGAAAATGGATCTTCTGGGGGACTTGGCCATGCTACCTATAATTTACAAAAAAATTACGCATCTTCATAATCGAAATATTATTTGTGTTATGGAAAGATAAAAATAATGTATTTTTTAATAATGTTACACTTGATTATGATTTCTCTATTACTAATAAAGTGGTTGTGATTTCTAATGTCATGCTTCAGATTCAAAATAAATTTAAGACAGTTAGGCTCAAGGTGGAGCATCTCTAGTACCTCCTTGATAACTAGGGTTTAGACCCTTGTGCTATCGTCAAAGTTCCCAGCATGTTCCCCCACGCAGTCATTGCCACCACCATGTTTTAATTTTCGACCTCTACCTCACCACTCTCAACCTCTTTTCTATGTGGGGGCGACCTCATCACCTCCCATAGACTCTTTCTCCTTAGCTGAAATCTCCTCGCTCTTGGCTGCCTTCTCCTTTACTTTCTCCGGTGGTTGGCTCTAGTTACTTTTCTTTTACTTTGGGAAAGTTTCCTCGGCTTTCGTTGGCCATTTCTCCCACTCAAAGCATGCTTATGAATCTAGTGATAAGAAAGTTAATGGATTGGATGGAAGAGATCCTATTATTTATAAGGCTTACCCCTCGACTCGAGTTGGGGTGACAATCTTGACAACCCCCCTCCACCCCCCACCACCTACCTCCATGTTCACGGTCGTTGCTTAGTTGCCTATTTTTTTGTTTTAACTTCACAATATCTTTGTATCTATTTTGGTGTTATGAATTGCCTCTCTCGAGGATTTTTATAGCTCGATGTGACTTTTGGAATTTTGGGGTGTGACTTTTCCACTCATTTTTGTACAAATGGGGTTGTATATATTATTCTATTAATACAAAAGTGCTCTTTTCAATAAAAAAATATTGTGAGTTGGGAAACCTCAACCTAACTTTACAAGTAGGTTTGGTACATCATTTATGCACTTAATTATTAATAAACATCTCTAATTAGCATAACCAACCCTTTAGGGTAAATTAGTGACTTAGGTGTAGGGTTCGAATACCCAAGTATCTAACCCATCTTACCATAGTCAAAAAGTATTTAACCACAAGTAATATTACCTGAATCATTATTTAGTGACCAATAAATCTATATAGGAGTGATTTTATCCATTATCAATGTTGAAACCAATATATAGGGTTCATTATTTCAACACACGGGAAAATACAAGAAAGCACAAGCTTATATGTGTAAATACACACACAGATACGTACACACACATAGAAACATATATATATATATACTAATATCTATGTGAAATATCTCATGGAATTTGTCCGTTTGATCTTAACACTTATTTCACTAAATTTTGACATATTTTAGTAAATCTAGACTCCATTATTTCAAGTATTGGAAAAAATTGATATCTTTTTTATGTTGATTGGATTCCATTTTTATCTATACTAGATTACATTATTACTATTATTGGAATCCATTAGTAGCAATATTAAGATTATTAGACTTATTCTGGTTCCAATTTCACTATTATTGGATACCAATTTCACTATTATTGGATTCCAATTTTACTATTATTAGATTCCAATTTCACCAATATTGTAATCCAATTTATAAATCCCAGTTTTTAGAGTTTAGTTTCACTATTTTGTGATTTCTATTTTTTTATTATTTGATTTCCTCACATAATCCAAGTGGTTGCTATCTTATATAGGCCTAGTGGTTGGTAACCAACATAATCCTAGCAACTACTAACTTACGTGATGAAAACACATGCTAGGTGAAATAATCCTAGTGGCGTCAAAGCTATATCTTCCTTACAACCACTAAGTTACATCTTCCTTGCACCCACTAACTTACATAAGTCTTGCAGCCCACTAAGTTACATAAATGGATGATAAACCTAGTGGCCACTATCTTACATAAGCATATAGGATGTTAACTAACATAATCCCAACACCCACTCTATTACATAATAATATAGATTGTTAACTTATATAAGCCTAACAACCACTAATTTACATAAGAGTATATCTGTCTTAGGTGAAATAACCCTAGCGGCTACAAAGTTAGACCAACCTACGGGTAGTAAGTTTCATAAGCCCACCCACCACTAAGCTACATAAGCCTAACAGATGCTAAGTTACATAAGCCTAACTACCAAAAATTTACATCATCCCTTGGGTTAAATTTGATGGCCACCTATACATGTCAAACAATTTTTAGATGACGACAATTTTACAATATATCCCTTTAAAAATACAAAATAATAGTTATTTAAATACTTAAAATTTATATTTATTTAATATTTTATGTATATTATATATTGATATAATTTTTATATAAATCTATATAAAAATGATGGTGATAATGTAAATATGCAAGTTAGGTGTAATAAAGTCAACTACTTTTATGCTTTTCCATTCTGTAAATCATAAAGAAAAAAAAAGAGTTAAGAATTATGTTAAACAAGTTGTTTTAAAGAAATTGATTTGAAAATGTATTTCCATAGGAAATCAATTCCTCCGGGAAAAATAACATTAAAAATTGCAGTAGCATTGTTCCCTCACATGGGTATTAATTATTGTTGTGGAATTTGTGAAAGGTATTGTTGGATAGCTTTGTGACCCTAATTTGATATTTTAACTTAATCTAATTTCCATATTTTGCTTGAAATCCATGCCCAAATGACACTATCTATATCAATATTTGATGTGTCCCTTGATTTTCTCAACCATTTCCTTTTCTTTGAGCATTCATGGCACATTTTTTTCTTTATTTACTTTTCTTGTGGGTTCTGACCAACATACCCTTATCTTTTTATCCTTTTTGTGAACATATTGTATTAGATTTAATTTACACTTTCCCATCCATATAAGTATGTTATCATCATATGGTCTTACTAGTATCATTTACTCAACATTCACATCCACTACAAGGTTGAATTCCTCTCGAGGTCTATCAAAAATAGGCCCAACATATATATCCTTATTTGAAAGGACATTTTGACTATAGTAGTTATCCATGTTAAGACATGGTGCACCCACTATCTAATCATGCATTGCGCTATATTGAATTTTTTTTGGCCAAAAACAATATCTCCTCGTCATGCTACAATTTACAAAGGGATTCTCTAGGGCATATAGAAATTTTTTCCAATATGCAATCTTCAGAACCCAATATGCTTCTCCACCATATCTTGAACTCTTTTCCCAATGTATGATGTATGCCTGAATACCTCTCTACATGTCAGCTATATTTTTAGTTCTTTGAAGGGTTCCAATTGAGGATCCCCTTCAGGAAAGAAAGGTTTCCCATCCACTATTTTCTAGATCTCAATTGAGTGTGACCATTCAGATTCCTTGATTGATGCTTTGAATTCCATGATGGGCCTTTTGTTGACTACATGGAATTTAAACATTTTTTGTATTTTGATACCCATTATCTTATGGTTAACATCTAGTAGGTGTGGTTCCACAAAGGCCTTAAATTCGTAGACTTCCTCGATAAGGTATGGAGTGAATGTGCTGGAATCTTCTTAACATGTTCTATAATTGTCCATTATTTGTATGCAGACACAATATTTGCAATTTACACAATGTTGTTGATAATAGGCCGAATGTCCCATCTTTGTCTTCATGTGTGTGACCCACTGGAAGGAAACTCATGGAAACTGCATTGAAAACCCTTCTAGTTGTCAACATGGATGAAAATTCAAATATTGTTTAATTATTGTTGTCACTTATAACATTATCTAGTTGCAAGTACAAAATTAGTGGTTTTTTCTAAATGAACTTGAACATCTTCTTACAGTATTAGTTGTATGAGCACACTCAGTTTTTTACTTGCATTCCTTGCACTTGTCATAAGCATCATTTTTCAATAGTGCATCATGTAATGGGTGTTTTGATGTCCCACTACTATATAAAAATCACCATACTGATTTGTAAGTGGTTCTTCTAGCTTCTAGATACATAGTGCCAATGATGTTATTGTGAAGTTTTCTCCTCACTCAACAAAAGGGAGACCAAAGTTTCCAAAACCCACCATTTTATTCCCATGTTTTAGTATACCATTGAAGGTGATCGGGAGATTAATAGAATTTCTTATTGATTTTTCTTTTCTGTTGTCCTTGGTATTGCAGTTTTCATCTTTTCCATTTTGTCATGCACAATGCTTAAATAGTTATTAGTATTTTGTTATCATTATAATATGTGTATAGTAATTTGAAAGAAAACTTTGAATATAATCATTATTCCATTTCTTGCATTGATCTATTTGTTCTAGTGTTTCTTGACATGAGGTTTTTGTACACTTGTTCTTAAGCTCAGATATCTTGGTCACATTTAGTGAAGAAGTCTTTCTTGGTGATTAAAACATGGGAGAAATGGTCTTTCCATATTTTTCTTGTATTTGACGGTGAAGTTGAAGCAAGGTCCATCGGTGAAAGGACCTCCTTACACTTTTTTAGGATGTGAAAAAACTATAACATGTAGGAAATAATCTCATTGTTACTTTAGTACCATATTTTCCCATTAAACGAGACATGTGTGGTGATATATCAAAATTCCTCTCCACCATTTTTGATATTAATGCAATAGTTGTGACATTTTTGGCAATTTTTGTTTTCTTGTATTTCAATTTACTTCCCTCCTCTCTCCATTATCCAAGATTGTATATATCCATAATATGTAATTCCCTTCCGAACAGGTTCAATAGGATTTGAAAAATCCAACCCCATGATGTAAGTTTGAAATTTTAAATTATAAAATAAAAGAAAAAACAAAAAAATATATGTTGATGATTTAGAAACAAAATAAAATAAAATGAAGTAATCAAAGAGTAGATAAATTTAAAAATAATAAAATAAAATCATGATAATAAAATAAAGGATTGAAATTGAAGTTGGGCACTAGATAGAGAATGGATTGTGTGGGTTATAATGGCAAGTGGAGGGGAGGTGGTGTGGAGTATAGGCTATCGGTGTTGCGGGGTAAATCCACCCATCATGCAGCATGAAGAGTGGCACATCATGAGTGGCCTTTCGACACTGTCATGTCCCATTCATAATAATACTAACACTTTATTTAAGATTCGAGGAGTTAACCATGTGAAATCTAATCCAATGTTGGAAATTTAGCAATAATTGGTTTGTTACATCAAATGAAAACATTGTAGGGGGTTTTGCTTAACAAATATCTCGCTAATGGCCAAGCTTAAATAAATTACCAATAGGGTTAATTCACCTGCGAATGGAGATAATCCTGTAACTCTAATTTCTCCTAATTTTTCTTTTTGAAAAATTATTGATCTAGATCTATATCTGCACCTAAAGCCATTTCAACAATCCTTGAGAGAAAGGAAGCTTTTGTTTCCATTGTTTTGTTGTTATTTATAAAATAGAAGAAGAAGAATGAGGATTTGGAGGAGATGTAGTATGGTGTAGGTCCTAGTTGTATTATTTTTCTTTCTTTACTTCTAATAACCTATACTATGTGCACAAAGAACCATTTCGACAACATTATTAGTTTACCCTACCCTTTATCATTTATTTCAAGAAGATGTTGTATTGTTTTAGGTGTTGAAAGTTTGATTTCCTACTTTTCCATACATGTCTCTATAGGATTTTATCTCTTTCACCCTTCCCCACATGAAACGCCCTATTTTCCATTCTTAGTTGCTCTCAAGGGGAGATCCAAAGAAGGATATTCATATAATGAGCTCATTGAAAACAATTTTTTTTTTGCCCCATTAGACCATCAAATGCTACTATAGTATGCACCAAGAGAGGAGTTAATATGGCATGTAGTAATTGTTGGGTATGCTCAAAATGTTTGTTTCATTTTCTAAGGAAAATGCACCATGAAATGAAAAAGTTGTAAAAAGGAAGTTTAATTGAATTCCAAAGTTGTTGGATTTGCTCCATTGGATCATCCAAAATGGATTTGGACACCCAACTATATGACCAGACTCTAAAATTTATCACAAATATGCTAATAAAGATTATAAAGGTTATGGGGTTATTTTCTTAGTGATTGGATGAATGGCCTTCATCCAAACAATGAAAATGTCAAAAAATAGCTTTGGAACACGGATGGCGAAAGTATTGTTTTCGTATTTTGTAGTGAGAATTGTTGTGAAAGATATAATGAATGTTGTGGGAAAAGATCATTTTTATTTGTCAAAATGCCATAGATAAATGCAACACCATGGAATGCTTCAATTTCTAGATGCGCATAAATTGTTTTGTTAAAGTTGTAAATTAAATACTTTAAAGAAAAGGAAAATGGATGAGTCTCTCGGGTGCACAAAACCATTTGACACAATTCCTTAAAGAGGGATGAAACCTTGTCAAATGTGGGCGAACCCTCTTGGAGAGCCTCATATAATCTGAACCTTAATATTTTCTAGCCATGGTCTCCTTACCTTCATATTTTATAATTTTCATATAATTTGGTTCTTCATTTGCAATATAATAGAAATAATAAACCATTATATACTTAAAAGAATGGATATCTTAACTAGACTCTTTGTGCAAAAAAAATTCACCTAGTGATTTATGTTACCGACTTACAATTTGACCATCAATCGTGTTGCTACCACAACCTTATACATTGTTAACCAGGGTATAAGAATTAGGTGCTCATGTCTTCTGGTACTAGAGATATTTTGAGTCATCAACTATAATAACCACTTCAATCTACTTGAAAAGTTAGAAAACGTAATATTCATATACTCGCAAAAAAATTTCTAAGCCTCGAAAAATAAAATGCATGTTTCTTTTGTGTTCCTTGTTATATGGGGAGTACCATCAAGACTTAGTTAAACTATGATCTACCATTTGTTCCCTTTATTCCATCCCTCTAGGATCCATGTTACCGCATCTTGCAGTTTTAGGAAGATGTTAAAAGTGAAAATTTGTTTTTTGTTTCAGCTCACTGTTTGGATCCTGTGCGAAGAAATGTTTTCCACCTTCGCAAACCTCTAGTATTTATACTAGAAAATTTCTTTTAAACTTCATTTTGTAGAAAAACACATTTCTAGCTGGTTGTTCAAAGGGGTTTTATAGTCCTACAGTTTTTGTTTGACTAGGTAAAGCTTGACCAATTACAACCAATGGCTCTAGAAAACTAGTCATTGTTTGTAATCTATTTACTAGTTCTCTATTCCATCAACTCCCGTGAATTCTCCATACATAGGATATTGTGTACAAATTTTTCCATGTAACGTTCATGTATCAAAAATAGTTTTCGGGTGTGGTTTCTTAACCCTTGAGCTAATTTTTTTTTCTTTTTTAACTCGGCCCAATTACGATTGATGGCCCCGGAAAACTAGTTGTCGTTTGTAAATCATTTTCTAGTTCTAAACTTCGTTAGTTCCTATGAATTCTTGGTATATAGGATTAAACATAGGAATTTACATGTTGTGCATTTTTTCATTAGAAGATAGTTTTTTAACGTGATTTCTTAGCCTCCGAGCCAATATTAGATGTTTTCACCACTCGTAGAAAATCGTAAAATAAGGCTTCAGGACCATAGTCAAGATAATAAACAATCACAAAACTTATTGACACTTATAAATAAATTATGAAACTCTATCTTGTGGCTTTTTGTGTGAAATCTAACTTTTGGAAAAATAGTGTTTCTCTCTTCTCTCTCTTCCATATCTCTTTCTCTCTCCTCCCTTAGTAAAGAAATGAAATGAATACATGTCCCTAACCCTCTCTTTTTGCATGTGTATTATTATTATTATCTAAATGGAAAACAAAAAGACTGTAATTATTCTATATTTAGGTGGATGCCATGCCAATGATTTTTGCTGATTCATGCTCACATGGTTTTGTAGGATGTAAATATGACGAAATGGTGTGATTGTAATTCATTTTTTATTATTTTAATTTATATATGTTAATGGAAAAATATGAATTGCTATGTTTACACTAAATTTTGATGTTCCTTTTTCTATCAAATAAAATATTTTCCTTGTCATGCATGGAGTTGTGATAAACATGTAATTGTTCTTTGTCATCAAGTTTAAAGAATTAGCCAAATATTATTTAATGCTCTTCTTGACTTCATTTATAGCTATGTTGTGAAACTTACATCATGTATGGCATATACAATTATCTCTTCGTAAATTAAAATTGAATATTACTTTAAAACCCTTAAATGATTTGTCTTCTCTTGATTATTGCATGACTAGTAGGTGAACCTTGACACTATATAGTTGAGAAAAACTTGAGATTTCTTCCATATTGAGTGATCCCCACTCTGATCATGACCATCCTAAGTATGAGTGTTTTCTTTTAACAACTATTATTTCTACTCGAGGTGTCATGCTTCGATAGAGCCTTGTAATGATGGGTTATACCCACGTGTTTTGCCTTGGAATTCTCGTAACTAGTATAAACCTCTAGACTTAGTCCTAACAAGGTGTTGAACTGGTGTAAATCAAAACTCATGATTTATCTCGTGGAATTATTGTTACGTGTGTTCTTTTCTTATGAAATGATGGTTTGGACCATACATGGAACCCATTTCGTGAGATACCTACATATGAAACCTACGATTTTGAATCCCATTTCTCTTCGAAATAGGTGTGTTATCTCAACAGGAGTGTTTCTAGTTGTGCATAATTTATTGGGTAACCATAATTATCTTCTCTAGTTTATCCTTTTGGTATGGTGTATGCCCCTATTAGGTGTTAATGGAAATGTTTAAATGTGAACCTCTTATGAGAATTAAGGTGACGTAGAAATTAATATATTTTTGACCTACGATAAGGGTAGTGGTTAGAAGGTAATAGGATGTATAAATTTATAATTGCATGTCACCTTGTAATACGCATCTAATTCAAATTGCCTTTAATAATATAAACTTGGTCAAGTGTGAAATCATAGTCCTTAGTGATCTTCTACCCAAGTAAATGGGGAAACTTGTGATATGTAAGGAATGGACATAATCATCAAACCCCTCAACACGGTTTAAACAATAATATTAAATTATTAAAATTAAGAAAAATGAAATTTGAGGATTCACCCTTTTGACTCAAGTAAAATCCTCTATTGCATATGATGATCAACACAAACTATGTATTTAGGTGAAGTATTCAAAATATAAATTTACTTGTAATAAATTGAAACAAATTAGAGTAACCTTGGTAATTAAATACTAATATGAAAATAAAACGTAATATATTTACTCTTAAACTAATAAAATTCCTTTGTTTCATGTGAACCTTCCTTGTTATAACTGAGATAAATTGCAAAACCAAACAAACATACAACTTAGAAAACAAATCCTTAGAAAAAACACTAGTAGCCTCATGTGTGTACATATGTTCCTTTTAACAACCAGGATACATCATTCTTTTTGCAATAAGGAAATAAAAATTTAGATGGAATCATTACAAGTAAAATGTCAAGAAAAATAAAGATAATGTAGTCTAGTTTAAAGAAGAATGAAGGACTGCATGATAAGTGATTTTCAAATAATTAAGGTCAATAATGAAATATGAATGTAATAAATATGTAAACCGGGAAAGTTTTGTGTCATGGATGGTGCCTATAAGGGATTTATACTTTAGTTTTATTAGAACATTGTTCCTTTTCATTTGGGGAAAGGTGGACTTGATGTGCATCATGTATTTTTCATGTTATCTATGTGGGATAATGTTTGTGCAAGCATCTCATGTGTTATGTATTTTCCTAAGCGATTCCTTGTGTTTTCATGTATCAAACAATGTAAAAAAATATTATTCAGGTATTTTTACTGTTTTATTTTGTGTCAAATTTGTGGGCATTACATTTGGTATCAGAGTGGAGGTTCATGCTCTCAAACCTCTGTGAAATATTAGATTTGTGATGACTATGCATGGTGGTGGAGGGAATGGGAAGAGTAATCTGATATATGTTATGATGTCACCAACGTTGTACTTGTGAACTTATGAATACACATGTTATGCATGCCCTTTATTTTGTGGATTTGTTATGATGTTGATGTGTTTCATGATGAGTGTATTCACTCTATTTTTTCATGAACTCAATGATAATTTCACGTGTGATGTGCCACCTTGTTGTGTGAAAATAATGTTATTGTGGATTGTGAAGTGTTGGAGTGTTTTTTATTCTATGATATGTATGTGTGCTAATGTGTTGTATGACAAAATTGTTGCATAGTGAATTAGATCATATAATGATGTCACCACCATGTTGTGATGTATCGTGTTGTTTCATTATGTTGTATTGCAAGTGTTTAATGTTGTGATGTTAGTCACTATGTTCATCATAGATATTTTTCATGTGTTATGTGATGGATTAGTGTCGTGAACTAGGGGCATATGGTGATTGTATGACCCCTATTTTACTACTATCTTGCACTTTGGGTGCATTTTTTTGAAACATGATGTATTGTAAATCTTGAAAGTAATGACTATGCTATACCCCATAAATACACCATGTGTAGGATGCTATGGTTAATGTGCATGAATAACCATTATGTTAGTAATGTAGTTATATGTTATGTTTTGAATCTTACACTAATCAACCCTAAGGCAAGTAAGTTGTAAAAGGGGTATTTTTGGAGAGAGAAAATAATTAAAGTTGACCAGTCACTCGAGATGAGTATGCGACAAGAGGTTGATTCATACATAAACTTAAAATCCACTTCTATTTGTTTGGTATGTATAGCACATTTCCCAATGGACATCATATATATTGTGTTTCGCGAACACCTTAGGATCGAGTATATGGATGAAAAGTTGTACCTTTCTCTCTCCCTATATGGTTTTTGTATAGATGACCTATGTGTACCTTTGCATTGATTTACCATTGACCAGTTGTTTGTTCTCAATTTGATCTCACCCGTTTTCTCTAAAAATTCTTCAATCAGTAGGATTTGTCATGTTTTCTACTTCCCTGAATGGATGCGTGATAGGTTTTATTTGTTTGTATGCTATTGAAAGATATTTCTCCATGGTTGGGGATCACACTTGCACCTTATATCATTTCCAAATCCTTTTTATTTGAAGAAAAGTTCAATTCCAAGAACAAATGGTGAAGTTTCCCTACATTTTATGGTTTGACGATTGTGTTTTCCCTGTCAAATTATATCTCAGCATCTTCAGCTACGTGGTTCTTTCTGATTGGATGCATCTTGGCAGGGAATTTTGAAACACTAAGGACCACTTCAACTCAAGTCTTGTCCACATGGAGGGCCTGCGCTCATCTAAAAATTTTCCTCTTGGTTTGACCTTTCGAGTTGCACCTTGGAGACACGTGGAGGTTTCCGTTGGCCCTACCCAGAATTAGACATTATTTTTATGTAGTTGGTGTAGCTTTCTAGACCATGGACACGTGGAGGGCCGGAACTCATTTAAGGATCCGCCTCTGGGTCCTACCTTAGCATTTGTGCCAAGGAGACACGTGGTGAGCCTGCACTTGTTTAGGGTCTCTACTTTTGGGCACCATATCAAAGTTACGCCAGGGAGACATGTGGAGGATTTTGCTAGCTCCTTTTATACTGAGAATTTTCATAGGCCAAAAGGTGATTTTCTTGGGTCTAGGGCATGTGGAAGGCCTACGCTTGTTTGGAAACTTCCCTCTATAATTCACCTTTACTGATTCTACGCTAAGGAAACATGTGGACAAATTTGATCTAAAGTTGAGAAAGGGAAGAATCAATGGTTATTGAGCATTACATTTGATTTTTCCACCATTTTTGCTCCAAGACTCCTGGAGATGCGAATACACATTGTTTTTCATCATTTTTGATCAAATTATACCTATTGAGATCAACCTTGTAAATTTGTGTGGTGAAAATAAGATGCTACATCTCATTGAGGATCCCAATAATGCTTCCTATGAAGTGTTATACACTAACATTGATGCTAATAAATTTGTTGGATTTGCTGATGGTAAAGAGCACAAATTTCATCAATGTAAGTCTCTTAAACAAGTAGGTTCTCCTTGGAATTTTTTGTTTGATGGGGCTTGCTCTAAATTTGGAAATGGTGTTGGTATCATTCGACATCTCTAGGTCGGGAAGAGTTTTTTTCTCTTTTAAACTCAACTTTGAGTGCACTAACAATATTGATGAGTATGAAGCACGCTCTTGGGCCTAAGGTTTGCATGGAAATATGGTATTAGAGACATCATTGTTAAAGGAGATTTAGAGCTAATTGTCAAGCAAGTTAGAAAATTATATTCAACAATATATCAGAGAATAAAGTAATATAAGCATGTAATCTGGGATTTCATTTAGATTTTTGACTCCTTCAACATAATACATCATGATAGGAAGTACAATACTCTAGCAGAAAAATTACCGTATTAGGGTCAATATTTGAAAATTGTATTGTATCCCCCTATTGTGAGAATAATATTGAGGTATGGACTAGGCCATCTATTCCTGACAATGTTAAAAATTAGCAAGTGTTTGAAGACGGCACCTAGGTATAAAGGTTTTGAAGAACCAAGGATAATTTTCCAATCAACATATACATTAGGAGCCAATGGTTTGTGCAATTGATGGAAAGGAGAATTTATTTGGAAAAGACATCATTTAGTTAAAGGCTAATATTATTCCCAGAGGTTTAGTAGCACTTGAATGAAACTTTGATAATGTTGATTACATTGTCAACAGACACATGTCAGCCTCAAGGGATGTTGAAGAACACAACCTGGGCATGAAGGATAAACCTCGTAAGATCTGGCCAGTAGCAATCTGAGCAAGGAAGAAAATCACTCATATGTCAAATTGTTGAAGAAATACTAGGACTGCTTAGGATAGTCTTATTTTGAACTCGAAAGTATATAGATAGGATCTTTTCTAGCACAAAATTCCCTTAGAAGCTTGTGCCAAGCAATTTAGGAAGAAATAGAGGCCGATCAATCCACTCCTTTCCTTGAAGATGCATGAAGAATGGAAAAATTTGACGGATGGAGGAATCATACATCCCACAAGGTACTCATCATGGGATGTAAACTTGGTATCTATCAAAAATAAGAAGAAAGATATAAGGTTGTGTGTGGAATATATAAAATTAAATAGAGCATCAATGAAGGATAACTACCAAATCGCCAAATATGGACAATATGTTACAATTTCTTATTGGTTCAGAATTTTTGTCCACCTTGGATGGTTTTTTCCGGATATAACCAGTAGTTGTGAAGGAATCAAAGTGAATCAAGACTTCCTTTACCACTCCTTGGGGAACATATGTATATGTCAGAATGCCTTTTGGTCTAATGAATGCTAGAGCCACTTTCCAAAGAGCAATGGATGTAGCTTTCTCTGGCTATATTAATGATTTCATTACTATATATCAAGATGATGTGAATGTTTTCTCTAGAAAAGAAGTGACCACCTACAACACTTAGAAAAAATGTTGTTAAGATGTAGGGAGTATGGTATTTCACTAAATCCCAAGAAGTGCCATTTTGGAGTTTAGAAAGCAAAGTGCTTGGACACATTATGTCAAAGGAAGGGGTCATGATTGATCCTGAAAGGGTAGAAGCCATCAACAAAGTCCCTATTCCAAGAACCAAGAAGGGAATTCAATCCTTTTTAGGAAGATTAATTTTATTAGGATATTTATCTCTAACTTTGCTAAACTAACTATCCCAATCACTAGCATGTTGAAGAAAGACCAAAGTATCAAATGGGAAGAGGAAACTATTCAAGCTTTTTCTAGGATCAAAGAAGCATTAAAGAATGCCCTATTTTATTAGTGTAGATTATAAAAAGGCTTTCCAAATGTTTTCTTTTGCTTTAGAAGTACTATTGCATATGTGTTGTTACAGAAGGATGATGAGGGAGCTGAAAGACCAATTACCTTTTTCAATAAGGCATTACAAGGAGCTGAGATAAAGTATACTATCATGGAGAAGAAGGCATTTTCTTTGGTAAAAGAAACAAAGGTCTTCAGGCCATATATTCTGAGTTCTAAAGTCATTTCTTATGTTCCCCACACCATGGTGAAATATATCCTATCAGAAATGGAGGTTTCAAGAAAAATATGTCAATGGGTAAACAAATTGCAAGAGTATGATATGGATATCCAAACAACAAAATTGGTCAGAGGTTTGGGCCTAGAAAAACTTATGGTAGAGAGAAATCTGCAGACAATTGAGGTAAATGAAGTTGAAGAAGAAATATTGAATGTCCTTGAAAAATTGATAAATTCTGAATGGTACAAGGACATCATTTTTTATCTCAAACATCTACAGTGCCCTGAACATTTGAGAAAGAATAAAAAAGAGCACTTAAGTTATCTTCCCAAAACTATTTCATTACTGATTTTGGGTTATCTTGGAAGAACCCTGAGGGAGTCCTCTTAAGATGCATTCATCGAAGATGAAGCCGCTGAAATAATTGCTGATCTCCATGGAGGATTTTTTGGGGGACATTTTGTTGGAAGAGTCATAGCTCATAATATCTTAAGGGTTGGTTATTGGTGACTAACTCTTTTTAAAGATAAAAATATGTTGGTAAGAAAATGTGAAATTTTCCAAAGCTTTTATAGAAGAATGAAAGCTTGGGCTCCCTTCCTTTGCAACCTATATGAGTTAAAGCCCCATTTAGGCAATGGGAATGGATTTCATTGGGGAGATTTTGTATCCCTCAAGTGCAGGCCATAAGTGGATTCTAGTGGCCATAGATTACTTCACCAAGTGGGTGGAGGCAATCCCCACCAAGAAAGCAACTCACCAAATTGTCATGGATTTCATTTTGAATCATATCATTTGCAGGTTTGGAGTGCTTGCTAAGATAGTTGCTAATAATGCCATGAGCTTCTGGGATAAACCTTTGGTGGCCATGTGCCATAAATATGGGATCAATTTGACATATTCTTCCAATTATAATCCTCAAGTAAATGGACAAGCAGAGTCCAGAAATAAAAATATGTTGAAGATAATTAGAAGAACTTTGGAGTTGAAAAAAGGACGTGGGGTGAGAAGTTGAAGTTTATTGTTTGGGATGATTAAATCACTATTAATTGAGATACTGGAAAAATTCCATTTGATTTGGTGTATGGAACTCAAGCTTTTCGCCCCTACATATGCAATTGTCCTCATTTCAATTTCTTTAACAACTGGAAGATCAAGAGTTTAGTCCCTATGATGCTCACATCAATTAGATTGTTGAGTTAGATGAAGAAAGAAGAGCATCCCATCAGAGGCATGTAAAATTTAGAGAGAAATTGAAGAATTTTTTTGATAAGAAGGTGACTCCAAGAGCTTTCAGTGTGGGATATCTTGTGCTATTATGGGATAGTAGGCATGAGGATAAGGGCAAACATGGAAATTTTGATGCATTGTGGATGGGCCCTTATTCAATTGACATTTGAATTAGTGAACATACCTTCTTCTTAAAAGACCTAGATGGGGAGTTGCTTGAATTTCTTGTTAATGGTAGGCATTTGAAACATTTCCTTGATTGATTTCTCATAATCGAGGTATGCACCATTATACAATGTATAGTCTTTTGGTTTCTTTATGCTTTCGTGTTTTTCTATTTTGGTTCGTCTTGGTCCTGGTGGCTATTTTTGTTGGTTTCTCAGTTTTTTCTTGGAGGGTTGGCTCATGACTCCATTTCCCAATGGTTTATTTTTGGCACTTGGTCTACTATTTGTTCTTATGGAACTCGCTAGGAGTGCCCATCCCCGAGTCGAAGCCGATGTTGGTGCTCAATTTGATCTCGCCCTGTTTTCTCTAAAAATTCTTCAATCTGTGGCCTCTGTCGTATTTTCTACTTCCCTGAATGGATGAATGAAATGTTTTATTCATTTATATGATGTTGAAATATCCTTCTCCATGGTCAAGGATCACATTTGGGCCTTATATCATTTCCAAATCCTTTTTCCTTAAAGAAAAGTTCAACTTCACGAGTAAATGGTGAAGTTTCCCTACATTTTAGGGTTTGACCGGTGTGTTTTCCCCATAAATTTATATTTCAACATCTTAAGTTGTGTGGTCCTTTCTGATTGGATGTGGCATGGTGGGGAATTTTGAAACTCTAAGGCCCACTTCAACTCAATTCTTGTCCACGTGGAGCACCTACGCTGATCTAAAAATTAATCTCTTTGTTAGTCCTTTCGATTTGCACCATGGAGACATGTGGAGGTTTCCGGGCCCTTCCTGACTCGGACATTTTTTTATGCGGTTGATGTAGCTCTGTCAGACCATGGACACATGGAGGGTTAGAGCTCATTTGAGGATCCACCTCGGGTCCTACCTAAGCGATTGCACCAAGGAGACACGTGGTGAGCTAGCACTTATTTAGGGTCTCCACATTTTGGCACGATATCAAAGTTGCACTGTGGGGAGACATGTGGAGGCTTCCGCTAGCTCCTTTTATACTAAGACTTTTCAAAGGCCAAAAGGTAATTTTCTTGTGCCTGGGGCAAGTGGAAGGCCCGCGCTATTTGGAAACTTTCCATTGTGCTTCACCTTTGTAGTTACACCAAGGAAAACATGGACTACTCTTATCTAAAGTTGAGAAAGGGCATAATCAATGGTTATTATGCATTACATATGATTTTTCTGCCATTTTTTCTCTAAGACTCCTGGAGATGTGAATACACAATGTTTTTCATCATTTTTTGATGAAATTCCTTGTCTTTTTGTCTGCAAAATGAAATTGAATGAATTTTGAGCTTAATTTGTGAATCCAAGGTTTGTAAATGTTTAAATTTTGAAGTTAGAATTGCTCGAGCACTTGTAGAAATGTGAATTACCAGAGAAGATGGACATATAACATAGTTGCGCAGAGGAGAGAATGGGAAAAGTATGAAATGATGGAAGTTGTAGGTGCAAAATATGAAAAAGATGTTGCCTCAAGGGTGAAAAGGATTTCCTATCAGATCCATCTATACAGAGCCACCGGAAAATGATTAAAATAGGGATTTCTCGCATGAAAAAGAATGATTAGAAGGACTGTCAAAAATTTGTGGCATGGCATCCTATTCATTAGTCGAGGCCTAAAAACATGACTAGTTAATGATTAATCCCCCTGTAGCTGTGGGTGTAAATTTGTTAAACGTCGCTTTCTGAGACAAATTGGTAATAAGCAAAGGATTCCTCAAATATTCTTCTTTTAGGGGAAATTTAGGGATGAATGAGTGAGTTAATTATATAAATG
The DNA here is from genome assembly GCA_018340775.1 of Taxus wallichiana var. yunnanensis. Classification (NCBI taxonomy): domain Eukaryota; kingdom Viridiplantae; phylum Streptophyta; class Pinopsida; order Cupressales; family Taxaceae; genus Taxus; species Taxus wallichiana. Next base: position 387,838,917 of record CM031236.1, read on the forward strand.
AAATGAGGATACTCTTGCAAAGGGTCGGGGTTGAATTTTTAAGATAAAATTTGAGCAAGCCCATTTTCTGAAAGATCATCGAGAAACATTTTGATTTTCTATGTTTTAGATTTCAATCACATCAAGTTGATTGCTAGTGTACAACAATTGAAAAGCTCTGAGACTGTTCAAAGAAACTTTCCCCTACTGATGAATCTAATCATCTTCGAATTAATCTATGTTAATCTTAGGCCAATTTGTGTCTACTTTATTTCGAGAATGTTTTGCAAGTAGCTTTTCTTGTTCCTATTGCAATCTTGTGTTAAATTCCTCACGAATCACAAAAGATCTTGTCCTGTGATATTTTACTAGCATTTACAATTTCATTACAAGAGCCTTCATCCTGTAATGATATAAACAATTTAAAATCACTTTCTGTCATTTGTTGATACATATTATCGTAATCCTTTGAGTGTATCTTAGGCGTGAGGAACCAGGGGTCTTTAATGTTTAATTGAGTCTTTAGCTCAAGCCTTCATGTTAAATTCTTTGAGATTGTGTGAAACCATGTAAATCTGGGCCTCCATTGATGTACACCTTCTGGTTGAAGGAATATTTTAGTTTTTCGAAGCATTATGTCATTTAGTTTTCTAAGCTATGTGTAGTTTCTCAAAGATATGGAAAAATCACATTTATCTTGCTTAATATCCCACCCAAATTATTCAAAAACAATGAATCCCACTTGAACTACCCCTATTTTCCCTGTATGTCCAAAAATGAGTAAATTCTACTACAAAAATATGCAGAAGCAATCAGGATTCCATAATGTCTCTAGTAACCTTAGCCCCGTTTATAAAATATCACAATTCTTTATAAGTGACAACTCGTGAGAGCTAAATTATGGTGTATTGATCATATTTTCTCGGGGTATCCTTTCAAATTTGTGCAAATAAGGATATCTTAATTCTCCTTCACCGAAAGATCTTATAAAACGTGTCCTCTCACCCTAGTTGATAGGCACAACTTAAAGCAGAGAGGATAGATCAAATCCTTAATGAAGGTGATATCAATTTCTCCAATGCCCGAGTGACAAAGAGTCAGACAAATCCCCTCCCCAGCTACAAAATGACTCATAATATGATATGTCTATCTCTTAGTGTCTTGCTAAATTTGTGATGCTGCTCAGTTTCCAAGGGAGAATCAATTTGGATACCAACACCAATCACTCTATCTGATTATGAGATAGGGAGTTAAGGTTTACATAAATTGAAAACCCACTTCTGTTCATTTGGTATGCATGTAACTTGCCCAATGGGAACCGTGTATATTATGTTTTTTGAATACCTTAGGCTCAGTAGATGGAAACTTGTACCCTTCCCTATCGACTATGTTGAGACTATGTTGAGCCTTGTGAGATTATGGAGGGATGATATAGGAAGCGATGGTGTGAGTTATATTATTTGATATGTTATTTTTTGAGTTGAGGCTCGATGTACGAATGCCAATAAATCAATGCATACCCCTTTGGTGGCTGTATAAGGCCACATATTGATTGTGATATGAAATTTCCCTATATGTATTCTATTCCTAAATTTGACATTTCTTCTCTTCCTTTTTGGAACCAACAAATTGTTCTATTTAACTTTTGGTTGAGTTGTTGCAATTTTCAGAATTTTTTTGGTTGTTACACTAAGTATGGCTAATTATCCATTTATTTTTCTTTAATCAATATTTAAATTTAAGTTAAAATTCTTCCTTAAGATTCAATTTATTTTATTTCTTGGCTGAAATATAACACCACTGGTTGTTTGATTATGTTGTTATAATATGAATGTTGGAATTATGGCATACATTTGTCGATGGTCAATATTATATTTTGGCTAATGTTATTTATCATGGCCTACTTTAATTGTTGTGAACATGTAGGGTATCAAACTTCTTATGAAGAGGTATGTGAACCTTGATTATAGTACTACTATTGTGTACATGGTTTTGGAAGATAGCATCGACCCGGTTGGGATTCTTGTATTTAGACTTAGGATTATATTAATAAAAGCATGTCATAAATGTTAAAGGACCTAATAATGAATAACTAAGTTGTTATTTTGAATCAAAAGAGCTTAAGCTAAGATATGGTTTTGGAACCTAAAATTAATACTTAAACTATGAACTTTAGGTTTGAATTTTTGGTCTATGAGTTAAGGGGTAATTTTTCACAACCTCCTTCTCAAAGCATGTAATCTCTGTTACATTTATTGGTCTCATTAATCAATACCATCGGAGAAATGGGAGACATTTAAATTAAAATTGGGGGTTCTTAATAAGGTGTTAGTTAAATTGGCTTACCGGTTGTTTGGTGGAAATTAGAATCTCTGCTAAATAGAAAATTGGTGAGGTTGGTGGCATGAACATAGAGATAATTTACACCACCTATGTCATCCATTATTGTCTTTAAATTACCCCACCGCCTTAAGGAAACCACGAGGTGGTTTTGGTGAAATATGGTTGGTTTCAATTCATTATTATTGTTTGTTTATTCCGGGGAGAGGTTGTCAAACTATGCATGCATGTGGTTCTTGTTATTTTTGGTTCTCTGTCAATTTTATTGGGTTATGTCATGCATTGCCTAACCAGGAGTTGAGAAAATCATGGGTTGCATTTATATTTGTAGTAATAAATAAAATGGGAATGTTTTGTTGGAACTATGACTGCGAAAGAAGCTAAGAAATTTAAAGGGAAAGAGAATAATATAATTATAGGTATAATACACTTTATCTCTTCTTTAATAATTTGTTCTATGTTTTATTTGCATATATAAAAATTTGTACTCATCCTTGTTAGCTATTTTTGGATTTGGGTTTTAGTTATTGGTTTAAATATGTGGTTTCTTGATTTCTCCTAGGAATGAATGATTCTCGGTATAATATATAGTATCAAAGTAATAAAAAAATGGTATGAACTTGGAAGTATAAAAATGCAGTTGTTTTTCCGTCTTTAGGAATGTGAAAACACCAGGAAATATCGTGGCTTATATCTATTACAAAATCTGCAACTAGGGTTTTCTAGGGTAAGAATGCATGGAATGGAATATTGAACCATTTTAAAACGATTATAATTTTCTGGGTATATCATTTGACGTCGTTACAAGGTTATGAAGTGGAATAGAAATATTTGGAAAATATTGCATAGATGTCTTAACTATAGTTTGTTTCTCTTGTTGTCAATAATGGGTGATTACAGTGATATCTGTGTGATTAATTTAAAAATATAGATATATGTATTTTCATTTTGAATTTCTTTAAATATAATACCTTTTATATTGGGTGTCGTTTGTGAAATCTATATATATACTAGAGTTGAATCCTTAGATTCAAGGATATATATTCTTGGTTTTTCGTCCTGAGCCTCCATTGTTAGTAATGATACCTGCTTGGTTGGATGGATTGCTGTGATAGATTTGTTATTCATAGGGTAGGGTAGGATGCCTTTAGAAAGGAATAACCTTTCATATCCTTAAGATATGAATGTTCTCCTTTTCGGTTTTGAGCCATCGTACCATATATAAGGCACATCCTACACAAAATGGTGTCGAGTTAGAAAAATCAGGTCGTAATATCTTAACCCTCGTCATGAAACACTATTCTATGTCGATCCTACCATCTGTGAATGATTACATTAAGGGAATGTTACCTGGCCTTTCCAGTCTTCTAAAAATTGTCTTCGGGTTATATAGCCTATGTTTCGCCTAGTCTTGACCATTTTACGTCTAAGTACGTATTACTATGATGTTGAATTTTTATTATAAGTCATATGTTTTGAAAGTAACTTCGTTACTTACTGATTTCATAATTTTTAAGGTAAAAGAGTTTACCTTACCATCGACGATCCAGTTGACTTTTTCTAAATGCCATCATTCTGATATCCTTACACATTCATTATCATTTCTTAGTCAATGATTACATATGGGTCTTCTTAATGGATTTAGGCATACGTGATCCATGATAATGACCATCTTTAATTGATCATGGAGATATTAGTAATATTATGTGATATATGTCGAGGTGGAAGGAATCTAAACAAAATGATAACAAAGTTATTTGCTCTGTTATTGAGATAAGTCATTGTTCATGCAAACAAGGATATACAAATGGTTGTGCAGTATGAAGATTACTTGAACACCTTAGAATGATAATAAAATAATAATGAATGATTTAATATTATTCAAAACTATTATTTAATAGTGTTGATATAAAAATGTTTAAATCTTATATAACATACCTATGAGTGTATAGTATGTTAGTAATTTGATAATGTGAAGTAATAAAATATTGATATAGCTAATACCCTCATTACGGTAAGCTATAATCGGTAGATTGGCATGAAGTTGATATGTAATTTATTACTTTCTTTTTTTGTTTTATGTAATTAGATTTAAACAAAGTAAACATCAACGTGTATGCAAATTGTTGTTTAGAAATATTACATAAATGAATTATGTCCTTGTGGGTCATGTATGTGATTCTAACTTAATGCCACATTTCATATATGTAAATACTAGATGGTGTACACTATTTAGGGAGAAATAAATCTTATCATGCCATTTATTTCAAATTGACTATTTCTAACATTTTGTAGATGGACTACATTTAAATTTGAAAGGAAGAATAAGTTAAAAGATTACATATGTTCTATTTGAATGATAAAAGCTTAATTGTATTACTTATTGTAATTGTAATTGTAATTGAATAAAGTACCATTTTACTATTCAAATGAATGAGAGACCAAGTTATATTATTCATATTGTATATGTTTCAAAAGGAAATTAATAATAAGTATTATATCTTTATTCAAGTCTTGACTTGTATCTGAAAGTGAAATTTTTTTAATTGATCTTAATTATATGCCTCAAAAAATATACGGAATTATTATGTTATTAATTAAAACCATTATAAGGTATTCCAATTTGTATGCATTTTTATTGGAACTAGTGAATTATAAGTATATTTCCATGCTTCATAAGTTCATATATTGAGAGTTATGAGCAGTGAAAGTTATAAGCATATTATTGTGCTTCTTATCTACTCAAAAATGACATGTGTGTGTGTGTGTGTGTGTGTGGAATTTAATGTAATGAGGCTGATATATTTGGAATTATGGATTACACTTTACTTGAGTAAATGGATTAAATTATGATATATGGAGTTAATGCAATATACAGATTTATATCTGCAACTCGCAAATAAAATGATCATGTTAGATTAACTCTAAACATGTAAATGATATTCATGGATTCCTCATTTAGATCTTAGATACAAATTCTACCGAATTGAGAGTATCACTGAAACCGAGGTATTGTTATGTTGTAACTTAATTGAATAACCTTAACTTGATAAGATATGCTATTCCTATTTAGCAAAACTTAGTGAGTCAACTCGCTATGACCACTACTATGTACTATCAATTTAATGACTATGGTCATTATTTTACTACTATGCAGAGAGATGATACTATATCGAGTTCACTGATCAAGTTACTCTAAATGAGAAGGTCGTAATGCACTAGGATACAAGTAATCTCCTAGGTAAGAATACAGATTATACCACATGTTTAAGTACCCAATGTCACCTTATGATGACTACAGGAAAGGGAGAAACCTGTAATGATTAAAATCATTGTGGTGACACTTGCTCTCTCTTAGTCATCCTAAGATGACATAGTGGTACTTATCCTCATAGGCTAATTCTGAATTGATACCTTATACGCAACTTATAACTATGTAGTCTTAATCCATATAACAATAATTAAGTGAGATGGTGAATGATAATTTCTAATTGATGAGTGTTCCATCATGGAACTGAGCATGGTAGACATGTCTTTGAAAATATTTCTAAAGTAGTGTAAGATGTTGATTACACTTTCATGATTTCACCAAGATATAAGTTGTAGGATGTCGAATGGAATTCAAAGTGATGATACCTAGGTAGACACTTAGAATGAAACATTTATTTCAATATGCAATATAAAGATGACCACTGGTATACTTAGTATACTTACTCTATAAGTAATATATGAGGGATCAGAGTTAAACCGACTCATACAACTGCACATGGTCAACTGTTATAGGATGGATTGACTAAGATGATGTTAGTTCTAAATCATGAGAATTTAGAACAAGGAAACATGAGATATGAACTTAAGATTTATGATGGCTTTACATAGATGGGTATTTAAATAATTCAAGAATAAAGAAAGAAATAAAAAATAAAAATTCCTTGAATTGAAGTTTTAGAAGAGGTTGTTACACCAAAGCGATCAAATTTGATTTCACTTTCTGATTTCACTTATTATTTTGGAATATTAGTTCTAATGTTGTTATGTGTTGTAATAGTGAAATGGATTCATTTAGAATTGGTGCTACCTATGGGACCACTTCGTTTTATGGGGTACACTTAAGGAGTTACAAATAACTAGCGGGTTGTTGAACCACGAGTTATTATGTCACTTGGGTAAGATGTGTCTAGAAACTATGTTCCTAGGGCTATAGGGTGAGTGACCTCTTTGGTGGAGCTAAAATGAAAAATCATGTTTATTTTATTGTTGGGAGGTATATGGAGTTATTTTGTGATGCTTGGGAGGTATATGTGGTTGTTTTAGGATACTTTGGGAGGTATACAATGTTGGTTTGTGATGTTTTCATGAGGTATATATAGTTGTTTTCTCGATGCTTTGGGGTTATATGGAGTAGTTTTGTGATGATTTTGGAGGTATATGGAGTTTTTTTGTGATGTTTTAGGAGGTATATGGAGTTGTTTTGTGATGCTTTGGGAGGTATATGGAGTATTTTGTGATGTTTTGGGAGGTATATGGAGTTGTTTTGTGATGTTTTGGGAGGTGTGTGGAGTTGGTATTATGATTTATGTGTACTTATGTGAGTCTGGTTATGTTTTGTAATGTTGAGGATTGATTCTCCTCATTGAGGGTATGATTTTGATCCCCTTTTGACACTACGTAACTATAGTTATGGCTTTGACTTGTGTGAAACCTTTATATGTGCATTGTTGGGAATTCCATGTTGTTATAGTATGCTTATGTTATGAGTACTATTGTGTCGGGCATATGTGTGTGAAAACTACTATGTTATGTGGACCATGTATGTTCATTTTTGTGGTTTTGTTGAGTTCTTGTGATGTGATACAATTGCGTAGGTATGAAGTTATATGTCTTGTGAACTATTACTGTTGTGTTTGGGATTTGTGTGCTATCTTGATGTCAATTTCCATTGGGCACCCACAAAAAAAAAAAAAACTCAAATATTAAACAATGAAATAGTAAGAGCTTGAGATTAATAAATTTTGTTAAGGGAAAAGAGTAAATAGGTAATAATGTAAAATAGAACTACTAATCTTCACATAACATTAAGAAATTATCAAACCTTTCCCTCTTCTCTGTGGTCATGTGTTTGCAATAAGTACCTACTTTTGTTGGTGTCATGAACCATTGATCATTTTCCTCCTTGTGTCACATCGAGGATGACGCTATTATAATGGGAGGGGGATGTAATCCCTATCACACGCTTTGACAGGTTGGAGAAATCAAACCCCATAAGGTAAGTATAAAATTTAAATTTATAAAAGAAAACAAAATATATGTTGATTTGGAAATAAAATAAAATAAAATGAAGTAAATAAATTTAAAAATAATAAACTAATAAAATAAAATCATAAGAGTAAAATAAAGGAATGAAATTGAAGTTGGGTGGTGGATGGAGAATGGAGTTGGTGGGTTGTAATGGCAAGTGGATGGGAGGTGGCATGGAGTATGGGACATTAGTGTTGCATGGTAAAGCCACCCATTAAGTAACACGAAGAGTGGCACATATCAGAAACCTTTCGGACTGTCATATCCATTGTATAATAATACAAACACTTGCTTTTGGATTTAGAGGGGTTAACCACATGAAATCCAAGCCAACATTATAAATTTAGCAATAATTGGTTAGTTACAATGAATGAAAACATTGTAGGGGACTCTGGTGAATGAAGCTCTCACTAATAGCCATCCTAAAATCATTACCAATGCGGTTAATCAGCCATGCACATAGAGATAAGCCTATAATTATAATATCTCCTCATTTTTCTATTTACAAAGTGATTGATCTGAATCTATATCTACACCTCAAGCTATTTTAATTTTCCTTGAGAGAAAAGAAACTCTTGGTGCCATTTTTTTTGTTATTTATAAAATAGAAGAAGAATATTGAGGATTGAGAGGCGATGTAGTATGGTGTAGTTCTTAGATTTATTGATTTTTTCTTTCTCTTCTTCTAATAGACTATGTTATGTGTACCGTAACCATTGCAACAACATTATTAGTTTTCTCTACCCTTTATCTTTTATTTAGAGGAGATGTTTTATTGTTTTAGGCATTGAAATTTCCCTTTCCTTCTTTTCCACGTATGTCTTTGTAATATTTTTTCTCTTTCACCCTTCCCTTGTGTGAAATCCCCTATTTTCCATTCTCATTCATTGTCAAGGGAGCTCTAAAGTAGTATATTCATATAATGGGATAATTGAAAAAAAAACATTATGATCCCATTTGATCTGTCACACACTATTGCAGTATGTTCTAGAAGAGGAGTTAATATTGTCTACAATCACCTGTTGGGTATGCTAAAAATGTTTGTTTCATTTTCTAAGGAAAATGCACCATGAAATGCCACGCTTGTAGAAAGGAAGTTTCATTGAATTCCATAGTTGCTTTGGATGTTCTCTAATCGATATGTTGAAATGGATTTGGCCACCCAACTATGTGAGGAGATTATAAAATTTATCACAAACATGCTAATAAATATTGTAAAGGTTGTGGGGTTATTTTCTCAATGATTGGATGAATTTCCTTCCGCCAAAACATGAAAATGTCTAAACAAGAGCTTGGGAACGGGGCTTGGGAAAGTATTGTTATCGTATGTTGTAGTGAGAAGTGTTGGGACAGATGTAATGGAGGATGGGGAAAAGATCATGTTTTATTTTTCAAAATTCCCTAGAAAAACATAGCCTCGTGGAATGATTCAATATGTAGTTATCGACAAATTTTTTTGTTAAAGATTATTTGGATATTTTCAAGCAAAGGAAAATGGACCATTTTTCGGGTGCACGCAAACCATTTGACGAAATTCTTGGAATAGGGATGATGTCTTGTGGAATGCGGGTGAACCCACCTTTAGAACCTTGTACACTTTGGATACTAAAATTTTCCAGGCATGGTCTCCTTACCTTCATCTTTTATAATTTGAATATTAATTTGTAATATAATACAAATATCAAATGATTATATACTTAAACAAATGTATATTTTAACCAGACTCTTAATGCAAAACAATAAAAAACCACCTTGTGATTTAATGTTAAAGATCACAAGCACTAAGATGGGGGTGAATAAGTGTAGAATAAAATTAATTTCTAGAGTTATGCTTAATCCACAATTTCTTAAATTTGAGAAGTACTATATCATGTGTATTTCATCAAACATATATCAGACAGAAAGACACCAAACACAAAATTTATAGTGGGAAACCCTTTTGGGATAAAAACCCACTTGAAACAAAGTGTTTATTAGGAACACCAATTCCAAAGCTTATAATGGTTTTGGTTGAGTACCCACTGAACCTGTGAAGCACCCACTACACAAATTCAAATGCCCACTAAAAGATTTTCTAAGCACCCACTCAAATAACTTTTAGCAAGCACTAAATTGCAAGGAGTACCAACCCCTAATTTAATCATCTACAAATGATCTTTTGCAAGCACCCACCCACAAAGAGATGCAACCCCATAAAAATGATAAGCTGCAACTTCGACTTACAATTTTTTATCATCTAGTTACAAACATGGATTACACAATAGATTATTGTCATTTTTTTGTTTTTTTTTTGTGTTCTCTCTTTCACTCTCTTCTTCTCATCTGATTTAAACTCTATTTTCTCAATCGATCCGCCACAGTGATTTTTTTTTCATTTGATATATCTTGTTTACTTCATCTTTCTCGCTTTGATCCTTCCTCTCTCTTTTCTTTCGTAGCTCTCTCATCTTCTATGGATCCACTTCAGCAACTCATCTATTGGCATTGAATTTCTTCATTATGCACAATCGACCCATTCCATCACTTCCTTTGGCATGCCATGCACTTTTCATGCTTTGTCACCTAAAAATCTAGCTCATTAAATGAATATAACTAACTCCATATTTTTATATTGATATATTCGGCTTAATTTCACCATTTGATATGCATTCACAAAAAAATATTTATTAGCCGATACCTAAAAATAGATTTCTCATCTTTCTAGGATTTCCAATGTGATCAAGATGAGCGAGTTGTTTTCTTCCTTGATATTTAATTTTTCCTTGAAGTCAAGAATCACATTGAGAACTGTAACTATATTTCCAAAAATTCAATGAGCATTAAATTTGAACAACTGGAACTATAGATTTCTTTATTCTTCATGGATCTCAAGTCGTATGCTCAGCGTAATCACTAAAAAATTGAATCACCATCGAATTTGGAGAATAAAATATCACTTGTCCATGTGAAACTTCATTTGATTGTCCTCCAAAGCAATGTCCAGTCCATATTGTTCAATTTACGACTTTTATAAGCTTTTTTGACATTTTCCTTTGTATCGTGGCTCTATCCTTTGATCTATGACATTTCTTCTTTCTTGGCAGCTTTTTAGTCATCCACGAATTTCATTTTATTCTTCCAAATTTCATAATGTTACATGGATTTCCACCGTGTTTGGCCTTCCCATGGATTTATCCTATTTTCACATGACTATTTATTTTATGTGTAGCTTCTATTTATTTATGCATCTTTTTCTATTTACTCATGCAACTTCCTCCAAATTTCCCTTACTTCCGTGGATTTGTCTTGATTCATGCTTTCTTACATAAATCACTTTTCACATTCATGGCTTCACCTTTCTCATCTGTGGCTTTTCCTTTTGCTTATTTTTTATTTTCATATTCATTCCTTTTACTCGTGGCCTTAACTTATATCCTGCGGCTTCTTCTATAGTTTTGCGGATTCTTACAAACTTCGGTAGCTACTTCAATAATTTGGTGGATATTTCAATATTTTGATAACTATCTCCTTATGTGCATGAATTGCTAAAAATATGATTAAGTCCCTTAGAACTTATCCTTGACCATCCTGAATCCTATGTGAGATGACACTACCAATAAACCTTCATATTTCTCATTTTCTCACTTTACCAATTAACCCTTTTTCCATCAATGCAACTTGACATCAATGACAACACATATGATAATGAAAAAGGTCTAACAATTTATGTTAGCGACTTACAACTTGACCATCAATTGTGTTGCTACTACTACAACTTTATAATTATTTAACCACGGTATCATACTTAGGTTCTTGTGTCCAGTGTTGGTTAGAGTTTGAGTCATCAACTAAAATAACCATTTCAGTCTACTTGTAAAGTTAGAAAAACACTATTCGAGACTCGTAAAATAAATTTATGAGCTCGAAAAACAAATGTCAAGTACCATTTGCATTCCTTGTTATGTGGGGATTCACATCAAGCCTTAGATCAGCCCCGATCGATTGTTTGTGCCCATTTCACCACCCCTATAGGAGCTTTATTACCCTGTCTTGCAATTTTAGGAAGTTGTTAAAAGTGGAAAGTTTGTTTTTGTTTTGGGTCACCATTTGGAATGTGTGCAAAGAAATGTTTTTATACATTCACAAACCTCTAGTATTTCTATTGTAAAATTTCTTGTAAACTTCACTTTGTAGAAAAACATGTTTCTACCTATTTTTGAAAAGGGGTTTTATAAGCCTCCATTCTATTTGACTAGGTCAAGCTCGACTGATGCAACTAGTGGCTCTAGAAAACAAGTCACCATTTGTAACTCATTTACCACTTCTTTGTTCTGTCAACTCGATGAATTATCCATATATAGGAGATTGTGTAGGAATTTTTCCATGGAGAATTCATCTATCGGAAATTATTTTTCGGACGTGGTTTCTTATCCCTTGAGCTAAAATTGGTTGCTTTTACAACTGACCCAATTACGACTGATGGCCCCAGAAAACTAGTCGTCTTTTTTACACCATTCGCTAGTTCTATACTCTGTCACTTCCTATGAATTCTTGGTATATATGAGTACACAAAGGAATTTACTCTGTTATTTATTTTCCCATCGAATATAGTTTTTGAACATAATTCCTTAACCTCTCGAGACAAAATTATACATTTTTACAACACAAAAAATGTAAAATAAGGCTGTAGGGCCATAATAAAGACAATAAATTGTCATGAAAACTTATTGATACTTATAAATAAATGTATGAAACTCTCTCTTTTTGGTTTGTTGTGTGAGAACTATCTTTTAGAAAAATATTTATTCTCTCTTCTCTCTCTTCCCTATCTCTTTCTCTCTCCTCCCTTAGTAAAGAAATGAAATGAATAGATGTCTCTTGTTGCATGTGTATTTTTATTATTATCTAAATAAACAACAAAAATATATAATTATGCTAGATTTAGGTGGATGCCATGCCAACGATTTTCGCTTACTCATGCTCACATGGTTTTGCAGGATGCAAATAAGATGGCAAAATGGTGTGGTTGTAATTCATTGTGTATTATTGTAATTTATATATGTTAATGGAAAAAAATATGTATTGCTATGTTTATAGTAAAGTTTCATCTTCCTATTGCTATCAAATAAAATATTTTCATTTTCGTGCATGGAGTTGTGATAAACTTGTAATTTTTCTTTGTCATCGAGTTTAAAGAATTATCCAATATTATTTAATGTTCTTCTTGACTTCATTTATATCTATGTTGTGAAACTTACATCATGTATGGTAGATAGAAGTATCTCTTTGTAAATTAAAATTGAATTGTGCTTAAAACCCCTTTAATTATTCATCTTCTCTTGATTATTACATGATTAGTAGGTGAACCTTGACACTATACAATTGAAAACAACTTGATATTTCTTCCATATTGAGTGATCCCCACTTTGATCATGACCATCCTAAGTACGAGTGTTAGCATTTACCAACTATTAACTCTACTCTCAGGTTTCATGCTTTAATAGAGCCTTGTGATAATGGGTTACAAACTTGTGTTTCGCCTAACAATGCTTGTAACAAGTATAAACCTCTAGAATTAGTCCTAACGAGGTGTTGAACCTAAAGTAAATAGAAAATCATGATTTATCCCATGGACTTGGCGCTAAAAATATTGTGTACTTATGAAATGAGGGTCTAGATCATGATTGGAACCCAAGTCGTGAGATACCTATGTTTGAAACCTGTGAGTTTGAATCCCCTTTCTCTTCACAAATAGGGGTGTTATCTTGGCAGGAGGGTTTCTACTTGTACATAATGTATAGTGTAAGCATAATTGTATTCTCTAGTTTATCCTTATTGTATGGTGTAGGCCCTTGTTAGGTGTTAATGGAAATTAGTCAAATGTGAACCTCTTATGAGAATTAGGATGAATTACACGTTAATATATTTTGACCTGTGAGAAGGGTAGTGGTTAGAAGGTAATAGGGTGTATAAAGTTATAATTACATGTCACCTTGTAATACACATCTAATTCAAATTTCTAGTAATAATCCAAACTTGGTCAAGTTTGAAATCATACTCCTTAGTGATCTTTTAACATAGTAAATGGGGAAACTTGTGATACGTAAGGGACAAAAATAATCATCACATGCCTCAATGTGGTTTAAAAAATAATATTAAATTAATAAAATTATAAAAATGAAATTTTAGGATTGACCCTTTTTATTTGAGGAAAATCCTCTATTGTGTATCATGATTAATGCAAACTAAATTTTTAAGTGAAGTAGTTAGAATATACGTTTTGTTGTAATAAATTAAAACCAATTAGAGTAACCTTGTTAATTAAATACTAATATGAAAAGAAGACATAATCTATTTACTCTAAAACTAATTAAATTCCTTTAGTTCATGTGAAACTTTCTTGTTGCAAATGAGATAAATTGTAAAACCAAACAAACATAAAAATTTAAAAAATATCCTTAGAAAAACACTACTAGCCTCATTTGTGTACATATGTTCATTATAACCACTAGGATACATCATTCTTTTGCGATAAGGGAAACAAAAAAGTTAGATGGAATCATTACAAGTAAAATGTTAAGAAAAATAAAGATAATGTAGTCTAGTTTAAAGAAGAATGAAGGACTACATGATAAGTGATTTTCAAATAATTAAGGTCAATAATGAAATATGAATGTAATAAATATGTAAACCAAGAAAGTGTTGTGTCATGGATGGTGCCTATATGGGAGTTATATTGTAGTTGAATTAGTATGTTGTGCCTTTTCATTTGGGGAAAGGTGGCCTTGATGTGCATCATGTATTTTTCATGTTATCTATGTGGGATATTGTTTGTTCAATAACCTCATGTGTTATGTGTTGTCCTAAGCAATCCCTTGTGTTGTCATGTATCAAGCAATGTAAGTAAAAAAAAAAAAAAATTCTAATATTTTTATTATTGTATTTGTGTGTCAAATTTTTGGGCATTACATAGTATGTGTTCTTCAGATTCCACGATATATGTAACATGAATTTTTACATACATCTAGTTCACATAACTTCAATTTATCTATAATATGCTCAAAAGTTTGAGCTTGATCACAAGTGCTAGTATTTGTGTTGAATGTATTAAATACAATGTTTTTGATTGTAGGTTGATTCATACCTAGAATTAAATTCGACTTTGATTGAAATCACTTAGAGATAGATTGGAGAGACATCCTTCTTTGCAGCAAGGTTTTTTCTCAACTTTAGACATAAATTTTTGTCTTGTTTTTTCATCATTTTACCTTGCCTCTAGTTTACTAGATGGAGTAGAATTTACCTTTTTGCATTCGTAGGAATTGTAAGCTATTTTTATCATGTTATCATTACCACTACAAATGGAGGATTCATATGAATATGGGTATACAAATTGAGGTAATGGATCTTCAAATGCACTCCACATTGTTACCCGAAACTCTTATGGAGTTTCTCTTATCCTTACTTCCATAACAAAACCATCTCGATGGGTCAACTGGTTGAAATGCCATTGGATGAGAGATAATTATGATATGGGACAACCCTTGCAAAAATTACTAATTAATTTATCAACATGTACCCCAAATGTATTGCCATCTAATTTGTTAAATTGCACCATGTCTCCTTCACAGACATTAGGAATTTTTATTTTGTAAAAAAATTGTGTTCTTTTGAACAAAAATGTATCAACTTGGCAAAGTAACCCCTTGAACTTCAAGTTGAATTTAGTGTTTAATGTGGCGGTTGTTTTTTGGAGTTCATAATTTCCATTCACACGAAGTGTATCTTTTGTTTCTAGATAAAAATGTTTTTGATTGGCCAAAAACTTTGTTGTTGCGTTGTAGACTTAGATAGCAATCATTGCATGTAGTTATAATATTCTCCAAAAAAACACAAAACTTTGTGGGTCCCAACACTACTCCAAAAATCACATGTTGTTATTATACAGGGATATAAACCCTTGAGTTATGTCAACTTCATTTTGAGAACTTTTATGTTTTAGCACAATGTAGGTTGTAGAAAATTCATCACTATATTTAGGAGTTATGAAATAATGGCTATCACTGTTAGAATTCAAACCCTTGTCATCTTTAAATGTGTCCTTTGAGTCACTACTCATGATGTTTTGAATGTCATCACCCCCACATGTGAATCTTTTGAAACCATATTCTTATTTCTTTGTTTCCTTTCACATGGGATAAATTATCCCTTATTTTCAATATCTTCCAGGGTTTCACAATCATCAATTGTGTATGGAAGTCTCGATATTATATTGAATACAATACTTATTGTGAAAAAAAATAAGCTATACCCCATAACTCTACAATGGAGTGTATCTTTGGATGGATAAACTAGTTCCTCCGCATATTTCACACCTTTGGATAGTAAATCCACATGTTCTCCATCTTCAAAAAAAAAATCAATTCCAATTTGTATCTACAAATAAAATGAGAAAATAAGTATTGAGGAAACTTAAATATTTAACATTAGTATGGAGGATTCAAATCACAATGTGAAAATAATTATATACATCTTATATGAACATATTTAAAACCTCATTTAATCCAAATCTTCAAACATATAAAAAATTGTATGACACCCTTAGATCTTTCTATTATGTGTATATTTTTATCCATAAAACACATAGTGTAGGGTAAAGGATCCAATCAACGTGATTCTAAATGTAGGTGGTTGTTATAGTTACTTAACTATCATATTTTTTTGTTAAAATACCCTTTAAAAGATTAATATTTTTTTAATACACATATTTTCTTTTGTGGATTTAAATTTTGTTGAAAAATTATTTTTAAGGGATTTAAAATAGGTACTTTTTAGTACAAAGAAAATTAATATTAGCCCTTGTGAATAAAATCACCTTTTTGGGACAATTGATGTGTCACCTTTTTATTGGCTGATTTGTACATGTGACTTGATTTTACTTATGTTATTGGCTACCTTTTTTCTAAATTTTAAGTATAACAGATTATAAATTTTGACTTTGACTTTTACAACTAGTGGTACTATAGTTCACATTACCACTCACAACCATTAGCTTCTTTTCCATATGGCTTTCAAAAGTTTTATAGACTATCGGCCGCTATGCCTTAATTTTTTTCGTACATGCTAAAATTCATATATTGAACAAAATGGTAGGTAAAATATTTTTGTTTACACTTTAATGTGTGAGGAAACACAATTCAAAGTTTGAAAAATTACACTTGGATGTGCCAGTGATTGCTCATCATACTACGAGAGAGTCATGCCCTCGTGAATCTACGAAGTGTGATTCCTTGCATGTCGAAGTGCGATCCCTCACATGACAAAGTGTGATCCCTTGCATGATGAATTTCAATCCCTCACATAATGAATTACGATCCCTCACATGTCAAATTATGATCCCTCACATGTCTAAGTATGATCCCTTGCATGTCGAAGTCCAATCCCTCGCATGACGAAGTATGAGCATTTTCAAGATGAAGTTCAAGCATTCACATATCGAAGGTCCATAACTAACATTTTCAACATTCTTGTAAAAATTTTTAGCCTAACGACCTATTGGACTTAAATTAGGGCCATTAATATTGTGTCGAAGTAAATCATTCATGTATTTAATTCTCTAATTGTATAGTTATGTTTATTTTATCGTATAGAGTCCGAGTTTAGTATTTATTTGATTAACGATGGTGGTATATGTTTTGATTCAATTATTTTTATTATTTTTTTCTAATATTTTTATATCTTATGTAATATTTTAACATCAAATTTTAGTTTTCATACATTAAATATTATGTTATAAAAATCTTACCTTAATTCTTCACAATAACTAATACACTTTTTTATAAGGTCAAATGTTACCTAATTAATATTGGCTGAGAATGTCTCTGCGATGGAGAGAACTAGCGATGGAGAGAACTACGGGGATACGGTTTCTGCAGTTTTGGCTGCAGAATGTCTGCGAACCACGGTTAAAAATACTGAGGAAAAGCTGATCTATAGCCATAGCCGGACGTTTGTTGATACGGGTACGAACGACGCAAAAGCGGGTGGTACAGCCAGTGCGGTCTCTGCAGTTCTGGCCGCGGAAAGTCTGCGCAATATGACAAAACTTACTGAGGAAAAGCAGATCTCAGACTGCAATCGGACGGCTAGCAGAGAAAATGAGGAAATACTGAGATCCACACCTTTGGCCTGGAATAAGCTTTTTCAAAGCCCTAACCTCAAGGTGGGTCCGAAAAGCTCAACAGTTTACATGGGAAATGGACAAAGAGGGTGCCACCTGTCTAAGGGTCCCAGATGGTTTTGTTGATAGAGCTTTAAACAAAACAAACCTCTCCCTTGTTGGTAAGTTTCTTGGCTCTAGACCTAATATTGATTTCATTAGAAAATGGGCTATGAGAAAATGGAATCCTAAGGGAGCCCTAAGCATTACCATTATGCCAAAAGGTTTTTTCTTGGCTAAATTTAACCAACAAGAGGATTTAGATTCGGTGTTACTGGGAGGCCCCTGGTGGCTGGGAAATATGGGTCTTTTTTTAAAAAAATGGTATCCGGGTTTTGATCCAAATACAGAAAATATAAACACCATTCCAATCTGGTGTAGGCTACCAGGACTGCCATTGCATCTATGGGATGATGAAATACTGCTAAATATTGCAAAATCCCTAGGCGCACCTATTGGAATAGATGGACCCACAAGAAACAGATCCAGGCTTGCTTTTGCTCGGTTCTGCATTGTCTCAGCCATTGATCAGGAGTTTCCGGAGCACATAATCTTGAAAACTAGATTTGGATCCTGGACTCAAAAAATTGAAGTTGAGACCTTAAGATGTAAGTTGTGCCATAGTATTGGTCACTCTGACAAAAACTGCAACAAGAAGAAGACCCCTCTTTTGGTTTCTGATCAGCCTGGGATAGACACAGATCTGAACAAAGTCTAGCAGGGATCCAAGCAAGGAAAGGAAAACTGATGATAAAGGTCCCAGCCAGAGGAATGTGCAACTAAATAGTAGGGAAAAAAAAAAGAAAAAAGGGGGTTTTAGAACTCATATTAAGAAGCATCTTGTCTGGCGTCCCAAAGCTGCAACAATAGCTTTGCCTGAAGCCCCCAACAAAGATGTAGTGGACAAAACTGTGAAGGCATCTCCGGGCAAGCCTTTTGAAACTTCTGTGAATGAAGACCTTGTTAAGGTATCCTTGGAAGTAATCGAACAAGATGGTTCAGTGAAGGCCATTTTTATCCCTTCTGGTTCAGAAGAGAAAGAAATCCTGTCATTCACTACAGAGGAAGCTTGTAACAAGGAGGATATGAGTGTGATTGAACCCCTGGAGATTCTCTATACTGGAGAGAAAGGAAATGCGGATCCGCTGCCATACCTCAGCAATGCAACAGCGGCTGCGCAGGTCTGTTGCAGCACCATAACAGCTTCTGATCATTCTCCTGACAGTATCCAAAAGGAACAAGAGGAAGGGGAGATTAAGGAAAAGAAGGCCAATTTAATCCCTTCTGGTTCAGAAGAGAAAGAAATCCTGTCATTCATTAGAGAGGAAGCTTGTAACAAGGAGGATATGAGTGTGATTGAGCCCCTGGAGACTCTCCCTACTGGAGAGAAAGGAAATGCGGATCCGCTGCCATTCCTCAGCATTACAACAGCGTCTGTGCAGGTCTGTTGCAGCACCAAAACAGCTTCTGATCACACTCATGACAGTATCCATAAGGAACAAGAGGAAGGGGAGATTACGCCTTCCAAGGAAAAGGAAGATCCAGACTCTGGATTCACATTGGTCATCTCAAAAAAGAAAAAAAAAAGAATGGAAGGTTTTGAAAGGATTCCAGAATCACTTTATAGTGAAAAAAAAAAAGGAAATTGACAATTGGGACACCTCTACTTCCAGAACAACCAGAGCTTCAGTTAGACGAATAGCTGATTTTGGAGGAAGCTCAAAAAGAGGAAGACCCTCTAAAAAGACTCTCAGAGCTAAGAAAACAGAGAGGGATATTGCAGATGGTGTTCAGCGTCAACTGAACCAGCAAGCAATTCCAACTACCAACCATTCCATATGAAGATCATATCTTGGAATATTAGAGGCCTTAACGGTTACTCTAAGCAAAGAAGCATCAAGGAGTTACGAGACTCCAGTAACCCCAGCATTTTGATTCTTCAAGAAACTAAAATGAAAGCAATGACCATGGATAATATTAAAAATTTTTTTTTGGGATAGCTCTGAAATGGCAGCTGTTGATTCTCAGGGTGCTTCCGGAGGGCTGGCTACTCTTTGGGATAGAAGGCACTGTACTGGTATGATTCTTAGTGATAATATTAATCATCTTGCAATTAAATTTGTCACTATTGAGAAAAAGTGTGAATGGATCTTGTCAAATATTTATGCCCCTAACTCTGCTAGTGGTAGAAGAAAACTATGGGCTGATCTTAAAATCTTTAGAAACCAGCACAGCTCTGCTAACTGGCTTATCATGGGTGACTTCAACTCCCCTCTAAACCCAGGTGAGAAGTTTGGGGGAACCCCCACCTTCTCTAATGGTATGGAGGATTTTGCTGATTTTATCGCTGAACATAACCTCATTGATGTGGATCTGCATGGTAATAAGTATACTTGGAATAATAGAAGGTTGGGAAAGGAGTTCATTCAGGTGAGACTGGACAGGGCACTAATCTCAGCAAACTGGATTCTTAGCCAAGACTTTTACCTCTCTTCTCTGCCCAGAATTGGATCGGATCATAATCCGATTGCTTTAAGCTTTCTCAATTGGACCAAACCTGCAAGAAGCTCGTTCAAATTTGAAAAAATGTGGATGGAGCATGATGATATCTATGACAGAATAAAAGAATGGTGGGATTGGAATGGGGAAGGCACTGCTCAGTTCAGATTGGTTCAAAAACTCAAAAATGTCAAAAAACATGTCAAACTCTGGAACAAAAATGTTTTTGGGAATATCTTCGAAAAAAAGAAAGAGTTAAAACAGAAGCTTCAGGATCTTGAGTTAAAAATGGATACTATGGGGAGATCGGTTGAAGATGAAGTTAATGAAAAGAAAATTCTTTCTGAGTTGCATACGATCTGCAGTAGAGAAGAGTCCCTTTGGCGCCTTAAATCTAGGGCTATTTGGCTTAAAGAGGGTGACAGGAACACAAAGTTCTTCCACATGACCACTCTAAAGCACAGAGCCAGTAATAGGATCTTAGAGGTTTCTAAAAGCAACGGAAGTATCACTAAAGATCCAAACAACATCAAGAAACAAGCACTTGAATTCTACCAAAATCTTCTTAGAGAGAGAAATGTCAGCAATCCGGAAGCTATTTCCTTCATGCTGGAGGCCATCCCTCAGAATAATATTGAGGACCAGAAATTCAGAGATATTACTAAAGCTGTCACGCTTGAAGAGCTGAAAAAGGCTGTTTTTTCCCTTGAGGGAGATAAGGCTCCTGGGCCGGATGGATTCTCTATTAATTTTTTTCAGAAGTTCTGGGAAATATGCTCGGAGGATCTACTCAAAGCGGTTAATGAATTTTATAGAACGGGAAATCTTCTAAAAGAGCTCAATAACACGCACATTGTGTTGGCACCTAAAAAAATGGATGCAAAAGATTTCAAGGACTTCAGACCCATCAGTCTTGTTAATGCTATCTTTAGAATTTTCACCAAAATCATTACATCTAGGCTGCAGCTCATAATGAATGATCTCATCTCAATGCAGCAGAGTGGCTTTATTAAAGGCAGGATAATACAAGACGGGGTGATTATGGTGCATGAAACTATACATTCCATGGAAAATAATAAAAAGGCAAACATGATCCTCAAACTTGATATGAATAAAGCTTTTGACAAAGTTTCTTGGGTCTTCCTTGACAGGATTTTATCCAAATTTGGGTTCACGGAAAAGTTTAGAAAAATTATCAAGTCTTGTATATCTACAGCCAGGTTCTCTGTGGTTGTTAATGGAGAGCCTGTGGGATTTTTCACCAGCAGCAGAGGTCTAAGGCAAGGAGACCCCATCTCCCCCTTGCTCTTCATCCTTTTAGCTGACAGCCTTAGTAGAACAATTAGCAAAGCGGTGGAAGACGGCCTTTTAAATGGTTCTAAACCCACTTCATTCAGCCATGCTGTCTCTCATCAACAGTTTGCGGACGACACTATCCTTCTTCTTCTGGCCTCAGTTGTAGAAGCTAAAGCTATTAAGGCTCTACTACAGCTCTATGAATCTGCTTCTGGGCAAGAGATTAACTATGACAAAAGCATCATTTTTTTCTTTAACACCCCTGGGGAAAGACAGCTCAAGATTGCTAAAATTCTGGGCTGTAAAATTGGAGCTCTTCCAGCAACGTACTTAGGTCTCCCTCTTGGCACTAAGAAAGTCTCTCACACGGTGTGGGATGATTTATTGACGAGATTTCAGAAAAAAATGGCCGGTTGGAAAGGGGCCATTCTCTCTAGTGCTGGTAAGTGCCTTCTCATTAAAAGCACACTCCAAAGTCTGCCCATCTATATCATGTCACTTTTCAAAATTCCTTCTTCCTTCAGAGAGAAAATTGAAAGGATTCAGAAAAAAAATTTATGGCAAGGCATGGAAGAGAAATTCAGATTTCACCTAGTGGCCTGGGATAAAGTCTGCACCCCAAAGACTATGGGAGGGCTGGGTATAAAAAATATTGAAAAAATGAATGAGGCACTCATCGCTAAGATGGGCTGGAGATTGCTATCTGAGAAACAACCCTGGATTGATGTTATTAAAGCAAAATACTTGAATCAACAAGCTGTTTACTCCTATCTGCACGATGAGCAACTCCCCAATGGTTCCATTTTTTGGAATAATCTGATTAAGAGTAGAAACTTCATAAAGCAGGGCAGCAAATGGAAAGTGGGGGATGGCAGTGACATAAACTTCTGGGAGGATAACTGGTCCAGTGATAATCTCTTGGAGAGATTTGGGATGGCTAAGGACAGCCTTACAAGCAAGTATGGAACTAAAGTCAAGGACTACATTGAAGGAAATGGCACCAACAAGACTTGGAAAAGACTTTCTATGGAGCGTATTGAACTGAAACAAATTATTTCCTCCCTTCAAGACCTTCTAGATCTCTTCCCTTTGTGTCAGTTGGATTCCAAGGATGAGCTGGTCTGGAGTAATTCACAAGATGGAAAATACTCAGTCAAATCTGGGTATACCAATCTTTTTCATAGTAACCAATCTGATTTTAACTGGAACTTGATCTGGATGCCTGAGTTAACCCCCAAGATAAATTTTTTTCTTTGGCTGGCCATCAGAGGTAAAATTCTCACCACTGACAATTTGATGAGAAGAGGATTCATCATTCCCAATTGGTGTCACCTTTGTAGGAATGATTATGAAGACATTAGTCATCTGTTCATTCATTGTGATTATGCCAATAAAATGTGGAACTTTGTCCTTTCCAAATTCGAAGCTCTTTGGGTGTTGCCGGAGGATCTTAATCAGCTATGGAATCAATGGAACCCACCATTCAGACATTGTGCTATCAAAAGAATCTGGAAATTAGCCATCCCTCATTTAATTTGGAGGATCTGGAAGGATAGAAATAATATCATTTTCAGAAATAGGAAACAGAATTATAATTTCAGTATTGGCAAAATTTCCCAAGGCATCAAAGAGGACATGGCCAGATTTAAACCTCCCAAAAACAATTGTTATCCTGAGAATGAAGAGCACATCTTATCTAATTGGCAGTTTGGTAATTGGAGCAACCCCGGGAATAGTGTGGATAGATCTTTGATTAAATGGCATCCTCCTGACTCCAATTGGTTCAAGCTGAACTTTGATGGCGCCTCTAAGGGTAACCCTGGAACAGCAGCAGGAGGAGGGGCAATTCGGGACCACAAAGGCAATCTGATTGCTGCATATGCTGGAAAAATGGGAATTCAAACCAATCATTTTGCCGAAGCTTTATCTGCTCTCTGGGGTTTAAGAGTTGCACGGGCCCAAAATATCCAGAACCTTATTGTTGAAGGGGACTCCCTTAATATTATTAAACTTCTGAATCAGTCCTCATCTCCCAGCTGGAATATTAAAGATTTTATCTCTGAGTCCATAAGCATCAGTCATACCTTCAACAGTATCAGAATAGTACATACTTACAGGGAGGGCAACAAGCTGGCGGATGCACTGGCCAATTATGGCATTAACATAAATTTCACTACATGGGATAAGGATAGTATCCCTAATCAGCTCCACAACAGCATCCATGCGGACCTTCACATGCAAACAATCTCTAGAGATATGCCTTAATCTTTGGAGGAAAATCAAATCCATAAATTCTTCCACATGTGCTGCTTTAAAGTATATGGCGTGGCAAATGATATCTAATTCAAATAATAGCAAGATTTTTTTAAGGAACTTCAAGTGGAGATATCTGGATTTAAAAATCGCGCACGCGGGAGGTACAATAGCTGTTGATATCCGGATGCTAAGCTCCACGAAAACCGATGATAACTACAAGGTGAAAGCTGACAGGGAAGGGGTTTTCACGCGCGACTTCCCGCAGGCTCAGAACAGCAATCACACAGCCGTTCGTGAGAAGACTAACGGCTATAGTTCCTATTTTTATGCGACCTTCAACAGCAAGAATCGTAATACTCTTCACGCTCAAAGGTATCCTGGAAATTGCTGTAACCAACACATCACAGTGAAGATGGGAGGGCCACCCTGTCAAATTGAGCCGTGCGCGGACCCTGACTGGAAAGAAAACACGGAGCTTTGGAACATTCTTAGCATTGGCGGCTTCACCAGCTTTGTTGAAAGGATGCAAGGGCATGATCAAAGCATCTCTGTTCGCTTTGCCAAGGAATGGAATGGGAGGACAGTCGACTATGGGGGGCAGAAAATTCTTATCAATGAAGAGCTCATAGCTGAAGCGACTGGCCTCAGCCTGGAAGGGTACCGCTTCTTCAACAAGAGGGTTATCAAAGAGGTTGAAGAAAGAAGATTTGTGGAGGAGGATGAGAAGCTTATTTTCAGCACTGCGGGCCTGCTTGTAAGCTCAATTCCACCTCCGTACGATGAAGTCACCCGCATGATGATTCGATTCATCTCCTTGGAAGGCAGGTTTGTTACTGTCCCTGCTAAGCACCTTGTCTTTTTGAACCACTTCCGTAGGAATAGGTTGGTTTGCTTCCCGCACTATTTGTTAAACTCTCTTGAGCGCTCCATTTTGGAGTTCCAGAGACATACCCGGGCGGTTCCCTTGCACCAAGGGCTTATTCTGCTTATCCACAAGCTCTGCCTTCTTAAGTATCCCGGTCTCCCTTACTCTCCCAGCCCGGCTCCCCCTTTGATGGGCTCTCGCGCCGCTTGATCCTGTCTCCCCGCTGCGCCCTCGCCGCTGCCCCGCCTTAGGTGCTGCTACCCCCATGCCGGATGCTCATGCTTCTCCTTCTATTCCTCCTGCTGCTGCCCCTGCCACCCACCTTGCCTCTACCTCTAAACGAGTCACTAGGGCTTCTAGGCGACTCAACCTTGAGACTGCTGCTGTGGGGGATGAACCTCTTGAGCTTGATATTGCTCGTGATCTGCTGAACATTAGAAGTGCCAGTCCCCGGGAGGCACAGATGGATAACCCTTCTAAGAAATTGGAGGCCTTAGAGACAGAGATTAAATTGCTGAAGGTTGAGGTCAAAAACCTTGCCAAGCAAAAAGGCAAAAAAAGCATGGAGGGGGAAGGGAGCACTGACAATAGTCAGATTGATGACATATACAAAAAACTGACCTCCTTAGACTCCCGCCTTGGGAAGGCTAAGACCAGACATGACTACAATATTGCAGCCTTTAGGGCCATCGAGGAGTTTATCGTGGGTCATGCCAAGAGTGTTTCAAATCTAAGCGGTGTCCCGGCAGCGCTTTGGGGCAATGATAAAGAGAGCAAGAGAACCATTGAGGAGCTCGATAAGATGGATGCTGCTCAGATGACCGCGTTAGGCATGTTTCAAGCTTGGAAAAAAGTCAAGATCAGTATTGATCAAGCGGCCAAGAAGTAGTCCTGGATACTTCTACTGCTCTTTTTGTTAATATTACTGTTTCTTGGCTGTCGTCTTGCTGTTTTTTTGCCGTTGTTTTGCTGTTAAGTCTTGTCTGTGTAGCTGTTTCTGGGCTACGTTGATTTTGTTGTAACTCTTGAGCTGTGCTACAGCTACTCTGCTCCTCTCTCTTATTCCGGCTTATAGGCCTTATTTTGTATTCAAGGGTATAGTCCCTTTCAAAAAACTATTTGCCAATATTAAAAAAATATTGCACTTCACTAAAAATTAAATGTAGATTAAACCGTATAATGTAAAATCTACCACTTGAGAGTATTTCTTTTTTTGTACTGCATTTAATATTAAGTGTTAAATTTTAATCCACACAAGCTCTATCAACGTCTATATTTTAATGAAATAAATTGGAAAACTATATACTTTTTTTGAAGGAAACAACACCAAAACAAGGAGCACATATACAAACAAGGGAAGAAGAGAGTTACAAAAATTAAAACGGGTACAACATTGTTATTATATTTTGAAGAATTTAATTCTATACACCCATTTCAACATGATTGTAAATATTGTATTTGTTAGTAGGTAATTAACCAATTTTCAATGTTTCTTCACATGTTTCGATTCTATGAATTTATAGAGCACATGAACCCTTGTATATTTATTATTAAAAATGAAAAATGAACTTAAGTTTAGATAAAATATGGAGTAAGCAAATTTTTTAATTTGTGAATGTTAATAAGCAACTAATAAATTGTTAGGACATGGAAAAATCACCATTTTCCTTTTGTTCACATTTGAAACCAAAGTTCTCAAATAACCTCCAAAAAATATGAAGACAATATGGTTTTTTCAACATACCTAAGTAAATTTTCTATGAAGGACTTTTGGGTGAAAAATAGATGGAAATATTGTCTCAAATTTGCAAGAGAATACAAGGGGCACACAGAAATTGGGTCCTTGCATTCCACATTCAAAAATAGATCTAAATTCTCCATATATTATTGATGATTCAAAATTATAAGAAACATTTCAATAACCAATGCATCCGATAGAGAGAGAAATAAAGAGTATCTAATGAAATAATACAAAGAATACTTGTGTTCAAAATATGTTGGGAAAACATTTATTCCAAAATATGAAGAGGTGTATGAAGATTTAAACTATGGAAAACTTGGCAAGAAACATAAGGATAATATAGTAGATGCTTTGAATCAATCATATAGAAAAACATTCATTGGGACATAATGAAAATACAAGATGAAAAGGTTTAAAACAATCCTCAATAAGGTGAAACAACTAGAAAACACAACATTGGAAACACATTCAACATGGACTTTTTATGAATATATGGATCATATTACACAAAAACACACAAGCTTATTGGTTTTAATGGAAAATAAAGGGTTAATATAACCATTTTACTTCTGAAAAAAACATGAGAGGGAAATTAGAAATATCTTCTATCAACATTGAAAATTTGGAAGATTCAAACAAATATACCCCTTTGAATAAAAATGGAATTTAGAGCAAGGTGTGAAGAGACAAAGAAAATATTATGGATATTTCAATGACGGAATTGAAAATAACATGCATCTATTCATTTAGAAAATGAAACAAATTGACCAGAAAGACTTCAACTTGAGCGTGAAAGAATGGAACAAAATATAAAGGTAATGGAGAAAATATTAGATGTATAGCTTCAAGTCACAAGTATTTTTACCTAGGTAAATTACAATTTTTTTAACCATAGTAATATAGTATTGCTTCATTCATTCCATTATGAAAGATGGTATACATTGTGTAAGAAAAATGTCATGTATTGGAGTTAGCTAATACTTCTCTATTTTGAATTCTTCTAATTTATTTCAAAACAATTCTAATGATCAGCATCATGAGCACCGCCAAGATCATTGACATAGACATCCAAAGATATTGTTTTTGTAACAAAATAATCAAAAATGATGTCGGTAAACATGTATATTTTTGTTGAGGACAATATGATAATTCAATATGTGAGACATCAATTGAACCACATATCATTGGTAGTATAGTCAAAGTATGGAATACTTATATATCCTCTATGCAATTCATAGATGATATAACATTTCGAATGAGCATGGTGTTGTTTTGTTGATCATGTCGATAATATTGATATTATTTGTGTCCGGCATATATGGTTAGTATTTGTGTTCCATTAAATCTAAAAATGTAAAGTTCCTACTATATTTGAAATATGATAGTTCAATATACGAGACATCAATTGAACCACATATCATTGGTAGTATAGTCAAAGTATGGAATACTTATATACTCACTATGTAATTTAAAGATGATAATATTGATAATGAGCATGGTGTTCTTTTGATGATAATGTTGTTAATATTGATAATATTTGCGTGTGGCATATATGGTTAATATTGTGGTTCCCCCAACATTAAACCGAACAATGTAAAGTTTGTGTGATATTTGAAATATGTGTGCCATTTGATAGCCATTAATTAGCCATTAAATATAAATCAAATTAATGGCATATGCATGTCTTTTGTAATTCATGCACCGAAGAAAGTGGCAATTGGAAGTGTCGGTTCCATGTAATTATAGATTGTCATTTATTAGTATATTTCAAGGACACTTAAATTTGTGAAGCTTTTGGTGAGAACATTGGCTAAGGGAAAAAAATTAAGCGTAATAATTCATTTGAAAGATCTAATCATGGTTTTATTTCTAAAATTCTAAGCATGGTATATTTTCATGAAGGCGTCAAAAATCGGTATGCATTCTCACCTTTTCTCCTTCCAAATTTTTGAAATTCTATGAATGTATAATTTTTCGTAGCCTTTTCAATGAACCCCTATTTTTTCTGCTTCAAGTAGTCAAATCTATATATTCTTTAACACTCTTTGACAAACACATCTCGACTGATAGGCTTCAACATCATTTTTCATTCTATCTATTGATCCCTAAATGATTTACTAAATATGGGTGTAGCCCACTTATGAGTAATGCAAAACATGTTATGAGTATTTTTTCATAAGAGGACTAAGATATGATTCGTAAAATACATGACATGGAAATTGATGATTATTGGAAGCGAAAAAAAATGGGTGTTTTTGAAAAGGTGAGGAATATAGATTTTGTTCAATCAGGTATATTATTCATTTAGGGATTTTGGACCGCTAGCGACTAGTTTCTATATAAATTTTGTTATAAATTAAATTGTAGTAATAAAATAGTGATAGTAACTTCCATCAAATCAAATATTAATAGTAGCACAAATAGTTTTTTTCTTGTTTACAGTAATTGTTTAATGCTTATTTATCTAAATGGGGACATATTAATAATTTTGGCCAGGATACGTCATTACAAGGAGGGGAATAATATTCCTCATAGGTTGGATTCTTTGGAAAATGAGATGATGAAGTTAAAGAAGGACCTGCAGCACATTGCCAAACAGAAGGGAAAAAGAAAGGCTGATGATGAAACTGATAATGGGAATGATCAGATTGCAGACATCTACAAGAAATTGAACTCTTTGGACAATAGATTGGGGAGAGAAAAATACATGCACAACCATAACATGGCTATCTTCAATGCCATTAGTGACTTTTTGGAACAACATGTTCGCAACATTTCCATGCTTAGTGGGGTCCCTGAAACTATCTGGGGGACTAACAAGGAGAGAAGTTAGACCATATCAAAGTTGAATGCAAGTGACCCCACACACATCACCACTTTGGCGTTGTTCACTTCACTACAAACAATCAAATCTAAGATCGACAGAGCTTCCAAGAAATAATCTCCCTCAAGTTGGAGGGTTTCATTCTAGACGCTGCTATATTTTGGTCTTTTCATTTTTTTTTGTTGTTGTTTGTTGTCTTGTTGTAGTTTCTATTTTGTTTCACTTTCTACTAGTAACTATCTTTTGGTTACTGCTGGGTATAATGCTTTATCTAGATTTTGATCCTCTTTTGTTGTCCCTCTATAGCTCTATTTAGTTGTTGAGCCCTTATTGTAATAGGGTATAGTCCCTTCAAAACTATTTACCAATAATAAAAAAAAGTGGGGACATATTCTAGTGAATTGAGACTCTAGTATTTCAAGTATTGGAAGAAATCCATCTCCATTTTTGCATATATTGGATTCCATTTTTGGCTATACTAGATTCCATTAGTAGCAATATCGATTCTAATATTGTCATTATTGGACTTATTCAAGTTCCAATTTCTTTATTATTGGATTCTAATTTCCCTATTATTGCAATCCAATTTCTATTACTGGATTCCAATAACACTATTATTGGATTCCACTTTCACCACATAATCCTCGATGACCATCCTCTTGGATAATCCTAGAGGTTGTTATCTTATATAACCCATGTGGTTGCTTAACTTACATAACCCAAGTTGTTGCAAACTTACATAAGCCAAGAGGCCGCTTACTTTAAGATAATGCGTAAGTGATTGTTGTCATTTATGCCACATATCAATCTTAATATCATCATACATATAAGAATAATTATGCATACCTTATTCAAATCAATAAACGTTGATGTTGAAAATCCTTTCCATGAACTTCCTTAAATGATGTTAAATTTGAGATTTGTTTAGAATTTTTCATTATTTTAGATGCAACATACATTCAAATATTTTATAGAACTAGCGCGTGTGACTCGAATGTTTAAAAGGTGACCTACAATAGTTATACACATTTATATAAATAATTTATTCATATATATTAAGCATAATTTAAAAAATCCATAATTGTCATTTATAAATTGTGTACATAGTGTATAAGTGTGAGTGATTGCACTTACAAGTTTGATTGGTCACAAATCTAAGTGCGATCCTCAAGTCACACATCTCTTGACTCATACTTTAAGTGTGAGTATCAACTGACACTGATAAGTACGAGTATCAACTTGCACTTCTAAGTGTCAGTATCGAATCACACTTCTAGGTGTGAGTATCAATTCACACCACTAAGTGCGAGTCTTCATTCACACACCTAAGTGTGATAACTCACTGTTAAACAATTTTTGGGTAATGGTAATTTGTTAGCACTGTCCTTTAAAAATATAAAATAGTGTTTATTTATACCAATTATTTTGTATAAATTTCATTATTTTTAATATATATTGATGTAAATTTTGATAATTTTTGTAATTTATATATAAATGTATATTAATAATTGATGGTTAAATATTAAATATGCAATTTGCGTGTGACATTTATTACAAATATTTAAAAGTATTTGCAATATTAATGATAACCATTTTGTAAGGGAAAATGCCAACTAATGGTGTGTTTGCCTCAACATTAATTAGTAATTAATTCAAACTATGTAAAAATTTCGATTTAAATTTACATGTGCCATTCAAAATATGTGCACATTTTTTAGCATGTAGCCGTTGTCAACCATTAATCAACCATTTAGTGAAAAAAAATTTAAAATCATACGCGTGCCCTCTTAAATTCGTGTGCTAACAAAATTAGCGATTGGATTTGTTTACATATCAATATAAGTAGATAAGTTTTGCATTTATATTTTTTAACATTTACCTTTTTATTCTCTTCATTATTGCATAAGCTTTTTCATCAATAGAAAAATCTCATCATCGCAAGCGTAAAAACTTTTATGCTTGATTTTTGGAAATGTTTTGATTTCCTCTCCGTGCAAAAATTGGTATGCATTCTCACCTTCATCCCTCAAAATTACAAAATTTTGTAAATGTAAAATTTCCCATAGCTGACTAGGGATTATATCCATGTAAAATTTTCCATAGCTGATCGGGCCTTATATCCATGTAGGAATTTTGTAGATAATTAAATGGAAGCAAGTTTGCAATTTAATATTTTATAGAAGGTACTTTCGTTTATCAAATAAATAATTTCACAATATAGTAAAATTTTTATAGAGAAGTGAAAGAGGAAGGAATGGAACACATATTGATAGAGAAATGGTGCATCTTATTACCTAATAACATGATAGGAATATTTAAAAAAAATTTAAAAACCAAAAACACCTAAAGAAGAACTTGTTTTGTTGAGTCTTGAAAAAGAAGCCTCGTGGTATGGATGGCGGCTCAATTTTCACATAAAAAGATTTAATATAGGAATCGATTTATGGACATGGTGGTGGGAAGCAATAGAAGAGTATATGTATTTTATAAAATTGATATTAGTTTTTGGCCTTATTGTTGTCCGTAAATAGTCCTACGTTGCACATACTTAGCAAAATTCAATGGCTACGACATCGTTGACATCATCAATGCCAATATTTTAGAAGATATTCATGTTAATAATGAGTTACCATTGAATGTATTGGTTTTGGATTACAGTGAGTTTTTCGTGAAAAATATGGTAATGCTAAAGTAGGAGAACCAAACAGATTTTGGAGAATAAAAGAACAAATACAGATTTGTGAAAAGAGAATTTGAGAAATAAGGAAACTCTAACATGATGCTACTATGGAAGTAACTACTATCCTCAAAAAATTTCACAAAAGGTAAATTTTCTCTATTTGCGTCATGGCTATGTGGCATTTTGTCTTTTTCTTCCTACAAGATTTCTATCTTCTATGCTTCAATGCCATATCCTCCCTTAAGGACCTTTTTGTAAAAGGATACAGGTCCATTAAAAACCCCCATATTAACCCTTATAAAAAAATGGACATATTTTTGTACATCAAAATATGTTGTTGTGGAATAACCTAGCAGACTCTATGATGACAATAACTTGCTTTATTTTGTTAATTCCTATCGATTAATAATATCCAATTACTATGGTGTCACATAAGCTACTGGATGCTAAGCTAAAAATAATATTTTTGAATTTTTAAATGCTAATGATCCATTAGATCAAAATTTTATATTGTTGAAATATTAGGTTACCTTAGCCAATGCAAAGCTCAAAACATCTTACTTAAAATTTCTCCTCAATCCACTAATCAAAATTAAAAAATTCTATAACTTTTCACTTTCTAATGTTTGTAATTTATTTAAATAATTTTTTAAACTATGAAACTTATTTATATTTTTCTTTTTTCTAGTTAGTATTGATTTGAAAAATATGAGGCCTTGTTGTAACATTGATTTATTCTATTTAATAAAAATCATAATTCTAAGAAAACAATCACACAACTAGCACATCTAGCATGATTGCACAACTAGCACATCTCCCATCCATGAGGCATGAACTTAATGTTCTATCTTGTTTAATTTAAAATTTCATTAACAAAATTAATTTTAAAAATGTTGATTAAATATAAATGAACATAATGATTAGCTACTTTATACAGGGATTAAGGCACCCAGAAACCTTACAATAGAATGCATCGTGAGCATCACCAAGAGTGAACAAAATAGAAAAATGAGAAAAATGGCTAAAACAACTTATCCAAAATTACAATCCAACATATTAATACAAGGAAAAATAAAAAAACATAGAGGGGAAAACATCCCAAAAATACAAATTCAGAAATACTCAAACAAAATCTCCAAGAACTAACAGACTAGTTAGTCTTGAAACCTTTGTACTCTCTCTAGTTAACACTCCTCCTATCCTTCCATATTATCATCTTACTCGATCATGATAGGGATGTGTTCTTCAACCTGATCTTCCTCATTATAACTATTGAGGTGGATATTATACCTACGAACTTTGTGTCCCTGGTCTAGTTTTACCACACACCCCTGTAACTCCAAAACCAAAATTTTGATCTCTACCATATCGGCGTTGATAGAGTTTTGGGTGATGTAAATTTAGCTAGAGATTTCAATGCAATGCATGACACTATTTCCCATATCCATTCAAACTTCACCTAAGGCATCCATATTTTTTTGCACTTGACTTACCCTAAGAAATTTTTTATCAAAATCCACATTCCAACCCATATCCTCTCTCTCTTTCCCTTTAGAAAAACCCCCTTTTGTATAAATCAGAAAACATGCAACTCAAGTACCAACATTTCCATTCCCCTGAGGTGCCTTAGTCTTCTTTCTCCTTAGTTTTTTCATATGATATGCAAGAGTACAATTTTCATCGAATCTCTTATTTGGGCTCTAATTCCTTTAACACCATCGGTTTACCATTCTTAAAAATCAAAAGAATTAGTCCATGGTGTATTAGGGTATCAATCTTTCCCTATTGAAAATAATTCACCAATGCAAGGAGTGAAATAAACAATAAAAATGGAAGGCTCGTAGCAATATTATGCCTAAACATATTAAGAATAGAGATATGGTGAGTAAATATATTTTTGTAATTCACTTTAAGAGTTAAGTACCTCATAAGGTGGAGGAAGACCATAATAAAAATATTAGGGATGCGAGAATCTAGCTATATCGTCTACCAAAGAAGTAAACCATTTCTTTAGTGCAAAAGAAATTCTCAATTTCATGTTTACGTCTGTACATGACCTTTTAATATCTTTAATGCCTTCATCTTTGTTCCTATCACATACACTATCAAATCCTTTGAAATCTGATTTTCCATGTTGCGGATGACCATGTTGTCATTGTCCCATGCCCGACCAAACTCCAACGCAAGATAATGATTAGAACCCATGATTTTTGAGATGAAATTAAGTAAACCCCAATTTTCAAAATGTGACACATGGAGGGGTTCTCCTTCGAGGAACCATAACTCGTGGGATCGGTTCTCAAACAACCACCTCCCATGGTTTAAGTTGAAAGAGATTAAAAATGTAAGAAATAATTTCCAAAATGAATTGTAAGATAAAAATTAATACAAATCTCGCCATATATCCTACATGTGGGAAGGTACGTATTGACCATAAGTATAAGGATGACATCCCAATGAGGGAAAACAACAATCGACACATCAATACTTAATGTTATTAATGAGATTAATAAAATTGGTTCTAGCATCTCCCTCTCACACACTTTAAATTTACTACCTTTAGCCCCTAATTTGGAAAGATAATCCACACATTTATTTCCCTTTCTAGGGTGTGATAAATTAATTACATTTATCAAAATCTTTTTCCAAATTATTTTTAATATCTTCACGGATATTACTTATGGTCCGATTATTAATTATATCCTTTCTCACATTGTCTAGTGTTAAAATATTGTTTTTTAATGGCTAACAAGATAAACATGTTGACATTGGTGAGTAAATACTTACTCAAATTTTTCCTCTACAAATACTTTGCAAGACAACATATGTTGGGACAATGAATATGTTTGGTCCAAGAATAGATATGTCAAGTGTTATATTGAATAATTATAGTCATTGATATACATAAACATATGTAGGAAAGACATTTATGTGAAAACAATTGATCTAGAACATTTAAAAGACATAAAATTATTTTAGAAACATGGTTAATATTTTTTTCCAAACAACAACATATTATAATTACAACATAAAAGTTATTTTGTAGTAAGTAATAAATCTTTCAAATAAATACAATTTTTGTCCTCCAATATTTATAATTCAATTCCAGTTAAGGCATGTAGTCTTCATGTTTTTGACCTTGGGGAGTAAATCATTAGTATAATTTTTCCTCCATAAATCCTTTGCAAAACAACATATGTTTTGACAATGAATTTTTTTGATCCAATATTTGATATGTCACGAGTTATACTTAAGCATTGTATTCATTGATCTCCATTAATACAAGTAAGCAAAGTGTTTTTGTGAAAGTAAATTATCTAGGAAGTTTTAAACACACAAGACTATTTTAGAAACATGTTCAATATTTTTTCATTCAAACAAAAACATATTATAAGTACAACATAAAATGAATTTCGTAGTAATTAACAAATCTTTCAAACCTTTCAATAATAAGAACTTATAAAATCCACGATGCTAATCACGCTCGTTTGATCGGTAATAAATTTAAAAAGCAGGTTACATATTTCACTTCAATCCCAAACTACTATACTTTTATTTATATCAATACAATCTTCCAACTAGGTGAAAGTTCATTACGATATTTACACTAAAGATACTAGCGGAAGATAAACTCAATATGTCTTTCTTTAGCTTGTTAAATGATAGTGACTCTTTATCTCCAAATATTATATTCTTCAAATACATTCACCCTCTAAGCTCAAACTAGGCTAATTTAATTTTTGAAATCCAAGTAACCACTAAAATCATAATAATATCTCACTTTCTTTTGTCGAAACCCTGAGACCGCAAAGATCCAAATATTATGTTGTGTCATAAGCTAGCAGATGCTAAGTTCAAAATATCATTTAGTAACTTGTTAAATGAAAGTGACCACTACGCTTGAAGTAATATAAACAACTAACTTCCAACTATACCTGTAATAAAACAATCTTGATTCAAGTTAATATATATACCCACACCAGTTTGAAGTCACGTAAGGGTTCAATATAAGAAGAAATTTTAACATCCACAAGGCTAGTTAAAACATGAAAAAGTATATTATTCTTGTCATATACCTGTAATTGTGAATGCAATTATACCTGTAAGAGAACACAAACCCAATAAGGATATTATTCTTGCCACATACATGTAATTATATCTACATTTAATTTTATCTTGGTCTGAACTAAACACGCTACTCTCCATGTAAACATCAAACCCCAAGATGGGGAGGACTCTTGGGAATCTTTTTTTGAGACAACACCATCCCTGTATTATTCTAGTAAAATAGTATTTTGTGAAATCTCCTCACCAAATATCCCAAATAAATTCCCATCACAAGTGCTAGTTTTGCTCCCTATAGCATCTTTGTGCTTACCCAATTCATTTCCATGTGTAGAATGAACAGCCTTAGAGAACCTAAATGTAACAAATACAAGTGTCAATAAAGAAATTGTAATAAGATATTGTTTTATGATTTGTTGTCTTATAATCTATACAATATGAAATCATGTCTAAGAATGTTAGTTATTTCACCTTTCTTCATATTGTTAGCATATTCTTCCTTTATAGTGTATATTTACTAAATACATATAATATCGCTAACATTCAAACCTTCAACCTCCACTAAATTTTGTAATTGCAAGGATATTAACTAATTAATGTTGGGTTTGGCTGAAAATTAACTAAGATTAAAATTTGTTAGGCTATGTTGAGGCATAACCTCTTTTTGTGGTGCAAGAGGATAAGGAATTTTTGGATTTTTTTTTAATTTATGGCATTCATAGATTTTGTTTGTTTGATGTATGTGATCAATTAATGAATATTACTAATTAGGACATAATTCAATTAGAATTCTTGGAGACATGAGTTGAAGATTGGAATGAAGGTGCTCGACATCTCTATTTAAGTATCATCTATATCGGGCCTTTGGCAATAAATGTCATAATAGCCATGTTCACTAAGGGTGGAAATATCAAACATATTGATTCTTCTTCCTATGAATAGGTCAAGGCCAAACTGGTAGTATGTGTTTCACTATTTTCTTTAAGGATTTGAATAAACGAGATAAAGGTATGGTCCAAGGAGGAATACCTATTTGTAATGGTCAGTTTAAAGGTTCTTGTGCTCGTTTTGACATCTTGATCCAATGTTGAATATGAGAGCTTCATTTTTGTTAGGGGAACTACCGAAATACAAAAGAAGACCACAAAAGAAAGTTAAATAGTATATGAAAATGAAGCGCTTAGCGTATACTAGATCTGGGAAGTGTGATACTTCCTAAAATACCGTCAATCCACTGTTTATAAATCAATATAAAATAACTCAAACATGTAAATAAAAAAATCTAGTACTAGCATTCTAATTTGGGTGCCTCAGTTACTATCAGCATCGATCCAATTAAATACTAAGGTGTTGTGTAGGTAAAGGTTTCAGAGTCGGGTTACGCAGTAACACAGGTGGTCTATGGGTCACAGAAAGGGTCTTGGTAAAGTTGGGTAAGGTTTTTGGGTTATTTTAGGTGGGGTAGGTTGGTTTCTGGTCTGAAACTATTTTATCAAACATAGAGACCAACACCGGTCAGGGTGATCAATGTTGGTTTAGGTATGGATGATATGGGTTAAGGGTGACCAGTATCGGTCCTTTGTGTAAAATGGAAGGGAGTTAGGTAGGGGTGTTTTGGATATCTTTTTCTTGGAACAGAGAGTTGGAAAGTTCTATGTGGGGGAAGGTGAGGTGACAGGTCCAAGATAGGTGTGGTAACATTTTGAGTGAGGTTTGGGGTAGGTTAAGGGTTGAGTTGTTAGGTTGGGTTGACAGTCACAATGACCGATATCAATTAAGGAGACCTATTTCGGTATAAGATAGACTGATCAATGTTAGGGTTAACTAGTGTAAGTGATTGTGGGAAGAGTTTCTGGAAGATGTTGTAGAATGATTTTGGGTCCTCTCTATGATTAAAAAAAGAGTTTGGAGGGTGTTTTTGAGGTTTACATGAGGGAGGTAGTTTTGGGATAGGTTTTGTGAAGTTTATGTTTGGTGTGATTGGGAGGTTGATAGAGAGAGAGTTGAAGGATAGATCTATGTAAGAACAATGAATGGATGAAGGCAAAAGAGAATATAACTACAAGTGATAGAGGAGAAACCAACTTACTTGGATTTCATAAGGGTTCTAAATGCCCATAGTGGTGGAGAGGTGGTTGAAGATGCTAGTGAAGGTTTATTTGTGGAAATATGCTTAATGCTTATGGTAGTGAATTCCATAAAGCTATCATGATTGTAAATACCTTCATATTAGTCTTGGTGCTAGCTATGGCTATCTGGATGTGTGAAAGGGATCTGGTTCTTGCTTACATGTAGATCTCCTTCATTCCAAAACTTGAGAATGTGGCCAACCTCTCAAACAAGGTTACCAAAATGAATATATGGTAACCAACAACGGTTTAGGGTGACCAGCATCGGTTAAGGTGGGAAATCCTAGGTTTACTAAAAATGCTAGATCTTGGCAATCTTTTTGGCCAACTCTGTCTATCCTCACGAGATAAAAATTGAATGTAACATTTCAATGAGTGATAATGTGGTTAGAGGGAGAATAGGCATGTGATTTTAGTGTTGCGGTAAGTCTTATTTCATTAAGGAAGGTAGGACTAAGTCTTAATCGGGGTTCATTTTAAGAGACCTCTTAGAAATCGGAGGTGGAAAATACCTAGCGAATATCCTCGGAACCGGTTTCATGGGAAGGAGAATTTTTTGGGGGTTTGACAAGTAAAATTTTCACCTGATTTTTAAGTGGTGGGACAAAAGGCTGTAGATTCACGATAGAGATTTTTTGTTGTTTGTCAACAAGGTGGTTGGCGTGCATCAATAAAATTTCTAACACACGCCAATGAACCTCATTGACACATGTCAACAAGGTTGTTGACATGTGTAAGCGAGGTTTGTTGGCACGTGTCAACCACCTTGTTGACACGTGACAACAAATATTTTTTTGCGTGTCTATAGCATCCATTATCCGGACCTCTAGTCTTACAAAAAAAAATCTCTATGTCGTGCATCAAAAAAATTTATGTTGCACGTCTACTTCCTTCACACTCTTGTCATGCATCAACAAACTCTCCCTGTTGCAAATCAATAGAATCTCCTGTCGAGGCATCAACAAACTCTTTGTCGTGCATCTGCAGCCTCTGCCCTCCTATTGCGCATTTTATGTACTTAATAATACATATTCCCCAGATGGTATGAGTGAGCTAGTAGTGTTCTACCTGGTGAATAATATAGGATTATATATGGGATAGTTTCAAGGGTAGGCAAAGCTGACCCCTAAAAAAAATGAAACTATAATTTTTAGGTGAACATGTCACTGACCCGTGCTATAAAATTCACCTTTTCAAATTTTTCAAAAACAGAATATTCTCCATATTACGAATATTCACCACTAAAATTATCCCTGGTCTTAGTTAGTTATGGTGGGTGAATATTGAGTACTAGTAAAAGGGAAACATGCTAAGAATAAGTTTGTGATGAGGTGTCTAGGTGAGGTGGTGGGGTGAGGTGTCTAGGTGAGGTGGAAATTAGTTTAATTAGGGTAATTATATAATGAATGAAGTGAGGATGAGTATCAATTTAATTATAAATAATTAAACTAATATTAATGTGGGGTAAAAGGGTCATGGTTAGGTGAATATATTTGAGTTTGCTATTCAAAAAGGGACCAAGGGGAGTGTGACCCAATTTTGGTGTCTACGTTTTTCCCCATTTTCTTATGTAGCTTGTATTGGTAAATGATGCTGACAAAAACAAGAAGTGATTGCCCCATGTGTGGGTAAAGGTGATCCCCCTCAAACCAGGCACTGATGAGGTGAAATATGGAATCAGTGAGTGGCTTGATAAATGTGTAGGTGTAGGTGGGGAGTGAGGGGGTAAAAAAATGATAACCGGCCGGTTATGGTAAAGCGATTCTGGTTTAGAGAAACTGACCACGGTAGATTACGTCACATGAGTGATGTCGGTCAAGTTAAACTAACGTCGGTTAGGTTGAGGGTAGGGTAAAAAATTAAAAATTTGTATGTTACAAATTCATTTCAACCTATCCACTTTATAGAAAATGACATAGAAAATTATTTTTAGCATTTTATGTGAAAAAAGACGAGGTATTATACATTTGTGAGTTAGAGGTATCTCGAGTGGTTGGAGGAGGTTGGTGGAAGGAGCCACGAGATTGTTTAGAGTGATTGGATGGGTTGGAGGACCAAGAGTGTGATTGGAGGCATGGAATCAATGGGTAGAGGTGTGGAAGATCCAATAGTGGGGAGACCGGACATCCCAATGAGGAGGCACTGCGTGTAGACGTAAGATTCGATTTATTTTTAGTTTTGGATTAAATTTTTAGGGAAAATGAAAAGAATGGGGGTTTCAAAAATTGAGAAATGTGGGTAAATTGAATGGATTTTTGTATGGGGAGAGGCCATAGAGGTGATTTAGGTAATAAAACTAATTTTGGGTTGTTTGGATGGGTGTTTGGGTAGGTTTTAGGTCATATTTTTGAATTTTGGAAAAAATTGGGGAGTGGGGTTTCAACTATGGAGCCAAAATAGAGACCGATGTCGACAAAGGTGACTAGATTCAGTTGGATTGAGCTAGAATCATCATGGTTAGGTGACCGATGTCATTCATGTGTGACCCATATCGGTCGAGAATAAATGGGGTGAAGCTAGATTTAGAGAGCAAAGATTGGATTGAAATAGAGATAGGTAGAAATTGGGTAAAATATGGATGGGAAGAGAGGTAAGAGGATGGGGGTTAGGTAAGTGATGTTCTAGTTAAGGTAATAGGGGTTTGGGTAAATGGGCATAGGGTAGATGATAGGTCGGGAAGTAGGTATGGAATAGATAGGTGTGTGTTATTTTTGACATGGTTGAGTTATATTGGTGCATACACGACAATGATGCGGGAAAAATTACCACCAATTTTGGGGAAATAAAACATCGTATAATCATAGAGGAGTGGGAACACATTCGAGTGGTTGGCCTAGTTTGCATCAAGTGGTATAAGTGGATCCAATGGGATCATAGCCTTACGGTCACACTCATCGATAGATAGGACACCGTGACCAACAATTTCCACTTACCCATCGGCGAGATGATGATCTGCTTTGAAGGATTTCTACCAAATGCTACGATTGCTGGTTGTTGGTGATCCAAAGTGTATACAATGTCAGTAGATGTGGATTTTGAGGAGATTATTATAGTGTTTGGGGGTATTACGACCGAGTTGACTAAGCACAATGCTAGGCTTGTATATGCGGTGATGTATGCAACACACGCATAGGAGACGCGATTGGTGGTACTGATGATGGTTACAGTGGGGTGCTATGCTCTACCTTAATCTAGAGGGTGACCGGTTTCCCAAGGTTTTGTGGGGGTTTTGTGGGAGATGGTGGAGGATCGGGTCTAATTTTCTTGGGCACCTACCTATTTTGTGCAGTTGTACAGACTGAGAGATCTTTGGGATTATCATAGGATGTGCCATTATGGCATATGTTGTACCTTCATGTTGCATTGTTGGGAATATGAGCACATTGTGATAGTGCAGCCTGCAAGGATTGCTAGTAGCAGATTGACATAGAGGTGGACAAAGAGTAGGCTACAAGAGGTGGGTGGCAGCTAGGGATCACCGATGAGGTGAGGAGGTGACCTATGATGTCGTGCACTATAGATAGAGGTTGGAGGATTTATGTGATGGATATCATATGGCGAGTTATATGTGGGCTATTCAAAGCATTTATAGGTATGAGGAGGTAGTTTCGGGGGTTGCAACTTTTGCGGTGGATACATAGTAGATGTTCCGGTGAGAATGAGATGATTCAAGTGGATGAAGTCTTGTGAACATTTGGAATAGTCCAGGATGTGCCTCTTCTGTTATACGGTATCGTGGATAAGATGTGGAGAGGCCTTTGGCTCTACCACACCCTACAGATCTAGTAGGTCAGGTGGAGATGTTGGTGTATGGCCAAATTGATGATGTAGGGGTGACTAATGGGTACTGAGATCTTTGGTGGGCGGAAGAGTTATAGCCGATAGTTCCATGGATCGGGAAGCAAGATTTGATTACAGTGATAGTTTAAAGAGATGCACTACACGGACATGTGACAACATTGGGAAGTGTAGTTGGCTCTACACAGGCATAGGTAGTTACCTTGGAAGGACAGTGTATGGGAAATTGCCTGATAGGGAATAGATTGCCGGTCTACAAGTAAATGTTACGGGTTTTGAGCAAGCTACGCACGGCATTACATGCATAGGTAGCCTTGACTTAAAGGGCAGTGACTACATTACGGGGAATTTAACTACTCCCCTAGGGACATGTGGTGGTACATTTAACCACATAGGGTTGGGGATATGATTTA
Source organism: Taxus wallichiana var. yunnanensis (assembly GCA_018340775.1). NCBI lineage: Eukaryota > Viridiplantae > Streptophyta > Pinopsida > Cupressales > Taxaceae > Taxus > Taxus wallichiana. The sequence goes on from CM031236.1 coordinate 387,881,298, forward strand.
TAGACACATGGGATGAGGATAGTAGTAACAATTCCTATTACATAGGTGGTAGTGAGGCCCATGGCGCCTCCACTAACAATATCGATGGTGCGGTTCAGAGGATGCCTTGAAGCGAGTTGTGCTATTATCAGGATCATTTAACGACATCCGAGATAGATTTCCCCTCATATGTAGAGAATGTACAATAGGCCTCAAGAGAGAGGATGAGATCTCGCACATATAGTGCAGAGAGCACAGGGGGCGAGAGAGCCCATAGACAAGGTCGGGTGAGGCCACTTATTTACGGAGGCTCGACCTAGCTATAGGTACATTGGAGGCAAGACCTATACCTATGGCAAGGGGAGAGATGATGTTAGGTCACTAGATAAGAGGAGTAGATGAGATAGGTGAGACGTACCTAGAGATCAGAGGGGATGATGATTGATGTCATCATTTTGATTATGATATTTGATAAATAGTGACTGCGTGCAAAGATAGTGAGGTTTTATATGAGACTTTTTAGATTTTGATATTATTTTTATCATTTTATATCGATGGATACACAGACTTTTATGATGAGATTGATGATTGTGGATGATGTACTTGTGTTGGAAAAAATTATTATTAGTTATATATGGATGGAAACTAGGTGTTTTAGGCATGGTGGAGTCAGGTCATAGGCATGGTTGAGTTAGGTCATAGGCATGGTGGAGTCAGGTCCTAGGCATGGTTGAGTTAGGTTGGTTAGGCATGGTGGAGTTAGGTATAGGCATGATGTAGTCAGGTCATAGGCATGGTTGAGTCATGGTTTATGATTTTGGTTTAATGTCCAAGTTATTGGTAACATGGGAAATAAATGATGAGTTATATGTATGTTATTGTGTAGATTTCCAAAATCTTTGATATTATGGAAATGTGAAATGATTAATTGGATATTTTTATGATGTGATAACTTTTGTTGTGTGTGACTATCCAGTCATCGTCCACATCACCTAGGTGAGTCATCTCACCTTGCGAGAGTCATAGGTCTTAGGAAGTCAAATGACAAGTGTCAGATTCTGTCATAGAATCTGACATTGTCATTTACATCAATGTGTCATAGGAGTTACATTCCTTATTTGGAATTGTAACTCCTATTCTAGTGGTGTCATATGCGTCAGTGGCGTCATTGAGTTCTTTCCATGTTTAGGCATGGGGGTTACAGAGCACCCCTATTTGTACTTCCTATTTTTTGATCTATGAGTATGAGCAGACCCATTCTTCTTACTTGCAATCTTCTTTCCATTGTTTCGAATCTTGTGTATTGCATTGGCTTGACATTACCATCGGAGTGCAAATTCGTTGTGGTGCATCACTTTTCGACATCAGTTCTCACGAATCCCTCTTTCATGGTATCAGAGATGGTTTCGGTAAACATGCACTCTTCGTTTCTCAGTTGTTTATTACTTTTGGTTTCTTCTCATTTCCTCGTGTGCAAGTTTTTTTATTATCATTTTGGAATTATTGCTCACCTCGTATTGAGGTTTCAGCAGTTGCAAGTTAAGGTATTTGGTTGGTTTTCTTATCAGCTGAGTTCATATTTGGATATTTCTAGATCTTTGTGGCTGTTGTTTCTGGGTTATTTCTTGCTGGTTGTGTTCAGATTCAGCTGCAGGGTAAAAGAAGAGCTCATTTTTGGAGTGGACCTGTGATTACTGGTTGGAATCATTGTTTTTTCTTCACCGGTGTATACTCAGACTATTCGATCTTTTTCCTCATCACTGTGGTTCCTTGCTGTCTCGAAATTACCTCTGCCTGGTCTCAACGTTTTTTGTGAGCCTGCTGAAAACCTCTCACGTTTTTGCAAAACCTCTCACGTTTTTGCCTGATCTCTCACGTTTTTGGGAGTCTACTCACGTTTTTGACCCTTGCTGCATTCCCCAGCTTCAACGTTCAACCTTCTATGACTTCCAGGCGTTTTTAACCTGTTCCAGGCATTTTTTCTATCCTCTGGCTGTTTTTTCAACTGTCCAGGCATTTTTAACCTGTTCCAGGCGTTTTTCTATCCTCTGGCTGTTTTTTCAACTGTCCAGGCATTTTGCACTGTCCTCAGTTATTTTTCTCTCCTTTCCTACGTTTTCCCAGCTTCTCTGGCCGTTTTTCCCTGTCCTCAGGCGTTTTCTTTCAGCTGGCTGCATTTTTGCACGCTATTCTGGCGTTTTTGGACTGTTGAGGCATTTTTTTGGACTGGTAAGGCGTTTTTTCCTTCAGCTGACATTTTTGGACTGTTCTGGCATTTACTTACAGTGGACAATCACTGCATTATCTATTTTACCTGCCTTTCATTCCCACGTGGCTTTCGGTCATTTTGCCGCTGTAATATCTCTCTAAAAATACATTTTTTATTCACTTTTCTTAAAAAAACGTGGTTGCATTCTTTTTATCTTATCACTCTTCTAAAAAACGTGTTGTTTCATTATTTTAAAATGTATGAGGTAAAAACATTACATTTATTGGCATTGTAAGTTTTTTTGGCTATTTTTATTAACCTTTCGCCGAGTGAGTGCCGAAGACGAAGGGTGAGGTCCGAGATTGGCAGGTGGCTAATCCCCCCTCGCAATACAAACAAACCATACCTCAAATTCCATGCCATTTCCAATGAGCATACATACGACACCTTTTCATGCATTTAGGGCACTTTTTTAATCTGTTTGTAGGCTTATTGGCTTTTTCCTCATCAGTTGCGGGAATTGGTTTTTGCTATAACTTTTGACTCATTGCTCAATTTTGAGCACTTCTTTAGTCAAAGTTGCATGTTTTTTCACACTCTAGATGATGGGATCATTAGTTTTGTAAATACACTAATTTTATAAAGTGCCGCATTCTAGGGGGTGTCTTTGTATTGCTTAATTCAGCTCATTTTTTCTTGAGCTTTGTTCTATCCCTTTTTTTGTGGACTTATGAGTGCGTCACCACAGTCTTACGACAAAGGGATTCTTTCATGTGATGTGAGATGTTGTTTCTCACAAAGCTCTTTTCTTCCCCCTCTTGCTTCTCTTTTTTTGTGCTTGCTTTCATGTCGATCTGTTGTGCCCTACGAACCTTGATTGTTGTCTCCACCATTGCGCGTTATTACGCTAATTGCAAGGTGAGTGAAAAACTGGTTCTTGGAACACAGTCACATCTGGTTGTAATCAACACACTGAATTATAAAGTGCCAAACTCGGGGGGTGTAATTTTGTTTTGGGGGGTTGTTATTGTCCTGGGTGTTGTATTACATGCAGACGCATTATCGGCCGAGTCCAACGTCTTGCATTTGTGCATCTTGCACTTTTTGATTCCACATCATGGAGGGTGCTCTTTCCAGATTTGAGCATCGTAGGATCACCTTACAACCTCCGCCAATTCTTACTGGGAGAGAGAACTATTCAGCTTGGCGTGCTTCTATGGAACATTACTTCACCTACAAGGGTCTTTCTCACTTCTTGGTTGGGCCTGTTCCTGCACCCACTAATCATCGTCATCTTAATGATTTTCTCAACAATTGCGACCATGTCTTTGGTCACATGATGATGCATGTCTCTACATCTCAATGGGTTCACGTGGCAGACTCAGATCCACCCCACCATGTCTAGAGCATTCTTCAGTCCCTCTATGGAGACCCTTCACATACTTTGGCATTGTTGTTGCAGTTGATTCAGTTGTCTCCTCTATTTTTTCATGTGATGACAGTTCCACTGACATAGACTCGCTTGGTTCTACTTTTGATGACAAGGATTGTGCACCCAGTTTTGATGACGAGAGTACTACAGAGGAATCTTCTCCTCCTTCTCTCACTATTCCAGAGAGTGTTGACACATCCCACATCTCATCATATATTGAGCAGTCTCTTATACAATATCATACAGTCATCACACCCACCTCTTTTCCACCTTCAGTGTTTGAGGCCCATTTCACTCCTCAACCTTCCTTGGATGACTCATACATATCTGACATCGCTCTTCTATTTGTTGAGCCCCCTCATTGGGATGAGTATCTGCCTGACCTTAGTTGTCTTTTCAGCAGAGCACACTTGTGATGTACTACAGGTTCCTCATCCATCTACAGGTATTTCAGAGGAGTTCATCATCTCTGTTGTTGGGAGTGCCCCTTCTGGGACTCTTGCCACTTCCACTTTTCGGAGACCTTCATTGATCCACCCTTGCTTGTGGATCCCTTTTCTATTGTGGGGGATGTTTTGTTACTTTCACATCAGTTGGACATCCTTTCTACAAGTGTTCACCCTTCATACTCTGATAGTTCTGCACTCGTGACAATACCCTCGGCTCCTTTGCACTCACTTGCTAGACCTATGTCACACTTTCGTGGACCAGACTCAGAGTTCTTCATGCTATTGCCTTCAGTTTCCTTCATGGAGTGGGCAGATTTCCAACACATCTTTTCTGTCCTTCCTAAGGGCAAGACACATAGTATGGTGCAGATGGCTCTTCTTCAGTCCAGAGGTAGAGGATCTCATCATCGACATACAATATGTTCAGATAGCTGATCAGGTTGCAGACATTTTCACCAAGCCCTTCACTGAGGTGAAGTTTCTTCACTTGCGGTCTCTTCTTGGGGTGAGGTTTGCTGCAACCACCCATCTTCTTTGGGCTATATAGTCCTCCTTCTCCTCTTCTTCTTTCCAGAAAGATGTTGTTTGTACATGGGCACCTTATCAGGCCTTTAGTTGTCGGGGCCCATTGACACATCTTTCTTAGTTGTCTAGGGGAGTCTTCTTTTTCTGTTCTGGCTTACCTTGACCTCTTCCTCGGCTTCGATGAAGGGGGGTGTTGGTGTGTGTGACTATCTAGTCATCGTCCACATCACCTAGGTGAGTCATCTCACCTTGCGAGAGTCATAGGTCTTAGGAAGTCAAATGACAAGTGTCAGATTCTGTCATAGAATCTGACATTGTCATTTGCGTCAATGCATCATAGGAGTTACATTCCTTATTTGGAATTGTAACTCCTCTTCTAGTGGCGTCATTGAGTTCTTTCCATGTTTAGGCATGGGGGTTACATAGCACCCCTATTTGTACTTCCTATTTTTCGATCTATGAGTATGAGCAGACCCATTCTTCTTACTTGCAATCTTCTTTCCATTGTTTTGAATCTTGCATATTGCGTTGGCTTGACGTTACCATCGGAGTGCAACTTCGTTGTGGTGCATCACTTTTCGACATCAGTTCTCATGAATCCCTCTTTCAATAACATGGTAGATATGTATGTTTATATTAATTTCCAAGTGTCGTAGAAAAATGGAAACTAAGATAGAATATGAATAGGAAAATAGGGGAAATAGGTTAGGGTAAAGAGTGGTCGAGCTAACGTCTAAGGTCCCCATGCCCTAGGAGTGTTGCCTACATAGCCTTGGTGAAAAGGGGTCTCGGACTAATATAGTTCTCCCATAATCTAGGGAATAATGTGATGATGTAGAGGAATGGGTTGGTAAGCTTTAGGTATGATTGAGTGTAGATCATAGGCATGATCGAGTCTTAGGTGAAAGGCATGGTTTTGAGGTGAACATGTAGGTGTTGATGGTCTGGTCCTGTATAGGATAATCAATAAGTAATGAGGAAAGTAAATGGTAAGAGGTAGTAAACGAGTCGTTTAATTGATAAGAACCCTAATGATTCTACTATACCCCATATGGGCTTATGAACGTCACATGTTCAACTATTATAAGGGTGAATAAAGTCACATGATCACAAAATGTCGCGAGCTGCAAAATTCCCTTGGCAAGAGAGAAAATTAGGGTGAAAAGGAAATGAGGTGAAAGTGGGTGGCTTAGCATAACTTAGTGTATGACAACATGTTTACCTAGCAAGAAACCCAAGATCAAAAAATAGGCAAGTCCATGATGAAAAATTTATCATTTTCTTCATTTGTTTGTTTTTAATAGATTGATCGATGTGGGAAGTCTATATGGGATGAGTATATTATCTCCTTGAGGTCTTCATGAAGCTGATCAATGTGGGAAGCTTCTGAATATTTTATTGTATTTTTACAATGACTTTATATAGTTGTCCTTCAAGGGAGAAGTCTATTTATAGCGGCAAGATAGAGAGAAGATATGTCCCTTTTGAGGGAGTCATCTTTTTCTGGAAGTTTGACTCAAGGAGTTGAGTCCCATTTTGTTTTTGAATGTTTAAGTCATGGATAAGAATATAGAGGAAGATTAGGTTCTTGTTTAGAAGACAAAACCATAACACAAAGAGGTGGTTTCAAGTGATTAGAGATGAGGTACTTATATTAAAGAGAAGGATAAAAGGGGATGATGGGTAATCACATGATTCTTGTTTAGTCATTTATCCTCAAAGTAGGTAAAATGGAAGGTGAATGGTGCTCAAAGGACAAGAAGTCAATAGATAGAGGGTGATATAGGACTTGATGTCAACAATAAAATGGTCAAATATGTAAGGAATTGAGGGGATTAGGTTTGGGTTTACCTTTGATTGAATACAAACGATATGTAACTAATCCATAGGAATGAGTAATGATATGGGGTCCAAGCCAATTAGGATAAAACTTGTTCCATTTAATTTTCTCTTCTTTGGTTACATGTTGATTTTCCTTCGGACGAGGTCACCAAATTAAAAGGTTCATTCATAGACATGTTTGGCATAGTCACATTTGATACATTTTTGTAGATTTGGAGATGGTCAAGAGCATTGAGATGACATTCATCTAATATCTCAAGTTGTGCCAAATGATATCTTGTGGCGAAAGTCATTGTAGTTAAGCATGTATTGTAGTTGGATATAGAGAGATGGAATCTGGACTTTGAGAGGCAAGATAAACTCAGTTTCATAGACCATAGAAAAAGGTGTGGTGACATTTTAAGTATGAATACTAGTGTGGTAGGCCCACAAGGCAAAGGGGATGTGCATATTCCAATCCTTCCTACTATCATCAACTACTTTCATAAGAATTTTGTTTAAGATTTTATTTGTGGATTTTGCTTGCTCATTTACTTGTGGGTAATAAGGTGACGATAAATTGAGTTGAATGACAAAAGGATCACAAAGTTTTCGGAGGGTTTTTTTTTCCGAATTGCTTTCCGTTATCGATGATGAGGTGGTGAGGAACACCAAAGTGACAAATGATGTGATGGTTGATGAAATCACATATTTTCTTGGGTTTTTTTAGAAATGAGGGGAATTTCTTCTACACATTCAATGTAGTATTCAATAGCAGTTATAATCCATTGATGACATTGTTAAGAATGATGATTGATCTCTCCGATAAGATCGAAACCCCATTGAGAGAAAGGCCAAAGGTCTCATACAACCTATAAGGTATGAATAGGTGTGTAATGAATATTATCATGTTGCTGGCATTTCACAAAATGTTTTACATAGTCACAACTATCACGGTTTAGGGTTGGCCATTAATAGCCAAGGAGAATAATGCATTTAGCAATAGCTAAACCACTAAAGTGACCTCCAAAAATTTCATCATGGACTTCCTTAATGGTGTAGGGAATTTTGAACTTTAATGGCATCGTAAGATAATACCTTCGAATCTGTACTTGTAAAGGATACCACTCATAATGACATAGCGAGAGACATGTTTACTAAAGGCACGTTGTCCATTACAAGTGAGATAAGAAGGTAGATTGGAAAGGGAAGGATAGTTTGTAAACTACTTATACCAAAGGTCACGTGGGTCAGGGGAAATGGTTCCGATGGAGTAGACCTCATGAGGTAAATAAGAGGGTGATTGTAACCTTTGTATTGGGACAAAGATTTTAGAGACAACAAGCAAAGTGAGTATCTAAGAAGCCAAGTAGGCCATGGTATCCACAAATTTATTTGTAGAACAAGGGGTGGTTTGAAGTTCATAATGGTCAAATACCATTGAATTTATTTACGATTAGATGGGAATCACCAATGATATTGATTGACTTAACATCTAAGGCATAAACATCCTAGAGACCCAATACGAGTGCTTCATATTTGGTGATATTGTTTGTACAATCAAAATTCACTTTGAAAGATAAAGGCATAGGTTCACCATCAAGTGGAATGAGGATAACACCAACCCCACCCCCACGTTGACACTTGGAGCCATCAAAGAAGAGGGTCATTTGGTAAGTGGTATCATCCAAGGAGAGGGTAGTTATGGATTCATCTAGGAAATCAAAGTTAGAGGGTTGATTCGCAAAAAGAGGTGTGTCTTCTAGTTGGTTAGCGATGGTTTGGACTTTGATGGATTTTTTATGAATGAATTTTTTGTCGAGGTCTACAAGGAGAATGAGCCAATGTGCAGCGTGTTGATGTTTTTAGGGTTTTGCGTACATGTAATGTAGGGGGTCGATGATAGTGATGACAAAGGTTTTGTGGTTGAGCAGGTAATGACGAAGCTTAGTGGTGACAAAAACTAAGGCTAATCATATTTTTTCAGCATGGGTGTATCTAATTTCATAGTCCAAAAGGGTACATCTTATGTAATAAAATTATTTCTCTCTATGTTTCTCGTTACATTGAGTGAGCATGGCACCTAAAGAATGGTCGAGTGGTGGAGATGTATAGGTAAGAGGGTTGGTCATCCTTAGGAGAAACGAGCATTGGTGGTTGAAGAAGGTATTTTTAAGGCGTCAAAGGATTTTTGGCATTCATCATCCCATTTGAAGGAGATTTATTTTTGAGGAGATAATGAAATGGTTGGCAACGGTCAGAAAGCTGCGAGATAAAATGAGGAATAGATTGCAACTTACCTTACAAAATTTGAAGTTGAGGGATATTAGCAAGAGGAGGAATTTCTAGAATAGCTTTCAATTTAGCATGATCAAGTTCTATGCCACTCAAAGAGATGATGAAAGCAAGGAGTTTTCCTAAAATTACTACAAAGACGCACTTCTTGGGTTGAAGATGAACACAATACTTGATGAGATAGTCAAAGATGACCTTAAGGAATGTCAAGTGTTCATCTGATTCTTGGATTTGGAAAGAAGGTCATCTATGTAATCTTCCAATTTGCGATGCATGATGTCATGGAAGATATAAGTCATGGCTCGCTAATATACAAGACTAGCATTTTTAAGGCCAAAAGGCATGACTCGATAACAGAAGGTCCCCCAAGGAGTGATGAAGGCAATTTTTTTTATCTTCTGGAGTGAGTAATATTTGATTATAACCTGAGAAACCATCCATGAGTGATAGCATCTCATGGCTAGTGGTGAGATCAACTAGATGGTCAATGCTTGGTAGAGGGAACTTTTCTTTGGAGCAAGCTAAGTTCAGGTCATGGAAATCCATGTAAATATGGAGTCCCCCTATCACTTTTGTGACAGGAATGATGTTAGAAATCCATTAGGGATAGTCAATGGGTAGGATGAATGGCGAGAGAATCCACTAAAGTTCTTCTTTGACAAGAAGAGAAATGTGAGGATGCATTTTCCGTAGATTCTATTTTATGGGTTTGGCCATTAGGAATGGTTATGATATTGTGGACCACAATGTTTGGGTCAATACCGGGCATATCAGAATAGGACCAAGAAAAATCATTGCTATGGTTCCGGAGGAAAGAGGTAAAAGCTTCTTGTTCAACAACATCTAAAGACTGGCCTATCTTTAGAATGTGTAGGTCATCCTGAGTGTTAATGTTGATTTCGATAGTTGATTCATTCAACATGGTTTACGTCTTAGAAGGTAATGAATGGTGAATATAAGAATCTTCCAAACCAAGGTAGGTGAGGATAGAATCATCATCCTAACATTGAACGACGTTAATAGAAGGTGTATCATCATCGATCATGTCAAGATACAGGAAGGGAAGAGAAGAGGGAGCCTCGCCATTGCGTTGATAAGTTAGAGGTCCTAAGGAAATTGTGTTTATGATTTTTTTAAGAGGAATAGATTCGGGATCTATGGACTCCATGGGTGAAGGTGGTGATGTTGGTGAATGGGGTGAAGAAGGTTTTCTTCCTCAATGAGATTGATTCAGTCCTTCTTGGGAAGTGGTGTGGAAAATCCAATGCCACTACGGTCATTTTGCTTACGGGTGGTACAAGAAATAACAGTATGGAGGCCTTATTCATAAAAATTGAAGCCAAAGCCTTTCCATGAACATCGATGCAAGAAAGTGTGAGTGAATTGGTGGTTAGTAATATATTTGAGGTCAGATGAAAATTGTCGTGTTTGCGATGGAGGTTCGGGTGAATAGGTAGAAAGTGTCAAGTCTCCCATATGTTAGGTTAGTGCACATGTGGGGAGGACAATAAGGGAAGATGTTTCCTATGCAAAGTATTTATAACGAGGGTGTTGACACATATTTCCATACTCTTTTAGAGTGAGGAATGTGTCAATGTTGTATAGGTAGTACTCCCCCAAACCGAGGCATTGAAAAACACATTCTAAGGGGTCGATAGTAGGTATGCAGTAGTAGAGATATATGATTCACTAGTTGATTGGACATGAGGGGTATCAATTGGTTGGGAAGCGAGTGATCAGCTATTGAAGCAGCAGCAGAGTCGAATAGAATAATTATATGCAAAAGAGGTGGCAGCAACATTGGTGGATTAGCTCGTGGGTGAATGAGAAGAGGGGGTCGTGTCATATGCCTTGACAAGTATAAGTACATCATTGGGTTGGTACAACATGTTAAAAGTTTTTAATGATGATGGGGTGGAGGGGATGGTATAGTTATGTCCTTCATGTTCAAATTTTACACAGTGGTGTAAAGTGGAAGAAACACAACCCATGACATGAATCCAGTGTCCCAAAGAATATTTTTGGGATAGTGCGAGGGCCTATGCGAAAGTTAAGGATAATGGTGTCAAGGGTGGAGATGATGGCATCATTGAAGGAGTGCAACATAATTGGGTTATTATGCATTTGTTAGAAGGAATACACATTTTATTATACACATGGGAAGATATGATGTTAATGCTAGCACCACCATCGATCATCATGTTTCGTACATGTATTTTATTAATATAGACAAAAATGAATAGGGCGAGATCGGGGTAATCTTACTAGAGAGGTACAATCTCCTCACTAGAGAAGCTAAGGGAAACAAATTGAGGAGTGGGCATAGTGGTAGTAAGTGAAGCCACATAGTGAGGGTTAATAATAGAGGCCACCGGTGTGGGATCATCGAGTAAAACTTCAATGGTTTGTGAAACCTCAATAAGGGCTTGTCTATAAGATTCATAATTTTGAGTGAGATCATACAATGACATCTTTAGAGGGGACCGATGTAATTATTTTATCATTGCGTGATGGGTGACTTTGTCGGATATAGGGTATATAGGTCTGTGGATGGTATATTGGGCACGGGGTTGGATGATTGGTTAGTTTCTTTTTCTTTGCCATTGTCTTTTTGAGCGCAGTGGCAACGTGAACCATGTTAATCTAAGGTTATTTAGATAGAGAGGGTGTAGTATGAGTGGTGTAACATCATGATGGGAAAAAACCTACTTGGGGAGAAAATCCTTGTGAAGTGAGATGGGCGCAATGACACTTAGGTGGTGATTTGGCTAATTCTCTAATACAGACCATGTTGATCTCAAATTTTGGAGGTGGATAAAATGGTTTTGGGGGTGGAGATACTGATCAATGAATGTGTAAAGGATGATGATATGTGGTGATAGGTGAAGGTGGAACATGGTCCTCATCAAGAAGGTCATCATCGTTGAATTTTTTTTAGGAGGAAAAAGTTGGAGAAAAATGGTCTTCATAGCCTTAAAAATTTTGACATCATGTCTTGGAACATGATGATATGGATAAATCTTGGTTTCCTCAAACCATTTTGGTTTGGGTTTGAGAGGATCATAAGGTCGAGTGGTGGTAATGTGATGATGGAAGTATTTAAGAGATTAGTTAAAATGTTGGCGTAGGACCATGCTAACGGATCACAATGGGGAGTGAGTGCGGGTTCGGAGTAAAGGTGTCAATGATCGGGAGAGAAGAGGGTTTATAAGAGGGGGAATGGGCTGGTCCACTTTGGTTTGGTAAGTGGTATGGTATTAGGATTTGATGGCATCTATTTGGGTAGAGGCGTGGTAGAACGGCTAGCTTTGGAAATGTTTTTGGTTTGACTACGCTATTGGAGAGTAATGGGTTCTTATCTTTGGGTTGCACCTTCTTGGGTAAAGGTGACATGGAGGTACATGATGTAGAAGGGAAAGAAGATAGTGGAAGAGGATGGGTTACCCATGGAGATAACCAAGTTGTGGTGGAAATGATTTGTAGAGGTATGGTAGATGGTAGGGGTTGAAGTCGTATAGGAAAGGTTTGGGGATATAGTAACTAGTGGAGGTATAGGTGGTAAGAAGTGCATGGGTGAGGGTGAGGGAGTTTAGTTTTTGGTGAATGAGGTGTAATATAGGCTCGTGATGTAGTAGTAGGTTGTTTAGCTTTTGAATGGAGTTGGGTAGGGATTTTTCATCGGGTTTTATGGATGGGGCCCTAGGATGGATGAAAAGGGCGAAGGTGACAAATGTGTGGTAGGTGAGAGGCATATGTTACCTAGAAGATTGGATTTTTTTTTAGGTGGAGGGATAATGTGGATGTGGGCTTGGGAAGATGCGTTATGTCCAATTTGATAGGTGGGTGAGTAAGACTTGATGTCGGCATGACACCCAAAGTAGTGATGGGTCTATATATGGATTAGGAGATAGGTGTGGGTAGATTTTGAGGTTTGGGAACATTTTTAGCTGTGGGTAGAGGTTCTAGATGTAGGTAGGGATGATTAAGAACAATTTATTTCAATCGGCATGGTCATTATTGATTTGGTTGCTAAAAATACCTTTTGGTAGAAATGGTTATGGAAGTATCCTCGGGAAACATTTGAATTTGGGTTGAAATGGGGAACCGAAGACCTCCCTAGAGCATGGAATCATCATCATAATCCAAGTGATCGACCCGGTCGTGAAAATGGGAATACTGAAGAAGAGGATGGAATTGGTTGGGTGGAAATCCCTATAAAATATGTTTGTGAGATATGGAATTGGCTAGCTTTGAACTATGTAGGTAATAGAGCTGAGATCATGTCAATGGGGTCCTAGGATACTGGGGGAGAAGTTTCCCCAATAGGTAGTGGCATGTCTTACAAGTCTCCCATGGATAATATGGATAATAGGTTGGGTGAGGTATAATTCTCCCTTAGTGGAGGAGAAGGTGATGATGATTCTCCTATGGATGGGAGAATTAAAAGTGTTGACTATTCAGTAGGGTGGGAGGTAGATGATGAAATGACATCGGTAGAAAGTGTGGGTTCTTCCGTGAGAGTAGGGAGAGATGAGGGAGACTCCTCTATGGGTGAAGGAGTAAAAGGGGCATGCTCCTCTATTGTTAGAGAGGATCGTGTAAGAATTTCCTCAATGGATGAAATAGGTAGTATTCGAGGAATGGTTGGTACGATATCAAAAACTGTGTGGACTTCACGAACATTGTTGTTGCTTTGGATGAAGGTTCACTATTTTTATTAGATGATAGTTTATGATTACGGAATGAATTTTTAAAGATGTGAAAATTTTTATTTTCTGGTGCATTTGGGTTTTCCATGAAAAGATTTCCATTATCTATGATCTCTTAGACAATGTTCTTAAAAGTTATGTAGTAACCATCACTACGGTCTTTAATGTAATGTTAAGTACATGTAGTCGTGTTTTTATACCATACATGCATAGGGCGAGTAAGATTGAAACCCTGTATGAGGTTTTATGGGAGGAAGTGTAATGGCTCTAACTTTAAGAATATTTTCCAAGAATGAAGAATAGGGCTCTCCAATCAAAGTGTACTTTCACTTCTCGCACTGAGTTGAAAGGCTTGGACGGGGAAAGATTGGAAAAAGGTTGGACTTGATTAGAAGGATGAGGTGGTCTGCCTTGATGACTACAATGTTGGAAGATATTTTGGGCTTTGAATAATTACATTGGCATTTTTAAAATGAAGAAGATTTGTTTAATTTGAGCGGGTATTCTTGTTTTGTAATTGGATCTTATTTTCTTCAATGGCATGAATTTCTAGCTTTCGTGTCATGGTGAACACTTTGTCAAAGGTTTGGAAGGTTTGTACTTGCAAATTTGGTGAGATGTGTCTAGTACAAGCTCTAGTGAACAACTCAATAAGTTCATTCTGAGGTAGCTAGAACATTAATTGGTTAATAAGACTTTGCCAATGGGCAATGAAATTTGTGATAGATTCATCTTCATACTATTGGGTTGAATAGAGATCGGTCATGGTGACTTTCTTGGTAACATTGATCGAAAAACGGTCTAAGAAATCTTGGGCTACTTGATTAAAGGAATAAATGGAATGTCTAGGTAGTCCACTATACCAATCCAATGTTTTTCCTATCAAGGACATTAGGAAGGTTTATAGGAGTAAAGTGTCATCGTGGGTGATTAGGTAGCACCCATGTTTGAATGACTGCAAGTGTTGCTGCGGGTCATTTTTACTGTTGAAGAGATTTAATTTAAGCATTTCACAATGAACAGGGTAGGGGAGAATGGGAATAGATGGATGGATAGGCTCATTAAAAATTTCATCATAAGTTAAAGAATTATGGGAGCCAAAAACAGATGCTTCTAAGGTCTGCATCTTTTCCATCATCATCTTAATGAGGTCGTTAGTAGGTTGTGATGAATGGGTGCCCCCTACAGAAAAAGGGGGTTGATGTTGGATGTATGAGTTTGGTGGTATGCTAGTGTATGGTGGTGTTGAGTATGAGAAATATGTAGGAGGAATAGATGTAGGTGGCACATATCCGAATAATTGATATACTGAGGTTAGGGGTGGTTGGTAGTATGTGTAAGTAGGTGGGATAGTCGCAACAACTCTAGTGGTGACTAGGGTAAGGAATGTGGGATAGAAAGAATAAGGTTCTATAAAGGGTGTAAGTTCGACATAATAGGTGGTTGTGATTAAATAGGTATGTGCGATGTGGCGGGTGAAAATGGGGCTATACTTAAAGTGGCGATCGGAGGGACAATTGTGTCGCAGTTTGATAGATAATGTATACATTGCAGTTATAGTGGTTGTGGGATTTAGGTTTGAGATACAAAAGGTGGTAAAGTTGATGACGGTATCACCAAGCTAGTGCTAGCTAATGTAGAGGTGGGTGTGAGAGAAGGAGAGATAGATACATGCATGCCATTTATTAATTGTCCAGAGGAGTCCCGAGGTGGAAGAATGAGAAAGGTAGTACTAGAGGGTTGCGAGATTCGGTCAAGGAAACTCGTGAACTCCTCATCTCCGGTGGCAATGGGGATAAGTTGGGTTAGATCCATAGGTGACAGGATGGATGGTGGTGATGGAATAGGTGGGAGTGGCTGATAAATGGTGTGAAATGCAAGGGCATTAGTTTTGTTGTGAGTCAACTTTGTGTGAATAAGTGTTGACCTGGTAAGACTATGTTCACTAAATGATATAAAAAACAATAGCAATGGAAAATAATTGAGTATGAGAGGTAAAATGGTAGGTTCTTTTATTAAAAATCAAAACAAAAGGACTGATGTAGGTTATGGACACGATGCTACTTAGTAAGTGATAGATGATGGTTAGAGTAACCGATTTGATTCTTGTGGGAAATTGACAGTTTGAGCAAGTGAGACAGAAACTGGGGAAAGTCAACTATGGAAGCTATATTTAGTCAATAATATCATAATGCAGAGGATATGGTGATATCTAGAGATTTTAAATAGAGAAGAAGATGAGATGAGTGCTCTTTGGGTAAACTGACCAAAAACACAGGGAACCAACACCGGTCAGATGAACCGATGATGGTCAGATGTAAACCGATGTCGGTTACTGTGAAATATGTAGAATGAAGAAAATTTTGCTTTTTGTGAATTAAAGTTGAATGAAACACCAACCTAGAAGTCTGAGTATGGTAAAAATGAGTCTGACACACTCATAAATAGCTGGAATACACCAACTATTATTATGGAGTTTGGAAGGAGAGAAAATTAGAGAATACAACCTCATATCTCAAAATGCAAGTCAAGCACAAAGCTAAGGAAAAAAACGCAATCCTACAAGTTAATTTAGTGTGTTTAGCTTAGGCTATTTAAAATATTGACTCATGAATTTAGAGTAGAGTTTTTTGTTGGGAAGGCTTCTACAAAGAACGAAATTATAAAGGTGAGGTTTCGATTATGTTATGGCGAGGCGGGCCATTTTCTTATGGGGGACTAGACATAGATAACCAGCTTGGTGCTAACTTTAAATCCTTTGATCATGTGATTGTTGTGACTTCTTCTAGGTGGGATGTTGTTTAATAAAATATATATATTCCAATTCATGCGGTTTGGCAAAGAAAGAGAAGAAATAATGTTCTTTATAAGATTTAGTTATGTCAACCATCGCCTAGTCATCACTTGAGCATATAGGTTTCCCTCAATTTTAATGTGAGATATAATGCAACAAATTGGAATGCTATGCAAGTGTTTTAAACATAAATCAAAATTTGATATTCGATGTAGTAAGTAATGCATGTGAAGAGGGATTCTCTTTCACTAATGCAATGCTAATGAAAGAAAGAAGTATTATTTTTATATCACCAAAAACA
Organism: Taxus wallichiana var. yunnanensis; assembly: GCA_018340775.1. Taxonomy (NCBI): domain Eukaryota; kingdom Viridiplantae; phylum Streptophyta; class Pinopsida; order Cupressales; family Taxaceae; genus Taxus; species Taxus wallichiana. The sequence continues at coordinate 387,897,812 of CM031236.1, forward strand.
CAATTGCTTTTAGACAATAGAAAGAGGGAAGATTCTAGAGAAGAAAGTTAAGGTGGAAGCTTTTCAAAGGGAAAAAAACACCCAAATTTCACCAAAGAATGAATAAAAATGAAAAATAACCCTTGATGGGTCCCACCAAGCATGCGAGAATGTTTCACCATTTTCTTTAAGGATCGACTAAATACATAAGGGTATGGCCCAAGGAGGAATACCTGTTGTGATGGTCGGTTTAAAGGTCGTGTGCTCGTTTTGATTTCTTGATCCAATGTTGACTATGAGAGCTTCCTTTTGGCTAGGAGAAACCACCTTAAATACAAAACAATACCACAAAAGAGAGTTAAATAGTATATGATAGTGGACTGCCTAGCGTATGCTAGATCCAAGAAGTGTGATACTTCCTATAAGGTTGTCAATCCATTATTTATAAATCAATATAAAATAACTCAAACATGTAAATAAAATAATCTAGTGCTAGTGTTTTGATTTGGGTGCCTATCTTACTATCAGCATCGATCCGATTAAATACTAAGGTGTCGTGTAGGTAAAGGTTCTAGGTTAGGTTATGGGTAATGCGGGTGATCTCATGGGTCACATAAAAGGTATTTATAAAGTATGGTAAGATTAATGGGTTATTTTCAGTGGGGTAGGTTGGTTGCTAGTCTGAAACAGTTTTATCAGACATAGAGACCAACTCTGGTCAACATGACCGATGTCGGTTTAGGTATGGCCGATACCGGTTTAGGGTGACCGATATCGTTCACTGTGGAAAGTGGCAGGGAGTCAGGTGGGGATGTTTGGGCTCTCTTCTATCTTGGAATAGAGATTTGGAAAGGTCTATGTGGGGGAGGGTGAGATGACAGGTTCAAGATAGGTGTGCTAAGGTTTTGAGTGAGGTTTGGGGTAGGCTAAGGGTTGAGTTGTTAGGTTGGGTGATAGTCATAGTGATTGATATCGATTAAGGAGACTTATGTTGATATAAGTCGACCGATCACGAGATAGGGTTAAGCGTGTCGATGATTGTGGGAAGCTGGAAGATGTTGTAGAATGCGTTTTGGGTCCTCTTTTGATTGCACAAAGAGTTTGGAGGGTGTTTATGAGGTCTATGTGAGGGAAGCATTTTAGGGATAGGTTTTGTGAAGTTTAGGTTGGGTGTGAGTGGGTGGTTGATAGAGAGAGAGCTGAAGGATAGATCTAGGTAGGAACAATGAATGGATGAAGGCAAAGAGAGAATACAACTACAAGTGACAGAGGAGAAACTAACTTACTTAGAGTTTATAAGGGTTATAAATTCCCGTAGTGGTGGATATGTGGTTGAAAATTTTGGTGAAGGTTAATCTATGGAATTATGCTTAGTGCTTATGATAGTTCTTCCTAGAGAATGATACCTGTGAATGAAATTACCTTGAGATAAGTCTTGGTGTTGGCTATGGTTGTCTGTATGTGTAAAATTACTCGGTTATTTCTTGCATGTAGATCTCCTTCATTTCAAAACTCAATAATGTGGCCAACCTCTCAAACAAGGTTACCAAAATGAATATATGGTAACCAAACACATTTTAGGGTGATTTGGTGTCATTTTACGGTTGAACGACATCGGTTAAGGCGGGAAATCCTAGGTTTACTAAAAATTCCAGATCTTGGCAATCTTTTGGGCTAGCTCTGTCTATCCTCGTGGATAAAAATGGAATGTCACATTTTAATGAGCAGGAATGTGGTTAGAGGGAGAATAGGCATGTTATTTTAGGGTTGCACTAAGTCTTAGTTCATTAAGGTAGGTAGGACTAAGTCTTAGTTAGTTATGGTGAGTGAATATTGAGTCCTAGTAAAAGGGAAACATGCTAAGAATAGGTTTTTGATGAGGTGTCTAGGTGAGTTTTGGGGTGAGGTGTCTAGGTGAGGTGGAAATTAGTTTAATTAGGGTAATTATATAATGAATGAAGTGAGGATGAGTATCACTTTAATTATAAATAATTAAACTAATATTAATGTGGGGTAAAAGGGTCATGGTTAGGTGAATATATTTGAGTTGGATATTTGAAAAGGGACCAAGGGGAGTGTGACCCAATTTTGGTATCTGATTTGGAATATTTATCATGTTGGTGGTGTTATGTAATTTATGGAAAGATTGTCTTAGCACCTTGTCTTAGTAACACCTGTAGTGTACTAACAACTTGGTAAAAAGGAAGAGTCAACGTGGGAAGGACTAAATTCATTATTTTGATAGAGTCCATTACAGCTATGATGGGGCTCCCCGCAGAGGGAGAAATTTATTTTAAACACTTGATTCAAGAGGATATGGATGATTTCCTATATCCTGGTGAAAATATGGCAATGTATCACTCGAGCGATGAATGAGACTCCCTTCTAGAACATTGGTATAGGGTTGATGAGAAATTGAGGAGGTACTTTGTATTGTATAGAAAACTACAAAGTGATCTATGGACCTCATATTTTTCTTCTTTCCCATCTTTGACATGATCGGAAGGTAAAATTTTTGGATTTTATGTTTCAATTTCTTGAGAGGTCCTTTCCTACACCCATGCCTTTTGTATTTGCTCTTTAAAATGGAAACTTCCCAAAAATAAATATCATGCTTCCTCTCTAAGACACATGAGAAACATCACGTCCCCCTCCTCTTACACCACCATCTCCCTATTTCTTTCACCTTCATCACAACCTTCATCTCTCTTCCAACTCGATTAGGACATCATGATCATTATCCCCGTTTTTCACTCTTGGATATCCCTCATATTCTCTCGAAAGCTCATAACCCTTAGAAAACCTTATAGAACTCTCTTAATGTATCTTAACTAATTTAAGAACCAACAAATAATTGCTCTCCACATATTTTTATGCTTCTCTTGTTTCTCCCTCATCTCCACTAACATTGTAATGGCTACAACCAACTCAACTCACCTGATCACAGAAGCATGTGTGACTACCCTCACATATTTTTGTAGGGAAGTTAGCATGGAATTGTAATTTCTAGATGTGTTGTAGGATATCTTATTAGTTTAACCTAATAATTCTCTGTCATAAAAATTTTTCTACCCCATTGCAACTTGAAACATAAGGAACGTTTAGATAATATCTCTCCTAATCAACACAAGGCCATTAAATATTATGTTACACTCAATATCTGCAATCAAGGAATGGAAAATTCACATGGAAATGACCTAGATGAAAATCAATGAAGAATTCCTGGAACATGTTAAGTTAGTGCACATCTTTGGTTCAAGGAAACCCTAGTGCCGATCTTAAGGATGAAGCAACTACTTTCATGAATATCCATAAAATGTAATTTGGCTTTGTCCAGTTTTGGAGTTTTTGGTTTTTTTATTTTTTTCCATACAAGATTTTTCTATTCTTATTTTTCTGTAATACCTTACCATGAGGGATTTTTGTGCAAGTATTTGGGTCATTTTGGAATACCCACTTTACTCTAATTCCAAATATTTTTTATGTTTTGGCATATCATAGTCATGGCTTAAATCCTAATATCTTAATGAGTTTTCTTACATCCATAAGATCGCTATGCTAAAAATTTAATGTCTTGGGATAACCTAGCGGGTTCTTAGATAACAATATACTACATTATTTTGATAAAACCTAGTGACTACCAAGATCCAAAAATTTATTGTGTGGAAAAATGTACCATTTTCTAATATAAAAATATAATTCTCTTACTAGTTAGTGGTAGAGAAAACTAAACTCGAATATTATGTTGTGGGTTTAACAACAAAAATTTATGAATATCTACCTATAATTTGCTAGATGTTGTAAAAACTATTAATTATTAATTATTAAACCCTAGTGATGAAATCACCAAATAACATGTTGTGGAAAACCCTAGTGGCCATGGAGATCAAAATAATATATTGTTTAAGTACCTAATGGTCGCTAAGCTCAAACTATGTTGATTCAAATTTACTAAATCCCAGTCACCATTAAAATCCAAATATTATTTTTGGCATAACCCATCGGAAACCAAGCTAATAATATCTTATTTCTTTTGTTTAAACCTAGTGAGTACTAAGTACCGAATATTATGTTGTGTCAGAATCTAGCAGACACTAAGCTAAACATATCATTATGTAACATGTTAAATGATAATAACCACTATGCTCAAAATAATATATTGTGGAAGTATGTAGTCTTTGCTTAGTTTAAAATATCTTTATTTAATTCATTTTTTCCTATTTACCGTAACCTCCATATATTATGTAATTTTTAAACTAGCGTTATCTTAGTTATAAATATCTTCATGTAATTTGTTAACTGTTATGAAATATTTTAACTATGAATTATTAAACCCTAGTGAATTCAATTTCCAAATAATATGTTGTGGCAAACACTACTAACTACTAAGCTCAAATTATCCGAAACCACCAGTAGTATCTAAATGTTATGTGGTAGCATAACCTATCATGCGCTAATCTTGAAATATATTAATTCCAAATCTTCAATGCATAAAAACAATTCAACTAATTTATGTTGGTCATGATTTCTATAAGGATCTCCAGAGTCAATGTCTTTCTTTTTTGTTAAATACTATTGTTTTTCGCTCAAAAAAATTATATTCTTAAGTTCTTAGTTTCTTTTTTTGAAACCTAGAGACTATTAAGATTTTAATATTATGTTGTGACATAACCTAGTGGCCGCTATGTTGAAAATATCTAAAATTAATTTATAAAATACTAATCACTGATAGGTTACAAAGGTTGTGAGTGGCATAAACTAGAGGGTGCTATGGTTGAAATATATTAATTTGAAATCTTAAAATCATAAAATAAAGTTGACCAATTTATACAGATCTTGATTGCTATACATTTAGCCAAAGTTAACGTGGTTGATTAAATTAGAGGTCGATCATCTCAAAACAACTTACATTAATTTGTCAAAATGTAGTGACTTATAAGATTTTAATAAAAATTGTTATAATATTCCTAGGGGTAACCTTTTTTGGTGGTGACAAGAAGATATGGCATATACGGATTTAATGGTCATTTATGACATCAATAGTTCGAATTCATGTGATAGACAAAATTAATTAAGGGTTATATACATGTGACATGTAAGATGGCATTGGGAATTTAAGAGTCTTAATGGGAAGCATGATATTTATGATAAGGATATCTAATTGATGATCTTTGGTACTATCATACTTACCTCCTTTTGTGTGTTATGCACTAGTGGCTTTATATCTTTGGGATGTCTGGACATTTCACAACCCCTTTTCACTTTTATCTTTGGTTGTTGTACTTCTTGTCTCTTTAGAACGGTGATAGGGGTGTTGGTGGTTTGTTTGGTTAGATGGAGTATGGTTCTAGTAGGAAGAGGTGGAGTGCTATAAAAGGCAAGGAGATTGGCAAATTGTTTACTTTAGGATAGACGGGAAAAAATGGAATGAAGCATATGGAATTGGATTGAGAAGGTCAGTCGGTCATGGAGTAATTCAAAGAAGAAAATGATGATGATATTTGTGAGATCATGCACAAGCTAATGCTTTACCTAAACCATTCCAAAGGGTAAAGGAATGCTTTTCACATGGCTTAAGGGTTTATCACGGAAAATATATTGTTCAACTCTTTGGTGCAATTTATTTTGCATAAGGAGATTGAAAAATTGGAAGAGCATCTAGTCAGCCTTCAGTATCATGTCCATGCCTTGATGCGGGGATGTAGGTGATTGCATGTGGTCTGGAGGAAGTTGTGGAAAATCAGGGTATAGAACTCCCTACTTGCGCTAAAGTGAAAATGTTGGAATGTTGTGTCAATTCTTCCTCCTCCTATGATCGAGTAAAGGGCATACTGATTTGAAGATCATCGGCGACGAGGTAGAGCCAAGAGGCCAAATGACCTAATCTTTCATGGATGAATTTGTCTATAGTTTTTTTATCAAGGCCATAATGGTTGTCTATATAATGAAGTGTATAGATATATGAACCATTTGTGGGTGAAGTGAAGCTGATTACAACTCTTCCCCATATTTTGGCATATATTTAGTAAGATATTTTGCTTGTAATCATCATGGGAGTCCACTACTAGAAGAATTGTCATGGAGTGGTTCCTCATGTAATTTATTTTAATATTTATCATCAAAATATCACAATTTAAAATATTAAAAACACAAAATCATTAAATGAATTCGTGCCTAATTTATATATATCTTCTTTGCGATACATATTATGTTTGTGATACATAAGCTAGTGAATTGAATACCCTAATACTATATTGTGTCATAACCTAGCGGATGCTAAGATCTTAATACCTCAATTTATTTTTTAAATCCTAACTATCACTAGGTTCCAATGATTATAAGGTAGAATAACCTAGCGGGAGCTAAGCTTGTAATATTTTAATTTAAAATAACATATCATGTTTGTGATTCATAACCTGGTAAATTAAATACCCAAATAATATGTTGTGGAATAACCTAGCGGCCGCTAAGCTCTTAATACCAGTATTCACTAAGATCGTATTATTATGTTTTGGCTAGGTAAAATTCAAATTTGGAGCATTAATCATGTCTATAGGGAAGAAAATCATGTCGTCAATCTTCTTGGTAATGTGGAAATCAATGGTCTAGGTGATGCATTGATTTCGAATAAATCGAGAAGATTGTCATGGCTTCAGTCAACTTAACTCTCACAAAGGGTGGCATAACTTTTGCTCAAAACATTAATAGTGGCCAAAGCTTTGTATTTTAGATGGACATTGGATTTCCTCTCCTCACTCTTCTTACTTTTCATTTTTGGGTTCGCGTAATATGGGTTTCTTGGGTTTTCCATTCATCACTCTACACAGTGAGCAATGGAAGATGGATTTCTCATTGGCCATTTTCCATAGGTGCCTCAATTTTTTTATATGATTCAGTATACGAGGCTCAAGCTATCAAGTTTGTGTTATGTGATTCCTATCTCACGAATCACATAGAGCACATGGCTATTCAAAAATAGCCATTGTATTCATCTCCAATTGTCTCCCGCTTGATTTGGTCACAAAGGATGTCAAGGATCTTGAAGAATACTTTATTTATCTAGTCCATAGAGTCATATTGAGTGAGGAATTGGTTAGGTGTTATATCCTTGACCCTTTTCTTTGGGTGGAAGAGGTGGATGCATAGGCGATTGGCTTTGGGCATGGGGTTAACTAGATTGGCAAGAAATACCGAGAACTACTCCTTTATGTTGAGAACATGCATGCCCTTTTCTGGCCTGGTGGAACGGACCCCAATCGATTACCCACTCTAGATCTTTCTGAAGCTCATTTTATAATTGATTTAGCAATTGATCATCTTAATGCACTTGGGGTCATGTCATGGTGTCCTTTCAACTCTTTCTTGGTAAGGCTTTAGAATCGATTGATAAAGTTGTTGGTGGGGTAGGTCATGGAAAGGTGGGTGTCGGGAGTGCAGCAATGGCGGCGCTAGAGCTTGGTGACTCAGTTGATACACTCACGGGACACCGTAAGGGGTGGCGAGATCCTTCTATCGATGTCTGAATCTCTCTTTTGGCTCATTTTTGGTTATGGTCATGTGTTTCTGTGTTCATTTTGGATCTTCCATTAGTTATTTTGGCATGTCTCTTTTCTCAATGTGCTCCATTTTACGGTGTTTGAGGTTTTGTGTTTTTCTTGGATCTTGTTCAGTTTATTATTTTTAAGGTGGGGTCTTATAATCCTCTTGTTTAAAGCTCCATTCAAATATGTTTAACAATATATATATATATATATATATATATATATATATATATATATATGTATCTTACTTTCTTTTACTGAAACCTAGAGACTTCTAAGATCCAAATATTATGTTGTGTCATAAGCTAGCAGATGCTAAGATCAAAATATAATTGGGTTATATTGTGGCATAACCTAGCGGCCACTAAGCTTTTAATACCTCAATTTAGTTTTTAAATCCTAACTACCACTAGGTTCCAATGATTATACGGTAGCATAACCTAGTGAGCGCTAAGCTCAAAATATCTTAATTTAAATTAACATATCATGTTTGTGATTCATAACCTAGTGAATTGAATACCTAAATAATATGTTGTGGAATAACCTAGTGGCCACTAAGATCTTAATATAATTATTCACTAAGATAGTAGTATTATCTTTGAGAACGTACACGATGCTACGTTTATAATAACTTAATTTATTTTACTAAAACCTAGAGACTTCTAAGATCAAAATATTATGTTGTGTCATAAGCTAGTGGATGCTAAGCTCAAAATATAATTGGGTTATATTGTGGCATAACCTAGCAGCCGCTAAGCTCTTAATACCTCAATTTAGTTTTTAAATCCTAACTACCGCTAGGTTCCAATGATTATAGGGTAGCATAACCTAGTGGGCACTAAGATCGAAATATCTTAATTTAAAATAACATATCATGTTTGTGATACATAACCTAACAAATTAAATACCCAAATAATATGTTGTGGAATAACCTAGTGGTGCCTAAGCTCTTCATACCAGTATTCACAAAGATTGTATTATAATGTTACATAACCTACTGTCATTATGCTTATAATATCTTACTTTCTTTTTTTGAAACCTAAATACTTGTAGCCATTTCTTCATATACCTTATATCTACCCCAAATGTGTTGGCCTTTCACCCAAGCATGTGTTTATACACTCACTCGGGGCATGCGCACACACCGAGCCCCTCCTTTTTGTGAGCTTCAAGAGAATGGTCCATCACCTTTGGTGGAGAATGAGTTGTACGAATGTAAACATAGAAATTCACTCAAAAATAGAGGATACATACTATAGATCTCGTATAAAGATGCATCATAAATGGAAATGAATATTGTAAATAAGCATAATGAAATTATATCTAATAGAAAATAATATTAATAACACAAGGGTTTACACTTAAAAACATGAATAACTAGAATAACACACCATATATTGATTTATAAACATTTACAGTAGCCTCATTAGATCATGAGGGTCATACAGACCAAATAAATCAAGGAATATTATCTTAAACCCTCCAAAAATAATCTATAGAGTGATTTCTTAGCTATTCTAACCATTAAAACCAATTTTCATACCCAAACCCATGCATATATGCTCAATAAAATCCTTGCAAGTATTTCGCAACACTTTGTTACTACTTAAAACCCTCTTTAACCCTTCATTTCCTCAACATTTCATTGTTACTCTCCTCTATTTCGGACCTAAGGACTCATTTAAAAGGATCTCGATGAACCGATTTGGTTTCCTTCATGAACATACCACATGCCAAGTGGAAGTGTGGTCCTAAATGGTCGAATGCCTATGCCAACTTATAAATTCTTTCACTACCCGTAATGATAATCCTAGGAATATCCCTTACATGGAATATTATTTTCTTTACCTCCAAGGCTCCAGGCTAGCACCTTATCCATTCAACATGCCTACTCAGAATTTCACATGTTTCTCCAATGACAAATCATTCAAAATATGGCTAAGTCCCTAAACTTTTTATCTCTTACATGTGCCAACCTCTTCTTCCGCATGCCTTTACCTTGTGTACTTTTTCCTGAGCACCTTCCTTCTTTACTTCCTCCCACACATGTTGAATTATCCCTTGGGACTTAGTAAATTTCATGGGCCAACATGACCCCACACTACGTGTGATGTCCTTTTGCAGAAACATTCTTCCCTTCCACTAAAAAATAAAGAATAGGGAAAATGAAATAATATTGGATTAAAAAAATAATGGAAGAATGGAAGAATCTTGCAACTGTTGCATGAGAAGTGGGAAATATTTCTTAACAGGGGCTTCAATATTAACCCAAGCATTCACCTCACTTTGTGCCTACTAAAGTAAGTCACCCACAATAGAAGTAAATTCATCAAAACTCATCTCATCCCCCTTAGCCTTCAAAGTGTATCTAGAATGCTTTCCATCTACTTTCTATGGTCTCCCAGAGTGCATCCATCCTATGAGTAACTTGGTTGTAAAACTCTTTTAGTTTATTTTTAATCAAAACCCTTAAGGTTTCGATTGGATTTGATTTCTTCTCTACCTCGGCCAAGATCCTTTCTAGCTCTACCCCATTACCCTTATATTTCTCTTGAAATTATTTTAGATACGCTTCATGGTGAAACTAATATACTTTTTATTATGTCCCTATCACCACAATTATGATATAGAACTTCTACCATATTTGTTACGGTCTTCACTAAGGCAAGGATCTTGGAGTACTAAGTTAGTATCTCCCCAATCTTCAACTTCTCTTCCTTCTTCTGGCATGCCATTAGTTATTCTTCTCATTCTAATGCAATTGGTTTCCTCTCCATGGTGAGAATGCTCACTAATTTATCCAAGGAATGCATGGTTGACTCATATTTCTTCTCAAGAGGCTAGGTTTGGGTGTTTTAAGATAATGACATCTAAAATTTCCTTTATAATCTTGTGGAATTTATGCACCTCCACCTTAACATCCTTGAGTTCATGCCTTAACTATGCCCTGATCAATTTCATATGTTTTATCTCCCTATCCCTCTCAATGATCTCCTCATTCTTTTTCTCAAGCTCCTCCTCCATGACCCTAATTCTATCGTTTGTGTTGAAGAGTCTTGCTTCCACCTAGACCAATTCTTCTTTGAGTGCATTAAAAATTTCTCATCCGATAGTTTTGGGAATTTAAAAGGGGCTTCTTCCTGGCATATATTGTCTTCATCAATGCATCACAATTTACCTCAAACTCAGGATCATCAATGTGGGACTCAAAATCCCAAGATAGCATTTTCCTCGTGCATGGGTATGCACCTTCTTCATCAAAATAAGAACAAGTGAGGAGTGTGTTTACGAGGCACTATATTTTGGAAGCACATGCACATTACCTTGCTTGGATCATCAATTTAAGTTATAGTGTGTTCATACACCAATCCTATGCCCTTCCCACCTATGCCCGCTACCATTGGGAATCTTCTTTGCTAAGTTAGGGTCACCACCCATGCTTTAATATTTCTTTCCTATACTTGCACTCTCTTAATTTTTCTTCACCACTTCTTTTGTGCTTCGCTCTACCTACCTCGTGCTCCACTAACTATTAGATAATACCTGCCACCTCCCTCTCTAAAGTGTTATCTATCTACTCCTCGGTCGGGGTCGGGGTCTTCTGATCACGCATGTTTACCTCCTCACTTCCTCCTTTGGTATGGGTGCCCTCCTCATACTCCTCCTCTTCATCCCCTTCTTCACCAAACTCATATACATTATACATAGGAGGATTTCGAGATTCCTCACACTCTTTATTGTCTCCTTCATTTTCCTCCTTAGAATCATCATCCTTGATGTTCTTTTTCTTCTCTAAGTCTCAACCTTGCACCATCATTTGGTTTTTCTTCAATGTTGTCTAACACGGGGGAATCCTCCTTCTTGTGTGACTCTTATCTTGTAGGAGAATCTTCTTTCTCTAATGACTCCTTGATGAGAGACTTCTTCCATTCAACATTGGTGCTTGTACCCGTGCTCGAATCTTGAGCCCCTATGGTTTGCCTTTGTATTCTCATTATCTCTTCTTATATACTACCTTCTTCTTCCTCCCGAAACGGTCCTTAGCGATTGATATGTCATCCTCAATATAAGCTCCCTTCTCAAATTTGGGCCTTATCCGTATAGACACCCTTGTCTCCGGTCTACTTGCAATAGGACATTTCAATGATTTTACCATGTGTACATCATGAGATATATAATTTTCTACATATGCACGATTTTTGGGATACACAAAGGTCCGGTACATCTCATGGTGATCTTGATCTACAACACTTAGATCAAATATCAGCTTCTTCAAATCCTTAAACATGTTTACCGTACCTTGAAAATACTACATTGTGAAGGAGAATGATAATTTACGCCAAGGACCCTTGGTGCCATTTTAAAAGGTAAACTTGCCGATACAAAAGTGTTGGTATATGATGAATTTAACTTCTCCATCGAATAGTTAAGGAATTCATTCTAACATCCTCCATTGATCTTTGAATGTGTCACACATCTGTTTATACCATTTCTCCAAGTGATCCTTGTGATTGGCCATCATGGGGTCACAAGTATAATATTTAAAACTCTTCACAGGATAAGGGTTCTCATCCGGTACTCCCAAACAAACTTATCGGCCCATCGAGAACTCTAATCTTTGAAAAGACAATGGTAAGGAGTAAATTACTTAACATTATCTTTTCCCTATCATGTGTGGCATCAATAATATCCCTCACAATGAAAGCTTATAGGTTATAAATGGTTCCCCCCGAGATCTTGTGGTAGACATTCAACAAATTTTTTTTTATCTGCATCCATCTCTCCTACCCATTCAGCTTTTCACCAAATACGTGGCCATCCTCATAACAACATCGGTGATTATAGTTATGTAAACATATCGTGAACCATTTTTGTAGTCATATGCCTCAACCATTTTCTTGATGGCATCATTTTCACACAAGTCCTCATCCAATGGATTTCCCTTAGAGATCAAGCTAGTGAACTTAGAAATGAAAACTGGGATTATACGCGTCTTCCTTCCTGCAAAATAGAAGTAGTCCTCATGTACGTACAACATTATCCACCGGTATAGTCACTCTACTTTGCCGAAATATGGCAACTCATAAAGTTGTAGAAGCCCAGCCTTTTCCAAATTCACTTTTACTCCATCATCATAGATAGGTTTCTAATGTGGCGTCCTCTTTTCCATTAGGTGAACCAACTCCATGGTCATATAATTTTTGTGGTGCTCATGTGATGATTGAAATTTTTACAACCATCTCATTTTATATGTGACACCCACTCTTTTCCTAGCAGCACACCATTTCGGTACTACATCTCTGCATACTGTTCTTCATTGAAAATTGTGGAAACGGTCAATTTTCCTTTGCCCTTTCCCTTTCCCTTCTTCGGTGAAGTTTTCACTCCTTTCCTTAGTGTCATTTTTCTCTTCCTCGGTCCTCTGTAGTTTCTCCCTTGCGTCATGTTCTATTACTGCTCAAATATTTGGCTCTACTTCTATGAAATTTCCATGAAAACATGGTCAATACATTGTAACCCTAATCTGGACCACTTCCTTTCCACAAGATAGTGTATCTACTGCAGAAACCACAAAAAAATCCTCCACGTTCATTTGTGTACATTGCTTCTACACTAATTCACAAGTCCTTCAATTTCTTCAACTCGCACACTACTCTTCACAATTTCTTTGCAAGAATCACCATAGATTAAGATAAATTATTCGATAACAAAATGCAACGTGAAATAATACTTATCCCTGACCTTCTATTTATAGATTTTTTTTTTTCCTACATAGACCCCGATGCCACCTACAAATCTATAAAAGCATTAAATTTTTATTTTTCCAAAGCCATTCTTCCACATGTTCTATTTATTACTTTTCCTTTGTGTGCAAACCAACGTGAACACTTTCGTAACCTTCCATGTACGTAATTTCCTCGACCATAGAACTCTTTGTGGTTTCTCTCGTGCCAAAGTCAATACTTCCTCTATGTCTTTGACCAAGTTATTATTGCTTCCTACCTCAAGTTTTTCTGTTCTTTCTATCCTTGTCCATGCTTTTCTCAAAGCCTTTTGACACAAATTTCATCTAATAATCACCTTTGCTACGTGTGATTTTTCTAAACCCATGCACTTTTGACTTTATAACCTAGGAAACTACGTCAACATTACTCCACGCACTTCCTCCAACTCTTACCACGTCCTACTCACTTCCTTTTATGTTCTACCTCACACTAAAAATACGCAAGATCCTCTATTCATAACACCTTGATGGTGGAATCAGCCACCGGTGCACACACGCACCCAAAAAAACCAAAAGGAACAAAGCAATGAGAAAGGGAAAAAAATATAAAGGAGAATACATTAAGGGAAATCCTAAGCTAACTGGAAATAATTCCTTATTTACAAACACCCAAAAGACTTATTTATAGTAGGGCTTCAACCTAATTCCATTGAAATACCCAAGAAGTCATGTTTTATCCAAAGGCTCGTAGTGACAAGCACTGGATCAAGTATATGGGTAATATAATATGGTCCCAACCAATGGACCTTGAGCTTCCCAGGATGGCACAAAAACTTAGAATCATAAATTAAAAACATCATCCAACCTTAAATTGTTTATTATTTATGTGATGATCATGTTAGGCCTTTTGTCTATTCTCTCAATATTATGACTCCATCTAGCAAGGTATCATATTTCATCTGACTACATTAACTAGTCAATACACTCTTGCAATGCATGTTCATCGGCCAATCATCCTTGCACATAATACATAGAGATGGTAGCATGAAATCTACCCGTAAAACAACCGGTGAAAAACATCAATTGAAACGGTGTGGCTTTGTTCAATATTTTATAAGTTTTTCTATACACCCATAGCATGGTGAGACTTTTCATCCCAGTCCTGTCTCCCAACATCACAAATATTGGTCAATGTGTGACTCAATATCTTGTTAAATGCCTCAGCAGTCCCATTATCCTAAGGGTGATAAGCATTAGTCTTATGATGAGCCACCATGAACTCTACCAACAAAATCCTGATGGTCTCATTCAAAAAATGAGTACCCTAATCACTAGTCAAAATTAGAGGGAACACATACCTATTGATTATATTTTACCCCACAAATCTTGTTGTTGTGGCCACTGTGTAATCCCTCATAGGTGCTACATCCACCCATAGTGTTATATAATCAATTCAAGTAATGATGTACCATAAACTTTTCCTTCATGTGGTAGGTGAAATAGGGCCTACAAAGTCAATTGCCCATTTCTCGAATGGTTCAGCACTAGCTATTGGTCTCAATGGCATTTCATCCCTTTTTCCTAGCTTACCAAGGCACTGGAAATGATCACAAGACTTGCAATATTTAACATAATCCTTGCAATCCATCTCTGACCAAAGGCTAGCTAAGAGATCATGCATGCATTCACATTCCCCACATAGTGTCCTCCTACAATTCCACCACGAGCCTCTTCCATGATTATAATGTGCTCATGCTCTAGCACGCATCGAAGTAAAACCTTGTCATGAACCACCTTATATAAGTCTCCACCAATTAACATATAAGGTGTGGCGCATATCACAAATTGTTTCCTTTCTAATTCTTATATCCCTTCGGCGCCACACTCATTCTTAAGAACATAGCCATATCTTCCAAATCCAACGGCATGCAATTTAATTTAAACAATTGTGCATCTTGCATTATATCCTCAATGTTTTTCATGTCATCTCCTACATCAATCCTTGATAAGTGGTCGGGCTCCAAATTACTCTTACCTAGTGTTACAACAACCATAAACTTAAAATATTGATACAATAGGACCCACTTACATATGTGCCCTTTCCAGATGAGCTTGTTCACCAAGTAATTTAATTCCATATGGTCTGTGTATAGTATAAAATGTGTCACCAATAATTACTTCCTCAATTTTTATAGCATGTAGATCATCGATAATGACTCATGCACTGTGGTAGTATAATTATGATTTGTTGAGGTTGGCTTCCTACTAGCAAAGCACAAGGGATGGTCAACAATTCCCTCTCCAAGTTGTGCTAAGACTACTCTAATCGCCATCTCGGATGCATCAATATGCACATGAAAAGGATTATCCTAAGAAGGAAAGCGTAATATGGGCACAATTGTGAGCCTACTCTTCAATGTGTCAAATTCCATCTGCTACGCCTTTCCCCAATGAAATATACTTTTGTGCTTTAACAAATTCTCTAATGGTGTGGTGATCCTATTATATCCCTTAATATATTTATGGTAGTAGCCCGTATGCCCAAGGAACTGCGCACTATGCTCTAGCTGGTAGGCTCCCTAATCCCACAATAATGAAAACTTTGGCGGGATCCACCAACAAGCTTTCTTTATATATGATATGTCCCAATAGGGTGCTAAATGGAGTAGTGAAGACACATTTATTAATGTTGAGAGATATACTCATCCGCCCGTATATCTTGAACATCAACCTTAGATTGTGACAATGATCCTTCACTAATCCATACACCATCTAATCATGTAGTTATACTTGTAAAACTTATTCATGAATTCTTGAAATTCTTGAACCACAATGCGTGAAAAAACAACAAGCGCATTCTCTAGTCTAAATGGCATGACCATATAGAAAAAAATTCCCTATTCAGTAGTAAAAGTTATATTTCCTTGGTTCTCCTTTGCAATTATAATATAATGATATCTTGATAATCCATCTATGAAGGAATAGATCTCGCACCCAACTACTCCTAGTATCTCCTTAGTGAAGGGGGTTAGAAAAGGGTCAATGACACACACCACATTCATATCCATATAATCAATGAAAATCCGTATCCTCCCATCCTTCTTAATTCTGATGTTCATTGGATTTATCCACTTTGATTCCTCAACAACCTCAATGATGCCTGATGTAATCATCTTATCAATCTCCTCCTTGAATTTGATGTGCAGATTCAAATTAATCCAATAAGGCCTCTTCAGAATTGGGCACATGACCTCCATTAGTTTGATATGCATCTCCCCTAAAGAGTAGTGAACTCCCTTGATTTCGTGGCACCTGCACTAGAATAAATCCTATAATTCACGCAATAGATCAATAATCTTTGAAACCTCCCTTTCCAACTAGTAATCTCCAATAGTAGCTTCCTTAGGTTTCACCTCCAAACCAATTTTAACTTTTTTATTTTCGGGGTTCATGGTAGGTGTCCTCTTTTTCATCATCACTATCCATAATGTCATGCATACCGATAGTATGGTTAACAACCATGTTTTCCACCTATTCACTCGAAGTACACTTCCAAGCCGGGTTCACCTACCAACTCCAGGTAGTTTTTCCTCTACCATGACATTATCCCCCATATTTATGCAATTAACAACCTGGTAGTACGTTATTTATCGATGGTTTAGTACTTTGATACTCAAATTCTTAAAATGAGAGTAGTCATCAACTCCTTCCAATTTCATGTATGATTGAACAACTAAGAATGAATGTACCACGCGCATGAATAACCTTTTAAGGTGGATTAAATATTATGCACCCATAAATATCGAGGAAAGTCTTCCACATTTTCCATTTAGGCCTTCTCACATGCTTGGATGTGAAACAAGGTGGGTTCCTTCCCATGATAGTCTTGAATATATGTACGTACATTGCTTCAAACAAACCTAACGGGTAATGTGATTCTCACTTCACGCCATTCTATAAGGTTATCTCAATGGGTCACCCACAAACGTCTTACTATGGTACCAAGTAAAGTATAGATAATAATATTTCTCTTTTCGATCTCACATCTCCATGGGTCTCCATTTCTCATATGAAAACATCATGGTTGGCTCCCCTAGTGTATCTTAGAAACTATTTTCCTCTCAAGTTCCGATTGAGTGTGCCTTTATGAATTTTTTCATAGAGAAAATTAATTTCCTTCCGACTAACTCGTATGCCTTGTATGCCTAATTTTCACGTGCCACACTAGTTGTATCAATTATAAATTGAGCATCTTCCCACTAAATAATGCCTTATTTTGCTAGATGCATAACCTCAATGTCTCCGATTGTGCAAACATAGATTTGGTCCAGATATTATTCTCCCAAGGGCTCAGTATAGGGCACTAAATTTCCGTCCGTTAGAGGAATAATAACATGTTCCTCTATGTTCTCAAAAATTATATACCCCTTATTGAAACATAAGTCAACATTGTTCTTATAGCACTAGGGGTTCCAAGTAACACTTGGAAATTTTTCCTCCTCGCAAGACGAAGACTTTGAAGTCTCCAGTAAATGTTTCCCCTTAGATAGTTATAGCTACATCCTTAAAAACACCAATGGGAATTGCCTTTGTCTTTTTATCCATATATAGCACATTTTAAGATGAATTTAATGGAGGTTTTCCCATTTGATTCCATGCATTGAGGGTGATAATATTAACTTCCACACCCATGTCAATCAAAATATTACTCAGAGCCATCCATCAATAATTACATTCAAGGTAATATCCTTATAATAGTCAAGGTCGTGATTAGGTAGATTAGCATGAAAAAATTTCCTCTCGTGCTCTCCTTTGATACTTTGTAATTTTCCCCTCAGCCACTCTCCTAACAAAGGGATGATATTCTATTATGTCATCACCTTACATACTTCCTTGAATTCATTTATATACCTCTATAGAGCCTCAACACTCTTCTTCTACTCTAACCGCCATGACTTCTCCTTCAGGCACTAGATCTCTCCTTGTAGGCTTCAAATAAAATCCATGTTTTCCTAATACACTTCTTTCTAGTGTGTAGGGTATGGATACTCCCCATGTACCACTTATTCTCTTGTAATCGTAGTCCGTACTTTGGTATGTCCATGGCGCACATAGCCTCGGTTTGTGTCATCACCATTATATGTTATAACTATGACTCACATGCCATGCTTGGCATCCACTATTGATAAACACACTTTACACTCACCATCCCAATGTTGTTATCCTTCCATTGATTCTCGATCATGTGTTTAAAAATTCTAGGTATTACTCATACTTGTGATTTTTCCCACACCAAGAGTACTACAACAAATCGGGACACTCACACTTGTAATGTTCTATAGATCCATAATTATAGTAGGTTCCATGAGGGAATTCACTCCTTCCACCCCACGATTGCGATGACAACTAAATCCTTCTTGAAATCCTCTACCTTGACCTCCTCCATCCACGTGCCCTTCATAATGATGACCATCATCCTTGGAACTATTGGAAATGCTGGTCTGGTGCACACCAGCATCAATGGAATAATGTATTTGGTTAATCGATCTACAATCCTTGGTATCATGAGTATTAGAGGTGAAAATTTTGCAATAGTAGGATACATTCTTTTGGATCATGCATTGTAGTAGCGGACACCTACTTGCATCATGATCTCCATGGAATATCACAATCCACCAATATGGCATGAACCAACCTTCGTGGGAAATTTTCCTTTGTATGACCCTCTACTTCACAATCTATACACCATAACCCGCTACGAGTATCATAAGCTGAGTTCTGTTATCCAAAATGTGCCCCCGCTCATTTTGTGGCTAACTCCTCCCATTCTTCCCTCTCTTGTGCCTCAGTCACAAAATTTTTCTTTCATGCACTCAAACCTTTTGTAAGTGGCACCATTGGATAGAACTCTTTCTCAGCTTTCCAGAAAGGTAAAGTTTTCCTCCTAACTCCAAGTATTTTTAAAGTTATGGCTCTGCGGAGTTTTTTGGAAAACTTTTCCCCTGAAAGGCCCGCAGCCAATGAGATGCCGTCATGTGGCACCTAGAGTGGCAAAGTGCGGGAAATTTTGGAAAATTTTCCAAATGACCAAAAAGGTGCAAAAATTTGAATTTTCCCACCGACCTGATTTGGTCTTGTTTTGACCTAAAACATCAAATCGCCATATCTTTCGATCCAGAGCTCAGTTTTTCGCGTTCTTTATATCAATGGAAAGCTGGTGAAATTATCTACAAGATTCCAGGGTCATTTTTTCATTTTGGTTCAGTTTGGAGAGATAAAATTGAGAAATGCCTCTGGCACGTGGTCATGGCCAGAAATGATGTTTCAACAACCAGTTTTAATGCAAAATGGGTCGCATTCTTCTTCAGTATGGTCAAAAATGTCAAGGCATGGGTTTGTAAGGACCTCCATGCTGTTTTAATGCATCTTCATTCAATGGGTAATGGCTCCCACGTTTTTTCATGTTTTTCTCTCTCCTGGGCTCGACCCATGCATTGTAAAAGCCAGAATGAGTTCATTTTGCAAAGAGAGACACCTTTTCAGCTCTGCAACTTCCTTTTTCTTCCTCCTTGGTAGAATTTGTGAAGATTTTTACCTTTCCATGTAATACAACACCTCTTTTTTCCTCTAGATCACTGTAATGCATTGTATTGGATATGGAATGTTAATATATGTTCTGTGATTAAAATCCCTCAATCCTTTCATATATCTATCATTGTTTTCCTGATCTTTCATTACATTTTGAGCAATTTGTGCATGTTTTGTGTTGTGTTTTTGTTGTATATATCTTTCCCCCAGGTAGATATAGACAAGTAGGAGAATGGAGAAATCAAATAAGCTCAAATCCCTGACATGCCCAAGGCGCACAGAAGTGGCGCACGACAATGGATGTCGACAGGGCAAACGGTGCGCCCAAGGCGCACAGAAGTGGCGCACGATAATGGATGTCGATAGGGAAAATGGTGCACCAAGGTGCACAGAAGTGGTGCATGACAATGGATGTTGAAACACACACATGGATGCACCAAGGCGCACCTTCAAGAGGCACAACATTTTGAGCACCGGCAGAAGCTTGAGACCTAGCGCAGATATTGGATGGCCATAACTTTTGACTAGGAGCTCGGATTCATGCAAGGTTGGACTTTTCGGAAAGCTTACGAGGTCCTTTGTCCAAATACGACTAGATATATTTAATTAGGTGAGAAAAATTCTTAAAAATGCAAAATACATTTCGTCACTTTTGGGTTTATTTGGGTTCTCACCTACCATCATTATGAGATGAGTTAAGTGCATTACGGAGGTGGTTGGGGCAGATTTTGATTTTCTCTCTCATTATTCCTATAAATTGTAAGGAGGGGCTTCTTTCTAAAGGTTGGAAATTTCTATTTTCCCCTCCTTCTTCTCTTTGGCGGAGTGAACTTGTGGAGTTAAAACCTCCCATTTGAAACTATAATGCAACCTTGTTTATTTGACAATTTGCAGTGTGTTTTATCAATCTTTGGAGCAAATTAATGCATGTCTGTGGATGATTCTCAACCCTCTCTATATTCATTTGCATCCCCTTGATCTTTCACTGTGGATCTGGCTATCTGTGCATGATCTTGCATTGCATTTTAATGGTCTGTGTTTATTTGGCAAGACAGGTGTTCTTCATTCCTCGGTGCATCACCTTTGTAGTTTAGGTTTTATTTTATGCATTTTCTTACCCCTGTCTCCTTGGCAAGTTAGATTAGGTTTTTAGTAAACCCTCTACATTTTCTATGTGTGCATCTGAATAGAGGAATAGGAATCGGCCTTCATCTAGAGAGCTTTTCCGTTTTTGCAAGGTCCCACACTTGGGAAAAGCTCCATGTTATGCAATCGTACTGAGAGTCTCAACCCATCGTGTTGCAGACATTCAGGGGTGCTGCGATTCGTCATCAACAATTTTGGCACGCCCGGTGGGACCAAGAGGTCATTCTACAAGATTTGAAGGGATTTTCAAGAAATTCAGACTTAAAATTGTAGGTTTTACAGTTTCAGTTTTTTTCACCTTCCAGGCTGAACTTTGAAATCAATTTTCAAGGACTTAACTTGCTCGAAACAAGTCAAAATTTCACCAGTTGATAGATCGGGGGTAATCTTCAAAAGGGTATTTTTAGATTTTTGAGATTTTGACTTTCAAAATTTCATGGTTTTTTTATTTTCAGATTTCGGGTTTTCGGAAGTCTGGCATTTTTGGATTTTCGGGACTGTCATTCCAAATCAAATTCCAAACTCTAAAATATCAAAAATACAGGTCTCTCAAATTCTATTTTTTAAATATTGTCAGGTTTGGTGTGTAACTTGGCGTAAGTCTACCTTTTGAGGCTCATTTTTCTAACACATCCTGCAACTCCGAAGGGGTAGAATTCAGAGAGTGTAGTAAAGAAGCAAAAGTTGCCGGGCATATGAGAAGAACTCAAACCAGGTCAAATACTCAAGAAGAGGGGCTATTTGTCCACTTGCAACTATCACCGGGAGGAGGAAGGAGAGGAAGAAGACCCCAAAGATCACCATCTCCACCTAACAGGACTTTGTTTACACCTCCACCTGGTAGGCCTTTTCTCGCATCGACCAGGATTCTTAGGCCAATCATAATGGCACATCTACCACCGAATCCCTTTGTCAATTTCACGAGTAGTAGTCCACTTTCCCTAAATGCTCAAAATCAAATTCCAGTTGCAGCACTAAAGAATATACCCTATTTCACAAGAGAAAATCATACTACTCATATTGATCACATCTAGGATATTGTTAATGCATGTGTAATTCACGAAATAAATGAAATGGATGTTGCAGTCAAGTTGTTGGCTTCATCCTTCAAAGGTAAGGCCTTACAATGGTTTAGGAGCCTAGCAGCAGGGTCTATTACGAATTGGGACCAACTTTGTTCAGCTCTTTGCAACCAATTCGGGGAGAGGGCAGATAATTTATCTTTATTGGAACAGCTGACAACAATCAAAAGGGCTCCTAATGAACAAATGAAATATTTCAACTTTAGATTCCAATAGTCAGTGAGACCAACCTCCGAAGGAGCATTCCTTTATTTCTTAAAAGCTATAAATTCAGACATAGCCATGATGATCCAATCAATGGGAGGAACAACGTTGCCAAGGGCCTATGACACAACTATCAGAGCAGAGAACTATTTGATCCAAGCTGGCAAGCTTGCACCAAGGCCACCAATGCCTCTCTATCCGGATATGGGAAATCCTACAACCAGTCAAGCACCAGAGTTGAATCCCATTCCAACTCCTAGAAATCAAAGCAATAATGGGGCATCGACTTCTTCAGATACTTCAAAGGAATTGCAGGAGGTTATGAAACAGCTACAGAACCTTGGAAATGAGCTAGTGACTATCAAAAGACAACAAGCTCAAAGTGCTAGACCGTATCAGCCTCAAGCACAGTACCAAGCTAGGCCCCCATACCAACAAAATAGACCACCACCTCAGGCTGCAAATCAAAACCAAAACCAAGGACAACCTCAAGCTACTAGGCCATTTCAACCGTATGATCCAAATGCAACGACATCCTCAAGAGCTTTGGTCCCGACACAAAATAACATGGCACAGGAGTACGACTGGTGTTACCCTTGCAATCTACCTCACAATCAGTCAGCATGTTTCAATGGTGCACTAAATCAGGCCTTGATGGTGCAAACCATTGGTGTTCCTCAAGAACCAAGCCAGGAGGAGAATCAACAGCAAGAAACGCAACAAGAAGGACCTCCAACAGAAACCACATTGGCAAATTGGCAAACGGAAGACTTCTGTGGAGTTAACCAACAGCCTTTTCAAGGCGTGGCTGCCAACACACGGTCAAAGAAGAGAAATATAGGAGAGGGACAACCGTGTAATCCAGTTGTTTCTCAACCCACTCTTACACAACAAGGGGTCAGTAGACCAAACACAACTCCAAATGTGCAAAATCAGCCTAAGGTACCTGTTGTAGCAACACATGCACATGCTCAAGCTCCAGAAAAGTTTGCACCAAGTAAGGGACAGCAAAAGGACAATTCATCCCCTTTTAGCATCATTGATCAAATGAAGAAGACGAATGTGAATATATCAATGTGGGAATCTTTATCCATCCCAGGACAAAGAGATCTTCTACAAGCTGCCATGAAGAATTGGTCAACTTCGAACCAGCAGGCCCATATGCAAGAGAAGGTCCTCACGAATGCTGCTCAGCCTGAAGGGAATCATGGAGGACAACAAGGTAAAGTTTTGAAACCCCCTCCATTCTATGTTTCATTAATCATCGGGGATAAATTAGTACACAACTGCATGATTGATTCTGGGGCAAGTAGTTCAGTGATGCCGAAGCAAATAGCGGATCAACTGGGTTTGAAATATGAGCCAGTGCTGAAAGGAGTAGTACAGCTAGATGGAACGGTAGTAGGAACTGTTGGAGTCATCAAGGGGTTAAGCCTAACACTACATCCCTGTCCTAATGTTACAGTTCTGCAAGATGTGTCTGTGATTGACCTTCTCGCCACTCTTTGTGTTGTGTCTATCAAGAGACTTCACTGTAAAAATCGGTGGATATTTATCTGCAGATTGGTCACACATGATTTTTAGGACAAGGTATGGAGCCAAAGCAATAATCAGGTCAGAACCAATTGCCAATTTCCATATTGAGCCTCATGTATCAGGTCCTATCAATGCAAATTGCTCGGCTTTTGATCAGGAGGAGTGTTCAAATGATCCAGAAATAGGTACTAAGGTCAAGGGAATTCCTGATTTAACTTTGGATGAATGGGCAAACAAGAGTCATGAATTTGACCCATACAAGGAAATTGAAGAATCTAAATTGGGCGTGTATTGTATACACAAAGAAAATTCACCCATTCCCGACATCATTCAGCCTAAACAAAAGGATGAAAACAAAGTTTGGAAATTATTTTTCGATGGTTCGAGAAGCAGACAAGGTGCTGGAGGTGGTGCAATGTTGATTTCACCACAAGACATCAAATATTTTTCAGCTTTTCGTTTCCAGTTTTCCTGTTCAAACAACACGGCTGAATACGAAGCATTGATTCATGGAATTCATTGGGCCAGGAAAAGGGGCATAAAGAACTTGCAGGTGTTTGGAGATAGCGAGCTAATTGTCAACCAAGTTAGGGGACAACATGCTACAAAGAACGACTTGCTGAAGAGCTACAAGAATAGGGTATGGGACCTCATTGAGGATTTCAAAGCTTTCAACATTGTGTCCATACCCAGGAAGAAAAATGAAGTCGCAGATAGGCTCACAGTAGTTGGAGCAACGTTTGATGTGGTTGACAACATCAGAAGGGAAAAAACACAGCCACATATCCATGTGATTGTGAGGCCAGCGTTTCAGATAATAACACAAGTTGGCAGGTGTTTGAGAATGATCAACAGATCATCAATTTCTTACAAGAAGAGGCTGAATTCTCAGCTAGGAATCAGGATAGATTAGAGCAGCAGTATGGGGATCAAGTAGTGCAGTTGCGGAAAAACAAGCTTCCTAAGGGTTTAGTAACATTGGAGTCTATCTTCAACCCTAACGACCAGTTCCGTAAGGAAAAGGATAACATACAGGTCAAGAGAGAAGATTCAGAGCCAATTCCGGTTGGGGAAGGCAAAACACTTCAAATTGGTAAAGTGGCCACTAAGCAGGAGAAATCAGATTTCATACAGCTTTGCCAAGAATTTCCAGATGTCTTCGCTTGGAGCTATGAAGACTTAAGAGGATTCGATCCAAATTTGGCACAACATACCATAGAATTGGATCCGGATGCTAAGCCCATCGACAGCGAAGCAAAGACCACCAACCCTCACATTGAACCTCTAATGAAGAAAGAGATAAATAAGCTAATAGAGGCAAGCATCATATTCCCGATCAAGCACTCAAGCTAGGTTGCAAACTTGGTTCAGTCAGAAAAAGAGTGGAGAAATCAGGTTGTGTGTGGATTTCCGAGACCTAAACAGGCATCTCTCAAAGACCATTACCCACTTCCTTCAATGGAACAAATATTGCAAGTAGTATCCGGTTCAGAGAGATTCTCTCTCCTAGATGGCTACTCAGGGTATAATCAGGTGATGGTGAAAGAAGATGACCAATTCAAGACGGCTTTCACCACCAAATGGGGGACCTATGCCTACAAGAAAATGCCATTTGGGCTATCAAATGCTGGAGCCACCTTCCAAAGGGAAATGGATATGGCATTCAAGGGGTTGATCAATAAAATAGTTTTGATATATCTTGACGACATCACTGTATTCTCAAAAAATGCAGCGGATCACCTCTGTCATTTGAGGCAAGTATTTCAGAGGTGTAGAAGATTTGGGGTATCATTGAATCCCAAAAAATGCATATTTTTGGCTCACGAGGGAAAACTTCTAGGCCATATTGTTTCAAAGGAAGGGTTGACGATTGACCCAGAAAGAGTTGAAGCAATTCGAGCATTGCCATTGCCAAGTCACAAGAAGGCTCTTCAAAGCTTCTAGGGTAGGATCAATTTTTTCCGCAGAGTCGTTCCAAATTTTGCTGCTCTTGTGAAGCCAATAACGCTGATGTTAAAGAAGAGTATGGCATTTAAGTGGACATCTGAAGGCAAGGAAAGTTTTGAGGCAATAAAAGAGGCTATATCTCAAGCTCTGACTCTCGTCAATCTATACTTCTCCAAGAACTTTGTGCTATATGCCTTTGGTGGTGGGGACATGATTTCTGCAATCCTGGTACAACAAAACAAAGGAGGATTAGAGAAACCAGTTGCTTTCTTCAGTCAAGGCTTGGAGGAATATGAAACTAGGTACTCTTTCATTGAAAAGCATGTCCTTGCAGTAATCAAGAGCTTAAAGAAATTCAAGCACTTAGTCTCAAACAACAAAATCCAATTATTGGTCTCTCATGCAGGAGTCAGGGACTTCCTTCTAAACAAGGATCTGAATGAGAAACGTGCAAGATGGATAACTTGTGTCATGGAATATGACATTGAGATCAAGGTCACCAAACTAGTACATGGGAAGGGACTATGTGAGCAACTAGCCTTGAGTCAACAAGTTGAAGCGGGTGATGAAAAGAGAGGCGCCTTGGTATTACGGGATGATCAAGAACAAGAAAATGATGATGTGCCCACTCCTCTGTTGGACTTAGAATATGATACACTTCCTACGAGCATGGGCCTATGCCCCGAGAAATGAAAAGAAAAGAGGAGATACTTCAGATTACAAGCCATTCCATATGTGCTTGTTGATGGTGTTTTGTTTAAGAAAGACATCAATGGAGTTCTATTGAGGTGCATTGGGACAAATCAAATTAAAAGGGTGTTACGAGATTTTCACGATAGAGATTCTAGAGGACATTTTTCCCCATGAGTAACAACTCTCAAGATAATGAAGGAAGGGTATTATTGGCTGATAGTCTTCAGTGACTGCTATACATGGATAAGAAAGTGCAAGAAATGTGCACTCTTCACAGGCAAAGAAAGACTAGCAACACTTCCATTGCACCCAATTCTGGTTGACCAACCATTTATGCAATGGGGATTGGACTTCAACGGGGTCATCAATCCAAACTCAAGCCAAGGCCACAAATGGATTCTCACGGAACGGACTATTTCACCAAGTGGACAAAAAGCAGCGCTCAAAGAAGCAATGAGTCTAACATACTATACTTTTATGAAGGAATAGTGACCGAGAGTTCGGTGTGTGCCGCCACTATCATATCAGACAATGCATTGGCATTTATAGGTTCCAAGATTACAAAATGGGCTGTCAAAAAGGGAATCTACTTAAGCACCTCTTCCAATTATTACCCACAGGGTAATGGACAGGTAGAGTCCACGAACAAAAATTTGCTAAGAATCATCAGGAGGACTCTGGACGAAAATCAAAGAACATGGCATACCAAGCTAAAATCAGCATTATGGGCTGACAAAATAACACCAAAGAGGTCTACAGGTAATTCCCCTTACAAGTTGGTCTATGGAAAAGAGGCAGTATTGCCTATATCATTAGAACTGCCTGCATTGGAGTTCATGAAGCAGTTGGAGTTGGCTGAGTTTGAACCAATGGAGGACAGGTATGCAGAGTTGATGGAATTAGAAGAAATTAGAGAACATGCAGTTCAAACAATTGAGAAAGATCAGGCCTTAGTAAAAAGATGGTTTGATAAGAAAGCAAGAGCAAGGACCTTCCAGGAAGGGGATTTAGTTCTAAAATGGGATGCAGATCGGGCAAAACCAGGAAGGCATTCCAAGTTTGATGCCATTTGGAGTGGCCCCTACATGGTCACGGGATGTAAAAGTAGTAATGCCTTCCAATTATCTACTTTGGATGGAGGAGAACTCCCGATTCGGTTAACGGAATCTATCTTAAACATTGCTACTAAAAGGAAAAGGTTTACCCTTGTAAATATTAGCCTAGATTTAAATTCCTCTAAGTGCGTATGCACATTGTCTTGTTGTAGTTAGGTTTCTATTTCCCTAAGTGCTTTGGCACAGGTTTTGTTGCTCCTAGGTTGGTTTTCTATAGTTCCACATGCTGTCGAGAGAAGAAGTTACGGTATCAGGCTCGGGATCAGATATCAGGTTGGTTTCAGGTTATCGCTTATGACTCCATGCCCAATGGATTGCTAAAAGGCCATTGATCTTCTACCTAAGGGCGGGTGATCCCGTTGAGTTGCCAAATTGTTGTATATAACATTCCCAGGTGTAGATATAGACAATTAGGAAAATGGAGAAATCAAAGAAGCTCAAATCCTTGACATGCCCAAGGTGCACAGAAGTGGCGCACGAAAATGGATGTCGACAGGGTAAACGGTGCGCCCAAGGCGCATAGAAGTGGCGCACGACAATGGATGTCGATAGGGAAAACAGTGTGCCCAAGGCACACGGAAGTGGTGCATGACAATGGATTTCGAAACACACATGGATGTGCCAAGGCGCACCTTCAGGAGGTGTAACATTTTGAGCGCTGACAGGAAGCAGACCCTGGCGCAGATATTCAGATGGCCATAACTTTTGACTCGGAGCTCGGATTCATGCAAGGTTGGACTTTTGGAAAGCTTACAAAGTCCTCTATCTAACTACGACTAGAAATATTTAATTGGGTGAGAAAAATTTCTTAAAAATGAAAAATACAGTTCGCCACTTTTGGGTTCGTTGGGTTCTCACCTACCATCATTATGAGATGAGTTAAGTGCATTCTGGAGGTGGTTGGGGCAGATTTCGATTTTCTCTCTCTTTTCTCTCTCATTCTTCCTATAAATTGTAAGGAGGGGCTTCTTTCTAAAGGTTGGACATTTCTGTTTTGCCCCTCCCTTCTTCTCTTTGGCAGGTGAACTTGTGGAGTTAAAACCTCCCATTTGAAACTGTAATGCAACCTTGTTTATTTGGCATTTTGCAGTGTGTTGTATCAATATTTGGAGAAAATTAATGCATGTCTGTGGATGATTCTCAACCCTCTCTGTATTCATTTTCATCCCCTTGATCTTTCACTGTGGATCTGGCTATCTGCGCATGATCTTGCATTGCATTTTAATGGTCTATGTTTATTTGGCAAGACATGTGTTCTTCATTCCTCGGTGCATCACCTTTGTAGTTTAGGTTTTATTTTATGCATTTTCTTACCCTGTCTCCTTGGCAAGTTAGATTAGGTTTTTAGTAAACCCTCTGCATTTTCTATGTGTGCATTTGAATAGAGGAATAGGAACCGGCCTTCTTCAGGAGAGCTTTTCTATTTTTGCAAGGTCCCACACTTGGGAAAAGCTCCATGTTATGCAATCGTACTGAGAGTCTCAACCCATCGTGTTGTAGACATTTAGGGGTGCTGCGATTCATCATCAACTTGATTTTCTTGTGGATTGTGTATTTTTATGCAGCAGCAGGTGTCTACAACTCCTTTGGTGCATCACCAT
Source organism: Taxus wallichiana var. yunnanensis (assembly GCA_018340775.1). NCBI lineage: Eukaryota > Viridiplantae > Streptophyta > Pinopsida > Cupressales > Taxaceae > Taxus > Taxus wallichiana. The sequence continues at coordinate 387,926,969 of CM031236.1, forward strand.
CATTAGCATTAGTTTAGTTTCAATTTTTGCACTCTTCTACCTTTGTCCCTTTGAAATTTAGAGTAGATTAGGATTCAAACCTCTGCAGTTGTGCAAATAATGGATCTGATCAGAGGAGTTTGAGGAACCAGCCTCTAATCTAGAGATTCCTCTCTCATTTTACAAGTCCCACACTTGGAGAGAGGTTTCAATGTTGTGCAATCACACTGGATGCCTGAAACATCAACTTAGAAACCTGATTTACATCCAGGGGTGCTGCTGATTTGCAACAACAGTTTTGGCACACCCGGTGGGACCTTAGAGGTCTTCCACTTTATCTTTGACAGGTTGGTGTGTTCCTGTTAAAGATTCAACCTTTTGGAGGCACTTTCAAAAGCACATCTGGCGACTCCATCTGGTAAACAACTCATTCTCTAAGTTGTAGACCTATTTTCCATTCATTTCCATCCATTCTTCTTTCCATCATTTCCATTCTTTTCCATTCCATGAAGTTGTGCAATCATGACTTCATTTCCATCATGGAATTCACATCAACAACAACAGTATATTCCACCTCCAACATGCATTACAACTCTTTCAAATCAACATTTTGAGCAGATTCAAGATCAGTATGCATACCCATATGAGCAGCAGTGCCAAAGTCAGTTTGGATATGAAGCATGTCAAGCACAAGGGTATGCTGGTTGTGAGGGCAGTCAAGAAGAAAATGCAGATCTGCTGGAACAAATCCAAAAGATGGAGGCAAAGATGGTGCAATCAAGAGCAACAGCTCAAATGAAAGCTTTCAGAATTGGTTGCAGGACTCCTTGTCCATGGGGAGGCCCTTTTCCAAGACACTTCAGCCCTCAGGAGAAGCTGGACTTCATGATGAAGATGTTGCCCCAACTTACACAATGGATAGCAGAAATAGAGGCCTATACACTTGTTGTTGAACAACCTTGTCAATGGGTAAGTTCTACACCATCATCTGGTTTTTCTCTTCCATTACTCAAGAAACATCATCTCATTTGGAATTACAAATTCTAAACTCTCCATCTGCTGTCCCAAATGTTGATCCCATGTCTCCACCTCTCGTCTTCCACCACACCTCAATTCTTCTTTCTTTTTCCTTCCAAACAGTCATCCCCTCCACAAGAGCTAAAAGAAATACGCTCTCCTCCAAAGAAACAAGAGGTTTCGCCTCCTCTACCACCACAAAAAATTGTCAAATCAATTGAGTTACGACCCATCCCTCCTCTTGCATTCCTAATTCCATGTGGGGAAGAAGAAATTGCAAAAATCAGCCATGAAGGACAGCAAGAAGAGGAGCCCAACAGAAAAGAAATGACAAACAACTTGAGGAGTTGGGCTGCCAAATTTGGGATGAAAAAGATCCCCTTGATGGTTAAGCCTTCAGAAGAGGTTGGAGTTGGAGAATAGGTGGTGGTTAGGACTGATTTTGTGGCAGAAGAAGAAGAGAAAAAAGAAGAAGCAGATCAGCAGTCAGTTTGCTCAAAAATTAGTGTCCATGTTGGCACTCTATTTGAAGGGAATGCTGATTCAATTCAAGTTGCACAATCAGCCATAAAGGAAGAAAGCTCAGAAGAAGATCTTGCAGTCCCAACTTGTCCTCTAGAGCAGCAGATTGAAGAGTTTGACTTGACGAACTTCGTGCTAGAGGAAGAGTTCTATCAAGAGCAGGATTGTCTTCAAGTAGTAGAGAAAGGAGAAGCTGCTCCAGATCTAAAAGAAGAGGAGCACATTCTAGTTGTGGAGGAGAAAATTACAGATCCAAGGGCTTTGAGCACAAAGCAAGCTATGGGAGAACCTTCAGTTCTTTTTTCTACTTCATCTCTCCCGAGTTCTAGTGCTGAAGAGGAGTTTGATCTCTCAAACTCAATGTTGGAGGGTGAAAGAAACCATGGTGGTCAAGTTATAGATCAAGAAGACACCATGGAGGAAGTGGAGCATTTGCAACAGGAAAGCCATGAGGCAGTTTATCTGTCAGATTTGGAGGACTGTTTTGATGGAGAAGAGCTGGTTGAGTTTCCACCATTCTCTCTTTCATCATCCACATTCCAAACACTTGAGTCTACTGTCATGAAGGAGAACATTCATTTGTAGTATCCTGCATCTTATAGCAGCTCTTTGGAACCAAGATTGGAAGATTTTAATCTTTCATGTTCTTCATTGGAGGAAGAGAAAGGACAGAGGAATTTTGCCATTTCTTCCACACCATCCATTCAGGAGGGTCTACAAGAAGACTCCATTTTTGGAGTTGAAAATCAGAGCTATGGGCATATCAAATGGATCATACCTTTCCCAATAAGGTATTTGACTTCATTAGAGTCAAAGGAGAAGTCACAACCAGTCATGCTTGCTTCTAAGCATGAGGATGAGCTACAAAGTACCAAGGATCAGTTGTCATACCTCTTCAATCCAAATGCAGAGCAACTAAAAGAGGTATTGGATTCACCTTCAGCTGATACCTTGATGATTTGGGTGGGAGACCAGCTTCTTGTTGATTTTCCACTCATCCTAATAGCCATGATCAGCTCCAAATCAATTGCATGGCTGCCACTTTTGAGAAAGGGAAGCTATTTCTCACAACCAATTGCAGGGTTTGTTTAGCTTGCCTTTGCTTCCAGTTAGAGTAGAGTAGGTAGGTTTGCTTTTAGTAGAAGAAGTGCTTGTGCACACTCTACATGTTCCATTTGGAGCATGTATGATTTTCAGTTCTGTACATAGTTTTTGTGGTGCTGGTTTTGCTCTTGCACAGTCCATTTTAGTGGCATTTTGGTGAGAACAACTCCATTTCAGTGGGTTTCCAAGTGGCTCAGAGAGGAGGTTTTCAAATTTTAGATCAGTTTTCAGGTTACAACTCATGACTCCATGCCCAATGGATGCTTCAGGAAACTGGTAACTTCATCCAGCAGGTAGATGACCCCTCTGAGTTGCCAAAATTGTTATCCAAAATGTGCCCCTGCTCATTTTGTGGCTAACTCCTCCCATTCTTCCCTCTCTTGTGCCTCAGTCACAAAATTTTTCTTTCAGGCACTCAAAACCTTCTGGAAGTGGCACCATTGGATAGAGCTCTTTCTCAGCTTTCCAGAAAGGTAAAGTTTTCCTCCTAACTCCATGTATTTTTGAAGTTATGGCTCGGCGGAGTTTTTGGAAAAATTTTCCCTGAAAGGCCCATAGCCAATGAGATGCCACCACGTGGCACCTAGAGTGGTGGAGTGCAGGGAAATTTTGGAAAATTTTCCAAATGACCAAAAAGGTGCAAAAATTTAAATTTTCCCACCGACCCGATTTGGTCCTGTTTTGACCTAAAACTTCAAATCGCCATATCTTTCGATCCAGAGCTCGGTTTTCACGTTCTTTATATCAATGGAAAGCTGGTGAAATTATCTACAAGATTCCAGGGTCATTTTTTTAATTTTGGTTTGTTTGAGAGAGAAAATTGAGAAACACCTCTGGCACGTGGTCATGGCCAGAAATGACGTTTCAACAACCAGTTTTAATGCAAAATGGGTCGCATTCTTCTTCAGTATGGTCAAAAATGTCAGGGCATGGGTTTGTAAGGACCTCCATGCTATTTTAATGCATCTTCATTCAATGGGTAATGGCTCCCACGTTTTTTCACATTTTCTCTCTCCTGGGCTCGACCCATGCATTGTAAAAGCCAGAATGAGTTCATTTTGCAAAGAGAGACACCTTTTCAGCTCTGTAACTTCCTTTTTCTTCCTCCTTGGTAGAATTTGTGAAGATTTTTACCTTTCCATGTAATACAGCACCTCTTTTTTCCTCTAGATCACTGTAATGCATTGTATTGGACATGGAATGTTAATATATGTTCTGTGATTAAAATCCCTCAATCCTTTCATATATCTATCATTGTTTTCCTGATCTTTCATTACATTTTGAGCAATTTGTGCATGTTTTGTGCTGTGTTTTCTTGTGGATTGTGTATTTTTTATGCAGCAGCAGGTGTCTACAACTCCTTTAGTGCATCACCATCATTAGCATTAGTTTAGTTTCAATTTTTTCACTCTTCTACCTTTGTCCCTTTGAAATTTAGAGTAGATTAGGATTCAAACCTCAAATAGTTGTGAAAATAATGGATCCGATCGAGGAGTTTGAGGAACCAGCCTATAATCTGGATATTCCTCTCTCATTTTACAAGTCCCACACTTGGAGAGAGGTTTCAATGTTGTGCAATCACATTGGATGCCTGAAACATCAACTTAGAAACCTGATTTGCATCCGAGTGCTTTGCTGATTTACAACAACAACAGTTCCCAGACAATTTCTCTAGTTACTTTTACATTACAACAATTTTGGAATCTATGAATGGACTAACTCATGTATCAATGCTTCCTACTACCTCAATGCACATAGTAGCCTCCAGCGCATCACACGAGATCTATGATAGTACCCTCTTGAATAGTGTGATCAGTCCTTAGACGAACAAGTAAGCATGTTGTGAAGGGTGAATATGATAAGAAAACTTTGATATGAGAGTATTGAAATGTTCTTCATACTCACGCACACTCTCTATCATTCCTTGTTGAATCTCCTTCAACGCACTAATGCTTTTATTTTCAAACTCAGGTATGTGGAACTCCACCAAAAGGCATTACGCAACCTAGTATAATCAACCACAATCACGGTGTGAATCATATTTACGGTACTAGTTATGTGTGTTCCCTTACAACATGGTTTCAAACTGACTTGCTTTCCACTCCAGGAAGTGATTCCCTTTTCTGCCATGAAAATCACACTTTTTACATGTTCCATGGAATCCTCAATGCTCTTGTAATCAGGTAAGTTGAGAGACATCTCATAAAACATTTGTTGATGGTGTTGTGCACCTTATCTGCTACATCCAGGACTTTGATTCCCTCTGGTGTTTCCTCCACCACAAGACCAACTATATCCACTAGTGCCAACTCATCAAAATCTTCTAGATCCTCCTCCTTTATTATGTAAGGGGCCTAACCTTGATTGTACCCTATGATCCCACCGAGCGTTTTAAACTATGCATCGATAGTCCGTGATACCGAACCACTCCCATATGTGTTTCCCGCACCTCTTATAGATGCAATACTCAAACCTTGTGAACCCACACCTTGCAAATATGTTGTATCAGATAGGATACCTTAGAAAAAGGAAATGACTATGCATCCATATATGTACTAAATGAAAAATTATATCTACTAGGTGTCTCTCAACTACCAATACCAATACCAAATGGATTATCAAAACTTATCTCAAGAACTAGAAAACTAAGTGCAAGGGTCTAGTCACCATGTGGGTTAAGATGCACGCCTATAGCTCTCTTCCTTTCTTCATATGAAGAGCTCTCTCCAAAATCTTAAATGGTTTCTCGTACATGCTTTCCAAGATGGGGTTTCTCGGACTTCTAAGGTTCCAAGTCCCCGTGTGAACCTCAAATCCTTCCCGCAACATCTTCCTCCATAAATCCATCACTCTTGCAGCTTCGTATTTTCTTGCCGACTCCCTCTCTTGAGATTCATTATACTTGAGCTTCTTCTCCTCTCTTTTCATTTCCACTTTGCAAGGTCCACAATGCTCTACCACATCACCTATACCCCCCCATGCCTAGCAAGAGTCTAGCTAGCCATTGAAAAGGATTCTAAACTTAAATTAATATCCATGATCTTGATATCCAGTGGAATACCATGCAAGAATGATCCTCTAGGCTCCCTCAGGAACTCAAAGTCAGTAATCTTTCGACAAGAATACATATAAATAACATATTACAAGGTTTAACTAGTCACGACTATACTCCACTAGTGATCAACAACATAGGTCCATGTTAGATCGGCATCCTACATCCTCTTATTTTCCTCTTGGGTCCAAACATGAGGTCTATAGTACCAAATTATCCTTGATGCATATGCCTAGATCCATTCATAAAAATCTACTAGGAAACAACAAAATAATGTCTCATAGAGTTCATGATACAGGTTCTCCTCCACCCATTTTACTGCATCAAACTCAGATCCAATACTAAAACTCTAAGAAAAATCATTCTCTATGCTTTTAATAGAGGTCTCAACGCTTTCCAAGGTCATATGGTCTGTCATCACACATCATTCTCACATCAACTTCAAAAGAGGTCCCAGTAACGGAACCAAAATGTAGCCATTTCTTCATATACATTCTTTCTACCCCAAACACGTCGACCTATCACCCAACATGCATTAGGCACTCACCGAGGCATGCATGGGTGTCGAGCCTCATCTTTATGTGAGATTTGATAGAATGGTCCACCATTGATGGAGAATGAGTTGTAAGAATGGAAACATAGACATTCACTCAAAAATAGAAGATATAGACAACAAGATCTATGCACGGGTGCATCATAAATGGAAATTAACATTGTAAATAAGCATAAAGAAACTATATCTGACCTGAAATAATATGAAGAACACAAGGATGTACACTTAAGAATATGAATAACTAGAATCACACACATATATTGATTTATAAACATTTATAGTGGCCTCATTACATCATAAGGGTCATATAGACCAAATAAATCAAGGAATATTATCTTAAACCCTACAAAAATACTCTACGAGATATTTCTTAGCTATTCTACCCATTACAACCATTGTTCATACCCAAACCCACACATATATGCTCAATAACATTTGCAATTATTTACTGCAAAGCACCTTTTACTACTTAAAACCCTCTTAACCCTTAATTTCCTTATCACTTCACTCACATTACTCTCCTCCTCTCCTATATTTCAGACCCAAGCACTCCTTTAAATAGGATCTGGATGCACCACCATGGTTTCCTTTATGAACATGTTGCATGCCTAGGGGAAGTGTGGTCCTCCATGGCTAAATGCCTATATTAACTTGTAAATGCCTCTACTACATATAATGATCATCTTGGGAATACCGCTTATGTGGAATATTATTTTCTTGACCTCCAAGGCTCTAGGATGGCACCTTATCCATTCAAAATGCCTACTTCGGATTTTCACATATTTCTCCTACGAAAAATCCTTCAAAATATGGCTAAGTCCCTAAACCTTCCTACTCCTGCGCATGCGAACCTCTTCTACCATGTGCCTTTACATTACAAACTTTTTCCTAAGTGCCTTCCTTCTTTACTACCTCCCACACACGTTGACTTTTTACTTAGGAATTAATCAATTTTAGGGCCCAATAAGACTATGAAAATCTAAATATTATGTTTTTTCATAAGCTAGCAGACGCTAAGCTCAAAATATAATTTGGTAATTGGATAGATTATATCGAACACTAAGCTCAAAGTATTATATTGTTGAAATACCTAGTGCTCGCTTAGCTAAAAATATTTTAATTTAATTTTTTTAATCCAACCCACCATAAGGTCTTAATGTAATACAATGTGATATAATCGATGAAGCCTAGGGGCCACATAGTTATTCTTAGTCATAAAGAAAGTGATCGCTTGACCCAAAAAAATTTTGTTGCCTAAAAATAATAATGTGTATTTAACATGAGAGAAATAAAAAATAAATCACTTGACCCATAAAAGTGTGTTTCCTATAACAAAATCGACCTATCCTTGAGTCCACAAAGGAAAATGAAGACTTCATCCAAATAAGAATTATAGCCTAGCGGTGAATAGAGTAGGCAACATTTTTCATTTAGATCATATTAAATAGGATTTTATATAAATGGTAAAAAAATATGGAATTTATATAATAGCATAAGTATAGACTTGGACTTGTTGTACCCTAATGACCGCTAAGATACAATTAAAGACATGATATTTCGACATTTAGGGAAAGAAAATAAACATGTACTAGTGACCAACAAGTTATACTACAAGTTTTTAAATACAACGTGATCTACTCGTTGCACGCTAGTGGCCGTTAATCTATTCCTAGAGGTATATATATCATGTTCATAAATGTTATACATCTAAATTCTTAATGTTTTCTAGAAATCATATTGAAAAGATATAAAAGATTAAATTTTTTTTAGCATTTATAGAATGGATACATAAATATACGTGTAAAGTTGTATCTTTAATATGTTATACATCTAAACGTATAGTTTTATCTAGTTCTTACAAGATTCTGGTAGAATTATTTTATAGTTATGAAAAATATGGAAACTCAGAATTGAGTATGAGAGTCTATAAAACAAGATTTTATGTATTTACGTACGACTTCATCTACTCGTTGCATCCTAGTGGTGACCAATATATTATCAAAGGTAAATATATCATGTTCATAATGAAGTTGTTTTATAAATCTAAATTGTTAATCATTGCAAATATAACGGTGATGAAGGACAAAAGTGATAGCTAGGACCAAAAAACGTTGTGTTTCCTATATAAAAAAATTGATCCATGTGGGGCCAAGTAATACGAGATGCTTTTTCTAAATTAGAGTTATAGCCTAGTAGATGCTAGGGTAGACATTTTTCCTATGGTACATTTTATTCATAGAAAAAAATCATACTAAAAAGATATAAATGATAAAAAATAAATCTAGAATTTATATTAATCCAGAAATAAGCAATTATATCGTGGAAGCCTTAAAGATATGTTAATTTTTGGCATAGATTAGTGGGCTCAAAAGTAATAATATACTGATTATAAAATGCATATTGGTTAAAATTATTTTTAATAATATTATTGCATATATAATGTGTTTAACTTCAATGTACATAGCATAAAAATGATGAAGACATTACATTTGGTTAATTCTCCATGGAAATACATATATAATTGGAAATAATTATCATACAATTGAATTCTCAATAAATTTTAATAGTTTTGAATTAATTTTTAAACCTCATATACTTTCCTAAAATATCTAAGTGACAACCATGTAAACAATGTAATGTGCATTAACTAGTGAGGTTTCATTACATCATCTTGATGAAAAACATTAAACTATTTTTATTCTTCCAACTACAATAATATTAAAATTAAGGTGACTGTTTTAGAATCTATCATTATCTTAAAAATACATATCGCAGGAATGAGAACAAAAAATTCAAAATTCAAATAGCTAAAGAGTGACATAGAATGGCGGAAATGGGAAAGCGTTAAATAGAGATAAATACTAGAGTAGAAAAGTGATTAAAATTTCTTTTGTTAACAAAAAAGTGATCTTTCATGAAGAAAAAGGTACTTTGGCATGGAGATCAAAAATAACTAGAAAGAAAGGATTATTTGTGAAGCATGATTGAGTAAGAAAAAACAGGGGCTTGTGTGGATCATGATTGGACTATCACGCGAGAATACATGAAACAATCGACTATAGAGAAACTAATAGATCCTGCTATAAATAAAGGTACACATTATCTATAAATACCGGTTTAGTAATATCTAGGATTATTTCATGTTTTATGTTGTCTGTGAAACCTCCATCTACTATCTCATTCAAACAATCATCGTAATTCTTTTGCAACCTCTGTTTTTATCCTCCTTCATGTGCTTTATTTGTGTGCATCATTTCTGAACTTCTTTTGTGTGAATTTATCTATGAACAAGATTATAATCGCATGCAAAAAAACTAGGATTCAAACACTCAGCCCTACAATCTACGGTCCACGCATATTTTTTTTATTTTGAAGACATGCTTTTCTAATTGACCGAAAAAATCAAACACTACTCAATACTTATCCAAGGAAGTAAATAATTTATTTAGCACATTCCAAAAATAACTTTCAAAATAGAAAAAGAGCGACATACAAATTTTTTTAATTTTCACGTTCCCCCTCTAAAAGCAAAAGGGTGAGCTATTGAAATTTCAAATATCCAAAAATGCGGGGAATTTGAATTTCCCTATTTTTATTTTTCCATGGTTTAAAAATTAAAAACTAAATTTTTTTCATTGTCTATAGCCTATAATAATATAAACATAATAACAAATATATTATACAACATATAATTGAACCAAACATAGCAAAAAAATATATTAAAAAAATAGAAGAAATAAATCCTAAACATAGTTTTGAAGATTATTAGAATAATATACAAACATTTTCATTCCATTATTTATAAAAATCAATATATACATTGTTACATATAGTGTGCACTAAATAAAATTAATTATCAAATAAAAATGTGCCACATGGAAAGTTTTAACAAGCTATTTGGGATACATAATAAGGCTAGCGATATAAGACTTACGAGTTAGTGTTATTGTGCAATTATTTTCAAAATAAGCAATGTTTGAGCCTAAGTTCTTATATGCCATTTCGTTAATTAGTAAAGTAGTTTAGCGGGTGCTAACCATTTTCTTTGTTAAGAAACGATGTGAAATATGTCTTAAAAACCTTGTATCTTATGGCAACTACATTCTAATCCCAGCAATCGACAACTTTATAGAGATTTTTTAAAATGAGAAGAGGTAAATGTAGGAGCCTAGCAACCACTAAGCTAAACCGTGATTTATTATTTTATGTCTACATTCAAACTAAGAAACTTTTGAGCTTAGGGTCTAAAATTTCATTTCTATCAATAATTAAAGGAGATTAATGGGCGTTAAGCATTTTATTTGACAGGAATGATGTGAAGTATGACTTGAAAACCATGTACCTCATTGGAACTACATAACAAGGTTAGGGATCCAAAATAGTAAAGATAATGTTTAAATTGAGAAAGGTATAGGTATGAGCCTAGCGGCCACTAAGCTATAGTATGATTTCATGTTATTTTATGGCTATTTTAAAAATAATAAACTTTTTGGACTAGGGTTTGATATGTCGTTTCTACTAAGTTAAACCATGATTTATTATTTTATGTCTACTTTCAAAATAAGAAACTTTTGAGCTTAGGGTTTGAAATGCTATTTTTGTCAATAAGTAAAGGATCTTAGTGGGTGCTAAGCATTTTATTTGATAGGAAATGATGTGAAGTATGAGTTGAAAACCATGTATCTCATTGGAACTACATACCAAGGCTAGGGATCTAAAACTATAAAGATAGTGTTTAAAATGAGAAGAGGTAAAGGTATGAGCCTAGTGGCCGCTAAGCTATACCATGATTTGTTGTTATTTTATGGCTATTTTAAAAATAAGAAACTTTTGAGACTAGGGTTTGATATTTCATTTCTACTAAGATAAATTGTGATTTATTATTTTATGTCTACTTTCAAAATAAGAAAAATTTGAGCTTAGGGTCTGAAATGCCATTTCTGTCAATAAGTAAAGGAGCTTAGGGGGCACCAAGAATTTTCTTTGATAGGAAAAGATCTGAAGTTTGAGTTTAAAACCATGTATCTCATTATAACTACATACCAAGGCTAGGGATCTGAAACTGTAACTATATTATTTAAAATGAGAAGAGGTAAAGGTATAATCCTAGTGACCACTAAGCTATACCATTATTATTTGTTATTTTATGGCTATTTTCAAAATAATTAAATTTTGAGACTAGGGTTTGATATGTCATTTCTGTCAATAAGTAAAGCATCTTAATAAGAGCTAAGCATTTTCTTTTATTGTAAATGATATAAAATATGAGTTGAAAACTATGTATCTTATGGGAACTACATATTTAGGCTAGCGATCCAAAATTGTAAAGATAGTGTTTATATTGATAAGAGGTAAATGTAGTGTTTATATTGATATGAGGTAAAGGTAGGAGCCTAGCAGCAACTGAGTTATACAATTTAATTCAATACGTTATGGCATTCCATTCAATGAGTACAAAATCTTAGCAATCATGCTAAGCATATAATCTCGTAATAACAGATGTGAATTTTATGTTACAAACAATAAGTCTTATGAGTACTACATAATAGAGGAAAACATAGATTGGGCGTCTAAGGGAAATCTGACTATAACTTGAGTGGGGTGCTTGATTAGAGATGTTGAAGGTAATTTGGTAATAAAATGTTCTTTCCCTCTCAAAGTCAGTTCAGGTAATGGTGTGGAGGCAGAAGCCCTTCTTGAGGGACTTAAGTTTGCATTCCAAACTAGTTACAAAGCATTAGAAATCAAAGGGGAATCCCAAGTGGTGATCAATTCCATGAGAAAAGGAAAGGATATGTCTTGGCATTTGGATTATTTCATTAGCAATATTTTTGGTTAAATAAAATTCCAATTTGGAACATTAAGCATGTTTATAGGGAGATGAATGGTTTCACTGATCTTCTAGCTAATCGGGGAATTATTAATAGAGTTGGCTGGTCATTTCCAAGCGTGTGAGTGATTGGGAGGATTTGGAAGAAATTATTTCTTGGGAAGGGATCCCTAAGGCTCTTTAATTCTTTGTGGTATGGGTTTTTTCCATCTCATCTATGCTTGGTGGCCCGTGACAGTGGACGTTTCGGTATAGTTTGTTTTAGTGCATTCAACCTCTTTCACTATTATTCTAGAGTAGAGAAAAGAGGGAGATGGAATTTTGCGGGAGGTTTTGTAGGCTCACTGTGGATTATCTTTTGGGCTGAGTATGATTATGTCAGGGAATCCATTACTCACATTCTAGGGGTGGAATATCTAGTGGATTCAGCTCATTCTTGTGTTAACTCTGAGGTGGCTTCTTGGTTCGTGTCACAACTATTGTTAGTGATGTATAATATTTAGGAGTTCGGGGTGATAGCGATGTATCACATGAAACTAGTGCAACAAGCTAACTTGGTGGAAGCACTAGAGGAATTTGGTAGAGCTCATCCTTTTCTGACTCGGTTTGGGACAAGCATGCTTTGGAGGAGGCGTGAAAAGTTATAGAGGAGTTTTCAGCTAGGATTATGGTCTTGATGAAATTTCTTTGAAGATGTGAATGTTGTCTATGAGGAAGGGATTTTTGAATGGAAAATTATTGAGAAATTGGATCTCCTAGGTCTCTTGGAACAAGTATTCATGGAGTTTGCAAGCATCAAGGGTTTCATCGCAAGCTTGGTTTTCCCTACAACTTCCTCCTTTGGATGTCTCAAGAAATGGGGACTTAGAGAGGTAGGAAGGTGGTTGGTCCTCGCCAACCTGCTTCTACATCTTAATTTTTTTGCTATGTCTGGTTTTGGTCTTAGGTTTTTTTTCTAGTGGTCTCTAGTGTGGTGTTTGGGCTTCTAGTCTCCCTGCATGCTTGCAGATGTTTTGTTATTTTAGTTTGGGTTGGATGGTTTATGGTATGGTCTATGTTGTACTTGGGTGGGATCCCTCCAATCCCTAGGTTTTAAGCTCTTGTAAAAATTGTTTAAATATCTAAAACAAAATAGATGAAAACATAGTATTGACCCAAAGCTATATATGTATCATATTTATAATGACTAGCAAGTAATGGTAGAAGTCTAGCAACCACTAAACTAGAGAAGGATATTTTATTTTATCATTTTTTCAAATTACTAAATTTTTGAACCTAGTGTCCACTATGCCCTTAGTTTTGATAAGAAAAAAATGCTTAGCATTCACTAAGCATTTTACTCCAAAACATCTGATGTGAATTATGTGTTTCCAACAATATACCTTATGGGAACTACGTAAGGCTTGATCTGTCATGTACCTTAATCACTCTAGGAAATAACAACATAAAAAAAAATTACCTACCTTTAATATTGTAGCACCCAAAAAATAGGAAAAACAAAATTACCTTCCTTTACTATTGTATCTTAATCACTCTAAGAAAAAACAACATATATTACTCAAAAAAGAAAACAAAAGAGAACAACCCAAGTCCAAGTACAGATAAATATGTAGGATTTTCGCTAGTCCTCCCTTTTAGTAAGATGTCGCGGAGTTGTAGAGGATTTGTGGAAAATTCACGGTTCGAAGGGTTGAGGAAAAATGGTGCCAAAGTTGGACCCATATTAGGTTGTGTAAGTGTTCATCCATGTGACAAGAGAAAAATTTTGAGCAGCCCCTTCATTGGCCCCTAAAATTTTTCCTTTGGGTCTTTCACCAAAGAAAAGTGGATATGACATTGCAAAGAAAAGCTGCAAGAGATTGAAAAATTTTGAGGGTTACCTTGAAGCTCAATGTACAAAATCATCGGTCCAAAGTAACATTTTTCCCAATGCATCTTCCTTGGTGATTAAATCCTGAAGGAACCTTAACGTGGTAGGAAAAATATGAAAAACATTAAACATCTTGGCAATATCTCATTTAATGATGTTATTAAAATTATGAAGGTGATGAATACTCGATCCATGAAAAAACATCTTGCGAGGAGGCTGTGAAGGAGATTTTGGGTATGTGTGTTTTTGTTGGGCACATTTTTGATGGCATGGATCTCAAGGATTTATGATCAAAGATCGATGAAGGAGAGGTCGAGATTCTAGAGGATTGATTAGAAGAAAGATATTTTGTTTTGGGTATGTTTTATTGCATTTTAGTGTATTGGGTATTTTTTTATTTTTAAGGTTTGATTGGGGAACAATGGCTTAAATATTTATGGGTCTTTCATTGAATAAAAAGGAGCATGCAAAATTTGGTTATAGTGGGTTTTGTTGCTTTTTAATGTACTCTATATTTATAGGCCTAATTTCCTTAATAAGAATGAGTTATTTTAGTAATGTTAGACTGTAAATATCAGATGGAAGTATTAAGACAAAATAATAAGTAAAGTCAAGTAAGATATTTAGTAGCTAAGGTTTGTAATAATTTTTGTTCACTTTACAAGACAAAACTTGTTTCCTATGAATTTGTGGCATGAGGCTTAACTCATTAATAAACATTATCATAAGTGGTAGTGAAAAGGATGCAATAAGATTGGGGTTTGGAAAATTGGAAAATGGCCCAAATATGTGATGTCTATGTTGAGGGAAAGGGGGTTTTGTTGGAAGTTGATGCAGAGGAGTTAACTTGGATTATATAGTTTAGAGGTTTAAGGATGATGTAAGACCATCTACAATTCCATTCCAGTGAGATTTGACTATAATCAAATGAATTATAACTATAATATCGATGACGTGTTTTTAGTATAAGAGAAAGTATGATGGGAGCCTAACAACTGCTAAACTAGAGCATGATCTTTTATTTTATCATTGTTTTCAAATTATTAAATTGTTGAACCTAGCATCCACTATGCCCTTACTTTCGATAAGGAAAAAATTCTTAGCGTTTGCTAAGCATTTTATCCCACAATATATGATGTGAATTATGTGTTTCAAACAATATACCTTATGGGAACTATGTAATGATTGATCCCTCATATACCTAAGTCACTCTAAGAAACAACAACATAGAGAAAAAAATAGGACAAAAAAATTACCTACCTTTAATATTGTAGGACCCAAAAATAGGAATTTTTTTACCTACCTTTAATATTATACCTTAATCACTCTAAGAAATAACAAAATATATTACTTTAAAAATTAAAAAAGAGAACAACCCTAATTCCTAGTAGAAATAAGGACGTAGGGTTTTCGTAGCCTTCCCTTTTAGTAAGAGGCCATGGAGTTGTAGAGGATTTTCGGAAGAGGCACAATTCAAAGGGTTGAGGAAAAATTCTACCAAATTTTGACCCATCTCAAGTTGTGGAGGTGTTTGTCTCGTGTGACAGAGAAGAATTTGGAGTGGCCTCTCCATTGGCCCCTAAAATTTTTCTTTGTGTCTTTCATTGAAGAAAATCAGAGAATATATTGCAAAGGATACTACAAGAGATTGGAAGGGTTTGAGGGTTACCATGAAGCTCATTATACAAAATCATTAGGCCAAAGTTATAGTTGTTCCTAACACAACTTCCTTGGTGATTAAAGCCCTGAAGGAACCTGAACGTGACAGGAAAAAGATGAAAAACATTAAACATATCAGAACATCTTGTTGGATGATGTTATTGAAATTGTGAAGGTAATTGTTATCTAATTTTTCCCTCGGGAAAATTTTGATCAAACATGACCTTCCACACCAGAGAAATGAAGAGAGTCGGATTCGGTCATGTAAGCCCACATTTCAAATCTAACAATCAGATTATAGGCAAGCTCGCAATGGAAATGGAAGGTGGGAAAATGAATGGACAATAGAAATTCAAAATTGAGCCCAAAGTGAGTTGACTTGAAGAAAGTAGAGAAGGATCGTGGATGATGCCAAGTGTCTAATTGTCACAACTTCAAGAGTGAAAGGAGGGGGTAAAATATTGAAATCCCATAGGGTTTCCACATGGAGCTAACTACAAATGTCCCACCTAAAAGGGGTTTTGACATTATATATAGTGGGGCCCTTTACTCACCCAAAGGAAAGAATCAACATGTTCATGGATGATGCCAAGTGTCGGCATGTCACATTCCCAAGACCCTAAAAGGTAGGTCCCAAAATGAGTGTAGGATTTCCATGTGGTCGAGAGACTAAGAAATTTGCACCGGTTGTTGAAAATTCTAAGGATGGGAAGATCCCGTGGAAGCCTCCATGTGTCTCTTCAGTGCACCTTTGGTATGATGCTTACAGGCTCTCCACGTGGTCAAAGCCTCGAGAAAGTTGCATCAGCCATTGAAAATTCTAAGCATGGGAAGAGCTAGTGGAAGCCTCCACGTGTCTCATCAGTGTAACTTCAAAGGTAAAATCCAAAGGCAGGTCCCCAAATGAGCACATGCCCTCCACGTGTCTAGGGTCCAACAATGAAAGATGAATCATGAAGCCCACCAAGAATTTTAAATGCTTATATATTTTAAAATATTGTGAGAGCTGCATGGAACGCCCAACCCTAACCTTCAGATGACCTTAAATTTTGACTAGAAGCTCAGATTTGAGCAAGAAATGAATTTTAGAAATATCTCAACGTCTTCTACTCAACTATGACTTGGATATCTTTAAATTAGTGGGACTAAGTTCTTAAAAATGAAAAATACAGTATGCCATTTTGAGGTTATCGGCTTCTCACCTACCACCATAATGAAGTATGGGCTTCCTTTCTTTCCCAACAAGGAACAACACATGGAGGCATGGGTTTTTTGGTGGAACCCATCATTGTTGTAGGAAAATTCAATTCTCTTTTGGGGTGGTTGAGGCAGGATTCAATTTTTTCTCTCCTTTCTCTCTCATATTCTTCCTATATATTGTAAGGAGGGGCATTTTTCCAAAGGTTGGACATTTTTATTTTGCACCCTCCCTTCTTCTCTCTGTCATGCAAGTGAATTTGTGGAGTTTCAAGCTTCCCATTCAAGTTGTAATGTAATTCTCTGCCTCTTGGCTATTGTAATGCACTGTATCAATTTTTGGAGCAATAAGATAAGTCTGTGGATGATTTCAACCCTCTCTTATGTTCATTGCATCCTCCTGATCTCTCATTAAATTTTTGGTTAACTGTGCATGGTGATTGTATTACATTTCTATGGTTTGTGTTTAATTGCAAAGCAAGTGTTCAACATTCCTTTGGTGCATCACCTCTACTAGTTAGGTTTATTTTCTTGTATCTTCTTAACCCTGTCTCCTTGGAAAATTAGAGTAGATTTTAGAGTAGACCCTCTACAAATTGTATGTGTGCACCTGAATAAAGGAATAGGAACCGAACTTCATCTAGAGATATCTCCTGATTCACAAAGTCCCACACTTTGGGATAAACTCCATGTTATGAAATCACACTAAGAGACTCAACCCATCGTGTTGTAGACATTCAGGGGTTGTTGTGATTCAACATCAATAGTAATGAAACCCCGATCCATGGAAAAACATTGTGAGGGAATTGTGAAGGAGATTTTGTGTACGTGTGTTTACGCCGAGTGCACTATTGATGCAAACAATCCCAAGGATTTACAATTTGAGATCAATGAAGCAGAGGTTGATATTCTAGAGGATTGATCGGAAGGAAGTGATTTTGTTTTGGTTATGTTTTATTGAGTTTTAGTGTATTACGTATTTGTTTTTAAGGTTTTATTGGGAAGAATGGCTTAAAGATTTATGGGTATTTCATTGAATAAAAAAGAGGATGCCAAAAAAATTTATAGTGGGTTTAAATTACGTATTTAATGTTTGTGTATTTTATTTTTTAATGTACTTTGTATTTGTAGGCCTAATTTCCTTAATAAAAATGAGTTATTTTGGTAATGTTAGACTCTAAATATCAGCTAGAAGCATTAAACCAAAATGATAAGTAAATTCTAGTAAGATATTTATTGGCTAAGGTTTTAAATAATTTATTTTCACTTTGCAATAAAAATATAATTTCCAATGAATTTGGGGCATGGGGCTTAACTCATTGATAAAAAATTCTCATAAGTGATGGAGCAAATGCTGTAACAAATTTGGGGTTTGGAAAGTTGGAAAATGGCCCAAATATTTGATGGCTATGTTGAGGGAAAGGGGGTTCTACTAGAAGTTTATGCAAAGGAGTCAACTTGGATTACTTAGTTTTGAGGTTTAAGGCTGATGTAAGACCTTCTACAATTCCATTCCAGTGAGATTTCACTAAAATTAGATGAACTATAAACACAATATCAATGATTTTTTTAGTATTGGAGCAAGTATGATGGGATCCTAACGACTGCTAAACTAGAGCATGATCTTTTATTTTATCACTTTTTTAAATTATTAAACTATTGAACTTAGCATCCGCTATGCCCTTACTTTTGATAAGGAAAAAATGCTTAGCATTCACTAAGAATTTTCTCCCATAAGATCTAATGTGAATTATGTGTTTCAAATAATATACCTTATGGAAATTATGTAAGGCTTGATCCCTCTATATGGTATGTAGTGTAGCTATTGTCTCTATTAGGTACATTCTAGCCAACATGATATAATTATAATCAATGAAAAAAACTAGCAATCCAAATTTGTATAGATAGTGTTTACAATGACCGTAATGGTAGGATCCTCATGGTCACTCAGCTAGGTCACAATTTATTATTTAATCTCAATTTTAAATAAAATAAACTGTTGAAAGTAATGTTTGATGTGCCATTACATTTGATAAATAATGAAAATATGCATTAGGTAAATGATTTTTCTGATACAAAACATTGTAAAGAGGTCCATACTTATGTTTAGGAAAAGTGTAATCCTTCCTATTATCCAATTTTGCACACAAGGAAAAATTAGACAACGGGGTCCTATTATGATCAAGTTACAACATTGGTCCCAAGGGCCCAATTTCAGGTCATCACGGAGATAAAATGATTAAAATAATTAATAATTTGCATAGGAGAGCTTACCTAGCATTGAATGAAGTCAAATTGAGCTCAACTTGGTGATAACTCAGTGTTAGCTCGGTTGAGAACTCGTCGTTATCATTGGAGCTCAACTTGATGGGTCGGCCAAGCCCAATATTGAAAAGATTCGGTCGAGTCAAGAAAATATGGGAAAGTTTCCAAACATGGGAAGATTTTACAAAATAAGCCAAGGGCCATCGAGAAAATTTTTTACTCACCGAGTAGCTTGGTGAGCTAATCGCCAACTCACCAAATCGGGATGGCATTAATTCAAATGGATCTTGGTTCAAGGATTCAAGATCAATATTGACCCATAACAATTAATACATCAATGTCACACAAGAAAGATCAAAGGGAGTTTCCCGGTTGATAGCTTAGTGTGAGCTTGGTCATCAACTTGGTGCATAGCTCCAGGAATAGCTCGGTCAAGCTAAGCCTTAAGGATGGGCTCGATGAGTCTCATCCACAATAGCAAAGGAACTGATGTCATCTCTATTGTGAACTTGGTGGTAGCTCAAATCAAAATCTCGCACCAAAAAACATGTCAAATTATAAGTGGAACTTAGGTGGTTGAGTAGAGAGTTCACAGCTCATTGAAAGAATAAAGTGGCTCGACTTGGGCTTGGTGCTCACAAACGTAGAGGAAGAATATGAAAAGTCTAACTCAAGGGATACTTGAGGCAAATGTGATCCCATAGTGAGTTTGAGTCGAGTTGTTGTGATGGTTTGGTGAGGTCACATCTTAGGGTTTGCGCAACCCATGAAATTTTCTTGCCACATGGGGAACATATCAAGGAAAAATCCAATTCAAGTAATTTTGAAGGTTGCAGCCTTAACTAGATGGCATTCCAATCAATAAAATTCCATATGGGGGCTTCAGGTAAGTGTTGCTGAGTGGGGAAATACATAGTGACAAACCAACATGATCCTTCCATTTCATGGGGATCAAGAATCACCAAGTGGGGATAATCACTCAGTGAACCAAGGGGAAAAACTCCACAAACCAACATGTTATCTGAGTCCATGGTCGAGATTCAAGAAAGTTTTTGAGTTGTCGACTAGGTTAGCAGGATGGTTGGTAGTGCAAGCGAGTAGTGGGTAGGATGGTTGGTAGTGCAACAGAGTTGTGGGGGACCACCACTTTATAGGAGCTAATTTCAAGCTTGTGAAATGGCATAGTTGGTTCAAATGACCCAGGATTGAATCCACAACATGCAAGGTGAACACGCTCGAACAAGCTCATCGATGGAGTTGAGGATGGTCATGTCGAGTCGAGTGGGAGACATTCAAATGTTATATAGAATAGAGTTTTATAGATCGGTGGGAAGCTTGATATTGAAGAGGACAAAGAGATATATCGATGTGGATTGACATCATTAGGGAGATCAGTTGTGATGTAATGAGGATCTCATTTTTGTAAGACAATGTGAGGTGGAACCTTAGTGAGTGGTTCATCACCGAGGTGGAGAAAGTGGTGAGCTCAACCATGGGATACATAGTCAAGTGCAGTTGTTGGAGGATCTCATCCAATTTAAGTGAGTGATGGAGTCGAGCTGGCCGAAAAAAGGAATATTTCTTGTTCTCAATGGTTTTGGTAGGGGCAAAACATATGTGTAGAGTTCAATGGCAGTGTCAAGGAGCAAACTTGATTGAGAACTCAACATGTGAACTCGGTGATGGAAATATCTTTTCTGTTTTGAGTTAAAAATCATGGTCGACATGACAATGCAAATAATCTTGCTGATTCGAAGGGAATTGAACCATTGAAGAATATGAAAACACTTGAAAAAGAGATATTTTTGGAAGAAGCACTTGAGGCTTGCAGAGAAAAATCACAAGCTACACATGTGAAAGAGGAGCTTGATTTGGCAAATCGAGATTGGTTGCAATGAACTCCTACCAAGCTCAGTGATGTGGAGAGAAGCTCGGTGTAGTTCCAAGCATGGACACAGGATGGGTAAGCCGATTTCATGGCTCCATCCACTAGGATAGCTCGCAAGATCCAGATGGCCAGAAAATATGTCAATCACTTGGATTGGGTTTCACCGGGAGTGAGCTCTTTCGAACACGTAAGAATAGGAGCTCGACGAATGGTGGCGTTGTGAGAAATATAGATCAAGTGTCAATATTTTATAATGTTGGTGATTTGAGACTCGACGATGTGCTCTTTGAACAAGGATTGTAATCGATGAGCTTACAGAAGGTAGGACCTATTTTCCAAACCGCCGAATGGTGTTTCAAGTGAAAAGCTCATGGAGCATGGTAGGAATCAAGTCACTCATAGAGGATTATTTTGAGCTCTCTCACAAAATAGCGAGTTGGAACCCAAGTTGTTTGGGAGCTTGAAGAGTTAACATGCATTAGCCATCTCATTGAAGAGAACTCGTCAAGCCCACTTGGTATGGAAAAGTAGTAGCTAGCTCAACGGAATAGGTGAACATTTCCGAGGTGAAAGGAAAAGGAGCTCAACTTGGTGGGTAGTGTTGAGTACACAAGAGAGAGTTCGGTCATGAGCTTGGTGTAGAGCATGATATAGAATAATCTATAGCTCGATTGATATGATGTATGGGATCAAAATAAGAATGAGCCGAGCTGAGGCAGATTCATTTGGCGGTGAGTTTGTAAGCAAGTTTTTTCGGTTGATGTTAGAAGGATGAATCATCGATGAGCTCAATGGTGAACTCATAGATGGATGGCTTGACCGAAGGAAAGGATGGAGGATCTCGGTGGTGGGTTTATAGGGTGTGAGTTGGTATGAATGGGTATTTTTCAAGATAGGAGCTCGGTAAATGGGGAACGTAAATAATATTAACTTGTCAAGTTGAACCATACACATGGCAAGGTGAGCTTGATTCAAAGTGACCTTGGTGTGATTACAAAGTGAGCTCAATTACGTTAAAATATGGAGGAGATTTTCTGAGGTGAGGTCATTTGGGAAACCGAGCATCTTGGTCAATGCAATGATGGTGGAGGAATTTGATGCCCAACTCGGTGAGTTGGCTTGGCGAGCCAACCACCGAGTTGGGCTATTTTTTGACCATTTCTGAGTTGACCCCCCTCCTCAAGTCAAACCGGTCAAGAAAGGGTCCCACCATTAATTTTAATTAAATTAATATTTTTATTTACATATTTTTATAATAATATTTACTATTATTATTACAATATTTAATTTAAATATTCCTTTAAATTAATTGAGAAGACTTGGTCAACTAGGCATTAATGATACATGATGGAACCTTCTCAAATGGTTCAACCAACTGTAAAAAATGAACCATTAGGTGCCTTCAATTTAGGGATGTAATTATGACCTTTCCCTTCTCTCTCTCAAATTTTTCTATTAATGTAAGTTCAAGGCTCATTCCAAGGGGTTCCAACAGTCGATTGGTTGGAAAGTTAGACGTCTTAGGCAAGTGCAATTTTCAAGAGTCCTTTCTCTTCTGCAAGTTGTTCTTGTGCATTGAGAGAACTTTCAAGCCTCCTCTTCAAGATTGTAATAGAAACCATTTCCGCTTCTAAATGTATGACACATTGTGCATGTTATTGAAGTAATAAAAGTGTGTGTTTTGTGACTAATCTCAGTCCTTTCATCCTTCTATACTTCCTTGTACCTTTTCTCATGCTTGTAGGTACACTGTGCAAGTTCACATTTCTATTGTAGGTTCTTGGAGTTCTATGCTTATCGAGTGGTGGAGTATTGCATGTAGTTGAGTTGTGGTGTCCATTCACCCTTCTTAAGTTCATCCTTCTTCATTGGGAAATTGATATATTGCTCGTCGATAAAGTTTAACAAAAGGAATGATTTTTTTAGTATGTGGTATTTTTTTACCCTCTAAGTTCCAGTGAGGTGAAGTTGATCTATGGTACACACACCTCTTCAAATTAACCCTTCCCGAGTCCTGGAAACATCCTTTATTTGGTGCATCACCATCCCTAGTATAGTTTCATTTCTACAAATCTCTTTCCCTAAAACAACATTAAAATGTTAGCATAGGACTAGATAGCCTTTTTACCACACTAGGAGTTGTATGACACTTAGTTTAGGAAGAGGAAGTTGACCTTTTCGAGGTTCACCTCAAGCCCAAGTCCTATAGCTTGAGAGGTGATCCCATGTGTCCCAATCACACCAAACCTCCCTGTTCACATTTTGGCCATTCGAGAGGGTGCAAAGTGTCTTGGAGACAACACTTCCCATTCGTTTTTGATAGCTTGTTGTGAAATTACCCACCAAGCGCTATGCTTAAAATATCATACTTAGAGTGGTTATAGACATTTAGACATAATGAATAAAGTATGTCTGATAAACATATATTTCACATTGTCTTATATAATAAAAAATGATGAGCTATTACTAACACCGTTAACGTTATTTGTTTCTCAAATACTCTCCTCAAAATACCAAACATTATATCTTCCAACCACTATCCTTTAAACATGTTCATTAGTCTTGTTACATGCATCTAATCCTCACTACTACAGTATGATTGATATACACATAAATCACATAGTATTTTAAAACAAAATATCCCAAGATACCGCAAAATCTCTTCGAAATACCAAATAATAAATCTTAACCTCCTCTACACTGTATCATTAAAAAGGTGTAAATGGCTTAAAAATTGTTTTAGGTTGTTCTTTTATATGTTGACTAGAATTCTATCTGCTACTAATGTGTGTATTTTTTAACATTCCTATCATTCCATCTATATAATTTTATGGCTTGTCTAGATCATATGTAATACTTTATAAAGGTACAATTGGTTTTGTATCTTTCAATGTATCATAATTCGATTTCAGAATTTTAGAAAAAATATGTTATTATTGATTTGATCCATAAAATATGAATTACTATAACTAGTTGAATGATACATAAGATGTCCTATCAAAGCCTAGCAATCGCTAACTATTAAGTTAATTACTCTGTTATGATACATATTAAATAACTCTATATGTTGGTGTCTGCTAGGGTACTATTTAAATTCCTTAACAAATAATGCGAGAAAAACACTTTAAATTTTTGAAATGACTTATTTATTAATGTATTTTACTATAAATATAGGTAAAATGTCTTCCATTGTTCGTGCTCCATTAAGAAAAATTCCATTCATTACAAAGTGTAGTTTTGGTAGAAAAGAGATGAGGAACGGTGTGTGGAACTTAATTCCCCTAAAAACTACCACGTCGACCTATGGTTTTTTTTTTATAGATGAAAATCACAAGGAATTTGATATTGTTCTATCGCCATAATTTATTGATTTTGGGACACTGGGTGTTTAGGTGGAATGCTTTGACTTTGAAAATAATAAGTGTCTTATTCTGGATATGGAGTCTAATGTTTCTTTGTTTAGGAAATGGGAAATGCATGCCTCCATAAACAATGGACCATATTCCTGTTCAAAATATGGTTAGAATTTAGGGATTCTAGCAAATTTCGACAAAATTGGTTGCTTAAATGCAAAATTCATTAAAAATGGTATATTTCTAGTATTCATAAAATTTTACGTAAATGAGAAAAAATATTTTGTTTTGTCATTTTTTGCATATAAAGCTTTTCTTTCACCTCTAGAACATGCTAAGTTTTTAACTATGTTGAGGCGAACATATTTCACTAAATTGGAGATAGACCCATCTAAATAAAAATTGCATGGGTTAGAAAGGAATGCTAAATCAATTGGGTCTTTGAGGATAGTGTAATAGAAGAGACCTTTGATTCTTACTTCTACTGAGAATAAAAGGAGACAAAAAAATGAGAGAAAAGTTATACATTATTTGAGAAATAAGCATCCAAATAATATTGTATTGACATCCCGTAATAAATCCAATGTAATTGAAAATTTTAAATTGCATGAATCACACTACTACTAGTTTTATGTACTTTTCTCGTGTAGAGAGCAATGAAAAATAAATTTTGATTCCCATATTAGGAAAAAATGGAAAAATAGGAAAATATCGTTAGGTGAAAGAAATTCTTCCCGTCGTGGCTCAGACAATATTAGACAACTAAGTGATGTCACTAGAAGGAAATATACCAGCAAGGGTGAAAGTCAAAAATAATTATTCTTGTAAATGTGCATATGCATTCTAGCTTCCATCAATTTTATCATCTATTCCTTTGATTAATCCTTTCAATTTTGAATGTGTGATCAGTGATTTTTACAATTTGGCCAGCGATATTTCTTCCGATTTCATAATGGAGCTTCTAATAGTTATCATAACTAGTGTGACAAATTGTATTATTACTGTTCTAATACCAACTAGTTATTCAAAAATGTTAAGCGAAATTGGACAAAGATACATGGAAAATATTAAAGACATTGGAGCATCAATTATGGATGGATGCTACAGACTCTACGATACCAATGAGATATTCAAAATTTTATGTCTTATGTACACAATATCTTATGTGCACAACCGTGACAATAACAATTATTATAGAGAAGAGTTCATTATGGATTGGATGGGGAAACTTCAACAAAATTGGACTACAAGGAAAAATCCATCCTTTTCTTTACAAAATATTCAATGACTTATGGGCTAAGATGTTCACTCGATGTTTTTCTATAAAATATCTAGTACGAGTGCTTTATGGAAGTAGTGTCACACTGTGTATTCGTGGATTCCAATTTATATTTAGTTTGTACTTTTAACACACATAGCCAACCAATTTTTTTGAAACATTACTATTCGCATATGAAGAAAGGTTCACCTCCGAAAACAACTTCAACAAGTAATTTTGTTTAATGGATGGAACCTAAATATGCTACTTATAAAATTATTGTTTATGATGAAAACCACAAAGCTATAAAATTTTATGTACAACCGTGTCACCGTGACGCTACACAACCAATTCAGCATAGTGATTTACTTTCAATCGTTTTATAAATATGTTTAATGAGCTCTATCTTCAATTGTCATGGTTTTCAAAAAATTTAACAGAGTTATGTTTTTAACAATTCAGATTACAAATGTGGAGGACGCGGGCACATCGCCATGAATACGCCATCGATTATAGGCATGTTGATCACGTGAATTTACAAACAAAACTACTAAATTATTATGCGCAGAAAACCAATAAGGCCCACAAATTTATAGGAAACGATATGATATCCATGTTTATTTTACAAAAAAATATTTATAAGGCCCAAAATTTTATAGGAAATGATAACTAACAGACATTATTTTATATGTTTGGCTTAGGGTCGAATAAAAAGATTAAGGAAATCCATTTGTAAGCTACGATAACAATTTTAAACAAACTATATAGAGCTTAGCGTACTCTATGAAACCACCATGTTCAATATAGAAATGGTTTGACTAAAAAACCTTACATTCATCAATATCTCATTTATTTACAGCTGCATACTGTCTACAATGTTTCACTGATTAACTACTACATATTGACTACTTACAATGAATTAAAATTGTTTTGTCTTCAACATCATCATAAAAATATCTACATATGGCTTGATCCAGCTCATACGTATATAAAGTAGCACTTGACTACCCTCGTAAAATCTTTTCTAGCTAAGTGTAGTTCGTCCAATGATGGCAGATAGTGAGCGGTCACAAATCCTTATCAATAGCTAAGAATTGTTCTCCGCCAAAGGGTGTTTTGATGAATATAAGTGTAGCTTAACAGCCACTAAATTTGAATTATAACACAAAGAATAGTTGATATTTTACTTACCGTATCACCACATAAACCACTATGTTTATCCATTTAAGTTTTCCACAACATGAAATCAATTATGAATTGATTAATGTTTATTTCAAATACATTATGTTCACATTATCAATAGGAAGAAATATATTATGAATTGATGATGGTTTCTTTGAAATAGCTCTTGCATCAACGGATCCAACAAAAGCGTGTAAAGGCAAAGTGTAATCCAAGCTGCAATATAAATAGGTAATTGTTAGCCATAAGCTAAAATGTTTTTTATTTCAATTAGTTTTAATTAATATATGACCGATGAAAATAATTTTTTTACTTACCTACACGTAGCGATAAGACTTACTTAGCTACTTTGGATATGGAGGACCTTTTATATGGGATAAACAAAACATACAATAGGAAGATTTCATTCAAGTTTGGTATGAAATTTTTCAACCTATGAGGTGGCCTATCATAATTTATGAAAATTACTATCACCATACTGTGAACTAGGATTCTGGTCTAACACTCTCATTTTTATTGATGTTAAAAAGATATCAACAGGCTTCAATAAAAAAATATCGACCGATTTGAATCCAAGACATTCTTGGGGAAAGGAACATTGCAATATAGTCAAGGGAATAACAATAAGATACCTATAAAAGGTTTGGATTAGAAACATTTTTTCATACAGTTTGAAAAACACTTTGTGTATTACATTAGGTGCAAAGGGAAACCCTCTTGAAAATTTTATGGTGGGTATGAAAAGTAGACACAAATATTGTACAAAAGATAAATGGTTGATGACCGATTTGTACAAAAAAAATCACAAATAGTGTCTCAGGAATTGAATGTGGTAGAGGGCATCAAATACTTGGAGCAAGAAAATGCTAAATAATTATTTATCTTTTTGAGATGTTGTTATGATTGTACTACTTAACATTGCCAATAATATATACTTCTTAACATTTCTAATAATGTTGTTATGAATGTACTGCGTAACTCTATTCTATTATGTTGAGATTGTCAAAATATAAGTTGGGAGGATTTATATTTTCACCGATTATAAGATGACAAAGATGATTGAATAACTTTTGTCGTGAATTATCGGATAAACTTTCCTTGAAAATTTGTAAAATAGTTTTTTTCTACACTTTTCATAAAATAAATATAAAATTATACTATATATACTTAATTGTTTTTAAATATTCTTTTATATAATTTATATATATATATATATACAATCCATAAAATTGACAAATCATATCTAAAATATGCAAGTCATATGTGACATGCTTATTTCAAAGATTTGCAACAATTTTATGGATAAAAATGATAAAATAAATGTTTAAATGGGCATCAAATTTAACACCACATTGTGGCCTTTATTGCAACCATCAAGGACAAGAGAATATTTTCGTGGATGATATTTGATCAAAAATCAAATTCGAGGGAACTTATTTTTTGGAGCTTCACTAAGAAAAAGCATAAATAATGCTTAGTGGTTACTAGCCCGTTTAAAACATAACCATTTTATGTATATAACATAGCATAAATAATGGTCAGTGGCCACTAACACTTATAAAATAGAAACATTTTCTATACATAAAAATCATAAATAATGCATAGTGTATGCTATCCCGTATAATGGATTCTCGATATTTGATTTTCTAGATTCCAATATATGGGACTCTAAAGTACATATAATTCTAATATAGGTGATTTTGGATTCCAATATATGTGATTTTGGATTCCAATATATGCGATTTTTGAATCCAATATGTGAGATTTTGGAATCCAATAGGTGTGATTTTGGAGTGCGCATAATTCCAATATTTGACATTTTTGAATAAAAATAGCAATATTGGATTCCGATATTGGCTATATGTTTTATCTATTGGGACTGGAATAAGTCCCAATTCAAATGAAATAAGCATTGTTTGATTACATAAGGAAATTGTGGGAAATATATTTTTATAAAAACATAAATGTGATTGCAAAGAATAAATTCAAAGAGTTTCATCTGTCTTTGAAAAATAGTGAATTGGGGAATTATAAAACCTACAATTTGAGATGAAAGGATCTTGAAAACCAAAAATGATTTTTTTCCATTAAACCCATTACCAAGTTTTATGTTTATTTCAAACATAAAAAACTTACAAAACTTAACATTCAGAACATACATGCATGAAACACAAATCAGATTTGAATCCAAAAGACATTTCATTTATTTCTAATGCATCAGTACAACTTATAAGTTTACATGCAATGTTAAAGATCCTCATAAGCTTATATAATATAGATGGTTATTCTAGAAGTACAACAAGTACAATTTATTCCATGAACTTAAATAAAAAAGTAACTAAAAAAGATTTGAATTCAGATCAAATCCCTTTTATATTCTTTCCTTTGTCTCTAGAGTGGCTTGTATTTTCCAAAAAGGGTTAGTTCCAAATGAACTGGCAAGAGTTTCCATTTTCATATATGTAGTATTCTACATATGAAACAATAATAGTAATTACCAATCATGCATCAATAAACAAACTCATACTATTTTCAGAGATTGGTTTCTCATGATTTAGAGAGTAAGCTTTGGAATGAAATATTTTGACATCTTAATTATAGATATTTGAAGGAGTTGAGCACTCATGGTATGGTAGATGGCCTTCCTAGATTTTCTTGTCTTGTGGGAGTTTTCTCTGGTTGTACATTAGAGAAACAACACCAAGATCCATTTCATAAGAATTTTTCTAAGAGAGATTCTTCACCACTTGAGCTTTTGTATAGTGATTTGATGGTTTTTCCAACCCCCTCTTTCAATGGAGCTAAGTATGCCCTTACCTTTATTGATAATTTCTTGAGGTGTACTTGGGTTTATTTTCTCAAGTACAAAAGTGATGTTTTTTCACACTTCAAATTCTTCAAGGATTTGGTCGAGAAACAATCTTCTAGTTTCATAAAAACATTCATACCGATAATGGGGGATTACTTCAATAATGAGTTCTCTAAATTTTTGGCAACTCAAAGTATTATTCACCATAATTTTGTTCCTCATACTCCACAACATAATGGCTTAGCAGAACAAAAGAATATAACTTTGAAGGAAATGGCTAATTGTATGATGCATTCTAGAGATATACCTCTTATCTATTGAGTAGAAGCAGTTAATTGTGCTAACTACATTCATAATCACACACCACACATATCACTTGATCATTTGACTCCAACGGAAGCTTGGTGAAACACTAAGCTAGATGTCTCATTTGTTTAAGTCTTTAGAAGCCATGCTTAGGCCTTTGTGCCAAAGAAGAAAAGGAAATATTTTGATAAGAAGAGTAAACCCTTGATATTTGTAGGGTATTGTGAGGACATGAGAGCTTATCAACTTTTAGATCCTGATACACATGATGTTATTTCTCAAATACATGTTCATTTTTATGAGTGCTTCACTCCTCATGATTCTTAATCTTCTCCCATGTCTCCTTCTTCTTCTTCTCATCTTAATGATCCTTTCTTTGAGGAGATTTATTAGGAGGTTATAGATGTCATTGAGGATCCTATTCCCAATGATGTTGTCACTATGCCTAAGTGGGCTTGTACTAAAATTTGTGATGAAACACCTTTCATACAGGATCTTTCACAAAGTAGGCATCATCACACACATTCTATAGGTTCTAGACTTTTGTGTCAGGAAATTTATGAGGAACCACAATCTTTTTGAAAGGTTCATGGGATATAGGAGTGGGATGATGTGATGGTATCTGAGTATTATTATTTGATGAAGAATCATACTTAGGATTTGGTATCTCTTCTTAAAGGAAGAAATATGGTTAGGTGTAAGTGGGTATACTGAAACAAATGCACAGCTGATGGGTCCATTGACAAGTATAAGGATCATCTTGTTGCAAAGGGTTTTTCATAAGTTGAAGGTATTGATTACTCTAAGACTTTTACACCCATTGCCAATATGGATTATGTATTCCTTGTACTTGCTATTTATGCATCACAGGGGTGGCTTGTATACCAGATGGATGTGAAGAGTGCCTTCTTACATGGATATTTACAAGAGGAAATATACATGGATCAGTGAGATGGATTTTTTTAGGGTTCTTCACTTGGTTTTAGGCTTCACAGGTCTCTCTACGGTCTCAAATAAGCCCCTTGGGATTGGTATGAGAAGATGGATTATTTTCTTATATGTACTCATTTTTTTCGTTACCACTCTAATCATACAATGTATCTCCAACATGATGGTGAGGATATTGTGATACTTTTCTTGTATGTTAATGATTTGTTACTTACTGGTAGATCTTCTTCCCACATTTAGATTATTCAGAGGGATATTTTTACAAAGTTTGACATGACAGATCTTAGGTTATTGCATTATTTCCTTGGATTGTATATTTCTCGGGACAGATTCAGGGACTCATTTGAGTCAACAAAAGTAAACCCATGATATTCTTCAAAACTTTGATATGGCTGATTGCAAGCCAAGTCCATCTCATTTTCATTCTGGAGTTACTCTTACTTCCACATGTACCTCACCACTTTGTGATCCTACATTGTATAGGAAGTTAGTTGGGAGTCTCGTGTACTTGACCCATACTCTCCCTGTTATTTCATTTGCGCAGAGGGCTTGTATCTCAATTTTTAAATTATCCTCATAGCAGTCACATTGGCGAGATGCTAAAAGGATTTTACGCTATTTATAGGGCACTTCCCACCGTGGTCTACACTACACTTAGGCTTCTACTTAGTTGGTCGTGCATACATATCCAGATTGGAAGTTCTATTGATGACAGTTGTTCCACTTCCGGCTAACTTTTTGTCTTGGTTCTTCTCCAATTGTTAGAGCATGCAAAAGACACATGCTATTGCACTTTCATATTTAGAGGTAGAGTATAGGGCAATGGTTACACCGAGTCAACAGATTTTTTTGATTCAATAGTTATTCACAGAGTTTGAATTCCTAGAAGATTCACCGATCTGTACTTTTATGTGACAACATAAGTGCAATTCACATTTCTTGCAACCCATTTGAGCACCAGCAGACCAAGCATATTGAGATACACATCCATTTTATTCATCAACACATTCAAGATGGAGTTCTTTCCTTGGAGTACATTCCAACTCAGCAGCAGAGTTGCGGGCATCTTTACAAATCCTTTTGCATCACCTCGCTACCTTGAGTTGCATGGAATGCTTGGGTTTCAGAAGTTTTTCTTGGGGGTGTTCATGAGAACATCTTCCTTCTTCTTCTTTCTCTTTCCTTATAGTAGTATTATTTCCTTCTTTTGGTTCGAGATTTCTTCATGGATATATTGTACATGAGTACCTCATCAGGCCTAGTTTTCAGGACTCATACTTTGGACATGCCACTTCTATTTTTGCCCCTAGCTTCACTTGAGGGGTGATGTTAGAGTAGGTATTTACCTTATCTCATGTTCACTTAGGTAATTTATTTACCTTTATTATATTTATCCTCGCCCATTTATGTGTGTTGATATTTATTTTTATTTATTTATATATTAGGGGATATTGTCTATTTGTTAGGTATAGTTCCTTCCTTGATCTATGGTATTGACTAGATCCTTGATGTCTAGTTCTCTCCTAAATCTATGGAATTGAATAGTTCTGTTATGAATAGTTCTTTCCTTGATTTATGGCTTGATATACGACCTTGACTAGTTCTTAGATTGTTATTCCTTGCCTATATAAGCAAGGCCCATTCTCATTGTATTTCATTGAGTTCCATAATAATATATGATATTGCTGCTCATTTATTTGAATAGGTATTTGTAAAGTTATTCTAGAAAAATTATTTCATCTTATTGATCGTGGTGTTTATTAGCATATGTGTTCTTGGCTTGGTACAATCTGGTTATCGTTCCTTTACCCAATACCCATTAAGGATAGATTAAAAATATTAATACGTAGAATGAGAAAACCAGATTTCTTAGTAGTACTCATAAAAGATAGATCAAAATTATTAATATCTAGAATGAGAAAACCAGATATATTAATATCCATAAAATGGATAAAACTGAATATGCATTTATTTATGAAATACTACATAGATAAAAACCAGATACCCTTTCTTGAGAGATTTGAGATGAAGAAGACCAAAAGAAACTCGTAATTTTCTTCTTTCCTTATCTATTGTTTTCTCCAACTTATTAGCTCCATACCACATGATATGAAACCCAAAAACCTTATTTAATTTTACATAAAAATTCTCCAGAACAT
This sequence comes from Taxus wallichiana var. yunnanensis, assembly GCA_018340775.1. NCBI lineage: Eukaryota > Viridiplantae > Streptophyta > Pinopsida > Cupressales > Taxaceae > Taxus > Taxus wallichiana. The sequence goes on from CM031236.1 coordinate 387,959,920, forward strand.
GGTTGCAACAAGAAAAGCAAGATCCCATAATAGAGGCCAAAAATTAGCCGAGATGATCGTAACAACCTAAAATAAATCCTCCCATAATTTTTGACAGAGTTTCCCCTCTAATTCCTCCTCTCTTCATGCCATGCTAATGGAAAAAATAAAACGTAAATCTCCTTTATTCCATGGATTTCAAGATCCATTTAAATAACATTAAAAATCCAAAATGCCACCACCTAGATTTAGTCTAATTTTTATTTATTGATCTTGTTAAATAAAAATTATGTGGAATATTACATAATGAATGTTTAAAACATAATTTAATGCCAAGATAACTCATAAGTAAAATGCCACCAAACAAATGCCAAGTCTAACAAAATTTTCAAATACCTCACATGCCACATCATAGCATTAAATGTACAGAAAATTCAAAGCATGACCAAAAAAATTCCAAGTCACATTACCAAGTGAGAATCCATATACCTTATTTCCAATTCAAAAACTTACAATTATCAAGACTATGCCTCTATCAAGGTCGAGTCAAAATAAATTAATTAGTAATAGGAGTCTCAAAACTCGAGATGTTACATGAGAAGTCAAAGCAAATAATATTTTGAATAATTTTTCACTTAATTGATAGTTATTGAAAGACATATACAACAGTTAGAGATTAAAATTATAGGCTCTAGTTATATTAGTTAAATAAGCTAATGATATATCAACACTAAAAATATAAGATGTGACGGATTTTCTTTGTTAATATGACATTAAACATATGGAAATAAGGAGATGTGATATCTTGGTAAATTGTGATGTTTAATGACAAGGGAGATTATACATAGGGTTCAGAGTCTATATCTTCATACTAACACTAAAAAGAGTGTGCTCATTATATTTATTAAAATTAACTCATTTCCTTTGAGACTTCATTTACTAACTAATTATAGATCACCATCACTTTTGAGATTTCATTTATCATTAAAATGTGTAATTTATATATTCCTTTCAATAAATTAGAATTAATAGTATGAGAACTACATAAGGCTTGATCCTTGTCAAGGGTATGTAGTGCAACACTTGGCTCCACCAGGGATAGTCCAACAAATATAGTACAATTATAAATAAGTAAAGAGAGGTATACAAATTTGTGGAACAAACTAATCAAAGATAAGTACATTGTGATCCTTGAAGAAAGCATGTAATGCAACTATTTTCAATAATAGTCATCTAGTGAATGATGCCTACCAAACACTAAGTTCAAAATATTTTGTCGACGTTGATCATAGTGACTATTAATCTTGTAAATTTTTTTGTTGTGATTGACCTTAAAGACCACTAGAAATAGAATTTTGTATGTGTTGACCCCTCTATAGTGAATATGTTTCTTCTCTTTTCTCATTGCATTGATATTTAATAGTTATCCATTCATCGATGCCTATCAAGAGTAAGCTCAAAATATTTTGTGGATGTTGATCATAGTAACCATTAAGCTTGTAAATGTTCTGTCATTGCGACTAACCTTAGAGACCACTAGAAATAGAATTTTGTATGTGTTGACCGCTCTATAGTGAATTTTTTTCTTCTTTTTCTCATTGCATTAATATTTTTCCTGGTAATGATGCCTAGTGCCCACTAAGCTCAAAATATTTCCAGATTTTTTCATTGCATTAATAGTTTTACTGTTAATGAAGAGTAACAACAACTTAGATTTTAATATTTTATCTTGTAGCACATATTAGCGATTGCTAGGAACAAAAGTACATATGTTGTGACCCATTGATATTGCATCTATTGCCGCACAGAGATCATTGCATTAATAGTTTTCATGTTAATGTTGATTAGTGATAGCCAAGATATAAATATTTCTTTGGGAAAAATTATACAAAACAAAATCCATTTTTTATCACATCCCAATTATTGATATTCTATAAAAGTAGAATTTTCCATAGCCTTTTCAACAAAACCCATTTTGTGCTAAATCGATAAATCGATTTTGTTCATGGTAGATTATTCTTTCACACATTTTAACAAAAAATTCTCAATTCAAATTTTTTGGCATCATTTTTTCATTCAATCGATGATCCATAAATGATTGTGAAATATGTGTATACCGTGCTTATAAGAAATACATTTTTTCGTAAGAGGATCGAGAAAATTTTCTAAAATTCTTGACATGGACAATAATGATTGCTTAAAGCTAACAAAATGATTGTTTTTGATAATGTGAAGGAAAATAAATTTTTGTTTGGAAAGGGATATTATTCATTCATTGCTTTTGTAGAAAATTTAACTTAAGCTAATCTTAGGACCGATAATTACAATAAAGTTATAAAATAATTATTGCAATTACTTTAAGGTAGAAACATATGGAAATTGGGATATTTAATGACACGGGAGATTTTACAATTATAACTAAATAAATATACGTATACATGATCCTACAACAAACTAATCCAACCTAAGTAAAGGTTGTTCCATTAAGAATACATGTATTACAAGTAATTTTCTCAAGTCAATAATAGATGTCCATTAAATGGTGTATATCTATCAATAAATTCAACATATTTTGTTGAGGTGGTTATTATTTACCTATAATATTTATATATATTCTTGTTAATTTTAATGCATTAAATTTTTTCTTGTTAATGATGCCTAGAGATTTCTAGGCTATAGGTATATCATTGTGGTTGATAGTAGTAACAGCTAGGATAAGAAGTAAATATTTATTTTTAATTATTCTTATATACTATTAAAATCTAAAAAATATGTTGTGGACTGACCCTAGTGACCATTAGGATTAGAACTACTTATGTTTTTACCCCTTAGTAGTGTAGGATCGAGGAAATTCTGGAACGAGTTGCTCTACCCATGGAGGAGCATACCTTATCCACTCCTTCACCCACAAAGGATTCTTCTTCATCTCCCCTTTCACCCATGGAGGAGTCCACAATTTTTTCTGATGTCATTTCACCATCTACCTCACAACCTATCGAACAATCAATGGTATTAACTCTCCTACCTACATGAGAATGGTCACTGATTTCTCCTCCATCGAAAGAGGAATCTACCTCACCCCATCTACCATATCTCCTACCCATGGGAGATCATTTAGACATGCAACTACCTATTGGGGACAATTCCCCATTAGCATTCCAGGATCTCGTTGATCTAGTCTTGGATATTCTACCACAGAGTCTGAGGCTAACCAATTCCTTGTCTCACAGAAATATTTTATAGGGATTTCCACTAGACCAACTACATCTCCTCTTACAACAATGTGGTTTTTATGACTGGCCGATAACTTGGATTATTTTGATAATTCCATTCTTTGGGGACATCTTCGGCCCCCATTTTTGACTCAAATTCAAATGTTGCCCCTGCAAATACCCCCATGATCTATCCAAAGGTATTTCTAAAGAACCAGATCGACCCTAACCATGCCTACAAAAATAGATTCTTCTTCATCATCTTTACATACATTTGAACCTTTACCCATGACTAAAACCATTCCTATGCCTAAGAACCTACCCACACATACATCTTCATCTATATCTAGACCCATCACTACCTTAGGTGTCATGCAGACATCAATCCTTACCCATCCATCCAGTAAAATTGAATTTAGCCATGTCTTCCCAAACCTACACAAAAATTATTCCTCCAACCTAAAAGGAAGACCCAACCTTCTAGGCCACATACACCAATCTCACCCACCACACCTTTTTCACCTTTTCCCCTTCCATCCATCCTAGGACCTCATCCATCAACCTTGGCCAAACAACCCCTACCCAAGGCAAATAAAAATATAAGAAATCGACTCCTTCATCGGGATCCTTTGTTACACAACATTTACCGCACAACAAATAACCTCACCCTCACCAAGTACATTTCTTACCACCTATAACTCCATCAGCTACCATAACCCCAACATTGCTTATGCGACTTTAACCCATACATTCCACCAAGCCTCCACTAACCACTTCCACCACAACTCTATTGTCCCCATGGATAACTTTTCCTCTTCCACCTTTTGTTTTCCTTTCGCATCACATAATCCCACCCCATATTTACCCAAGAAGGTGCAATCAAAATACTAGAACTCACTACCCTCCAACGGGGTAGTTAAAGCAATAACACCTTCCATTACTAGCTCTACTACCACACCTTTACTCAAGCGAGTATACCTTCAAAACCTAGGACATTACCACCTACCAAACTAGTGGTCAAACCTATTCCACCTCCTATAACACCTATTCCACAACAATCATCCACACCTTTACCAAAACCCACACTCACTTCCCACTATGATCCATTGGAAGGGTCCTACTCTAGCATTTTAGCGAACCTATTGAGACCTCGGTCATCACATTACCACCTCTTAGACCTTATGACCCCCTCATACCCAAACCAAAAGTGCTTGATGAAATCAAATTTTTTTCCTACCCTCGCGTGCTACAAAATGATGTAGAGGGGTGTAAGGCTCTCAAAACCATTCTCCTCCAATTATATCCTCCGAAGCAAATTTTGACGATGATGATCTTCTTGATGAGGACCTTGTTCCATATTCACCTATCACCATACATCCCCACCAACTACCTATACAGTGACCTAAATCACCACCTCAACAATCCTTTTATCCACCTCCAAAATTTGAGATCAATATGGTCTGTATTAGAGAGTTGGACAAACCACCACCTAAATGTCAGTGTTCCCTACTCATTTCACAAGGTTCTTACCCCACATTAGTTTTTTTTTCCATCATGTCATTTTAATACTTATGACATACCTTCTCCATATACCTCTTTCCCTCAGATTAACATGATCCAAGTTGCCACTCATGCGCAAAAAGACAAAGGAAAAGAAAAAGCAACTAGCCCATCAACTAATCCTGTGCCTAATATACCATCTCGCACTTAAAAAACAAAAACCATTTAAGGACCCACATACCCTATTTATAATGGGTTCACCCATCATACAATGATAAAAAAATTACACCAATCCCCTCTAAAAATGTCTTTATACGATCTCGTCCAAACCTCTGAATCTCATCGACAAGCCCTCGTGGAGGTTTTCCAATCCATCAAGGTTCTACCTAATGACCCCATATAAGTAGCCTCTATTATCACCCCTCACCACATGGCCTTTCTTACTAAATAATCTCCTTCCTCTACCCCCACACCCACTCATCAAGTATCCTCCCTTATTTTTTCTGATGAGGATATCATACCTCTCCAATCAGATGACCCTAATCACACCCTTTTCATCTTTGTCTATATCACTAATATGTGGGTATGGTGCATTATGATCGATGGTGGTGCTAGCATCAACATCATCTCCTCCCATGTGTACAATCAAATGTACATCCCTTAAAATTGCATGCATAATAACCCAATTATGTTGCACTCCTTCAATGATGCCATCACTTCCACCCTTGACACCATTATTCTTCACATTCGTGTGGGCCCTCACACTATCTCGGAATTTTTCTACATCTTAGAGGGGGAGTTCTAGTATAACTTGTTGCTTGGCTGACCTTGGATTCACATCATGGGTTATGTTCCTTCAACTTTACACCGTTGTGTAAAATTTGAACATGAAGGACATAACTATACCATCCCAATCAACCGTCACCATTTAAAACCTATAACATGTTGTACCAACCTAATGATGTCCTTGTACCAATTAAGGCATCTACCACTATTCCCACTTCTCCTTCACCCATAGCCCCATCCACCAATGCTTCCGCCACCTCTCCCACACCTAAATCTTCTATTCCTACTACTACCGCAGCCTCTACAGGTAGCCCATTTTCTTCCCAAAAACCGATACCCCTCCTTCCCAATCACCTAGTAATTCATCTATTCCCGCTACCCACATATCTACTACCGATCCCTTAGGAGGTTTTTTAAATGCCTCACTCTGGGGGAGTACCACCTTTACAATATCAACACATTTCTCACTTTTTAAGAGTATGGTAACCTACATCAACATCCTTGTTATGAATATCGAGATAGCAGAGGTATTCCCTTATGGTCCTCTCTAGCTTCACACAAACTTAACGTATGGGGGACTTGATACTTCCACCTATTCACCCAAATTGCCATCCCAAAATGACCCTTTTCATCTAACCTTCAATCTCTCACCAACCATCATTTCACCCATACTTTGCGTTCACCGCCGCACATGGAAAGGATTTTCCTTTGGGTTTTATGAACATGGTCATCATATCATCATCCAGTGTACTACCCATAAACATAAATACCGTAGTGGCATCAACTTCACCAAACTATCCTCTAAGAAGGCCTATGTTGAACTCATTCAGATGACAAACCTTATCCACCCTATTCACCTATGTCTTCACCCTCACCCACAGAGTCTATGGATCCGTAATTCATTCCTCCTAACTTTTTTTTTTATGAACACTATTTCCTTGGTACCTTTAACTTATCAACACGATGGTGAGGTTCCCTCTTCTCTTCCCTTCCTATATCCTAACATGATTGATGACGATACACCTTCTATTAATGCCATTCAATGTCAGGATGATGAGTCTATCCTCACCTATCTTGGTACGGAAGATTATTATATTCACCAGTCATTACCTTCTGAGATGTAAACCATGTTGAATGAATCAAGCATTGAATTAAATATTAAAACTCAGGACAACCCACACATTCTAAAAATAGGCCAATCTTTAGATGCTATTGAACACGAAGGTTTTGCTTCTTTCCTTAGGGAGAATAACAATTTTTTTCTTTAGATGCTACTGAACATGAAGGTATTGACCTAAACATTGTGGTCCACAATATTGTAACCATTCCTGAATCCAAACCCATAAAATAGAAGCTATAGAAAATGCATCCTCCCATTGCCCTTCTTGTCAAAGAATAACTTCAATGCATTCTCTTGGTTTCCTTCATCCTACCCACTGACTATACGCAATTAATTTCTAACATATTTCTTGTCACAAAAGTGATAGAGGGACTCGTATTTTCATGGATTCGCATGACCTCAACCTAGCTTGCCCCAAAGACTACTTTCCTCTACCTGTATTGACCAGTTAGTTGATCTCACCGTTGGTCATGAGATGTTATCGCTCATGAATGGTTTCTTTGGTTATAACAAAATATTACTCACTCTAAAATATCAAAACAAAAATTCCTTCATGCCTTTTGGCCTTAAAAATGCTAGTGCTACATATGAGCAGGATATGACTTATATCTTCCATGACATCATGCATCGTATATTATAATATAATGTAGAGGAAATTCTCACAAAATTCAAACATCAGGTTGAACATCTCACGATCCTCGAGGTCATCTTTTACCATCTCAATTATTCTTTTCACCTTCATCCCAAGAAGTGTGTCTTCGTTGTTCTCTCAAGAAAGCTCATTGGTTTCATTGTTTTGTTTGCGTGGCATAGAATTTGATCCTATTCAAGTAAAGGATATTCTCAAAATGCCTCCACCTAATAATATCTTCCAAATTCAAAGTTTGCAAGGTAAGTTACAATCTATTCATTGATTTATTTCACAACTTTCTTCTTGCTTCAAACCATTTCATCATCTCCTCAAAAGGATGTCTCCTTCAAATGTGATGATGAATTCCACAAAGCCTTTGACACCTTAAAACAATACCTTCTCCAACCACCATTCCTCATTTCTCCTACGTATGAGCAACCCTTTTACTTGTAAATTTCCACTACCGATCATTCCATTTGCACCATGCTCACTCATCAGGATGAGAAACATAGGGAGTAAATAGTTTATTACATAAGTCATACCCTTTTGGACTACTAAACTAGATACACCCATGCCGAAAAACTTATCTTAGCCTTATTTTTTGGTGCCACTAAACTTCGTCATTACCTACTCAACCACAAAACCTTTTTTGTTACCAATGCTGACCCCTTCCATTACATGTACACCAAACCCTACCAAAATTAGTGTGTTGTGTGGTGGCTCATGCTTCTCACAAGCCTTGACCTTAAATTCATTCATCAAAAATCTATTGAAGTCTAAAAAATCGTTGTTGATCGGTCGAGAATATGGAACTTAGTGAATAATAAATAGAAGTTTCGTGAGAGAAAGAAAAGTGCATTCAATGTTACGAGAGTATCAGAGAGGATTGCACGTAAAATGAAACAAGTTTGGGACTTGGCCATTTTCATAATGAGGATATATTTTTTTGAGATAGAGTGCAGAGCACTCAAACCGATGAATGCTTGTACCACACACATTGGATATTTTTGGATGATTAGCTATGAAGTTCTTTACATGAATGCAAGCTAAAGATAGAATGGTGAACTGATAGTTGACTAAGAGAGATCTATTGTTAACACTCTTACATGTAAGCCTATTTTTGTAACGACACATGGCTAATAATAACATGCGACCTATTTTGGGATTAGATAAGTGGTGAAGGGAAATTCCCCACCCTTATAAATATGTATTGAACTATGTAACAGAGAGAATATAGATATAGGTGTGAGAACTAGGTTATAGTGAGATTATGTTGCTAGATCTATTACGTGCATGAGTATATACTACTGTTATTGTAAGGAAGATTCTGTGTATTTACTGTAATGAATATAATGGATATTATGGACTAAAACAAGGTGTTATCATGGTTATAATTCAGTATTGCATGCTTCATTACATTTTGTTTGTCTATTAAATATTTTATTCTCTGGATCTAGATCTGAATATGCACTATAGAAAGATATATTAGCCATAGATCTTAATGATTAAATTCTTCATTGTGCTAAAAATCCTATAACAATAATTGTAAATAGGGGCTTGGTACCTTTTCATGCTTTGGGTGAGCACTTAGTCTAGGCTAAGTGATGGGTTAGCATGTCGGGGCTTGTATTATTGAATTTTAGGCTGCATTATTAGTTTTGTTCCTAGGACCTCATTTTCACTTTTTTAGGATGGTTCATGATGAAGACATATCGGTTGAACTTAGAAAGTGTTGAGGATTGGATACATGATCTAGAAGAAGAATACACATGCCTTTTCAGCATTGAATTTGAGTTTAACGCATGTGTGTGGGTAGAACATAATCTGTATGACAGTTTATATGAGAGATTTTTTACTATTTTTCAAGTAGAATTCACAGTGGCTGGTTGCTTATGCATCTAAGTGGAATTGGAGGTATCACGCACTTATCCGGATGGAGGAAGAATTTTAAGCCCTTTATGATGGTGATATAATTTGGACTCGCGTTGTGGATACATGGTTCCATGGTGTTTTGGATAGTTATATCTTGGAGTACTCACTTTCCACATATTCATACCAGAGGTAGCTACATTCCAGCTTTTATGATATCCAAGGGGAGCTTACTTACAAGACATTCCTTTGGAGATGAAGATCTTGATGGTAATTTTTAATTTGGAATATAAACTAATTTCTAACTAATCCCCACCACGCGTGGCGATAGGAGCAGGTTCGATGAAATATGGTAGACCTAGTGTCGAAAGGCACATAGAGGAAAGGATGCTTAAGTATAATGAGGCGTACGAGAGGGAGGTAGAGAAGCAATGTGAAATTGTAGAGTAGATGGCATTGAGGAGAGAGATGGATTGTGAAGGATTTAGGGTTCATAAAGGAGGTGTGGAGTTAAAGATTAGGAACACCCCCATCGGGAAAGCATGAAAGGGATCCCTCCTTGGCCTCACACAAAAGCACACCAGCAGAGATAACCTGCAGTGGGTGGATATCTTAATCTACCTAACAACCTTTCCCTTGTGCTTGGTTTTCTAGTATCTAGTACGACAAACAATAAAAAAGTTAATTCAAGAAATGGGAGACTAGGAGCAAGTCTTATAAGAGGCATAATGATGGTAGTACAAATGGTTTCTTTGTTGTATCGGAGTACCTTTCGGGTGTATCATGTGTACAAAATATAGGTGCATTAATTTTTGGAATAAGTTTTGGGAGTGGTAATTCTTCGTAGACTGTAAGGGTATAATTTTTTTCTACCGATGGGACATATGGAAGTACATCTTCCGGTCCATCCCCAACTACAGTTTGAGATTAGGAGGCATAGGTAGCTCTAGTTTCGCTGAATCTAGTGGTTTTAGAGGAAGAGGAAACTATACGTACTCCAAAAATGTAGGTATTGTACTACTAGAAAGAGTTTACAAAAACATCAATGATGATTTAGATCTCATTGCAAGGTGTTCAGAATATAGAAAAGCTCGGCGAGTATACATTTGTATCCTAAAATGCCTTATCCATCCTCTACATGTTTTGTTCTGACCCTGTTCCACTCTTTGCTTGCATTTTGGTCTTTAGTTTCAGGACCGTCACCCTACTTAGGTGGCGGTGCCGTAACCACCACCCATGACAGGGCGGCGGTCCTATGCGTATTTTCTAGAACTTTTCAAAACTTTCATCAACATGAAAAATTCAACTAGCACTCGCATTCTTCAACCAATCTTACTTTCATTTATGTTTTATCTGCCTGGTAAATAGTGATTTCTCTTTATTTATTATAAAATATTTCAATTCAAACTTACCCTCTCGGTAAATCCAAATGCTATAAATACCAATCTTGTTTACAAGCAAATGGCCCCTCTCCCTCTATGAATTATTATTTAGTGTGTTTTGAAGTTCTCCCATAAGTTTCAATAGGTTTATATTTTGCATGAATTCTCAAGCTCTCCTTTCTACTTTAGAGATCACTTGATCTTCACACTTTCATTTTGATCCATTGCTATCCTACACATTCAACTTAGCATAAGATAGTTTTAGTTCTAGATTAGAGTTCATTTGATAATCTTAGAGTTGTAGGTTATTGTTTTGTCATAAGAAATAGATCCCAAAATTCTCGGTATATTTGCGTTGTATCCCCACAATAAATCCTGCTAGGAATCACATAGTCAAGCTCTATTCACTTGCACTATCCCTCTCTTACTTGAATTTTATTCGGTTTATATCCAAATTTGCCATTGTTTGAGTATCTTCTTCTACTAACACTATCACATTCACACTTTTCTAGATTCACGAGAACATGAAGGAACAAAGAGATCACATTAAGGGGACAAGTCATGACACAACTAGATTTACCACTATTTTGTAAAACTCCAGGTTTGAACTATCAAAGTTGTAGTTACAATATATCAAATAGAGTAGAAAATCATTTTTATTTCACTTAAAGCTTGTTTTTAGTGTTACCAAGGAAGTTATCGAGAATGATAGCTTCGAGAAGCTATGCTTTATTCCTCACTTTTGAGGTAATATTGAAGGTCTTTCAATTAAATTAGTTAGTTATTTAAATATTTAGGATAAATTCACAAGCGCACATGCAAATAGCTACATCAAGCTAACTTGCTTGTTCTAATTCTATTATTAGATTAATTGTTCATTATCTAAATATATTAGAATAGCTTCTCTTTAAATTTCATTCAAATACACATCATTGAAAATACAAAAATAAAAGGAATATAAGTATAAGTGTAGATATACATTTCATAATTAGTATACTTATTTCAGCTTAAAGTTTGATTATCTCTTCGCATGACAATTATGGGACCCAGAGAGCCCAAGGATTATGTATTCAAACCGGTAGTTCCTCAACTAAATCTCTTCAAAAATTTAATGGATACAAATAAAGGTCTTAGGATTCAGGTCTTTCAAATGACAATAAACCCAAAATTAGTCGTGAACAATTGACAAAATTAAATATTGAAGATGAAAAAGCATACACATTCTCGGTCAAGTTAACCCAACTATAGATTACTTTGATAGGATATCCACATGACCATACAAGAACCTGAAAGAGATAAAAATATTTGGTTGTGATCCATTAGTTCTGGAACCAAATGGAGGAGACCTTCTCATTGACGTAGACATAGGGTTATGTATACAAGTTGCCAGAACACCCGTAAGGTATTCTAAGAAAATTGCACAACTCCTGGTATTAAACATAGAAGATGAAAAGGCTTATGACCATTAGATAGTCGAAAGAAGAGATTGATTCTTCACATGACCATAACACATCCACAACAACCATGAACTCATGGTTGTGATCCCTAGGTCCCACAACCCAATGGGATTATAAGTCAATTAAATATTGACACCGGTTTACGTATGTTGGTATTTAGATCCTCACCACTCTCGCCAGATATCATAACACAATTTTCTGCATTAAACATAGAATCCAATGAAGCCAAAATTTTCTAGGCTACACCAGAAAACCACCCATAGTTTCCTACAAATCCACTACACCTCTCATTACCATTTTCCATGACCTTGTCTGGAAATATACACGAAGCACCTATAGGTCATTTTCCACGTATCCAATGGCCAATAGATAGGATCTTGGTAGAGCTCTACATTTATTGGAGCCTCTGAGTAGGTATTATATTTGAATGATCCATTGCACCAATTTAGGTAAGCAGAGATTTCTTTGCTTTAGACTCGCAGATCCCATTGCTGCGTGTCAAAGTTATAAGATTTCCCAACTATTTTTTCTATACACAAATATATTTCATTTCCACAAAATGTCTCGACATGACCTCGAGATGTCGGGCACGTAGAAGATCTACTTGTAGATTCTCATACTCACATGTCACTTTTCTATCATACAAAATTGGTGAACCCAACGTGAACGAAACAAGCTGCTCCCCTTTTATTTTCATTTCTTTCATCCATCTTTGCTCTTTCCCATTATTCTCGGGGTGTTTATATACCCCCAAATATTTCGGGATATGATGCATATAGCAGACTCTCTCGGGCCTCAAAGAATATTATGGTCAAACAAATAGATAAACGTCACCTCGCTTTCGCATGGGATGACAACTATTCAAGTAACTACTTGTAATCACAAACTCCTCCTCAAAGAACTAGCTGTAGTTCTTCATTCCAAATTGAGAAGTTGGATCAGCTCACACAAAAAAACAACAAGAGACCTCGTGTTCTAACAATATGACATTTATGGAGAATTCATTTCATCTCCTCGGGTTTTGTTTAGAGCATAAATCAAGTAGATTGTCGGATCCACTCCCATTTTTGGATGAGAAGTATTTAGCATGCTACATTAGAAGTGAACAATACTTCCAAAACATGTACCCACCTATAGGAAGTTTGCAAACACAACCCGATACCCTATTCCAAGAAAACACCCACATTCCTCCACCTATGGAAAATAATCTCGGTGAGGCTTGGCATGGTAATGATCAATTCATAGTAAGATACCATACCCCTTTATAACCTCAAGGTGTAAAAAAACCACCATTAAGGAAAAAAACTATGTTTTCACCAATCGAGGTTATCTCAGCCTTAGTTGAGAAGGTTAGAGGACTAGAACTTTCTCAAGCAAATAAAAATTCATATTTTGGGCAAGTAGGAACTTCCAACCCTCTCGCATCATCCCAGCCAAGTTGACCTCCTTATAGGAATGGGCATGTTAGGCATGCCTCCTCAACATTCGTATAACTATCTATAATAAACACTAACTTGAACCGCATTTTCAAACACCGCTCTAGTTGAAAGTATGATACCTCTTGGCTTAGCACCAAACAACCCATACCAGATCAATGCTAATCCCTACTTAAACATTTATTCAAAATAACAATAGGGAGACATGTTCTCCTCTCTGGGATGCTCGCTCAACCACAAGGATTTCCTTATGTCCCCTGTAAATACATATGCTATATTATATCAACAATCCATCCCACCCCCACCCCCTTAGCAGGCACCATCAATGGTCGAAGCCTATGCGGTAGGGACTTACTCGAATATTTAAAAGAGCCTCTGGATTTCACCATACAGAGTTTCATGCTTCTAATACCTCTTCTTGATTTTCCCAAGTACAAAGGGGAGGGAGATCTCGAATGCACATATCAAGGCCTATGCCATGGCCATTTGATAATTACTCCCTTGGGATGGGGTCATTGCTAAGATATTCCCTAAAACATTAGATGATATTTCCATTGATTGGTATTATAGAGTTCTGAAGCCTCGATGCACTCGTTTAAATAACTTTTTCAGATTTTATCAAAAAATTTGATACGAAAAATTGTTAAGAATAAGAATCGGGAATTCTTACATATTAAACAAGAGCACAATGAATCTGCTACCCATTTTATTCAAAGATGATGTACATTTCTCTACTCATCAAGTAAGTGCTCCAAACATGGATCAAATGGAACTATGTGACTTATTCGTTCATTCTCTCAATAGAGAGATAAAGGAATAAGTCTAGAAGTTCCCACTAAAGATTTATGATGAAGTACTCGAGAGTGCTCTCCAAATTGATCAAGCTTTGCAATAGACATAAAGTGGTCATAAGACCTATGGAACAAATGAGAAATTAAACACTCCCAATAAAAGCACTATGACCTATCCTAGTGCTAGGAATACCAATCAAGGACCCAAGATCCTTAACAAAAGCTCGGGGTTACAATAGATGGAGTAATGAGACTGTGTTAAAAGGTAAAATGTCGTAAACATTTCACCACCCATTAATAATCAGTGAAATAGAAAATTTACTCCAAAAATCAACGTAGTGGATTTTAATTGTCCATCATGATAGCAACAACAACAAATAAAATGGAAAATCCAGACACAAGGTCCAAATCAAAACCTAACTAGATATCAAAATCAAAACTAGAGGCAACAACCTCAAAATTTTAACTCTAACAACTAGCAACCTAATAAGAGTTTTGGACCACAATAGGTTTCAAACCAACAACCTCGAAACTATAATCCCAACTTGTATTGTGGTTTCCACAAGATTCAAGGCCATGATACTCGTATTTGTCATGACTACAATAAATTCATGCAACATTTTACGTAAGACCAAAAACAAATCTTTATAGATGTTGTGTTAGAAAATTCTATAGTACCCACACCAAACACTTATACGGGAGTAGTTTCCCCTCAAAATGCACCCCTCAAGATTTTTAATGATCCGCTCCCAAATAACTCTAACAATAACAGGTTAGATCCAAATGGGATGAACAAGGGTGTTATGACAGGAAATAACCATCATGAAGCCTTAACTTCATTAAATCCACTGGTCACACCCCAATTAGGAACTCGACCACAAACCAAGATAGTTGGTCCTGGTAGAGTTAGATACCGAGCTACACATAGAAACCATAACAAGAACATGAGATTATTCTACTCAACCAGTTCCAAACCATCCATTAGAACCGGACAACATTTAATAAACATTGGTAAAACCCATAGGTACTTACGATCTAATTAATGACCTAACAAAGACTTTCTCTCACATTTCCTCGGATTTATTGAAGAACTCTCCCGCCCATAGGGCTACTCTCTTAGAAGCATTAGGTCTTGGTCATCTAATTAACATCACTCCTCCTCCCGAAACACAAGTAAACCATGTATACTTTGATGTCTAACCTCCAAGGAAGCCGAGATAGGGATACCGAGTTTATATTTGATATAAGAAAAATGCCAACAGATGCTGAAATGGCATGTAGATGTGACTAAGCTTTACATTTACAGGTATGGGTTCACAATAATTATGTTAAACACATAATGATTGACAATGGGGCAGCAGTTAACACATTCCCCTTCACTTTTCGTCTAAAGCTAGGATATGGAGAAAGAAATTGTTCCACAACATGAAATACGCTAAGAGGTTATGATAGCCTCAAGGCCACTTCAATTAGGACCATAGTTTTACTAGTCACCTTAGGACCCAAGATAGTCCTAAAAAAATTTATATTATAGATTAGGAAACCAACCATATTATGATCCTCGGTGGACCATGGATACACAACATGAAGGTAATCCCTTCCACGTTATTCCAGGAAATAAGATTTTTACACTTAGGGAAAATATTTGTGGCACAAGGTGACCCAAAACCATTCGTTATACACCTTACAGACTTGAAGAAGAGACCAGGACATTCACTCTAAGTTTGAAATCCCAACAAATCAACTTAAAAACCAATCAATTCAAAACCAAAATAAAATTTGATACCTACAATAGAATTAGAAATTACTAATCTATTCGAAGGCATTCCCAAGACTCAAAAATGAGACTAACATCATAGAAATGGTATCATTAGGGACTACCACAAAAATTGTTGAGTTACTAGAGAAAGATCTACCCATTCTCCTACCGTTTGATTCCATGGGTATGGGATACACCCTAGGAATTGGTTCCCTTCCATTAGATGAAGTTTGTATGGTAGAAGTAACCAAGGCAGAAGAAACAGATGTGAGGAATGTCCCAACATCCATTTTTCCAAGAAAATATTGGACTCTCCACTTTGATGGAGCTAGATTTCATTTTTGAGCTAGGGAAGGTGTGATCTTTACTTCTCCTGAGGGAAAGATCCTACATTTTTCTATTAAGTTAATATTTGAATGTACAAACAATGGGGCTCAGTAAAAATCCTTCCTCCTTGGCCTCATCATAGCTAAAAGGATGGGTGTTGATAACATTAGAGAGCTAGGAGACTCAAACTAGTCACAAACCAAGTCTCTCGAGATATATGAGACTAGAGTTGAACACTTACAACTCTATAAAGCAATGGTATTAGATATAACCAAAGGATTCAACTTCATATCAATCAAAGCAATCTGAAGAGAATAGAACCTTCTCGTGGATTCAATATCAACCTCAAATTCTTGTTTCACACCAAACAATGGGTTGGAAAATACAAGTTTCATGGTATCACTTTGTCTTGAAACATTGGTGCGTAAAATACCAAAAACCCACTCTTTACATGTATAGAAGATGAGAATGAGTTTTCTATCCTAGATCACTTTGACATCAATAGAGTCACTCTTGGATATCTAAACACCTATGTGGAGCTACATCTCGCTCATCACATAGTAGATTTTCCCTAATCCCACATTGATCTTCCTATTTTGGAAATCCCATGATAGAATCTCCCCGTAAAAGAATCTCAATATCTACGAGGTAGAGAATGGAGAAAGTTTTGAACTACCTCCTACCCCACATGAATTTGAAGAAGGAACACTTCCTTAATTAAATGAATGATTAACATAAACATTGGAAAAGAGGAAGAACCAAATATTTTGAAGTTGGGATCCTCGTTAACTCTAGAGGAGGTGGAAATACACACCCATATCCTCAAGGAACATCAAAATGCTTTTGCATTTAAGTACAAAGAAATGATGGGAATTGCACCACATATCATAGTACATAATCTTGCCACCAAACCAGATGCAAAGCCAAAAAAAAAGTCGAGACCAATGAAAACAAAAGTGTCTCTCATGGTGAAAGAAGAAGTTATGAAACTTCTCTAGGTGGGATTGATCAAACCAGTCAACTATTCACAATGGGTATCTAATATCATCCCGTTCTTAAAAACTATGGGAAGATTCACATTTACATAGAATTTTGGGACATTAACAAAGCTTTTCTAGATGACTTCCCATTACCATCCATCGATGTTATTGTTGATGCAACAATTGGATTTGAGTTGTTGTCCCTCATGGATGGGTTCTCAGGGTATAATCAAATTAAAATATCTGAGGAAGATCAAGCCAAGACCAAGTTTATAACTCCTTCAATAACATATTGTTACATTGTCATGCCATTCAGTCTTAAGAACGCTAGTGCTACATACCAATAGACAATGACATACATATTTCATGACCTTATTCATAAGATTGTGGAGTACTACGTAGATTACTTGTTGGCCAAGGCCAAGAAGTGATATGATCACCTAGAAGTACTCCATATCATTCTCTCATGATTGATTGAATATGGCATCACATTGAACCCAAAAAAATGTGTATTTGCTGTGACAGGAGGCAAACTTCTAGGTTACATTATATCATCATGAGGGATTAATGTTGATCTAGCCAAAATTTGGGGTGTTCTTAAAATTATTCCACCATTAGATGATTATAGTATTAGATCATTTCTTGGGAAACTCAATGTAATTTGAAGGTTCATCCCATGACTTAAGTTTTGTTGTTCATCCAATCAACAATTTATTAAAGAAGGATTATAGCATTGATTGGACGGAAGAATGCAACGAGGCCTTTGAAGCTAGTTAAATGCTTCTTGTTGTCTCCTCCCATGCTAATGCCTCCTAGAACAGATTATCCTTTGATCCTGTATTCACGGGATACTTATGTCTCGCTAGCATGCATGTTGGCTCAAGAAGACAATGATAAATGAGAACGTGTAGAATATTTCATTAGCCAAACATTGCTTGATTATGAAAAATGTTATACATAGGTAGAAAGAGAATGTCCTGTCGTAGTCTTCACAATGAAACATTTAAGACATTACATGTTAAATCAAGAAACAAGGGTCATTGTAAAGATAGATCATTTATGGAAATTCTTCATGCAAGGGTGTTTATCTAAAAATTTGGATGTTTTATAACCTTAACGGGTGAGTTTTAATTAACATTTGTAAACCAGAAATCCATTAAGGGACAAATCATTGCAGATGGTTAGCTAGAAATATGTTAGATGGAGGTGATCGGTAGATCTAGACTTTCCCGATGAATGCATATATTTTGTTGAAACCAAACCCCTTATCTCTATATGTCCTTGGTACATCGACATCGCCAATTTTATCATGGACCCTACGTACTAGAAGGTTCCACATTTCAACAAAGAAGGTGGTTACGCATTATCGTTCCTAAATTTGTTATTTTAGAATAGGTGTTTCTATCATAAAGCCTTCGATGGAATGCTTTTAAGATGGGTTGACACGAAAGAATCCAAAAATATTATTTATGAATCCCATAGTGGGATATGTGGAGGGAACTTTGGTGGTCACGCCAATGCTTGCAAAATACATCGGATGGGCTATTTCTAGCCCACTGGAACATGATGCAGTATAATTTTTGCACAAGTTCCATAAATGCTAAAAATTCTCCCACGAGATTCACATGCCAGCATAGGATCTGCAACCAATTGTAATCCCATTTCCCTTTTTCACATGGGGCCTAGATTTGACATGGAGATTATCTCCCTCTTCAACAGATGGCCATAACTTTATAATTACGGCCACAATATATTTTACCAAATGGGTAGAGGTTATGCCTCTTACCACCATACTAGGTTCTTTAATTGCTAAGTTCATTTTGAATCGATCATTTACAGTACGATTTCTCTGCAAGTCATTATCTCGAGATAATGGAACTTCCTTTAAGAATGATGAGGTTCGTGAGTTATGTAGAAAATTCAAGATAAACCATCATACCTCCCTTTATTACCCTCAAGCCAATCGAGAAGCTAAAGCCACAAACAAGACATTAAAAGGTATTCTCCTCAAAACAGTTAAGGAGAACAAACAGATTGGCATTTAAAATTATACCCGGCCTTGTGGGCACATCAAACCTCAATAAGAACACCAAAAGGGGAAGCCCCTTTCTCATTAGTATTCAGGAAGAAGTAGTTCTCTCACTTGAGGTCGCAATACCCAACCTTCGCATCTCATTACAAGGGATTTTGGGAGAAGAATCTTATAGAGAGGCACACCTCTCTCAACTAGAAATCCTTGATGGGGCTAGGATAAATGCCAAACAACAACACAGAGGGTATCTTGACCGAATGTGCTGGAAATATAAGGAAAAGGTCTATGAATGAGAAATATATGAGGGAGATCTAGTTCTAAGACTAGACAACCAGATTGATAAGAAAATCAGTGAAGGAAGGAAATTCCAGCCCAAGTGCTTGGGCCCATACCGAGTCATGAAATACTATGGAAACAATGCATATCTCTTGTGTACACTAGAAGGTGAGGAGTTAAATGAAACTGTCAATTCCTTACATCTTAAACGGTTTCATGCATAGGTCATCAACATCACCATTTGTATATTATATCTACCTACATTGCATTAGTCACTTAGTTGTTTCATTTTGTTCACTCATTTCATAAATTTTGTGGTCAAGGAACTTATTCTTAAGAAATTCATTATAAGCTTCTAAAAATATTGGCAAAAGCATTCAAATCATATCTCTTCAATTTTTATAATATCATCAAATAATTTTGAAATCATTTCATCAATTCAACAGACAAAGTCTTGACAAAAACTATACCAAGGCCTACATACTCGGTCATACCCATTCGTTTCTACTAGGTTAAGTTTTCATTACCTACGGTCTGTTCTAGAAGCTTCTTGGTATCACATCTATCCTTCTTACATATCTTTGAAACAAGGATAATCCAAAATCAAAAATTAGAAATGTCAAATTAAATCAAAATACTAAACAAAATAGAATATTTTATTTTTACGAGACTTATTTGCCCCAAAAACCTTCAATGATGAGTCACATCTCTTACTAGTGATGTAAGGTTGAGAAAGGAAAGAAGTGCCCTTACTCACCTATGTCCTGCCTTTTGCTGATGATCCCATGCTTCCTACCAATAGCATGAGACAGGGAATATGGGGTCCATCATGCACATCAATGAATCTTAGCATTTTGAAAATGCAAAACAAATGTGTTAAGTGAAATTAAGTATCCAAATTCCAAAAATATCAAATCCTTGAAACCATATTTTGTCAACAAAGTTGTCATCCATGGATCTTAGTCTAGATAAACTAGAAAATAAGTTACATTCGAACTATGTAATAGTTTTGAGGAGGAGTAAGTACGCAAGTTTAAATTTGATTTATGTCAATACCTTATCTTTCTCTCATCATTTCCATTCGAGGACAAAATCATACAATTTACACCCTTCCCAACTCTTTTTGTTGAACCCTCACATCTTACTAGTTGCGTGGAGTTAGCAAAGTGGGGCAAGTTCATCTCATTATCACTATATATTCATCACGTTTTTCCAAAAGAAGAAGAAACAACAAACATTTCCCAAAGAATCCAAAAGTTCATTACTACAGGTATGTTTGCATCATCACCTATCAGCATTACAAAAACAAATAAAAGAGAAACATTCTATTAAACATTTGTTATCACTTGTCATCCACTGTATACATTCAAAAGCATATAAAATAGATATTCTCAAACGCCTAGTATACACATGGGAAGTGAATCACAAAAATCTAGATACAAAGAATATCTAGATCCAAAAAGATATATATATATATATATATATATATATATATAGGAATCATGTTCTCAATACAATGCCATCATGCACTTGGCATGGGCAAAACACTCAATGAGCCTCGAAAAATACAAAAATAACCCATAAAAAGATATAGCAAAATCACTACAAAAAGACCAAATGGCATCTCAATCCTTATGGGATCCCTCAGGGTGCACGATTACACCTAGGACTTACGCTACGATGACGCTCTGAATGAACTCAGTGCTCATGATCATGGCCATTGGTTATGGTCTCACTATAAGAATGACTATGCCCTCATTAGAAACTTAGTAGTCCTATATCTAGCTACCTTAGCACAAAGGGAGGTCACTAAATTTTCCACCTTCCAGACAGGGGAAAACACATCAGTATGTCATCCAACTGCTAAAGGCTCTCCAACGTCCTCAGTAAGCTCAACTTGAGTACTCTCCGAGGGGAGTAACAAGGTGTCTGCACACAATCGGTGAATCAAGTCTCATCATCCCTCAAAGTAGCTGCTACAAATAAAAAAGAGAAATAACAAGTTAGAAAATCTCTAAGAATAAATTCAAAAACAAACAAAACAACAAAAGGGAAATGTCAACTAAACATTTCTAGCTAAAACAAAATTGGGGAAAGAGTAGTAACTCACTTAGATCTCCAAGCATCTAGGTAGGGTCTCTAGGATCTTTGTCTGTTGCTGACGTTGTTGTAGACTACGGAACCTCCCCCAAATCAAGAAAGAAATGACATCCTACCATGGACTCATCATCTCCCCAATGTTCCGAGAAGGAAACTCCTCTTATAGCAGAGTCACCTTCTTTATGCTCTCCTCCACCCTTTTGGCCCTCAGGATATCCTGAGTATCATGCCACTCAGAATTTCTCTCATCCTCCTTAGCCATCCCACCGGTCTCACCTCCCATTGTCTCCTCCTCTGTCTCCCCTCTTATGAACTCCTCGTAGTCTAAGTCCACATCAACGGGCTCATCCTCCCCTCATTGAAAGTAGGAGCGGCTCCGATATGAAGTAAAGGTTCTCAAGGATCATTGGCTTCCCTTGGGCTCGAAACACATGCCTAACCCCGATAGGAACTCCAAGAGTAACCGTGGTCCAACCCCGATCTCCTCTAGGGCCTCCCGAGCCTCACGAATAGTCTTGTATACTACCCCCACTGGAGGAAGCATATCAACGTATGGGAGACCAAACCTACGAGGGAATCGGTTAAATGGGTGGACCTCCACCCTCTCTACCCTGTCCACTAAGTGACCTGTAGTAGAGCAGGTGATCAATGTAAGTGTCTTCTCTCCCCATACTCCTTCCATGGCCTAATAAGGAGTGGCCTCTATATTTGCAAAGTAGTCAATGAATCCACTGGTTGATGTGGCATCTTGAGCATTGTCATCCCCATCCACCTCACTACTCTAATAGCCCCGGATCCTCTACTAGTACACCCCTTCCATAGGGGATGATGCACTCATACACCCAACTCATAACTAGAGTGGGGTGACTCAAGGACTACCCTTGTAACCTGACCACCCTGTATAAGTCATGGTATGTGGTCCCAAGAATATCTGCTCCCAAGCATAAGTATAGCCATGGGCCTCAATTTATGCAATAATGAGAGCCTAGCAATATAAGAGAGTATCCCCTCCCTTATCCCCAATCAACCATGAGGCCAAGATACCCATAATAGCCTTGCAGATCATAGGGATAGGAGAAGCAACAATGGATCAGACCTTCACCCCCTTCTTCAAGCCAAGGGAGACAACAACATCTCCCATATAGGTGGCCCACTGAACCATCTAAGATCTAGATCCTACTGTCTTAAGAGACAACTGCCTCCCAAGAATCGGAACCCCTAGTATGTGATAGACATCCTCCAGGGTGATAGTCCACTCACCCCTAACACCTGGAAATCAAAAAGTTTTCGATCCACATCCCAATACAAGAACAATTCACACAATATGTGACTAGTAGGAGCAACATGAGGGACCAAAGAGATCCTCAAAATACCGGCCCTCTGCAAAGTGTCTCTCTCTTCTTGGGTTAAAATATCTAACATTGTCAAGAGCCGCCGACTCCCTCTCTCCGATCCAACTAATAACTCATCCTTCTTCGCATCCACCCAAAACACAAAAAATAGTAAGTTAGCAACATAACACCATAGATAAACTCATCCAAAACATAGAAAAACATCAAAAATGTAAAGACATTTAACCAAGGCATCTATTTTAGCCTTCTTTCCTAAACCACTTCCCTATGTAGAGTAGTGGTTCCGTGACCATCGCATCCAAGGTTGGTGGTTCTGTAACCACCGACCTACTTGGGTGGCGATCCCGTGACCTTCACTCTATGTAAAATTGTGGTCTTTTTCGATTCACTGCAGACGCCCATTAACCCCTAAAAATGCTTTAAAATAAGCAAAATGCACCATTTTAACTGAAATAAAGACCTACCCTATGGGAGCCCCCTAGAGACTCATTTAACACTAAGATTTTCAAAAATAATCCCCCCAAGACAAAGATTCCAACATTTTTACATTTTAGGTTTAAAAATAATGAATTGAGAAAAAATAACATAAGACTTCGCAGGTTGATGTCCTACTCTCGGAGGCATGATTACAATCTCGCAATGAACTCATCGAAAATGGTTACCGTGGGTCCTAGAGCTCAAAAATTTCCAAATCAACATGCGCAAATGAATAGGAAAATGAGCTCGTTATATATATATATATATATATATATGTATGTATGTATGTATGTATGTATATATATATAATATTCTAACTTGTTTTGAAAGTTCTTTCGTAGAGTTGGAGTGCCAATAGAGGTAAGTTCTTATCCCTGCGCAAATGGTAAGTCCTCATTTCATCTTCATATAGTATTTATTTTTTGATTTCTTTATCTATCTGCACTTGAGTCCTCTTTTAATTTTGTAAATAGTAGGAATCTGGATGGTGACACTATGACACACGGGTATGTCAAGTATAGCTTCTAACTCTCCATTTCAGGATTTGTCATACTTGGACCCACCATTTATGCCTTTTCATGGCTAAAACGCTTCTCCGCGGAGGCAATATGTACATACCCAAAAATGTAGGTACTGTACTACCAAAAAGAGGTTACAAAAACCCCAATGATGATTCAGATCTCTTTGCAAGGTGTTCAGAATCTAGAAAATCTCACTAAGTATACATTTGCATCCTAAAATTCCTTATCCAACCTCTGCATGCTTTGTTCTAACCCTGTTCCACTCTTTCCTTGCATTTTGGTCTTTAGTTTCAGGACCGCCACCCTGCTTGGGCGGTGGTCCCATGACCGCCGCCTAGGATAGGGTGGCGGTCTAGTAATTGCCACCTGTGCATGGTGGTGGTGGTCCTGTGCACATTTTCCATAACTTTCTGACGCTTTTGTCAACGTGAAAAATTCAAGTGGAACTCGCATTCTTCAACCACTCTTGCTTGCATTTATGTTTTAGCCACCTGGTAAATAGTGATTTCTCTTTGTTTTTGTTAAAATATTTCAATTCAAACTTACCCTCTGGTAAATCCAAATGCTATAAATACTAAGCTTGTTTACAAGAAAATGGCCCCTCTCCCTCTATGAATTATTATTTAGTGTGTTTTGAAGTTCTCCCATAAGTTTCAATAGGTTTAGATTTTGCATGAATTCTCATCCTCTCCTTTCTACTTTAGAGATCACTTGATCTTCACACTTTCATTTTGCTCCATCCTACACAATCAACTTAGCATAAGATAGTTTCAGTTCTAGATTAGAGTTCATTTCATAATCTTAGAGTTGTAGGTTGTTGTTTTGTCATAAGAAATAGATCCCAGAATTTTTAGTATATTTGCATTATATCCCCTCAATAAATCATGCTAGGAATCAAATATTCAAGCTCTATTCACTTGCACTATCCCTCTCTTACTTGCATTTTATTCAGTTTATATCCAAAGCTACCATTGTTTGAGTATCTTCTTCTGCTGACACTATCACATTCACACTTTTCTAGATTCATGAGAACACAAAGGAACAAAGAGATCACACTGAGGGGACAAGTCACGACACAACTAGATTTACCACTATTCTGTAAAACTCTAGGTTTGAACTATCAAATTTGTAGTTACAATATATCAAATAGAGTAGCAAATCATTTTATTTCAGTTAAAGCTTACTTTCAGTATTACTAGGGAAGTTGTGGGGAATGATAGCTTCTAAGAAGCTATGATTTATTCCTCACTTATGAGGTAAGATTGAAGGTCTTTCGATTAAATTAGTTAGTTATTTAAATATTTAGGATAAATTCACAAGTGCACAGGAAAATAGCTACATCAGGCTAACTTGCTTGTTTTAATTTTGTTATTAGATTAATTTTTCATTATCTGAATATATTAGAATAGCTTCTCTTTAAATTTCATTCAAATACACATCATTGAAAATACAAAAATAAAAGGAATATAAGTATAGTGTAGATATATCTTTCATAGTTAGTTTACTTATTTCAGTTAAATTTTGATTATCTCTTGCATGACAATTACGGGACCCAGAGAGCCCAGGGATTACGTATTCGAACCGGTAGTACCTCAGCCAAATATCTTCACAACATTAATCGATATATATCAAGGGCTTAGGATTCAGGTCTTTTAAATGATAATAAACCCACAAACAGTTAGTTAAAAATTGAGACAATTGAATATTGAGGATGACAAAGCATACACATTCTAACCAAGTCGACCCAACTATAGATTTCCTTGATAGGATATCCACATGACCATACAAGAACCACGAAAGAGAATAAATATTTGGTTGTGATCCATTATATCCTATAGCTAAATATAGGAGACCTTCTCATCAACATAGACATAGGGTTATGTATACAAGTTGTCAAAACACCCATAAGGTATTATGAGAATATCACACAACTCCTGGCATTAAACATAGAAGCTGAAAAGGATTATGACCATTGGATAGTCGGAAGAAAAGATTGATTCTTCACATGACCATAATAAGAAAAAAACAACCACGAACTCATGGTTTTGATCCTAGGTCGTATAACCCAATGTGTGATGCCCATTAAAAAAAAGGAGAAAATGTCAATTTACACCTAAGCCTCTGTTGTGCCACTAGGACACGTGTTGGGCTTCAAGCCATTACCATGAGAAACAAGGGAAGGGTGGGGCGGTGGAAGAGTTTGGGGCATTTCACCTAAGAGGGAGAGAAATCAATATAATTTCCATGCTCCCACGGGTATACCAGGAGGTACGTGGTGCCCAAGGATATCGCAGGACAAAGGAGAGGGAGAGGTGGGTAGCAGAGAAAATCGGTGAATTTTGCCAAAGGGGTAGATAAGGGGAAAGCTAGGTGCACGAGTCCGTGCATCCACGAGAGGGATTGACATCAAGGGGAAGGAAGGAGCATGGGGCTGTAGGAAAATTAGTTAAAATTTTCCCAAAGCAAAATTTTAAAAAATAGAAGGGTCGTGAGGGTCTCCCCATCGCCGCTGTCACCCCATGCTACCACGTGGCAGCCCCTAGTTGGTCATGGTCTGGTGGGGTGAAAGATAAAATTTTCCAAAATTTTAAAAATTCCCAAAGAAAAAAATAATTTCGTGCCTCCACTGCTGCCCTTTGAGGACACATTATAGCCTCTGATTAGCCGCGGGCCGGCAGAGGAAAATTTAAAAAATTTCCCCAAGAATTTTTCAAAAAAAAATCTAAGGATAATTCGATTGGAAATTCTCGGGCATTTTCCCACTAAGGTAGGAAAACTTCATAGGGCCATATCTTGAGGTATAAATTTTGGTTTTGAAAAACAAGGAATTTCTAGAAATCTCTTGATTCCCTCTTTGCACAACAATCATAAATTTTACTTTTGGTAAAGTATATAGGGTGAATTTTACAAAAAGAACTCCATGCTTTTAGATAGAAAACTTGTAATTTCCAACTTATAAATTGTATTCAATTGTATCTCCTCCTTCACTCAACATGCCAAACAATCATGGTGGATTACTCTAGGAAGGATTTAGAATGGTTTAGGAAGGTAAATTTGCTTATTTGATTTCCAATTCACATTTTTCCAACATTTGACAGAAAATGGCTGTGAAAGGGATTGGGCTCGATTTTGCAATGTTTTGAATAGTTTTCTTAAGTTTTCTTTGTCCATTTGAGTTCATTGATGATACAACATACTAAATTTTAACATTTCCAAGTTGATTAATGTATGCAGTGTCCGATCAGTGCAATCTAATTAAATTTCTTTGCTAGTTTTAGGTTTATAACAAAAATTCCATTTTCTAGAAAAAATTTTATCAAATTGATCATTCAAGGGTGGCATTTCATATCTAATCTAATCTAATACTTTTAAATGACTTAAATCAAACTTTTCTAAACCCAAAATGCAACTATAATTCAATTTTATATATTTCCAAAGAGGCAATTTATTGTATTTTCCTTACATATGTTTCTTTCTTTCAAATAGAGATTTAATTAACTCTTTTGCCATAAAATGAAACATTGAATTCAAACCAATGATGAAAATGAGAGAAGGTATTTCAATTCTTTATTAATTCCAATTATATACTTTACATACTTCAATGTTTGAAAGCAATAAAATAATTCTATTTATTTCTTTCCAATGTACAAAGCAAAATGTAAATGCCTTTCAAATTTCGAATATACACTTTCATAATCAATTACAACATCAATCCTTTACAAATATACATTAAAATTTCATCCACATCAAGTGCGAAAGGATTACAAATGAGTTTGTTTCATAAGGGGCTGTCAAAACTAAATTCTCCCTTTGCTCCGAACAACATCATGCAATTTTCCTTTTTCTCCAAGTTTATCACAAAAAAGTGGGGGAAGAGCAATGCTCTCCACCCAACAAAGACATCCAATGAAAGGATAATGCTTCATCATTGGCCCCCGAGCCCCAACCAAAATACAATAAGAGGTGAAATTTAACCCATCACAACAACTGGATTCCATAACAAACAACATTCTTTCAAGATGCATAATTCATTATAAAACAAAGTCCACATAAAAATTGTAGTTTATAACCGCATTTGAAAACAATCAAAACAAAACTCAGGCTTGATCATACAAGCCAAAGTAGCAAGGTCTATGGGGGAAGCTGCTTATGCCTCCCAATTAGGAATTCGGCATCCACCAGAATAAACCGCTAAAATAATTCATCACACACACATCCTTATGCCCCCCACAAATACCTCCTTATGCCCCCACAGATTTCCTTATGCCCCCCACAAAGTAAGAAATGCAAGCTATTTCTTTTCCATGGTGGATCCCAAACCCAAACTTCCTCCTCAAAATTTTGATGCCAATTACATTTCCTTATGCCCCCTACAAGGATTTCCATTAGCCTTCTCCTACAGCATCCTTATGGTAGTCTACCCATACAGCCAAACAAAGCATAACAACATTCACCATTCACACAACACAACCATTAAAATCCTACCTCTCCATGGTACCTTTTTTTTCCAAACAACAAGCTTCAATACCCACAATATAGTCCCAAAATAGTAATCTCCAAGCATGCAATTTTTCTCCAAACTCCTTCCAAAAGTAAGAGCTCCAAACACAAAAAAATGTGCCCCCAAATAAGTTTGCAAAAGATTCGACAACCCAAAACAAGCAAAGAGTTTGAATTATATAGAAGAGCAAAGATAAGAGGATGACATGGATCCATCTGGATTCCACATCACACATCCTCAAATTCAAACACGAAAGACAAAATTTCATTCTCCCAAGCACAATAAAGTGGTGGGTGAAAATATGACAATTTACTTGCACACTCCAAAAATCCCACACCCCAAAGGACTGTAAATTAAATAAAATGTAAGAGAGTGCAATCAAAACTTGCAACATGATTAATAAAATACATTATAAAAGTATAAAATCACCTCTCCAACCATAAGTATGGTTGGTAAATTAAATTTATATGTATGCCACAAGTTTTACTTGTCCCACAAGCCTCCAAAAACAGCCCCCAAGGACAAATTCGAATTTCTAAGGAGGTGGAGTGTTTCATACTCCAAAATCTGACTTACACACTCTTACACAAACTTACACATCCCTTACATATTAAATAAAAAGAGCCAACAACTTCCATAATTACTTTCCCATATCCCAATTTGACTTATTTAAATTTTAACCATATGATTTCTCACATAATCTACCACAATTTTAATTAATTAAAAGAAAGGAACACATTACTAATAAAAATACATGCAACAATAATACAAAATTAACCACATTAATAAAATACACAATACCCATGGTCACATATAAAGGTAATCCCCCCATGGGAATCCCTAACAAAACAACACACAACACAATAAAACAAGTTGCCATGGTGACCTTGTTGAATTCACCTAGAATTCCATTTTGGTTGGTCTCCGATCCCCCGATATTTTGTTGTGATATTTTTAACCTACAAAATACAAATACCTCCTTCAACCTCGTGGCCATATCAGAACATCCAATATGATACAAATAAAATCGTAAAATTATTTGAGTATGTGAATCACAACAACATCAAGGTAATTTAACATTACCACATACAATTTATATCAACAACATCAAACTAACAACTATATCATCATCATAAAATATCCAAAATCACATGTCTAAACAACATCCATAAAACATCCATGTCAAATAGTATATCATCATCCACATATGAGTGTCTCTAATAATCATCGTGCATCATAACCAAATCAAGATCACAATAATCCATGATCAAATAGCTAACATCATACTAAATCAAAGCATAATAATGTCCATAATGTAATCAAAAGTATCAAAATAAGCATCAAAAGGTGTCAAAGGGAAGTGGGCACTACATCCCCCCCCTTAGACTTGACTTCCTCCTGGAAGTAATTGGAACAAATGTGGAAACCGAATGTGTATCGAAGTATCATCCTCCCATGTAGCTGCTAGCCTCATCATATCTTTCCCACTAGACCCAAACCTGATCATCCTCTCTACCTCAAAGGCCCGTGGTCTTGTGATCTATGATGTGAATGGTCTCCACCATCACCCGCCCCGATCTTGTACCTACAATGATGTCTAATCTAACACATGAGAAGGGTTTGCAATATATCTCCTAAGAACTAAAACATAAATAACATCATGTACATGAGACAAGCTAGGTGGCAATACTATATGGTAGGCAAAAAGGTTCAATACGCTCCAAGATATCAAAAGGACCAATGAATCTAGGAGCTAACTTAGAACCTTTTCCATAATGGATAGGGATATTGTGTGTCCTGACATGAAGGAACACCTTCATGCCCAGATCGAAACTACGGTTAATCCTATGGTGATCTACATATTTCTTCTCCCCTGTCTTGTGCCTCCTATAATATCTGGCCTTATCAACACCACCTACTTCTCCATGTCCTGTAAAAGAGCTGGTCAAAGAGATACTCTATCCTCTAACCTGTCCCATCTAAGAGGTGTCCTACACTCTCTACCATATAAATCCTGAAAAGGAGCCGTGCCTATAGAAATCTGGAAACTATTATTGTAGGAAAAATCCACTAAGTATAGGTACTCCTCCCATTTAGATTGTTTATCCATCACATACATCTTGAGTATGTCCTCTAAAATATGATTCACCCGATCAGTTTGTCCATCTATCTCGGGGTGATATGTTGTGTTGAAGTTGATTCTCATCCCGAGGACATATTGCATGGTAGTCCAGAAATGGGAAGTGTACAAAGGATCGTAGTCACAAATGATCGCCTTTAAGGAAAAACCATCAAAATTCCCCTCTAGGGGTCTTTGTGACTCGATCTCTACTCGTACTATAATGTAAACGCTGTCAAGAGGAAGCTGTTGAAGGATCTTGCTCCCCAAATTTGTGCTCACTGAAGTGGCCATAGCCACATGTCTCCATCTGCTAAGAGATTCTGCTACCACATTCTCCTTCCCTTTCACATGCTCGATCTACATGTCATACTCACAAAGCAACTCCATCCAACGCCACCGATGAGAATTAATATGGCGCTATGTGAAGAGGTGGTAAAGACTCAAATGATCTGTTTTGAGTGTGAATCTCCTACCTAGAATAAATTGCCTCCATCAAACCAAGGAATACACAACCGATGCAAGCTCAAGATGTGAGTCGGATAATTAAGCTCATGATCCTTGAGTTTTGATACTCAAAATCCACTACTCTTTCCTCCCGCATCAACACACCTCCAAGTCTTTCTAAAGAAGGCATCTGTGTAAAAAAGAACTCACCCTATGGATATAACACTACAAGAATAGGTGTTGTAGTGAGGCACTCCTTTAGTGTCTCGAAGGCTCGGCATCCGTCCAACCAAAAAAATTCTTCCCTTTCCTCCGAAGGGAAGTGATAGGGTACACAATCTCGAGAGAAGTCCTGAACAAATATCCCGTAGTAACATGCTAATCCTATGAAGCTACACACCTTGGTCACTATAGTGGGTCTTTGGCTAAACCATAATGGCCCTAATCTTGGATGGATCGATGAAGATACCTTCCTAGAAATGATACCAAATATTATACCTCTGTCTAAAATAATTCACACTTCTCCAAGTTCCCATAAAGTTTCTGCTCATGAAGACACTGAAGAACCTAGCGAAGGTGCCCCTCATGCTCCTCACATGTATGTGAGTATATTAAAATGTCATCTAGGAATATGAGCATGAAGCAATATAAGAAGGTTCTGAATACCCCATTCATTAAACTCATGAACACTGCAGGGGCATTAGTCAAACCAAAAGGCACCATTGTGAACTCATAGTGCCCATATCTTGTGCGTAAGCGGTCTTATGAATGTTCACCTCCAAAATCCTTAGTTGATGGTACCTTGACTTAAAATCAATCTTAGAGAAAATTGTGGCTCCCTTAATTTGATCAAACAAGTCATCAATACAAGGAAGGGGATAATGAATCTTGATCGTTACCTTATTCAGTTGGTAGTAATCAATACACAGCTGCAAGGATCAATCCTTCTTGTTCACAAAGATCAAAAGTGCACCGAAGGGGATATATCTTTGGGATGGATAAGGCCTTTCTCCAAAAGACCCTCAAGCTACAACTTGAGCTCACATAGCTCTGCGGTGGTCATCCGATAAGGTGTTTGTGAGATAGGCTCTACTCCAGGAACTAGATCTATATGAAAATAAATCTCACGTGGGGGTGGTAACCCCAATAGCTCCCCTAGAAAGACATCTGCAAACTCTCTCAAAATGGGATGATCATCTAGCAATGGTCCACTAGATCCATATTCGATCTCATCGTGATCAGTAATAAAGATACATCTAACAACCCCATCACACACACCGCTTAATCTACATATCGGATATGGTGTAAATGGAAATGGATCTCTTGACCCCAGAAATCACTAACTCAACTCCCAAATCATCTACATAAGATATAGTCTTGTGATAATAATCCATCTTGGCCCTCCGAGCATATAACCCATCTATACCCAAAATGACTCCATATGAGCCCAAAGGAAGGATACAAAGATCTCGAGGTAGTTGTGAGAGGTCCTAAATCCACTACACACTCCTTAACCAAGGATTTTATAGAGATCTTGGCTCCGAAGCCATCTTGACATCCCAACTAAGACCCTACCTAATCGCAACTAGCTCGCATCACTCTACTAAAGATGGTGTAATCAAAGAATTAATCAAAGAATTAGAATAACTTAATCAAACAATACGGGGGTAGGAATACCACCAATACTACCTATGTTCTCATTGACTATGCTCGATGCTCCACCGGTAGTTCTCAACCACTACATAAATCATGTGGCTACATACCATGTCTCCAACCATAGGCTTAGAGATCTATGCCTTACCCTTTTGTTAGGGTTCTATGGGTAATCTTTCCAAAAGTGTCCAAAGAACTCCACAACCAAAACATCCTCCTAAACCTACCCAATGAGTAGCACCTCCAGTAGGTGCCCTAGAAGTCTGTGGCATGGACCTTGATGATCTATCTATGGTCTTTTGAGGTCTCTGCTAGAGATCTCCCGCCGACTAAGCTCGGGTTAACCCCGTGTCCCGATGGGACCCCTAGGAGGAGGCCCCATACTCCGACCTCTCTATGCATCATCTCTCTGTTGAGGTCTACCATGAGGTGGACAGGATATCCGCATCGCTACTACTACTATGGCCTAAAGGATAACTATGGTTTTCCTTGTCCACCATGAGAAAGAGGTATTGACCCCTCGATCTATTGTTCTCCCATCATTGTCATGATGCCGGACTCGGCCTATAGCCTCGTTGGGTATTTCCTTGAGTCTCCTCTATAATATAGGCCTTCTCGATGGCCTCAGCTAATGTCTGTAGGGGTAGTGGATCCGCACTACACCTCCAATATCTAAAGTCAAGCTCGAATGAACCTCGTGAATCTGCACTGCTCAATCTTCATATACTCAACATACTAGAGTAGGTCTAGGAATCTACTCTCATACTTTGCTACTAAAATAGATACCTGTAGAAGGTCATGCAACTCGTCAATCCTCTACTGTATGAACCTCCATGATAAATACCTACTCCTGAATCTCTCCTCAAATATATCCTAGGTCAATGTCTCTAAATATACAAAGATCTTTTTCTCCTCTATCCTCCACCATACTCCTGCTCCATCCCTTAGTAGATGGATTGCAACACGACCTTTCATGTTGCTAAAATAAGGAAAAATATTGAAGTAACCACTCAAGCTCACTAGCTTGGACCTATTCTGAAATCCAGCCATGTCACCTGAGTAATGTGATGGTTGAAGCTTCAGGATCTCCTTGATGTGATCTACAGTTGTGGTCTGATGGCCTCTAGGTCTCGCAAAGCATGCTCATCCCTAAGCCTAGAGCTGAGACCTCTCTTTATGCTCTTGAACTCGTCATCCTATCCTCTAGATTGTGACTCTACTCGGCCGACTCCGCATGGTATTTCTCTCCTCTATGCTCCACACTGGGTTGAGGAGATACCTAACCCTCAATGGAAGGGGCTCTGACATGACTGGTTGCATGTCCTCATAATCCTCCGCATAGAGCAGCATTGACATCCTGAAGGATCTGCAAGATATAGGCTAGGATAGCTACTACACCCTAATTTAGTGGTGGTGGTGGTAAGTCTAAGTCTCTGTGAACATTTCCCTCACCCCCTCTATACCTCCTACATAGACCAAAGTGAGAGTTAGTTCATTTTTTTCTAAGTCGTACACAACTTCCATGTTTACTAAAATATACAACTTCTAAACTAATTTGTTTTGTCTTAGATTTAAAAAAATGTTCTAGGTTTAAGTTTCATGTCCTAAGTTCTCTAGTGTGCCCAATGATCTAACCTTTTGAACCATTTCTTTGATACCAAGTGGGATGCCCGTTAAAACAACCCACTTGAGACCCAAGAAACAACCTAGGATTAATCAAGAAAATTATGGAATAATAATAATTTTTTTAATAAGAAGTGTTCACAACTAGGTTATAAGACAACAGTTGACACTATCAGGTTCTGGAAAAATTCTAAAATTACCAGAACATATTTTTCATTTATTAAATATTTTCAGAGGTCACATGGTCCAAATTTTAGGGTTAGAAGTTTCAGTTAGGTTCAGGGGGTAAATTAACACCATACCCACTCTATAACAAGCTCATATTTTCAACTTGATTTTTCTCACACTTAAACACATTCAACAATTTCCCTAAATCATTCCAATTAGATAGGAAATTTTCTCACCTTTCTGGTGATATAAATAAGTCCTCCTAACTCCTTGTATAACTCCAAATGTGGACAGGTGGACTTTAGGGGTCAAATTTTCCCCAAGGGGACACGTGTCAAGTGTGGAAGAAAAGTAATTGTTTGGTTGGCGGGTCGCAGAACAACGCTTGGAATTTTTCCTTGCACGGGAGAAAATATCAATTTGTGCCTGCACCTCCATTGTGCCACTAAGGACATGTGTCGGGCTCTGAGCCATTTCCGGGAGAAAAAGGGAAGGGGCGGGGTGGCGGAAGAGTTTGGGGCATTTCGCCCAAGAGGGAGAGAAATCAATATAACACCCATGCACTCGTGGGTATGTCGGGACACGTGGCACTCAACAAGCCATCACCTGGGACAAAGGAGAGGGAGAGGTGGGTAGTGGAGATAATTGGAAAAAAAATTCAAAGGGGGAGATAAGGGGAAAGTTAGGCATGAGGGTGCGTATGTCTCATGCGGAGGAATTAACACTGCGAGGCAAGGGCAAGAGCACAGGGCCATGGGAAAATTAAGTAAAATTTTCCCAAATAATTTTTTTAAAAGAACAAAAGGGTTGCGCAAGGATCTCTCCATCCCCACTGTCACCCCATGCTGCCACGTGGCAACCCCTGGTTGGTTGTGGGCCGGTGGGGCGAAAGATAAAAATTTTCCAAAATTTTAAAAAATCCCCAAAGACAAAAATAATGCCACACCTCTGTCATCATTGCCCTATGATGACACGTGGTAGCCTTTGATTGGCTATGTCTACCAGAGGAAAATTTAAATATTTTCCCCTAGAATTTTTCAAAAAAAATTCTAAGGATAATTCGAAGGAAAATTCTCGGGCCGTGGACCCGCTAGGGAAAATTTTCCCACCAAGGTAGGAAAACTTCAGAGGGCCATAACTTGAGTTAGAAAGAATTGTTTTTGACAAAAAGGACTTTCTAGAAATCTCTCGATGGCCTCTTTTCATAAGAATCATAAATTTTACTTTTTGGTAAAGTTTAATGGCTTAATTTTACAAAAATGGTCTACAGGATTTTAAATAGCAAACTTGTAATTTCCAATGTATAAATTTTACTCAATTTGATATCCTCCTTCACTCAACATTCCAAACATTCATGGAGGATTACTCTAGGAAGGATTTAGAATGGTTTAGGTAGGTAAATTTTCTTATTTGATTTTCAATTCACATTTTTACAACATTTGACAAAAAACAACTGTGAAAGGGATAGGGCTCGATTTTGAAATGTTTTGAATAGTTTTCTTAAGTTTTCTTTGTCCATTTGAGTTCAATGATGATACAACATACTAAATTTTGAAATTTCCAAGTTGATTAATGTGTGCAGGTCTGAACTGTGCATTTTAATTAAATTTATTTTCCAGTTTTAAGTTTATAACAAAAATTCCATTTTCTAAAAATTATCAAATTCATCATTCAAGTGTGGAATTTCATTTCTAATCTAATATAATACATTTAAATGACTTAAATCAAACTATTCTAAACCCAAAATGCAACTCTAATTCAATTTTATATATTTCCAAAGAGGCAATTTACTGTATTTTCCTCACATACGTTTCTTTCTTTCAAACAGAGATTTAATTAACTCTTTTTCCATACAATGAAACATTGAATTCAAACCAACGATGCAAATGAGAGAAGGTCTTTCAATTCTTTATTAATTCCAATTATATACTTTACATACTTCAATGTTTGAAAGTAATAACAACATTCTATTTATTTCTTTCCAATGTACAGAGCAGAATGTAAATGTCTTTCACATTTCAAATATACACTTTCATAATCAATTACAACATCATTCCTTTACAAATATACATTACAATTTCATCCACATCAAGTGGGAAAGGATTACAAATGAGTTTGTTTCACAAGGGGCTATCAAAACTACATTTTCCTTTGCTCCAAAATAGCAACATGCAAGTTTCCTTTTTCTCCAAGTTGATCACAACAAAAGTGAAGGAAAGGTAACACTCTCAACCTAACAAAGACATCCAATGAAAGGAGAAGCCTTCCTTCATCATTGGCCGTCAATCCCAAACAAAATACAATAAGAGGTGTAATTTAACCCATCACAACAATGGGCTTCCAAAACAAACAACATTCTTTCAAGATGTATAATTCATTATAAAACACAGTCCACACAACAATATTAGTTTACAACTACATTTGAAAACAATCAAAACAAAACTCAGGCTTGATCATGTAAGCTAATGGAGCAAGGTCTATGGGGGAAGCTGCGTATTCCTCCCAATTGGGAATTAGGTATCCACAAGAATAAACCACCAAAATAATTCATCACAAACAAATCCTTATGCCCCCACAAATCTATCCTTATGCCCACCACAAATTTCCTTATGCCCCCACAAAGTAAGAATGCAAGCTATTTCTTTTCCATGGTGGATCCAAAACCCAAACTCCCTCCACAAAATTCTGATGCCAATGGCATTTCCTTATGCCCCCACATGGATTCCCCATAGCCTTCTCCTACACCATCCCTATGGAAGTCTACCCATACAGCCAAACAAAGCATAACAACATTCACCATTCACACAACACAACAAGAAAATAACAACATGAAAGAAAGGTTAAATTCCTACCTCTCCATGGTAGCTTTTGTTTCCAAACAGCAAGCTTCAATGCCAAAAATACAGTCCCAAAATAGAAATCTCCAAGCATGTAAAGTTTCTCCAAACTCCTTCCAAAAGCAAGAGCTCCAAACAAAAAAATTGTGCCCCCAAAGAAGTTTGCAAAAGATTCAAAACCCAAAACAAGCAAAGAGTTTGAATTATATAAAAGAGCAAAGAGAAGTGGATGATGTGGATCCATATAGGATGCCACATCACACATCCTCAAATTCAAACAAAAAGAAAAAATTTCATTCTCCCAAGCACAATAAAAAGGTTGGTGAGAATATGACAATTTACTTGCACACTCCAAAATCCCACACCCCAAAGGACTACAAATTAAATAAAATGTAAGAGAGTGCAATCAAAACTTGCAACATGATTAATTAAAATGCATTATAAAGGTATAAAATCACCTCTCTAACCATAATTATGGTTGGTAAATTAAATTTAGAGGTATGGGAAAAGTTTTACTTGTCCCACAAGCCTCCAAAAACAGCCCCCAAGGACAAATTCGAATTTCCAAGGCGGTGGAGTATTTCATACTTTAAAATCTGAATTACACACTCTTACACAAACTTACACATCCCTTACATATTAAATAAAAAGAGCCAACAGCTTCCATAATTACTTTCCCATATCCCAATTTGACTTATTTAATTTTTAACCATATGATTTCTCACATAATCTACCACAATTTTAATTAAGTACAAGAAAGGAACGTCTTACTAATAAAAATACATGTAACAATAATACAAAATTAACCACATTAATAAAATACACAATACCCATGGTCACATATAAAGGTGATCCCCCCATGGGAATCCCTAACAAAACAACACACAACATAATAAAACAAGTTGCCATGGTGACCTTGTCGAATTCACCTAGAATTCCATTGTGGTTGGTCTCCACCCCTTGATGTTTTGTTGTGATATTTTTAACCTGAAAAATACAAATACCTCCTTTGGCCTCGTGGCCATATCAAAACATCCAATATGATACAAATAAAATCACAAAATCATCTAAGTATGTGAATCACAACAACATCAAGGAAATTTAACATTATCACATACAATTTATATCAACAACATCAAAGTAACAACTATATCATCATCATAAAATATCCGATTCACATGTTTGAACATCATCCATAAAACATCCATGTCAAATAGTATATCATCATCCACATATGAGTGTCTCTAATAATCATCGTGCATCATAACCAAATCAAGATCACAATAATCCATGATCAAATAGCTAACATCATACTAAATAAAAGAATAATAATGTCCATAACATAATCAACATTATCAAAATAAGCACCAAAAGGTGTCAAAGGGAAGTGGGCACTACACAACCTGGCCTTTAAGTCGGTTAAATATGACAAACAGTTTACGTACGCTAGTATTTAGATCCTCACCACTACTACCGATATCATAACACAATTTTCTACATTAAACATAGAATCTAATCAAGCCAACATTTTTCGGGCTAGAACAGAAAACCACTTATATTTTCTTACAAATCCACTACACCTCTCATTACCATTTTCTATTACCCTATCTAGAAATATACATGAAGCACCTACAGGTCATTTTCCACGTATCCAACAGCCAATAGATAGGATCTCAGAAGAGTTTGACATTGATTGGATCCTTCGACCAGATATTATATTTGAACGATCCATTGCACCAATTGAGGTTAGGAGAGCTTTCTTTATTTTAAAATCATAGATCCTATTGTTATGTGTCGAAGATATAAGATTGCCCAACTAGTTTTTCTATACACATATATTTCATTTCCACCGGCTATCTCGACATGACCTCGGGAGGTCGGGTATGAAGAAGATCTACTTGTAGATTCTCATACTCACATGTCACTTTTCTATCGTATAGAAACATATGAGGTTCGGATTAGGTGGGAAAGGTCCAGACTAACCCTAGAATATTTACATGGAGATGTTTCTTAATCTTCCGTAATATAGGGTCATAGAAGATGCTATTGAACATGTGCATACGTGTGAAATATTATGGCATGTAAAAGTAATCATGGCCTCTCGAGCATACCCCAAGCCAATTTACTACTACATTACAAGGGCATGACAAAGTCTTTGGTACAAAAATTTTGACCCCGATTACACTTGGGTAGACTATAAAGCTTTAAAATATGTATTCCTTAAAGAGTTTCACATCCCTAAGTTTTATTAGAAGAGTATAAGTACACTCAAGGATATTAAGTAAGGCACTTCGTAAAGAAGGGTTCACTTTAAGAAGCCGCTAGAAAAAATTTGGTGGAAAATCCCAGGTAAATATTCCTTTAGCCGCATTAGCAAAAAAGGTTAATTTTTGTAGGTTTCTATAGGAAATATTCACCTGGTAGGTTCAATAGACTCGATAGCAAGTGTGAAATCCATGTGACAAGAGGGTTTTGTTGATGAGCATCAACAACATCTTACTATTGCACGATAGCAAGGTGTTTTTGATGCCGAGTCAAAAAAACCTTGTTGTCATGCAACAATAAGAAAAGTTGTTGACACCTATCAATAAAAATTGTTGCCACACAACAAGAAGGAGTTTTCTTGATGGGCATCAACAATATCTTTTTGTCATGTGACAACAAGTGTTGTTGACAGCATCAGCAACACCTTGCTTTGGTTTGATAACAAGGAGCTATTAACAGTGACAACAACACCTTCTTTGTCATTAAATGCGACAACAAGGTTTTGTTGATGAGCAACAGCAACACCTTGTTGTCATGTGTCAACAAGTGTTGTTGATGCCCATCAGCAACACCTTGCTGTCGTGTGACAACAAAGAGTTGTTGATGGGTGAAAACTACCATGAAACCCTAATTTTCCCTATAAATACCAACCCAACCCCTCATTTTCACACTCCCTTCCCGGATACTAAATTTTTACCTTCTCCAAGAACTTTTTTCTACAGGTATCATACGTACGTTGACATCAATCACAATCAAAGTCATGGCTTTTGGTGCCCAAGATGAACCCCATGATCTAACACCCAGAGCCTCTAAGGGAAAGATTCAATACAAAAGCACCATGTGCCCCCACACATGTAGTTATAGAAATGAATGCAAAATATAGGAATTCCATAGTAGCATCCGAATTCCAAGGGCTTGTTAGCATGCCCCAATTTGAGGTTGACCACCAAACTCTTAACTACCTACTTTCATCCTACAATACAGAAAAAAGTACTTTTACTATTACATTGGAAGATCGGTGTACATTCTCCTTTGGTGTTGAACCTATTGATATCCATTGATTGATAGGCCTCCCATTTAAAAATGTGCTAATAGTAACAACCAAAGCAACCCTCACTGACAATGACAAGATTTTCCTCGAATCTAGTTATGGGTTCAATGTTGATTGTAATTTAATTTTCTCTCATTTGAATGTTCTTTACATTAATTCAAATTGATTATGTTTCGATGACTTTTACTACTCATTTCAAGTAAATCAAGACAAGGAGTGGATACGCAAGATGTTGCACACCACTTTCTTGCTACCTTGATTTCTCTGTTTCAAGCTAGAATTATTATGCAGGGTCGACAAAATGACATTCCAAATTGGGTTGTTGCATACATTCTTGCAACAATTGGAAATCAAAAATTTGACTGGTGCACATTTCTATCAAACAAGATAAAGGAAGACATTAACAATGCAACAATTTCAGAAAAACCAGTTATTCATTCAACCAACTATCTCCTAGCTCTTTATTATGAGGCCTATTATAATTTAAAAAATGAACCAACTCCAACTTGCACAAATGAGACAATGAAGAATTTTTCAATTCCACTTGAGGAACAATAGGTAAAATTTTAATCGTTCATATTACATCTTTAATATTTACCAAGTGTATTCATTTTTATGTTTTTCTAATTAAATCTTTTTGTATGCAGAAAATATTTCTGGAGTCACTTTCACAAAAAAAAGTTACATTAAGAGGAAGAGGCCAACAACATGTTGAGTCCTTGGGAGAATCACAATCTGAAATCAAATATCACTCATCATCGATGGCCAAGTATTTGCATTAACAAAACGATGCATACGTAATACCCTTAACATTCAAAGTAGGATTGGTTACATTTTGATTCTACCATTTAATGATTCACCATCTTGAATTTACATGTAGTTTTCGCACTTGCAGGAATTTTGAATTCACGTGTGCTTAAAAGCAAGCATCGCTAACTCACTCATTACAATCTTGTGCAATGGTTGAGTCTCAATAGCGATTAACACCATCGGCTCTCTAATTGAATCCATTCAAACTCACACATGCCCCCAACTTAAACAATCAATTCATATGACAACAAAATCCCATTCAATAAGGTATGACTTCATTTATTTTGTGATTTTTTTAATACTTTTTTATATATATATATATTAGTAATTTCTAATGATTTGGTTCTTGATGTTCAAAGTTGATAGAAATCCTTTTTCTTCTACTCAAAATCTGCAAACCCCACCTACTCAATCAACCCCACAATTACGATTCAAAATGCCAAAAAGAGGTTTAGGAAAAAATACCATTAGTAAACGCATGTCGTTGATTTCGTCCCCTCGTGGGACACTAAACATTACCTCCTCATTCACTATTCTGACCCTCTCTCTCGCTGGATGTCCCACTGCAACAAGGAAATCGGTTTTGAATCAAATACATTTTGATGAAGATTATTTGGGCATTGATAGCAGTTGATGAATTGGTTTTTAAACACACATGATATGATTTAGGGCCAACAAGTATATTTCCATCTTAATTTACTTTTAAATTTAATTAAATTTTCAACATTTCAATTTCAATTTTAATATGAATTTCTATTATTTCTTTTAGGATCAACACTCCCTAAAGGAAAAATATGCAAGAGAACGTTGCTCAAACTGAAAGCCACCACACTTCTCCTTCAAAATCATCCTCTTTTGATACGAGATAGTGATGACTTGTCAACATTTCCTTTGGATAACTTGATTGGATACAATTTTCAATCCCACATGAATTAATTTATCATTCCTCAAATCAGTGAGCTCATTTAATGGGAGAGAAGGTAAAAGTATTAATATCTGAGATAGTAAGTCATTATGACAACCATTGGAAAAGAGAGAGCTTATTTGCAATAGTCAAAAATCAACCCGCGAAGATGGATGCATTATTCATCAGAGCTAAAAGTGGGACTTTTGCATATAACAACACCTATAACAACAATATTTTAGATAAAGTATTAAACAGATTGGAAAATATCAGTGTTGAGGCCCATGCCTATTTCAATAAATGGTCTAAGGACAAGGAGATGGTGGTGATTGCAAATGCTGAAAGAGATAGAGCTATCGTAAGTATAATCAGTTTGAAAAAATAATTTTTATTAATTTCAATTAAAATTAGTTTTTTAATATGTTTAATTGACTTCACTCTTTTTGTTGCAGCTGAAATATGAAAATTTAAAGAGTCAAGCTAAGGTGTTCCAAGTTCACTTGGAAATAACCAAGAACATTTTATCCGCAGTAATTAAGATGAAAGAAAATATTGTTTTGGTTTACAAACAAAACAATACACTTAAGCGGATAATTAAAGAGAATGGCTATGACCCTGAGATTTTATTCAAAGAAAAGGCAACGGTAGATCCTTCTTTGACATCCCATGGAGATTCTACAAAGGAAGAAGAAGCAATCATCAAGAACCTAGAAATGACTGCTGAGGATCTGATTAGTTCGGGGATAATTGAGGGAAGTAATACAATAGGGTCTAGTGAAAATGTTAAGGATTGAGCCTTGAGGATTGGGGAACCTCAAAATTGAAACTTTAAATATTTTATATATAGAAGAATGAAAGTTGATACTTGGATTTTTTTAATTTGAAGTTTGGATTTAAAATTTATGTAATATTATCTCTCCTTGCAATGATGGTCATAGTTACATTTATCATTAGATGTGGATGTCTAGATAATGAAATTAGAGTAGATGTGGTTATAGTTATTATCCATTTATTCATTTGAATGTGGATAATGAAATTAGAGTAGATGTGGTTATAGTTATTATCCATTTATTCATTTGAATGTGGATA
Organism: Taxus wallichiana var. yunnanensis; assembly: GCA_018340775.1. NCBI lineage: Eukaryota > Viridiplantae > Streptophyta > Pinopsida > Cupressales > Taxaceae > Taxus > Taxus wallichiana. The sequence continues at coordinate 388,003,374 of CM031236.1, forward strand.
ATGAAATTAGAGTAGATATGGATGATGATGAATTGTATGCTCTTATATTTTTATATATAACTTCTATATTGTAGACAGTGTTTATGTTTGATGCATAATCATGATTCATGGATTTAAACTTTATGCAATATTATCTCTGCTTGCAATGATGGTCATAGTTACATTTATCATTAGATGTGGATGTCTGGATAATGAAATTAAAGTAGATGTGGTTATAATTATTATTAATTATCCATTTATTCATTTAGAATGTGGATAATGAAATTAGAGTAGATATGGATGATGATGAATTGTATGTGACCAGATGAATTGTATGCACTTATATTTTTATATAGAACTTCTATACAGATATTTCATTGATGTATGATGCATAATCATGATTCATGGATTTAAACTTTATGCAATATTATCTCTTCTTGCAATGAAGGTCATAGTTACATTTATCATTACATGTGGGTGATGACATCTAATATTTTTATGACATTAGAATGGATCATCCATTTATTCATTTAGAATGTGGTGTTATGTGGAAATAGGATGTGGATGTCTTGATAATGAAATTAGAGTAGATATGGATAATGATGAATTGCATGTGACTAGATCATGATAATGGATAATTTTTTCAGAAAATTAAGAATGTGGTGTGACAAATACATATTAATACAGTAAGGTATTCTTCTCTATATTTTAAATTTTGAACTCTTTAATATGTATATGATTTCCTCACATTTAATTTCAAACCTTTATATTGAATTGAAATAACAAATCTCAAAGGAAAAAAAATGTGGTATGACACAGATATCTTAATACCATAAAACCTACTTCACATTTAAAACTATGGCTAAGATAGGGTTTAAGGTACCTCTTATCTTCTTGAGCAAGCTAGATGACCTTTGATTCTAGGGAATTCAACAAGAAAAATGGATAAGGATTAGAATAAAAAAGGTGAGTTGCTTGATAATCTCGGTCCCAAGAAGCAAGAGCTTCCTTGGATGGATGTCAACTCACGTATTTCATAAACATCAATGAAATGAAGAGATTAAAAGGTAGAATCCAGATCTAACCTAAGAAAATAAAAGAAAACCAAAACTTTTTCATATCAAAGGTTAAACAAATATAAAGAATGCACTACAAAGTGGACAACAATTGTACAAGACACTAAGCATGACAGAATATGGTGAAACCAGATCCGAGCTTTGAAGACCTTGAAAAATAAAACATTAAAGTGGTTTGAAAAGTAAAAATACCAATGAAATAAATCCACTTTTAGTAAATGATATTATTTGAATAAATGTAAATATACATACTGTAACATCTTCGATGATGACTACAAATCAAAATTATCCTCCTCGGTCAATATTTGCATCTACGAATAACAATGGTATTTATGTAAAACTATAAACAATTAAATTAGAACCTGTTGGTACCCAAATTTGTTCTCCTTTTCAGTTTGAGCAGCATCAAGGATATAGCATGAAGCTTGAAGTTAGATAGATCATGATGTGTGTTGTTTTTAGTCGGGATGTGATCTAACCGGTACTGATTTGTGGAGAGATGGATAGCACTTTGAAAGGATTTGATCTGAACCTCACTATTTTAGGTTGTGCCTTTCAAACAAGGTAAGAGAACCTACATTGTACCCCAAAAATGGTGAAGGAGATGAATATATCCCTTAATTTATGTAAATAGTATGAAAAGGCCTTGGGAAAATATGATCAACACTCCAAATCTGACTTTCACAAGTTGTCACTCCTAGATCATGGAGATATTTTCAATGCAAGGCAAGGGTTACTGAAGAAATTGTATAATCTTGATTTGCCTTGTGCATTTTTGTAGATGGGTTAGATCCTTTTGTTGACACACAATGCAATGCAGGGGTAGTATGGGTAGGATGGGTTATTTAGAATGATTTTTTGGTGGGCTATTGAGTAGAAAACTGGGATATGTCATAACTTTGACAACCTCTACAATACTTGAAACAACTATCAGATAAAATGACTCAAATAATCAAGACATTCTTTCAACCAGAAGAGGCATAAATGGAAGCCTAGGCAGCAATCTTCACACAATATTTGAGAACTCATCACAAAAGCTTGAAGTAAAGAATTCAATTAAACACAAAAATCCTTGATCAAACCACGCCTAAGGTGCCCCCAAAGCATTACAAGCAATCTCTCGTAGTCAAGGAAGGTAAAGTGATTTTAAATTTGTTTATCTCCTTATCTAGATGAAGGATCCTCTGCGTATGAGATTGCAAATGCCACTAAAATATCAACAAGGAATGGATATCTTGTGTGATTTCTAAATACTTTAAATGTAAGATTGCAACAAGAACAATGAAAATTATTTACATGCATTTAAAAATGATAATAGACACCATATTTCCCAGAAAAACATAGATTAACTCAAAAGCTTGTTAGATTCATCATCGGGGAGAGTTTCATTAACAATCTCAGAGTTGTGTGATTGTTATACACTTGTAACCAACTCACATACATGAAGATCCAACACAAAAGAAATTATCCTGGTTCTTTGGTGGGTTTCTCAGAAGATGAGCTTTCTCTCATAATTTGCTCATGATTTTAGATTTTTCCCGACCTCTTTGCATTTCTCAAAAATGCATTATATATCTCTTCATTTAATCCTTCCTTCCCAAGTAAATAATATGCCAAGGGATCAAGTTTGTTACATAACAATTCTCATGATTCGATGAAAATGACATCAAACAGAAAAAAATTTGTAGTTTGCAGTGTACCCAAAATTATTAAATCATTACAAATCTGGATCATTATCCATCCGGAGGCATGTTTTTTATCATTGAGGCATGTAAACACCTTTTACTCATCATTTTTACCTTTTTACCTTTTCAAATTACCTCTGTAACTTTTGATTTTGTCATTCCACGTGCTTGCTCGGGATGAGTAAAAATTTATTACAAAAACACCTCGAATCAAAGAATTAAGCCATGAAAGTGATGCCAATGACCCTAGAAGACAAAGACGACACAAAATTACTATAAATTTGATGAATTTTGATGCAAAAATCGTGATACCCGGGCTTACGAGCTCCCATGGTTGTCAAAACAAATGGATGCAAAGCAACCGTTGATCTCATCCATCTTTTAATCTTGGCCCTCTACATGGAATATGTAGACTTATAAATAAGCTTGAGTTACCCTTTTAATTTTTTGGATAAGGCCGGACACGTGGCAAAAAATTATTGAAAATCAAATCGGGTTAATCCTTTGTCTTTTTGACGTTTTTGAAAAAATGGAAAAAATTGACTTTTTTCTCCGCCCCTCTGCCCTTGAAATTTGGAGTTGACATGTGGCACATGGTGGGTCCCATTGGGATTATGCTTCAATTCTATGCATTTTGACATTTTTGTAAATTGGGAAAATTTTCATGATTTTCCCTATGGTCCCGCACCTTTGATTTTTCCCTCACCACATGTCTCCTTGTCATTCATTGCATGTCGAGCTCAAATTCTGATTTCAAGCCTTTTTTGCAAAAGGAAAAAATCCCCATTTCCCCTCTGTAGCCTGCAATTCCCTCGACTTTGTTGGACACATGTCCACTTGTGATTGGCTCACGGGGCACGCTAAAACATTTCACGAACTCTTTTTGTGAAAAAGGGAAAAAATCCCCTTTTACCTCCTCCAGCCTGTCGACCCACCTTACCCCTATTGTTCGCCACGTGTCTTCTAATGATTCACTAGCATGCCAACGCTTCAAATTTTGATTTTGATTCTTTTTTACAAAAGGAAAAAATTCCTTCCTCCACCCACCCGCCGACTGCTCTTCCTCGCCACGGTGACACGTGTCCTCCTCTAATTGAAGTGGGGCTGAAATTTATTTTAAAACTTTAGAGAATTAGAGCCAAAAAATTCTAAGTCCGCCCTCGGTCTGCTCCTCCTCTTTCTGGATTTTTAGGACACGTGTCCACTCTGGATCGATTTGCGGGGTTTTAGGCCAATTTTTGACTTTTAAAATTTTCACAAAGTAAAGTATAAAAATTCAAGGGAATCGATCACCCGCCATCCCCTACCAATCGAACATGCCACGTAGGCAAAATTTGAAAAAATGGGTCCCTGGGCCTAAAAATGCCCCATTGTCAAAAAGGTGAAAATGAAAAGCTACAAAACTTCCCCACCACACCTCGGCCAATAAAGACCCGCCATGTTGCCAATACCTTCTTAGGATGAATTTGATGGGCAAATGATGCCTATATGACCATCAAAATGTAAAAAATTCAAAGGATGCCCTAGAATTCAATTTTTTCACCAAGGATGGCAAATTTTTGATTTTAAATCAACTGAAGCATGATTTCCAAACATTTTCAACCTTGGGATTGGATTTTCAAATACAAACAAGTATGAATTGATCAATTTTGATTTTTCCACAATTTGGTAAAGGGAAAAAATGACACAGCCCGCAAAATTGGAAAAACTAGGGCATAGAAAAGGGAAAACTTGGAATATTCCTTCAAATTAGGGCAAAACAACAAGTTTGTGAGCATTTTAAAGCATTCAACTAGAGGGGAAGAATTTTAGACCATTAATTCAAAGGGTAAAACATTTTTGAGCAAATACAGATTTGGAAAATTAGGGCAACATGGTGCAAGCTCAAAAATGGCACCAACATCGGCTCTTGCTTGGGGATGGGCACTCCTAGTGAGTGCCACAAGGAAAAAATGTAGACCAAGTGCCAAAATATCCATTGGGAAAAGGAGTCATGAGACAAAATCACCAAAAAACTAGTTGAGAACCCGACAAAAATGGCTGCCACATAGCAAAGAAAACCACAAACTAACAAAACACCAAAAACAAGAGTTAAAAACCAAACACTATACACTGTACAAGTTGGTGCATACCTCAAATTTATTGTTTAATCCAATAAATTCTTCAGATGCCTTCCATTAATAGGTAATTCCAATAATTTCCCATCTAAATCTTTGAGAAAAAAGGTATGCTCACCAATTCTAATATCAATGGCATAAGGGCCCATCCATAATGCATCAAATTTGCCATGTTTGCCCTTGTCTTCATGCCTACTATCCCACAACAAAACCAGATCTCCAACATTGAAGGCTCTAGGAGTGGCCTTCTTGTCAAACAATCTCTTCAATTTCTCTCTAAATCTGACATACCGTTGGTGAGATGCTCTCTCTCTTCATCTAGCTCGACAATCTGATTAATCTTGGCTTCATATGGACTGACTTATTGATCCTCAAGTTGTTGAACAAACTGAAATGAAGATAATTGTAGGTGCAAGGGCAAAAATCCTAAGTTCCATACACTAATTCAAATGGGATTTTACCAAGTAGCTCTTTTAGGAGTTATCTTATCAGCCCAAATCTGCAAATTTCAATTTTTCACCCCATTTCTTCTTGTTTTGCTCCAAGGTTCTTCTAATGATCTTCAACAAATTTTTATTGTTGGACTCAGCTTGTCCATTCCTGGGGGTTATAGTTTTAAGAATGAGTCGATTGATTCCATATTCATTACACATTACCATTAAAGGTTTGTCTCTAAAGCACATGGCATTATCAACTACAATCTTGGTGGGACTCCAAATCATGTATATGATTTGATTCAACAAGAAGTCGATAACTATTTGGTGTGTTTCTTTCTTGGTGGGGATTGCCTCTACCCACTTTGTAAAATAATTAGTGGCTACAAGGATCCACTTATTTCCAGCACTAGAAGGATCTGAAATCTCACCAATGAATTCCATCCCCATTTCTTGAAAGGAGCTTCAATTGATACGGGGAAGCAAAGGGAGGGAGCCTAAAGCTTTCATTCTTCTAGAGAAATGTTGGCAACTATCACATTTTCTAACCAACATGGTTGCATATTTGAAGAGAGTAGGCCACCAATAACTAGCTCTCAAAATCTTATGTGTTGTTACTCTTCCAGAAAAGTGTCCTCCACAAACTGCCCCATGGAAATCAATAACTATCTTAGGAGCTTCATCTTCAGTTATGCAATTCTAGAGGACACCGTTAGGGTTCTTCCAAGCCCAGCCCAAGGTCTATGATGATATATTTTTGAGAATCCAGCTTGAGGGCTCCTTTTTTATTTTTATTTAAGTTACTAGGGTAGTGCATGTGTCTAAGGTAGAAGATCACATCTTTGTACCACTCAAAACTTACCAACTTTGAAAGCACATCTACCCTTTCTTCCTCTAGCTAATTCACTTCCACATTCTCGCAGTTGTTTTCAGCTAATAGCTTAGCAAGGCCCAAACCACATACTAAGTTTTTGGTTTGGATGTCCATGTCATACTCTTGTAGCTTGTTCACCCACCTACATATTTTTCTTGAGATCTCCATCTCTAATAAGATGTCTTTCATGGTGAAACATAAGCAACAACTTTTGAACTCAATATATAAGGCTTGAAAACTTTTGTTGCTTTCACCAAGGAGAATGTTTGTTTCTCAATGATTTTATACTTCATCTCAGCTATTTATAAAGCCTTACTAAATAATTCAATAGGCCTCTCAGCCCCATTCTCATCCTTTTGGAGAGAAAAACAGATGCAATGGTATATTCAGAGGTAAAGGAAAAGATTTGGAAAGGCCTCTTATAGTTTGGGGTTGATAAAACAGGTGCATATTTAAGTGAATCCTTAATTCCTTCAAAATATTGAATGGAAGCCTCCTCCCATTTGATAACTTGGTCCTTCTTTAGCATTCATGTAATTGGAAGAGTCAACTCAAAAAATTGGAAACAAACCTTCTAATAAAATTAATTTGACCAAAGAAAGATTGGATGCCTTTCTTGGTTCTTGGGATAGGTACTTTGCTGATTGCTTCCACTCTCTCAGGGTCTATCATAACACCATCTTTTGACACAATGTGACCAAGCATCTTGGCCTTTTTCATGCCAAAATGACACTTCTTTGGATTAAGAGAAATGCCATACTCCCTACATATGATCAACATCGTTTCCAAATGCTGCAAGTGATCTCCTCTCTTCCTTGAAAACATAGTCACATCATCTTGGTAAACTCGTAATGAACTCATTAATGTAACCAACAAAAGCAACATCCATTGCTCTTTGAAAATTGGCACCAACATTCATCAAACCAAATGGCATCTAACAAAAACATATGTTCCCAAAGAGTAGTGAATTTTGTCTTAAGTCTTTCGATTTTTGACAACCACTTGATTGTCAGATCAGAGAAACCATCCAATGTAGAAAGTAACTCAATGACTCATTCTGAAGTCTACACAATTATGATAACATATTTTCAACATTTGACAAGGGATAGTTTTCCTTCATGGATGCTTTGTTTATATTTATAAAATCCATGCAAATTCTAATGTCTTTGTTCTTTTTCTCGATGGCTGACAAGGTTTCTCTAACCCAAGATGAATATCTAGTGGGCTGAATAATACCTCCATCTCTCAACTTCTTTAACTCCTCTTGCATTTTCATGGAGAGAAGTGGATTAATTGGGCTTTGTCTCTATCTAAATGTCTTATACTGTTAGCATAATTTAACATAGGCATATTTATTGCATTGTCTTTTATTTAATAATGTGCAACATGTGCACTCTAGTCTAGTGACTTGCATTCAATATTGTTATGTTGGATAACATTCAATATTGATATTAGTAGTAATTACATGTGCATGTGAGATGGGTCTTATCATCTCGTAGTTGGTGTCTCGCTAGGGTGTCACGTCTATCCATATGAGATTGTTTAATATCTATAAATATTACAACTCTTGCATTGTTATGTAATCGATTTCATGATCAATGATATTTGTGAGGCTTCGTCCCTCTTTGGTCATTGCAATCTTATTCTATTCTATCATTTGGTATTTAAGCTATACCATTCTTATCATTTGGTATCAGAGCAGGTTCTATCCAAGCAAGGTTGAAGAGGAGCACTATTGGAGAGGATCCATTCGAGAAGAAGATCTGCATCAAAGGAGAGCCATTGAAGCATCTCGCAGCCTCCATTCCTCCCAAGCATCCATCAACTAAAATTTGACCTATCCACTTATTTGGAAGGTAAATTTTTTTATTAGTCATTGGCATAGCCAATTGATCTAACATATTGGCGGAATATTTCAGATTTGGAGATCTTTAAAAAAAAAAAAAAGGAGAAAGATCTTGGAAAAAATTGCAGATCTAAAAAAAAAAAAAAAAAAATTTGTGAAAAAAAAAGAGATCTTAAAAAAAAAAAAAGGAGAGAGATCTTGAAAAAATTGTAGATCTAAAAAGAAAAAAAAAGATCAGATCTAAAAAAAAAAAAAAAAATCAGATCTGAAAGTGGAGGTGTGAAGAATTCGGGAGCAAAGGTTGAAGCGGTCCGTCAACAAAATTCCAGCAGATAGCTCTTAGAAAAAAGGCGTAACTTTTTCATAAAATGTTGGATTGATGTGCCATTTTTTCCTTTAAAGATAAGAAGGAGGCACACAACTTTTCAGTTTACATCATCTTCAGATTTGGCCTCTACATGTGACGAAAAGTCTGTACAAGTCGGATCATTTTTTTCGAAAAAAAATCAGATCTAGCTGGTAAATTGGTAAGATCTCAAAAAATAAGATTCCGATTCTTCTGAAATTTTGTGGGTTTCAAGAAAAATATTGTATGATGCTGCTGTCAAAATTTTAGAAAAACCTAGATCACGGTTTGTGAGAAAAGGTGAAAACAATATTCAGATTGTTTGTTTGGATCTTGGGAACAAACAGGTCAGCGGTTCAATTCCCACTCTCTCCATATTTTTTCTTAAATTATTTTTTTGGAAAATTTGGAGAAATTAATAAATTTTGGGAGATTTCAAATTTAGAAGCTCACCAAACACATTTAGAGCCACCACTAAATTTAGCGGAAAAACACCTATTGGGGGTAAAAAATATTTTTGGCCTAAATTGTGTATTTTGTGATTCTAAACCCTTTTTTGTAAAGAGGGGGGACACAAAAACTTCATTTCGATGTACTTTTGGAGCATTTTGTACTAATCTTGGTGCATAAAGTGAAAAAAGGGTACAATTTTTTTATTTTATGTTTGGTTCTATCACACGAGATCTTTGATCTCATAGCAACGTTCGGTATATACGGTGCCTCTGGGAAGCGCTTACGGGTGATGCCATTGCGACTACTACTACGTGATTAACACCTAACATAGCTACCTAAACGTCATCTGGGCATCGACCCTATAAAATCGATGGGGAGTAATAAGGACACAATACACACACATTTGAGCCCTCCCATCCATTTGTGCTTGCACAAACCCCTCTCCATACTGTCTAAGTACCACGTACTAAATTATTTCACATGTGTTAACACCTCTTTCCGTACTGATGGGTATATTGAAAGGGTGATCTTCTTCCACATACCGATGGGTATATCGGAAGGGAGTGTATATAGAAAGGTTTGGTATATCGGCCTGATGGTATATTGAGAGGGAGACCATAAACCTAGAGTGATAAGAGCCTTACCCTTTGTCAGAAATTCAGAGTTTCAAAAATTCAAATTGTAGAAATGGGTGCACAAGCACCAAAGTTCTTCTTGCCAGATTCACAACTGCTTAGAGGAGACAACTATGCTGCATGGAAACCGAAGATCAAGGTGTTACTTGAGTTTGAAGACCTATGGACAGTTGTAGATGGACAAACAACAAGATCACTTGATGATGGAAGACAACAAGTTCAATTTGACAGGGCAAATCAAAAGGCCAAGTTGATCATCTTGTTTAGTGTAACAGACGATGTGCAACCCCACATTAGAGATGCCACATCGGCCAAGGATGCATGGGATAAGTTGAGCACAGTCTATGAGGCAAAGAACAAGAATGCCATCCTCAACCTACTATCACAACTGCATACTCTCAAGTTCAAGCACAATGAGAAGGTTGAAGTTTTTTTGAGACGAGTTGCTACTTTGAGGGCATCTCTATTGGCATTGGGAAAAGAGATAAGTGATGAAGACCTCATACCAATTGTGTTGCGAGCACTTCCTCCTTCCTATAGAATCTTTGTGACAACTATCAATATGAGTGAACACACAGTCACCTTTGAGAAGTTGGTCAATCTACTCCAACAAGAAGAGGCAATGAACAACAAAGATCAGGAAGATGAGCAAGCACTATCTTCCAATCATAAAGGAAAGGGAAAATTTCAGTCCAATCACAAGAAGTCCCAACAAAACCAAAGTCAATGAGACAACACCAAGAAGTGTCCCATTTGCAATAGAGGGGGACATGACATCAAAGATTGTTGGTACAATTCCTATAAAAAGGGTTCATCAAGCAATTCAAAACCCAATAACCATCAGGGTAACAATAATTCAAATAAAGGGAAGTCCAACAACAACAACAATCAAGGGCAGAAAAATGGTAATTGGCAAAGAAAACCCAAACAACAAGGGTACATTGCCAAACATGAGGATGATTCAGATGAAGGACACCACATGTATTCTACTCAATTTGATGAAGAAACCAAGTCCACACAAGATATCTGGTATGTTGACTCGGGTGCAACTCGACACATGACTGGACGTAAGGATTGGTTCTACACACTGCGTGACTCACCTAACAAGAACCATGTGTCATTAGGTGATGACTCATCATACAGTGTCAAGGGGATTGGAAACATTTCACTACCTCTTGGAAAGCATGACTGTAGAATCACAAATGTATTGTATGTACCTGGGTTGACCAAGAATTTTCTATCAGTTAGTCAACTCCTTGATCACAACTTGAAGTTGGATTTTGATAGTAATAATGGAGAAAAAGTGTGCTTGATAAGAGATAAGTCAAGAGGTTCCAAGATTGTAGCAAGAGCCTCCAATATGGGACGCATGTTCCAACTTGATTTTGTCCACAAGGATGATCAAGCTCTAGTGGCCAAAGACACACAATCTGCAGAACTATGGCATCGTAGATATGGTCACATCAGTTTTGGCTATCTCCAAACACTTCAAAAGGGAAACATGGTGAAAGGATTTCCTACACTCAAGCACAACACTGACAAGTGTCACAATTGCCTAGTTGGAAAGCAACACAGAGTACCCTTCCAAAAGAACACATATAGAGCTAAGGGAAAGCTTGATTTGGTGCACACCGATCTTTACGGGCCCATGCAACCAAGTCATTCTGGATGTCAATACTTCATGCTTTGTGTTGATGACTACTCAAGAAAGATGTGGATATATTGTCTAAGAGACAAGAGTCAAGCCTTTGAGACATTTCAGAAGTTCAAAGCACTTGTTGAGAATGAAGTTGGTCGTAAGATCAAAACTCTCCGCTCAGATCGAGGGGGGGAATTCACAAGCAATGAGTTCAAGACTTACCTGGAAGCTCATGGGATTCGTAGACAAATGCCTCCTACTCACACACCACAACAGAATGGTATAGTTGAGAGAAGGAATCGTACTATCATGGAAATGGTGTGATGTATGATTGACGACTCAGGTTTAACAAAGACATTTTGGGCGTGGAAAGCAAGCTGCATGAAGCTGTGATCTATTTGTAAAGCAGAGTGCCCATAATAGCTCTTAAAGGAGTGACACCTCAAGAAGCATGGTCAAATCGGAAACCATCAATTGCACACCTAAGAGTATTTGGGTGTAAAGCTAGCATGCACATACCCAAGAAGAATAGGAACAAGTTGGATATGAAAGCTGAGAAACTGATATTCATTGGATACAATGAAGAAGCACTTGGGTACAGATTATGGGATCCGAAAGCAAAGAAATTATACACAAGTAGGGATGTTGAGTTCTTTGAGAAGAAACAAGCAGATGCTCCACTCAATGACTCAACAAACATGCAGAATACACCTCTTGTGAAGATAGAATTTGATGTTCCCACTGAAGATGACAGTGATGAATTGGATGATGGTGAAAACTTGGATCCACCACAATCCAATGGAATAGCTAAGAAGTTACCTAAATGGTATACTCAATTAATAAGAGATGCAAATTTGGATGAAGCACCTAGCACATCATCCAATCCTGGACCTAGAACTCACAGTCAAGCTCGTGAAGAGGTCAATTATGCCCTAATGAGTAGAGTTGTTGAAACAGTTGAGCCATCTATAGTTTAGGAAGCCCTACAATCAAAAGCTTGGAAAGATGTCATGGATTCAGAGTATCAGTCAGTGATGAAGAACAACACATGGCAACTTGTCGACCTTCCACTAGGGAAGAAACCCATTGGATGCAAATGGATATTCAAGACTAAGTACAAATCAGATGGGACTATTGACAAGTATAAATCAAGGCTTGTAGCAAAGGGGTATGCACAACAAGAAGACATTGATTATGAGGATACATTTTCTCCCACAGCCAAGATCAAGACAATCAGGATGATCTTTGCTCTAGCTATACAATTTGGTTGGAAAGTCCACCAAATGGATGTGAAAAGTGCCTTTCTTAATGGAGATTTGTAAGAAGAAGTCTATATGACTCAGCCAGAGGGTTATGTAATACCAGGAAAAGAGATGATGGTATGCAGACTCATAAAATCTCTATATGGCCTAAAACAGGCACCCAGGGCATGGTACATCAAAATTGATGAGCATCTCATAAGTCATGGATTCGAAAATAATCCTTTGACCCCAATCTCTACCTCACAAAGAAAGGGGAGGAGATTTTCATTGTGGTTGTTTATGTTGACAATCTAGTCATTATAGGCAATTTTGTGAAGATGATCGATTAAACAAAGAAGGATTTTAATCGATTGTTCGACATGACAGATCTCGAGCTCATGCACTATTGTCTTGGGTTGGAAGTATGGAAAAAGAGAATCATATCTTTGTGTCACAGTTGAAATACACCAAGACAATGCTCGAGAAATTCAGGATGATGGACTGCACTCCTATTGCTACACCTATGGAAGCGAGACTTCAGTTATCTCATTCCGATCCATCACCACCGGTGAATGCAACTCTCTATCGGCAGTTGATCGGGAGTCTCATTTACCTGACATATACTAGACCAGATATCAGCTTTGCAGTCAGCTATTTATCACGCTTCATGCAAGAACCAAAAATATGTCATTGGAAAGCAGCAAAGAGAATACTGAGATATCTAAAGGGTACAGTTGACCTTGGTCTAGAGTACAAGAAGAACGACAACTTCTTCTTGACAGGATATTCAGATTCAGATCATGTAGGAAACATGGATGATAGGAAGTCAACATCAGGCTTTGTCTTCTTTATGGGATCTGGACCGATATCATGGGGAAGCAAGAAACAGAACTTTGTTTCTCACTCTTCTACAGAAGTAGAGTATCGAGCTGCAGGTGAAGCTGTTTGTGAAGCAATATGGCTACGTTGAATACTGGAAGGAATTGGTCTACCACAACAGAAATCTACTCCAATATATGTTGATAATGAAGGAGTTTTGAAGCTTGTTTGCAATCTAGTATTTCATGAGAGAACTAAGCATATTGATGTACAGTTCATTTCATTTCATACTTGAAGCGAGCATGTCTTGAAGCACAACATAAAGAAGACAGATGTTTTCACTAAGTCACTTACACATGACAAATTCACACTATTCAGAGAGTTCCTCTCCACCTCATTGGAAACTATGAAAAATTAAGGGGGGGAATGTTAGCATAATTTAGCATAGGCATATTTATTGCATTTTATTGCATTGTCTTTTATTTAATAATGTGCAACATGTGCACTCTAGTCTAGTGACTTGCATTCAATATTGGTATTAGTAGTAATTACATGTGCATGTGAGATGGGTCTTATCATCTCATAGTTGGTGCCTGCTAGGGTGTCATGTCTATCCATATGAGGTTGTCTAATATCTATAAATATTATAGCTCTTGCATTGTTATGTAATCTGATTTCATGATCAATAATATTTGTGAGGCTTTCGTCCCTCTTTGGTCATTGCAATCTTATTCTATTATATCATTTGGCATCTAATCTATACCATTATTATCATTTTATTGTCCTCAAGAGGGATATCATGTTGAAATAAGTCTTCTCTATATGCTTTTAGCTCGGAATATGACCAGGTAAGGTAGTCTTGATATTATTTCAACAATTGAAGATAGGACTATTTTATTCTCTACTTAAACTGCTACCCAACCAAAATTTTCTTGGTTTTTCCTTTGTTCCCAATTCATGCTCTTCCACGTCCCTTGAGGTACACATGTTTCCATTGATGATGTAATCATCATTGTTAAAATTATACTCAAGAATAACAAGGCCTTTAGGAATGGTGTTAGTTTTCAATTGGATAATATATTTTCCAAACAAATTCTCTCTTCCTTTAATCATACACACCATTGGTTCACAATCAATATGCTAATCTACAAACTCACCTTGATTTTGCAAGAACCTTTACACTTGAGAATCATCATCAAAGACTTACCAATTCTTGATGTTGTCAGGGACAGCTAGCCTAGTCAACACTTCAACATTGTACTCACAATAAGGTGAAATGGTGCAAACTCCAAATATTGACCCCAACACTACCAAATTTTCAATAGCAGCATTCAAACTCCTATCATGGTTCATAATATTGAAGGAATCAAACATCTCAACTAGATCCTAAACTACATGCTTATATTGTTTCATCCGCTGATTTTTTGTAGCATATAATTTTCTTATTTGTTTAAAAACTAGCTCTGAATCTCCCTTTGCAATGATGTCCATGACACCATACTTCCATGAAATTCTTAGACCCAACAACAAGGCTTCATACTAAACAATGTTTTTATTGCATTCAAAATTAAGCTTGAAGGAAAAAACAAATTCTTCCAAGCTAGGAGAAATCATAATTAAACTAACACCATTTCTAAATTTAGAGCAAACTCCATCAAATAGCAAGGTCCAAGGAGAACATACCTATTCAAGGAACTTTGACTAATGCTTTTTTGTTCTTTTCCATCAGCAAAACAAATAAAATTATCAACATCAACATCAGCAAATAATACTTCATAAGTAGCATTGTTTGGGTCCTCAATCGATGCAACATTTTCTTTTCTCCTTAGAGATTGACTAGGTTTCCCTCAATGGGAATGGTGGAAAAATACATATCCATTTGGACACTCTCTCCAAAACTTGCAGCCCACTTTCTATACAAAAGCATACCCCATTTTGAATGGCAATCAACAATCACAACATCTAATTTTAAATTCCTCTCGGGATAAGATGCAAGCTGCACAACCAAACCTTTTACACAACCAATTGCCAACACTTCTCTTAAGTCCATGGCAAGTACACTTTCCATAGGCTATTGTCACTTTGATATCCAACTCATTCATGTCTTCTAGAGGCATGAAATTACATGATGCACTAGAATCAAACATATAATTATGAAGTAGCCTATCTTTTATAATCAAAGTTTTGAAAAATGGATCAACATTCAATTGGGAATCAACCAAAGATGTCCCCAAATATATCTCAAGTGTATCTCCAAAATCCTCTACTATTGGTGGTGTTTCAAGGTCATCAATTATTTGAGGAGTCTCAACAACATTTACATTTCTACCAGAGTGATCTTCTCTTCCTTTAACCCCAAGTACTCAAATGCTTTCTTCTTATGCTCAAGAATTCTAAGAAACTAAATGATTGGAACACTCACTTTAATTTGGCTCAATACTTGGGCTATTTCATAGGGGAAACTCTTTGGAAAAAAACATTAGAAGGGACACAAGAAGATTCATTAGAAAGCAAGATATTCTTAGTAGCTTGGGAATGAGGAGGACTGTAATTTTTGCTTGGGACAGTAGAGCTTTTAGTAAGCGTTTCTTTCCTAGGAGCTTCTTTTGGAATTTTTGTGAGCAAGGGTGTTTTAGGTTTGGCTTGAGGCTCACTTCCTTTAACAACTTTTCTTCTAGTGTTATAATCTTTCTCTTGAGCTATAACAACATTCATTAACAATTGTTTATCTTCCTTGAAGGGATACCACCATCATACTTCTTAATCATCAAAGCTCTTAAGTATTCAAAGTCATTGTTAGGAATTTCAAAATCTTGCACTACATCAACTTCAAGAGTATGGGGGAAGAAAAACTTGTACCCATTTGATGTAATCCCAAAAGGTAGCAACAATCCTAGCACTTATTACTTCAGTAGATGTTGCTCCTCCTTGTGAGCTTGAAGAACAACCCATCATGCAAATATCATCATCAGTACCATCATCATTATTAGCTTCACCTTCTTACTATTTTTCTTCACATGGAGAATGGGGTAGAAAACACCTATCACACCAACCAATATCAGCCACCTCTTTAACAACAATAGACCTAGTAGTTAAGGGATCAGGAAACACTCTTCCTTCACGTGTTTGAGGATGTCTATTTACAGATCCAACAGGCCCTTTACCTTTTTCATCAAACCTCTGCTCATTCCTATGGTGATTGTCAAAGCTATCTTATACCTGCTACCTAGGTAGACCTTATGAAGTTTGCCCAATTCCCTTCTTAGCTCTTGCCAACTTGTATGAGATTGTTTTGATATCCCCGCCAAAGTTTTCACAACCTCTTCTAAATCAGCACCTTTTCTATCTTGAGGTTTTTAGGGTTTATCACTTTTACACCATCTCTCTTGAGAGGTTTCCCACCAGCCTTGATATTGTTTTCAATTTGAAGTGCTAATGTGAAAGCTTGTCTTAGATTGGTAGGGTTCTTGTCTCTTAGGTAATAGGCTTCCTTTTTATCAAATGCATCTGCATATTTAATTAAGAAAGATTCAACACAAGGCCCCAAACCAACAAGAAGCCTTCTCAAAGTTTTTTTAAACCTTGTGTTGAAGTCATGGAATGATTCATTGGGATTCTTCTTGATATTCTCAAAATTAAACAAGAGAAATCTAAGATCAGTCTTGTCACCATATTGCAACCTAAATGCATTTTTCATCTCAGTCCAAGAATCAATAGAATTATCAGGTAGAGCCTTGTACCAATCCCTAGCATCCTTTTCTAGTGTATGAATGAACAACTTAATATACACATCTTCAAACTCTACCTAAAAATATTCCATCATAATAACAAATATTTTGAGATGCTGTACACCAGTTATTGCATTATTTCCTTGAAATTTTGGCAATCTATTTCTGACATCTTGTGGAACAACATTTGGGTAACCATCCATTCCTCTAAAATATATGGGACCAAAGGTGTTAACAACAAATGGAAGTCTAGGCTGAGCCATATTGTTTGGTGGAGGTGATCTTGAAGGTGAAACAAGATGATGAGGAGTGTAAGATCTTTGGGGCTCAAGAATGTGATTGACAAGATCAGTATTCTCTAAATGATGATTTTCTTGGAAATTTTTATTTGAATTAAAACATAGAGGTGCAGATTGGAGAAGGAAATTACTAGGTATAGCAGAAAGACCTTTACTAGCTGAGGCAAACAAGTTTATGAGAGGATTGCTTGAATCATAATCATTTCAAGAAGAGTGATAATCCTCTAACAAAGGTTGATCTCTCTCACTAATGGCTATATCTTTTCTTGATGTCGACCATTAACCACTTTCCAAACTCTTCTCCTTCCAACTCTAAGTTTCTTGAATCTGAGAAAAATTTGTTAATAGAGTCTCTAAGGAAGAGAGATCTTCTTCCTTCCATTTTTTTGCAGAGATTAGCAACACAACAATAAATGATAGAAAGCTTAAAACACTTGTATTTATCAATATCAAATCAGCATGGAGTCACCACTAAAATACTTGTATTTCATATTGGTTGTGCAAATGCACTAAAATACTCTATCAAATATTTACCAGCATTGAAAATATTGCCAAACTTTACAAATCAGACCTTCCTTCTTGTTAAATCAATCAATCACAATGCACCCAAAGTGTATGAACTGCTAGGAAATGGAAAAAGGGTAGACAAAACTTGAAACCCTTGTTTAAAACTTGCAGATCTGAAGCATAGAATGATATTTTAACAATTTAGTAGCTCAAATACTTGAATACACAAATTCTCAAACTCTTCAAACACTCCACAAACACCAAGAAATTCCAAGAAGTCCCTGCAGTGTGGTGCAGAAAGGGTGTTGGTACACAAATTTGTTCTCTTTTTCAGTCTAGGTAGCATCACGAAATGAAATTAAGCTTGAAGTTAGATAGATCATGATGTGTGTTGTTTTGTAGCTAGGGATGTGATCTAATTGACACTCAGATTTGTGGAGAGATGGATAGCACTTTAAAAGGATTTGATCTTACTCTCACTATTTTAGGTTGTGCCTTTCAACCAATGTAAGAGAACCTACATTGTAAGCCCCAAATGGTGAAGGAGATGAATATATACCTAATTTATGTAAATAGTATGAAAAGCCCTTGGGAAAATATGATCAACACTCCAAATATGACTTTCCCAAGTTGTCACTCCCTAGATCATGGAGATATTTTCAATGTAAGGCAAAGGTTAATGAAGACATTGTATAATCTGATTTACCTTGTGCATTTTTGTAGATGGGTTAGATCCTTGTGTTGACACACAATGCAATGTAGGGGTAGTATGGGTAGGATGGGCTATTGATTAGACAAACCTGGGATATATCAGATCTTTGACAACCTCTACAATACTTGAAACAACTATAGGATAAAATGCTTCAAATAATCAGGACATTCTTTCAACCAGAAGAGGCATAAATGGAAGCCCAGGAAG